>OX637408.1:23242920-25642920 GCA_951799425.1 Ilex aquifolium | reverse complement strand
AAGAAAATGGTCAACCAAGGTATAATCTCTTACCGACTCCAATCTTCCAAATCCACCCCCAAGCAGTATTTTACATCCTATTGTTGTTATACCTAAAAGAACTTCGATGTTCCCCGACACTCCTAGGTAAATCCCTTCGGTCACTACTAGTGCAGTCATCCTTATAATGAGAGTTACATCCCTCGAAACAATCTTCCCCGTCATACAGAAACCGCCTTGCACCACCAGTGCCATATCGCTTGACCTGATGAATTGTATCGCATCTGTTATCATGTCTCCTATCATCGTCCATGTTCTCATACTTGCACCCCACACTAGTTCCTGCCACTGGAGGAAATCTACGAGGACGTATCGTGGGTCTCAAGTAACCATCTGGCTTCAATCTTCCAGAAGAGTTAACAGAATGAAACCTTTGGCTCTGCCTGAAGTTTCTTACAGGTGACCTCCACTCTCTTAAATGCCATTCACCAGAATTCTGGTCATCAAACCGTCTAGAATCACACCTTGGGGAGAAGCGGCTTCCAGGTGGCGACACGAAACCACCTTTATAATCAATTGCAATCCTGGGATTCTCAGAAATAATCCTGGTCCTCTGCATTCTGCCGTCAGACCTGAAATCTGGAGACCTACTCGTCCTCTGCATTCTGTTGTCAGACCAGAAATCTGGAGACCTACTGTAACGTCTTGCACCCAGATTTCGCTCTCTCTGCAAATGCCAGGCAGGGGGAGAGCGTGTTCTGGATTTCGAGCGAGGTTTCCTGGAGGGTCGAGAAATATGACCACCTCTACTAAATGTTGGAGAAAAACTTCGGTCTCTCCTGGCCGAATGATATGGCATGTGAACAGACAATGCAGTGCCATCATCAGGCACATGATCATGGTATCCCTCTCTGGGGCATCTATGTACCCCTTGCGGATATTTTTCAGACCTGCCCCTGCCCCTGCTCCTGTCCCTATGAACAACAAAATCATCCTCCCTGTCAACTGGCAATCTCCTCCTAATGGGTGACCTATACATGCCTCTTAAGGAATAACTTAAAATCTTTCTGTGGTCACAGCAGTTTAATCCACCAACATTGGCAGCAGAATCATTGGTTACACTAGGCTTGGTGTAGCTATCACGATGACTAGGTGGATGACGGCTTCTTGAATTTCTTGAATCCCAATAGTCCACAGAAGAATCAATCCAGTAATCCTCCTCTTCATCTCTTTCATGTTCATGCAACGAAGATCTATCCTTTCTCATGGGTTTAACAGAATCAAAATCATTCTCAGCTCGAGAATATGAACCACCAAGATAGTGGGATCTAACAAAAGCAAAAAGCAACCAATTGTTAGAAAGAGAACAAAAATGAAGGCATTGCAAGGAAATAATAAAACAAAACATCTGGAAAAAATTGAAAAAATATCTACAAAGAACTACCTGCCATGCTGTATACGCACAGTATCCTTCCTATGAGAGATATCTACAATTGATGGTCCTTGAACACGTGACAACTTTTTCCCACATGATGTCCTTGACCGGACCTTGCTTGTGTCTAGCCATTTGACATCTAGGCCATCCATGTGATCAGACAATTGACTTTTTCCTGCACCACCATCATTTACTTCCACAAACATGTTTGCACATTGTTCCATAGGGATACTTGATCCTGCACTCAATCCTTCCTTTCCAACCATCTCTGTCTCTTTAATATCATCTATAGTAAAATAACTCATCAATTGTATATTCGAAGTTTTCATCGACTCGCTCTTACTGAAATCTGCTTTCATAACTTCTGTCCCAAATGAAGTTCCTTTCTCCACGATTTGGGAACCCTCATCACCAACTTCAACTTTCTCTGGAGTAGCATTATCGGATTCATCAAACTCATCTCCTCCTCTATTATCGGATTCATAGTCTACACATTCAGTTTCGTCCTCCCAGGAAAATAAAACCGACTCCCTCAATTCCCCATCCTCGAATGGAGAATCATAACCTGCCTGAAGCTGAGTCACATTTTCTGCACTCTCACCAGAGCCATGAGTAGGATCATCAATATTACTTTTGCAGGACTCCAGTGAAATGAATCCACCATGTGCCCCTCTATTAGAAACAGGATGGTCAGAACACTGGGACATGAGTTCCTTAGGCTCCATGTTCTCTAGAAAATCAATACCAGCAGCAATTCTGCCATTCTCGCCCTTTGCATCACTAATTACAATGGGTTGGCCTTCTCTTTCTCCAACACCAGAGGTGGCTGAAGCAGATAAATCTTCACACTCAGGTGAAGGCAGGGAAGGATCCACCTTATCCGAATTACATGCAAAACTGTCAACATCTACAGGTTTACAAACAGCTGTGCTAATCTCATCAGGAAAGCTATAGGTTTTTCCAAAATCTTCATGGCCTTTGCTTGGAACGATGTACTCACAAACGGTCTTCTCTGAGTCTGGCACGTCAGCGATAGTAACATCCTGTTTCCTAAGCTGAATACTTTCTGAGGATGTAATTCTGCCAAGTCGAGATGTAGAAGTTCTGCAACAATCATCACTGTTCTGAATGACAGAAATGTTAGCAGAAGCTGTATCCATCTTCTCCTCGGAAACACACGTGTTAGAAATATCATGTGATACATGGCAAGGAGAACTATCAAGGGATGCATCTATGCTAACAACATGACTATAAGCTTTTGTCTCCGAACTATTACAGCTCAAGGGTTCCAGAGCACATCCAGTTGAAGTACAAATACATTTTTCATCAATGTAAATTCTATCATGACCATAGCATGCTTCTGATGAACGTTCCTCTGTGCTCGATTTGGAAGGCCCAGTAGCTGCACCTTTCTGGTCTAGAATTGCATATTCTTCATGTACATCAGCTGAAACAATTCTGCACACAGGAGCCTGGACATCACTTTCTTCAATAACTTCAGAACCCCTCTGTGCTTCACAACTTCCCGATTTCTCCAACTTTTCTCCCTGCATACCATCCTCATTTACACCTGAAAATATTGTTTGAAAATCCACAGAATTTTCCTGAACAAATGAAGCATCCACATAATCTTCATGTACCAAATCTTTTCGAAATTGATTTCCTGATGCCGTTAATGCGGTAGGTTCTTCCAATGGTATAGTGGAAGTAAAGGAATCAAAAACTTGCAGTGTTGAAAATTCTTCTTCTACAAGATCCTCCTTACCATTATCAGCTTCATCACCGATGCTACTAATGCAGGCAGCAGCTGCAAGAAGTGCAATACCTGAAAAGTCCCCAGTGTAACAAAGCTTTCCTTTCGTCACTTTAGAGCCATTGTCATCCATAACTCTGCCATCAACTTCTACAATCAGTTCAGAATATTCAGAATGTGGAGAAGAGGTCTGGGCTTGGCGTGATAGTGATTCTTCATGGTGTTGAGAAGGGGTCCGAGGTAGTGGTGATTGGGATCGAATCAAACGTCTCCTTTTGTTGATTGGCACATGCTCTGCTTTGTCAGAAAAGTGTTGCCCAAGAACAGCCACACAAAGCTGCCAAACAAACAAATACAAGCAAACGATACATCAGAATCAATGTACTTTTAGCAATAAAATTCATCTGAAAAAAGCATACCTTCTCAGATTCAGAAACTGAAGATCCCCACACCCTTTTAGCACTCTTGTTGCCCAGTTTTGCACCAACATTGAAGCTTCTACCTGCTGGTTTCCTAGAGCGCCTACCTTTTGTCAACGTCTTCCAACTTAAGTCAGGATCGATAAAATTTTTAAGTTCTAGGCCCACTGTGCTGAGCATACTTGCAGATACAGGTCCTCTCCGATGTATGAATGGTCTGCCACCACAAGTCTTGCACGGTGGCTTTGGTAGTTGGTTTCCTTTTCTGCTTAATCCAAATTTAGAGGCTAGCCTCCCAGTGCAAGTACACAAGCGAGTCTGCAAGTAAACAAAACACCGCTCCTCTTAGAAACAAACCAAATCCAGCAGATGCTCACTAACTGCTATAATAAATTATGTCCACTTACTTAAATGACAACTTCAGACCCTCATTTTGGTTTTACTTTTAGGTCAGTCCTCACCTCATCCGTACCCTACATATTATGTCATTGGTGTTTCATGCCTCGTGACTCTTACCAATTCAAAACAATCTTTAAGTAAAATCTAGTTATTTTACACATACTACTAGTAATGAACGTCTAAGGGCAACAAGTTGGTTCATTACATTGTTTGATAACGGGTCACTATACAATTTGATCCCTATTAATCGAGGATGTTGGGAGGTATAGACTATATACTGACCGAGTATTTTGCATTATTCGCACAATGTGGTGGTTACCATCACACTTGAACCTACAACCCAGCATTTTTAGGACTAAACCAGGTAGACCCCATTTAGTCCCACAGCCTGGCTGGCCTACCCGTAATAGTGGGGCTTCTCCTGTTCCTTGAATTTTAGTATTTGCAATATTTGTATCACCCTGTATTCTTCCTGGAATTTTGTATTTGCAATTTTCCAAAGACCTTGACTTTACATCTTTTTTCCCAATATTGGTAATTGATTTAAACCTAAATATCATCACAATTTTCAAGATTTAAGTTACCTAGCTATGTCCAGTTCAAAAAGGTTCACTGTGTTACATGCCACACATTCAACCATATGACTACAAACTACAGGGGATTGGCACTACTAGAAGATAGTAAAAAGGCCCTAAAGAAAAACCTTAAACTCAAAGGTCATGAGATCAAGAGGACAATAAGAACTTCTAGAAACTCACCATTGGGTTAAACCCAACATCAGTCCCCATATAAATGATTGGTAGAACAAATTCCTTTCTAGATACCAGAGCAGAATTCTAAAGTGTCTGTGTTTTAAGTCAACTGTAAGATGTACAACACATGATCAGTAACAATACTAAGCAATTAGAACAGCAACAAAACTAATAAGAGCACAAACACAAACATCAAAAATCAAGTCCAAAAGCTATGACTGCCAGTATATGACTCCATAAGAGCAATTACATTGGGCAGACGGTGTTAACAAATGTGAGACATACAAAAACTGGATCAATTCACATAATAGCTTGGGACGGTTGATTCCCAATATTCGAATCAGGACTTCTTTCAACCAGAAAAATAACGGCCAAGAAAGATCTCATTTAAGTAATGGTAACAAGAAAAACATATAAAACATAATTTCAATAACCGTACAAAAACTAAACACCCAAAACAGGGAAACTTTAACTACACAATAATAATGAAATGTGAGAATATTCTCATTTTTAATGTAACTCCAATAGAGGACGCATTGAATATCGAAATAAGCCATTTTAAGCCAGTGAATGGCTGACTGACTTGCGCCAACCAACATGCTCAAAGGAGGAAACCATGTCAAGCTAATCTACGATTCCAACCTTCAAGATACACCACTGAACTGTTGTAACATACGGTAAGCAACTTTTGAACAAGGCTGATAACAACCTCCATTGTGGTGAGTCTACAAGGGAGGCGATAAATATAAGGCTATCATTTTGTACTCTCCTTTCTTCAACTATGAATTCCAAAAGACCCCGCTTCTCGTAAATTATCCCAAACACGAAGAAGAACGAAGTAAGCGAAGATCCTCTTTTCTGCAAAGTTAACATTCATATTCGAAAATCTGTGCAAGAACAAGGCTGAAAGGCTTCTGAATTACCAAGTATCAGCCGTAACCTTTGGTTACATAAGAGTGAACATATCCGTCCGTTTTACTAACAATTCTGAGAGATCCACCAGCAAGCTTCGCAGTAGTCATCATGGCTATTGAAGAAAAACTTACTCTTTTCTTGTCCTTTCAGTGCCGCACCCCAATGAAAATTCTAACTATTTTTATTTGTTGCCTTTAGTGGTATCTTCCGGGGAAACGCATCCGCAGAGTCCAATTCTATATGTTACGTAGTAAATTTTTCCCAAATCAATTGTATGGGGAACACCTAATTAGCTCCCAGCGTTCCTGTCCAGGACGAAGATTTTTATTCATCAGAGTAACAGCAGATCCTCTAAATCGCAAGCGAAGCTGAGAATCTAAACAAGAACCTACATGAGGAATCAAACATCGACAGTGACTGCCATTCAGATTTCGCTTCTCAAGCTCGGCACAGTGAAGACCTAGCTAAATCCTGGATGAATCTACAACAAATCGTCTCATTCATCTCCCGGACCCATTGATGCGGCTCGTGTATATCACCGTTCGATGTTCGCACCCAAAAGCTCTATATACATATATGTACGTCTTCTGAACCGAAGATCTGGCAAATCTAGAGACGATTAAAACGTTCTTGCCTACATCGCCGTTTCAGTTGCTGATCGAAGAAAAACAACCAATAAAAAAGTGCAATAAATCAAAAAAACTAGGATCAATACCTGATCTTTTGGTCAATTAAACATCGAAAACCATTGCTTGATAATCCGACGAAACTCCAACGATTAAAGCAACGCAAATCTTCAACCAAAGTCTTCGAATTCCGCCACAAAGAAAAAAACACGAAATTCTTCAATTCGGTTCTTCTCCTCCTCCTTCACTTCTCCAACGAATATCGACGAAAACAACAAGCCGGTCTGTGAACTCGACGGTTGAACGACGACCGACCGATCTGCGGTCTCCGCTAGATGATCGTAGATTCGCTGCCTCTCTTACTTTCTAATCTTCTTGCTCTTCTTCCTCCCAGCCCAGACCAGCCCTTGATGGCAGGTAATAGAATAGATGACGAAGAAGCACATAAGCTTTGGCCTCACTACGTATATAAGGCGAATTTGGTACCTAAACTACCCTTGGGTGTAAAGTGGTTTTTGCCTAGGATGCCCCTGCCTAGTCTACTAGGTCGATTTTTTCCAATTATAGGTTTTCTCTCACAACCCTGTTTTACTTTATTTTGCACTTCTCTACATATAGTTTTTTATTTTTTTTCCTCTTTATGTCCAAATTCCTTTTACTTTTATGGCTATTGTCCCCCTAATTTTTCAAAAAAAAATTAAATTAGAAAGTTATGATATTTTCTTTTAGAAATTTAATGCACGCGGGATTGGAGAAATGTTGAACGCATTGCAGACATGCATGTAGATATGATTTTCTAATGATTAGATTAATCTTTCCATCATCTTCTCTATCTTAATGAAATTAAATATAACTGATATTTAAAGTTATCGTGCTTATTAGTTTTGGGGGTGAAAACCGGTGGCTGCTTAACCTCAGAATCTTCTAACCTTATCATCCAAGGGCGAAATCAGGTGTAAAAGAGGCTAGAGGTAACTCGAAATCCTATTAGGAACTCCAGATGATAGGATGATAGAACTCAAGTCTGGCGTTTCTTATTCTTCTCGATCCTGGTCCCTCCGACTAAGATGAATCAAAATTTCCCGGATAAACTATTCACACTCCCCTTTTCGACTACAATCTCCAGGTCTAGTGAAAATTATACAGTAATTAGATTGCTGTTATGACAATAGAAGTAAGAATATCTCTGCCCCTTTTTATGCATTTAATGCAAGGATTTGGGATCTCAGATATTTCTTCCTTGCTTTAGTTATGAATCATATATCATCTGGTTGATCTTCACAGCTATAAATTTTCTGCATATACAAAGAGATCATGCAAATAAAAAAAAATCCAAAATTACCTGAAAACCTCTTTCATTTCTACAATAAGAAGATAAAACCATACACTTCAGCTTACATTACTGTAGCAACCTTGTATAATCACAAAGTTTCTGATATGAGGTGAAAAACAAATCACAAATATCAACACATGTTTATCACAAGTAACATTTTTATATAAATCAGTACATTGGAAAGATAGACAACAATTTGTGAGCTGCTAACTTTATCCACACATCTAAAATATAGACTTCAAGAAGCAGCAGCAGCAGCTGCCTCAAAAAAAAATCAAGGATCCCATTTGAGATAAGATGATTTGCACACCAGGAAAGGGTCAGCTTCTTGTCTAGTAAGATTTGGCAAAAATCGCAACTTCCTCTGGTGGATTGCACGTCATCAGGCATGTTTTTGTCCCTCGGGGTTGTTCAAAAGTGAGACGTCAGATGGTTGCCCCTGTTTCTTCTTTCACCTTTAACTCTTCTTTATCACTATACCAACAGATGAGGCGCAACCTCAGAGAAGTGTTTTTGTGCGATACAATACAAAAACACATATCAACATACACACAATAAAAAATATAAATAAATATGGTTACCTTGCTGACCAGGGACCCCTTTGCCCATTTACCTTGAGAAATCACCTCTTTGAGCTCATTATATAAGCTGACATCCCCGATGTTACTGCAGAAAAATATCCTCAATGTCAGCAAAAAGAAAATAAATAAGCAGAATATAGGAGGAAAGTTTTTAAAGAAAGGAAAGCAAACTATATATCAACACAGCACACAGAGTAGTTTTGGTATATTCAGTTCTGATAAATTCAGTGCACCATAATTCATAAAACCTGGGGACATATGGTGCCAACTCTGACACCCCAGAAGAAGCTAAGTCGGGGAAGATGTTTTTAGCAATGCACTAAATGCATAGAGCAATTCATGTTGCAACCAAATATTCAGGTGTATATTTCAGTTGATCAAAAGCTATATGTAATTTATAGCTGCAGTTCTATATGCAGATAGAGGGAAAAGGCTTTGTTCATAGGCAACAAGCATATTCTATATCAATAGAAAAATATTTGTATTTACAAACATTACAACACCTTCATCTCCACGAGTTCCACTTAAAAATTACTAAACAAATCAAACTAACCAAATACTTGATGGCAGAAAACGGGCTAGAAGTCAAAATTTTGAATGGTGAACTGGAATAAGCTAAGCTAAGCAAAATAATTGAGAAATATATCATAAACTGTGTTTCGAATGCACGAGAGAAGTTCTGTACAAGGTCATGGCTTGTTCCAGCATGCAAAGCCTCCTGATCACCCATGATAGCTTCAATTATGTAGGTCTTGACAGCACCTGCAAATTTCTCCACCCTTGATTTTCGACCTGCAATAACAGGTATTGCAGCTGCTCATAAGCAAATTTTGTATAGGGTCTATAGACATTAATCATCTGTAATGTCTCTGCAGCTCAGCAGCATCAGTCTGTTAAATGCAAACTGTGAAGCCCTCAAACATATAGGAGTGTTGTTCAGGAGAATTAAATGCAAATTTCTTTTTCTGCTTCCTCGGAAGTGGCATGAGCAGTGTGACCCTCCTGCCAGACAAATTCAAAAGTCCTCACAAACGGTTTAGTGCACATCTCCCATCTTGTGACATTTGCCCACTGAAAAATAAGTATATAACAGTTACAATGATCACTATGCAATTCCTTCATATCAGGGAAAACAATAAAAAGCCATGCGATAAAGCATTCTACCTGGTTGATCATAAGCAGAAGATCATGGTAACTATGGATCCACTGAGTAAAAATGTAATTCACAATGGTTTCACTAGTAGGACGAACCTGTCAAACCTCAGGAAGAGCAACAATCAGAACCAAAAACTACGGACATACTTTTCCAAACTTGAACCAGTATGTTAATCATTTTAAGTTACAGGTTTGTCGAATTAACATGGTTGTCTGACGAGATATGAAAGAAACAAACATAATAACATGTACCACTAGTTTTTCTTCAAGTTCCTTTCCTCCTCCAATGGTCACAAGGGCTAATTCCGGACTAAGTCCCTCAACATGGCTAGGTTCTTCCTCTATGAATGAGTATGGTATAAACTGTATCTGGCATCAATGTGAAAATCAAACAACCGAAAATGCATACTCTGTCATATTCAGGATTCCATAAATAACTTAAATCCAACTATACCACTACATGTACAAAACGTTTCACCTCAGATTATTTCAGAGGTGAAGGGTTTCTCAAGAAAACGCTGGTTAATTACAACTTTCAAAACATTCATATCCTTTTTAGGAACAAACAGGAAATCATATACTGAGTAGTAAATGACATAAGGAGACACGTCTATGAGATATCAAATGTAGTTCATTACGAAAAGCCTCAAAAGAAGCACCTGAGTTGCTTCCCAAATGGCGTAACCATAAGGTCGAATAACCATAGTACCCCGAACCGGATCATAATCAGCGAGCTCAGCGTTTGCGATATGTCAAGTTACCAAGCTTTGAAGTCCTGAGACCTAGTTGTTATGACTCTGTCTTTTTCTTGAACTCTGGACTTTCTTTCGCGTCACGCTCTTCAATTTCTGGCGCAAGCTCTTTCTCAGCGGTGTTCTGAGTCGAGAAATTCGAAGCTGAGATATGCCGGATAGGGTGGCGTAGGTGGTTGCGCTGCCGGAGAAGCGACGGATACCGGGTGGAGATACGCTGTTGGATTATTAATTAGCCTTCTGCTGAAACATTAACGGTCTAGATTTAATATAGGACTGTGAATGATGGAGTTAAGGTATGGAATGAATATACGGTAAGGTAAGTTCCATAAATTGGGCTGATGGGCTTCATAAATTGGGTTTTTTTCAGGCCTTCGACACACTGAAAGACAGACAAAGGCAGGCTCACAATTCAATTGGACCAAGACAGGAGCACTAATGAATTGGGCCAGTGAGTGTTTAACAAGGCCTCAGGTCAGGCCCTGAACATCAAGGGAAGTCTCCGTTTCAATGAGCTTTTTGAGTAACGCAACTTCATTTTGTTTCTATTTTCAGTCTCATTTTTTGGTTAGTCTAGAATTACTCTCACATGAAAAACATGTTTGGTCCATGTCAACTCATGAATTAGGCCTGTGTGTATGTGTCACAATTTTTGATGATGCCTAAAATAAATAGACACGAGCTCAGGAAATAAGCTCAGGTCGGGAGCTCCGGTAGAATAAGCAGAGTTCATCCAGCAGTGGTCAGAGCTCGTCTAGTCAGCACTAAGAGCTCCCAGCCGGGGACACATGTTGGGAAATGATGAATGGACAGCAAGATGACAACGGATACAGTTATAAAGGAAGTAGAACCAATCCAAGGCATGAAACCCGTATTCAACTGCGATCCCCTCCTAAAATTAAGGAGAATCCCACGAAAGAAGGCAAAAATCTCTCCATTTGAAGCCAGCCATAAGGAGTTTAGGTAACTCCGGAATTATGGATGAAGATAGGGCACGATCCCTTCAATATAGGAAGTAATTCCGGGTTAGAAGTAAGCAGGAGGCCATAAAAGGGGAAGGCAACCTCCATCACAAAGGGAGAAAAAAAGGCTAGGAACCCTAATACCCTGAGTATTCGACTGTAACACGTTCAACTGATGAATAAAGAGAAAGGAGCAAGAGCCTTCATTGGAGAGTGGACTAGCCGAGCTCACTAGCCGGTGAACCACTATATTTCTATCGTATTTCACACATTATACATGACTAGAAAAAGCATTCATTCACCACTTCATGAGCCTCGTAGCTCAGATGCCATACCAATCCCCATGCAAACTGTTCATGCCAATTAATTTAGTTCCATAGCTCATCTCCGAAGGTTTACACCATCAGTTTGGCGCCGTCTGTGGGAACGACTGTTCCTTCTACAAATAAGCTGGTCTTTCAGTGACTGATGGTAACGACACGAAATATGAGCAGAAGTCAAACAAACCTACCGTGAATGCAAGACCCACAGGAAGCTACCAAGAACCAGATGGAGTTGCATGGATACCAGGATCCTGTGCGTTGCAGGGCCTTTGCCATTACATTGAAAGGTTCTGCCCTAGCCTGGTTTAACAGGCTCCCACCAGCCTCTATCTCATCCTTCAAAGAGCTCTCCATAGCTTTCGTATCTCACTTTATAGGAGCTCGGATATACAGAAAGCCGAGCTACCACCTACTAAATGTGAAACAGGGGCCCCAACAAAATCTGAGGTCATACGTGCAAAGGTTTAACTCGGAGACATTGAAAGTAGACATTCCAGATGAAAAATTTGCTATAACGGCTTTCATTGCTGGATTGGGAGTGCAGTCAAAGGACTTGATGTTCTCTATATCGAAGAACCCTCAGGCAAGTATGGCTGAAGTATTAGCCAAGGCAGAGAAATATATAAATGGAGAAGAGGCACTCCTTTCTAAGGTAGGAGGTACATCTTCACGAAAGGAGAAGGAAAAAGAAGAAAAGAGAAGGGACCGGAGTCCCAGGAAGGAGAAAGGGCGGGAAAGGTCCCCAAGAAGGGATAGAGACCGCTCACCCAAGAGGAGAGGAAATGTCAGAGATCGTTTGGGTCCCATGCAGCCAGAACTACAGCCCAGATACGGACCTCAGCGATTTACCCCTCTCACTGCCGCTGTGTCACAAGTATTGTATGAGGTCCTAAACGAAGGGTTCTTGAGATGGCCACCTCGGATGAAGGCAGACCCGGCAAAGAGAGACCCGACGAAGTACTGTGATTATCACAGGGATCATGGACACCACACTGATGATTGCATTCAGTTAAAGAAGGAAATCGAGTTCTTGATCCAGCGAGGTCAGCTGCGTCGTTTTGTCGCCAACGACAACCAGAACCAAGCTCTTCCACCTCCACCACCTCGGCAGCCGGCACCTGCGCCGCACCAGCAGCCTCTAGGGGAAATAAGGGTGATATCTGGAGGGTTCGCAGGAGGTGGAGAGTCAAGCTCAGCTCGGAAGGCGCACCTCCGGCGGATCAGAGCCGAAGAAGCTCTCGAAGTGTACGCTGTACCCAAGGCACCACGCTTGGATACGGCTATCACTTTTTCAGATGCTAATTTAGAAGGGTGCCAATACCCCCATGATGATCCACTGGTGGTACGAGCTGTGGTGGCAAATAGAACAGTTCATCGGGTTCTAATTGATAACGGGAGCTCGGCTGATATTATTTTCGCACCTGCGTTCGACAGGATGGGCATAGGAAGGCAGAAACTTGAGCCAGTAAGCACTCACTTACTGGGATTCTCCGGGGAAAGGGTGCTCCCCCTGGGTTCAATCCAGCTCGTGCTCACCCTGGGGGACCCACCTTGCCAAGCCACTACCACTGTCAAATTCCTAGTAGTCGATGCACCATCTGCGTACAACATCTTGCTTGGAAGGCCATCCTTAAATTCTATGAAAGCAATCCCATCTGCCTATCATTTAGTCGTGAAGTTCCCTACAGAAAATAGAATCGGAGTGGTCCGAGGAGACCAGCGCGTAGCACGGGAATGCTACATGGCTTCTATAAAAAGGAAGGAGGTTGAGAACATCCAACTGGATGAGCTCGACATGAGAGATGAAATGGAGACAAGACCAATGCCATCGGAAGAGCTGGAACCAGTTCAGCTTGATGAGAAGCCAGAACACCTCGTTTATGTGGGTTCCAAACTGAACGCTGAGCTCAAAGGACTCCTCATCCAGTTCCTAAAAGAGAATATAGGAGTGTTCGCTTGGAAGCAAGAAGACATGGAAGGAATTGACCCATCGGTTATTACCCACAAGCTATGCGTGAACCCAACTTGCAAACCCATCAAACAAAAGAGGAGGAGCTTTGCTTCTGAAAGGCAAAAGGCAATCAATGAAGAGGTCAGCAAACTCCTCCATGCCAAGGCTATCAGGGAGGTTCATTACCCCACTTGGTTAGCAAATGTAGTTCTTGTAAAGAAAACCAATGGGAAGTGGCGATTGTGCATCGACTTCACTGATCTCAACCGAGCATGCCCCAAGGACAGTTTTCCTTTACCTCGGATTGACCTAATAGTGGATGCCACTGCAGGGCACGAGCTCCTCAGTTTCATGGACGCCTTCTCAGGCTACAACCAGATCAGGATGGATCCCAGCGATCAGGAGAAGACCTCATTTGTTACTGAACAGGGAACATATTGTTATCAGGTCATGCCCTTCGGATTGAAGAACGCTGGAGCCACTTACCAGCGGTTGGTAAATAAAATGTTCTAGAAGCAAATAGGAGCATCCATGAAAGTTTACATTGATGACATGCTAGTGAAGTCACTGAAAGCAGAGCTCCACATCGAGCACTTAGCTGAGTCATTCCGAATTCTAAAGGAGTACAAAATGAAGCTAAACCCTGCGAAGTGCGCATTTGGGGTCTCGGCAGGAAAATTTCTGGGCTTTATAGTCAGCAGCAGAGGGATTGAAGCCAATCCAGAAAAGGTTAGAGCAATGGTGGAAATGCAATCACCATCCAACACGAAAGAAGTGCAACGTTTGACAGGCAGGATAGCTGCACTGAGCCGTTTTGTGTCTAGGTCCAGCGATAAATGCCAGCCATTTTTTCAGATCTTGAAGAAGGCATTCCGCTGGGATGCCAAGTGTGAAGAAGCATTCGAAGACCTAAAGAGATATATGAGCTCTCCTCCTGTTCTGGTGAGCCCTCTAGAAGGGGAAGTCCTCATCCTCTACCTAGCGGTTTCAGATTTTTCAACAAGTGCAGCGCTAGTTAGGGAGCGAGACAGAGCTCAGCAACCCGTCTACTACTGTAGCAGAGCTCTGAGGGGGGCAGAGGAGAGATATCCAAAGATGGAAAAACTCGTTCTAGCTCTGGTTACAACAGCTAGGAGACTTAGACCTTATTTCCAGGCTCATACTATCGAGGTTCCAACAGATCAGCCAATGAAGCAAGTGCTACACAAGCCGGAGTCCTCAGGGAGGTTGGTTAAATGGGCCGTAGAGCTCAGTGAGTTTGATATCAGGTACAAGCCAAGAACTGCCATCAAAGGGCAAATTTTGGCAGATTTTATTGCAGAATTCACAGCAGCAGCGCCTATGGAAACCACGGATTTAGTACCGGACCTTCCCATATGGAAGCTTTCAGTGGATGGAGCTGCCAATGCTCAGGGAAGCGGTGCAGGAATGATCCTGACCTCTCCAGAAGGAATAGACGTCGAATATGCCCTCAGATTTGGGTTCAAAGCTTCAAATAATGAGGCAGAATATGAAGCCGTTATCGCTGGGCTTAATCTTGCCTATTCTATGGAAGCAGAGCAGCTGGAGATCTGCAGTGACTCTCAACTGGTGGTGAAGCAGATAGAAGAGTGTTACGAGGCAAGAGGCGAGAAGATGGTCCTGTACCTCAAAAAGGTACGAGAACTAATGAAACAGTTTGTGCAGGTTAAGGTCAGACACGTGCCTAGAATGGAGAACTCACGAGCAGATGCTCTGGCAAGGTTAGCAACTGCCTCGCAAGAGGATTTGGATAGGCTAATTCCAGTAGAGCACCTTCCAAAGCCCTCGGTAAGCATCGAAGAAGAGGAAATTCTATCAATTGAAGCTCAGCCGAGCTGGATGGATCCCATCGTAGAGTACCTTCAGAATGGAACTCTGCCAAGTAATGCCAAGGAGGCATCCAAGCTAAGGGCCAGGTCAGCCAGATTTTCCCTGATGCAAGGGAAACTGTACAAACGTGGATTTTCAATGCCTCTCCTTAAGTGCATAGGAGACGAAGATGCTAATTATATACTCAGAGAGGTACATGAGGGGATATGTGGCAATCACATAGGAGCTCGGGCCTTGGCAGGAAAAGTACTGAGGCAAGGATATTATTGGCCCACCATGCTCAAAAGCGCCACCGACTTAGTAAGAAAATGCAAAACTTGTCAGGAGCATGCTAATATGTCCCACTGTCCTCCCGAGCTCCTAACCTCGGTGGTAAGCCCATGGCCTTTTCAGCAGTGGGGGTTGGACATTCTGGGACCCCTTCCCACCGGTGTGGGGCAGTGCAAGTTTGTCATCGTAGGAGTGGATTACTTTACTAAATGGGCAGAGGTCGAACCTTTGGCAACGATCACAGAGCAAAAAGTTCAAAACTTCGTTTGGAAGTCGATAGTTTGCAGGTTTGGAGTTCCCAGAGCGTTCGTATCTGACAATGGAAAGCAGTTTGATAATTCAAAGTTCAAAAGTTTTTGTGCTGAGCTTGGAATCAAGAACTATTTCTCAGCTCCTGCCCATCCCCAGTCTAATGGGCAGGCAAAGGTCACAATAAGAACCATAAAGTCAGCTTTGAAGACCAAGCTAGAAAACCTGAAAGGCAAATGGGTGGAGTACATTCCGGAGGTATTGTGGGCCTACAGGACCACCGCCAGATCTGCGACTCAGGAAACCCCCTTTGCTTTGGCCTTTGGGACCGAGGCAGTGGCCCCAGTAGAGATAGGGCTCCAATCACCAAGGGTGGAGTTTGCAGATTCCGAGCACAATGATGAATCTCTCTTGCTGAACCTCGATCTCTTGGATGAAAAGAGGGACAGAGCTCTGCACCGTGTCCGCACTTACCAAAGGAAAACTGCGAGGTATTATGACAGGAGGGTAAAACACAGAAGTTTCAAGGCTGGAGATTTGGTACTTAGGAGGCTTCTGCTTGCAAGAAAGGATCCCACGCATGGGAAATTGGGACCTAATTGGGAAGGGCCCTATATCGTGTCAAGGGTAATCAGACCGGGGAATTATGAGTTGCAAACAGAGGAAGGAAAGGTTCTACCTCACTCGTGGAATGCCGAGCACCTTAAGAAGTTTTTCCAGTAAGTGTTACTTGTAATATAGCTATTTTTGAATAAGAAAGAGCAAGTCTTTTATTCACCCTTCAATGGATTCCAAAGTAAAGAGATGAGCTCTTCAGCTCATAAAACAAACGATGAGCTTCAAAGCTTATAAATACAAGATGAGCTCTTCAGCTCATAAACAAACGATAAGCTTCAAAGCTTATAAATACAAGATGAGCTCTTCAGCTCATAAACAAACGATAAGCTTCAAAGCTTATAAATACAAGATGAGCTCTTCAGCTCATAAAACAAACGATGAGCTTCAAAGCTTATAAATACAAGATGAGCTCTTCAGCTCATAAACAAACGATAAGCTTCAAAGCTTATAAATACAAGATGAACTCTTCAGCTCATAAACAAACGATAAGCTTCAAAGCTTATAAATACAAGATGAGCTCTTCAGCTCATAAACAAACGATAAGCTTCAAAGCTTATAAATACAAGATGAGCTCTTCAGCTCATAAACAAACGATAAGCTTCAAAGCTTATAAATACAAGATGAGCTCTTCAGCTCATAAACAAATAATAAGCTTCCAAGCTTACCAAAAGCAAGATGAGTTCTACAGCTCCTCGGCGCATACAAGCTTCTAGGCTCGTAAAATTCAAGACTGGTCTCTTCTTGGAGACACCAACAGTCAAATTAAAGAACGAGCTCTTCTTGGAGACACCAACAGTCTTTCCCCCGCGACTAGTGGTCCTTATGCACCCTCGAAGACCCTAAAATGTCCAGTACGGCAGAGAGCACTCACAAAGTCAGATGGGAAGTGAGGTCAGTACCAACATGACATTTTGTTTTCCATCAACGCCCGTGGTGCGACCTATGGAAATCAGTTGGGAATTGAGGTCAGCACAAACATGATCTTCTGTTTTCCATCGATGTTCGTGGTCTGATCTCTGGGACTAGTCAGGAACTAAGGTCAGTGCAAACATGATCTTCTGTTCGTGTTCCGAACACCAAGAGCTCGTATATGGGCATGCATGCTCAAAAATGAACAACCTAGAATTCAGAATATCCAAGAAAATAAACATGCGGAAAAGTATAAAAAAAAAGGGGGTCATAGTCTGGCATCGTTCAAGAAAAGAAAGAAAGATACAAGGGAAAAATCCTAGTCTTTCTTAAGTTCAGCTTTCAGCTCAGCAACCTCTCCCTTCAGGCTAGCATTCTCTTTTTGCAGCTCATCCCTTTCTTGCTCAGCCTTGTGAAGCGAGTCAAGAAGCTTCTGACCAATGGAGGTAAGGAAGATGGTGGACAGAGAGTCAGGAGAAGGAGAGTCATCCCTCTTACGCTTCCTTGAACTCGTGACGGTGTTTCCATCCTTGTCAGAATCTCCGTCCTCATCAGAATCAGATAAAGAGGTCCAGGAAGAGTAAGGAATAGTGAAAAACTCAAACTCAGTAGCCTCAGCCCCAAGCAAATAGAGGTTTGCGCTCATCATCAGCTCGGAATAAGTCTTAGACTCCACAAGCAACAACTCGTTGATATTCACCATCCCTGGTAAACCCAGGTCAGGTGGATCTGCACAGCAAGGACATAATAAGAGCATATCTTTAAAAGGAAAATACTCAAAAGAGCTATGCTCGAGCTTACCAATACGAGAGAAGCTCTTCCAGGACCGAGGAATCCTAGCTTTACGACAGCGATCCTCAGGAGACCTCCAAGCCTCTCCAGAAGCAAAGAAGAAACGCTTAGACCACCCTTCAGGGTTGGAGGGAAGATCTAGAACCAAAGGGCGTAAATTGAAATCCCTCCAACGGAAGAAACTGAAACAGGGAGCATCATCTTCCTCAATCTCGAAGAAGTATAGAAACTCAGAGACAAAGGGGAACCTGCCAAGAGCATGCAGGCGGCAGAACAAGAAGAAGCTTACCATAGCACCCCATCCTCATGGAGAAAGGCGAGAAGGGCACAGGCCATAATAGGCAAGAACTCGCCCAATGGCCGGATGAATGGGAAGGCGAAGTCCCATGTCCATAGCACCTTCAAAGAAACAGACTTCCCCTCGGGGGAGGTAGTTACAAGGCTCGTCGGAGGAAGAGACTCGCATAGGCAAGTCAAGATCAGGGAAAAACCGTTTTTTGATGTCCACCAAATCAGAAGATTCAAGTATTGAAGGGGACAGATAGCGACAATGCCACTTCCATTCGATTCCAAAGGAGGATCGTTCCTGGAACAAAGAAGAAGCGGAGGCAGCCATCGAAAATGCTGGTAAGGAAAAAGACGCAAGAAATCAAGAAGAAAGTCAAGAATAGGTCATGCACTTGGGAGCTTTTCAGGAAACTAATAGCCAAGAAAGAGGGAATCAAGTGGCCTGTTTAGTTTCTTAATTAATGAAGGTAGCAGCGGTTATGGAAAGTGGCTACGGTTATGGAAAGTGGCTACGGTTATGGAAAGTGGTTGCGGTTATGGAAAGGGGAAAGACGTGGCGGTTATGGGAAGCGGTTGAGAGAAAAACGCGGGAAAAGAAATCAGATATTACCCCTCCTATTTGCACTCAAAACAACCAACGAAAATTCTGACCCCACCAAGCAACGTATCCTCCATATTTGAGCCCAGCCCAGTCAAAAACAGAACACTTGTATAGCAAGTCTTTAAGGCCTACAATTCTAAGAGCCCTGCTCGCGTTAGAGAGGAAGAATTCATCAAAGGAACTTAACAGCCTCTGAAAGTTCATAACCTTGCTTAAAGAAGGTCTGAAGCATCCCTCAAAACAAGATGGGGGAAAAAGAGAGGTAAAACGTAGAAGAAGGTCTTCTATTTTTTGGACCAACGAAATTTTTTCATTCCAGAAAGGGATCCGTCGAAAGAGCAATGAAGCTCAGAAATAACTTTTAAGGTCAGACAACAGAGCAAAGTAGCTCAGAAGGAGCTCTTAAGATACAAAAAGAGCTAAAAAAGCGCAGTAAGAGCTCTTAGGTTCAGAAGAAGAGCTGCATAGCTCAGCAGGAATTCACGAGCACAAGCTATGCAACTCAGAACGAGCACGCCAGTTCAGAATATCAGACTAAGCAGCTCAGAACGAAGAAGGATAAGTAATGGATCCTTAGGGTACCAACCACTGAGCTTAAAAGGCTTAGGAGAAGCAGTTGAGCATAGCACCAAGCCTCCTGTCTTCTTCAAATCTAGTAATTTTGCTTCAAGAAGTGCATAGCACCCCTCAAAGCAAAAGGGGGCAAGGGAAGTATACAAAGTTGAATACATACAGGTGCGGAAATTCAAAGATATATTCAAAAATATATATGTGCTGAAATTCAAAGGGGCATATGAATATGATAAACCAACAATGAAAAAACAAAATGACGAACGATCGCAAAGTAGCACAAGGTCCTAGCCCAAGTTAAAGTCACATCTAAAAAATTCTTTACAAAGAAATTACAATTAAAAAGACCTAAGTTTCTGAAGGGGGAGTGGACAGAAGACCCTGCAGCTCGGCAGACACAGCATCAGCAGGAGAAGCAGAACCCAGGAGCTCAGGGGGCAAGGATCCTGATGCTGGAGGAGTGGAATTTCCGGGAACACTGACCCCAGGAGCCTCTGCCGTACCAGGCAATGATGTTTGTTCGAGTGCCTCAGTCACCAGGTCAGCAGATGAGGCCACTGCAAGGACAGTAGAGGGGGAAGCAGAGGCATCTTGGAGTAGAGCTCCAGGAGGAAGAGCTGAGGTGTCTTCCTCACCACTAGAGTCAGATTCTTCCATTTCCTTTTCAGTAGGGATAGGAAAATTGAATTCGAGATCTGGGTAAGCTTTGATAGCTTTACGCCTAAAAGCAAGCCATCCAGTAGCCCACAAAGTGGTGGCCTCATCCTTAAGCTCGGCAATCTCCTTGCCTTTCTGTGTGACCAAGTTTTTCTGCTCCTCAAGCTCCTCGCAGAGCTTGCCATTTGCTTCATTGAGGGCGAGATAGTCTTGCTTGGCCTGGCTGAGCTCTTTCTTGGCGTCAAAGGCCTCTTGGCTGGCCTTGGTCCACGCCTCAACCTTAAGCTGCAGGTCCTCCTTAACCAGCCTCAGCTCGTCCTGAGCTTTCTTCTCCCCTTCCTCAGCTCTGACCTTGACGGTCAATGTATGCTTAAGGTCGGAAGCTTGCTTCATCGATTGCTCTTTGAGATTCTCCACCTGAGCTCTGAGGTCTTCATTCTGAGTTCTAAGGCCTTCGTTCTCAACGGACAATTCAGAAATTTTGGCCTTATATGTCTTCAAGACCTTAAAGGAGCTCTCTTGAGATCGGACTCGGTGCAGCAGACCTTTCATATGAAGGGCAGCCTGAGAACATAAGGAAAATACAGCAAATCACATCAGACCACGAAATGCGAACAAGCAAAGAGGAACAGGGGCGAGCACTTACAGCAGCCGCCCCCTGAAGAGCTGAAGAGATGGATTCCTCAAGGGGCATGGAAGCAGCCTTCAGAACATCAGATTCAGAAAAAATAGAGGAAAGAGCTCCAGCAGCAAGGTCTATGTTGTCAAAGAAGGAGTCCTCACCTTCCTCCTCAGATTTTCTCTCCTTCTCAGTCGCCTTCCCAGAGGCACTGTATTTGAAATTCCGGGGTTGGAGATCGGGAATCAATTCCAAAGCCTTCTCGACCTCAGAGGAGGAAGGGGAAGCCTGACCCCCCTCTTGAGCAGGCGCCAACCTAGAAGGGGCCACTGGAGGGGAAGAGGTGTTTGCAGTTTGTGGAGTCCCAGAGGAGGAGGGCGGAGCCTTGCTTGGAACCTGTTCTTCAGTTACAGAAGGGGGAGAAGACACCTCCAATCTGGGGATTTTAGCCCGGATACCTGGACCACTCCCAGAACTAACCCGGGACTTGCGCTTGCTGGATCTACCACCTTTCATCAGCTCATCCACCTTGGCCTTGAGCTCTTCTGGAGTAGACTTCATGGTAGAAGAACCTGGAATGTCTGGGGGGAGTAGGAAGATGTAAGGAGAAGAAGAAGGGAAGGAAGCGCAACGAAGAGGAAAAGAAAGAACGTACCTTCGTCAGCCCCTAAAATCGATAATGGAATCGCCAAGGTCACCACAAGGGGACTCAGACCTAGCCGCACCAAATTTCGTGACTCAATCAGGTCAGCGTACCTCTCTGGCTTGATCTTCTCCAACTCCTCTAGCACTTGCTTATCCTCAGGGCTGAGCTCAAGACGATCACCTGAAAAAAAAAAAAAAGTGTGCCAATAAGGAAAAGGCTAAAGGTTTGCAAGTTCCAGATTAGAGCTCAGTTGACTTGAGGAAAGACTCACGCAAGTTGTCTGGTTCAGCCCAAGCTGTTGGGATACCGAGAGTATCCGTCTTATCAGCAGGATTATATTCCCAATTGGTGCCCCCAACAAAAAAGAAGTGTTCCTTCCAGTGCTTATGAGAGGTCGGAATGTTAGAGATAAGCTGCCTAGCGTTGGCACGCTTAGAGGCATACAAGAAGCCTCCAGAGGTCGGCTTAACGTTGAAGAGCTCCAAAAACAAAGAAATACTAGGAAGCCCAAGTTTATGTTTCCTAAAGATGACTAGAAGACCAACCATGACACCATAGAAGTTGGGAGAAATCTGGGAGGGGCACACATGGAAATGTTGCAGAATAGCCTTGATGAAGGGGTGCAGAGGAAAGCGAAGACCGTTATCAAAGGAGGCAAGAAAGAAGCAGACCCTATTGTGTACTTGTTCTACATAGTAGACTGATCTGTCTGGGCACCAGGGTTCGACCCCAGGAGGAAAGCCGTACCGAATCTTATAAACTTTCATTAGCTCAGGGGCCTCTTTGCTGTAGCCCACAGACTCGGCATGCTTAAAGGCAAGCCCCAAATATGTGGTCTTCCCTTCAACCCCAACTCCACTGACCTTGCCTTTGCCTTTGTCTGGCTTAGGAGGCAGGGAGGGGGACGTTGAGGGAGGCTCTTCGGTATTAACCACAGAATCAACGGTTTCCACCCCAGGGAAGTTATCTATCTCGTCACCTACCTCCCCTAATTTGGAATCCTCTTCGGCTGACCTAGACCCTAAAAGTGAAACAGAGGAGCGAGTGGCTCCAGAAGAGGCAGACATGATAGGAAGAGAAAAAGGAAGGTTAAAGGAACGGTAAAGCAGAGGAGCACAGGACAGACACTCTTTGATAACCCTTGGGTCGGCACAGTAACTCCCGACGGCAAGGATGTGAACTATAGAGCTCCAATCAACGAAATGAGGAAGGGGGGCTAAGCAACGGTCACGATTCCAAAAGTAAAAGAATCGAAAAGCCCAGAAATGTAGCAACCACCTCGAACTCGAGGGATCCAGAGCAAAAGGGGGAAGAGAAAGGGGCAAAGGACGTACCTAACTCAGGAATAGCTGTGAATGGAAGCCTGGAGCACTATCGGAGGAAGGAGGCGATGCGAATCTTCGAAACGAGGGCAGGGAATTCGATTTCAAGCAAGAAAGCAGAAAGGCTCAAGTAAAACGATCCGAAATCGCAGAGAAAATGGAGATGAGGAGCAGTAAGGGAGATGAACAGTGTGAAGAAAACGGTTCATGTAGCTGTTTCTGTGTATTTAAGGCTTGAAGGGCGTGGGCTGAGACATGCGCGGGAATCGAGGAGAAGTCATGATTACTGCAAACCGTCAAAAATCTCCAAGTCACGTACTAGCCACGTGAATATTTAACTCAGTCTGGAATGCAGGTCAGCCCTTACCTAAGCCAGCTTAAGGCAAGAGCTGGGGGGCAACTGATGATGCCTAAAATAAATAGACACGAGCTCAGGAAATAAGCTCAGGTCGGGAGCTCCGGTAGAATAAGCAGAGTTCATCCAGCAGTGGTCAGAGCTCGTCTAGTCAGCACTAAGAGCTCCCAGCCGGGGACACATGTTGGGAAATGATGAATGGACAGCAAGATGACAACGGATACAGTTATAAAGGAAGTAGAACCAATCCAAGGCATGAAACCCGTATTCAACTGCGATCCCCTCCTAAAACTAAGGAGAATCCCACGAAAGAAGGCAAAGATCTCTCCATTTGAAGCCAGCCATAAGGAGTTTAGGTAACTCCGGAATTATGGATGAAGATAGGGCACGATCCCTTCAATATAGGAAGTAATTCCGGGTTAGAAGTAAGCAGGAGGCCATAAAAGGGGAAGGCAACCTCCATCACAAAGGGAGAAAAAAAGGCTAGGAACCCTAATACCCTGAGTATTCGACTGTAACACGTTCAACTGATGAATAAAGAGAAAGGAGCAAGAGCCTTCATTGGAGAGTGGACTAGCCGAGCTCACTAGCCGGTGAACCACTATATTTCTATCGTATTTCACACATTATACATGACTAGAAAAAGCATTCATTCACCACTTCATGAGCCTCGTAGCTCAGATGCCATACCAATCCCCATGCAAACTGTTCATGCCAATTAATTTAGTTCCATAGCTCATCTCCGAAGGTTTACACCATCAATTTTCATCAAAATAGACAAAATTTTTAATTATTATGCATTGGTTCAAAACTATGTAGAAATTATCTAATTAGTTTTAAACCATAGGGAGATAGATAGATGGTATGTAGCATGATGGTACCTAAGGTCGTATAAAGATATGATTCGGATTTTGAAGTCGTATAGAGATATGATTCGGATTTTGAAGTCGTATAGAGATATGATTCGGATAATATTACAATCGAGTCTAATATTCGTATTCTTAAATTTGAATTCGAAAAAGATGACATGACATATTTAAACAATAAAAATAGTATTTGATTTGAATTATTGACATGTCTTATGTTATTTAATGACAGGAAATGGGCGGCTCGCCAGTCACAAGTAGACATGTGACTTATTATAGTTAGTAGATATGTCCCTCAAGTTCCCAAGAACCGAGATCGAGCGACGAGCATCTTCTAGACCGAGTGAATATAACCCTACAAAGGGACAAAAAGGTGCACAATCGATCCCGATAATTAATTGTCCTTGAGAAGTGCGCCTTGTGCAGAATAATGATGTGACGAGCAATCGTTATCATCACATTCATTTAGGACCTACGCTAAACCGTCAGAGAGATAGAGGCATGGCCTTGCCGGTTGAGAATAGCCATCGGGATTATTCAGTTGAATACTCGGCACGAAGTCATAAATGCTCGATAGACTATTAGTATTCAGCACAGAGCACTCGATGTTCGGGATGACCTAGTGTTCAAGAGGCGGGAAGCCATAAATGCTCAATCCCCCAAAACATTTAAGTCCAATTGCGTCCCATTGTCGAGCATTTATGAGACATGACCTAAAGCACTTATTGCGCGGTTTGATGACTGTAGACTGTCAATCCTAGGCTATGATCACTCAAGTGGCTGTCACGTCATTATATTTAAAACTATGACTACCCTAATAAATCAGAAAACGTGTATGCATTCTGAACTAGTTTTACATTGTATATTTATCTTCTTAGTTTTGAGCACCGACTGACTTTAAGTATCGTTGGGGATAAGCCAAGTACATCCCCGACCCTTTTCTCACTTCGTTCTTTATTTCAAAAATTTCACTTAAGCTTCTCATAGGATAAATTATCTCAAACTATTTCAAAAAAATCATCAGTGCATTTAACTTGTGATTTTATACTTAACAACCCACTTGCAAACACCAATGAGAACATCAATGTGTACGCAAACTACACTTCATGACAAAGTTTTAGGCAGCCTGCCGTTTGGTTGAATTGTTTGGTACTAAAGCTACCATTAAACTAACTAAATCTTAACTTCCACACCAAAAAACCCTAATCCTTCATTTTTTGTCTATTAATTAATGTCAGAAAATAGGAAGAAAAAAAAAAAGTTGGTGGCCCATGAAAAAGCAATGGCAGCAATACAGGTGCTCCACGCCAGCGAAACTTACCTTACATGATGAGACCAACCACAACACCAAAATTATCTAACAAGTGGACCCCCCCCCCCCCAATTACAATTACGTTGAGAGCAATCCATACATGTCCAACTACGCCCAACAATGCTTTCACACCCAAAATCAAAAGCTATGCCCAACACCTAAAGTTTCTTAGAACTTATGCCGTTTGTTACAGAATGTTTTGGTTTGTGATGACTATTTCCTCGAATTCTAAAACTGGTCATCATAATTTGAGTTAATTTAAAGATATGTCTCTTGAGAGACGAGTAATTGACTCTTAAGAGATGTATGAAGTATTGAACCTAAGACATCTTACTTGCAAGATAACATATTTAACCACTGAACCACCCATAAAAATTAAGTAGATTTGCATAAGGGACGTCAATTTTTATTGACTAATACAAATATTATACAGACACAACACGAAATAAACAGAAAGATTGTACAATCAAATAACATAGATAAAATTGAATTAGATTGGAATTAGGCATGTTTAAGAAGTTTTATGGTTATTATAAGAAAAGCTATGTGGTTTTGATCATTTTATAGTATAGTATTATATGAATTAGTTAGAACAAAATGATTTTGGTACGGTGATAAAGAATTTGAATAAATTAGATATTTAATTTGAACTATGGATATTGTGACATTCTAATCTCTCATTGCTCAAAAAAGTGAAAGTTTAGGTTATACTTAAGTACAAGCTTTAAATATTTATCGTCAATGTACTTTAAAACTATGCAAATCCTAGCCTAAGATGCAAATCCGAATGAGAGAAAATTAGGTACTATCCAACAAATTTTAGTACACTATTTAAACAAAATTGATACAAGTACAAAATAATACGAATCTAAAACCATTTGATTGTCACAAGACACACTTTGAACATTACATAAAGCTACTCGATTTGACACCAGTGCTTTTCAAATGGTGGGTCAACCTCCTTTCTATCATAACGAAGTGAATACAGCAATAACAAAATATATTTGGCAATTAATAACAATACTTTTCAGAGAAGGGACCAAAGTGTATTAACGCCAAGCAGATGCGACGGTGAGTGTTCGTCCCATCCAACCAAAGCAGATCCCACCGGTCTGTTCTTTCACAGTAAATCCCGGATTGCCACGTGTTCCTGAGTTGAGTTTAGAATGTAGCGACTCTGCCACGAGTTGACTCATTGGCTTGGCCTGGAACCCGGCCATACTCATACGGGCCCGCCACTTCCCCAACACCTCGCATCTTTCAACGCGGTCCCTCCCTTCGCACGCAACCGAGTTGACCATCTTTCGACTCAGTCCCTCCTCGATCTTGACTCGGTCCGAGTTATCCCTTGGCACAGTCGCGTCAAACGAGTCGAACAACGCCTCGTAATAACCACACGCCTCAGTCACACGCGCCACAAACGGCGCAGTGTTGGCATTCATTTCTTGCTCAACCACCGTCACCACGGCCGGCGACAAACTCTTCACACGGCGGAGCAACCCATCCCTTAAATTCTCAGTCGTGACACTCTCGTCCGGCAACTTATAAAGCCGAAATGCGAAATTAACGGTCAAAACTTCATCATTTTCAACACCCAATGCCTCAGAACTCAGATCACATACTTTGAAATTCAAAACATTAAAAGTTAATCCAACTCCGACTTTGCTCGCCAGAGCTGTCAGTCTTTTTCCGACGGTCTTCAACCTATCTTCACTGCCATTGACATAGTCCACAAACGTCGTGATCTTCAACAAACTGGGTTTATCGGCTTTTCTCGCAGCTAGCGCGTGGAGTAAATGGACGTACTGATCACCCTGACCAATTTCAAAATCGACAACATGAAGCTTGTTACGGGTTTGATCCGATGTAGATTCGAGGATAGCTAGATTGGCTGCCATGAATCCAAGCTTGAAACACGGAGATACTTCGTAGAGCATTTGGGTTGCGACCATGTGTTCTTCGCTGTAAAGTTGGGCGACAGATGGTGGATACTCCGTGGGGTTCACGCGCGACCGTAATGCCGACGCCATGTATGCCGTCAACCTCTGCTGCGAAGTGCCTCTGACGTTGGAGACCTGGTTCAGGCGCGTGAGGATGTCCACTGCAACGTCTATCTTGCCTTCAGATATAGCCGAGGCAGCCTCGGTTATGGACTGTTTGGGACAAGTTATTGGTGGAGAAGCTGAAGAAGACGAGCATGAAGAAGAGGATGACGTTGGAGATGGTGAAATGGGTTTCTGACTCGGACTGATTAGGCTCTGAATCGTTTCGGACCACTCACTGTTGGTGACCACAGAGACAGTACCGCCACTTTCATCGTCGTTGTCGTCTAGGAGCTGTTTTTCGAGCTCTTGAAGCCGATTCATCATCTTCTTCTCCGATTCCTGGCCTAACAACTCCTGACCCATAACTCGGTTTTGCACCGAATTTGGAAACGAAACACTTGAGAAATTGTTGGTACTAGAAGGAATCATACTATTGTTTCCGTTGCCGAAGTTAGTGATGGGTTGTGGCCGGAGTTGCGGAATAATTGGAAACCCAGGCCGTGTACTCATCGGCGCCGAAGACGAAGAAGAAAGAGAAGAGACTTCTGATGAAAGAGAAGCTGCGAAATCTACGGGAGAGAGAGGAGATATAGGAGACGTGTGCTGGTAAGTTCTTGGCTTCACGTTCCTGAGATAAAGCCCTAATCCTTGTTGTTGCAGCTGTTGAAACTGATGCTGTTGTTGAAACTCTGCGAGAGATCGTTTGCCGATCACATCTGATCGGCGGTGAATGATCTGAGAAGCTTGGTCGGGGAGAATTCCGGCGAGAGGTGACCTGTACGGAACTAGAGGGTTCCTCATGGGCAACACGGATCTTCCACCGGCTGTGTAGAAGTCCGGAACGCCGGTGCCGGAGAACCCTGACGACATTATTGTGGGGGTCACTCAACCAACTACTCCGAAAAGCTTTTGATTTTTACACTAACGCATCTGAGAATGAATGAATGAACGAATAAAAACTGAGTGAGAGAGAGAGAGAAGGTGGGGACCTTTGGGAGAATTTTTCATTTAAGCTATTGGATTGATTCTTGTCATTATAAGGTCAGGGTACTTTAAGAGAGATAGCAAAAAGAGTAAAAGAAAATGCTATGCAGATATAATTTATTAAGGATAATATTATTAAATTTTTAAAATTAATAATTATATATTAAATCAAATGAAAAATGTCAATAATTATAATTACAATAATATTATTGAATCATATCATTGTCACATTATTAAGGTAGTGTTTGGTAACAAGAGGTTTGTGTTTTTTTTTGTTTTTTTTTTTGTTTTCATTTTTTGCTAAAAAAAAAAACAATAACGTGTTTGGGATGTGTTTTCGTTTATTTTTTTACTCTCCTGTTTTGAAAACAATGCTAAAATATGAAAACATCAAAAAAAAAAAACACGCGCGCCTCAGTTAATGAAGTCTGGCCTTCGAATCTTGTTAACACCAAAATTGAAGACTTTTTGTTGGCAGTATAAAAGCCCTTTTTTTTTTTTTCCCCCTTTCTCTCATCTGTCTCTCTCTCTCTCTCTCTCTCTCTCTCGATGGTGTCTCTCCTCTCAAACTGAAGCCCATGGATTCTCTCTTTTGAAACCGAAGACGCTCAGAAATAGAAGATGAAATCGAAGACGAAGACGAAACCCACTTCGTCTCTCTCGCTCGTGGTCAGTGTTTTTCCTTAGATCTATGTATATATATACATAGATCTATGTATATATATATATATATATTGGTATATATATACATATATAGACATAGATATACATCGGTGGTTGTAATTTTAGTGGTGGTGGGGTGGGTTTCGGTGGTTGGGGGTGGTCAGTTGGGTGGTTGTGGTGTTGGTTTTCTGGTTGTGATTTCAGTGGTGGTGGGGTGAGTTTCGGTGGTTGGGGGTGGTCAGCGGGGTGGTTGTGGTGTTGGTTTTCTGGTTGTGATTTCAGTGGTGGTGGGGTGAGTTTCGGTGGTTAGGGGTGGTCAGCGGGGTGGTTGTGGTGTTGGTTTTCTGGTTGTGATTTCAGTGGTGGTGGGGTGGGTTTCGGTGGTTGGGGCTCGTCAGTGGAGTGGTTGTGGTGTTGGTTTTCTGGTTGTGATTTCAGTGGTGGTGGGGTGGGTTTCGGTGGTTGGGTCTAGTCAGTGGGGTGGTTGTGGTGTTGGTTTTCTGGTTGTGATTTTAGTGGTGGTGGGGTGGGTTTCGGTGGTTGGGGGTGGTCAGTGGGGTGGTTGTGGTGTTGGTTTTCAGTGGTGGTGTGGGTTTCGGTGGTGGGGTTGGGGGTGGGTTTCGGTGGTGGGAGTTGGGTGGTCAGTGGGGTTGGGTGGTGGTTTTGGGTGGTTATTGGGGTTAGGTGGTGGTTTTGGGCGGTGATTTTTTGATTTAATATCAAATATGTTTTTTATTTTTGTTTTCACAATTTTTTAAATATAAATGACTATCAAACATATTTTAGGTTTTTAATTTTTATCACAAACAAAATAAAACTTAGTTCTGTTTTTTTTATAAAAAAAAACATAAAAACGAAAACGTTACCAAACGCACCCTAAGTCAATAAATTAGATAATTTTTTAACTTATAATAACATTACTCATTTATTAATTTAATTTTTAAATTTAATTCATTATAATTATTAAATTTATAGTATAATCCACGAGTGATGTGTCTTGTGGTTTTGTGGGTCTGTCCTCTCAGTTTATGAGAAGAATGTTGTGCATGTGCAGCGCTACGTGGCTTAATCATATACCGTCCAATACGCTTAATCTTTTAGTCTTTTATCGAGCATTAATCGAACATTTTTTTTTTTTTTTTATGTATTACGGTTTTCAAGTTAATTTATATTTATTTCGATTAATCTCTTTTTTCACAAGACGTAGAAATTCATGAATAATAAATCTCATTGATCTTTTATGGTCTGATTTTAAGAGAATTATCAAATTTTAAAAACAAAATATCTGAATTTACAACTTTTTTTTTCTAATATCTGAATTTATAAATGAATTTACAACTCATTTATATCCCTTCTCTGAAAAAATAGAAAAATATTAGATGTAATTGTGACATCACATCATTAATATTATATAATATTATCAACTAATAATAAAATATAAAGTGAATTTAGTGGACTCTATTATTTTAATAAATATTAATAATTACCTCTATTATATTAAAATAATAGTTTATCAGTAATTGATTAGGGATATCTTACCAGATTAATAACATGGTGTGGTTGGTACAGCGATATTTACTCCCGAAGGCGGCTCTTTTTTTTTTATTTTTTTGTTGGTTGAAGAAAGGTAGGTACAAAGCAGCGAGAGTAAAGGAAAAAAAAACCAAAACTGACTACTAAGTTAATTAAAGTGCTAAGCAAAAAAAGGGTGGGGTAAGGAAGAGCGCCAAATGACCATCCCGATAAGTCCTCACCGGTGGGATTATAAAGCTCTTGATCGTGCATGGAATACTTCTCGGGACCAGACCTAATTAGATTAACATAGCAGCCAATGATCAAACTCTAATAGAGACTCTAAGACTCAAACTCTCAACCTCAAAATAAAGAGTAAAGCCGGTACTCCAGTAGACCTCCTTATTTGGTGGTTTGAAAACGGCTCTTTGACGTAGCAAGAGGTACTCCTTGTTTGGTTTTCGAGCTGAGTGTGTGACGATTTCTCACGCGCTCGCTCCTACCGTGATGGACATTTTATACACAATCTTGGAGCTGGGCTACGCAATGATTCAAATCTACACAAAACTCTCCGAAACTTGTTCGAAAGTTGAGTAATTTAAGTGGTAATATGATTCAATTTTTAAATTAGATATTTTAAATTTGAATTTTAGTAATTTTTTGAGATTAGGTCGTAATAATTTTTTTTCATGAATACATTAGTTTTGATTTTAATTAGATCGAAGTGAAGATTAACATAAATTGACTCAAATAACCCTAATCGTTGAATTCTCAAAAAAAAAAATTTCTAAATAAGAATCTTTTATTATTATCACCTAAAATCATCTATCAATATAATTATTTCGTACATATCATATTGAATTTATCTATAGTTAATGTGACTAGGTCGATATTCCAAAAATTTAAATAAATTATTTTTTTAAAAAAGAAATCTCTCAAAATTAGTATCAACTCCACAATACAATACAAAATAAAGTTAGATATGTACAACTACCTAAAAATCATAGGTCTCAAATTATAAATATAAATTAAATTAGAAAATCACCAAAAATCAAACTTAAGAAATTTAAATGGTATATTCTCCAAACTAATATCACACCACTATACTACTCATGCAAGTGTAATTAATGCTAAATAATATTGTAAAAAATCAACTTTTTACAAAATTAATGTTAAGTATTACTTTTCCCCACAATATAATGTTCCATTATTATTCATCTTAATTCCATTATATTTCAATTTTATTCTTACATTTTAGTTACTAAAACTCTTTTATTCTTTTTTATTCTTAAAATCAATTAATAGAATATTGCAGATTCTACATCAATATTAATTTAAGCTAATTATTCTTACCAAAACTATATTCTATTAATTTATATTAGATTTAAAATGATTAAGTTAGAGATTTATTTTAGTTGTTGTGTTTGAATTGATAACGACATTAAAATAAAATTAATCAACAAATATTATCAATGTATTTTTTTAACCTTTTTTTATTTTATTAAATAATCAGAAAAATATTGTCTCGAGTTTTCAGATTAGGTACTTTAATGAGATGAGAAAAATAAAAAAATGTGAGTTTTCTTTGAGTCCTACCATAAAATTTACTAGGGATAACCCGTATCTTCAGGCACGGTGCAATGTGAATGATTTTGAGAGGAATATTGGTGGTTGTTGGATAAATCTATTTGAGACCGTCAAATGAGTTTTTATTGAAGTCTGACATCTTTTATATTATAGATGTTATCTAAATTTTTTTTACAGGGTTTCGATATTAATTTTGTAAGGAAAGAATTTTTGTCTTCTTAATTAGTTTTAAGAATGTAAAAGAATGAAAGGATTTTGATAACAAAAGGATAAAGATAAAATTGAAATATAATAAAATTTAGGACTTCATTAAAATAAAATATCAAGAATAAGACTTCATTGATATAAAACGACTTAATAAATTTTTATAGAGAAAAATAATATTTATTGGTAATTTTTCCTAAATTTAACTAATCTTGAAAAACAATCAACTTTTCTCATTCACCTTTGATTAAGTTAGAATGATGGATAAATTGAATTAATTTGGAACGCGTAGGTAGTGCCATACACCTAGAAGCCTTAGATTTAAATCTAGATGATGTATCCTAGTTTTAAATGGACACTTGTGTTTTTATAGATAATTGCAACTATTCGGGATGTGTTCTTGTAAGAGTCAAAAAGTTGTGTTTAGCAAAAGGTTGGACCTACTAAGAACTCCTCACAAGAGTGGATCTAAAGTAGTCCTATCTTAAAGGAGCATATATAGCCCATTGTTCTATACGTAATTAGTTATTATGAAGAATAATTTATTATAAGAACTTGCTCTACCAAATTTATGTTCATAAACTTCCACATTTTGAAGGTTACCTTGGACCTCTTAGATATAAAATCTTATAATAGCATTTTTTTTTTTGGGGTTATCCAATCAGTTATGTCCGGATTAATTTACATGTACTTTGACTAATCTCCTTCTTAGTTCAGTCAAAGTTAAGTCATATACATCGGAATTAGGGTGTTAATGAGGGATATCTCTCATAACCCGACCTCAAAAGATTGTCAATATTCAAATTTAAGACGTTTGTATTTATAACTCGTCTCTATTACTATTTAAATTACCCTTTAAATTAAAGTCGTAATAACATTGAGGGTATTCAATCACACTAAATCTAGTTGATTACATATTGAACTATTTCAGCACCACATAATATTGCCTTTTTGCTAGCACGAGTTACCATGATATATTAATTGTATGTAATTATTCTAATTACGCCAGTCAAAGTGAATATTAAATAAATTTTAATTAAATAACTCGAGTTTAAATTTGGTTTATATTTTTTGATTTAAATATTTGTTAAATTTTATTTTCAACATTAATATCCTAAATTAGAAAAACTAAAATTTGGATCTGATAATAAATGCTCTATTAAACTTGCCTCTTAATGATCTAAATCTGAATTTTAATTTAATTTTATCAAATAATTATTCAATTTTATTATATATTCTTCATCATACCACAACAGTATCAGCTACTAATATATCAATTAAAAATATCATTCCATTTCTGACTAGTTAGGTTCAGATTTAGATCGGAGTAGTAGATGTATATTTATATACTAAAAGAATTAAATTAGGAAAAAAAGTATTTGAGATAAATTTTCTCCTAATTTTAAATCATTTAACAATAATGAATAGGTAATTTTCAATTGAATTATTTCTTGTGCCAATTTAAACACTTTTAATTTTTTGAAATTTCGTACATTGCACGGGAGAGGTTCTAATAAATCTTTTTTTTTTGGTTCAACTGTCAAGAATGTTTGGGTCAATTTACGCGCACTTCGACTAATCTCTTCTTTAATCTGATCAAAGACATTCACGCCGAGACTAGGATATTCATGAGAAATAAATATCTTATATTCTGACCTTAAAAAATTATTAAAATTTAAATTCAAAAAATTTGAATTTATAACACGTCTTTATTACTGCGACCTAGTCCTTGGATTAAATATTAATTCCAACCCTCAGCTCGTCAGGCATGATGGTTGGCGAGTGTAAGGCAGTTTAGGTGAAGGAAGGTGGAAGTAGAGTTTTTTGTAACGAGGAAAAGGCAATGATCCTTTACAGCATTGATCACCTGACAGCACAGTTACGAAAGGCTTTCTAAAATCCTAAACGACAAGAACTCATTAATGCAACCCACACTACCGCGAAAACAACGGCATATAACACGTGCACTAACAGCAATATGCTTTCAAATTCAATAAAGTGACTGCTCAGTCACTATTACAAGCTCGTTTCTGGTTTGTTGAAATGGAACAAAACATGAAAAAAAAAAATGAATTTATCATGTCATATTTATAATTTATCTAATATTACACTTAAAAAATATAATTTTCAACTTATAAAAACATAATAACATCATTTATCCAATTTATTTTAATTTAATGACATAAAATTTCTTCTAAATATTTTTTCTGCCCAAAAATATTAATTTTTCTGCACCACCATCAATGTCAAACAACTCAATCAATACATTTTTCCATGTCAAACAATACTATCAAACTACACATACCTCTTTTTATTTTAATTTTAAATTTTATAAATAAAAAAATAAATTATCACTTAAAATAAAAATATTACAATATTAGTTCGATTTTTGATATTGTATAATGTCTTCAAACATGAGATTATTGCTAAATGATAATTCGGTGTCAAATGATGTATTAATTGAATTGTTTAACATTTGGGCCTATGTAGAGTATAAAATATCTCAAAATGTGGTAAAAATATCCTCAAATATGATAAATCACCCACAAAAATGTTAATTTTTTTTTGTATAAAAAAATGGTAAAAATAATTATCACAAATGTAATAAAAATACTCACAACAGTGATAAAAATATCCACAAATGAATGCAAACATTGACTAAAATCACTTACAAAAATTATAAAAATATGCATTAACATAATAAAAATTAGAGGTATGGTATCAAAATTTTTTCTTCAAATGAGCTAATCTTCACCTAATATAAATAGTAGATTTTACCCCATGTATAAGGGTTTGATGAAACCGAGAGAGATTAGCTTCAAAAGTGAAAGATTAAATTTATAGGTAAAAAAATTATTTTATCAAAAAAATTATTATTCTATTCACCTAATAATAAATATTTTAATCAATTTAAAAATATAATTTAACATGAATTCATAAGCCTTATATGTATTTTTGTCCGAACTATCTGCACTAAACTTTCAATGTTGTTTCTGGTTTTAATTTTGGTGGTCAAAATTCCCACTACATACAAAGTCCACATAATGTCTTAATATGAATACACAGTCAATGTAGAATCTCAAGTTTGAGTAGAGAAAACTGCCATTAATTTCTTGAGGAAACTACCTACCTTCATTTCGTGTGTAAGATGCTAAAATTTATGAAGAATATTTTGTATTTTACAATAGTCAATTGAAGCCAGTTGTTCTCCTGAACACGAGGGTGGCTTGTTTTACTTTTGGATCCCACACTTTTTTTGAATTGGTCTATGCTTCTGGATGTTGTCACTTACATTGAACTTCAGACTCCTTCAACCCGGTTTGGATTCTCTATTATACAGTATAGGGATGGTGTTTTCAAAATGTCTAGTGACAGAAGGTTCCTAGGTCAGCTTTCTAATTCTCCCATTGATGGGGGATATCAATCAGGGATGAAATGCACGAAATTAGTAATATCTTTGTCTCACTATCCCAATTCTCACTCAATAATGCATAATTATAAGAAAATAGAATTTGAGCAGAGAAAATTTCTCAAACACTCTATGTTTTAAATTTATAATTTAATATGAAGTATAGAGATAATAATCCAAGAAATACGATAAAATTGATTTAAATTCGAATAATCGTACAAAACAATCAATTTATATAGAATTAATTGGGTATTAAAATTCAACAAATTGATAAGCCTAAAGTTTTCTTTCCCTTCGTCATCCTTTTAGTTAGTGGTTGTCCCTTCATAGACATCCAAAAAAATTTAAAACAATACAGATCTCTATGTAAAGATGAAAAGCACAAAAACTATTACATCACATTTATGAAAACTATTGACGTTTCATAGGTTGCGTGCAGGCAAACATGTAGGAAATTTATTAGCAACTAAAACTATCCAAAGATTCCAAACAATCTCTAATCTCTCACTTTCCTAGAAATGGAATCAAACTTTCGGCTTCTCAACATCACTAGTGTCAATGATAAAGCAATCTGTCACTTGCCCTTTTTTTTTTTTTTTTTTTAACGGTTCATTCCAATTAATTTACGTATATTTTGATTAATTCTCTCTTCAATCTGGTTAAAAATAGGTCATTAATACTGGGATTAGGATATTCATGAGAGATGATATTACTATAAAGAATTATCAAAATTCAAATTCAGAATATCTGAATTTATAATTTGGTTCTATTACCACTTAAATTATAATTAGAGTTGTGATTTGTCATTTCCCCAAAAAAAGGCCCTCCCTCCAAATTTAACTAACCCTTCTCATTTGGTTAGTGCCATAGAGTTTCCCATGATTTGCACCCCAACAAATCAACTAATTATAATAAATCAATTATAAAATTGCACCAGTTTTAAAAATAATATTTCTTTTTATAGTAACTTTAAACCTTTTTTTTTGGTAGTTTATCATATAATTTGTATGGATACGTGTTTTAGAAATACATTTTTAAGGTCTAAACTCATTTTTTTCTGTAAAACTAATAAACGATTTAGTTTTTGTTTGTCAGAATTATCACAAAGGAGGGAGAATTGTTTTAGATCTAACTGCAGGAATCACCAAAATTTTCTAACTAACCATTGAGAGGGTAATCTTGTCATTGGACATATACTCATTTATTATGAAAAGCCGTTTGTTAAAGGGGTTTGGTAGAGACGGCCTAACAGAATAGCGAATCACTCCTAAGTCCCAACTCTTAATTAGGTTTTGTAGTCGAACGAGGCCGAATCGAATTCGAGTCGAATTTAAGAAGTTTATTTTTTAATTGAGCTTAAAAAATTATACTCGGGCTCGACTCGTTAACGAGCCGAGCTCGAGTATTAGTACATAAACGAGTCGAATTTGTCGAGTTTGAGCCGAACTTGTAAAACTTATTTTTTAAACAAGCCTAAGAACTTGTTCAAATTCGGACTCGTTTAGAAAACGAACCGAGTCTGAACGAGTCGAATCCGAACTGAACTCAAGCCAAATTCGAATAGCTCAGTTTGATTAATAACACTACTCCTGAGCGGCACAATTGAGGGTACAATGATAAATTCGAGATACATGTGGGTCCCTGTTTGGTTACAATGTTTTGAATAAAATAACAAGGGGAATGGGTAGTTGTCCATTGCTCTGAATTGGATTCCATTATACCACAAAAAGAGGTCCTTCCTTACTCTTTACGCGCTTTTGGGTACATGGACACCCAAACACAGTGTTAGTGCCACACGAAATCATCGCCGGTGGTACCATTGAGTAGCTGGTTTAGTGGCAACAACTCGAATGGAGGGTTCCAACCATTCGGGTATGATTTGAGTTTTAATTGAGCTAATTTTTTGATTTAATAATGTCACAAGTAATAAAATTCTAATAACACTATTGAATTATGTTATCATCACATTATTCGGTCAATTTTTTAAGTCTCAATAATATTACTTATTATAAATACCACACAAATTTGATACAAAATTAGTGAATTTGAATTTAATCTTAATGGATTCAGATAGTAAATAAATGGACCCGTTGAACACCTCAAATGTATATATATTTTTTGTTATAGGGTATCTAGGTTTATACTAACTATTTTCTTGAGTTTTAAATCGATTATCGTAGCTCGAGCTAATTTAAGAATAATGGTGAAAAATATCAAACTTAACACCGTTTACTTGCAAGAAGTGAGACATAACAACATGACTAAACACAATACAAACTTTCCAAATATGATTTACAAATGGTAAGACTTTGATAAAACACAAACTTGGCTATAAATTATTACAAATTATTTTTTTTTTTTTTTGTCATTTACAAATAACTTAGATATGTGTTAAACAATGATACGACACAAGTCTAATTAGATCCGACCCATTTGTTTTGGGATGTGTCTTTCAAATCGTCGGTGTAGATTCAATAGGTCTAGAAGGTTAACTAAGTTTTGCTAGTCGGCTACGCCCAAGATAATTGAAAACTCAACTTTAAGAAGACTGTTGACGGTGTGGCTGCCCAGATTGAGGGTCTAACTTAACTTGAAAATCAACGTCGTCTATAGATTTCAACCACACGAATACACACCTATGACTTTTTTTTAATACACACCTATTACTAAACCTGGTCGTCTGCTAAAAATTTAATACAAGAAATAGAAACACATAGAACATTAAATTATGTGAAATTTTCGTTTAAGGTGGTTTTGATTTATGCTGTGGTCGGTGGATTTCAAACATTAGTACACGCAATGCAACGTAGATGGTCCACACATTGATCCCACATAACTCAAATTAAGTCGCATGTGATAGGTCAATCCAGATCATAAATGATGGGTCTAGATCATACTTATATCAGAGATGCAGACTAGATCTAGTTTAAATATACAAGCCAAATTTACCATAGAATCAAGAAAACTCAGTCGAATCAGCCTCGCTATCTTGAGAGATTGAGGTCACAACTGACACACAAAAAGATTTCCATGTGATGTAGTCATCAGGTGCATGTATCCATGTCCATGCAACTATCTCACATGTTACGAGAATATCGCATCAATCTATTATGAGGTACCTATAAATTGTAAGTCTCACTTACACAAGGGGAGTATCACTCACATCTGAGCACTCTACACTATTTGAGTAATAAAACACTCAGACCACCGTAGCCCTTCATAGTGAAATAAGTCACTCTGACCGAATCACTTAATTTGTGTTTGCTTGTATTGAATCTCCTTCTTAATTACTGCATTAAAAACTTGACAGGTAGTGTATAAATACATTTTATACATCATCAGCATGCATTGACTCTCGAGAGAAATTTTCTAAAGGTTCATTTGTTTAACAAGAAAATATCAAAAAATATAAGAAAGAGAAAAATAATTATTTTTTATTCATTTGTTTAAGGAGAAAGTGATGCAAAAAAAACTAGAAAATGGGATTTGACGAACCTAGATTTAGACCAGCCTTGAGCTCAGTTCATGAGTTAAGCTCAAACCATAAAAAAGGCAGACTAGACCTAACTCATGGCTTCAGCTCAAGAGTCCAACAAAAGTCAAGACACGTGGAAGAACAATTATCGGGATAGTCATTACTTCAAGATAGTGCTCATCCCCAACTATAGTTGTCCTCCCTGATAAACTAGTACATTGACATTTACATCACCGTCTCAACTAAGACTCTGTGCCTATAAATTGTAAGTCTTCTATACATGAGGGAGACACAACTGTCTCTCACATAGAAGTCACACGCACATCACATTTAGCGTACTCTTGCTCACTCTCTCACCACACCTTGAGCTTGTTCATGCTCTCTATCACCTACTACATTATTTTTTCATTAATAAAGTTCTTCGGCCACCGTCGCCACCTTTAGTGGTTAGGTCACCCAGACCTAACCACCAAATTTTTGTCTCTTATTATTAACTGTTTTATTTATTGTTTTACATCATATTCGACTAATTTGATTGTGTATAAATTCACTTTTGTGCATCATCAAGATTCTTGAGCCCATTATATTTTCTTATAAACATAGTTTTTTAAATGACTGTATCAAGGCCTTAAACCATTTTTTGTTTATAAAATTATGACAATTACATACTCTTTGTATTTATGACTTTGGTGGTTCAAATTTATTGGAATCAGTAGAAAATTTTCCTTCAACAAACAGTTATCAAACGATTGCTTAGAAGTAATTTGCGGCCTTATTTTAGGACTTCTTTAGATGAAAGTAATGAGATAGTTTTGAGCAAAAAATGAAGTAAAAATATAGAACTAATAAAAACAAATTTCTTTATTAATTCAATGAATGAACTTAGGTTGCAAAACAGACTGAATGATTAACCTTGATTACAATCTAAAGTTTAAAATCTACTCTAACACTATTCCTAATGCTACCCAAATTTACAAGTTTTTGGGAGGTTTGAAAATGTGTCTCCTTTCTTTATTCTCGTTTTTATAACTATTGTCTTCTATAGTTGTACTTCCAGCGATGGTAATTACCCAATAGTAACTCCTAGTATATAACCTCCATTTGTTTAAACATAGTTGTACCAGGTCATGTTTCCGTTTCGCTTGGACTTCTGTCACGTGACACCTTCTTAATAAGTTTGAAAATGTCGGATGTCAATTCATTGAATATTCATAAATTTTCATATTTTGGATTAAACAGACTCTAATGCCAAGTTTAAATGCATATCACCATCCATAAATTACTCATATCACTTGAATATTGAATTTTATTCCTTAGGTATCATTCGAACTCATGACGTGTAAGATATTGTATTACTATTTAATTCGATCACTGAACCAATTTGTACGAGATTGTTTGAGATAGTAGTTGTCATGTATGAATTCAAGAAAAAAAAAGTACTTATTTCTAATTCATCGTGTAGGTGGTTAACATGTGTTTCACTTAAACTGAAAAGCTTATGGAATCCTTGTGTACGAAGGATCCCTTATTATCTTGACTAGTGAGCTAAGCAAACGTTCCTTATTTTGAACGCGACCGTGAAAGGTGTGAGCAAAGAAGATAAAAGTTTTCAGTAACGTAAAAACACTGCATCTATAACAACCTCTTATATATTCCATACTTCGTACAATCACAAACTATAATATATTTTGGTAATTCGTGATTAAAAATACAGTGCAATATGAATGATTTTAAAAGAAATATTAGTGGTTGTTAAATAAATCTATTTGAGACTGTCGGATAAATTTATTGAAGTCTGTTCAGTTTTATATTATAGATTTATAGTATTAGCCGCAATTTCAAGCAATGTTATCAGAATCGGACCGATTATTGAACCGGTAAGAGAACTGGATCAATGGTTCACTAGTTTAACAGTTGGGTCAACTGATCGGACATGTCATATAATAAAAAATAAAAAATATTTTAAAATATAGAATAAGTTGTACCATTAATCCTTAAGGTTTGTCACTCACTGCATTTTAGTCGTTGAGAGATATTTTTAGTATAACCAAACATCATTATTCTTTTATTTGTACAAGCATTAATCATGTCCCAAACATAAGTCTTCTCCTTTTTTGCCCTTTTGATTTTTTTGTCCAATTCATTTGTCCAGACTTCAGATCCTACACCGCCACGCGTCTTTCGCTCTCAAACCAATACATCTCTCTCTTTCTAACCCAATACTTGCATCCCTTTCTCAAACCCTTGCACACACAGCCCCCAAAACCCACGTAGATGACTAACCCTAACTAATCAAATCAAACGATTGAAGGCTGAAGTTGTTGAAGGCTGGATTGAAGCTGCTCCTGCTCGTCGCCTGAGTAAGAGAGATCACGCTGAGTGGTCACTCCCTTAGATGTTGTTCGTCGTCAGAGTGGTCGAGTGAGGGTGAAGTTCAACTACGAAGTGAAAAGTGGTCTGTTGCATGCAACACTCTGTGATTGATTTAGGGCAAAATGTCCCGATTAGAGAATTTTTTTTTAATACAAAATGATGTTCCAACTGCCCGATTTTTGAAAACCGTCCAGTTTACGGGTTTAGTACAAAATCGGTCAGTTTAACGGTTTCAAGGCGGTTCGATTCTTTCTCCGATCTAACTAGAGAACTGGATCGGTCTAGTCCCAGGTCATGGTTGAACTGGTTCGATCGACTGGTCCGGTCCGATTCTGATAACACTGGTTTCAAGTGATGTACGAAGTTTGCACACATTTTTTTTTTTTTTTTTGAGAAATGATATTTGGACTTCAAATGTAGACTTGATCAATCACAGCTGTAGAATTAGTAATGAGTTCTAATAAATACTGAAATTTACAATAAAATTAATGACAATAATTAATTAAATATATATTTTAAGTTCATCTAACATTATTTTTCTCTTTTTTCTTTGTCCTTATACCATTTGAAAAGTTAGACAAATTTTTTTAAAAGAATGGTAGTTAATTAGTGAGGTAGATACACGTGTTAGAAAATAATTAGTTAAAACTATGTGATAATAAAATAAATTAATAAATTAAAAATTTTATACAAGTCAGACTTTTTTTGGGTGAAAAAACAGAGGTATAATGGACCAGTTTTCAAACTGGAATGAATTGTTCACATCGAAAGTACATAGGGTCGGCCGCTAACGTCACTTCAGATGATGACAACTGAATCTTCCTTTTTGCCCTTTTTCAATACTGAGCGCCGTATATGAGGCATTTTGTTTGCTATTATTTGAGCCGTTGGATCTCTTCACTTGGATTGCATCATACCACGTGTTCGACATCGATTGGGCAGCACTCTTGCCTATTTGACTTGAATTGGATCAGGCTGGTTCACCGAAAAAGTTTTGGAAAATAATACGTAATTCAAATTTGTATCTAACACGAAAGAGATTATTGAATCAGTGAGTTCCATCAATTTTTTTAAATGGAACTCACTGATCCAATGATCTCTTTCATTTCAGATATAAATTAGGTTACATAGTATTGCTCAAAAATTTTTAAAATCAACATTACTATGCTTATCAAATTCTTTGTTAAATGTTGTATATTAAATCAGTGTAGATGATTAACATGTTTTTACTTCAATGATATTTTTTGTCTCATAATCACGAGAAGTAGGTCAGGAAGTCGAATATTTCTAAGGCCTTTTCTCTCTTAGGACCATCGCTCATAGATTTCCCTCTTTACGTGGAGAGATGACTTTGTATAAGGTTTAGTATTTGTCCAGTGAGTAAGATAACGTATTGATATGATCCATTGAGACAACTGAATTACCAATCAAAAAAAAAAAATGAATGACGATCATAAAGTGGTTAGAACATTGTCTAAAAAAATTAATAATTTGAAAAGCTTGCAATGCCATACTATTTGTGACCCATACAATTGTCATCATGTCACCGAAGAGTCTATGGTTGTACTTCCACAAAATTTTCTTCAAGCCCAACCCTTTCTAGAGTCCACACCCTTGACTAGCCCAATACAATTCCTGTTTTTGTGTTTGTATAATCTGCTTTCACAGGTCTAATTCAATTCTAACAAAAGAAATCGTCCCTGCTTTATAAAAATAATAATAAATTAAAATCGAAAATCTAACCCCCAAAACTAGCTGATAATCGAACCTTTATCACATTGTATCAAACCATGAAGCAGAATCTATTTACAATCGCGTATAACTAGAGTTGTGCCTTACTAGATTCATCATATGGATGGGTTCGTGTTAATTTATTTATTTTATCAAGTTCTTTCATTTATCATCTGAATATGTTAAGGTTAAACTTTCATTCAGTAATTCGACTGTTATTGTTGACGAGCCCAGATTCAGACCAGACTTGAGGGCAGTTCATGGGTTGAGTCCAAATCATCGAAAGATAGGTCAGACTTAACTCATAGCCTAAATCTAATCTAAAGTTCAAGAGTTCAGGAAAAGTCAACGCATGTGGGAAAACAATAATTAGGATAGCCATTACTTAAAAATAGTGTCCATCCCCAACTGTAGCTATCCTGCCCGATAAATTAGTATGCGCATATAAATTGTAAACCCCCCATACACATAAGGGCAGATTTCACACACTTCACCTCGAGCATACTCTTATGCTCTCCTTCTCTCTCCTATTACCTAGTACTTTTTTATTAATAGAGTTTTCCGACCATCGTTACCGTCTTCAATGGTTAGGTTATCTAGACCTAACCATCTAATTTTTATCTCTTATTATTAATTGTTTCATTAATTATTTTATACACTCGCCTGATTTAATTATGTATAATCAACTTTGTGCATCATCAATTGTATTCTTGGTTCTAGTCATCTCAAGTTTCTCCCTCTTAGTAGTTTGAACTTTTGGGATTGGAGGCTTGTGAATGTTTTTTGTACGGTCAACTTAGTCTAGAAGGCCAAAAACTTTAACTCGTAGAAACAATGGTGTCCACAAGCGTTATCAAACAAATTCAATGGCCTCTATCAAGTTTCCAGGACTTTGGTGCTGGAAAAAGTTAGTTTCTTCGTCTAAGAACAATGAAGGGACTAAGACTTCTGTATTCAAAATATATTTTTTGATATAACGTTGTGTTTTTTAAAAAGGTTCAGGGGCAACCAGAATGGAACCAAAGCTTAGGCGCTGTCCAAACCCACAAGAAAAGTCTACTAGTAGAGCCCAAACAGTGGAAAACTCGAGTCATAACCAAGGCCGGCCCAATAATATTAAAAAAAAAGCCTGGGCTTTAGGCTTCAAATTTTTAAAAGGCCTATAATTATAGATACATAATTAGTCTACATAAAAAATTTAAATCCATAAAAATTTTAGGCCTTATAAAAAGGCCCCAAAAAATTTAAGCCCAATCAAAAAATTATAATTTTAATAATTTGGGCCTACAATTCAATCTATAATATTAAAAACTCAAAAATCAAAAATTAAATAAATAAAATCTCTCTCTCTCTCTCTTTTAAAAAACAAAAACAAAGTATCACATTCTCCTCTCACTTAAAAAAAATTAAAAATATATATATTTTTTTAAAATACTAAAAATAAAAAAATCTCATTTAGTATTACCGCTTTAGACCTCATTTTACCATGAGCCGTCCCTGGTCATAACCTAGTTCCCGCACTATAGAACAGTCCGGTGATATACTACCTTATTTTAAGTAGGTACAATTTAATGATGTAACTGTCAAACCAAAGGTTTAATTGAGTGAACAGAGAATGCAACTGACGTGAACCATCTCCAGGCCACTTACCCTACCAAACAAATTGTCTCACTAATGAATTCTCATTTAATCACAATAACTCAATTTATTTACATTTAACCAACCACAAAAAAAAAATTGCTTTCCACGGAACACCCTAATTGTACTAAACTTTGATTGAGGTGACCTAATCACTCCACCGACTAATAGTGACTCATTTAAAGTTTTTAAAGAATTAATTTCTATCACCCTAAACTTTTTGTATTTTCTTATTTAACTTCATAAGAATGGTGGGTTTGGGGGTATATGATAATGTATAAATTGATATCATTATTTGGATTCATCATGGTAAATTCGACAAAATTTTACGTTAATTGTCAATTACTTAACACAATCCTCTTTTTTTATCCTGGTTTTATATTATCAGCGTTGAATACAACACCGGTGAAATTTACGTGTAAACTGATATGCCATGACTAAATAATTTAAGAGAAGATGAGGGGAAGTAATTGTAATTTTATCCTACATGTTTTTATATAAAGGTGAAGAACACCATACATGTCCTCACAACTGCCTCACGAAAATAGAGTGCAGCTGGAGCGGAGGGCAACTGTGAAGATACACTGACGTCTTAGACAGTCAAAACCATCGTCTTTTCATCTCCGGTGACACAGTTGCCGGAAAATGGAGACGCCGCTGTTGAACGGTCGAACCAGCGAGCTCGAACTTATCGGCGGCGACGGAGACTACCGGCCGGTGAAAGGCTTCAGGGAATGGAAAGCAGTGTTTTGGATTGAGACAGTGAAGCTATGGAAAATCGGCGGCCCAATCGCGTTTAGCATACTTTGTCAGTACGGAACCAGCTCGGTTACGAGCATGTTCGCCGGCCATCTTGGAGAGATTGAGCTCTCTGCTATCTCCATTTCTGGATCTGTCATTGGTACCTTCGCTTTTGGCTTCCTGGTAAGCCCAGGCCTATATGCATGTAGTTTTGTCTCCAATGTGTTTGAGCCTTTAACGGTGATACGTCTCGATTTCATCAAATAGATATATGAATCTCTTTGTTTGATCATAGTTTGTCTTAGGCTGTTTTCGGAGCTCGCGGAAACACACATTCTCACTCTAATTTCCTACTCTATGATTTGGATTGCATCATATTCACAGTACTAGCATGCAATATGTCTGTTGAACGTATCTATGTCCACACACGTTTTCTTTTCCTTTGTTTTGTTCTGTGTAATCTTCATAACTGGCTTCTGAACTTTCAAGAGAGAGTTCCATAGGAAGAGGAAAATGAAGAAAAAGAGAGAAAAGAGAAAGAAAAGAAGAAGATACAATGGATTGATTTTTTTTTCTCAATATATTGGGCTTTTCCATTATGAAGAGCTGACGTGAGAGGCTGAGTTTAAGATTTGAAAGTTTAAATTGAGAGAAATCGAAATCAATGACACAAATTGATAAATCATAGCAAAGCTCTGGTACAAATATAATGTTTACCCTTTTATGTATTGATGTTTTTTATTATGGGGTCTAAGGTAAGGAACAAATTATTGTGTTAAATTCAGGCAGAAGTGTGCTTATGTTTGATTGCAAGAAACTTCTTTTATTTGTCTATGGAAAAAGGGAGAAAAAAGATATATGCGTGATGAATTTGCCAGAATCTGATTTTTATTGTCTACTATAAATTGCAGCTTGGCATGGGGAGTGCACTTGAGACGCTATGTGGCCAAGCTTTTGGAGCTGGGCAAGTTTACTTGCTTGGTGTTTATATGCAACGCTCATGGATAATCCTATGGGTCACCTGTATCATTCTCTTGCCAATATATATCTTTGCTACCCCAATCCTGAAGCTCCTTGGTCAAGAAGATGATATTGCTGATCTTTCTGGAATATATACCATCCAAACTATCCCTCAAATGTTTTCACTAGCTATTAATTTTCCTACATCAAAGTTCCTTCAAGCCCAAAGCAAAGTTGCGGTGCCTGCTTGGATAGCATTCGTGGCTCTGATCATACATGTTGGGTTACTTTGGCTCTTCATTTATGCATTTGATTGGGGCACAACTGGTGCAGCTGTAGCATATGATATCACCAACTGGGGAATTGCGGTGGCTCAGGTCGTTTATGCTGTCGGTTGGTGTAAGGAGGGGTGGACAGGATTATCGTGGTCCGCATTCAGGGAGATATGGGCTTTTGTTAGGCTCTCCCTTGCCTCAGCTGTGATGTTGTGCCTAGAGTTGTGGTATATGATGAGTATAATTATACTTACTGGCCATCTTGATAATGCAGTAATTGCAGTTGGGTCCCTTTCCATTTGGTGAGTTCATATTACTTGCTCAAATACTTAGTAGAGCTTTGAAACTCTTGACGATTCCTCATCAATCTTTAAAACATTTTCTGAAGCTTTCAAGGTATTCATAGAATCAGGATTCTCATATTGATTACTGAATTGCCATAGGACTCATCATATGTCCAACTACAGAGTTTATAATGTCCACCAATCTAGCTGTGAATTGTTAATTTGCTAACAACATGAACTGTAGTCAATATAAGCTGGTTAGCTTAGTGATACCTTGTGGGAAATCTTAGGCTCTGATTCCTCTAATTTCCATTCATAGTTTCTCCTTATCAACATTTTACTCATTCTTTTGGTTCTGTTTTGCAGCTTGAACCTAAATGGCTTGGAAGCAATGCTGTTCATAGGAATAAATGCTGCTATAAGGTACAATGGTAAATAACCTAAATGCTCATTTTTTGTACAGTGTCTCATGTTCGCATTCTGCTCCACATGTGTGTGCCATTTCAGTCCATAAGCCAGGCATACGAGTGATGCATGAAATATTCGACTTTATGAAACAAATTTACATGTCCATTTATTTTGTTTTCCTTTTTTCCCAAAATAATTGAGGGTCCTGGCAAATTGGTGTGATGTAGTATTTTTGTGCCGTTTGATTGCTGTTAAGGGTAATGGTGCAGCAGGATCTGGTGTACTTAGATGATCAAATTCATGCTATGAGCTGCCTCGGAAAGAGTGTGAATGACTATGGGAAGTGTGACGTTTCTATGGTCAAGCTTTTATATATCAATGCATGTCTTGTGAAGCTGTTTTTTTTTTCTATTCATTTTGATACATATATTTACATTACCTGTGACTTAATCTTCTTGTCATCATTTATTTCTCAATGCTTTCCAATTTTGTTCCTCTTCAGTGTTCGGGTTTCCAATGAGCTCGGACTTGGCCGGCCAAGAGCAACCAAATACTCTGTCTACATCACTGTCTTCCAGTCCCTCCTCATCGGGATTTTTTGCATGATTCTGGTTGTGGCAACTAGAAAATATTTCGCTGTAATTTTCACAAATAGCAAGGATTTGCAACAAGCTGTTGCTCACCTTGCATACCTTCTTGGTTTGACAATGGTTCTTAACAGTGTCCAGCCAGTGATATCAGGTATTGGGATGGCTTCACCAATGCATCTGTTTTGTGCAATGGATCCCTAGGGCAATATTTTCATGCCTCCCTCCTGTTGATGTCTTTTTGAGCCTTGTTTGCAGGTGTTGCTGTTGGAGGTGGATGGCAAGCTCTTGTAGCTTATATCAACCTGGGGAGTTATTACATTTTCGGGCTCCCCCTAGGATTCCTTCTTGGTTATGCAGCAAATCTTGGAGTGATGGTAAGTGCATATATTCTAGTTTGATAATCAAAAGGTACATGGAGAAAACCAGTAGTAAGTAAACTAGCAAATGGACTCATGTCTCTTTATTTGCGAAATCGTCTCCTCCAGTTGCTCGCAATTGTAATTCCTTGGCTCTTATATGCTTTGTTATTGCTAGAAGTTTGCTGGTTTACTATCTTTTTATTTTGTTTCCAGCCAATTCCTGTGCTTATTAGTTTATAATTGTAGGGACTTTGGAGTGGCATGATAGCTGGGACTGCTCTGCAAACATTGCTCCTTCTGGTGGTACTTTACAAAACCAACTGGAACAAGGAGGTTAGTAGTAAATGACATTTGTGAAGTCATTAAGTAACTGCCAGTATGAAGTGTATTCTAGTTGAATTCATGCTTGGTTCCTTGGTGCAAGAAAGAGATTTATTGTGCTTTCCAAATTTCATTAGTCTGATTGCCTATTACCAAATTTTAGAATTTATTATAAGGACAGATTAACAAAAACTTCATAAAGCTTCTAGTAAGATCTTTTTAACTTAAAATTTGGGATCTTGCTGTTCTATAGATAGCTTTTGGCATCAAGTAGGTACATGTTTAGATCATAATCATCCCACCACTGGACAAGCATCAACTTTGAACTCTTGCAACGCTCTGGTTGACTCAAATTTGCATATTATCTAGCGAAAGACAAATAGCAAGGAAAAAAGTTTATAGAATGAATGGCTGCGGTGGTCTGATATACTTTTGAAATGGAAGTCTCTCTTGGTAAAGGCAATCACCGTATGTTCAATGCCTTATTGAACTCCTTGTCGAATTTCCTTATGCTTGTGAATATATGGCCATCTAAATTCAGCATTGTGATTGCAAATATATTGAGAGATTTCAACGGCAGGTGGAGCAGACGACGGAGCGGATGCGGAAGTGGGGAGGGCAAGAATTTGAAGCTGGAAAGTTACCAAATAGTCTGACATAAGCTTTTGATTAGATGACTGAATCTTGCATTTAGGAGCCTTGTGGGGACAATGGCTTAATCTTTTTGGTTTAAATAGCGTTCTTTTCCTGGTTTTTGTCTTTGCTCAATGTTTTGCATTACAATGTAGGGTCTCCAATTTTCAATTATATGGCAATTTGAGCCTATTCTTGATTGAATTGAACGTTGGCTAGATGTTCAAAAAAAAACCTTGGGACGAGTTTGAGCGCACCAAGAATATGGAACCATATCCAAACTAGTAGGCAAGGAGAAGTGAAGGTAGAGGATACATGCAGACGCGAACCATCGTTAAAACTATCAGGAGACATAAATTGGCATTGGTAGTGATCGTCTTGTTTAGTGACAATTTACGAGCATCAAGCAAGCAGTATATGGTATTGAGAATTTTCCAGAAATTAAAAATTTCGTGTAAGGGTATGTTACGTGGGAAAAAAATTGCAGCAAAGGAATCATAACCGGATAGCTACATGAATTAGCATAACAAAACATAGTTTGACAGAAACATCTTAGCATCTTGCATCATAACATGACAATAAAAGAGCAGCTCCACAACCTTACAAAAACATTAAATCTAAAATGGCACCGGAGATGAAACCCCACATTTGCCCAGAGTAGTATTCAACATGAAAGCGCAGTGTGATGAAATTTGTACCATCTCTGATTTAAATACCCGTTTGTTTTCTGCATAAAATGATCTGCACTTTTAACTTCACCATTCAAAGCTCTCATATTCTGATTAAATACCGTTTAGGCAGCAGCTTTTTGTTTCTTTGGCACACGGTATGCACCAACCACACAAGCATGGTCCCTCTCAAATGGTTCAAGAGTGACCTGCTCAATAGGCTTGAACTGATCTGCCTGCAGCTTCTTCACCTCCTGGGCAAAAACGGCCTCAGCAGGTACGGTTGAATCTATGCAGTTAGCCTAACACAGTGGAAGAAAACAACGTATTAATATGATAAAAGTTCATTTCGGTGTAACAGCATTCACAAATTAAATAACACTTAATTGGTCCTTTGATATTCAGAAACTTTGCAAGTATAAAAATTTCAGTTGAAAATTTCTATGGCATTTGGTAATAACTTCCAGCTATAATAAAAGGAAGCAATGCCTGCATTCTGTAACACCAATATTCAACCCATAAATATTACTAGCAATAATTCAACTCAAGATTTTTTATTCATGTTCAGCATTTCAGTAAAACTTGTTTGTCCCTTTGTACGCGGAAACCGTGTTGGTAAGTATAAAATATGCATACATAGAGATTTTATGCAGATAAAGATTTCATGTTAATATAAGAGAATTGAAAATATTTCTGATATTAGGTCAAATTCTAACTATAATAGAAAGGAAGCGAAGTCTCCACTCTTTCAGAATGATATTCAATCCAAAATACAAACCTTGATTGATATAACAAAATGACCTCCAGCTTTTAAGAAATATGATCCATTCAGTGCTAAAATCCGAGCCTGCAAAGAGAAATAATGAATGTGAACAAAAATACACAATACATTTGACAAAGTAGCCCGGTACACCCATTCCTTTGATGCATGATTATGAACAGACATACCAGATGGAATTGTCAGTAATGAATGATGATCCTCACAAGAATCACTCCATCTTAGCAGCCAGACATGTGCAAGGGCATTATGCTAGTAGAAAAACTCATGACATGCAGGACAAAGACCCTACAGCTTAAAGAAATTGCTATGTGATAGAGGGAATGTGCCTAAATATGCTAGTTCCCCTTTGCTCCCCTACCCTTGGTCAAATTCATTGCCTAGACTACTGAACTCAACCCTGAAAAGATTTGTAAAACCACAGAATTCAGAAGGGCCTAAGATTATGTTACACTTACAGGCCACAACAACCGAATGTAACAATGTCTTTGGCTTCCAACATAACAACCGAATGTAAAGATGTCTTTGGCTTCCAACACAACACAAAAAATGTGAAAAGCACCAAGTATGTATCAAAATTGCATGCCAATGCAACGTGAAAAGCACAAAATGCCAATGCTTCTCAATAAATGAATAAGTGATACATAACATCCCTGAACTTCTTCAATAACACGACTCCTATTGCTCTCCTTTTCAATGTACAACGCAGGCTCCCAAAACTGCTAGGGCTTCCACTGCCAGTATATCAAAACTAAATTCCGTGAAAGAAATTTAATCAAATCTGTGTGTCGAGTGGATTATATTCTTCCATAGAAAAATAGATTAAACAAACCTGAATAAAAATGGGGTGCACAAGTCGACCTTTTTTCAAGATAAAGTAATTAAATATCATATGAAAACAACTTCACAACTGCATCAGAAACTCGGTTTTACATCACCCATAATGTCTTGAAGGGGAATCCGAGTAACTCATCATCTGCTTGCTGATATAAAAATCATAAAAATTTCTTCAAGCTTAGATCAGAAGGAGAAATAAAAAAAAGTCTTCTCAGGTTTCATAAATAGTATTCCACCAGAGGACAAAATCAAGAACAAGAAAAACTATTAATTCTCGAAAAAGAAAATGTAAAGGACAGCAATGATCTAAACAAATGACCAAAACAAAAACCAGAATGTTAAAAACACAAAATCATTAGATACATCAAAATTGCATAAAAATCAGCTCCAGAATAATAATCAGACATCTATAGCAAAACTATACATAAATATAAATGTGGTTGGTGGTGGCAGTGGGTGGTGATGAGTGGTGGTGGTGGGTGGCAACAGTGATGGTGGGCAACCGTGTTGGTGGTGGTGGTAATAAATATAAGAATAGAATGATATTGAAGGTTTTTAAGTAACCTCTTTCATAAAGAGTATTTTTATCAGGCATTGCTTCTATGGACTTTTGACCATAAAAAGTGTTCAAGTTGGACCTAAAGCCTAAAAAATACCCCAATGTGGACCCATGGTCCCTTTTCCCTTGCGAGTAATTGCAAGTAGATGTTTGTAAATATTTTAAAAGGATGAAATGAGAAACCAACAAGTAGCAAGATATCAGCAATGATAAAAAGTAACCCACCACAGATTGGCCAACAATGAATTCAATCACAGGTGAACATGAAAAAGGCAATCAAGGAACCGAGGCCATGCATGCAATAATGTACCGTCCCTCCATGATTCCAACTCCTTGGGAGGGAAGTCTTTAACCAAATAGACACAGAAATCAAACCTGATCAGGCTGAGCAACATCAGAAAATATCACATCAACCATTCCAACAAGCATTCGGTACTTGGCTGGATGTCTAGCATCTTCAATGATGGGTATAATATTAGTTCGCTTCTTTGCCATGTTTACCAAGTCCCTGCCACTTCGGTGAGAGAACTCCACTGCATAAACCACTCCAGTCTGCCGAAAAGACATGAGATAGAGAGAGATTGAGAAAGGAAAAAAGATTTAATAAGAGCCAATTCCTCGAAGAAGAACATTATAGGGAAATCCATTACTTCCATGACAGGAAGACTTACAGGGCCAACAAGGTCAGACACATGAGAGACAGTGGTTCCAGAAGCAGCTCCAAGATAAAGGACTCGAACACCAGGTTTCTGGGTTAAAATAAAAGACCACCCAACAAGAAGGTTTCCATTATTACCTGCTAACAAAACTCTGAAAGCATATTGCATACTGGAATAAGTACAATTTATTATCAAAGAAAAGCACAAAAGGCAAACTTACAATCCAAATATCATCAACTCCACCAAGAATAGCAGCTGCCAACTTTGACCGGAAAGGGTTCCATACCCTATACTCCACCTTTGTTCCATCTTCGTTCTGAGAAGAAAGAGAAAGAACATATATATCAAACTAGGAACGGCATAGTCTTGATCAAAATAGAACACAAAACAACAATCATACAAACAAATATAATCAATCTCTTTTTGCAAAACCAAACTAGTATAACAAATCATATCATCAATTTTAGAAGAAAATAACCTGAACAGATATCCTCTTTTCGTTGTACACGGCTTCGCCGGGGACCATGTTTTTGGTACAAAGAGCGTCTTCTTTGCCCTTAGCAATGAACACTCCATCATGTCTATGAGGCTCAACCACAACCCTACTCCCTCCCTTAATTCCACCGCCGCGACCTCTACCTCCTCTACCACCCCTACCGCCACCACCTCTTCCGCTGTCTCTCCCTCTGCCGCGCTTCATTCCACTTCCTCTATCACCAGCGCCTCTTCCCCCAAAACCTCCTCTTCCTCCAAAACCTCCTCTTCCGCCTCTGTCTCCTCTCCACCCATCGCCTCTGCCTCCCCTAAATCCACCACCGCCACCACGGCCTGCAAATTATCAAATCAAACAAAAAAAAAAACAAAATCGGCATTCTGTAGACTAAAACCTAAGCTGAGTGAAGAGATTTTGTGGTTTTGAAGCATCTTTTACCTCTAGTTGGAGTGCTCGCCGTCATTTGCAATGAGTGTGAGTGTGTGTGTGTGTGAGAGAGAGAGAGAGAGAGAGAGAGAGAGAGAGGCTTAGAGTTAGAGGCACTGGGGATTGTGAGGATATATAGAGGGGTTTAGGGTTTAGATTGAGGAGAGAGACTGTTCGTGGCGGCGCGTCTTAGGGTTGAGCCCGAATCCTGAGGACTACCCTTCGGGCCTAAATGTTCTGTGATCCATCCAACAGGATATATATTGTGGCCCATGTCCTGCATTTTCTGAACTGGGCCTCTCTGGCTTGTGGGCCACCCTGCCCATGAACACTCATAACTCCTAGCAAAATTTCAAATGGGCAATTAATTAGTAAAGATCTAAATTCAACTCAAGAGAGATAGTCCAATAGAAGGGCTAGTTCTTAGGTTCATATAAACATTTATTTCAATTTGTACATAATTATTTTGATGGTCTAAAATAAAATAATACAAACGAGACGGTAAGAGAAAAAAACTATTTAACTCTTAAGGATGGTATAGTGGTTAAACCTGATTTTTGATAAGTCAGAAATCTCAGGTTCAATTCTTTTTCACACTATTGTTGAACCTTGTCACCCCCCCCCCCCCCCCCCCCCCCGGTGAGTGACAAAACAAAAAACAGAAAAGAAAATGGAGGAAAAAATTCTGAATCCCATATACTAACAATGACATTTGTCTTTCGAGGTCCTTCAATTTTCTCATCAAAAAACTGTTTGCTGACCATATTTAAATGCTGCCAACCTGCAAGTGAACCTCAACAACAACTAAGGAAACCCACAGTAGCAAACAGACCCGGAAATGTAACTCGCACATAATCCATTACAATCTATGAATGCTCTACATCGTCAATTCATCAAACAGGTCCATCAAAAAAAAAAAACTGGTGTTTTCCATTGTTTTCTGAAAACAACAAAAACCCAAAGAAATGAGCTTAAATGATAATTTTGTTCTGGATCAACAAAATCTTCTAGTTATGCCACAATTCATGCTGAACAATGGATTACAAGCTACATTACAGGAAGAGATGCCGGGCTAGCTGATTGGATATCAACGACTTATTGCAAAGAAGCGACGTCACACTGCCTCGTACAAAAAATGGTTCCGTCAAATCCGATTATGCAGTTGTTAGATCAACGCTTAACCCACTGGAAACTCTTTCGTGCTTTTGCCTTGCCAGGCTTTTTCCTTTCCACAACTCTCGGGTCCCTTGTCAAGAAACCAACTGGCAAGACACAATAATGAGATGCAGATTAAGAGGTGGTGTGGGTAAAAATCATGCATGACAACAAGCTGAAATAGTCTATAGAAATAAATATGTGGGGTTATATTTGATTAACAACGCCATTGAGGCTAGAATCAGTAGGCACGCTAAAGCTATATAGATCATGCTTGCATTGCCCACAATTCCCAACCTGAGAAGTAAAAGAAAACATCCTTTCTTCTCACTTTAGGAAAACTGAAGGTTTAGTAAGTAATTTGCTATGAAAAAGCAAAATGAATCTGTAATAGAAAAAAAAGTCAGCTGCACAAGTCGTACCTGATCTGAGAGGAGGACGTAGATCTGGCTCCCAGTTTTGCAAGGCCTTACTGATACCCAAACGAACTGCCCCAACTTGACCTGTTCACACAAAGTAAATTACGTCAGAGTTAGGAGCAATGCAATGAAGGCAACAAAGATAAGCCAGTAAGCTAAAGATACAACTAACAGGAAAATTGACAAATTGCACTCACATTAGCCATCAAGTAACATGACTCAGATATTTCAAATTACAATCTTACAGCCTCATACCACTATCTCGAATCCCCGTGGCAAAAATTAACAACTAACAAGAACTTAATTTCTCACAAAAAAAGATGAAGCTCAACTCAAGCTTTAATACAAACAATAAATAAGCCACAAAGCAGCACAATGATGAATTGCAGGCATGTACAAAACCATAGCATCAGAAGAGCAAGATGAAACTACAAGAAGAAAAAAATGTTCTTCTTCTTTGGTTAGTGAAAAATAAGGAAGGAAAACCCACTGCAGAACTGTTGATATTAGTTGAAATTCATGCACATTTGCCAGTATAGCATATTTGTGATTCAATTATAATATCACTAGGAAACTTTCATGTGCAGTTAACTAATGACAAAAGATAATAATGTGTGGATCCTTCAAAGCTTTGAACATCAGCCCACAGGTACATTTAATCCCTGCCGATGTTTACTCCCACATTCTATCATTACACAGCAATCAAGTGCATACTTGATGATCTAACTCCTTGTAACAGCCAAGAGGCACCAAATGTGGCTCCCAACACTCCAAGTGGACATGCCTATATAGTTGGAAGAAAATTGTCCTCTATAAACTGAGGCTTCAAAACTATTTTGAAAATTTTCCTCACACTGCTTCTCAACATTCCTCCCTATAAAAATACCATAAAATTCAAACCTTGACTATTGAAATAATAAAAGCACTGCAGAGGTTGACCTTTGGAGAGCAGGAAAAACATATCCACCTTTGGATATAATTGCTGGAAGCAAAATGTTTATCCTCGAGAAAAGGTGATGAATGAATCATGCAAAGGAGTTAAACATCCATGCAATTCTTCCCCAAATGGGCTACATCTACATTATAAAACATAATGGCATTATGCTACATAGATCAGATGCTAACTCTTCAATTACAAGATTAGTGTTGCTTAATTGTCATCCAGAAGGAAACTAAATTAAAATAGGAAAAAGGACGCTAACAATAATTAGATATGTAAGCACTGAATCTTGCTCACCCGACACACCACCTCCCTTGACAGTACAATTGACGTCCCACAGACCCAAAGTCTTTGTCTCAGAGAAAGGTCGAAGCAAAGCAGCCCGGTGATCAAGCATTGGGAAATACACATCGAACTGCTTGTCATTGACAGTAAATTGCCCTTCACCAGGTTGAATCCAGACACGGGCTATACTGCATTTCCTCCTTCCTGTTCCATACGCCCTTCCCTTTTCATCCACTTGTCTCACTCTTGCTCTGGCAACCTCCTCCTGTTTCTGGCGCTCTATTTCAGCATTTGTGGATTTTCTTGTATTTTTCTCATAACGCGCATCTTCTATTTCTCTTAAAGGGGGCAATCCTTGAACGTCTTCCAGGTCCTTTAGAGCAATCAAACTGTCCAACATTGATTCTGTGATTCCAGATGCAGCAATGAGATCACCAAATGCACGATTGGGACCTGCAACCACATATATAGGATCAGTATATTCTTCGGTAAAATCTGTACAATATTAGACTCCTAAACTTCATGCAAAACCATTATCAGAGCCTATATAGGATTAATTAAAGTACAGAATAAAAAATCCAAAATTATAACTTGTATCCTATGGACCAATGAATCTACTCTATAGACAGTAATCTTCGTTGAGAAAGTGGGCCAGGGTAAACAGATTTTTCAATGATAGTTATTTGATCTCACAGCCAACCATATCCAATGTATCATCTAGTCTATCCGAACTCAAGCTTTTTGAAGCAAGTAAATCACTAGCTCCATTTTGTCTGTCCACAAACTCTCAACCCTCTCACCAGTGGCTTTCCACTCCAAATTGGTAGCTAGCAAGCTAAATGGAGGGCCACTGAACTCTTGAGCACTCTAATATTAAATCTACGGTGAATAACTAATTTGTTAAATACACTAGAGGACAGAAATATAGAGTTTGCAACAAGCACCTTGGTCTAACGCTTCCAATTCAGGCAATACTTTTTTTGGTAGTAAACCAAAAAGCGTGCATTTACATTTTTCCCCACTGACAGGCTTAACTACACGCACAATCAGTATCAAACCATGACTATGATCTTCTCAATCCTCCTCTGCTAAGATTTAGTCTCTGATGTAATAAAATCTAACCTGAATTTTTTTGGCATTGACAGCCAGCAAAGCAGCCCCATTATATGCACCCATCAAACAATACACTGATCATGCTACAAACAAATACACTAACAAGCCTGAACAAATTCTAAATTGTTCCGCAATGAATATATGAGTAATACTAAGAAAAAGGTTCCATTATATGCATATGCTTACAATATTTACTAAAACCATAAAGAATTTGGGTGTTTAATTAAAAAGCTTGCCTTTGAGTACAGCAGTTAGAGCTTTTTCTTCTCTCTCAAGTTGCTTCACCTCTTCACTCTTCTCACTCTCCACTCTCTCACTCCTGCCCCCAAGTCCCTGCATTTCCTCCGATCCTCCCTCTGTTCCAATATCAAATACATCTTCCTCTTTCTCCTCCACCACAAAATTCCACGGCTTGTATCCTTCCGCCGTCACCCAGCCAACATCCCCACCACCCCCGATTTTACTCCCTCCAATCTCACCCTTTCCATCAATACTTTTAAATATACCATCATCATCGCCACCACCAACACCCGATTCTCCCGACCAAGACTCATCCTCCGCTTTGACCGGTGGACTAGCATTAGCATTGCCCTCGTCGATTCCTTCTAGAGTTCCTTCGCTGCCTTCGCCGAATAAGGAGTCAGTGTTATCGTCATTATCCGTAGACAGTTTCCACAAATGAGATGATGGTTGATCTTTATTACTACTACCGTTATTATTGTGATTCGTCGAGAAATATTTGGGGGTTTTGACGAAGAAATTGAACCCTAAATGGTCTTGTGAGTAAAAGGAGTGGGATTTAGGGTTTGACAGAGGTTTTCCTGAAGAGACTAGGGTTAGGAGACGAAGGTTTGAGGTCTTAGAAATGAGGCGAGAGAGCATTGTTCACAGAGAGAGAGATAGAGAGAGAGAGAGAGAGAGGGTTTTCCGACTGGTTAGGGGAGGAGGGTTTAGCGGTGGTTTGACGAAGCGTGGTGGTGTTCGGCGACGGCCCTTAAGAAGTGGTTTGGGCTCCCAACCTCAACTAAGCCAAAAGCCCATAGTGTGCTCATAGGGTCTTTCTTCTTGATGGGCTATTATGTGGGCTTATATATTTAGCTGGGCTCTTACCTGGGCATATCCAATAGGATTTCCAAAGCCCAATAACTTGGAACAAAATAATAAAAAAAAAAGAAATTTGGAAGCCGGTCCCCCTATATGGACTTGTTTGGACTTAAGTCCGTCAAAAAACTTATTTGTTATGAAGTCCGTTTTTTGTCAATTTTACCATACTATCCATTCCCTTTAGAAGTGAAATAAAACTAAAAATTAAAAACTCATAAATCTTAGGAATTTGACTAACATTAAAATCTTTTCTCTCTCATATCTATATATATCCATATATAAGTTAAGAGTTTGACTAACATAAAAATTTTTCATCTCTCTTATCTATCTATATTCATATATAGGTTAGGTGTGTGTGTATATATATATATATATAGTAACATTAAAAATAAAAAATAGTAACATTCAAATACAAAAAAAATTATCATTTGGACACAAAAAATAATACATTTAAATACAAAAAAATAGTAACATTTAAACATAAAAAATAGTAATATTCAAAAACAAAACAAATAATAACATTGAATATTAATATTTAGTAACATACTCAACAAAAACAGTAACATGCTCAAAATAATAGTAACATGAACAGTAACATACTCAACAAAAGCAGTAACATAATAAAAAAAAAATAGTACCATGAATTTGAATATATATATATTCGGCTACCACTTTCTTCACTATAGCATTGCAACCATCGCACCATCACGTTGTTATCACCTCCACAACAACGCTCACCACTATCACCACCACACAAAAGCCCATTCAAGTTCCACTTCGATAGCTCTTTTTTACTCCACACCACCGCCACCACTATATTTGCATCATCTCCAAAACAACCCAGGGTATATATATATATATATATATATATATATATATATATATACAGAGAGAGAGAGAGAGAGAGAAAGAGCTTTGAATTTAAATTTTAAATTTATGATGGAGATTTTATATATATATATATATATATATATATATATATATATATAGAGAGAGAGAGAGAGAGAGAGAGAGAGAGAGAAGAGAAGAGAAAGAGAGAGAGTTTTGAATTTGAATTTTAAATTTATGATGAAGATTTTATTGGCATATTTTAATTGACCTTGAATTAAGGGATAACAATTTCCAAAATAGGAAATTAATATAACTTCCTTTCAAGGAAAGGTATTTTTGAGATTAAAAAAAAAAGTGGATTTAAGTCATAACATATAATTTTAAACATGGACTTAGCCTCTTATAAGTTTTCTTGTAAGACTTATCTCCAAACAAGTACATCTAGGGGGACTCACTTCTAATTTTCACTAAAAAAAAGATATTATAACTTACGGTTGGGAGAAAAAATATCGACTTTGAATTGACTTGAAGTGTACAAGTATTACTTTACTTCACTTTTGTGTTGACACTGTCATATTTGATGATGCACAAATTGATATTGTGCAAAATCAACAGTCGAGTATATAACGAGTGCAATTAATAAACAATAATGACAGATTACTGGCAAAACAGTAAATAATGAGTCAACACAAGGAAATATAGTGGTTCGGTCCAGGTGACCTACTCCACTATCGGGAAACGGCAGCGGTGGCCGGAGGTCTTTATTAATGAATAAAGTAACGGGGCGAATTACAGTAGTAAGAAGAGAGAAGTTATGGTGTAGAGAGACAAAGCTCTAGGTGTAATGTGTGTAGGAGCCTCAAGGTGTAGATGTCTCAAAAAGGTGATCATGTGAGGTGTTATGAGGTGTCTCTCCATGTGGAGAGAACTTACAATATATAGGTATGATGAGGCAGTGAGTGAGGCGGTGACGTGAGGGAGAGGGACACTACTTTTTTGGTAAGTACAATCAAGGTAGGACTTGATCTCCATGAGTGTCTATCCTGATATTCTTTCTCCCACGTGTTCTTATCTTCTTGGGCTCCTTAGATTTTGGACTAGGTTGGATCAATAAAGTGGGTTTGGGCTGCCGTTCAACTGATTTGGGCCTTCTTGATTTATTGAGCCTGATCCAGTTAATTTTAGACTCATCAATATTTATTCTTGAACAATGTGTAGAGTCGTTTCAGTGAAACTTTTTCAACTTTTTTTACTTAAACCCGCTAAATCTATATTGATTTTGTCTGGATTTCACAAATTATAACTGGAATTTTGTTTAGCTGTATATTGCACTAGGGAAATTCTTTTACTTTTGGTGTTTTTATTTTCGGTTCTTGGCAAGAAATCCAAAATAGTGTGTCATCATGTCATCAGATCAGACTCTATGAGCCCTATGGCGTTTGGTTGAAGTTGCAACCATCCAAGGTTGGCGCCTACTTCACTGTTTGGCTTCTCTCAATTTAATTTGAATTCTTCTCTCTACCAAACAGGCCTTCCCCTACCTTGTAGTAGAAGTACTTCTACCATATTCTGAACCGTTTCCTTTTTCTTTCAAGCAAAAGCTAGAACGTGTGGTGTTCTATAAGGGGCCTTGAATTGTTCTCTCTTGTTTCTTGCCCCCACCAACTTCAAGAATACAACCATTTAAGCTGTGAGTTTTTCTTCTTCGAGGCTCTTTGAGAGGTATGTTCATTCACCTTATTTTCATACAGTAAGTTCTTCTTCCCCTTTTTTCTTTTTTTGCTTTTTTTTTTTTGTTCACCAGTCAAGAGTCTCTGAGTCAAATTATGCACACCTCAACTAATTTCTACCCGATCCGATAAAAGACAACTCATCTACACCAGGATTAGAATATTCATGAGAGATAAATCTTTCATGGCTTGGCCCCACGAAATTCTCAAGATTCGAATTCAGAACGTTTAGATTTATAACTCATCACTATTACCACTTCAGCTATTCCTTGGAATTCCTTTGTTCTTTTTCTCCTTCTCATACGTTGTTGTCTTTTCTTATCTTTTTTTCTAATTAATGTGTTTTATGTCCTTGGAATTCTACTATTTAGGGCATTGCAGTGTTGTTTTACATTGACAGCCAGAAAGAAAATGAAGATCAGAATTGGTTTTAGGATCAAAAAGTTGCTTCCATACAAGGGTATGCGTGTGTTTTAGTTCATTATATGTTGTATACTTACAATTTTTTTTCACAAGCCAGATGAAAGTAAGAAAAATATACTTTCATGGTATATTGGGAGAGAACGAATCTTACTTGAATTCATGTTGAATATATATTAGTAAGAGAAATTGCTAAGAAATACACCAGAGGTATTGAAACACTAGAAAAATGGAATCGTGATAAAAATCCGCTAGAGTGTATGATATCAAATTGAATCTAGGATTGTAGATGAATCGAGTCAAGCTAGTATCGGTTTGTTTGGGCTTGTTCCTTCGTTTGCAAAGAGCATTTTTGACTCAACTTGGATCGGTAATGAGCTTCGAAAATCTTAGTCAAACTTGGCTTGTTAAATTTGGCGTAGGCTTAGGCTTAGGCTTGGGCTTGGTCAAGTAAACAAATTGAGCTAGAGCTTGTGTTTGAACTTAAGCTTTAGTTTGTTTAAGCTCGGCCCCATCTAATTTATAAATTATGCAATGGTAAATGTTATTAATACAAAATCCAATATTTATGTTATACACTTAAAAAATTAACATATGTTGTTTATGCATTATTATGTATTACATATGTATTTACGAGCCTAATGACTCGAACAAACCGTTGTTCGAGCTTGGTTAGTTGTTAAACGAGCTTTAAAATTGAGTTCTAAGTTAGTTCAATTAGTAAATGTGAATGACTTTAAATAAATTTTTATCCAAGTTAATTTTAAATTGTTCATGACTCAGTTCATTAGCAGCTCGATTGAACCACAAATTGAAGTTGATTAATGGATCATGGTGTGTAATCCATTAGTTTTTATGGTGGTTGGGTTATTAAAGCATGGTAGGATCAACCCGTGGGCCTCACGAGTAATAATATCATGGGGATTAATGATCCCGGGCCCATAGAGGCAAGACCCTAAGCCCCCAGGTTTTTCAAATCTTATATTGGAGTCTCTTTGGGTCAGAAGAAACTCTCTCTCTCTCTCTCTCTCTCTCTCTCTCTCTCTCTCTCTCTCTCTATATATATATATATATATTCACATGTCATAAATTCGAAATTTGGTAATTTCTTAGGGTCAAAGTACGAGAAATTTATCTTTCATGGATGCCCTAGTTCCGAAATGAATGACTTTTTTTTGACTGAATCGGAGAGAAAATTAGTCGAGATGCATGTAAGCTGGCCCGAACACTACTACTGTTGAACTAAAAAAAACTATATTAACAATGTCCCATGATAGGATCACATGACCACAATTATGTACACCCACTCACATTAAAATTCAAAACCTTGGCTTCCCACCCACAAGTAGTAGTTGTGGGAGCATTACAACTAGGTGGTTGGCATAGGTTTAATTGAATTGGGTCCATATAGGCGTTTTCAAGATTGGCATGTGGTGGAGGCCCCTAGTTCACCTTCCTTGTCCATGATTCATTAAATTGGTTACCTCATGCTCTTCAAACCGTTTGAAACTTTATATTAATTGTACCTCTTTCTTAGGGTAGTGATCAGTCATTCCCAATGGCACATTTTTTAGTTTTTTTTGATTTTTTGGGTGATTCCTATCTTTTTGCGTAATATATGTTAACGAATTTGTCATTGAATTATATTAGTTGTGGGTGTCTTGCAGTAGATCGGATGAACAATTCAGATTGTCTTGATTTGGACCTTCGAGAAGAATATGCAAATGCATTTCGAACTGAATCGTATAATAAATTTTGGACACGTGCCCTTATAATAAGTAATCGAGATTGTGTCACATGTAAGATTGTGGGGTCCTCTTCATCAACCCGACTCCCATCATACAGGCTCTTTGTGGATTATCTCTTGGATCCCAATCAACCCACTGTGACTCGAATCCTAACATTGACAAACAACCATCATAATTACTACTCTCTTTTATCGGACTATTTCTCTAAAACTGCTGATGCTTCTCTCCTATGTAGTCTTTTGTTGAAAGATATTGACCGTACACGTGTTAAATACCGGTCCCTAAAAATTACCATCGAATCTCTGGAAACTGTCCAATTCTTACCGGTAAACCACTTGCCCGCAATCTTGACCCGACTAACCGAATTCTCCAACTCCATCAACCCATTTGTACCATCAGGTTCATCTCCCACCCGACTACAAGCTGTAAAAGTGGGTAGCTCCGAGTTGCTCAAACTGCTCGAGTCAAGCCGTGACAGGGCCCGGGCCAAGCTTCGATTGATCAATAAGCTAAAACACAGCTCAGCCATTTTTCTTGTGGCTCTGACGGCTTCGTTGACAGTAATTGTTGCTACTCATGCTGCAGCAATGCTAGTGGCTGGGCCTGGTCTTATAGTGGCTTGGTTTGAGCTGGCTTCAACTACGAGCCTAGCCAAGTGGTCAGCTCAGCTCGATGCAGCAGCCAAAGGGACTTACATATTGAGTAGGGACCTGGACACCATAAGTCGGCTTGTGGCTCGGCTAAATGATGAGCTAGAACACATGCGAGCCACAGTCAGGTTCTGGCTCGAGAGAGGAGGGGACCGGCTTCAGGCAGGTAGGGAAGTGGCGCGCCAGCTGAAGAAGAATGACTTGAGCTTTAGTGAACAGCTTGATGAGTTAGAAGAGCACTTGTACTTGTGTTTCATGACCATCAACAGAGGTAGAAACCTTGTAATGAAAGAGATTCTGGATCCGGGTCGACCCATCACGGCCCAGAGTCTTCATTAAAATAATTATTTGCCTAATAAATAAGGCGAATTGCATTTTACACTATAAAAGATTTTAATATTTTCACTTTATATCTTCAAAGATTAAATTTCTCATATTACACTCTCAATGTATCAATAGTGAAACATCAATGAGTAACTCAAGTGGTAACAAGAACGAACTGTAAACCCAGACGTCTCAAGTTTGAATCTTGACAACCCCTTTTCGTTTAGGTCATGAGGGATAAATCTCTTATGAATACCCTGGTCTCTACGTGGATTGTCTGTCTTTGATCGGACTAAGGACGGAACTAGTCGAGATGTGCGCAAGTTGGTCTGGACACTCCTGACCGTTGAATAAAAAAAAGAATGTATAAAAAGTGTTGCAATATGATCTTTTTGTTAGTTTTCCATCAGTGTCAATGAGGTGACTTTTGACAGAAAAAATAAAATAAGCAAACTGAAGGATCACATTGTAACATTTTTTATAAATTGAAAATGCAATGTGAAAAATTTAATTTTTTAAAGTGTAAAGTAAAAATTTTGAAATCTTTTAAGATACAAAATGCGAAAAATCCTAATAAATATTTGATTTCACCAATTTTCAAACAAATTTATAGTTTTCAACGGCCACAAAATGAATGAATTGACAAATGCATCCTCTAAACATGGTCCTATTTTTATACGATGATAGAATTGGAATTGTTCACGGGCACACATTGCATTATCACGAGGACTTTTGACTGTGGACCTGTGGTCCTTTAATACCTACCCGCTTTCATTGTTTAGTCTTAAATAGCCAACAAATTCGTTACGATATTCTAACTTCTAAAGTTCTTGGATGCATGAAAATGATCAAAGATGAGGATGCTTAAACGTATTTTTATTGAATCTTATGGTATAGTTGTTTGAGTTGTTGATGTATAATTTAGCGATGTTGATGTTCATGAATATACTTACTCAGAGATCAAAATTGGAAAAAAGAGGTCAGAGGTCCCCTCGATGAAGTGTGGGTGAATTACACTCCAAACTTTTATCTCCTCCTCTTTCATTATATTTTGCCCTCATATTCGGCCACGAGATTGACTTAGGATCGAGGGTCTTTTACCGACACTTCATTTGTGAGATATTTGACTTCTTTTTATATTGTGCATGTCTCGAATGGACCTATGTATTGGACCATGGTATATTGGCTAAATTCTATGTGAATTACGAATCAAGTTTGCCTAATTTCCATAAGATTCAGTACATCCAAGATCCAAAATCAAGGATTCCTAATATTCATGGTTAATGATGAAAGTGTATTTGGGTGGAAAAAATAGAAGTCTCCATGGGACAATCTGTAACAATTGCTCTTGTTCTGCCATTGATTTCATGGAGGTTCTCTCATCTCATCTCAAATTAGTGACTGATGATGAAGAGAAGAGGGGGTTTTTCGTACTTGTGATTGGAATACAAATTTCGGATGTACGAAATTATCCTCTAAGTAAATGCATCACGTAAACTAGAATGTCGTGCGCTTAGCGCAACTCAAATGCATAAATTACGAATTTATGACTCATTCCGTGTTCGACCACTAAACCAGTTTGTGCATATTAGCGTAGTGCTTTTACTATGGAGCCTTTTCTGTTAACAATCATCTTCGGGGGACATGTCAAATCTGAGTAAGTAAGACACAGACTAAGCCATGCTTAAGTTCAAAGCTTGTTGCAACGTATGTCTTTTGTAGTTCTTTCTCTGTTGAAAAGGGCCCTCCTAGACACTGTACAGAAAGAGATTGAATGTTACTTTCATTGTTAATCACTGAATTATAGGTGTGCACAGCTGCACTTGGGGGAACATAATTACGGGTCTATTAGAAGAGCATAGTCTACATCATGTTGTACACAATTATAAAATCCCAAGAAGTAGCTCAAATGTTAATAGGGACGATCTGTAAACTTAGACGTTTTGAATTTGAATATTGGCAACCTCTTGCGGCCAGGTTATGAGAAATTTATTCTTCATGAATATCATAATCCTGACATGGATAGACTGCATTGTATAAGAGAGAGGAGAAAATTAGTCAAAGTGCGCATACCTTCGCTCGAACACTGTTGATCGTTAAACAAAAAAAATTGTTGTGCACATTCATAAATCTTCAAGAGGACAATATTTTATGGCACCAATAAACTGCAAGCAATCTTCTTACATACCATCCTAGATCACTTTTAATCAATGGGTCTAATTCTTACAAGTTTCTGTCGACCAAAAATTTATAAGATTAACTTTTATCTCGTGAATGATTGACTTCTTATATTCTTTATTAGGGGTTCATTGTGCCCTATTTTAGGTTTCTTTTCACCCTATATAGTTACTTTGCGTAAAATTAGTCGTAAAACCTTTTTTTTTTTTTTTTCCGAAGGAATCCCAAATGTTAGATGAGTTACCTAGAAGCTTGTTTTGTAAAGTTGAAGTCCTAAGCTCGAGTCTCCTCTTAAAGTCACCTATGAATACTCTGTAATTGTCCAGTATGGGTTGATGGGGGAATTATCGACCCGGATACCTTTTAGTTAGAAAAAGGTTATTTGTAAAGAGATTACAAATATGTTGCTTTTGGTGGAGGCATCACTGTCCTTTTTATCAAAAACGTCAAATATGTTGGATTCATTTTCAACCCACTTAATAGAGATATTGGATCAAACATAAACATAGAGTATCAAGGTCATTTTGCTAGTGCTAATGGATGGTAATTTGGGGGGGGGGGGGGGGGGGGGGTATGGTAGTGGTTGTGGTTGTGGTAACGATGGTGGTGGCGGTGTGGTCCAATACCACTTGAGACCTATTTTATGTATACTCATTTTATTAATTTGATTGATGTAACTTGTAAATGACTTCTCAAAATGACCAATTTATCAAATTTACTAATTTATAAACTTCAGACACGATTGATTTAATTATTTTATTACTTGAGTCTACTATTGTAACCCAGAGAGTTACAAAGATTAATTGAGGAAATCGAATAATTTATTTTTTGTCATTTCAGAAGTTAAGTTTGAAAATCAATTTGTGTCACATATCTCAGCCTAATGACTTGTCATTGTCCAAGTCAATGAGGCATCCAGCATACATACCATATAGCACCAGCTTGATCATCTCAGATGGGCATGGAGGGGGACCATGCAATTGCCCAACAAACTGTGATAGTAGGGACATATATAAACCATCAATTATGGATTAAATATCAAACTTTTCAACCGAGTACAACTTTCGCTTAAAAACGTTTAACTGCGAATTTTCGACAAGACCCAATCCATATATAGACCATCAATTAAAGGGACTCAACCTGCTTGGTTCTCAAACAATCAAATAATTGTACAAATATGCTTAACTGTAAAATTTCGACAAGATCCGGTCCATATATAGACCATCAATTAAAGAGACTCAACCTGCTCGATTCTCAAACAATCAAATAATTATACAAACGCAATTACGTTTGATTAATTATTAGCCTGAAAAGGAATGTAGGTAGTCATGACTTAGACTCAATATGGACATGGTGAAGCAATTAATTCAGTGTAGCAAACAGTTGAAACCATACAAATCTTGAAGTAACATGACAGAAGTCTTTCCACCGAAGGATTTATTGACTTCTTGTCAAGGAGTGAAGTCCATGATGTAATCACAGCATTTGAGCAAAAGAGTATCAGAAATTTGTCATTATCTAATCAATTTTTCTTGCTTTCATACTGGAATTAATTAGGCAGCTGCTTATCACCTAAATCTTTTGTTTGCTGTCTCACATTAATTTTATTTTTTATGTACATTCGATCTGTAAGAGCGGATTTTGGCGCAACGGTAACGTTGCTCTATTGTAACCCCGAGATCACATATTCGAATTATGAAAATAGTCTCTCTACTTGCAAAGGAAAACTGCGTACATCTAACTCTCCTCAGACTTTGCAATGACGGGAGTCTCGTGCATTAGGTATGTCATTGTTCTTATATACATTGAACCCATCTTGTAAACTCTAGATATTTATAATCATCGACAAACTATATGTGTAGCATTTACCATATAAACAAGTATCCCGTAATAACGGAAGTCTTGTGCACTGATTACGCTTTTTTTTTTTTTTTCTATGTACATTGGATTGTCTTATAAACTCTAGATATTTATAATCATCAGCAGACTACATATGTGGGTTTTACCATGCAAACTATTTTTTTGATGACTTTTGAAAATACGTGGAGTAATATTACACACTTTCCTTCGGAATCATATCCAATATAAGGAAAAATGAGCTAGCGTTACAAATCAGACATTTGACTGATTGCATCTCATTCTGTATGAGGTTTTGCAGTGAAAAGAACATCAAACCAACCTTTAATATTTTCACATTTAATAATTTTACTTGTTTAGTTTGTCAATGTAACTTGTTCCCTGCATTGTTTCTTTGAAAGCAAAGTAATCGTATTTATAAGAGTGCGTGTGTGTGTGAGAGAGAGAGAGAGAGATGTGCTTAGGACATCACACTGACTACAGATAAAAAGAAAAAGAGACATATTTTACTCAACTTCTAACAGATGCAAAAAAGAGGGCAATTAATGGATCACAACTGCACTGGATGAATCCCATAAATGCATGCACAACCGTATCAAATGGACTTTTCTATATAAGTATATCACCCAACCCCATTTTCCAAATCACTGTAACCTTACATTATATCTTCTCTCTCTCTCTCTCTCTCTCTCTCTCTCTCTCTCTTCTCAGAGCTTTTTCTCAGCTTCAGTGTTTCATCATCAACCATGGCCGGTGAAGCTCTAAGCAACCAGACAATGGTGAAGGTGACAGTCCTGAACAAAACACACGTCAAGCCCAAAAAACCACTAGGAAGAAGAGAGTGTCAATTGATCACCTTTGATCTTCCTTACCTAGGTTTCTACTATAACCAGAAGGTGTTGATCTATAAGGGTGAAAATTTTGAGGACTTGGTGGAGAAATTGAAGGATGGGTTGAGTGTGGTTTTGGAGGACTTTTATCAACTGGCTGGGAAGTTGGGAAAAGATGAAGATGGGGTCTTTAAGGTGGAGTATGATGATGATATGGATGGGGCAGAGGTGGCGGTGGCGGCCGCGGAGGAGATTGAGGTGGCTGATCTGATGGAGGATGAGGGCACAGCAAAGCTGAAGGAGTTGGTGCCATACAATCTTATTTTGAACTTGGAGGGTCTTCACAGGCCACTTCTGGCCGTGCAGGTACGTAATTACTTGAATTTATTGCTTTGCCACTATTTCAGCGACTTTCCAGCTAAGTGTTTTGTAAGTTTATTAATGAATATAAAACTTAGCACCTTAGCTTGAATTATGAAACTAGTACTATAGAATGCACTAAAATCTTAATGTAAGTTGAGAAATATGCTCGGAATCGGGTAATTAGAGCAGAATATATACTTCCAAAGTGCTAAATAACCAAAATTTCTATATATATATATATATAGTGGGTTCTATTTAAATTCGTCTCGGAGGGTGCAAGTGTAACAAGAATGTGTAGGCATAAATAGCTAAACCCAAAAATAGTTTTATCTAGAACTAAAGCACTCCTGTCAAAACTCATGTTTTTTTTTTTTGTTTATTGAGGTAAAACTAACAATAAAAAGTGAATCCAGATTCCTTTGAGTTCATTTTTTCTCAATTATCTCGATTATCCATCACTCATTATGAATATAAGTGGAACCCACTATGATAAGTGAATTCTTCTTTAATGTCTGTAGACGATTTTACCTTTTAAAATAGAAAAAATATATTAGAGAGATCTAAATTCAGAAAATAAGGGTCACATTTGGGCTTTTGACTAAGAATAGTATGTGTTGTCCTCAAAGCCGACTTGTTTGGTGAGATGGCACAATAAAGTATAAACTCTTTAAAACAACTATTGTGCTAGGATTCTGCATTAGGGCATGTATCACTTGGTAGTTGGTACAAACACACTGGTACCACAAATGGACTGACTTGAAATTTTATTTCAAACCCCAACACAATTCAAATGATAATAAGGACGAGTTGTAAATTCATATGTTCTGAGTTCGAATCTTGACAACTCCTTGAGACCAGGCAATAAGAAATTTATCTTTCATGAATATCCTAATCCCGCCGTAGATGACCTACTTTTGACTAGATCAGAAAAAAAATTAATCGAGGTGCGCATAAACTGGTTCAAATACCTTTAAATGTTAAATAAAAAAAAATAAGAAATTTCATTCCTACTCGGAAAAAACAAATCAGTAGTGTTGTATAGGTTGTCACCCTTTAAAGGGTAGTTTTACGTTACTCAAACAAAATTTTGGTATTATATCGAAAATTATTATTTTTTAATTTAAATTATATATTTTAAAAGTAAAATTATAACTGATTGAGATATTTCATGATTTTTAAAAATTATAATTTTTATAATCGATCATAATATTTTAAAATTAATTATGTCTTTTAAAGTTTTAACTTATACTTAAAAAATTATAAACTTTAGGACGATGGTCTTCCTGCCCTTTAAAACCACTTGCTGAAAATTTACTCCTCATTATGTACCCTTACCTGTCTGCATGATAAATGCACTCTTTTGTAGCCCAACTACCACAACTTTGCATTGTGTAGAGTCATCATGTTAGCCCCTCATAACGTCCCAAACAACGAGATCCTGTTGTTTAGATTAGGATAGTCTCTATTAAATTTCTTTAATATTAAATTACTCATATTTGTGGGACCCACTTGATTTTTTGTGGAGACCCATTAAATTTTAAGATATATGATGGGTTAATTGTACTAGAGGTCCTTAAAGTATGTAATTTGTCTTATTTTGGTCTATAATATTTTAATTGCTTTATTTTAGTTCCTAAAGTATTGAATACTAGTTATTGTCTATGCCTGAAGGTACAGAGTAATAAAAAATAGTAAATAATAAATATATTTGTATCCATATCCAAAATTAAATCACAAATATAGAGGAGAGATAAATGAATTTAAGTATCGATTGTAGTAGAGGTGAAAGGTGGTGGTGGTAGGAGATGGTGATGGTTGTGGTGGGTGGCAATGACCGTGGTGGCGGTGATAGTGATGGCGGCGACGATGGCATCGGCGGCGACGGTAACGGTGGTGGTGATGGCGACGGCGACAGTGGTGGTGGCGGCGACGATGGTGGTGGTGGTAGCGACGATGACAATGGCGGCGATGGTGGTGGTGGTGGCGGCGGCGGCGACGGCGGCGGTGATGGTGGTGGTGGCGGCGGCGACGGCGACGACGGCGGTGATGGTGGTGGTGGTGACGATGGGGGTGGTGGTGGTGGTGGTGACAGCGGCGGTGGCGACGACGGCGACGGCGATGGTGGTGGCGGCGGCGACGGCAATGGTGGTGGCGATGGTGGTGGTGGCGGCGGCGCTGACAGTGATGGTGGCGGCGGCGCTGGTAGAGGTAGTGGTGGCGATGGTGATGGTAAAGGTAGTGGTGGTGGCGATGGTGATGGTAGAGGTAGTGGTGGTGGTGGTAAAGGTAGTGGTGGAACGGTTTCAAATACTATTTTTTTTTTTTTGAAGTACTTATAAGAAATAATTTTTAAAAGTACTTTTAAAAAATTACTCCAAACACACCCTTAGGGCCCTATTTTTCCTATTAAATTTAGGGTGTTAATATTAGTCGTTAGATTAATTTTAAAGTAAAATTTAAAGTGATCTGAACCGCGAATAGGAAAAGTCATTTTGTTTATCTTTTGAGATTTGAATTGTAAGCTACTTTATTATATAGACTAGTTATTACCTGTGCCTGAAGGCACAGTGTAATAAAAAATGGTAAATAATAAACATATTTGTATACATATTCAAAATCAAATCACAAACATAGAGAAGAGATAAAAGAATTTAAGTATCGGTTTGTAGTGGAAGTGAGAGGTGGTGGGCGGCAGTGGTGGTAGGAGACGGTGATGGTTGTGGTGGGTGGCAATGATCGTGGTGGTGACGGCGAGGGAGGCGGCGATGGTGGTGGTGGCGGAGACGACGGTGGTGATGGTGACGGTGGTAAAAGTAGTGGTGGCAGTGGTGTTGGTGAGGGTAGAGGTGATAGAGATAGTGGTAATACAGTTTCAAATACTATTATTTTTTTTAAAATACTTATGAGAAATAATTTCTAGAAGTACTTTTAAAAAATCAATCCAAACACATCCTTAGGGGCCTATTTTTCCTATTAAATTTAGGGTGTTAATATTAACCGTTAGATTAACTTTAAAGTAAAATTTAAAGCGATCTCAACCGCGAATAGCAAAAGTCATTTTGTTTATCTTTTGAGATTTGAATTGTAAGCTACTTTATTATATAGATATTTTTATGTGGTTCCTCAAACAAACAATGTCGAGATTGATAACGATTTTTCATTATAAACTTGTCACATAATACCTAAATATGAGCAAAAAAATAATTTGAATAACTCTTGACCAAATTTTTATTCAAATTTTGGTGAAATAGTTACCCAAATTACATAGTTTTGATCATGAGTTGTCTAAATTTTGGTTAAGAGTTATTCAAATTATTTTTTTGCTCATATTTAAGTATCATATGATAAGTTTATTATCAAAAAAACGTTAGCAATTTGGATTTTTTTGCTTAAGGGACTAAATAAAAATATATTCAATACTTTAAGAATCAAAATAATACAATTAAAATATTAAAGATCAAAATAAAATAAATCTCACACTTTAGAGACTTACAGTGCAATTAACCCATAAGTGATTGAATCTTTCTTGAAAATTAAGAAAATCCAATACTAAAGTGAATCTTACAAAAAAAATTGAGTTATCCTATCCAAGGATAGGAGCTTATCCGTTCATGGATCCGACCCGGTATAGATGAACCACACGGACCAGATTAGATTGGTCTACTGTCCTAAAATCATCACCGTCAAATCATACCGATGTGGGCCCACTAATCTCTGACTTTATTTTTTTGCCGCAGCTTACCAAGCTCAAGGATGGACTTGCGGTTGGATGTGCATTTAATCATGCAATCCTCGATGGTACTGCCACGTGGCATTTCATGAGGTCGTGGGCCCAGATCTGCAGTGGGTCCCCCTCCATCTCTGTCCCACCCTTCCTAGAGCGCACCAAAGCCCGAAACACGCGCGTGAAGCTCAACCTCTCAAAGCCCTCCGACGCCCCTGAGCATGCCAACGCAGCAAATGGTGACGTCAACAAGACCGAGCCACCGCTGAGGGAAAAGATCTTCAGGTTCTCGGAGTCAGCCATTGACCAAATCAAGTCAAAAGTCAACTCAAACCCATCCAACGGCTCAAAACCATTCTCAACGTTTCAGTCACTATCTGCACACGTGTGGCATGCAATCACACGTGCTCGCCAACTCAAGCCAGAGGACTACACTGTTTACACTGTTTTTACAGACTGCCGGAAAAGGATTGACCCTCCGATGCCGGAGAGCTACTTCGGGAACCTTATTCAGGCTATTTTCACTGTGACCGCAGCCGGATTATTGTTGGCAAATCCACTAGAGTTTGGGGCAGCTCTGATACAGAAAGCTATAGAAATGCACGACTCCAAAGCCATTGATGCACGTAACACTGAGTGGGAAAACAATCCTAAGATTTTTGAGTACAAAGATGCCGGAATGAATTGTGTAGCAGTCGGAAGCTCTCCCCGGTTCAAGGTTTACGACATCGACTTCGGGTGGGGGAAGCCGGAGAGTGTGAGGAGTGGGACTAACAACAGGTTCGATGGAATGGTGTATCTGTATCCAGGCAAGAATGGAGGTAGAAGCATTGATGTGGAGGTCAGCTTGGAGGCTGGTGCAATGGAGAAGTTGGAGAAGGACAAGGAGTTTCTTATGGAGGCTTAGAAATGTGTTGGATGTAAAGTAATGGTTCTTATGTACTGGAGAAGGAGTTTCTTACGTGGTTGTTTCATGGCTTGTGTTAAAATAGTTATTATTTAAGAGTTCTTTAATATGTATGGTGGAGTTATTATTCTGCTTTCCATTGCATAATCTCCTTTGTAGTGGTAGTGTGAGATTTTAGTGTGGATTAGACCGATCGAGTCTAATGCTGCACATATGTAAGAATATCATTTATAAATTTACATGCATTTAAATTATTATTTTTGGTTCAACGCGCACTTCGATTAATCTTTTTTTAAGTTTGGTCAAAAGCAAATCATCTACGCATAAATTAGAATACTCATAACCTAGTTTCAAGGGATTATCAAGATTTAAACTCAAGATAACTGAGTTTACAACTTATTTCTGTTACCACTTAAACTATTCATTGAAGTTAACATGTTTATGCAAAATCTTGAGTAAAAGACGCATCATTTTTTTTCACTTTAGAGTAAACACATATAACCTTAAAATTATAATTTTTATGTCAATTAAGTTCTTGAAATTTTTTTTAAGTCAACTAAATCCCTGAACTCTTTAATTGTGTCAATTAAATCTTTTTGTCTACCTCCATTAGAGTGTACTATTTACGTGACTATATAACACAAAAAAAAAAAACTCAATTAATATAATTAGAGAGTTCAATGACTCAATTGCATAAGAACTTAATTGACACAAGAGTCATAATGTGAGGGCTATATGTATAATTTATTCCAACTATTTGTGTCACATGAATGGCACACTTCACCTCTTTCCGTTAAAAAATCTAACCGAGACTAGCAAAAAGACTCAATTGACACAATTAAAAAATTCCACAGCTCAATTGACACAAAAATAAAAAAATAAGAGCTTAATTAACACAAAGATCATAGTTTTAGGGTCATACTTAAAATTTACTATTTACTTTAAAAAAAAAAAAAAGAATTACCCAACGGTACAAAGGTTTAACACACACAAAAAAAAGCTTGAAAAGCGCGAGTTAATCTGTATGGTAGCTTGGTCGTAAGCGAAAATGGGGAATTCCTCTCTTGCATTGGTTTTGAATTATACAAAAGTTACATGGTACATTTGATATAGGAAACAGCCTGAACTCGTTGAGGTTCAAATCTAAGACAGGGCATTTCAAAGACATCTCAGGCAATAAGCCAATAATCACCATTTGGAAGGAAACCAGACTCTAAACTACTTTTATCTTCTTGGCTAAAAAAAATTCTAATGAGGTTTCATATCTCACTCTCAGTCTTCTTCGTGGGAGACAGAGGCATCACTGCAGCAGATTCTTGAATGACATCTACAAATTGTGCAAAGAGAAAGCATCAGAGAGAGAGAGAGAGAGAGAGAGAGAGTGTTTCAAAATTAAGAACCTTGCGACTGACTTTGAGGTTCAGTCTGGCTGTCTCCAATAGAGGCTGTTTCTCTCTGCTGTGGAGCAACAGATGCTTCCAGCTGCTCTTCTGTGATCTTTAAGTACTCTTCACTCGAGTATGCTTTGTTTGGGGATGGGGAACCATCTGCTACTTGATAATAATCACACGACGTCATTAACATCGTTCATAAAGTAATCTCATCAGGAAGCAGCAGCAGCTTAAATGCAAAAGCCACCAGCCAGAAAACATTAAATGGAAAAGTGGATTGACTACAAAGAACAAGCACATACCACAACACATCATAAGGAGTAGAGTTTATAATCTAAGCAATATTCAAGGAATAAAACCATCCTGTTTTGAGCATAACATACGAAAATAACTGAACAAGAAACTACTTGTCAGTCGTCAAACTAGGCAGAAATAAACTTTGCACTTCTCATAGTTGCATTAATACTGCGCCATTATAATACTTGGTCGCACATAAGCAGTTCTTAGGGGCAGCCTATGCTCGGTTTTAAAAAAACACAGATCAAGACGGGTTTTGTCCTTTCTCCCGCTTTTCATCAAAAACCCATGCCCTGACTTTAAAAGGAAAAGATGCAATAATTCACATTTGGTTGCTTTTACTCTACCTGGGATAATGCAGGTGCTCCCACAGTTAACCATAAAATCAAGATTCTAATGTGGAAAAACTTATTTATCAATACTTCTCACTTTGCTCCTGGCATTAGCACCAAGGCTAAGATTTTGTCTGCTGTAGGGATTTTGTAAAAATGCAAATCACTGAATATTAAATGTAAATATGAACTAACCTGTCCAAAACAAAGCCCGGGAGCTTTGAAGTTCAGGTAGTCAATTCACACACCATGAAGGCACAAGTTTTGCCTTTTTTTTATACACCAATTTGTCAATTTCGATTGCACTACAATTTGAATATTTAGTATAAAATTCCGAAGTTTATGAACAATAGTACTACTTATATGGCAGAGGGCAATCAAATTCACCAAGCAGTTTTTTAGTTTCTTTTTAACATGTCAACATTCTCAACATGCCCCTAGACTTAAGAGCAAGCTTAATTTTTGGCTAAACACTGATTAAAGGACCAAACCACAAATGAAATCAAGTCCTTTTACTTGGCATTTAAATAGTGCCGTGGAAAAAGTTAACACACTTCAAATGCTTTATTACTCACTAGAGTTGGCCTCTATCCGAGAATCCTCAGAGGTTGCAATCGATGAAGGGCTCGATGTAGTGTTAGTTGTGGTTGAGCTGAATGATTTTTCTACTGAACTTTGAATGTCATCAAGACCAATCTCTCGTTCAAGTGTACTCTTGAATTCCCTTGAAACGTCCTAAAGAGAAGCAAATTGCGAGCACCCAAAACATCAGGTCCCCCGCAAAAGATAGTAAAGACAATTCAAGTTACACCATAGTTACATAGAACTACCTGAAGTTCTTTGATTGTAGGTTGAAATGCACGCAAAGTTTTCCCTAGATTCCGAGCAACCTGTTTTCAAATTAATTCGTTGGGATACTTGAACAGAATAAAATGAAGCCAAATATAGATTTTGCTTTTTCTTCCTCTTTTTTTTTTTTTGGGGGGGGGGAGTTCTCCTCCAAATTCCGAATAATCAAGAATCAAAATAATCTCACAACAATCAAAAGGCATAATTTTTTAATAGTTGAAACTCCCACAATGGCAAGCATCATACATGAAATTCAAAAATAGATCATGAGTACATACACATGAAGGAACTTGTCCATGCAATAGCTCAGAGAAGGTTGGTCATGAGAAAAAAAATCAACAGGTAGTCAATAGCAATAGAAGGAGAATGACATCTCTCAAATGACACCACCTCAACATTAGAAGTTGAACCTACATCATCACCTCCATGATTAAAACAACTAAACCAAGCTAAAACACTTCTATTCTCTACACTTCCACTCAAAAATAGATTCTTTTGAAGAACTTAGGATGACAAGAATCTCATTGATTTCCTCTCCAGACTGAGGCTGAAACATTTTTAAACTAATAAAACACTGACTTAACATATACTAAATAGACCTCAAGAGGTCTCTTGAGGCAGTAGGTGAGACAAATGATATTGTAATACAGCTCCTGGAGTGATGGTATTACCTCCCACCGCCTAAAGTTTGAAGGTCTTCAGCCCATAAAACATAAAACACCTCTAGCAATTTCTAAACTTGGAGCAATCTTACTTTTAACTCTTCTTATTTTTTTTCGATATTATCATTCCTACCCAGTTTGTTTTGGTGAATATACAGAAATCCAACCATATCATTCGTGACAACTTCTTGTTTTTTGAACATGCTGATTTGTTTCTTAGGATCGCAAATTAATATTTCTCAGATCTAAAGGGTTTCATGCCCACAATCAATCTTTGCAAAAAAAATCACAGTAATGACTTTGAGTCTTTGGCAATAATTTTGGTTGTAGGATTGTCGATTGACCATTAATGAGAAACCTCCTTTACCTTTGATGTCTTAATTCAGGGAGCCTATGCTACAACCAGTTATAATTCCCCTCATATCTTATAGGAAGTGTCATATTATTTCTGGCCCCAAATCACACTCAAAACATTCATGGAACTTAACTTAAGGCCCATGCCTATTACCAATTACCACTTTCTCTAATTACATTCTCACATTGTTGTTTTTCTGTTTCAACCATCATTAGAAAACAAAGCCTTGTGCTGGGAGACTATTTTCAGTCCTTGAATTATTAACGTCTTTGTTCATCTTGTTCCTTATTGCCACTCTTAATTCAAAATTAGGATTTCAATTCTAGGCACAATTTCAGCAGCTCAGAACCTAAGTCAATAATAAAATGAAGCATTAGAAGACACTTTCTACAAATGAAGTGCATTCAGTCCAGCATTAAACCAAGGATCCAACTGGCATGTGCAATGGCATCTCTCATATTCTGTTCAAATATCAAAACCATTTAAAACTGATAATAAAAATGTTCCTAATTTCGTCGCAAGAGTTACAAACACATTAGAATCAGCAACCATATTTTCACAACTGTGTGACATAAAAACGTTCAGCAGATCTGAGTTAGAAGCAAACCAACTCACCTCGGCAAGACCTTTGGGACCAAAAACCAACAAAGCAACCACTCCAATCACCAGAGCTTCAGGAGCCCCAACTCCAAATAGAGACGCAAACACACCCTTACCTTTACATTTTCCTTTCCTGTCTGCAAACCATTATATTTCAAATTCCAAAGTTACACACAAAAACAAAAACCATTACATATGATAACCGCATAAACCCAGATGAGAAAAAATACCAATTTTTACGGATTGTGATGAGATTGAGATACCCAGGTGCCTTAGACCATTCCATGGTGAAAAATGACCAAAACCCAGTTGAGGAAGGCATGTAGAGGAAGGAAAATTTGTGGTTTTGGGGCTTTGAATTACAGTAGTAGAGACTCTGTAGAGGGTGGGTTTTCTATTTCTCAATGATGATGAATACAAATATGTGGGAGCAGAAATCGCAGAAGCCATGGGTGTGGCTGGTAAATCGAAGATTTTGTGACTGCACTTGAGCTTAATTTTTGAGGTCGTTTTGAGTCATGGGTTGAAGGGATACGGTCCAACATCATCCTCAGATTCTGTATTTTTGGGAAAGGCTTTAAGCTTTTAGCAGAACCCTTTCAATATGATCCATGCATCCACAGCTGGTTTCAAGCCCAGATGGGGTGGTTGTTGATTGGGCTGAGGTTCTCATCTCACTCAACCCAAATTAAACCTGGATGGTTTAAATTGCAATTTGGACACTTATAAACGTTTTTGTTTTGAATCAACGGTTAGAGAGAGAGGTAACAAATGGGTGGGTTGGGTTGGTTATGAGTTGGGTTAAATTGGATTGAGCTAAAATAAATCTAATCTATTTTTCAATCACGTAGTAAATGAGTTATAATGAGTTGAGTTTATAACGGGTTGGGTTAAACCAATTAACCCATAAAATAATTAAAATTCTTAATAGATACATTAGTACACCAAAATACACACACACATACATTAGTAGTACACCAAAATACAAACATACACACACACATAAATACACAAAAACACACACAAATTAATACATTAAAAATATACACACTAATACACACATATACTAACACAAAAATTAAAACACATTTAATAAAAAAAAAATACACACATAATGGGTCGGGTCAATTGTGGGCTATGGGTTGGTTGTGGTTCATGGGTCGTGGATCGACCCATGGGTTATGGGTCACCCCATGGGTTGGGCTGTGGGTCATGGGTGGTGTATTAGTGTGTGTTTTTTTGGTGTACTAGTGTGTGTATATTTTAGTGTATTAATGTATATGTGTGTATTTTTTAGTGTAATTGTGTGCGTATTTTTTGGTATATTAGTATATTTATTTAATTTATTACTTATGTTATTTAATAAAAAGATAAATACTCAACCCAATGGGTACCAATTTGTAATCCAAATTAACTCGCTTAATTAAAATGAATCATATTACCTAATCCGTTTAGAACCCATATTAATTAATATAGGTACCAAACCCATTAATTTATGGGCAGGTTGGGTGGATTAATGGGTAATGGGTTAAGATTGCCACATCTAGTTAGGTGCATTCAGACTAATTTAAGTACATATCGACTAATTCTCTCTCCGGTTCGGTCAAAGGCATACCATCTACGCCTAGACTAAAGTATTCACGAAGGATAAATATCTCATGGTCTTGCCCCCAAGTGATTGTCAAGATTCAAATTCAATATATCTGAATTTACAGCTCATTCTTGTTACCATTTGAACTATCTTTTGAAATTACTTAAATGTCTTATTGGTTTACTTTATTGCGAACTTTGATCAGATAAAGATTTGATTTTGGGTACCAAATAACCTATATCTTTTGTCACTAAGCGATCATTTATGAGTCTTAGTTAGCGATCCATTTATTTTTTGAGTGGGTTAGACGTTGTTTGAACATGTCTAATGTCTAAATTCACAAAGATATAACGTGTAATTTGATTATAGGATGCATCTATTGTATTGGTGGAGTTTTACATATTTAGTGGTGCTTTTCTAACAAATTTGCGTGTGTCTCAAGCTCATCCCACTCCCAGTTTCTTATCAAATTTTCCTAAATTATTCTGGAATTACAATTTTTTTTTGCAAAGTTGAATAATTATCGAATTTCGAACTTGTCACTGTGAATAACATTTACAGAGGCACCGCCACATCCCACAACATATGTTCCCACTCTCCAAAATAACTAATATGATTTAGTAGTTTAAATAAGGAACAAAAACCACAAATTTAATATATATATATATATGTGTGTGTGTGTGTGTGTATGTGTGTGTGTGTGTGTGTGTGTGGGTGGGTGTGCATGTATCTGTAATAATATCTGTATTTTTAATAAGAGCAACCACCACCTACTCGAGCATGTGGTATGCTGGTTTAGCTTTTGGTGTGTAGGACCATAACCAGACTAAGCCATCCCATAGAGATGGTCAGTTTGTGAAATATCCACTAGTGGCACGTCATGGTGGACCCTATTCTACTAACTTGGGTGGACAAAAGCTACCTCTTTCTTTATTATTAGCTAATTTCTGCTAGAGTTTAGCTTTTCTTTTTATTACATACTATGGTTGGTCTAGACTAGTGAATAGTCAAAATTTTTGGGACCCAAATCTAATGAATTTCTATGAATGAATCAGATTTTAATAGTCACAAAAGTCCAAGAAGTCCAATTCTAAGCACTACTTTCAAAAGATACTAATCTTTGAAGAAGTGAACGAGAATTTATCAATCAATTTGAGAATTCTGTCGAAATTGATGAGAAATTTTGTATTTTTTTGTTTTATAAACATGTAAATATCGAGCACGCAAATTATTACTATTTACCCAACATTATATTCCAGTCACAAGAACCCAAAAAGGTCAAAAAACCCATTGATGAATCCAAATATATTAATATTTGGTTTGCTTCTATTCGAATTATATATAAATATATACTAAAATTAAATAATTATTTAATGAAATTCATTTATAATTATTCATAATTGATATCAGGGTCAAATAGTCTGATCCGATCAATTTACATGACTGACACCAATTCCTTAATCCGTTGAAAAATGTTGAAATCTATAATATAAAACATGACAGATTTCAATAAGTCTATTTAACGGTCTCAAATAGACTCATTCAACGGCCACCAACATTTCTTTTAAAACCATTCACATTGAAATTTTCTCACCCCCAAATCTATCACTTCTCATTTACATTGCATCGTGTCTTTAAGCAAAATTTACCCTAATTATTGATAGAACGGCTCATGAAAGCTATGTCGAAAGTTTAAAAGGTAGAATTTTATAAAAGTGCCTTTTGATCTCACACACTTTCACATTATATATATATATATATACAGAGAGAGAGAGAGAGAGAGAGAGAGAGAGAGAGAGAGAGAGAGAGAGAGAGTAATGAGGCCAAGGGGGGGGTGTTGCTAAATCATTATCAAAGTGGAAAAGGATAACGTAGAGAAAGGAACCACCCGTGCAAAAGTAGTTAAATAAAGGGGGGAAGAATTTAGAGCAGCGTCACTGTCACATACACGAGGAATGGGAGGCGAGGGCCATGAAAAAGGGGTTAAGGTTTTCTTCAATATAATTTTTTTTTTATTTTTTTTAACGGATTATCTTCCATATATTTAAACGGGACTCATTGCATAAAAGTGATTTTTTTACTAAATAATTTGAAAAAAAATAAAAAAAAATTATATATATTAAAAAAATCTAAAACACATGGAACAACACGGATTATCTGCACACGTGCACAGCTTCACAAAAAGAGTTCCCCTGTAATAGAGTAATACTATGAAAAGAGTAAACGAGGTGATTAGTCCAACATGCCCCCCACAATTACTCAAATTTGCATAATAAGTCGACTTGCCAATGTAGATGATTTGTCTTTGACCGGAGACCAGAGATAAGATAAGTTAAGGTGAGCGTAAACTGATCCGTCTATCTTTGACTGTTAAACCAAAAAAAAAAACACATAACCCATGGTGGGTTCAGGCAAAATAACCCGAGGCTGGGTTACTTATTAGTTTTGTTAGCTTGCTGGAGATTTGATTATTTCTCAATTTTGTTTAAGTGACAATAATGGGAAAATGAAAACATTTCGTAATAAGACCCTCCCTTGTTATTGCGAAAATATTAGTTTGATTAGCTAACATTGTGTAATAGCTATCGGTGATTATTTTGATCGCCCACATAATTTAACACATCGAACAACTTATAAAAATAGTTGGGATTTTATACGGTTGATTTTGGGTTGTGTTGTACACAAATTTTGAAATTAATTCAATTCATATATGACCCCAACTTGTATGGTTTAGCAGCAATTGACATTAATGGAGGTTGACAAAAGAATTGAATCGTATTGAATTCATATTACATTTAAGTTTTGCCATATCAATTTGATCTTCTTAATTCATCCGCCACTCAACCCATACATGACTCAACTTATATTTGCCTTACAAGCAAGTTCACATTCGAGGCAAAGTCGACAACGGCTCATGATATGTTACATTTGCGTGTTTAAATTTTATTCAAATCATATATAATTTATTTGTAAAGCTATATTGTTAAATCACATCTTATCAAGTTGGGACATGTATAACTTATTTTACGATCCGTTTTCTATAATAAGAAGAAATATTTGCACCAATTTTATTTTAATTGAATCAAACAAATTAATCTCGACCCGGAGTTAAAATTATATCGATTACATATCAAATTATTGAATTATATGAAAAATTGTCAATCTTAATTTTATGGCCTACACATCCCGAAAGAGTTAATATGATCACAATAGTCACGTGACACAAGTAAATATTCAACGACGTACGATAAATCATTGCCCCCACAACACAACCACCTGGCCTCAGAACTGCCGTTAATAATAGCCCAAGATATCTTGCGCCGCTATAACAGGGGCACACCCATAAATTCAAACCAAACCAGGGGGCAATCAAGTCAATTCAACTGACGCTTCATTCCCAACATTATCCACTAAACAACCATGCACACCTTAATTAAGCAGAAAAAATCTTCATTATTACACTTTCGGGACCCCATCTCCTACATAATTACAAAATAACAGCTAGAGAGTAGAGAGAGAATTTTGGTTTTTCTCTTTGTTGGTTCTTTTTCCTGTTCATTTATAACTCTTCGCTTCTTCGTTTGTTTCTCTCTGCACTTATTTGTATGTTTCATGTGATCTTCTTTCCTCCAAATTGAGTACCCACATAACTAGCCGGAAAAAAGGCATCGTTTTCCGGGCACTTTTTGACTGTATTGCCGGAGTTTGCCGGAAAAAGTTTAAGGTTGAAAGTAGTGGGTTTTCTTGATTGAGATTGAATATGAACAGTGGAAGTAACAGCATAGAGACTGTAAATGCTGCGGCGACTGCGATAGTTTCTGCTGAGACTCGAGTCCAACCAACAACAGTTCAGGTATATGTGTGTATAAACAGGAATCTTTTTGTGGGAGTATTCGTTTGATTGATTCTTTTTGGTGTTATTCTTGAATGAAGACTTTAGTTGTTGACTTAACAACTGTTTTTGGTTGAGTTAATGGAGTTTCAAGCTTGGAATAGGTGTTGCTTTTACACGATTTTGCTGATTTATGTATGTTCGTATCGTAAGGATTTTGTTTTGCATGTGTTTGATGTAATTTTCGTGCTAGTTGGGTGATTTTGTTGAATCTGAAGGATGGTTGTTGTGCTTGGAGACAATTTGCAGATTAAAACTGTTTGGCGAAGCGGTTTGGGCACTTGGGTATAGTCCTTTGGGCTAGAACCAGAGGTTCTCACCAAAAGAGGCCTCAAAATTATGGTGACCCATTACCCATTAGGGACTTCTATTGGGATCAAGTTATGCAGCATGAAAGGCTGATTAGATTACAAGTTTTATCGAGTTTGTAGGCCTCTGGGGGCTGTGTTCTTCCATGGCTGCGAAATAATTTTGTTAATAAATGTGATGAATCCTATACAAAATCCTTGTTTGAAGTTATTATTGTAACGTCATATGCAAGCTAGATACTTGGCTATGTGTTAGATTGGTTGTAGGTAATAGTTACATTGGTCATTGATTTCAAAATAACGAGAATCAGGAGAAGGGTTGTCATGGGGGTTGTCATGGGGGTGCATTAGAAATCATGACCAACATTGCACTTATATTATAGGATGTTTAGGCATGTAATGTTTATGGTAACTAGAAATGTTGAAGCTTAAGGAATCCACTAAAGATTGGTTTGCAGATTTACTCGATATGTTTAAAAGATTCTATGATCAGGAAAACGGGTGGCCCCATGACCCTGTTTTGTAAATGGAAGACTAAACTTTGCCACAATCCTGGGGGATTCTATGACTTGTGTTGATGGACTTTGGTTTGGATTGGGCTAATTCCAGCCAAACAGTTCTACTGTCTCTGAAGATAATCATTTTTTTTGGGGTTTTTTTTTTTTATTATAGGTTTGTTTAGCTTAAATCTTAACGGAAGACTAACAGTATCTTTGTTTACTGTTTGAGTAACCTCGATGATGTGTGTGGCTTGTTTCTCACTTGTTTGGTGCTGAGCAAATCAATCATCAGCTCCCAAACTAAGATAAGTGTGTTCCCTGAGACCATTGAATGTTGAAGGGGAAGTTCCTTATTTGCATTGTAGTTCAATGCTTCCCTTGCAGACTTTGCTTTCTGGAGTTTGTTCATGTTCATAAATTATTTATCTAGTCATCAGCAGAAGAAATGCTTGCCCTGATAGGCCTAGCAGTTGTCTAGTCTATGGATAGAATCAAGGAATTCACCTGAGCCTATTTTGTGCTAGGTACTAACAGATACATGCAGCATAACAAAGCAGCCTAATGTGTAACCTGTAGTCGCAAGTACAGATACATAGTATATTCTGTGAGCTTCTACTTGCTTTTAGTACAACTTTATTCGCGGGAGGTCCTCTCATTGCCTGGGTGATGTTTTCTGGCTATGCTTGGCTTTTTCTGTCTGACTGTCTCCCTTTTGAGATGGATGCAATCCAAGACTAATCACATTCTTTGATTTGAAATTTTAAGTGAATTTACATCTAATCTTGCAACAATGATTGAGGTTGACCAGATAAGAAACTGGACCTAGTAACTCATAGTGCATTTTGTGTATTTGACTTCAGAAGAGAAGATGGGGAAGCTGCTGGAGTCTGTACTGGTGTTTTGGGTCTTATAAACAGAGCAAACGAATAGGTCATGCCGTCCTCATTCCTGAACCTACACTGCCTGGTGTTGCAGGCCCTGCTGCTGAAAATCTCAATCACTCAACTACCATAGTAATACCCTTCATTGCTCCTCCCTCATCTCCTGCATCCTTCCTCCAATCAGATCCTCCCTCTGCTACCCAATCACCAGCTGGATTTCTGTCCCTCACTTCCCTTTCTGCCAGTGCCTACTCATCAGGTGGGACTGCCTCTATTTTTGCCATTGGTCCTTATGCTCATGAGACTCAGTTGGTCTCGCCACCAGTATTTTCTACTGTCACCACCGAACCATCCACTGCTTCTTTCACTCCTCCTCCCGAACCTGTGCAACAGACAACACCTTCATCACCTGAAGTGCCATTTGCTCAGCTTTTGTCATCATCGCTGGCCCGTGGTCGAAGAAATAGTGGGACCAATCAGAAATTCTCACTGTCCCAGTACGACTTCCAGCCTTATCATCCATACCCAGGCAGTCCAGGTAGTCAACTTATATCACCAGGCTCGGCAATTTCTAATTCTGGCACCTCTTCACCTTTCCCTGATAAACGCCCAATTGGGTTTCGTGTGGGGGAAGCTCCCAAATTTATTGGCTACGAACACTTTACAACTCGTAAGTGGGGTTCGAGGCTAGGTTCAGGATCTTTAACACCTAGTGGTTGGGGTTCAAGGCTAGGTTCTGGAACGTTAACACCAAATGGTTGGGGTTCAAGGTTAGGTTCCGGAACTTTGACACCAAATGGTGGAGAACCGGCCTCTCGAGACAGTATACTCCTAGAGAACCAAATTTCTGAAGTGGTATCACTTGCCAACTCAGACCATGGATCTCCGAATGAGGAAATTGTACTTACTCACCGTGTATCATTTGAGTTAACTGGTGGGGAGATTCCAAGTTGTCTGGAAAAGGCGCCCAGCTTATCAGCTGGGACTGTATCAGCATCTATAGAGGATGCGGTAGCCAAAAGCACTGCTGAAGGAGATGTGATTTTGAGTAATGCAGAGAGTTGTAATGAATGTTGTGTTGGGGAAGTTCTGAATGAGATACCTGGGAAAGCTTTAGGAGAGGAGGATTGTCATCGTAAGCATCATCGCATCACTCTGGGTTCAAGCAAAGATTTCAATTTTGACAACACAAAGGGAGAAGTATCTGACAAATCCACCAGCGGCACTGAGTGGTGGACCAATGAAAAGATTGTTGGGAAGGAGTTCGAGCCCCAAAAGAAGTGGACTTTCTTCCCAATGCTGCAGCCAGGGGTCAGCTGATGTCATATAACCGTTGCAAGAATTCCATAACCTCAATGCATGAACTGCGATATGGATTTGCAAATCCGCTCATATAATCAGGTGAAAACTGGGTTTAAAACAATTTTGGAGGTATCAATTCACAAGCTTGTAACGAGAGATGAATGTATGGATTGCTTAACATGGCTTTGAAATTGAAGGGCCATATGTGAAACCCACATCATGCGTAGGGAAAATAGTCTAGAGATCATTGAAGCTGAGTGTTGATTGAGTTTTTCCTTTTTAAATTCCTTTTCTGATGTATACAATAAACTGTATTCAGATACAGAAGTGTTGTGTATTCATCCTGTTCCCGTGTATTAGGAAGAGCAAAGCTGGAAGAAAAACAACATTTTCAAATTAGAGATTTCTTATCCATGTTAACTGATCCAAATGATGCTAGATATTTTGTTCTTGTAATTTCCTCCTGTCCTAATTTTACATTCTCCAGCCACTAGGATCTATTTGACTGTGACTATATGCTTAACAGTATGTGGATTTTGGAGAACTGTATTCTCCATGCTCTATAAGTTCTTTATCTCTATTTCTATCTCAGAATGTTCAATTGTGTGATAACTGATCATCTGTTGTCAGCTGTGATATTGAATGGCTCAACTTGCGAATCTGCCGTAAAGTTGCTGATTTTGGCGCGTTCTAGTTACTGCAGCTCAAGCTTCGGTGGTGAAGGTAGTTGGGATTTTCAATCAAGCATTGGTAAATACTCATGGAGGAGAACTTTGTCCAGTGTCTTACTATGTTCAGAAATCAATAGAACAAGAGTCCGGATCCTATGTTCAGGAAAACGTCGTTTTGTGTGTTCGTTTTGAGGAACAACACCTTTATTATACAACAGATGATCTGTTCCCACAGAACAATTAGAAATTTGGGAATGATCATTTATTGAATGGGTCCACCACGGTAATAGGGTCTATTTTGGGTTGCAATCAATCAGTATAGTTGGAGCCAATACAGCTGCAACCAATCTGTCATTTTTCGTGTCCCAAACTCAGGTGGTCCATCCCAAAGACCTTGAGTATAATGTGAGAACTGTGCCACGTAGCCCATTTGACCTTCAATATAATTTTAACCTATTAACTCGTTTAATTTGTGTATAAATAAATAGGTTGGATATTTATATCTATATAATAAAGTAGCTTACAATTCAAATTTTAAAAGATAAACAAAATGACTTTTGCTTTTCGCGGTTCAGATCTCTTTAAATTTTACTTTAAAGTTAATCCGACGGCTAATATTAACACCCTAAATTTAATAGAAAAAATAGACTCTTAAAGGTGTGTTTGAAGTGATTTTTTAAAAGTACTTATATAAATTATTTTTCATAAGTGCTTTAAAAAAAATAATAGTGTTTGAAACCGCCCCCCCACCGCCACCCCCGCCGCCACCGCCATCACCACCATCGCCGCTGCCATCACCGCCACCACGGTCATTGCCACTTACCACAACCATCACCGTCTCCTGCCACCACCACTGCCGCCCACCACCTCTCACCCCCACTATAAACCGATACTTAAATTCTTTTATCTCTTTTCTATGTTTGTGATTTGATTTTGGATATGAATACAAATATATTTATTATTTACCATATTTTATTACATTGTGCCTTCAGGCACAGACAATAACTAGTCTATATAATAAAGTAGCTTACAATTCAAATATCAAAAGATAAACAAAATGATTTTTGCTATTCGCGGTTGAAATCGCTTTAAATTTTATTTTAAAGTTAATCTAACGACTAATATTAACACCATATATTTAATAGGAAAAATAGGTCCCTAAGGGTGTGTTTGAATTGACTTTTTAAAAGTACTTTTAGAAATTATTTTTCATAAGTACTTTAAAAAAAAATAGTGTTTGAAACCGTCCCACCACTACCTCTACCACCAACACTATCGCCACCACCACCGCCACCACAACCCCCACCACCACCACCACCACTACCACCTCCACTACCACCACCACCGTCGTCGTCACCACCGCCACCCCCATCACCGCCTCCACCACCATCGTCGTCGCCACCACCACCGCCGTCGATGCCACCACCACCGCCGTCGCTGCTGCCGCCACCATCACCACCACCGCCGTCACCACCATCATTGTCACTCAAAACCCACCATCACCACCACCATTCCCACCCACGACAGCTACGACCACCACGGTCATCGTCTTACCCACCACAACCATTACCATCTCCCACCATCACTATTGTCGCCCACCACCGCTCACCCCCATTACAATCGATGCTTAAATTTCTTTCTCTCTTTTCTATGTTTGCGATTTGATTTTGGGTGTGAATACAAATATGTTGACCTTTTTTTTATTACTCCGTGCCTTCAGGCACGGGAAATAACTAGTCTATATAATAAAATAGTTTACAATTCAAATCTAAAAAGATAAACAAAATGACTTTTGTTTTTCGCGGTTGAGATCGCTTTAAATTTTACTTAAAAGTTAATCCGACCGCTAATATTAACACTCCAAATTTAATAAGTAAAATATGCCTCTAAGGGTGTGTTTGGTGTGACTTTTTAAAAGTGTTTTTAATACTTATAATTTCTCATAAGTACTTTAAAAAAAAAAAGTAGTGTTTGAAACTATTCCACCACCACCACCACCACCCTTATCGCCCTACCATCATCACCACTACCACTACCACTACCACTACCACCCCCAACCACCATTACCACTACCACCACCACCGCCACCCCACACCACCACCAAACTATCTCCCACCATCATCACCACTAACACTACCACCTCCACCGTCGCCACCCCACCACCACCACTATCCCTACTGCCCTGATCACCATCATCCCCACTACCTCCACCCCACCTACACCCTACCACCACCACCACTGTCCAACCATCACCCCTACCACCACTACCTCTATCACTCCACCACCACCCTCACGACCATCACCACTACCACCACCACCACTATCGCCACTGTCACCACTACCACCCACCACCATTACTATCGTTCACTCCCACTATAACCGGTGCTTAAATTTCTTTATCTCTTCTCTATATTTGTGGTTTGATTTTAGATGTAAATACAAATATATTTATTGTTGATCATTTTTTTATTATTCTGTGCCTTCAGGCACAGGCAATAACTAGTTAATTAATATGAGCTCTAAATGAGTTGGGTAATATAATTCATTTTAATTAAACGAGTTAAGATTGATTACAAATTAGTATTCATTGTGTTGAGTGTTTATCTTTCTATTCAAGTAATAAAATTAAATAAAAATATTAATATACCAAAAAATACACGCACACACCAACACGACCCGACCAGTGGACCAACCCATGACCCATGGGTTGAACTGATTCATTATGGGTGTGTTTTTGGTTTTTTATTAAATGTGTGTTTTTTGTGTGTTAGTATGTGTGTGTATTTTTAGTGTATTAGTGTGTGTATTTTTGGTATAATAGTATGTGTTCATATTAAGAATTTTAATTATTTTACAGGTTAGTGGGTTTAATCCAACCTGTTATGATTCAACCTATTATAACCCGTTTATTAACGGATTGAAAATAGATTGAATTTGTTTTACACCCAATTCATATTAAAGCAACTCATAACCAATCCAACCCGTCCATTTACTACCTCTCTAGTGACCAACTTAGTTGGTTGACATGAGCTATTTAAGAATAAAACTTGTTGCAATGCAGTTTATTGGGTATGAGAAAAGATAGTCCTTGATAGTAGTAAATTCTGGGTTTGCATGCTTACGATTTGCGGATAATTATGCATAGGTTTGGCAATATAAGCTCGATTCAATTACTTGACTTAAAATTGATACGAAATTAGCGAGTTTAATTTTAATCTTATTGCATTCGAGTGTTAAATAGGTGAACCCATCAAACTCACCAGGTAAATGAGTTAGATAAGAATCTAGATAAACATGATATCTATTGAATACGAATCTGATACGACACAATCTAATTTTTCACAATATGATACAACCCATTGAAAATCGTAACTCGTAATTTTGTGCATAGAACAGAGAACTTGTTCTATCCGAGTCTAAAAGAGTGTGGTTAAGATGATTGTTGCCCCCAACCATGACTCAATAATGCAGTCAATTGCAGGCAAGAAGAAAAGAAATGAATGGTCATAGAAGACACAGCATTCAACTGGGGAACACTTACGAGAAGGAAGGTTTGATAGGTTTCATCTTAGCTATGTGGCTTTCAATCTCCATCAAGGGCACTATGACACGTCGATACATTGCGTGTATAAGAAAAAGAGAGAATTACACCCAAATCTCTTGAGGTTTGTCACTTAATCACTCAAATTCCCTGACATTTAAAATATTACACACAGACCTCCTAAGATTTGTACGCACGTAACACTTAGACTCATGCTATAAATATATCCGTTAATAAATTACACCTAGACCCCTTTAAAGTTTGTACGCATATAATACTTAGATTTCTTAAATTTAAAATGTGATAATTTGGTATTTTAACACAATATTTTTTAGCTTCAATTGATATAATTTGGTATTTTAATTTGGTCATTTAAACGACCAAATTAAATTCCAATAAACAATATAATTGTATATTAATTATGATTTTTTAAGAAAAAATTAAATTTAAATTTTTTATTTTATTTCAATAAATGATACAATAGAACATGAATTTTAATTGTAAAATTTAAAATATTTGATATTCTATCTTTAATTGAAGTATTTTTTGTCTAAGTATAACATTTTAAACTTAAGAGGTATAAGTAATATATGTTTACAAACTTTATGGGGTCTGAATATAATTTATTAATGGTTATATTTACAACATGGGTCTAAGTGTTACGCTCGTACAAATTTTAGGGGGTTTGAGTGTAATATTTCAAATGTCAAGGGACTTGAGTGATTAAGTGATAGACCTCAGGGGTGTGAACGTAATTCTCCCTAAGAAAAAAGTAGGACATATCCTTTTCCAACGATCTTCTCAATAAAATTGGACGGTGCTTTGAAAATCAGAGTTGACCATGTTGGATTTTTGCAATGATTAGTCAATAATCATGTATGGAGTTATAGAAATTCTAGAAAAAATAATAAAAAAATCTAATAAATATATTTTAAATTGCTCCTAAACTCTCAATCGTTCTAATTCATTCCTTGAACTATGAAATTCTTTCAATCGATTTTGCATATTAAAATTAATTGTTAAATGAGACTAATTGATGATTAATCTTAATGAAATCTTTCTCTAATTTTAACATAATATATCTCATTTATCGGTTAATTTTAACAAAAATGGTTGATTAAAACAAATTAAATAGTTTAAGGGTTAAATTGAGATAATTAAAAGTTCAAGAATAATTTAAAACAAAAGTCATAGTTTAGGGAGTATTTATGAGATTTACCTAAAATAAAAATATATAATGTTACCGACATCCGCACACCATATCTGGTAAACAAATATAGGGGTGTCAATTTTATCCATTAACACGAATCAGACCTGACATAAAACTCGAAAATATCACGATTAGTTAACATGAGTAATAAATAGGTCAAATTAAAGTTTGACATGAATAACACGATTAACGAGTACTATAGATAGAAAATAAGTATTTAACGAGTATTATAGATAGAAAATAAGAATTTTTTAATTTTTTTTAATTTTTTAAATAGTATTATTTGAGTTGTTATGGAAGTAAATATTTTTTTATTGACATAATCCCAACACGTATCAAAAGTGACCCGACAGAAAAATAACACGACCGAAAGTGACACGACACGAAAATGATACGACATAATAACACGATTAACTCCTCTAAACAAATCAATGAAAGAGATCAAGCCTTAAGGAAGAGAGATCGCAGGAAATTGACAATGTAATTAGAATGCCAGATTACTAGCCTATTTATATATTAGTGTTGCCTTTTAAGACGGCCATTGAATATACATAGTGATTGTTTAAAAAGAAGAATACATGTTTGTTAACTAACATACATTTAAATTTTTAAAAATAATTGTCATACTAACAATCATATTTTAACAGTCATTTATATATTTAAATATGGCCATTGGATCGCACCTCTTTGCAATCAATGGTCCAGATCATGTCATCGTGGTATTTAATACGATCATTGATCTTAATTAAACAATCAAATATGATATCCACCATCGATCGTATGTATATATGAAATCAACCGTCCGATAAAAAATAATCAAAAAAATAATGTTAATGATCTGATCGTTCTTCAATACGATGCTTACGTGCCAAGTGAGTTTCATCCATACTAACATTTTAGCATTAAAGCAAAACTATGAAAGCTTGTATCTGAACTCCCAAAAAATTTAAAATTTGGTGATATGGTACCAAAATTTTTTGTTGTACTGTAGTCTTCTTCTTTATCCATAGGTACTTGTAGATAGGACTTTTAATTGAACCGAGCTACTTGGATAGGACACGACTCGAGCTCAACTTGTGTTCTAAATGAATAGAACTTGAACAATTTTGTAAGCTTATTTAAAATTCAACTCGAGCTCGTAAAACTCAATTCGTTTATATGTAAAATAGTCAAACTACTCAGGGTCGGCTCATTTTATAAACAAGTCGAGCTTAAATAATTTTTTAAACTCGTTTACAAAAACGAGTTCGACAAATTTGAGCTCAAGCTCGTAAAGTTCGGCTTGAATAACGCCCTACTTGCGGAGTTTAAACGGTTGGCAAATCAAATTTCGTTAAAAGCACTATAGGCTTTCGTTATGATAAACAACAAAAGGGGTAGACAAAAGTCATATAGAAAAGTTTTTGCTTTTGGTTAGTCACGTCTGGTTTGTCTCTATGTTCATGTAAAATATGTGAAGAAATATCCTATTTGCGGATGTCAAGGTAAATTATTTGGAGGGTAAAGCACATTCTAACCTATCATCAATTACTTTACTAAAAAAGTTTTTTTTTCACAGTTGGATTAGTGGGAATTATAAGATTTCTAAGTGGAATTATGGCGAATTATAAGATTTCTCAGTGGGATTATGGCGAATTATAAGATTTCTCAGTGAAATTATGGGGAATTGTACGATTTCTCAGTGGGATTATGGAGAATTATAAGATTTCTCAGTGAGATTATGGGGAATTATAAGATTTCTCAGTGAGATTAGTGGGAATTATTATGAAAATAGCAAACAACAACTTGGGTTGATATTAGGTTTTTTTTTTTTAAAAGTGAATGTGATGGGTTTATAAAATGGGGAAAATCCTCCATTGTAGATTTTTTTTTTTTTGAATTATTTTGATAAGAAAACAAAAAGAAGTATTGAATATTTTTAGAACTTGAATGACTTGATGTTGATAGTGAGATGTATTATATTGGGTTCGTGTTGAGTTTACGTTATTTTATGTCTAAATTCTTTAGTTTATATTCAAACTATTTATTGTTGAGTTCATATTTTGTTTATTCAAGTTTGTATTGTGTATGATTAGGTTTTGTGTCAATCTAAAAAATGCAAAAAAATCATTCATCGTGGACTTTTTAGAATAGTAATTACAACGTTCGCAATGAAAAGCTTAAAAACATGGACATTGAAATTGAGGTTGATAACAAGTAATAGTCTTATTCAATTTCGTATCGTATTTGAGGATTAAGACTTCTTCGGTGTTAAGTTTTTTTGAAATTTATTGGTCATAGCTTGATTTAAATTAAAATAAGACAAAAGCAAAGAATAATGATTTTATTTTTTTGAATTGCACAGTGCCCTCAAATATGAACATTAATTAATAATTTATCTATATAAATGTCAACGTATGTGAAAAAAAATTTAATTTTTTATTTTATTCTTATTTAATAATGTTAAGTCAATCATACCCTACATATCCTTATCAATGTCATCATTTTTCCTTTCAAGTTCTATCAAAACTCTTTTTATCATATAACATTAGGTTTCTAGTTATTTGCTCTACTTATTCTTATAACTTTAGGTCTTTAATTACAATAGTAATTTTAATAACTCAAATTACTGTATAATACAAGTGTAGACAAACTAATAACTAGGTTTAGTAAAAATTAAAATAAGAATTAATTCTCCAACATATAATTTATTTATTTAATTTAATTACACATATAATTTATATTTTTTTTATAAGTTTAACAAAAAATTATTATTTAAATATGTTCAGGTGCAACACATGTCGTGTATTACTAGCTTACTTTTTATAAAATCAATTATATCTTTATAACCTTCATATAATTTTTTACTTTCAAGTTTTTTTGAACTCTTTTATAAGTAGTATTTAACTTTTAAATTATTTTAAATTCTTTTATAAGTAGTACATTTCTATAAAAAAAATTCATATCTATGTCTATGTCTATATGAAAAATTAAAAATAAATCTATCTTATATTATTATATACATATAGTTATCAAATTGGATTTTAAGATAAAATATATGTTATATATATTTTTTTAATAATTAAGTTTAAAAATAAATAAAATATAAATTAATTTTTTGATACCAGTTTATCATTTAATTTAATTACACATAAAAATTATATTTTTATGAATTTAACAAAAAAAATATTATATAAATTGTTCGCATGCAACGCACGTCGTCTATTACTAATAAAATCAAAATTGATTCTTTTAGGTCCATCCAAGTGACTGAGCACTTGTATCATGCACCACAAGGTGCTAGGTTCAAATCCTTCCTCCGCACTAGGAGTGTTAAAATATGATACGATCTATTAATATGACATGAAATTAAAGAGTTTAAGTTTTTTTTAAACCTTCAATTTAGTAAACGAATGGACCAGACACGACACGATTAATAAGTTAAACGAGTACAGGTGAAACTAATCAGAAGAAATATACGACACTGATATGACTCGTTTATATACTAGTTATACACGGTTCATACACAACACGAGCCTAATATGACACGATTTGTTAAACATGAATTAATAAACAAATCGGGTATGAGTAAAGTATTTTTTGACACGAACCCACTTCACCCAACACGATTAAGGTACCTACTCTCCATGTAATAGCTTGACGAAAAAATTAAAATCAAAATTCGATGCATTCACGGAATGCAGTAGCAGCAAAAACATCCGGGGCAGTATCCATTGTTGTCGACAGATTTATAAGAAAGAAAAATATTATTCAAACTTAATTTAAAAATCTAATTTTGGAACTTAATTAACTATAACTATCAAATTAAAAATAAATTATATTTAACATTAAATCTCACAATTTAATAATTACATTAAATTAAATTCTTATATTAAATCCCGAAAATTACGTCCCTACAAGGCTACAACATTTGTACGAGAAAAAAGAGGATACAGTTGAAGAAGCTGATGATTTTTAAGGATAATGGATGTGCTAGTGCTAGTGCTAGTGTCGTGTCTTGAAAAGAAGCCTTCCCCAAATGAAAAGCTCAATCACGTCGTTCATGTACCTTTTCTCTTCCCTTTTTTTACTTGTAGAAACGATAATGCTCTTAAAGAATTGTTCGTAAACAGTAAATCTACTCATCCCATTCATGGCCGAGAACAATGTTCAGAATATTTACTATGAATATGAACTTACAAATAGCAAAAGATACTTTCTTTATCAAAACTTTTTTGAGTCAAAGCGTTTGAGTATCGCCAAACAGTATCTTCTGCTTCGGGTGAGATTACTATGACTTGCTTTAGTTTTTCTTTGAGTGCATAACAGAAATTTATTGATAAGGGTCTTCTGGGTTGTTCATGATTTTGCTAAATACTGCACTAAACTTGCTCTGTTTTAATAGCATTTTCTGTTTAGTCATTTCGTCATCAAGTTCTGGGGCATTTCAGTGTGATTGATTGTAACAAGTAAAATAGAAATAGTTTGACTATGGTGAAGGTAATTGCATTCCTTGATTGTCAGTATTGGTCTGAGTTCTATGATATTATGATCTTGTAGTTACTTGTTGTACTGTTGTTTTTTGCACTCCATATGCCTGATTAATGTTTATTTGACAATTTTCCTTCAGCAATCTCTAGTTTTCATACTATCTATGTGGAATACGAAAAATGTTTCAAAGATTATACCCTTTTGGATTTTGACATCTAGTCAAATGTTAGTGATTGTTTTGTATAAGTAAAACTGTCATGGACCGCTAATGAAGTCTGTTTACTATTGTTTAAAACAGTTGGAAATCTTGTATTTGTAGAAGGGTTTTAGGCTTTATTGAGTGGTGAAAGATGGCTATGGCTCCTACTGTGAAAGTGGTTCTTGGCTCAATTGCCTTTGGTTTCTTCTGGGTGTTGGCGGTCTTCCCCGCTGTCCCGTTCCTGCCTATTGGAAGAACTGCAGGATCCCTGCTTGTGGCTATGCTCATGGTCATGTTCAGAGTCATAACTCCTGAACAAGCATATGCTGCTATTGATCTGCAGATCCTTGGTCTTCTCTTTGGGACAATGGTTGTTAGTATCTATCTTGAAAGAGCAGATATGTTCAAATATTTGGGTAAATTGCTCTCATGGAAGAGCCAGGGGGCAAAGGACTTACTTTGTCGAATCTGCCTGATTTCTGCCATTTCCAGTGCTTTTTTCACCAATGATACCTCTTGTGTTGTTTTGACCGAGTTCGTGTTAAAAATTGCCAGGCAACAGAATCTCCCACCTCATCCATTCCTGTTAGCACTTGCCTCAAGTGCAAATATTGGTTCATCAGCCACTCCAATTGGCAACCCTCAAAACCTGGTCATAGCTCTTCAGAGTAAGATCTCTTTTGGAAAGTTCTTATTCGGGATTTTCCCTGCAATGATCGTGGGAACTTTGGTAAATGCTCTTCTTCTTCTATGTATGTATTGGAAGTTGTTATCTGTTCAGAAGGATGAAGAAGATCCTGCTACTGAAGTGGTTGCTGAGAAAGATGTAATCTCACATCGCTTTTCACCAGCGACAATGTCACATGCATCTTTGAACTCTCAAGAATGGAGTTCTGCATTGGAATTTATAGACATTCAGGGCTGTCCAATGGTCAATCATAACACAGGTCATGTGGAGTCTCTAAGGACCCGTATGAGTTCAAATGAGAATGAAATCGACAGGGTCCCTAGTGGAGCGTTGCAGTCCGCAAGAAACTCAAATGCATCAAAGGAAGGGACAGATGAAGGAGTTACTTCAAAAAGATTGGCATCTGTAAATGGATTGTCGGATGCAATCTCTACTAAATCTTTGGAGGAAAAGGAAGTCTCAACAACGAAATGGAAAGGAATATTATGGAAAACATGTGTTTATCTTGTTACTATTGGTATGCTGATTTCATTTCTTATTGGTCTGAATATGTCATGGACTGCAATTACAGCTGCACTTGCTCTTGTGGTTCTTGATTTTGAGGATGCCCGGCCATGCTTAGAAAAGGTCAAAAATTTCTCCCTGTGATTCACAATCCTTTCTTTTGGTGTTGATGGAGAGTGTTTATTTTCAACTAGTCGCTTAAAATTTTATGAATGTTTGCTAATAGGCCAAAGTATCTGTTTTCCTTCTTTATCCAGGTATCCTATTCTCTCTTGGTATTCTTTTGCGGAATGTTTATCACAGTAGATGGCTTTAACAAAACAGGAATTCCAAGCACTTTATGGGACTTCGTGGAGCCTTATGCAAAGATCAATCATGTTTCTGGGATAGCAGTTCTTGCCGTTGTCATACTTGTCCTCTCAAATTTTGCTTCAAATGTACCTACAGGTACTTGATGCTATCCCTTTTGTTTTTTTTTCATTTTGCTCCTACATCTGCACAAGTATGTTTAGATTTTTTTAGCTTGGGCAAGTAAGGAGATTAAGGGGATATCAAGAAGGATGGAGAGGAGGGGAGGGAAAGTGTGTCTGAAAGCATATCTATTCAACTAGCATTTGAAAAAAATGCACTCATTGCTCTATGTAACTTTCACTGTGTTGGGTCTTGTAACTCTTCTTGGTGCGGTAATTGGTTGGAAGAATTTTATGCATTTGATCTTGTTGAAGTCTGCATTTCTAGCTTAGAGATTGAGTTACTGAACTTTTTGGTACAGACATGTGGCATATCTGTTCGGGGTGAGATAGTATCTGAGCTTGAGTTAAGATCCCTTGAAGGAATATTATAGAGGATTATAAAAAAGTTTTCTTATTTAAACATTCTTTAAGCAACATTCTAGAACATTCAGGAATATAAGAAGTATAAGAGAGAACTAAAATAGTTTTTATACATATTAAAAGGCTAGATATTTGCGAAGATTTTAGAGACACCATAAATGTATAATATTTGGCAATATCGTATTCATTCATGATAAGACGAAAGACCTATAAATAGGTGGGGGGTTTCATTTGAAAGAACCAAGAGGCAAGCAGTCAAATCTTTAGCTTAAATTCGATGTCTTTTTCGTCCATGTTGAAGTTTTACTTAATATTTTATTTTCAACAATCAAAATAATTAAAAAACAAAGTGGGTTGGGGTAGCTTACTATTCAAAATCCTACTAATATTTATCATTTAAAAAAGTATTTTGCTATATTAACAAATTTCAATTATTTTTCTCCATATTTCAAATTTCAAAGCTAAAAAGAGTTTTACATCAATCCATATGAATGAGGAAATCAATCCAGTTGACTAAAAGCCAACTTGGTGAAGTTTTGGGAGATTTAACAAATCCTTTATCAAATGTCAAGTTCCTAAATACAAATAATTTTGATTAGATACATTTGAGGCCGGTTTTAAGTTTTAAAGTTAATGTTTGACTTGCAAATTTTTCACCATGTGGTTTGTTAATTCGAGTTGTATATGATTTGAAAACTTTTTGATTTAGTAGATTATGTCGTAGTCCAGTGGCTCAGGGGCCAAATAATAAATAGGTGAAAATTCTATTCTCCTTATTTTGATTGGATAGTTTAGGTTGTTATATGAGATGGTGATTTAACATAGTATTAGAGTAACATGTCCCGTATTTGAATCTCGTCATCAACTAAAATGAAAAGACTTACATAAGTGGTTGACCCAAATCTAACCCGCACGGGAGTGGTTGTGTTGAATTATATGATTCTATGCTATATTTTTTCTAATAACTTAAGCTTTTAGATAGATGGTGGTTTATATATAGGAGTGCAACTTGGGCGGGCCAACTCGAATTCAACCCGAGCCCAACCCCAATCCGAAAAAATAGGGCTTGGATTAGAATTTTTAATACTTGGGTTGGGCTTGAGCAAAAAAACTCTAACCCAAATTGAATTTGGGCAAGTATCGGGTTGATGCCTCGAGTTGTCGGGTTTAATCCGAATATTAAAATTATGTTGAACCTGATTATTAAATCGGGTAGAACCCGAATATACATAAATATATAAATGTATTTAACTAGGGTTGGTATTTATTTTCACTGAGTCCAGACTTTCACTTCACTTGAAGTCTTCACCTCTGCGCCTCCATCACTCTCAGATCCCTCTCTCACTTGTCAATCCTCCCTCTCTCACTTGTCAATCCTCCCTCTCTTAATCGTTACTTGTCTGAGTCATCTTAGACTCTCAGCCTCTCTCTCTGACTTGTCACTCCTCCTTCTCGCACTCTCTTTTTCTTCATCTACGCCTCGCCTTTCATCTCAGATCATTTGAAAAAATCAAATCTACACTTGAAAAAAATCAAATCTACATTTCAAAAAATCAACTCGAATTAAGTAACTCAAGACCAACCCGAATTCAACCCGAGCCGCCCGAATTAAACTCGGGCAGTATTCGGATTGAGTATCTCGGGTTGAGGTAGGGTTAGGATTAGGGTTGAAGATTATATACCTAGGGTTGGGTTAGGATTGACCTCTCAACCCGCCGAGTTACACCCCTAGTGGTTTAACAAGTTAAGGGGATTCAATTGACTAATAGAAAATCAAGTATGTACATTAATACTCCAGTGGTTCTTATGTTCCATTTACTGTCCATAATCATGTTGTTTTCTTTGAGTTATATTTGGAATTGTTGCTTATAATAGTTCTTAAATTGCCCATACATATTGTTATAATGGTCATAGAGTTTTTTTTGTCAAAGCTTTATCATCTAGCTTGACAACCTGCTTTCATAAATAACTCTGAAATTGTGACTGTCTGGTGTTGATTCCGTTAATACTGTAACATTTGACTGATGCACTTCTTCTTAAGAACACATTGTTTTTATTATCAACCGTGTAATAACACTGTAACAACCATTCCTGAACCATTAATACACACGGATTTCAGGCGGCCTACAAATATAACACATTCACTTGATTTCAGTTCTATTGCTTGGAGGACGGGTGGCAGCATCGGCCGCTTCAATATCTCCAGCTAGCGAGAAGAAAGCATGGCTCATTTTAGCTTGGGTCAGCACTGTAGCAGGCAACCTCTCACTCTTGGGATCAGCTGCCAACTTAATTGTGTGTGAGCAGGCTCGACGTGCACCCGTTGGTTACAATTTGTCTTTCTGGAGCCATCTCAAATTTGGAGTTCCCTCCACACTCATAGTCACAGCTATTGGCTTGGCACTTATAAGATGATGACACAAATGTTCTTATGCTAGAGACCAATCTTGTAGATTACAATTTCATAAAGAAAATTAACAAAAAATAAGTAAAGATTTGGTCACTTTTGACTGTGGTCCGTGGTGTCACGTAGAATTATTTCGTTGCACTAAGAGTCACTCTTGGGGAAGTAGTTATTGCAAAAGGTTTAGTCAATGTGAAGGACAATTGATCTCGGTTCATAGGTTAGCACCGATCTCTCATAAATTCTAATTTAGACTGGTTACAGATATAACATTTTGACATAAAATGTATAAAATGACTGCTCTCAAATTTGATGTTGTAACCCCTTTTACAGCTCTGCGTTGGTCAAACATTTGTGTCATATGCCTGGCTATTTAGTAGGAGAAAACTAGTTTAGTGATTATTACTCCTTAGTGGTGAATAAGGAATGGCAAATTGCTTGTGGTTTTTTGCTTGCTCATGGACTCAATGTCTTAACCGGTGAGAGTAGGCAGAGGCGTTAGCTCTCGTCAGAATACCCTCATCACCATCAGGTCTATAAATATGTGCTCCATTGTAAAAAACAAACATTGAAAGAGGTCTCAAATGTTCCACTCGTCATTCTTTTTCAACACTATATTGGTGAAAAATGGTGAAGCTAATGTGCAGAATTGAGAGTCGAGGTACAAACAATGAATCATTGATTATATTTCTGATGAATCTACTAACTCAAAAAGGGATTGTTTAGTTTGTGAATAATTAGTACAACATATTCTCCAAATAGCTGGTGGTAAAAATGTCTTCAAGAAACATCATTTGATAAATTTCATTACTAGCTTGAGGCTTATTCACTCCACAGGCCACTAGATGATGTCCTCCCTCATCCACTTAGAGTAATGATGCATTAAAAACTCTCATTAATGAGAAGAAAAAAAAAACCTTTTTTTCTTCTCAACACTCCCAAATGCACATGCAAACATAGGCTCTTCAGTTGTTTAAGAATGCCTAACCACCTCATGGATCATTAGGGTTTTGGGTTTTGGAGAGAGAGGGAGGGGGGGGAGGAGGGGAGGAGGAGGAGAGAGCTATTCCTTTCCCTAATTCCATGCAGCCAATGTAGCATAAGGAGATTCAAATTCCAACCACGTACAGACAAATCTTTCATGAATATTAGGGTTTACGGTGGTGGAGAAAATAGATCCAAAAAAAGAGATTTTGGTTGTAAGATATTTAATGAAACCATCGTTAGAATTGAGATCTTATTCCAAGAGAAACATATCAACTATATTGAGTTTCTTTTTGTATATTAGTGGGTTTTCTTGATTGAGATTAAATATGAACAGTGGAAGTAACAACATAGAGACTGTAAATGCTGCGGCGACTGCGATAGTTTCTGCTGAGACTCGAGTCCAACCAACAACAGTTCAGGTATATGTGTGTATAAACAGGAATATTTATGTGGGTGTATTCGTTTGATTGATTCTTTTGGTGTTATTCTTGAATGAAGACTTTAGTTGTTGACTTAACAACTGTTTTTGGTTGAGTTAATGGAGTTTCAAGCTTGGAATAGGTGTTGCTTTTACACGATTTTGCTGATTTATGTATGTTCGTATCGTAAGGATTTTGTTTTGCATGTGTTTGATGTAATTTTCGGGGTAGTTGGGTGATTTTTGTTGAATCTGAAGGATGGTTGTTGTGCTTGGGGACAATATGCATATTAAAACTGTTTGGCGAAGCGGTTTGGGCACTTGGGTATAGTCCTTTGGGCTAGAACCAGAGGTTCTCACCAAAAGAGGCCTCAAAATTATGGTGGCCCATTACCCATTAGGGACTTTTATTGGGATCAAGTTATGCAGCATGAAAGGCTGATTATATTACAAATTTTATCGAGTTTGTAGGCCACTGGGGCTGCGTTCTTCCATGGCTGCGAAATAATTTTGTTAATAAATGTTGATGGGTCAAGCCCAAATAGCCCAAGTCATGTAGAAAGTCCAATCTCAATTGAAGGGTCCATCCTTATAAAGGCCCACCAAGCCCAATATGGTCAAAGTTCATCCAAACCCTCTGCTTAACTACGTCATCAAGAAGGAGAGCATGTGAGTCTTGCCTGCACTACCGAGGAAACAGTCCACCCTCATCTCATCTTGGACCGAATCTCATGGAGAGCATCTCAACCACCTTGCACGTTGGGAAGAAGTTGTGAGCTCCACCGAAATAGTTGTTTAGTTGCCGTAAAGTCGCCTCAACATGTTAGGGGGTGCCTATAAATTGTAAGCCCCACCAACACTTGGGGGGAAACACACTTTTACCTGAGCACGACTCTCTTCTCTCCCTCAAAGCTTGTATTCTCTGCTCCTTACACCCTTGAGCTAATAAAGTACCCGGCAACCAAAACCATTCAAGAGTGGACGTAGGTCACGTTGACCGAACCACTATAAATCTTGTCTCTTCCATTTTTCTTTACTCTGAGTTACTGCATTTATTATTCACACTTAACAGGTGGTGTGCAAAGCCATTTTGTGCATCATCAGTTTGGCGCCGTCTGTGAGAAACGAAAAACTTCTCACTTCTAATCATTCCCTCTGTTGAACCTATGGCGATCACCACCACATCGATGAATCAACATGAGGATAATCCACCACGAGAGGAGGAGGTTGCTCCTCCACTGGCCAACCCTGTCCCGAATGCTCCAGCGCCAAATTCTCAGCAAATGTTGGAGACCATGCAGCAGCTGGTGGCCCAAAACCAGCAGATACTGCAACTCATGCTCGCTGGACAAGGAGGAGCACAGCTTGGAGGACCTCAAGGAGCTCCACGCCCTGAAGGCCAAGGAGCTCCACACCTAGGCGCCCCTGCAGGGCTAGGCGCCACCTTTGGAGTCCCCCTGGGCGCCCCACACAAGGGAGCCCATCATGAGGGATTTCCACCTCCTCCTCCTGCTTCCCATGGTGCAAACCCTCATCTCCAAGAGGATGAAGGCGAGAACCAAAGCATGGAACATGGGAGTCATTTCCATAATCATTCCAGAGGAGCTCCCAATCATTGGGACGAGAAAATTAAGGAAGTACAGAATTAACTGGGTGATGTCTTCAACGCCATGAAGACACAGGAACCCGGGACAGTGGACTACCTAATAAGGCGTATAGACACGCCTTTCAAACCTGATGTGGCGAACTACCCCCTCCCTCAGAAGTTCAAAATGTCATCCGTGAAAACCTTTGACGGAACGAAGGATCCACTAGACTACCTCGACACCTATAAAACTCTGATGCAGCTGCACAACGTCCTAGACGAAATCATGTGCAGGGCGTTCCCAACCACATTGAAGGGGCCCGCCCGGCAATGGTTCGCTAAGCTCTCCCCAGCCTCCATCTCTTCCTTTGCTGAGCTGAGCAGGTCATTTGTGTCGCATTTCATTGGAGGGCATCGACCCAAAAGTGACCACACACCGTCTCAATGTTGACTCACGCCACAAGCCTGTTCGCCAAAAGCTAAGGGGCACCTCCACTGAAAGGGCCCAAGCTATGGACAAAGAGGTGGGAAAGCTAATAGACAACATGGCCGTCAGAGAAGTAGCATATCCTGAGTGGCTCTCCAACGTGGTGATGGTCACTAAGGCTAATGGGAAGTGGCGCCTCTGCGTCGACTTCACAGAACTTAACAAGGCGTGCCCAAAAGACAGCTACCCGCTACCACGGATCGATCTCCTCATCGACGCTACCGCGGGGCATGAGTTGCTCACTTTCCTGGATGCATATTCTGGGTATAACCAGATTAGCATGTATCCCTCGGACCAGGAGAAGACATTATTCATTACTCCAAATGGGACCTACTGCTATATGGTCATGCCATTCGGACTAAAAAACGCAAGAGCAACCTACCAACGGTTGGTGAACAAGATGTTCGAGCCTCAAATTGAGCGAACGATGGAAGTATACGTGGATGACATGTTGGTGAAAAGTCTCGTAGCAGTAGACCACATCGATCACCTCCAGGAAACTTTCAATGTCCTGAAATCCTATCACATGAAGTTCAATCCTGAGAAGTGCGCCTTTGGCGTGGGGTCAGGAAAATTCTTGGGCTTTATGGTCAATCAGAGAGGGATTGAGGCGAACCCCGACAAGATCAAGGCCATCCTCCACATGAAGTCGCCTTCCTCAACCAAGGAGCTCCAGCGCCTCAATGGGAGAATTGCAGCACTCAATAGGTTCGTCTCCAAGTCTGCAGACAAATGTATCCCTTTCTTCAGAATTCTCCGAAAGGCTTTTGAGTGGGGACCTGAGGCAGAGGAGACCTTCCAAAGGCCCAAAGCTTACCTGGCTACACCTCCCCTCCTGTCACATGCCACCCTAGGAGAAGCTCTCAATCTATATCTTTCTGCTTCCTCATCAGCAGTAAGCTCTGTGCTCGTCAGAAACGATAATGAAACGCAGAAACCTATTTATTACGTGAGCATGGCATACCAAGGAGCAGAGGTGAGGTATTCGAAGCTAGAAAAGCTAGCACTCGCCCTGGTTACAACGGCAAGATGACTACGACATTACTTTCAGAGCCACAGCATAGTTGTCATCACAGACCAACCTCTGAAAAGAGTCCTGGGGAAGCCGGACATATCCGGCAGACTTCTTAGGTGGGCAGTGGAGCTCTGCGAGTTCGATATTCAGTACCAACCAAGAGCAACCATCAAAGCACAAGCCCTTGCGGATTTCGTTGCCGAGCTTACACCATTAGAGGAAGGGAGCAATGAGGATACCCAGATGCCCAACGGGGACACCCATAAGCCTAGCAGGGACACTAAGGTGCCCAGCCTTCATCCTTTGGCGCCCAGGCAACCCCTCCAAGCGGCCAGGCTGATCCTTCAGGCGCCCAAGCAGCCCCTCCAAGTGCCCAGGCAGCCCCCTTTGGGGACCAGGCAGCTCTTCTAGGTACCCAGTCTCCCATTCTAATCTCAAAACCCTGCTCTCTTCTACTCTGGAAACTCTATGTAGACGGCTCCTCCACCAGTGAAGGAGGAGGAGCGGGCCTAATCTTGATCAGCCCAGATGGCACCACTCTCAAGTATGCAGTGAAGCTTCACTTTATTGCCTCTAACAATGAGGCGGAATACGAAACCCTCCTCTCCGGATTAAGATTGACAGCTGAAATGAAAGCCCAGTATCTTGCCACTTACAGTGACTCTCAGCTGGTAGTTAATCAAGTAAAGAGCGAGTTTGAAGCAAAGGGAGCCAGAATGCAGGAATACCTTAGTATGGTAAAAAGCTTAATCACGAAGTTCCAATACTTCCAGATCTATCACATCCCAAAAGAGGACAACATGGCTGCAGATGCACTCGCCAGACTCGCCTCATCCTTGGAGGCTCCACCAGGAGGACCAGGACCAGCATTCATTGGTCACCAATTCGAGCTAAGCAAGTTGGACATAGTGGCCACAAATGTCAACTGTGCATCAGCTGAGTCAAATTGGATGACCCCAGTAAGGGCATACCTCCAAGAAGGTGTGTTGCCAGATGATTCCCTAGAGGCCAGGAAGCTGAGGATAAGAGCCTCCAAATTCACCATCCTGCAGGACACTTTGTACAAGAAAGGCTATTCCTTACTGTTGTTGAGGTACCTTTCACCCGAAGAAGCTCACTATGCCCTACGAGAGATCAACGAGGGGATCTGTGGGAACCATTCTGGAGGGCGCTCCCTTGCCCACAAGGCGCTCAGACAAGGCTACTTCTGGCCTTCCATGGCAAGGGACGTCCAGGAGTTCTCCAAGAAGTGTGACAAGTGTCAACGCTTCGCAACTGTGTCCAGGAAACTACCGAATAAGCTAACAACCATTTCAAGTCCATGGCCTTTCTCCAAGTGGGGCATCGACATCCTAGGCCCTTTGCCTCTCAGCAAAGGACAGTGCAAGTTCGTGGTGGTGGCAGTCGACTATTTCACCAAGTGGGCAGAAGCCGAACCCTTAGCCAAAATCACAAACACAAAGGTCAAAGATTTTATCTGGAAGAACCTGGTCTGTCATTTCGGGATTCCCCATGCCATTGTTAGTGATAACGCCAAGCAGTTCGACAATAAGCTGTTGAACTCCTTCTGCTCCGACCTTCAGATAAAACAACCTCACTCCAGCCCAGCACACCTGCATACAAATGGACAAGTAGAGGTCATGGTGAGAACGGTGCTACGTAACTTAAAGACAAGGCTTGAAAGAGCGAAGGGTCTTTGGGTGGATGAGCTACCAGGCGTACTGTGGGCCTATCGAACCATGCCAAGAACTCCTATTGGGGAGACCCCTTTCTCCCTCGCCTTTGGAACTGAGGCGGTCATCCCTGTGGAGATAGGGGTACACTCTCTAAGGGTCCAGCACCACAACCCCATCACCAACGAGGAAGGACTCCGCATCAACCTCGACTTGGTGGAGGAGGCAAGGGAGATGGCTGTGGTCCGCAACGCGAAGTACAAACGACGCATGGCGAAGTACTACAATTTGAGGGTGAAGCCTCATTCCTTCCAACCAGGGGACTTGGTCCTCAAGAAAGTGATCATCGCCACAAAAAATGCAAGCGAAGGGAAGTTAGGGTCAAATTGGGAAGGACCTTACCTTATAAAAAAAGTAGTGAGGCCAGGCACCTACAAGATCCAGAATTCTGAGGGGAAAGTCTTACCCCATCCATGGAATGCGGAGCACTTGAAGAGGTATTATCAATGACACCTTGAGAGTATCAAAGTAGTGGAAGTTGAGATTTGGTTTTATCTTTTCTGGTCATTACCTAATATTCAATGTACCTTTTTAGGAATTATTACCCAATAGCTTTATATAAGCAATAAATCAATAAAATTTTCTATCACTTTACTCCGAAAAGATCTTTTGCATTTTTATTCAATTTCAAAAAGATCTTTTTCATTTTCATTCAGTTTCAAAGGAGTATCAGTACAAAAGTAAGACTACAAACTGTCTTTCTAAAAAAAAAAAAGTCCCCAGCACTCTAACTACTCTCACGGTTGTCGTCCTCCTCCTCCTCGTCCTCAACATCATCATCCTCGTCCTCAGCATCGTCCTCAGCGTCAGAGCCTCCATCTCCATCAGCAGGCGCCTCAGTCAGCACGAAGCCTGAAAGGTCAATATCCGGATAAAAAGCAGAAATCCTTCCCCGGAGCTCCTCATAACCGTCAATAAAAGCATCAGCAAAGCTATTCTCCAGAACCACCTCGGCCTGAGAAGCCTTCTCCTGAGCTGCCTTCACCTCTACCTTTGCTCTCACGCAGGAAGCTTCACTAATCATGACACTTGCTCGAATCTCTGCAAACCTCTCTAGATCCACCTCAGCCTTCTTCTGAGCTGTCTTCACCTCTACCTCGGCTCTCAAGCAGGCAGCCTCACTGAGCATGACCCTCTTGCGGGTCTCTACAAGCTCAGCCTCCCTAAGCGCGTCCCTCCCACGGATCGCCAGAAGCTCAGTCGCCCTCCCACGGGCCTCTACAAACTCTGCCTCTCTGAGCGCATCCCTCTCACGGGTCGCCAACAGCTCAGCCACCCTTTCATGGGACGCCACTAGCTCAACCTGGGAAGTCCTGCCGACAGCTTCAAACTCAACAATCTACTCCTGAGCAGCTAGAAGCTGCTTCGTTATAGCCTCATGACTAAGCTTCAGATGGTTATAGAAATGGGCCCTTGTGAGCAAACATATAGACGTGGTCGAAGCCTGGAAAAGAAATAAGATAGATTAATGACAAAATACATAAAGGATGATCGGAGAAAGGGAACTACAGACCCTTACCTGAGCCAGTCCTTCCAGGAATGTGTTGATAACTCACTGAGTGTCTAGCATACTAATCTCATTAGCTTCGGGTGGAAAGACGAATCTCCCAAGTTTTTCCCTGATGATTTGCGAATTGCCCAGCATGGGACCATTCTGAATCGGTGTCCTCGTAGAAGCCATCGCATGAGGAGTGGATGAACAGGGGGGCAGAAGATGAGGCCAACAAGGGAGACTCTAGAACAGGAGATGCAACGGGAGGAGTCCCTGCCTGAGGAGGCACCACCATAGGAGATCCTCGAGGAGAGCACACCTTAGGCGGAGCCGTTGAAGAAGTCACCTGAGGGGTATCGCCCCTACTCACCATCTTAGGAGGGGGAACTCCTACTAGGATAGCGGGACACTACCATTGTTCTATTCGTTGCAAGAGCAAGGAAAGGTTATTGAGATGAAAAACATCAAGCAGAAGAGAAAAAAGTACAAGAGATTCAGCATACCCTTTCTCTTTAAGGCAGAGGCACCAAACTTCGGGGAGAGAGCAACGGCCTTGGCATCCTTGGGCAAGAGAGCTCCCAAATCTTTGTCAGGGCAAGCCTTCATGGCCAGTAACTTCCATTCTTGGTCCTTGGAGAGCACAGGCATGCCTGCAAAAGAATGGTGAGCACACATACATAAAAAAAAAAAAAAGGTAAATGCACGGCGTACCAGGTTTTATAGCTGCACCCCACCGTGTTGGTACCAAGGCCCTGTCGGCCTCAGCAGCCCACTCTCCACCAACAAAGAAGAAACTAGATTTCCAGCTGTGGCAATTGGAGCGTAAACCCGTGAGCACCGTACCACTTCTCGTGGTAAAATAGTACCACCCTCTATTTGGAGCAGGAGTCTCGCTCAAATTATAAGTTGCATGGAACTCCGCAGGAGAAGCTTCTTCACAGTACACCTTCCTCCATAATACAAGAAAGCCCAGCAAGACTCTCCAACCATTAGGTGCTAACCGCCCCGGAGTCAAGGAAAAATAATGTAAAATGTGGCAAATAGGAGAAGGCATGGGGAATCTAAGTCCAGCCTCAAGCATCTCCTCGTAAACAACAATATCACCGGAGGAGTTGTCGCAAGCAAGCTCACCCATCTCAGCCCGGCGACACAGCACGGTCGGAGGAATACGATAAGCAGAAACAAGCCTCAAAATATCTTCACCCGATTGAGCAGACTGGAAAGGGTACTTACCTTGGACCTATCGTCATCAGGTCCCACTTTGCCTTTGCGTTTCTTCTTTCGGGGCCGTAAGGAGTGGCCTGAGCCACCATCTGGGAGGTCTTGAGAGATTTGGATCTGAGAAGTCACACTTAGTGGAGTCAGATCGTGATCACCAGAAACGGCTCCCAAAACTTCCTTGTCGCCTGCAGTGTTCCGCCCAGCACCTAGAGGGGTGCCTGACACCCTTTGCTCGCCCAAACGGGGCAGTCCAACACCCGGGGAGGTGCTTGACACCCCCTGCTCGCCCAAAGAGAACAGCCCAACGCTGCCAGACCATCCAAAGTTGCACAAATCAGCTCCTTTGGCACCCAGATCAATGCCAAAGGTGCCCACCAAAGTGGCACCAAAATCTGCCCCTGCACCCGTTTTCGGCGCCCAGGCAGCCCAGATGGGCACCCAGGCTACTGCCTAGCTCTCCACACTACTCCCTGACCCGATTTTCTGCACCTCCAACTAAAGAAAGGTTGTTGTCCCGCGCAAAAACAGTGCCTCTGGCGCCCAGATCTGCCCCTGCACCGTTTTCGGCGCCCAGGCAGCCCAGGTTGGCGCCCAAGCTGCTGCCCAGCTCGCCCAGGTTGATCAGAAGACCCCCTGCTCGCCCACCTTGCTCGCCAGCTGCACGCCCGCTGCCCTGGGCAGCCCCCACTCTGGCCTACGCGCCCTTCGTGCCACCGCCCAGCCCGCCTCCCTACTCACCCAAGCTGTCCAGGACAGCACTTTCAACGCCCAAAGTGGCGCTCACCACCTTCTCCACTGCACCCATAGCTTCATCGGCAGGAGCAGCCCGCAGGGCCTGCTCGCCCACTGCGTGGGCAGCAACGCCTGGGGCTTGCTCGCCCATCTCTTGCACGCCCATGGCAGCGGCGGCCAGCAGGGACCCCTCTCCTCCTCCTCCTCCTCCTCCTCCTCCTTCAATGCTTGTAGCTCCAAGAGCTCCATGACCGCCGGATTCAGCTCCAATTTCACCACCCCCATGGTACCAATGGACCTTTGCACATCTCTTTCCTCAGTCGGCATTGCTCACTTGGGTACTCCGCTCAAAAAGAAGAAAACCCACCTATATATACATATACCTTCTTGGAAAGATTCAAGAATAGCACTCCTTCACCTATCAAGCTTCTATGGAATGGGTAGAACTTGGGCCTTCAAGGTTTTCAAGAATGGGTGTTCAAACTCAAAGAAAATGAAATGGGTAGAATAAAAAGTAGGTTGTATTTATAGCCTAGGGTTTGCAAAGAGGGAAAAGCCCAAATTGAAGGTTATGGGCCCTCTTAAAAATCCTAGCAAAAGTGGGAAAAACTTGAAGTGTGCACCAAAACAAAAAATGCATCTAGCAGGGGAAGTCTCCATCACCTGAAACTCAAGATGTAAACTAATGCACCATTCTCCAAAGTTTCCTTGGACACGGGGCATTGGGGGGCAAATGATGGGTCAAGCCCAAATAGCCCAAGTCATGTAGAAAGCTCAATCTCAATTGAAGGGCCCATCCTTATAAAGGCCCACCAAGACCAATATGGTCCAAGTCCATCCAAACCCTCTGCTTAGCTACGTCATCAAGAAGGAGAGCATGTGAGCCTTGCCTGCACTACCGAGGAAACAGTCCACCTTCATCTCATCTTGGACCGAATCTCATGGAGAGTATCTCAACCACCTTGCACGTTGGGAAGAAGTTGTGAGCTCCGCCGAAATAGTTGTTTAGTTGCCATAAAGTCGCCCCAACCTGTTAGGGGGTGCCTATAAATTGTAAGCCCCACCAACACTTGGGGGGAAACACACTTTTACCTGAGCACGACTCTCTTCTCTCCCTCAAAGCTTGTATTCTCTGCTCCTTACACCCTTGAGCTAATAAAGTACCCGACAACCAAAGTCATTCAAGAGTGGACGTAGGTCACGTTGACCGAACCACTATAAATCTTGTCTCCTCCATCTTTCTTTACTCTTAGTTACTGCATTTATTACTCACACTTAACAGGTGGTGTGCAAAGCCATTTTGTGCATCAGCAAATGTGATGAATCCTATACAAAATCCTTGTTTGAAGTTATTATTGTAACGTCATATGCAAGCTAGATACTTGGCTATGTGTTAGATTGGTTGTGGGTAATAGTTACATTGGTCATTGATTTCAAAATAAAGAGAATCGGGAGAAGGGTTGTCATGGGGGTGCATTAGAAATCATGACCAACATTGCACTTATATTATAGGATGTTTAGGCATGTAATGTTTATGGTAACTAGAAATGTTGAAGCTTAAGGAATCCACTATAAGATTGGTTTGCAGGTTTACTCGATATGTTTAAAAGATTCTATGATCCGGAAAACGGGTGGCCCCATGGCCCTGTTTCGTAAATGGAAGACTAAACTTTGCCACAAGCCGGGGGGATTCTATGACTTGTGTTGATGGACTTTGGTTTGGATTGGGCTAATTCCTGCCAAACAGTTCTACTGTCTCTGACGATCATCATTTTTTTGGGGTTTTTTTTATTTTTATTTTTTATTATAGGTTTGTTTAGCTTAAATCTTAGCGGAAGACTAACAGTATCGTTGTTTACTGTTTGAGTAACCTCGATGATGTGTGTGGCTTGTTTCTCACTTGTTTGGTGCATTTGTCTGATAGTTGAGAGCTTTTTCTGCTGAGCAAATCAATCATCATCTTCCAAACTAAGATAAGTGTGTTCCCCGAGACCATTGAATGTTGAAGGGGAAGTTCCTTATTTGCATTGTAGTCAATGCTTCCCTTGCAGACTTTGCTTTCTGGAGTTTGTTCGTGTTCATAAATTATTTATGTAGTCATTAGCAGAAGAAATGCTTGCCCTGATAGGCCAAGCAGTTGTCTAGTTTATGGATAGAATCAAGGAATTCACCTGAGCCTATTTTGTGCTAGGTACTAACAGATACATACAACATAACAAAGCAGCCTAATGTGTAACCTGTAGTCGCAAGTACAGATACATAGTATATTCTGTGAGCTTCTACTTGCTTTTAGTACAACTTTATTTGCGGGAGGTCCTCTCATTGCCTGGGTGATGTTTTCTGGCTATGCTTGGCTTTTTTTGTCTGACTGTCTCCCTTTTGAGATGGATGCAATCCAAGACTAATCACATTCTTTGATTTGAAATTTTAAGTGAATTTACATCTAATCTTGCAACAATGATTGAGGTTGACCAGATAATAAACCGGACCTAGTAACTCATAGTGCATTTTGTGTATTTGACTTCAGAAGAGAAGATGGGGAAGCTGCTGGAGTCTATACTGGTGTTTTGGGTCTTATAAACAGAGCAAACGAATAGGTCATGCCGTCCTCGTTCCTGAACCTACACTGCCTGGTGTTGCAGGCCCTGCTGCTGAAAATCTCAATCACAAACTACCATAGTAATACCCTTCATTGCTTCTCCCTCATCACCTGCATCCTTCCTCCAATCAGATCCTCCCTCTACTACCCAATCACCAGCTGGATTTCTGTCCCTCATTTCCCTTTCTGCCAGCGCCTACTCATCAGGTGGGACTGCCTCTATTTTTGCCCTTGGTCCTTATGCTCATGAGACTCAGTTAGTCTCGCCACCAGTATTTTCTACTGTCACTACCGAACCATCCACTGCTTCTTTCACTCCTCCTCCCGAACCTGTGCAACAGACAACACCTTCATCACCTGAAGTGCCATTTGTTCAGCTTTTGTCATCATCGCTGGCCTGTGGTCGAAGAAATAGTGGGACCAATCAGAAATTCTCACTGTCCCAGTAAGACTTCCAGCCTTATCAGCCATACTCAGGCAGTCCATCTCAAAATCTAACCCGTCCATTTACTACCTAGAGTTAGTTGGTTGACATGAGCTATTTAAGAATAAAACTTGTTGCAATGCAGTTTATTGGGTACGAAAAAAGATAGTCCTTGATAGTAGTAAATTCTGGGTTTGCATGCTTACGATTTGCGGATAATTATGCATAGGTTTGGCAATATAAGCTCGATTCAATTACTTGACATAAAATTGATACAAAATTAGCGAGTTTAAATTTAATCTTATTGCATTCTAGTGTTAAATAGGTGAACCCATCAAACCCACCAAATAAATGAGTTAGATAAGAATCTAGAAAAACATGATATCTATATAATAAAGTACAATACAATTCAAATTTTAAAAGATAAATAAAATGACTTTTGTTTTTCGCGGTTAAGATCTCTTTAAATTTTACTTTAAAGTTAATCTGACGGCTAATATTAATATCCCAAATTTAATAGGTAAAATAGGCTTCTAAGGGTGTGTTTGAAATGACTTTTTAAAAATACTTCTAAAACTTATAACTTCTAATAAATATTTTTTTTTTTTAAAAGTAGTGTTTGAAACCGTTTCACTACCACCATCATCCCCATCGTCCCACCACAGCCACCCCACCACCATCGCCATCACCACCACCACCCCCACCCCCCCACCGCCACCCCACCACCATCGCCACCATTACCACCACCACCACTGCCACCCCATCACCACTATCACCACTACCACTGCCCCCACCACCACCACTGTCACCACCACCATCACCATCACCATCACCAACTCCCCAACACCACAACGGCTGTTGTCGCCCTACCACCACCATCATTGTCGCACCCCCACTGCCTCACCACCATCACCGCCACTCCCATCACCCTCATCACCACCGCCACCCCACCTCACCGCCGCCACTGCCCCACCACCGATTGCTACTACCGTCGTCCACTGCCACCATCTACCATCATCATTATCTCATTTTTATATTTATTACCACTAACACCATCACCCACCGTCAACACCCACCTTCACTATTATTGCCCGTCACCACCCCATTGCCACCCACTACCACAACCAACCACCACCAATTGTCGCCCACTATCGCTGTCAACCACTATCACCCATCCCCCACCACACCTACCACCAACACCACCACCGCCATTTGCCACCACCTATCACATTGTCGTCTAGAAGCACCTATCATCGCCCACCACCACCATCGTCACCGCCCACCACCATTGCCAATCACCATTAGCATCACCCACACCCACCATCACCACCACCGTTACTTACGACTGTCACTACCACTATCATCATCCAAAACTCACCACCACCATCACCGTTGCCACCCACGATTGTCACATTATCACAGTCGTCACCACCACAACCATCACCATCTCTTACCACCACCACCACTATCACTACTACCGCTCATCCCTACTACAATCTGTGCTTAAATTCTTTTCTTCTCTCCTCTATGATTATGATTTGATTTTAAGTGTGAATACAAATATATTTATTGTTAAGCAATTTTTTTATTACTCTATACCTTCAGGCATAGACAATATCTAGTCTTTGATATGACACAACCTAATTTTTCCCAATATGATACAACCCATTGAAAGTCGTAACTCGTAATTTTGTGCTCACAACATAGAACTTGTTCTATCCGGGTCTTAAAAAGTGTGGTTAAGATGATTGTAATGGTTCTAGGGCCTATAAATCCTAAGGATCGCAATGACATCAAATTCTGGCCTTTTGCCCCCAACCATGACTCAATAATGCAGTCAATTGCAGGCAATAAGAAAATATATGAATGGTCATAGAAGGCACAACATTCAACTGAGGAACACTTGCAGTAAGAAAGGTTTGATAGGTTTCATCTTAGCTATGTGGCTTTCAATCTCCATCAAGGGAACTATGACACGACGATACGTTGCGTCTATAAGAAAAAGGGAGAAATACATTCAAACCCCCTGAGATTTATCGCTTAATCACTCAGACTCCCTAACATTTAAAATATTATATACAGACCCCCTGAGGTTTGTACACGCTTAACACTTAGTCCCCTGCTGTAAATATATTCATTAATAAATTACATTTAGACACCTCTGAAGTTTGTAAATATATAATTCTTAGACTCCTTAAGTTTAAAATATTATACTTAGACAAAAAATACTCCAATCAGAGATAGAATATCAAATATTTTAAATTTTACATCCAAAATTCATGTTCTATTGTATCATTTATTGAAATAAAAATTTAATTTTTTCTTAAAAAATCGTAATTAGTATACAATTATACTATCTATTGGAATAAAAAAAAAAAATCAAACAAGGGGTCTAAGTCATTTATAATAGAACATAAATTTTACATCCAAAATTCATATTCTATTATGTCATTTATTGAAATAAAATCAAAAATAAAAAACTAGTTTTTAAAAAAAAAATCATAGTGAGTATATAATTATACTATCTATTAGAATAAAACTAAAAAATTAATCAATGGGTCAAACTGTAATTGACACAATATCTTTTAACTTTAATTAGAGTAGTTTCGCATTTTAATTTGGTCGGTTAAACAACCAAATCAAATTCTAATAGATAAATAATTGTATACTAATTACGAATTTTGAAGAAAAAATTGAATTTTTATTTTTGATTTTATTTTAATAAATAATACAATAAAACATGAATTTTAATTGTAAAATTTAAAATATTTTATATTTTATCTTTGATTAAATCATTTTTGGTCTAAGTATAATATTTTAAACTTAAGGGTTTAAGTAATATATGTTTACAAATTTTATGGGGCCTGGGAGTAATTTATTAACTGATATATTTATAGCAGAGGTCTAAGTGTTACACGCGTACAAACTTTAAGAGGTATGTGTGTAATATTTCAAATGTCAGGGGGTCTGAGTGATTAAGTGACAAACCTCAGGGAGTCTAGGTGTAATTCTCCCTAAGAAAAAAGTAGGGTCATATCCTCTTCGAACGATCTTCTCAATAAAATTGGAAAAAAAATGTTATATAATTCAAAAAAAACGTAAAAATTAAAACTCAAATGCATATTATTTTTTGGATGAGTATGAGATGAGTGAGTCCTACTGAAAAAATTGATGGGGCCTACTCATCCAAGAGATGATATGCATTTGGGTTATAACTTTTTGGGTTTCATTTGAGTTTTGTAGCATTACTCTAAAATTAGACGATGCTTTGAAAAATCAGAGTTGACCTTGTTGGATTTTTGCAATGATTAGTCAATAATCATTTATGGAGTTATAGAAATTCTAGAAATAATAATAATAATAATCTAATAAATATATTTTAAATTGCTTCTAAACTCTCAATCGTTCTAATTTGTTCCTTGAATGATGACATTTATTTCAATCGATTTTGCCTATTAAAATTAATTGTGAAATGAGACTAATTGATGATTAATCTTAATGAAATCTTTCTCTAATTTTAACATGATATATCTCATTTATTGGTTAATTTTAACGAAAACAATTGATTAAAATAAATTAAATAGTTTAAGGGATAAATTGAGATAATTAAAAGTTCAAGAATAATTTAAAACAAAAGTCATAATTTAGGGAGTATTTATGAGATTTACCTAAAATAAAAATATATAATGTTACCGTCACCGACATCCTTACACCATATCTGGTAAACAAATCTAGGGATTTCAATTTTATCCATTAACACGAATTCGATCCGACACAAAACTCGAAAATTCACTATTTGTTGACACGAGCAATAAATAGGTTAAATTAAAGTTCGACACGAATAACACGATTAAAGGTTACTATAGATAGAAAATAAGTATTTAATGAGTATTATAGACAGAAAATAAGTATTTAATGAGTATTATAGACAAAAAATAAGAATTTTTTAATTTTTTTTTAATTTTTTAAATAGTATTATATGAGTTGTTGTGGAAATAAATAATTTTTTATTGACACGAACCCAACACGTACCGAAAATGATCCGACACGAAAATAACACAATCGAAAGTAACATGACATGAAAATGATATGACATAACACTATTAACACCGCTAAACAAATCAATGAAAGAGATCAAGCCTAAAGCAAGAGAGATGGCAGGAAATTGACTAAACAGAAAATGCTATTAAAAGAGAGCAAGTTTAGTGCAGTATTGAGCAAAATCATGAACAACCCAGAAGACCCTTATCAATAAATTTTTTTTTTTTACTAAACCTAGTTATTAGTTTGTCTATACGTGTATTATACAGTAATTTGAGTTATTAAAATTACTATTGAAATTAAAGACCTAAAGTTATAAGAATAAGTAGAGTAAATAACTAGAAACCTAATGTTATATAATAAAAAGAGTTTTGATAGAACATGAAAAGAAAAATGATGACATTAATAAGGATATGTAAGGTATGATTGACTTAACATTATTAAATAAGAATAAAATAAAAAATTAAATTTTTTTCACACATGTGTCAATTTATAAGTAGAATAAATAGATTATTAATTAATGTTCATTATTCTTTGCTTTTGTCTTATTTTAATTTAAAATCAAGCGGTGCCCAATAAAAAAAACTTAACGCTAAAGAAGTCTTAATAACTTATATACGATATGAATTCAAAAAGACTATTACTCGTTATCAACCTCAAATTTTTTTTTTTTTTTTTATCATAATAAGACAGTGTCATAACATATATTAAGTAGGAAAATTAAGATTACAATCGGATAAGAGAGAAGCTTTGAGCTCAGGAGGGGGGGAGCCTAACCAGTCTAGAAGGAGAGAGTTGGTTAGCTTAGCTGCTGCCACCCAATGAGCAGCCCTATTACAGGCTCTAGGCTTGTGTAAAAAGCGAAGGTTATGTAACCTCGCCAAAAATCTGATATCATCAATAATAACATTACATTCTCATGGGGGAACATCTTCAGTAGAACTCAACTTGATAATACTAATACAGTCATTCATGATAATAGCATTAGAAAGCAGGAGTGCATCAGCAAGAATGCAGGCTTGGCGCACTGCCTCAGCTTCAACAAACAAGGGAGACCCAGCAGAATAAGATTTGGCAGAACCAGCTATAAGAGAACCATCCTCTTTACACACCACCGCCCCGCATGCAGCCCTCTCAGAATAAGAAGCAAAAGACCCATCACAGCAAATCAGAAACTCAAGAGCAGGGGTAGAAGGCTAAACCTCAGCATCCAAAGAAGCGTCTGATCTGGGAGGAGAAACAGTGGCCAGTCTCATAAGATCAGACCACATACTTTGAGCATGAACAACCGACGTAAAAGCATCCACATCCTCACCGCAAAACACCCTTTGATTCCTCGTCTTCCAGATGATCCAACCCACAGTGGCAACTTTCCCCAAGACCTCAAATCTTCCCTGTGGATCCTTAATCTGCTCTAAAATCCAGGAAGATCGTTGCGTAATTGATAAAAAAGAGCTCGCCTCCCACCCAAAAGACAAATTCATGTCAAACCAAACCCTTTTCGTCCAGTCACACTGAAACAAAATGTGTTCAACAGACTCAGTAGACACTTTACAGATGGGGCATTGAGGCGAAAGAGCACACTTCCATTTGAAGAGGTTCTCCTGCGAGGCCAAAATATTATGGCAGGCCCTCCACCAAAAATGTTTGACCTTGGGTAAAGCCTTCATATTCCAAATTGTTTGCTAAAGTTTAGGATGAGGGGAGGTAGACAAGCAACATTCCAACTGGTTTCCCAAGCTCGAGATGCCCAGTCTATAACCAGATTTAACAGTGAAAACCCCCTTGCAATCAGGCCACCAAATTCTTTTGTCAGATGCCCCTCTACTCGACAGTGGAATTGCACTGATGGCATTAGAATCATCCTTAGAGACAACAGAGTCCAACGAAGAAATATCCCATCTGATGGGATTCAATTTAATAAACTCAGCCACTTTAAGAACCTGAGAATTAGGGGGTTTAGGAGTTTGAACAGACAAGGAAGGAGACATAGGAATCCATTTATCAGTCCAAAAGTTAACCACATTACCATCCCCGATTTGCCACATTAAACCTTTCTCAAGAAGGATCCTTCCATGAAGATGACTACTCCAGCCCCAGGAAGGTCTATGACCACACTTGGCATGCGAAAAATCATCATTAGGGAAGTAAATTGCTTTAATGAATTTCGCCCAAAAGGAATTAGGCTGAGAAATCAGCCTCCAACACTGCTTAGCCAACAGGGCTTGATTAAAAATATTAAAATCTTTGAACCCCATCCCACCAGCATCCTTGGAATCAGTCATCCTTGACCATTTTTTCTAGCAAATACCATTCCTCTCTTCGGATCCTTTCCACCAGAATTTCCTGATAAAGCCATTAAGTTTATTACAAAAACTTTTAGGGAAAGCAACCACAGACATGACATAGATAGGTATAGCTTGGATCACCGCCTTAACCAGGACCTCCTTCCTAGCCTGTGAAAGACAGAGACCCTTCCAGCCTTGAAGCTTCTTGACCACCCTTTTCAAAAGATAACCAAAAACCTCACTTCTGGATCGACCCCACATTGAGGGAATACCCAGATACCTAGCTTGATGCGGGAGGGGTTGTAAGCCCAGAAGTTGACAGAAAAAGGACCTTTGGTCTTCTGAAGAATTCGCAGAAAAGAGGACACCGGATTTAGAAAGGTTGGCACTTTGTCCTGAGGCCATGCAGAAGCACTGAAGGATTCTGATAAACTTTCTTACATATGATTCCTTAGCTTTAATGAAAAAGAGGGAGTCATCAGCGAAAAAAAGATGAGATATGACAGGACACCTCCTTCTAATTTTAATCCCCGTGATAAGTTTGTCTTCCACGCCTTTCCGAATCATGGACGAAAGGACATCAGCAATAAAGAGAAATAGGTAGGGAGATAAGGGATCGCCTTGGCGGATACCCCTTTGTGGCTTAACCTCACATATCTGAGTCCCATTCAACACCACCTGGTACGACCCAGTCGAAACACATTTCATAATAAGGTCCACCCAACGTCTATCAAAGCCCAAAGATACCATTGTGACCTCCAAAAAATCTCATTCGACCCTGTCATAAGCCTTGCTAATGTCCAATTTGATCGCCAACTCTGGAACCCTACCTCTCTTCTTCCCCTTAAAGTAATGAAAGACTTCGTTGGCAATGAAAATGTTGTCCTGGATCTGACAATTTGGAATAAAAGCAGCTTGATTAGGAGAAACAATAGAGCCCAATAGAATTTTCATCCTATTTGATAAAACCTTGGAGATCACCTTGTAAACGAAGTTACATAACGCAATAGGTCTAAATTGGGAAATAGCTTCAGGCGTCTCCTCTTTCGGAATCAGAACAATATTGGTATGGTTTAGATCAGCATGCAACTGACCCCCTTCAAAAAAATCTTTGACCATAAAGAAGACATCATTCCCAACAATATGCCAGAACTGGTGGAAAAAGATCCCAGGGAAGCCATCAGGTCCAGGGGCTTTGAGAGCCCCAAGTTCAGAGACCGCACCCCAGACTTCAGAGAGGGAGAGTCCACGGAGAAGACGCTGATTCATTTCAACAGTGACTTTAGAATTAACAGAATTCAAAGCTTCAACCCAATTTCAATGTCCATGTTTTTAAGCTTTCCATTGCGAAGTTGTAATTACTATTCTAAAAAGTCCACGATGGATGATTTTTATAAAATCAATTATATTTTTATAACCTTCACATAATTTTTGACTTTCAAGTTTTTTTGAATTCTTTTATGAGTAGTATTTAGGTTCTAAATTATTTTAAATTCTTTTATAAGTAGTATATTTCTATAAAAAAAAATTCATATCTACGTCTATATCTATATGAAAAAGTAAAGATAAATCTATATTATATTGGATTTTAAGATAAATCTATATTATATATATATATATATATATATATATATATATATAGTTATTAAATTGGATTTTTAAATAAAATATATGTTATATATATATTTTTTAATAATTAAGTTTAAAAAGAAATAAAAAATAAATTAATTTTTTGACACCAAATTTATCATTTAATTTAATTACACATAAAATTTATATTTTTATGAATTCAACAAAAAAATATTATTTTAATTGTTCACATGTAACGCACGTCGTGCATTACTAGTAAAATCAAAATTGATTCTTTCTGAGTGACTGAGCACTTGTATCATGCACCACAAGATGCTAGGTTCAAATCCCCCCTCCTTATTAAGGGTGTTAAAATATGACACGACTTGTTAACACGACAAGAAATTAAAAAATTTAAGTTTTTCTTAAACCATCAATTTAGTGAACGAGTGGATCAGACACAACACGATTAATAAATTAATTGGGTATAGATGAAACCAATCAGAAGAAATATACGACACGACACAACTCGTTTATATGCTAGTTATACACAATTTATATACAACACAAATATGATATGACACGATTCGCTAGACACAAATTAATAAATGAATCGAATATGAGTAAAATATTTTTTGACATGAACCTACTTCAACTAACACGATTGAGATATCTACTCTCCATGTAATAGCTTGACGAAAAAATTATAATCAAAATTCGATGCATTCATGGGAATGCAGTAGCAGCAAAAACATCCGGGGCAGTATCCATTGTTGTCCACAGATTTATAAGAAAGAAAAATATTATTCAAACTTAATTTAAAAATCTAATTTAGGAACTTAATTAACTATAACTATCAAAAATAATTACATTAAATTAAATTCTTATATTATATCCCGAGAAAAAAGAGGATACAGTTGAAGAAGCTGATGATTTTTAAGGATAATGGATGTGCTACTAGTGACGTGTCTTCAAAAGAAGCCTTCCCCAAATGAAAAGCTCAATCTCGTCGTTCATGGACTTTTTCTCTTCCCTATTTTTATTGGGAGAATTACACCCACGTCTCTTGAGGTTTGTCACTTAATCACTCAGATCCCCTGATATTTAAAATATTACACACAGACCCCCTAAAGTTTGTACGTGTATAACACTTAGACCTCTGCTATAAATATATCCATTAATAAATTATACTCAGACCCCCTAAAGTTTGTAAATATATATTACTTAGACCCCTTAAGTTTAAAATATTATATTTAAACCAAAAATATTTCAATCAAAGATAAAATATCAAATATTTTAAAGCTTACAATTAAAATTCATGTTCTATTGAATCTTTTATTGAAATAAAATCAAAAATAAAAATTCAATTTTTTCTTAAAAAATCGTGATTAGTATACAATTATATTGTCTATTGAAATTTAATTTGGTCGTTTAAACGACCAAATTAAAATACCAAACTATCCCAATTAAAGGTAAAATATATTGTGTCCATTACAGTTTGACCCCTTGTTTAATTTTTTAGTTTTATTCTAATAGATAGTATAATTATATACTAACTATGTTTTTTTTTTTAAAACTAGATTTTTATTTTTGATTTTATTTCAATAAATGACATAATAGAACATGAATTTTAGATGTAAAATTTATGTTCTATTATGAATGACTTAGACCCCTTATTTGATTTTTTAGTTTTATTCCAATAGATAGTATAATTGTATATTAATTATGATTTTTTAAGAAAAAATTAAATTTTTATTTTTAATTTTATTTCACTAAATGATACAATAGAACATGAATTTTGGTTGTAAAATTTAAAATATTTGATATTCTATCTTTGATTAGAGTATTTTTGGTCTAAGTATAATATTTTAAACTTAAGGAGTCTAAGTATTATATACCTATAAACTTCAAGGGGGTCTAAGTATAATTTATTAACGGATATATTTACAGTAGGAGTCTAAGTGTTACGCGCGTACAAACCTCAGGGGGTCTTTATGTAATATTTCAAATATCAGGGGTCTGAGTGATTAGGTGACAAACCTTAGGGGAGTCCGGGTGTAATTCTCCCTTTTTTATTTGTAGAAACGATAATGCTCTTAAAAAATTGTTCGTAAACAGTAAGTCTACTCATCCCATTCATGGCCGTGAACAATGTTCAGAATATATACTATGAATATGAACTTACAAATAGCAAAAGATACTTTCTTTATCAAAACTTTTTTGAGTCAAAGCGTTCGAGTATTGCCAAACAGTATCTTCTGCTTCAGGTGGGATTACTATGTCTTGCTTTAGTTTTTCTTTGATTGCATAACGGAAATTTATTGATAAGGGTCTTCTGGGTTGTTCATGATTTTGCTCAATACTGCACTAAACTTGCTCTTTTTTAATAGCATTTTCTGTTTAGTCATTTCGTCATCAAGTTCTGGGGCATTTCAATTTGATTGATTGTAACAATTAAAATAGAAATAGTTTGACTATGGTGGAGGTAATTGCATTCCTTGATTGTCAGTATTGGTCTGAGTTCTATGATGTTATGATCTTGTAGTACTTGTTGTGCTGTTGTTTTTTGCACTCCATATGCCTGATTAATGTTTATTTGACAATTTTCCTTCAGCAATCTCTAGTTTTCATACTATCTATGTGGAATACGAAAAATGTTTCAAAGATTATACCCTTTTGGATTTTGACATCTAGTCAAATGTTAGTGATTGTTTTGTATAAGTAAAACTGTCATGGACCGCTAATGAAGTCTGTTTACTATTGTTTAAAACAGTTGGAAGTCTTGTACTTGTAGAAGGGTTTTAGGCTTTATTGAGTGGTGAAAGATGGCTATGGCTCCTACTGTGAAAGTGGTTCTTGGCTCAATTGCCTTTGGTTTCTTCTGGGTGTTGGCAGTTTTCCCCGCTGTCCCGTTCCTGCCTATTGGAAGAACTGCAGGATCCCTGCTTGGGGCTATACTCATGGTCATGTTCAGAGTCATAACTCCTGAACAAGCATATGCTGCTATTGATCTTCAGATCCTTGGTCTTCTATTTGGGACAATGGTTGTTAGTATCTATCTTGAAAGAGCAGATATGTTCAAATATTTGGGTAAATTGCTCTCATGGAAGAGCCAGGGGGCAAAGGACTTACTTTGTCGAATCTGCCTGATTTCTGCCATTTCCAGTGCTTTTTTCACCAATGATACCTCTTGTGTTGTTTTGACCGAGTTCGTGTTAAAAATTGCCAGGCAACAGAATCTCCCACCTCGTCCATTCCTGTTAGCACTTGTCTCAAGTGCAAATATTGGTTCATCAGCCACTCCAATTGGAAACCCCCAAAACCTGGTCATAGCTCTTCAGAGTAAGATCTCTTTTGGAAAGTTCTTATTCGGGATTTTCCCTGCAATGCTCGTGGGAACTTTGGTAAATGCTTTGCTTCTTCTATGTATGTATTGGAAGTTGTTATCTGTTCAGAAGGATGAAGAAGATCCTGCTACTGAAGTGGTTGCTAAGGAAGATGTAATCTCACATCGCTTTTCACCAGCGAGAATGTCACATGCATCCTTGAACTCTCAAGAATGGAGTTCTACATTGGAATTTATGGACATTCAGGGCTGTCCAATGGTCAATCATAACACAGGTCATGTGGAGTCTCTAAGGACCCGTATGAGTTCAAATGAGAATGAAATCGACAGGGTCCCTAGTGGGGCGTTGCAGTCCACAAGAAACTCAAATGCATCAAAGGAAGGGACAGATGAAGGAGTTACTTCAAAAAGATTGGCATCTGTAAATGGATTGTCGGATGCAATCTCTACTAAATCTTTGGAGGAAAAGGAAGTCTCAACGATGAAATGGAAAGAAATATTATGGAAAACATGTGTTTATCTTGTTACTATTGGTATGCTGATTTCATTTCTTATTGGTCTGAATATGTCATGGACTGCAATTACAGCTGCACTTGCTCTTATGGTTCTTGATTTTAAGGATGCCCGGCCATGCTTAGAAAAGGTCAAAAATTTCTCCCTGTGATTCACAGTCCTTTCTTTTGGTGTCGATGCAGAGTGTTTATTTTCAACTAGTCACTTAAAATTTTATGAATGTTTGCTAATATGCCAAAGTATCTGTTTTCCTTCTTTATCCAGGTATCCTATTCTCTCTTGGTATTCTTTTGCGGAATGTTTATCACAGTAGATGGCTTTAACAAAACAGGAATTCCAAGCACTCTATGGGACTTCGTGGAGCCTTATGCAAAGATCAATCATGTTTCTGGGATAGCAGTTCTTGCCGTTGTCATACTTGTCCTCTCAAATTTTGCTTCAAATGTACCTACAGGTACTTGATGCTATCCCTTTTGCTTTTTTTCATTTTGCTCCTACATCTGCTCAAGTATGTTTAGATTTTTTTAGCTTGGGCAAGTAAGGAGATTAAGGGGATATCAAGAAGGATGGAGAGGAGAGGAGGGAAAGTGTGTCTGAAAGCATATCTATTCAACTAGCATTTGAAAAAAAGGCACTCATTGCTCAATGTAACTTTCACTGTGTTGGGTCTTGTAACTCTTCTTGGTGCGGTAATTGGTTGGAAGAATTTTATGCATTTGATCTTGTTGAAGTCTGCATTTCTAGCTTAGAGATTGAGTTACTGAACTTTTTGGTACAGACATGTGGCATATCTGTTGGGGGTGAGATAGTATCTGAGCTTAAGTTAAGATCCCTTGAAGGAATATTATAGAGGATTATAAAAAAGTTTTCTTATTTAAACATTCTTTAAGCAACATTCTAGAATATTCAGGAATATAAGGAGAAGTATAAGAGAGAACTAAAATAGTTTTTATACATATTAAAAGACTAGATATTTGCGAAGATTTTAGAGACACCATAAATGTATAATATTTGGCAATATCATAAGACGAAAGACCTATAAATAGGTGGGGGTTTTCATTTGAAAGAACCAAGAGGCAAGCAATCAAATCTTAGCTTAAATTCGAGGTCTTTTTCGTTCATGTTGAAGTTTTATTTAATATTTTATTTCCAATAATCAAAATAATTAAAAAACAAAGTGGGTTGGGGTAGCTTACTATTCAAAATCCTACTAATATTTATCATTTGAAAAATTGTTTTGCTATATTATGAAATTTCAATTATTTTTCTCCATATTTCAAATTTCAAAGCTAAAAAGAGTTTTACATCAAGTCATATGAATGAGGAAATCAATCCAGTTGACTAAAAGCCAACTTGGTGAAGTTTTGGGAGATTTAACAAGAAGTTCCTAAACACAAATAATTTTGATTAGATACATTTGAGGTCAGTTTTAAGTTTTAAAGTTAATGTTTGACTTACCATTTTTTCACCATGTGATTTGTCAATTCGAGTTGTATATGATTTGAAAAGCTTTTTGATTATCTCCTTTTTAAAAGTTAATGTTTGACTTAAGTAGATTATGTCATAGTCTAGTGGCTCAGGGTGTCATAGTCTAGTGGCTTAGGGGCCAAATAATAAATAGGTGAAAATTCTATTCTCCTTATTTTGATTGGATAGTTTAAGTTTTTAGATGAGATGGTGATTTAACATAGTATTAGAGCAACATGTCCCGTATTTGAATCTCATCATCAACTAAAATGAAAAGACTTACATAAGTGGTTGGCCCAAAATCTAATCCGCACGGGAGTGGGCGTGTTGAATTATATGATTCTATGTTGTATTTTTTCTAATAACTTAAGCTTTTAGATAGATGGTGGTTTAACAAGTTAAGGGGATTCAATTGACTAATAGAAAATCAAGTATGTACATTAATACTCCAGTGGTTCTTATGTTCCATTTACTGTCCATAATCATGATGTTTTCTTTGAGTTATATTTGGAATTGTTGCTTATAATAGTTCTTAAATTGCCCATACATATTGTTATAATGGTCATAGAGTTTTTTTTGGTCAAAACTTTATCATCCAGCTTGACAACCTGCTTTCATAAATAACTCTGAAATTGTGACTGTATGGTGTTGATTCCGTTAATACTGTAACATTTGACTGATGCACTTCTTAAGAACACATTGTTTTTATTATCAACCGTGTAATAACACTGTAACAACCATTCCTAAACCATTAATACACACGGATTTCAGGCGGCCTACAAATATAACACATTCACTTGATTTCAGTTCTATTGCTTGGAGGACGGGTGGCAGCATCGGCAGCTTCAATATCTCCAGCTAGCGAGAAGAAAGCATGGCTCATTTTAGCTTGGGTTAGCACTGTAGCAGGCAACCTCTCACTCTTGGGATCAGCTGCCAACTTAATTGTGTGTGAGCAGGCTCGACGCGCACCCGTTGGTTACAATTTGTCTTTCTGGAGCCATCTCAAATTTGGAGTTCCCTCCACACTCATAGTCACAGCTATTGGCTTGGCACTTATAAGATGATGACACAAATGTTCTTATGCTAGAGACCAATCTTGTAGATTACAATTTCATAAAGAATATTAACAAAAAATAAGTAAAGATTTGATCACTTTTGATTGTGGTCCGTGGTGTCACGTTGAATTATTTCGTTGCACTAAGAGTCACTCTTGGGGAAGTGGTTATTGCAAAAGGTTTAGTCAATGTGAAGGACAATTGATCTCGGTTAATAGGTTAGCATTGATCAATGTATAAAATGACTGCTCTCAAATTTGATGTTGTAACCCCTTTTACAGCTCTGCGTCGGTCAAACATTTGTGTCATATGTCTGGCTATTTAGTAGGAGAAAACTAGTTTAGTGATTATTACTCCTTAGCGTTAGTGGTGAATAAGGAATTGCAAATTGCTTGTGGTTTTTTGCTTGGTCATGGACTCAATGTCTTGACCGGTGAGAGTAGGTAGAGGCGTTAGCTCTCGTCAGAGTACCCTCATCACCATCAGGTCTATAAATATGTGCTCCATTGTTAAAAAACAAACATTGAAAGAGGTCTCAGATGTTCCACTTGTCATTCTTTTTCAACACTATATTGAAGAATTGGTGAAAAATGGTGAAGCTAATGCGCAGAATTGAGAGTCGGGGTACAAACATTGAATCATTGATTATTTTTCTGATGAATCTACTAACTCGAAAAGGGATTGTTTAGTTTGTGAATAATAAGTACAACATATTCTCCAAATAGCTGGTGGTAAGAATGTCTTCAAGAAACTTCTTGAGGCTTATTCGCTCCACAGGCCACTAGATGATGTCCTCCCTCATCCACTTAGAGTAATGATGCATTAAAAACTCTCATTAATGAGAAGAAAAAAAAAATACATTTTTTCTTCTCAACCCTCCCAAATGCACATGCAAACATAGGCTCTTCAGTTGTTTAAGAATGCCTAACCACCACATGGATCATTAGGGTTTTGGGTTTTGGAGAGAGAGGGAGGGGGAGAGGAGGAGGAGAGAGCTATTCCTTTCCCTAATTCCATGCAGCCAATGTAGCATAAGGAGATTCAAATTCCAACCACGTACAAACAAATCTAATCTTTCATAAATACTGGGTTTGGGAAAACTAGATCGAAAAAAAAAAGATTTTGGTTGTAAGATATTTAATGAAACCATCGCTAGAATTGAGATCTTATTCAAAGAGAAAGATATCAACTATATTGAGTTTCTGTTTATATATTATATGGATGATTCGATATTTTGTGGGATTACCTGCATTTATAGGTAGTGTATTGATGCACAAAAGAATACCAATAAACATAATAGCATTTTGTTTAGACATATTTCTGCTAGTACCGAGGGCCTTATTTTTTTTTTGTTCAATGATCAAGGGTATTCAAGTCGGTTTACACGCATCTCGATTAATCCACACTAGAACTAGGGTATTAAGGCCCGACTCCAAAGGTTTGATCAAAATTCGCACCGGAACTAGGGTATTAAGGCCAAAGTTACATGTCCATTACTTAATCAAGTCCATGCTAAAATCCCACAGCTTCTTTGTCAACTCAATGTTTGAAGCCTGTGCACTCACTTTTGCCAAGTTGCTGTTCATAAAATATTCACCACTTATCCCCTTGACTTGTGGATGCAATGCCACATAGCAAGTTGTTGCTGCCCCCTACAGTCAAATTTAGTGAAAACAGAAATGAAAAATTAAATAAAAATCACCATTTATTTAATTGGATGAAACCATCCTTAAAAATCGCCGTTTCTTTGCAACAAGCAGAGCCAAATTGCCTAAAATACCAAACCAGACCACAACTGAAAGGAAGAAACTATGTAATTTTTGTTTTCTTTCTGAGCGCAAAAGATACTTGAAAATTGTTAAGCGAAGAAATAAACTAAATGAAGCACATTTAATCAAGTTATTGTAATCAGTATCCATGAGATGAGATCAAAACCAACTTACCTGCTGAACATTTTTCAGCACATATGTTCCAAGCTTGCCAACAATACCTTCAGCAAACAAAAAGGTAACACTTAAGACATTTACCAAGTTATGGTAACACCAAACATATAATAAGAAAGTCAAAAGCTAGGAGTTGTATAGTCCTCTTTCTATGCAGCAATAGTATATCCTATATCAAAAATAGATAAATCTTTTAAAGCAGAGGACTTCAAAGATTGACATATACCATGAAACCTGTCAAACAGCCTTAATCAATCAACTCATGGTGTTCTTTTTAGAAACGATTCTATATGATTGCCATTTGAAGAAAAAGGTACTGCTAAAAGAGAATTCAACTAAGTAACACACTCATTGGATATAAAACTGACAAGGATACTAAAGTAGAAATCGAAGCTCTAATACTCGAAATTAAATGAAGTTTTGGGTTGTACGCAGATGTATAAAAATATATATTCCCGTATGAAATCTTATCAAGTGGATGACATTCATTCCAAAAGTTTTTGAAATACCCTCAACGAAACTGAGATGACGGAAAAGATTGGTGGTGATTACTCCTGGATGAAGAGAGTTTGCAGTTATTTCTGCCCCATCTTCCTGTTTAAAGAAGAAGTTATAATACTTCAGAGTGCAGTAAAATGGCATGGATGGCATAAAGATCTGATATTTCCAACATAACACTTGGCATTCCACAGAAAACATAAAATCGCAATCATACCAATACGATATGATTGTGGGAGAAAGTTGATTTTAAAGGTATATCACCTCGGAAAATATCTCAAAGACAAGGTAAATCAGGGAAACACTGCTAATAAATCCTTCTTGATTCATCCTCCTGATATGTTTCCTTTTCTTTGTCATGCTCATCACAAGATAATCACATTGACAATAAAATACAATAGAAGTATTGGTACTATGAAAAAAAATATTGAGGGCCAGAGAGTAACAATTTATGCCTGATGAAAAAGAATCCAGAAAAAGGAACTTTTTCATGAATTAAAGTTCATACAGCTCTGCCGCTTTACTGGTCAATAATCTGGAAGATTGGTGAGATCGAAATTCTGTCCAAAAGTTAACACAATTGCTAACAAGACCTGTTTGGTTGTTAATAATCGATAGACCAAATAAGTGATTTATTAAATAAGATTATAAATATCAACAAAGGATACTTGAAGAGGAACTGTTTGCTATGCTCTAGTTAACAAACTCAAAAAAAAAAAATTAAGAAGATGAACCAGTGTAAAAAGTTTAACATGAACTTTGGAGTCAGACCACGAATACCTTTAAACGTCTTGCAAGTTCATTAGCATGCAAAATATTCGCAAGCTTTGATTGACCATATGCATGTACTCTGTTGTACCTGTACATGGACGAAAACAAATACAATTGAACATGGAATGTTGCATAGGACATGTATGAGTTGAAGGTATAAAAATTGGACTTGGAGGCGACATGAGAAAAGAATCTGAGGACAGTGCTATATAAATGCGCAGCAAAAACTATAACTATTAAATCACCCCAAATTAGTGGAACAAGGAGTTTACTAGCATCAACGTGTTTAAATATTCAATTGGAAGTTTTAAAAAGGTATGACCTTGTTCCATACTCTACACAAAATGAATTCTCACTCCTAATGAAGAGAGATGAATCCGAGTCATACGATTATTGGGTAATATTGGTGTCTAACATGGGTAATTTACCTATTAGAGGTGTCTACAATGCACAACCCATGCTGCTAAACATCTGACTGACATACATCAGGAAAGCTCTTTTTTCTTCTTTTTTTTGGGCTTTTTCAGGGGAGGGGTGGAAGCACAAGTTAAGCACATGTTGGTGTGTCAACAATGCATGGGCATCTGAACCCATGCATGTGAACGGGAAGCACAAGTTGGCAGCAACAAACAAATGTTGGAGAAACGCATGGTCATCTGAAGCCAAGTAAACATTATAGGACCATTTTGACTGCCTCTATTTTCATGGAGAGCAGCTGGAAATAAGAGTAAAGATATGCTCAAACAATGAACATCTCTGATGATTGTGACTACTATCCCCATATAAATTTTAATCTTATTATCCAGAATGGTAGCAGTATAAAATTACCCTGCTTGATCATTGAGTTTATCAAAACAAATTCCTTCACGATATGGATACCGATGAGCCTCCGATGAAACGTTCACGATCCTACCTTCTTTCTTGCTTTTACGTGCTGTTTTCTTCATGGTGTCCAACAACAAATGTGTCAAAAGGAAATGTCCTGAAATCCAATTAAATAACTGTGAGGATGATGATGACAACTAGAACAACAAGGATAGCCCATCAGCCCCATTGGCACTCTAATTTTAGCTTCCCACACTGCACTTCTCACTTAATTTATGTATCCACATTGTGGAGTACAAAAATTGACAAAAACTCTTATACTCCACAGTTTTCAGACTTGCATTCCAATCTGTGTGCGTTGACACAACAGGGATGGTGATGTGCTAAAACATGGATAAAATAGTAACCTTACGTTTTGTAAGAAAATATATTGAAAAGAATGGAGAAAGATTGTGTGAATTGTTTTACTTTTACACCTCCAACTGTCAGGAATGATTTTGAGAGCTTTTACTTCAAGCTAGAATATGAATTCATCTCCAAGATTAACAAATTAATGAAGGACCTGAAATTTAAACTTTCAAGGAAAAAAAATGTCAAGCTGCCTAGTTCCATCTAAGACTACCAATGTGTCATGTTGTGATGGGTGTCTAATTCTTGTAAGTTGTATTATGTCAAATTTAGTTCAACCCTGTCATGACTCATTTATTAAGCAGTCTTGACGGACAAGCCAGTCATGACACAACCTCGTTATAGATAAACCTATATCCGGTAACTTTTTGATGTGTTAAGTCGAAAGATGCGTAAAGAATTGCCAGGGCTAGTTGCATCTTCAAGGACCAAAAACAGTGGCTTCTGGTGGGTGGTTATCATCACTGTTAGCAGCATCCAACATAAAACCAATTGGCAATAAGTAGAGCGGCCCCTCAAATATATAAACCTACCTTGGTGGTCTTAATTATTCAATATGAGATACAAACTCTCTTAACAACCTGGCTCACATGGGACCTGAGCTCACACGTAGGGTCAACAAACAAACAAACAAACAAGCAACCATGCATATCAGGATTCAAATGGGTAAGGGACTTGGCCCACTAACCACCCAAGACCCAGCTTTGATATCATGTTAGAGCATCCAACCCAAAACTAATTGGCAATAGGTGAAGCGACCCCTCAAGTATATAAACCAACCTTGGTGGTCCTAATTATTCGATGTGGTATACAAGCTTTCTCAACAATCACTACACATCACGGGCTAACAACCACAAAGTCTAGGTCAAAGCTATTGACAGTCATTTTTGTGCAAGTAATGCAAAGGTTAAGTTTGAACGCAATCCACAACAAGGACCAAACTTGTAATGAATATGCTTTCCTCAAATCAATGAAGAAAACAAAAGAAAAAAAGAAGCACCTTACCCACATGGTTTGTGGCAAACTGTAGCTCTATGTTGTCTTTGGAAAGCATGAAAGGGGTTGCCATTATACCTGCATTGTTACTTATAATAACGAACTCAAAATTACCCCATACCATCAAGAGAACAAAATATTCATGCAGTAGAAAGAAAATGTGAGTGAGCGTGCGTGCGCATGCATGTTAGAGAGGGAGAGAGAGAGAGATAATACTTTACATTCTCTTACATTAGAAGGTTCAATGGGCTACCATTTGAAGTAAACTCCGATGCGAATTTCCTAACAGATGCCATTGAACTGAGATCCAACTCCATGGCATCAACTTTAGCAGACGGTATTTCCTTGACTATTGCTTCTTTAGCTTTTTCACCTGCAACTGGATTCCTTACCCCCATGACAACATGCACACCACGCATTGCAAGGACACGGGCAGTTTCAGCTCCAATACCACTCGATGCTCCTGCATTTGCAGAGAGTCAGTGACAATGAGCAAAAGTAGATGCCTGTAAGAGCACATGGTAGATGCCTCCAGAAATGAAGTCACCAGTAATCTGCTATTGTAATGTTCCAGAGTCATAACAGAGAATTCCCAGCTATTGCACGCATTCGGCTCCTACATCTAAATGTAAAGTACCTTTGATTCAGAAGATGGAACTTCCAACAATCATTGCATCAGATTTCTCCAAACAAAACCTCAGAGTATATACCCTATGCTTCAATATTTGAGAAGATAACGTGAAATTTCTGAATAACCTTAAAAGCTTATTTGTTCTGATTAGCATTTAAAGGTACAAATCCATCTTTCAACTTGGAAGAATCAATAGAACTAGGAGAACAACTAAATTATGAGTATATGATTAAAATTCAAGATTTCTTGAACTTACACTATTTCAGATATCACTAGCATATAACAAATGCGTCCAATCAACGATGCCCTGTCTAAATGATTTAGGAATATAAGTATATGGACAAGTTCTGATTACCATGGACATCTAATGTGCCCTCGATAAACTCCGTATGAGTATCACATTGCCTGTATTTACAGACAGAGATTGACTGATTTCTTAAATTTAAAACTAAATGGAATAGGGTCAAATATTTGTGCTAATTAAACTACATGACTGTTTCGTCAAAGTTCGTTAATTTTTGTTTGCCTTCTCAGATGTACAAAAGAAAGAATGAAACAGAAAAAGAAAACATGCATTCCCAAACATTTGACTGGCTCACTTTGATCAGTTGAGATTATAGACTGATCAAACATATAGCAAACCGAATTCCATGTAAAAAACATTGAAAGTTTATAAATAAAAAAAACGTAATCTACCAGGTCCAAAGAACTATTTTTGTGGTTCAACGGCCAAAGGTGTTCACGTCATGTGCACCACGACTAATATCCTCCGGTAAAAGACAAACTATCTACGCTGACACCACGGTCCCTCGTGCCCTACCTCCAAAGAGTTATCAAAATACAATCTCAGATGGGTTAGTTCGTCTACTTGAGCTATCCCTCGGATTCCGGCCCAAAGAATCATCAATAAACAGTGAAAGCTTCTAGATTGAAGTCAATGAATGTTTATGATCTTAAGAAATTTACCAATCATAACATATAGCCACCGGAAAATATTCAACTCATGTATATACATACACACGCATAAATAAGTATATTTTGAAGACAATGTATCAATTGTCTGTATAAAAGTCGTAGACAAGTTGAACCCAGAATCTTAATAGTTGTAACAACAACGACAGTGATAAAGACGAAACCACATATCCGTGTGTATAGATGGAGTATGTATGACCTGTAACAATGGCAGTGAGACCAGAACCGTCGACTCCATTGGTGACTTCCTCAGCTGTGGAGAAGTGTGAGAACCCAGACGGGCCTTTTCTGCCAAACCACCACATGTTCTCTCTCTCTCTTTCTCGAATTCGAAGAGTATCACACACAAGAACAAAAAACGCAATGAGACAAGTGGTTCAAATGTATGCGTAGAACTTGTGCATATAATCCTTTGAAAGACGACTGTGTCAGCAAAATCTAATCCACTTATATTTCCTTTGCTAAATCATTACCGACAAGTTTTAATAAGTTTACTCCAAAATCTTAAATATACTCATTCAATGATAATCAATAACTCTCTCAAATCTATTCACATTATACTTGTATATTCGAGCCGCTCGCGACGGTTTGAGTTTGATTTAGTTTTAATTCAGTTTAGACTCGCTCATATTATAAATTGAGTCGAATTTAAATAAATTTTTAAGTTCTTTTAGAATTTGAGTCGAGCCGGGATACTCACGAGTCAACTTATTTTTACGACTTGTACTGGCAAATCGAGTCGCTCGTGACGGTTTGAGTTTGATTTGGTTTTAATTCAGTTTAAATTCGCTCATATTATAAAATGAATCAAATTTAAATAAATTTGTAGATTCCTTTAGAATTTGAGTCGAGCCGGGATACTCACGAGCCAACTTATTTTTACGACTTGTACATAATATACATACAAATTATTACGATTCTTAAAGTTGTTTTTTATTCAATCAAGAGAAGAGTAATTGAGTTATCTCTAACTCTTTTTTTTTTTTTGGTTAATCACAAATTGCACTCCGAAATATCTCTCAAATTTTTATTTATACACTCAAAGATAAAAAATTTCAATTTATACCCTCAAATATACAAATTTGTATTAATGTGCACATGAAGCTAACAACCGTCAGTTTGACATCTAAAATTAGTTGGGTAAGTTACATCTAGACTTCCTCAAGTTTGTCACTTAATCATTTGGACCTCTCACATTTAGAATATTACTCATACACCTCCTGACGTTTGTACACGTATAACACATAATTCATTGTCGCTAATATCTGTTAATATAACCGTTAAAAAATATAATTTCATCCTAATAAAAAATTATAATTTTCATATTATCCATTATTTTGTAGGCGTGTTATAGTCTAAAGTTTAAAATTAAGTTTACCATTTGAATGCCAATATAATGCAGGTATTTATATAATGTTCTTTTATAACTAATGTAATACATCACTTGAGTATCAATTGGGGAAATAATTTTAGTCATATTTGGATTCTCAGGGAACGTAGGTGTATTACTCATGCTGTCAACTTCAGTGGGATGGATTTTGACGGAATAAATAATGAAAGTGTTACATTGAAACACTTTTAATATATTAATGATGAAATATAACAACTTTTATCTTTAAAAGTACAAAATAAAAAAAAAACTTAAATCTATCATAGTACAAGATTAGATTCCCGAAGAAAATATGTCCCAAGCCAAAAATGAAGGGTTATTATTTCTCAAACAATGAAATTGGCAACTCCTTGGATTTATTACTCAAACAATAAATTTTTCGTGAATACTCTAATTCACGTATAGATAATTTACCTTTGATTGGACCAAGAAAATAATTAGTCGAGCTAAGTGTAAACTGGCTTGAACACCCCTAATCGTTAAAAAAAAAAACAGTGAAATTACAGTTTACAAGCTTAACCCCCAAGATTACAATTTTCTTACCCTTACCAAAGCGAAAAAAGAAAAAAGAAACAAAAAAAGAGAGAGAGAGAGAACAAAGTAACTCTCCAGACCCAATTCTGCAAAATTATTTTCAATTTTTTGCCTTATACCCAGAATGGTATATCTTAAAAGCCTTGGGAAGATAGACGGGCAACAAAAATCCAAACAGATTGAAGCACCAAAAGATCAAGTTAGCAACAGCAAGAGCTCTTCCAATGTACAACCTCCTTGCACTCCCACCAAACTCTTGATCCACCTTTGAAATCTCACTCCTCAACCAATCCGAAATGGTGAATATCCTCCTGGAATTGTAGAAGACCGGCACGAAAACACGAATCGGAATCGAAAACTTGTCCGAAAACGCCACACCCTCCATGAAAATCTGACTGGCTAATAAGAAAACATGTGGTGAAGCTGCTTTGATACCCTCTTTATCTTCTTCCAAGATACCTTGGAAAATGTAAGCTATGGGGAGGAAGAGTCCGATCATTGCTCCGATGAACGCGTAGAGCCTCGGAAGCTTGTTGTTTTGATCAAAGACTGGAGGGTCCAGAGTAGGAGAGATAGATGGAAATGCGACCCTTGATATGAAGTACATGTAGATCAAAGAGAAGACTACGAAAGCGAAATCTTCGAGGCTTACCATGCCGCTGGCGGCAAGGACGATCACGACGGCTAGCGCGTTGAGCTGCCGGAAAGTGAAGAAACCTCGGCGGGTATGAGGTTTCTGGGTGTTCTTTGGGACGGTTTTAGAGTTTCTTGGTTCATATTGTTGTTCATTTGGGAGACGTATGTCACTGGATGGACCCACCCCACCTGACATTTTCTGTGTTTCTCAGAGATTTTTGATCGTCCTATGTTGTTTGTAGAGAGAGAGAGGAGAGAGAGAGAGATTATTTATTTTGGGTTAGGAGTTTTGGGGCATAATTTGTGGATTGAGAAGAGTTTTTTCTTTGATTTTCTTTTTGGGTAAGAGACTGAGAGTTTAAAGTGGATGCGAAGAGGGTAAAAAAAGGTGGGATTCAGAGAAGGAAAGGAGAGTTTTAGAGAGAGGAGAGATAAGTTTGAGGGTAGTTTGTGGAAGAGCGGAGATGAGATGGGGGAGGTTAAGGTGTAAGTGGTTGGACAAATGGCTATCAGTGAGAACTTCATGGAGAGTGTTGAAAGTTTCATGGCTACTTTTGTGGGTTGTTTGATCTGTGGATCTTTGTTATTTACTTAGTCAAATGTCCCAAGCTACTCAACAGCCTTGTGAATCGGCGCCAAGTAAACAAGTGTTGAACCGATGCCAGTATGATGGGTGAATTGGATGACCTCATTTTTTTTTTCTTGTCTACCGGTCAGGATTATTCGGGCTAATTTATACATATTTTGATTAATCTTTTTTTCGGTTCGATCAAAGACAAGTCATCGACCCTGAAACTAAAATATTTATGAATAATGAATTCCTTATAGTCTGATCTTAACCAAAATTCGAACTTAAAACGTTTGAATTTATAACTCGTCTCTATTATTATTTGAACTACTTTGGAGTTATATCATTCCTATATTTGGCACATACTAAAGATCCCTCAATACGCATACAAGTGATTCAACATTCAACCAAGACATGGTTTATTTCAAGAGAAAGATTAGGGACTCAACAGAGACACCAAAAAACAGCTCGTATATTAATATCACTGTCAGCAAGAACATGAGGTGTGAAAATGGCCAAAATAAAAACTCTGAAATGACTCTCCTAGAACCCAATTTATTACAGAAAATTTGGACGACAAAAGCAGAAAATCTCACTAACCAAAGTGCCATAGCAACTCCAGAAAAAGGAAAAAGAAAGTAGAGAAGAGGCTAGAACTAGAACTACAAAATATTTCCGACCAAAAAAAAAAAACCTTTCTTCAGCTTGCTGACAGAACACTGGTAAAACTGAAACCACTGATAAGAATGTAAGGGCAATGAATTAAACTGCTCAATGGGTATATGAACTACTCGGATAATTTCTCCCTCTTTTCTCCTACGTAACGGTTTTCTGTTTTGGAATGTACTTTATCTTGAAACCCTTTTCAGGCTTTGTTCTAATCTTGGCTTTAGCATTTCCAATGACCGATGGCCCAACAGCCCCTACGTCGGCCAGCCGGTTCTCTGCAACGCCCAGAGAGCTACGATCGTGAATCTCTGATGCCGGAGTTACTACTTTCAAGTCATTTTCTGCACTGGAGCATCCTCGTGGTTCTGGTTCCAGGCATAGTACTAATTTCACGTGGTCTGCTGAGATTGCTTCCTTCCATCCTGCATCAAATTTCCAGGCCAATCAGACAAAGAAGTAAATGAATCAAAAGAAGCTACAAATACTTAAGATTGGAAGACTGGAACATGAGTTCTGGGTAAAATAAGAGGAATAGAGACAGAATGAACATACTCTGTGCAAGAAAAGCTTTCGCAGCACTGCTGGAGAACAGCAAGCCTTCTGGATGTGCATTTTCTTCCAAGGGTGGACGAGAAGAGTTTTCTCTCTCACTATCATAAATATCCACAGCACACGATTGCACACAACTATCATTGGAAACAGTTCCATCATCACCTTTTTCTGATATTAATCCCTCTTCAGCTTCTCGATTACTACTTTGAACTGCCAAAGGACCACTTGTTTCATGCCGACTCACAGGCCTCCAAAGCTTAACAGCCGATCGGTTTGTGCCACAATGAACAGAATCAGACTTTAAAATCTTTTCCTGAAAACTATTTTTCTTTGGCACTGCATGCTCTGTGCTGCGATCATCTTCAGTTTCAGCCAAAGTATTACATTGTTGCTGTGATGTACAATTTCTCACGGGAATTGATATAGAACCAATCATCATCACATCACACTTATTTTGATCTGTTTGGTTCATTGCCTCTTCATGTAATCTGGTTCTCAAACTCTCCCCATCCTTTTCAGCTTTAGGTTTCTTGGTCCAAACTTTACTGCCATTAATGAGAGCAGCCCTCGGACCTCTGGGGAGTCCATGCTTTTGCGTGGGTTCAAACTTCAAACCTTGAAGATTCTGACTACCATGAAAGCCATTACGCCCACCACGCTGCGATTTTGGCAACTGCCATCGACTGATGACTACATGCCGATTACCATTTGCCAGCATCGTTTGGAGTTCAGCATTCTGATTAGTGCTTGATTCTGAATGTTCACTGCTGAATCCAGATTGAGCTTCAATATCCAAATCTTCATCTTTGTTAGAGAACTCAACAGGATCAAGGACAGACAAAACATCATCAGGGATGTCTAGAGCATTTGAATTGGATTCAGACAGAGCTGAAGGGCTTGATGTTTCTGCTGGTGGTGAACTGTCTATCATATCAGAAGTGATGTTCGAATATGCATTTTCACCATTTGATTGTTCTTTTGCTTTCTGCTCCTTCTGCCGAAGCTTTTTCTGTCTTTTTCTTTCCAACAGCTCAGTTTGCCTATCATAATTCCAAATTTATATTTAAAGGCAGTCTTCTTGACCCTTGGAGGAGTTGTTCAGAAACATGAAATAACATAGTGTTTTCCTTGGGGACACCAACAACCATGGTCTCCTTTAATTTAACAAAACCAATTCTCTTCATCCATCTTTCAAACTCTTTTGCAAAATGATTTGTCAATGAACAAATAACACTGAATGGATTTGGACAAAAGGACCTCCAGATACGCATATGCATTGAACATTTAAACAGATCAACTGCAGGTTCATATATCTGATGACTTTTCCATCAATAGATAATCACCATATATTAACAGTCAAGACGTGAAAGTTAGAGATAAGGTATTAAGATAGAATTATTTGATAAAGGAGAGAAAAGAACCAAACATCCATAATAGTTCAAGGCTTCAAGCATTAAACTTGTTTGCACAAACTCCATGTGTATGTCTCTTGTTTAACTTTTTCCAAAACATTATACCACTCAACTTGGAGGCCTTGGCAAAATAAGAAATCGGATGTAACCAACTAAATGATTTGTCATCTTTAATTGTTTATCATGTGTTAATCCCACAACAGCCAAGACACTAGGAATTTCATTTGGACCAGACTGGCACTGACGAACAAAGTACTATCAAGCAGTTCAGATGTGTGTATCATTTGATGCAATTTACCTTTTCTGAGCTGCTTCTTCCTCCTCCACAAGCAACTTCTGGCATCTCAAAGCTTCAGCATCTTTGTCAGCAAGCCATGCCTTCACCTAAGCACATAAGAATATCAATTCAATATGGTTAAATTACTGTGTATGTGTGTGAGAGAGAGAGGGGGGAGAGGGAGAGAGAGAGATATGGTACAGCAAGTGGGGTTTAAAAGCAGAAATAGAGAACACTTGTGCATGTTCCAATCAATGCCCCCAAATTTGCCAAGTCAGGCACAATTATGGACATATCCTTCAAAGCTACGGATACCCTATTCCACTTGGTAAATCATTCAAAACGAAACTTGCCCATGCATTTTCCATAAAAAGCATGTATGCATGCAACGACACACCACAGACGCACACATTTACACAGACAGTCAGCAGGGGCGGAGCCAAGCTTGGTCCAGGTTGGGCAAGTGTCACCCTCAAAAAAAAAAATTTATTACCTATGTATATATATTATATATTTGTATAATATATCACTAACGCCCACCCAAAACCAAAAACAAAAGTGCTTGGCCCACCACTATCCACCCAAAAGATTTAAAAAACTAAGCTCACTTAAAACAGAAAAAAATATGGGCCCATCACCACGTAAACCAAAGACTCGAAGTGAGTACAGAACCCGATTGAATGCATCGTCAAACTTTTTTTTCTTAATATTACCTATATATATTTTAAATATTTTTTTAATATTTTTCATTATGTCCACCCTATTTTTTTTGGCACATCAATTAGTGTACACCTATATTAAATGAATATGAATTTTTTAACACATTTTGGACATGTTATGTACCCATCTAGATAAATTTTGAATATAGTAGAATCATTTTATACTTTATAAGACTAGAAAAGACATGATATACATATTAGCTAGTTTACTTGTGATTTTGACATTTATTTTACTAATTACGGTAGACATTATAAATTGCGTAATGAACTGCATAATCGAATAAGTGATAAATACCGAAGTGATAACATGATTGTGTATATAAAGATAATAAAATTGTTCTGCAATGGTTTGCAAGGATAAAAATTCACCAGAGTCAATTCTAAATGATTTTAACTAGCCTATATTTTGTAAAAAGATATAATTAGTCTTTTTTTTAATTGTTGTCGTTTATATATACTAGGCTTACTAATTTTTGATTTATTGGGTTTAATGAACTTTTAAGTATTAAATATGATGCAATTAAATATAAATTATTACCTTACTTCTATTGAATGAAAAAAAAATATATTAGTTTGTTAAAATATTTGTGCCCACCCTAGCACCCTAGCACGATTTTCTGGCTCCGCCCTGGACAATCACCCTCGCGGGCAACATTCAATAATTGAATATCCCACCAAACAAAAATTAATTAGGGCAAAAAGGGGATACCAGTCTCTGTTCAACAAGGAAGCTGGTGCAAGCAACTAAGTTCTTTATCTCAAGGCCAATTTTCCCAGCTTCCCCATCAAAAACATACTTTTGCATTGATTCAGCTGCGCCAGCACATAAGAACGTCCTCTCACTAGCATCATCAAGGATAGTAAATAGTTCTCGAGAGGATATTGGAAGCCCGGAATGTCTAGCCTGGATGACATCCTGTAAATGATGCTTCTTTAGCATATCCATAAAGAAAAAGGATGATGACAGCAAAGAACAAATGGAAACAGATGCATGGTAGTTGAAAACTGGTGTCTTGTTAGTGCGAGTGTGTTTTTCTCCTCTCTTTTTTTTCTTTGAGGTTGGGGGGGTTAGGGTTGAATGGGAGGAGGATCAATAAATCATCCCCTACCAAAAGTGCAGAGCCGGCCTTCACATAAACTTGTGGAAGAGCACAAAACCCTGGTTTGCGGATAAATGACATCAATGCCCCAATGATTGAAGAACCGGGAACTTCCTAAAAAGTGTAGTCAATCAGAAATTATTATTCAGATAATAAGAGAAGGATGATCCAAAAAAGATGAATACTAACAGAACAAAAGACTAAAATGCATGTTATTTGCAAGAGAGCTAAAAAAACTGAAAGAGAAACAATAAACAATACATAGAATACAAGAAATTCCCTTGGGCCACAATCATCTCTATGAGGGAGAGTATGTGTGTGTTTTTCCCCCAGGGGGCAGGGGGGTTGGGCAGAGAGAGAGGTCTGCATTTCATACTGCTGGAAGATATCCTTTAGAATAGTAAAAAGGAGAGTCTAATTCCACAAACCTACTAACAGAGCTAATATAAGTTACCATCAATTTCAGTATTCCCAATGTAATCAAAATAACTCAGTGGATGTTAAGACCAGATTGGTACCTCCAAAGTCACATCATTAAATGAGACAACTTCCTTAGCCTTGTCCAAAGATAGCTGCATATAAAGGGAAAAAAAATAAGGACTATGAAGTTGAAGGCCTCTGAAACAACTATTTGAGTAATTACCTTGTCCCAAAAAGCTGCCAACAAATCCCTACTTTTATGAGACTCCTACACAATGCAAATAGAAAATCAGACAAAGCAGAGGACAAATAATCAGAAAGAACCATGTCCCATGCAAAGCAAAAGAACAGGCAATTAATTAAGCTAGTCATAGAAATATGTTTGCTTCTAATGATGGCAATTGTAAATATGTTTAAACTTCAAAGGCTGAAGAAGAAGCTATTAAAAAGAAAGAAGCACATATTGTCAATCATAGTCATAAAAGTAAAGGCTCAAAGCAGTCATGAAACCTTATCAACATTCAAAGACCGACGGTGCACACGTATATGTCTGCGGTAGTTGATAGTTGAACAAAATTCCCGAAAACACTTGTCACACTTCTGCATCTGAATTTTCAGAGGAGTCAGCAAAGGCCAACCAGGGAGATCTGCAAGAAAGGAGAAGTAACAAGTCAAAATACTTTGTTCAACATTAGTCCTAAACTGTTGCCAGCTACAAGCCCAGTACCTACTTCCACATCTAAAATACAATTTCCAGGCCTTAGCAGTCATATGTTTAGACTTTAGAAGCATTCTTTTTCCCTTTATGTGGTCCACCACTTTTCTTAGCCCCATTGACCTCAGATGCAAATGAATTGAGTCCATTGCCACATTATAGAGATTGTTCCCTCTCTTTTATTGAGTTGTTTAACTTTGAAACATTAGAAAATTTTCTGGCACCTTGTTGATCCAAGGCATGAAGAAATTGGATCCACTGCACTGGGCTGTCCCCTGTCCTTGAGAAAGAAAGCAAGGGCTCTTTCCCTATCGCCTGTCTGATGTAAGTGTCAAGCGAATCATTCCCCTCCTCAGATTTCATCATAGTTTCAAGAGAATTAGCCGCCCTGGGTTTTGCAACTGGCATCTATGCTTCAAAGCAACTCGTTTGGAAAACAAAACTGCACCGTTAAAATGATAACAAACAGAAATAAGCAAAAAGGATTAAACCACAACATTTCATTTATGAATCATGGTTAAGGGACTGTAAGGCCTCAATACATGGAAGCAGGAGAATAAAAAGCTACTTAAGCTAGTAATCCATACAACAACCCCCCCCCCAAAAAAAAAAAGCCCTAACCCCGCCCACCTTAAAGAAGAAAACTTATCAGTTCATTGAATGCAAGAGATTCACTCAGCTAAAGTTGCAATAGCACAAAATCAAAGAGAGTGCTGCCTTGGTAAATCATTTCATTTTTTTCGACAAATAAAGGAGGAGGCAAGGGAATGTAGGATAAATAAACCACTAGTCACAAACTGCATACATTTGGATAAACAAGTGATCATTGAAATCTAAAAGATGGTGGAAATATAAAACAGTTGAACCATAACAAGTACAATGTCACACAACAAATACAATGTCAACAAATGCCTCTCCACTCATTACCAATTGGTTCCGAGTGGCTGCTCTAACAGTATGCTCAACATTTTCTCATGCAACTATGATTGCCAATCAAGAGCCAGATCATTTTGTATTTCTAACCCTGTGTCCAAACTGGATCAAAGCATGTGCAATTAGAATGTAAGCCTTGGACTGTGGACATCTCCATATAAAAATTTATATTTTCCTTTTCTCCATGTTGGTATTTTCAAGAGTAGAACATCTGATCCACCAATATTATCAGCTGATACAACTACTAGAGGCTGCAATAATCCTTGATCATAATTTTCTAGAACTATTACAAAATAAATAAAAGGGTAAGAAATAATAATTAGGGCATAAACAAAGGAGAAGTTCTCATCCTTCAAATCCCAAAATTGATGGCACATTTTAGTCAATGTCGTGATTATTTCCTAATGCAATAAATCAAACTTGTATTCCACACTCCCCCTTTTCTACACATACCCACACACCCGCACACGCATGCATCATTAAGCATGTGTGCGGGTGTCTAAGGCATCTGCACCCCAGTAAATGAAGTTATTGGAAGCCTTTTTCGGATGGCATTAGCATAAAGCAACAACAGTATAAGATGTCAATACTAAACGGTAAAGAGACCACTATCACATAAAAATAAAGCAAAATCACTCTAAATTGCCAATGCGGAACCAAACTCCCATTTCCACCACCAAACTGACAAACTGGATCCACTATTTATGTAGTTGGTGTGATTATATTCATGTAGAGCCACAGTTACAAGCATAGACCAGTCAACAACAAAATACCCACAAAAATTGATTCGTGAAGGTCACACCTCATATGCCGATTCAACGAACTAAACGCACCAAAATCAAAAACTCAAAACTATATAAATAAACGGAAAAAAAAAAAAAAAAAACAGAGCATAATACAGCATGCAAAATATGCAGCACAACCGACTGACGCGGATCAAAAATCAAGCAATAAAAAGGTAACACTAGATCAAAATAAATATTACAGAATTGAAAAACTCAAAGAATTGAGTAAGTAAAAATATTTTCTAGGGTTTGAGTTCACTTGATCCACGTGACAGTACTGTTCGAGGAAAGAGCAGGCTAAGAGACGAAAAGAGTTGTTTACGTACCAGTGTGGATGTGATTTGAGAGATCACTGGAGATCGCAGGGATTCGAAATCGCCGCCAAATCGACGACGTCGACGAATATACAGGTCGTAATATACGATACGATGTCGCCGAATTCTGGAGAGAGGGAGTGAAAATTGAAGGGAATGAGTGGAAAAGGAGAGAAATATATAAAGGCGAAATCGGAAACCCTTTACCAGCAAGGAAACCTTAATTATATAAAATTTTATTTATAAAAGATTTAGCTTAAAAACTTAAAAGAGAGCACCACGAGCATGGTTAGGGCGTGATTACACGCGCTGGTTCAACCATTTGGACCATTGGGCCACTGAATGAATTTAGGGTAAAATCAAATAATTTGGTCAAAAATAAAAAATAATTCTGTCTAAGTAATAAAGTCATTAAAACAATTTAAATGTTATATTATTCAGTCAAATATAAGATCATTTATTATGACTAGAATTTTGAATCAGTCCTAATCAATTTTTTTTGAATGCGATCAAGGGCACCAGGGCCGACTCTAGATATTTTAGGGTCTAAATTGAAAAAAATAAATGAGGTTTTTTTTTTAATATCAATAATAAAATTATTTTTAAAAAATATAAAAATATTAATTAACTTTTTATATTCAAACTTTTGTTATTATAATTGAACTTGATGGTAAGAAAAAGAGAGAAAAAATGATTGAAAAATTATGATAATAATTCTGAATTTGATTTTTTTGGGGGGCAAAACTTGATTTTTAGTAGCTTTAGTTTTATTATTAACATTTTTTCTTCTGTTTTCAAAAAATTAAATTTTAGTGCCTTTTAATTTCACGAGCTGAATTAATAAGCCCGACTCAAGTTAAAATATTTTGTTTGGACTTAAATCTAAGTTGTTTATGAAACTTATTTCTTTTGGATTCAGATTTTTTATTGTGAAAATTGGAGTTGAGTCTTCCTAGATGAACTTATAATGACTTAAATCCGTCAAGAAAACTTATTTGGTGATAAGTTTGTTTTTTATCTAACTAATAAGTACTTAAGTCTACTATTTTTTTAAATCTCATAAATACTCTTAACAGTGTTATTATGTTCCATTATAGAAACTTTTAAACACTTTGAAAAGTAGTTTTAAATTAATTTCTTAAATTAAAAATTATTATCTCTTAATTCACTCATCAATTGAAATTCAAATTTATACTACTCTCTCTCGTTAAAAGAAGATCATCACTCCAATACAACAAATTTTTCTCCTTAAATATCATTTCTTTCTCCATAGCATCAAAATCAGTAGGGTTTAGAATATCATCAACAACTACCATATCTTCTACTGCGTTCTGGTCATCATAAACTTCTATGTCGTTGGTTTTTGGAAAAAAAAGGTTGCAAAAACTTGTTCAATATGTTATTAGTTTGATCCCTAATTTTATTTTTATTTATTTGATAAATAATCCTCAAATTTTTTCAATGTTTCATGTTACTACGTTTTTTATTGACCATGTTACTATCTTTTTTTTCATGTTACTATTTTTTATTGAGCATGCTATTACTTTTTCAGTATTATTTTTTTAAATGCCGAAGAATTAGAGGTTTCTTCTTCTAGTTATGGGTTTGAATGCTACTATTTTTATTTTCAATTTTGTTCAATGTTCCATATCGCTATTTTTTTTGTTGAACATGTTACTGTTTTTATTAAGCATGTTATTATTTTTATTAAGGATGTTATTATTTTTGTTGAACATGTTACTATTGTTATTTTTTAAAAATATTAATATTTAATGTTACTATTTTTTATATTTAAATGTTACTATTTTTTTTGTGTTTAAATGATAACTTTTTTTTTGTATTTTAATGTTACTATTTTATATTTTTAATGTGTTTGTTAGTAAATTTTTTTTTTTTTTCTTGAGGTATTTATTTCATAGGGATAGGTGGATTGGAAATATGGTGGTTGAGTTTATAATTATATTGAGCTATTAAATTGAGTGGTAGTAAATGTGATAAATTCGTGAGTCTTATAAATGAGCAAGATTTTTTTTTATTTTTATTGCTTAAAGATTGTAAATTTTAATAGGTTATGTTAGTATTTTTTTTTTCCAGAGGCATTTGTATATATGATGCTATTTTAGAGAGTTTTTATAAATTTTTATGGCAGTTCCATTAATATGGAGGATATGGTCGATATATTTACAGTCATTTTGAAAGAAGAATTTGTATAAATATTTTTAAGCTATTCCTTTTGAATTTGGACAATTGTTTAAGATTTTTTTGTTTGTTGTACAGTGCCTTCAGACACGGGTAATACTAGTATATATATAAGAGAGATATAATCTTAACCTATATATGAATATAGATAGATATGAGAAGATTTTTTTCTTAATGTTAGTCAAACTCCTAAAATTTAGGAGTTTCTGAAATTTTAATTTTACTTCACTTCTAAAGGGAAGAGATAGTCTGGTAAAATTGACAAAAAATGAACTTCATAACAAATAAGTTTTCTTGACGGACTTAAATCCAAATAAGGGGACCGAACTCCAATTTTTTTTTTTTTAATTTGAACTATTAGTACACACTTAAAAATTCTGAAACCTTTTTCAAAGTAAGACCTAAAGTCCAGATTTTAATAGCTTAGTGATTGGGGGCGGCGCCGATGGGCAGACACTTTTCTAGAGAGTTTCTCTTAGTTTTCCAGTGCCTAAATCATTTTTCATGGATGGTGACACAGCCCGATGTCTTTATTAGCATATTAATCCATTAATGTGACTCAGACCAAAAAAAAGTATTCGAGGTTACTGTATCAATTTTTTCAAGTTCGAGTATGTGGCTGGTGACACAAGCCCATGTCTTGTTTAGTGTATGAGTCTATTAAGGTAACTTAGATAAAAAAAATTTAAGAGTTATTATGCGGATGTTTCAAGTTCGACTTTTATAACAGTCTCATTAACCTAACACTCGTGATTTGCATACATCCTTTTGGTACATCTATAATTTAGATTAAAATTAGGAATTAAAAGAATGAGTGGAGACGATATGTTTAAGACGATCTAACCTTCACCTATTCTCAAATTCCAAATTCATAGACATGACCTTGGAACATAGCAGTTGACAAACATTGGTTTTGAGTACAATTTTTTTTAATACTAAATTATTCGTTGTTGATTCAAGTGAAAACGTGCTATACATAAATGGGAACTCCACCAATACTTATTAGTGAGGTGAATTGTGGAAAAATGTATTGGAGGACAATCAATTGTATATCTTTTACAAAACTGAAATTGCATAACAACTTTTATGCTCCCAACATCTTTAGACATAACACACATATGAATATATCACACATGCAATTGATTGACTCATTTTTGACATATATCCGTGAAATATTTACAACCAGATTATTGACCCTTTTTGGACACATATCCGTGAGAAAATACAAGTTTCTCGTTTTTCATATAACATCTTTCAAGTAATGACGAGATTTGTGTATACAATTCATATGTATCTGCAAATGTTGGACTAAACAAGCCAACTAGAAAAGCAGACACATTAGCACACGGAATTTAGTAAGTTAATTGTTTGTTTTTAAAAGCAGAATAAGAAAAAAAAGTTCATGGTAACTCCATTTTTCCAGTATTGCAAGCATCCAACTATAAGAACTTCTGAGTCAACTGAGCAACTCTCCGGCTACTTTTTTCATCATGCCTTTGATCTGTAAACGGAACAAAAACAACAACAATACATGCATGTTTCAATTGAAAATCGAGAAAATTTAAAGGAAAAACTGAAAAGTCAAGGTAAGCTTTCAAAAACACATATGGCTCAAGTAGGATTTGTGAGAGTAATAGTTATATCATGTGTCATAAAACATATGTAGAAACAGAAGTAGTAAGAAGTTCCAGTTAAAAAGGGAGAAGTGGTAATAAAAATACCTGTTTTCCTGAAAGGCCGATACCCTGCAAATCATCAAGCTGCAAGGCAAAGCATTTGCATATTAAAATCGACTAACAAAAATGTTCAAAAGGCCTAATAATTTAAAATTTTCTACTCAATCTCCCTTGAAACTCAAATATTTGGTATGCTAGGCAGTAAGTTCTTACATTCTTGAAGGGTTCAGGAGATGCTTGACGAAGTTCAAGAATGTAGGTGGCTCTTTTCTCCCCAATACCCTATAGAGACATATCATACAAGATTTAGAAATTTGCCAAATATCTAGGGAGCAATGTTTATGTGAAATTTGAAAGGTAAAAAAGCTTTACCCTTAATCCTTTCAATTCTTCCCTGTAATAATAGAAAAGAAAAATAGCATCAATCAGTTTGAAGTTTATCGTACCTACAACAATAAAACTAGATGTGCTTATGAGCAAAAAAAAAAGGTTGCGAACAACAAAAAATGTTCATTGATTCCTTGAGCTTTTACAAATTAAAACCAGTTGAGCACTTTTAGTTGATGCTCAACCAGAAGTGGTCCTCCACGTTTCTCATTACATGTACACCAAGCACTTCATTTAGAGATGAAAATTTATGGTGCTTGCTAACACTACATATAAATGTTTCAAGTGTTGAGTTGAGTTTCCATCCTTGGTGATTCTAGTCTATGGGCTTCAAACCCATCCTTTTTGGCCAAAGGGGAATTTCTTCGAATAAATTCCTTAACCATCATGCCTCTTTGCTGCAAGAAGCCAACTGCCACGGCCCACTTCTCGAAGGATTCAGAGAACTCTAGAGTGGAAATTCCAGAGTAGTCTAGGCCTTCTTCACAGAACATTCTAGATTATACTAGAGAAGGAAAGAGAAGCCTAGAAAAACATAGTATTCTAGAGAATTTTTGGGTAAAGAGAAAATTCTTGTACTTGTAAATATTATAGATGTTTGTATGGAATATTCTAAACATTGACTAGATGTAGGACACTTGGATTAATCTTAGTCATTCATAATAGGGACAAGTCTCATTTGCACTCAAAAAAAAAGTCAAGAAGTGTAATTCCTCTTGTGTAATACAATACTTCCATTCTCTCGAACTCTCTTGTTCTCTCCTTGTGTCTTCTCTAGCAAGTTCTCATGAGCTTCTATTTTATTTGGACGAGTCAAGATAGATATATAGAGGGAAGGATATTTTTCTTTTAATGCCCGTAACACATGAATCATGGGTAGAAAATATCCATCTATTTAAAAAGTCCAAACACTCATATTCAAATAAATTAATACATAAAGAAAATTTGAAGAAAACATTTACTCACTTGCTAGCAGTATTTATAAACTTCAGGTATTCTTTAATAAGAGAATGCTGCAAGAACAACAAATAAACTGAAGTTAACCACATTAAAGCCATCAACATATTACACAGTGAAGTTTTTAAAAAAGTATGCTTCAAAAGTTAACCTTTATTCCCGAACTTCGATTATTGAACGTTTCCCAAGGGCTATTAAATTTTGCAACCTCCAATTTATCATATATTCTTGCATCATGATCCATAGTTGGGGTTTTTGGTTCAACAATATCATAAGAGACTACTTGAACCCTGGACGGAGTATCAACTTCCATTTGTATCTTTTTGCATAGAGGAGTTGAAGAATATAAAGACCTCAAGTTGTTTGATATTTCTCGTAGTCTAGCACTCAATGGTGGTGATCGACCTTCATTTATGAGCAATCTTGTGTTCTCTTTTTCTAGGTCATAACCTGTCATGGCATAAAATAAAAAAAACAAATAACAAAAGAATCAGAGTCATATCTCATATCTTGCAAATGAACTTTGAGGGTTTTTGTGTACTTACAATCATCAAAAATAGTCAATGCTTTGGCATCACTATTAATAGCTGCAGTAGCTTCTAAATGATTGCTCATACTTTGCGGCGAAACATCCTGAGAAATAAAACAACATTCTTGTTATACAAAGCAACTTTCAAATGTCGGTACATCTGAGAAAACCAAACAACATCATCGACTATATAAAGGAAGCTGATGGTAAAGTTTCCAGAAGGGAATTCAAACCAGACTGTGTATCTTGGTTAATGAACATCTTTAGTGAATATCAAGACTCATACAATAGTTCAATGACTTTTCCACTTCAGTAGTTGGTTCATTTTCCCTTAAGGGCAACATACAACAAATCTTTCAGTGTTATGATGACATCAATTGCTACAATTTAGCTAAAACAATCCATTTCTACCTCGTCCTTGGGTAATCGTGCCAAAAGCATATCTGATCCCGACAATTCCTGCAGACAGTGACAGTTTCAAATCAAAAGTTCATTGAGTACTATAAGTAAATTCATATACAACTTTTCTCCGAGCACTATACCTCTTCCCATAATTTGGGTGTGTAATCTGGTTGATAAACATCTTTAGCAAGATTTTATCCATATTATATATCAAGACTCTAAAGCAATAATCCATTGATTGACTTCAGTAATTGGTTCATTTTCCTTAAGGGCAAAATACAACAAAGCTTTCAGCGACATCGATTGCTGCAATTTAGCAAATACCAAACCATTTTTACCTTGTCCTTGGGTTCTGGTGCCAAAAGCATATCTGATTTGGCCGATTCCTACAGAGAGTGATAGTGTCAAATCAAAAGTTCCTCAATTGAGTACAGTAAGTAAATTCATTTGGACTTTTCTCCTACCTCTTCCCGTAAGGAAGGTACAATGGCTGAATCAATTTCTGTCAGAAACATTGAGTGCGTAGTTGAAGCATCATCTGAATGGGACTTAGCCTGCATCAAGTTTTAACCGATCTTACAAGTTGGAATCCATGGCATTTTCAAACACACCCATATTGTAAAACAAAGAAAGTTCACATGGGGCAAAATTCAAATTTATTAAGCAGATCAAAAGAGAGCATGTTCTTCAGAAAAGTTAGCACAAACGAGTTTAGAGACTTGGTCACTAACCTGAAAAATTTATCATGCAACAATATTTCATTATTTTGGACTTCAATAGGGACCAGAGAAAACCAACCTCAAATGCATCTTACAATTTCCTTCTTTGGATTTCCGCATGCAAGGCATGGGGTTGGGAAGAGAAGAAAAAATATCACACAAATTCTTAATATGTAATAGGATGGGGTAAGCAAAGACCTGTTTAGAACTGCTCAAATTTCCTTCATCAAAGAGTTTCCTTCAAAAGGAAAAAGAAAAGTTTCTTAGTTGACTTTGTTATCAAAAATTATGTTCAGAGATAGGAGAAGTTACTTAGTTGACTCTGTTACCTTCCCTTCACCATGCAGCTTGCTTTCTTTTCAGAGAAATGTGCTCGGCACACAGTTTGTTTTTTCACAGCAGTGGAAACAGTAGAAGGTTTCCCATTTTTCAAGGATGAAATCACTATTTGTTTGGTTGAACTTCTAACTTTCTTTGCGGAGTCTGTCATTACTCGGTTGATGCCTTGACACGACCGAGAAGCTGAACTTACTGCATATAGAGTGTCTCGGCAAAAAGATGGATTCTGCACCCAAAGTTAATTAAGATTGAAATGTGCAAAGTTGTAGACAAGTTCAGAAAACTTCATAAAGCAAAATAAAACTCTTACCAAACAAGTGAGCATCAATACGTGATTTTTCCCAAAAGAATCTTGCAGCATGCGAGTCAATTTACTTTCACGATATGGCACACGACTCTCATTGGCATTGATGGCATAAACAACATTCAGTAAGGCATAGAGAGACTTATTGATTCTACTACTCTCAACAAAATAACTGCCATCACTACTATTTCTTCTGACATCCTCATACCCTAATAAAGATGCATCAAATAGGAAATATTAGAATTAGTGAATGGAACAATTGGATATTTGCTTTTAGCTTTAGAATTTGTTAAAAAAATATAGAAAATTTAGACCTGCTAGATCAACAAAATTCATCTTGCTCATCTTAGTAAAATTTTCATTGCAAGAGGACACATATATTATCAAACCCTTGTGGCTCCTTTGTGGCAGCTCGAGCGCTATTTTTTGTGCTGGTTTATAAGAATTACATCCATTAAAGTACATCTCTTGAAATTCTGAGATGGATTTCACGGAGACCTAAAAATATAATTAAAAGAAGAAAGTAAGTTATTCACAATATACTACAAATTAGATCACTCCTATAGAACAGTAAAAATATCACGAAAACCCTATTAACTTGCCTGAGAAAGCCCTCTAAGATTAACTTTGCCTTGAGCATCTTCCAATACTTGAACCTCGGGATGTTTGGGATCCAAGAGATCATAAACATGGTCCTGAAACACCTCATATAAAGACACACCAACTGACTTCCCAAATTCCTTTGCCATTGAGATGATTTCAGCCATTGCTAGCACAGCCAAACCAGGTTTCTCTTCAGAACCCTTTGATTTGGCAAGATATCAAGAGAAAGCATCCAATGAGTTTCCGGAGAAGGTACATGACGTCGTCACATAATCACATCATCAAAACATAGCGAAAAAGGATATGCAAGACAAAGACGATAGACAATTACCTTAATTGTATAGGTTTTTCCACTGCCTCTAGCTCCATAGGCAATAATGGTTGCGTTAAGACCATCAAAAACCTCTGAAACCAGAGGCTTTATCTCTCTTGAAAATATGACGCCAATATCCTCGTTTTGTTCATAGCAATAATCCACTTCACAAGCATCTTTACGACTGCAAAGACAAGAAAGAACTAATCTTCGAATATATCAGGCAGCAAGATTAAAAGCATGAAAACAAGAAACTCGAAAACTAATGATGTTTGTACCAATAATTTTTGCACTAGATTAAAGTAAAGGGGAAAAAAAGGAAAATTCGGTCTCCTAGCACAAAAACGTTATCACTGACTAATCTAGAACCTGAAATTATAAAAAGTATAGCAGAATTAGTATCAATTCAAAAGAATAATGTCACATATATAAAAGAGGCGCGGAAATAGCCTCTGCACGATAAAACTGCATACATCTAACCCTCCCAGACTCGGCGGGAGTCTCGTGCACAATTTACGCCCCTTTTATATAAAAGTGGATTATAGGGTTTTATCCCTACGCCACAAAATCTGGAGAAAATAGTCAATATTCGAAAACTAATCACATGTTCAAAATCTACGCTTCTCTCGAATACAGAAGCCCTACTCTTGAGAGAAACTAACAGAGGATAGAACCCAAAATCAACAAGAAACTGAACATGGGGTTTTGGTTTTTCAATTTGAGCACAATAATCTATATAGTCAGTCGTTTTTGAGTTTTTAATTCCAGAACTGAGAAATCAAAGAAGACAAATACCTCGTTGGTTGTTCTCCAAAGGAGATGGTAACCTTTTTAGATAAAGCACCTTCCTTGGGTTTGTGCACACTAATCCAAGGCGTTGGGTTTCCAATTACAGATTGAGATTCTTGATCAGTAAAACCCCGAATTTTCGCTACAATTCGAACTTTCCGAGATGGGTTTGAGCACAAATTGGGTTTCATGCGATCTGGGTCTGCTGTGGATGAAGCCATTGATTTTCTTCCTCTTAGGATTATTTGAGGTTGAAACTAAATACCCAAAAAGCTTAATATTCAAGGTGATGATTATGATCCTCTCCAAAAAAATGGTGATGAATATGAGAGCGGTGACAGAAGGACAGAGTAGAGAGAGAGAGAGAGAGAGAGAGGAGGGGAGGAAAAACTATTGATTGTTTTTGGATAAGTAGCCGTTAGGTCTTCTTGTATTTCGAATGTGTGCGTTGCCGCTCCCCTGACGCTCTTAATGAAATGAAGTGCTCTGCCCAAGTTTTGTGCAAGGGCAAATTCGTCAAAGAGGCGGAGATAACGGGCTCAATGACAAGAATAATCGTGAAAACAATACAATCACGATTCTAAATTAGATAATTTAAGGTGTTGTTTGTGTCTCAAAAAAGTAGTATTTGATATTTTTTATGTCACAAAACTTGTTTGATAAGTTGATTAAATAAAAAAACAATAAAACTTATTTGGATAACAATCCAAAAAATAATAAAAACAGAAATATGGTGATAGTGGACATCTGGTGGTGGTGAGAGTGTAGTGGTCATGGTGGTGATAGTGGTAATGTTTTTTAAATTCTGAAAAGATTGTTTCAAAAAACAGTTTTTTTTATCTATCTATCTATACTACTCTAAAAAATGAGTATACTTGAAAAACATTTTGTTTCTATTTTTACCCTTCAACAATACAAATATGTCTTACTTATCCTTTTTTTTTTCTACTTCTACCCTTCAAAACCATAACTATGTCATTTTTAACCCTCAACATTTAAAGCTGGCGTAAACCTTTTCTCAATTAAACCTATATCATCACACTACCTCCTCAAATTCTGCTGTTACAATTATTTATTCTCTCCATCTCTCTTCCCTCTTCCCTGCGTATTCAGGAGCCGGTGAAGACCAACCAACCATATGGTCACCAGCCACACGATCCTCTCTTCAACCAGCCACACAAGCCCTCTCTTCATCTTCCCCCCTCTCAGTCTCCTGCGTATTCATCTCTCCCCTTGCATATTCTAAACTCTTAAAAACAATCAGGTGAAGAGGTACCCATCAATTCATATTTTCTTAACTACCCAACTTCTCTGTTTATTTTTCTTAATGCCATTTTTGTGGCTATACAGATTCCAATAATTAATTTGCAAGATTGCAATGAATGCACCAGTAACCAATTAGAATGGCAAGAGTTTCAATTTTGGAAATTTTCCACCTTTCATATTCAACATTGTTGTCAGTTCACACACTTCTCCTTCCATTCTCTCTCTTAGACGCACACACATTGTCTTGCCGAAAAAAATTTTGCAACCATTGTACTGCTTCCACAGGTACTAAATTTTTGCTATAAATCCTTTCCCTACTATCTGTCTGGCCTTTCATACATTGGTTTTGTTTCCCTGCTGCTGTTTTATTTTTTGTTCTTTCATTGTCCTTTATGTACCCATGTTTGATTGGTTCATATGAATAGGTTTTGGTATTTTTATAATGTTTTTACAACTAAAGAAGATAACTACAGTAGCATGACTTATGTTTAGGTGGGATTGGGCTGCCCTTACAGACAGGTTACACAACTATAGTGGCTTGCTTTCTATTTTTGATTCAACAGTATAGGCATAGCAGATATGATGATGTTTGATATTTAGACAGCTCAAATTCTTTAGAATACCTGTGGATACTAATCAAATGGCACGGAGCAGTTATTTTTTGATGACCAACTAGATATAGTTTGCAAAATGTTCCTTAAAGGCATTAAAGTGATAGCATTGATTGTGCAGGAATGTCTTTCCTGGTTCTCATCTATCCTTACAAGTTTTTTTTTCCCTTTGAGTGACATGAATTCTTGTATTGTTGATTTACATTGTTCTGGAGATAATCCTTAACAATTTCTAAGGATTTTATGGTTGGAAAACTTGCTCTTATTCCTAACAAATATCCAACTTTCAATGATTGGGAGGTTCATCTGGGAACCATATGTCTTGAGGTTTCACAACTGCATTTGAAATTAATTTGCAGAAATTCCTTGATTTCAATGATGTTACTATAAAAAATATGTAACCATATATATTCGTGATGATATTGATGAACATGTACCAATGACACTCTTTACTTTCAAGTTAAGCTTAAAAGATTTAAATTCTTAGAGATGAGAGGTGATGATGGAGGACCTTTGAGGAGTTTATGTGCACTCCCTGTATTTTGGGTGTGTGGCCTCTTTAATTTATGTAACACACTGCTTTAATGTCTAAATTATTGGAACATTTTTTTGATCTTTTGCAAATATTTGTATTTTTCAGGCTGTTATACCAACGCAACCACCATTGTTTTTTAGTTTGTGTTAAATACTATTATTAATGCTTAGCTCCTTCCTGTGAATTAGTTCACTATGATGTTAAAAATTTCAGGTGGGTCTATTATAAGATGAGATTTTCTTACAAAATGTTTCTGGACATGACAGCTGATTAGACCTCGGAAGAAGGAGAGCTGTTGAGGAATAAGGTAATCTACCCAAATTACGATGGGTCATTCGAAGGCCGGTACACTTAATTATACTTATTACTGTTTAAGCTTATCAAGGAAACTATTTTAAAAGAAGTCCAATAGTCAGAAAAAAAAAAGACTACACTATCCTTCAAAGCAATACTCTAGCTGTCTAACTGGATTAGGAAACACATAATCCCATCTTTTTTATTCGCGGGAAAATAAATATTCCTATGAACCCACTCACTCATTTAACGTTAATCCATAACTATTAGGTATGTGTGTGTGTATTTATGAGAGAGAGAGAATTTTTTTTTTGGCTATGACTTCTATTCGGTCATGCACAATTCTCACTGGTTTTACTATGTTTTCATTGTTGTTCATCTAAAAAGTATTGTATTTGGAATTGGGTGTTTATTCTAGAAAAATAAAAGAATTGGTTGTTTGAAATTTTGGGATTTTAGATTAAGAAGATGTACAATTCGGGCTGAGGGCCATACATTCTAATTGAATAGGATGTGGGTAGCTACGGAAATTGCTTAGTCCACTGAGAATAGTTGAAGTATGATTTGGTTCATAGTTGATACATAGAGTTTGATTGTATACGATTTTAGGTATTAGACTTTGCTTTTATTTATTGTTGGTTTTCATGTATATTCATTCTTCATGTCAAAAAATGTCTATATGAATGTTGTTATGCAAGTTATGGCATTTTGTTGTTTCTTTCTCCGGTGCAGTCAACTCCGCTGCACTAAAGACCCAAGTCGACAAGCATTTAAGCACTTTCAACTGTCTCTTTGTACATGATTATGCAAATATGGATAGTATTGTCCAGAAATTGTTGGATAAAGCTTCATAGTATAAGGTCGTAAACACCAACTAGCAGGAAATAACATCAATGTTGAAACAATGTGCTTAACTTCTTTTAGTCTCTCTATGTGAATGTGTGTGGAGCAGAGACATGAATCTTTGCTAATTTATGTTAAATCAAAACCGTTAGGAATTCCTTTAAAGTTAACAAGGAAATGTCAAAATTCAATATTTTTAATATAACAACATATTTAAATAATTTCATTACTCGGCTTCATACTTGAGGTGGTTCTTTTCATTTGTTAACTTTGGGAAGAAAATGTGTTATGTTCTTATCCATTTTTCTCAATTATTGATTGATTTAACTCCACTCTTCTATTTTACTTGGTCAGAAGGATAACCTGAGGTATAATATGCAAAGACAATGCACTAATTTTGTGTCAAGGTGATAATTTTCCTTTTTTGATACAGTTTTAGCAAAGGGTGCTTTCAACGATGAAGAGGAAGAAAGACAACTCTTACTCTTGCATCACAAAGAACTAATTATACATCCCAAACTCTAATCACAATGCTTACAGTGAAAGGTGACTACTTAAATTTTTTTTATCCTTGGTAAAGATTGCAATGAACAATTATCTTTTGAACAAAACTCAAGCTATTACAAGCTGTCTTAGGAATGATTTTCAATTATGTGTCTTACTACTCTGTCTTGTTGTTTTTTGGTAATTTTTTCTGATTTTAAATTTAATCTATTTTTTCATGATTTTTACCATTGGAAGTATTATTATTCCAATCAGGGATTGAAATCATTTGTCCGAAGGATTGTAATAGTTGGTCCAACGTCATCTTTCACATGTACTTTGGAACATTTTATGACAAGCCTTTTTTCTCATATTTTTTTTCTCCTTTTACCCCTTGTTGTAGTGTGAGCCTTAAGTAGTCTTTGGGTGGTTAAGTATTTCCGGTTGGTGAATAATGCCTTGGTTTTTTGTGATATTTATGCTCCGTTTGGTTGGAAGGATGAAAAGTAGGAAGGATGAAAAGTATGAGGGATACACTTTCTATCCTTCAAGGAAGGAAAGTAGGAGGGATACACTTTCCTTCCTTTGTGTTTGGTTGAATGGATGAAAAATAAAAATGACTAATTTTTTTTTTTTTTGTGCTGGATAAGATTAGGGGTGACAATCGAGTCGTATCATGTTGAGTCATTACGGATTTATGTCGAACATTAGTAAAATCTAATTCAACTCATTTAATTAATTGTGTCGTGTCGAGTTGCAAGTTGACCTGTTTATTATTTTTATTTATTTTTTATTTTTTGTATTTTTATTTTTAAATTTATTTTTAAATTTTTTTTAAAAAAATATATATAAATACATATTTTATCATTGTATTTTTATATGAAATTAATGTACATATAATATATGTATATATTAAAAGATATATAGACAAATAAGATACATCTCAACACAAATAATTAACTTTCCATCCACTTTCCTTCCGATTTTGGAGGGATTGATTTTGGTGAGTTGGAAGGAAAGTTAATTCATCCACTTTTCCATCCTTCCTACTTTCCTTCCTTACCAAACATGATGTTTTATTTATCTCTCCCACTTTCTATCCTTCCAACTTTCCATCTTTTCATTTTTCCATCGTACCAAACGGAACATTAGTCTTATATTCTATTAACCCTGAGAATCAATTTATTTTTGTGTTGTTATTCTTTTTGGATTTTCTATGTGTGGGATTTTTTAAATCTTTCAATTTAATGTTTGTTTAACCACTCATTTTTTCCGGAAGGTTTAACCATTATTTTTTTGTGGGCATTTTATGTGCAGGAGGAACCCATTTATGAAAAACGAACACATGTCATGGATTGTCGGGCAACCATTTCACAACCATAGGGACGAAAGATGGCAATGACCATTCCATAGAGACGATTACTAATTTATGTTAGGGCCTATTAAGGGCTTAATCATAACAAAACTCCTTGTAAACAGTCCACGTGTAACGCACGTGTGCAACAACTAGTTTTTTAAAAAATAAAAACAAAAAATAACTGGTCAAACAACTTTTCTTCAAAAAATTATTTTTGAAAACAGAAAAATAGTTTTCTGAGATGCAAATCAAATCGGACCTGAATTTTTGTTAAGCACTTGTTTTGTTCATTAATGAGATTCAACATGACATAATTGATAAACGAATCGAATACGAGTGTAGTCAATCAAAATAAATATATAATACGACTCATTTTTATATTAATTATAAATAATTTATGCTTGATATGAACTTAATATAACATAATTCATTTGACACAAATTAATAAATGAATCATAAATTGATGAAATATTTTTAACATGAACTCGTTAAAAATCTGATATGAACTCGTTTTACCCGATACAAAGAAAGACTTATTATGTTGTAGCGGTTAGAGTTGATAATTGAGCCAAGCTCGACTCAAGTTTGGGCTCGGATAGGATTCGACGAGTTCGAATAATTTTTTAGACTCGTTTAGAAATATAAGTCTGTAAGGACTCAGCTCGAACTCGCAAATTTTAGCTCGTTTATATGTAGAATAGTCGAATTATTCAGGTTCGGCTTGACTCAGGTTTGACTCGTTTTGGACTTGACTTGGGTTCGACCTATATTCTAAACGAGCCGAATTTGAACAATTTTTTAAGTTCATTTAGAAAAACGAATTTGGGAGACTGGGCTTAATTAAGTCCTATTAGCAGTTAAGCCTTTTTATATTGGCCGCCGCTGGACTGCAAGCCTGACGAGTGTCACGGGGGAGGTCAAGCATAGGCCCATATGAAAGGTGTATCTGAACATTGGGCTCAAGTTTTCTAGTCCAAATATGTGGCTTGTATGCCAAGATGGTAAAGGGCATATGGCCCAAAAGGAGAAAATTCATAAGATCCGTAGGCCACGATGGTTAGAGCATACGGCCCAAAAGGAGATAATTCATAAGGCCCGTTATTGTAAAATTCCTAATTTAATTATTTGTTCAATAATACTATGTGAACTTAATTTGCTAAGTTAATTTATTAATCTAATCTATTACTATCCTTTAATATGTAGCGGATTCCACTAAACATTGGGATCTATGCTATATATGGACGTATATTTAAATCACGCCATGTTTTATTTGCAAGTTTGGCAAGAGATTTCATGTTTTTTTTTTTATAGTTTAATGGTCAGAAGTGTCTGGACAAGTTTACGTGCACCTCAACTAGTTTTTTTCCCGGTCAAAGGCAGGCCATTCACAGTGAGATTGGGGTATTCATGAGGAATATGACTTGGTCCTGAAGGACATCTGAATTTACAGGTCGTTTCTGTTACTACTTGAGCTAAATTTCTCGAACCCCCTCTATTGTTGTGTGTGACAAGAAAAATATTGCGTTTCGCAGTGCCTGTCGTGGTTAATTTGATTTTAGACCTGAAGATGACAACTATGCAACATGGTATTTATCTATTCTCTTGTTCCGTCAAACCTTCAAAATTGCTTCTAGATTAACAATTTTCTATAGGTTTATGCCTTCAACTTGACAAGGTGTTTGTAAACTGAAGCATGTGCATCTTTATTCTTGTTCTCATTGTTTTTTCTTATCTGCATGTGCATCTCTATTCCTAAGAATTCACAGAACAAATGCTGTAGTCTTACCCAACAGTTTTCTAGGTGGATGTACCATAGAATAATATGTGGAATATGAGCATATTTCAACAATCATCCAGTGTTTGCTCTCATTTTTATGTGCACAAATTACAAAAACGCCCCGAGTTTATGATTATACTTGAAAGACTATGTTTTCCCTTTTTTTCACACTTAAAAAGGGCTAATTTGATCATATCACATCAAGCATAATATTTCTTAGAACTCGAATAAATTGGTTCTGTTTTTAAACAAGAGACGAGCCGTAAATCTGTACATCCTTAGCTCAGGTCATCTGACCGTATAAAATCAAGTTAATAGATACGTATGATTTACAAGTATATATGTGAAACCGAGATTTGTATTGTAGGCAAGAATTCAAGCACATAGTTGGAACGATTCACCGTTACCGAAAAAAGGAAAGGAACAAGAGACGCTTACTGCATTTGACCAACACACCACCACCAATTCTGCCTGCTGCTGCCCATCTGCATACAAATTTTCGAACCCAAGCCTCGTTTTCATTGACCTTCTTCTCATAAAAGTCCAAGAAAAATAAGTTCTTAAAAAATGGCCAAACTGCAGAGTCAACCTTTACATTTATTTCACAACTACAAAACTTGTCCTCCAACCTTGGTATGTTAATCTCTCTCTCTCTCTCTTGAGTGTGTGTGTGTGTAGTATAGATATAGTTTTTGTTGTGTTATGTTAATATGGAAAGCATATTTGCTAATATATTATGGCTATAGGTAATACTTAATGGTCGTCTCCTGCATAATGTTCACATCTTTGTTGGGGTGGCTATGGGTTTGTTTATATGGGTTCCTCTGTTTGACTAGATCTTAGTTGTCCTTACATCTATTTTGTCCTTTTCAATAAATCATGGTGTTGATTTTGATGAATCCTTATGATACAAATTCAATTCCATAACAGCAAACAAAGATACCTAAGGTGGTATACTTGATATTTGGACAAACCTTTGGGTAGGCCAATGTAGTTTTCCCTTTTATATTTTCATGGAAGAGAAATGGAGTGCAGGCCTGAGTCTGTTTTTGAAGTGCTAATAATATAGGGAGGGGGACGAAGAGGTCTGACCCGCGACCTTAAGGTCCAACAGGAAGAGCAGTAGCTATTACACCAACTATTAACCTTGAATGAATGCATTTGGGTGCATGTATTTTTTTTAGTATCACAATGCTTTTTTGTAGACATATCTTATCATCTATTTAAGACCCCAACCCAACTGAACAAACTAACTCAATTCTAATGTTCCTAAACTACAATGTATGAGTCTCAAACTTCCATAGAACTTCCTGTATTTGACATCTCACAGCCCTTAAGCCCATCCTCTCTCTCCACCCTCTCTCTAGCCTGCAAAGAATGGGGTTTCTTTCATATCACCAACCATGGAATCTCTAAAGATCTTTACCAGAAACTCCATTCTCTTTCAAATTCTCTCTTCGATCTTCCTTCTGAGCTGAAACTCAAAGCTGGCCCCTCATCAAACATAAAGGCCTACACTCCTCATTTCATTGCCTCTCCTTTCTTTGAGAGCCTCCGGGTGTCTGGACCTGACTTCTTTGCCTCTGCACTGTGTTCTGCAGAAGTCCTCTTCAATCAGCCTAACTCAGAATTCAGGTAAAAGAACACGTTAGCATATGAAATATTCTTTTTATCACCTGAGTGAAACATGAACCTAGGAAAAACCATGAAATAGCATTGTCTAATAATGTTTTCTACCATGGCATTTCAATACAATGTTTCCCTTAAATCGTATAGGCTGCCAACAGAGCCCGGAAATATCAGTAAAAATGATACTTGAAAGTTGAAATTATCAAGTTTTCTTGAATGCCAACAATGTCTTGTAGACTTTATTCAAAAATACCATTTCTTTGAAGATAATCAAACAATGTGGACATTGTATAAATGCTATGTAAATCAAAATTCGAATGCTTCTTCTTATACGTTATGTAAATGCTTTGAAATCCTCCTAGTATTTATGTCATCTTTGTTGAGTTTGTTTCATTTTTTTTGTACATTCTTTTGTTCTTTGTTCTAGTGGGATCCTGAAAGAGTATGGGTACAAAATGACAAACCTATCCAAGAAAATTGTAGAGATTGTACTGATGTGTTTGGGAGATGGATTTGACAAGAAATACGAATCTGAATTCAGAAACTGTCATGGTTATTTGAGAATAATCAACTACAGCCCACCCGAGTCACAGGCAGAAAAAGAAGTTGAAGGGCTTGGCATGCACACTGACATGAGCTGTGTAACCATTGTTTATCAAGATGAGGTTGGCGGGCTTCAAGTGAGGTCTAAGGAAGGGAAGTGGATGGATATAAATCCATGTGAAGAAACTCTTGTGGTTAACATTGGAGACTTATTGCAAGCTTGGAGCAATGTGAAGTTGAGGTCATCCGAGCACAGAGTTATTTTGAGGCGAAGTGTGAATCGATTTTCCCTTGCTTTCTTCTGGTGTTTTGAAGATGACCAGTTGATATTTGCACCTGATGCAGTGGTGGGAGAAGGGAACTTGAGGGTCTACAAGCCATTTGTTTGTGTGGATTATCTGAAATTCAGAGAGAACAGTGAGAAAGGGAAGTTTGAGAAAGTTGGATTTACTGTGAAAGATTTTGCAGGAACTGGAGGATGAAGATTCTTACTTTCTTTACCATACACATTCATTTGTTGATTCTTTCTTTGGAGCAATGACAATTTCTTAACCGTTTAAGCTATACATTACAGTTTGAGTCCAAGAGTCGGTTTCTCCAAAATGAGGATAAGATTGTTTATCGTTTATCTGTCTCAGTTAAACGGGATTAATTACATGCATAAATCTCTCCCATGTTTTAGTATAGACGGTATGGCGTTTGTGTACAAGATATGGTTTTTTTTTTCTTTTAAATTTGAGTTTGTTAGTATTGTATTTGAGGTTTGAGTACTTTTTGGAAGTTTCTTGGGGGATTTATTACATTTTCTTTTATTGCAAAAGTTTGTTATGGACTTCATTTGCAAGTCAACATGTTTGCTTATGAATTATATTATGGGAGAATTACACACAGACTCTTTGAAGTTTGTCACTTAATCACTCAGACCCCCTGACATTTAAAATATTACACACAGACCCCTTAAAGTTTATACGCGCATAACACTTAGACTTCTGCTAAAAATATATCTGTTAATAAATTACACTCAGACCCCTTAAATTTTGTAAATATATATTTCTTAGACCCCTTAAGTTTAAAATGTTATACTTACACCAAAAATATTTCAATCAAAGATAAAATATCAAATATCAAATATTTTAAATTTTACAATTAAAATTCATTTTTTATTGTATCTTTTATTGAAATAAAATCAAAAATAAAAATTCAATTTTTTCTTAAAAAATCGTAATTAGTATACAATTATATTGTCTATTAGAATTTAATTTGATCGTTTAAATGACCAAATTAAAATATCAAATTACCCCAATTAAAGATAAAAGATATTGTTTATATTACAGTTTGACCATTTATTTAATTTTTTAGTTTTATTCTAATAGATAGTATAATAACTATGAATTTTTTTTTTAATCTAGATTTTCATTTTTTATTTTATTTCAATAATTGACATAATAGAATATGAATTTTGGATGTAAAATTTATGTTCTATTATGAATGCCTTAAACCATTTTTTTGATTTTTTAGTTTTATTTCAATAGATAGAATAATTGTATACTAATTACGATTTTTAAGAAAAAATTAAAATTTTAATTTTATTTCAATAAATGATACAATAGAACATGAATTTTGGTTGTAAAATTAAAATATTTGATATTCTATCTTTGATTAGAGTATTTTTTGTCTAAGTATAATATTTTAAGCTTAAGGGGTCTAAGTATTATATACCCACAAACTTCAAGAGAGTCTAAGTGTAATTTATTAACGGATATATTTACAGTAAGGGTCTAAGTGTTACGCGCGTACAAATTTCAGAGGATTTGTGTGTAATATTTTAAATGTCAAGGGGTCTGAGTGATTAAATGACAAACCTCAGGGGGTCTGAGTGTAATTCACCCTTATATTATTTATAGGATTTGGTGGCTCATTATTCGCCTCTATCAAATGAAAACTTAGAGTTGACGTTTTGAATTCAAATGCATGAAATATGTATGGTGTAACTAAAAAAATAGTGAAAGAAAATTCAGGTAGTCGACCCTAAAAAATATTGAAGGATGATCTCTCTCTCAGCTTGGCCACAAAGCCTCCTTAATGAAGATGTTTTTTTTTTTGAACTGGGTCCATAATGATCATTACATTGTCAAACGATGGAAATTGTATTAATTCAGTGGTTGGCCATGAAATGGTGCATGATTGGAGGCAATGGGGCCTAAACAGGTCACTTTACATCTCAATTTGCCTGGCCGCCTTAGATAACTCTGCACACCATTAAATGTTCCTTCAAATGAGTACTAGCAATTCTTGTGGGTAAAATTCTTGGTAAAAATTAGGGGTGCAACTCGGGCGGGTTAGACAGTCAACCCTAGTCCAACCCTAGGTATATAATCTTCAACCCTAACCCTAACCCTAACCCTAACCCTATCTCGGGTTGAGAAACTCAACCCGAGCCCAGCCCGAGTTTAATTCGGGCGGGCTCGGGTTGAATTCGGGTTCACTGCAAGAGAGACAGAGAGAGGGGGGGAATAATTACAAATTCATAAAACAATCCATATATTTCATTCATAACAGTGCACGATTATTGATCATCTGTTTTCACACCAAAAAACTAGTAATCTCAAAGTACAATCCCAGAAAATATAGAAATTAGACTCATAAAAATATTAAACTTAAAACATCACACTATCACACTAATTGAATTCGGGTTCGGGTTGAAATCGGGTTGCCGATGCCTCAACCCTAGCCCGACCCAAATTGAATTCGGGTTGAAGTTTTTTGACCCAAGCCCAACCCAAGTATTAAAAACCCTAGCCCAAGCCCTAATTTTTTCGGGTTGGGCTCGGGTTGAAATCGGGTTGCCCAACCCAAGTTGCACCCCTAGTAAAGATGTCTCAAATCAGGCTAAAATCTCTCTCTCGCAGCCCCTGAACCGCTGATCTCAGCTTAAAACAAAAAAATGGGGGCCCAAAAATGATTTATTCCATTTCTTCAAGGATAGAACAATTTAGAGTAGCAAATCAACTTTGAAACAAAACCTTGAACTTACATCGAGTATACCAAAGAGTAAGGATCATGAAGATGTTTTCACAATATCAGAGAGTAAGTTGTTAAACCTCTTGCCTAGCCTCACTATCTCCTCATACCAAATTTCACAAACGACTGCTACAAATTGCCCTTTCTTAAGAGGAGGAGGAAAAGAAAAGAGCGAGTAGCGGGTGCACGAGGTTACCCATCAGCAGGCATTACAACTCTTCATACATGTACCATAGTAGTCAGTAGATCCAACCATGAAGACAGGATTCCTTTGGCACTCCCCGATGGCAGCCCAACGCGGACAATTTTCATCTTCATCGGTGCAATCACCGTCGACTGATTGGGAAGGGACTTTTTCGCTGCTGATGGTTTTCACATGGAAGAATTTGGTGGCACACCACATTTCACCTTCAGGGACAGGGCATCTAGCATGGGAGCTACTCTTATCAGCTGTGGCATTGGGAAAGACACTGAAGAACAGAATTGCATTGCCTTTAGTAGGTCTCAGCATGTGGCTACTCTTTGTACAATCAGCCCAAATCTTGTCTTTCAGTTGAGTGTTTTCTAACTGAGTTACAAGAAAATCGAGTTACAACTATAAAGTTACAATAATACAAGGATTGATGCGGATGACAAATAGATGGATAGAAAGATAAAGAATAGATGGTTTTTGCTTCACCTCTGCCTTGGGGAAGAGGATCTGACCACCCTGGGTGACATTTGAGAGATACAAAACAACTGTTGCTGTTAAAGGCTCACTGAGTACCAGTGTTGATTTATTTCCAAAATAACTAAAACTTTGTTTGGCATCTTCAAACCCAAATTGCAGAACTTGTAAAGGCTTACTGTTCTCTGCAGAATAGCAAATATTAAGCGATGATATAACACACCACACCACAAAGGTTAATCACAAACAAGAAAGCAGTGATGGAAAACCAAGAAGCATGACCAATGGAAAAACCTTTAGGAAGAAAAGTCCAAGCTGAAATTCTTTCCTCAATCCTTGCAGTTATTTCATTCTACAAACCACCAAGATCATCATTGAAGTGGCATGAGCATGAGTTTTACATTATCGCACAAAGTAAATTTTAATTATGAAACCTCGAAACCTGGATATCAGTTAGCAGAAACCCTAGCTTGTTTTTCAGACAGTCTGGGACCAATAAATAAATATACTAATTCTCATTTGCTGTTTGATAACTAGAGTTCATTCAACTAAAAAGGCAAGATAAGAATAAACAAACAGGACTCGAGTCATAATACAAAGGCACAATTTCTAATTTTCTTGAACAGCGAGGAGTTTCATCAAGTAGCAATGCTATAGATGATATCAAGTAACAGCAAAACTGCAACGAGGGGGAAATGTGTGTTGACCTGTTCACGAATGATTACTACATTATAGCATCATTAACCTTTTCATCTAAAAAGAACACAAACAAATCAAAAGCAGTCATTAGAGAAAACATTTATGCAAGGAACTGCAAGGTTACTACTAGAAAATATACACGACCTTCACATGGAGGCTGACCTTCACAACAAAACATGGCATCAGAATATTAATTTGCATAAAAGACGCTAGTATCAATAATTTGGAAAACATGAACCTCACTTTTATATTAAAATACTTGGTATATGTAAGCAGCTTTACCTTGTCATCTTTTGCTGAATCGTCACCACCCCCCACAGAATTTTCTTTCTTGCCATGCACCTAAAATGCCATATAAATATTCAAAAGACAGTCAAATCATACAGGGGAAGATAAGGAAAATACAACAACAGACTTACCAAAGAGATTAGGTGGTCGCACTCTTCATCCGATAGAAAGCCTCTGTACAAGAAGACCCTATCCCAAGAAAAATAATGTCAATTGTTCTGGAGGTGTCTATTTGAAAAAAATAAACCATAAATAATCTCCGACAAAAAAAATTGTACTTTGTACAATGATTTGTATAAATACAAGCTACATATTCCCATAATTGCAGAATTTATCAAATACTGTAGGCATACTAAACAGTCTCAACTGCCATAAGGCACAACAAGCAAAAAATAAAAGTTTATCAGAGTACCTGACCTTGGTCGCCAAGAGAGTTGAACAACTCGTGATGGATCAATTCTGTGGGATTGAACTGTATGACCCAATTGCATAACAGATGCTTGCTTCACCTCCTTAGTTCTCAATTCCTTCCGGCTACTGAAGCACAGTAATTGCATATAACACGACCATATTAGCAACAGAAGAACATCTTAAAGCCATTATTTCCTAGTCAGTGAAAGGCATTACTCTATGTTCAGCATTTAATGCAGATTAAGGGCATAGCTCGAAATCATCATAGATGATCACTGGTCTAAGAAAAAAGTTCCATAATTATGGTAGAAATAACTTCTGTCCATAGTAAGTGCTTCAGATTTTCAAGAAAGTTGAATCACTATCAGCAAAGTGACCAATGATTTAATCGGACAAGCAGCTCATCTCTTAGCATAGACTCTTAATAATACAATCCCATTTCTTAACCAAAATGAGGAAAGCAGATACAAATTGGAGGACTTTCTAGGAAGAACCTCGTACGATGCTACAGAAGGTATGATTATTTACAGTCGTATGATTGTAACGAAACTAAATATATCAACTTATTCAACCAAAATCTCCCCAATTGATGTTTGAATCGAAGTCCGAATACCATATAAAATCAACAACTAAATTTTCACCCTACACGCCCAAATCAAGGAAATATAGAACCCAAATTAGAGCTAAAATTGTTAAATTTGCAAATATTATGAACAAATTAACAATACCCATCAATAAAAATTCAATACATTAGGGCTAAATTGCGAAAATAATCGAAATGGGTTTCTTACTTCTCTGCATAAACACTCGAGAAAGAACACGTAAACGCCAGAAGAAGGAAATGTAAGAGATGGGCCGCCATGAATGATTGTAGAGGATGGGAGAGGGAGAGAGTGGAGAGATTCCCAAAGAAATTCGGAAATCAAAGCTTATAACATACTTCACGGAATTTGAGAATAGAATACAGGGGAGGGGAAAGAATTCTCTCATTAGGAAACTTTTGTGTTTACTGTTTATTTATTGTTTACATTCCTTGAAATCATGCTTATATCATGTTGGTCGAGTCGGGTTGTCTTGATTTTTAGTGATAGCCCTATTTATTTATTAATGGCTAATTATTATTATTACTCCTTTATGCATATTTTCAACGAGACTTCTCTATTATTTGAAACATTCTTGTCACATTAATAACGTTAATTAGAATATAATTTTATTAAATTATTTATAATATTTTTTTAAAAAAAATTTATCCATACTTTCTGTAGATAAACATATATTCACTCATATTTTCTAAATTTTTTTACGTATTAAAATTCGAGCGGATTAAAATTTATATATTTTTTACATATTTTTTTTTATTAAAATTCGAATTTTAATCGGCTAGTATCGAATTTTAATTAGTCCAAATTCTAATACGTAAAAAAAAAATTTAATCGGCACTAACAGCTTAGGATTGAGCTCGACTCGGCTCGAATTTAATATGTAAAACAAATCAAATTTAATCAGTTCGAATAAAATTTTAATCGATTCAAATTTTAATATATAGAAAAAATAAATTTTAATTGGTTTGAATTTTGATATTTTAGATAAATTTTTTTGTTAATAATAGTGATTTAACAGTAAAAAGTGCTAGTTTAAATATAAATTAAAAAGGGTGTCAGTGATGTTTTTGATAATAGAATAGGTCTCATTGAAAATATACCTATCTAGAGAGAGTGTAAATAATAATTACCCTTTAATTACCCTAATTATCAGATTTCATATGAAAATTGTGTATATCCAATATATAAAGGAATGAGTAGTGTTGAATCGTGTAGGGTTGAGTCCTCTTGTTAGGTGATGTAAAGAAAACATAAATTTTTTAATTTCGTGTCATGTTCATGTTTTATTAATTAATCGCTTACGAAACTTGATTTTCGTTGCGGGCTACATGAAACTTCTTGCTTTCATCTGAGCAAGAGGAGTAAAAATCACAGCATATCAAGTGAGAAAATCTCACATTTGTTTCAGTGGCAATACGTTGTGTCGATGAAATTATACCCTTCAAAAGCTTCAAACTCCCGAGACTTATATCTCATACGGTAGTTTGGCTCCATTGATGGTATAATGTGCTCAAAATTATTCAGCATTGAGCATGCCATATGATTTAGCATTGCTGCTTCACTGCATCCAATACTCTTGAACATTACTTCATACAATCAAAGTGCTTCATATTTCGAAGTTTTTAAGACACCTTGGTAATTCACAGGGAGTTCAGCCATGTCTTCTTCAATCTTTTTCAGCTATGATATCAAATAATACAGAATTACAAAAGAATCATTGAATGGTACTCGCCACAACCATCGATCAGCGTTAGCCCTTATGTGACTTCTTCAGCACTATATGACCAGACTCATCCTTATCAAAAAGATGCTCAATCAGTTCATTCCAGCTTTCCCTCTTCTTACTTCTCTTGGACGACCCCGCGGAAGAATCTGAACTTGATTAATGGGAATCCTCCCCTTCCTCTTGGTCATTAAAAGTTCCATATGGAGAAGGTGAATAGGCATGGGGTACATTCAATGTCACTGCCCTCTGCAGCGCAGCCTTGTATTCTTCACTGTGCTCCCTGGCTAAAGTCTCCTGCCGCTCCATCTTCTGTTTTGCAGGAATCTCCATAATATTATTTTTCTCGTGAAGTAGCTGTGACAGGAGGAAAGGGGTTGGAAAAATGTCGATGCAATGGATGAAAAACATTAATAAATAAGAAACTAATAGAAATATTCAGGTCTTAAAATCAAGTACTTCAGTGCAAGTGTGGTATATGTCATTATATGAGGAGAGATATATACTATAAGATCATGGCTCTCAACGCTGAATAACAATTTCAAAGTAATATTTGCAACATTTTAATTGAAAGAGGACTGAGGTCATATGCGTTTCATTTTACCTATGCAAACGATATAACAATATTGACTAATTTCTGCAAAGTGCTAGTTGAGTTGAAAATTAAATCTCACTGTCAATGGCATGGCATTGTGGACCAGTAAAACTTCAGTTGTATGCCGCAAGCCTTGGGCATAAAGAAGTTTTCAAGCACAAGGTGGACATAAGCACTCATATCATGAGTATCTATAATATAAAACAGGGCTGACTTCAATAAGTCCATCTGACGGTCTCAAATATACTCATCCAATGGCCACCAACATTCCTCTCAAAACCATTCACATTGAAATTTAACATCTTCTCCTCTCCTCTCCTCTCCTCTCTCTCTCTAGGATGGCTTCAGGCACGGGTTACCCTAGTGAACCATTAAAGTAGAGTTTCAGAGGCTGTATTCTATGCCTAAAGTTATCCTCACTACGCTGAAGCGGAGACCATCTTTTCATCTCAAATTTTTTATAAAATTAATTACAATCTCCTTAAAGCAGGCTTTGATCCAACTCAACAATGAATAACTACTGAAATTAGCAGATGGTTGCACAGGGAAATATATTGGAGATGAAGTACTACATGTTTAATAATCATTTCCAATTGAGATACTTGGTCTCTAACACCTTCTGTTGAAATCTAGACCTATAAACAGATCCACTACATTTCTGACAACTGAAGAGAATTAAGTGAAATTCTGAAAGACAATGCAGCCGATTTGATAATTTGCCTTCAGCCATTAACAAAAAATCATAAAAGAACATAGAACTCACATTCAGAGCTCTTTGGGCTTCCCTCTCTATCCAAATGATGCCATGGTCAGAAGTGGCATTGCATGAGAGAACTATGTGCTCAAATCTCCCATCAACGGGAACTGCTGTCCTCACCACAGGGGGAAATCTTCCACACCTGCATGCAGAAGATGCACGTGGTACATTCAGCATTGTTCAAAGTTGAATTTCTTCGTCACAAGAAGGATGACCCATACAATCTTTGTAGTTCTGGTATTGGCTTTTAGACCTACCAAACCATCAATTATTCAAACATCTGTACATGGATATAGTGCTTAAGATGAGACACAATGGTAAGGACGACATTTTTATACTAGAAAAAGTGAATGCCAACATAATTTCACTTTCTGCAACTTATATAGGATGTTTGTTTAGTAAAGGCTATTCTGCAACTAGTCAGTACCAAGTTTTGTTCAGTTCATAAAGACAAATAACGTTGTTACTTGTAACCAGAAATAACAAATCAATCAAGTGAAAAAGCTATGCTCATACTGCATTTTAATATACCTGAAAGGCTTTCTCTCAACAATGTGATAGAGGCGCCCAGGAGCATAAAGCCTCCTTGGATCTTTTAGCATCTTCTTCTCAGGTATGCATGTATCTCTCATGCATCTTAGGCATAATAAGCACGGCAAACTGTTCAATGGAAGAAAATACCAGCCTCTTTATGAACATATTGACACTCCAAGTACCAAAAAAGAGTACCTACTATTTACCAACACGTGTAATTACTGTTTAATTCATATGATAGCACTCAAAATGGTGATGGGGCAATTTTTTGCCCAAGCCCTGATCTATATCCTGGGCAGGGTGGGCCTCCCGACCCATGCCCACCCCTGAGGCCATAGGATTTCGCTTGATGCCAAGCCAAGGTAGGGCCTAGGGCTGTTACCGCAAGGGGATCACTCAGCCCATCGCACGGCCAACTCTAAGCATAAATACATCCCAAAGAAAAAAGACATCAAAGGCATACATCTGGTTAATATGATAGCACAATGCCTAGCTAACTGTAGCATAAATTTTACGAGCCAGCCAACTGCAAAAGATTGAGCATTTGAAGAAGTGTTTAAATCCAACAATATTTTACCAGAAAAGTGACTTGAAAATGTCTTCCAAAGGGGTGGCCGTCCGAGGCAAGAAGTCATCCTGTTTCAATAAAGATAAGGCCGTTAGAAGTTGAGCACACATTATGATATTTTTGGACACATAAACAAGCCAATAAAGTAATCAAGTAGGTCCAGCATACCACTATGTCATGACAATGTATCTAAGAGAGTCACTAGCATAAAACCATCACACAGTACCTCTAACAGCTTGCAACAAGTTTAACACTGGATAGATTCATGACCTCAATATAGAGAGAAGACAGATGGTGGGCTTGGAATTTTTGTAAGACACTAGCATGCCTCCTGTGATCATATGTAATACCCAAAGAATATCTCCACCGACACAACGTCCCAGGCATTTATTCAAGAGCACTAGCTGTTATTCACATTGTATTTACATTTAAATACATGGGTCCACTACCCAGACAAATAAGTCACAGAATAATCAGCCATAGCATTTCTCAGCATCTCATTAGCTAAGACAACACAATCTGGTAAATTCAAATTCCTCACAATGTGCTGATTTTGAGTACTATTCTGCAATTTTAGTGATAGCAAACTTCCTCTAAGCCCTTGTAGCCATTTCAAACTACTCATGCTTTTCTTTCTTGCTGAGGATAATAATACATTGATGAAAATAATCAGCAATTATTGTTACTTGCCTTCCCCCCCTTCCAACTGGTAGCAACCTGTGCACAAAACACGTCCAATCCTTGCTATGCCAGCTAACATTACATTGTTTATGAGGAAATCCCACCAACTTCCAGTATAAGGGGATCTGCAAATAGAGATTTCGTGCATACTTTCCTGAATACACAAACCAAAGCCTGATGGTGGATAAAACTCTGTATCCTATCCTGTGTGCTAAGCCTTCCAAAGATGGCCGGCCACTCATAATGTGACGATGTATTGAGGTACAAATTTTGGAGACCAAACAGGCAAACAATGCCACAACCACACCACAATGGATCCCCTATTTCTCAGAGCCCCCCATTCTTAGTATAGACCCACTCAAAATGCAACAAAAAAATCCTGATGCATGGACAAGCTGAAACTGCTTTCTATCATGACACTCACCAAGTAAGTAAGAAGAAATTCAAATGTTTTCTAAGTATGACCTACTACTTGAGCACCATTATTACACCCCAACACTAAAGCAACCTTATGGATAGAATTAACTCTAGTTTCTAATTTGATACACTCTTAGAACACAAAAAGACTTATTTTCCAGTACAAGCTACTACAGTTGGTAAGCTACTCCCTTGGTACAGTGGTAATGTTGCTCCATCATGACCTAAGTGCTACGAGTTTGAGTCGAAAACAACCTCCCTTCATGTGGGGTAAGGTTGTATAGAATTGATCCACCCCATATCCTGTAGTGGCAGAAGCCTCGTGCATTGGGCTTACCTTTTTCAAGCTGTTACAGCAGACACCATGAACAGCATAAACAAGACAACAATCTGAATCCCAGAAGTTAAGATTTATATGTAAATCGAATGTAATAGAGGAAGTGACAATGCCAAACCAATTGAAATGCAGCTATGGACTCAAACCAAACAAATACCAATGCTGCTATGATCTTACAACACACCCATCAAAAGTAATTGTCCAAGGTTCTTCCAACCAAAAAAAAAAAAAACACTAAGAAAAAGGGCAGAGGAACTTGCCTGAAGCACAACAGAATTGATGACATCTGCATATCTCACTGCCAAATTCAGTGACATACATCTGGCTGGTGCAATAGCATAACATCTGATCCTCTTCTTGTCAATATTCCCTAGCTTATCGCGATTCTGCACCACCACCATTGTCAATGATGCCGCCACACCTGACCCAAGGGAATGTCCCGTAAATGTCAAAGTGTAATTTGGGTATTTCTCCACCAACTCCTTCAAAGTCTCACACTCTGCATCCAACACCCACTCAGTTGCTTTTAACAGCCCATTGTGAACATATCCACCATCAAATTTCCTTTGCCCCAGCTTATTGTCGAGTAAAACTGCATAATCACTCTCCTTTGCCATATTAAGGCCTCTAATAGCAAGAACTATATCAGCATGCTTATGATCAAGATACAACAGATATGGAGGAACCCGTCCATGAGTATCTTTATAAGTTCTTTTCAAAATTAACCAATCCGGATCGATTCCATACCCTGCAGGAGGTTCCCAAAGGGGATGCCTAAGATCATCTTCGTACACAGCCAGTATGTACCGGCAGAGCCTAGGGATAGGTTCGATTTCTTCAGCACTGGCAAGGCCCCAAGTCTCACTGTCATGGCCTGCAGTGTGGAGACATCGTTTCCACGCCCAGCGAGCGCAGGCTAGACAGTAAACACACTCGAGGAGAGGGAGGCCACAAAGGATCGACATTGATGCCTAAGGTCTGATCATCACAACATAGATCCAGAAGAATTTGTTTTAACTTCAATGGCAGAATTGATCCAGAATTGTTGGTAGTTGAATCAAATAATCCAGGGCTTCAAAGATGGGATTTGAATCGTGATACAAAAATTCAAATGGGTACTGAATGGTTGGCAAATTCTCACCTGGGTACTTGAAACCAGGTGATTATTGGTCAGTGGATACAGTATAATCGCGATAAATTTACAGCACATAATACAAACTGAACTTATGGGGAACAATAAAAGTATCAAACAAGAAAACCCAGTGGCTGAAGAATGGATTTTCTATCAGACAAGAGCAACAGAAAGATCAACAGATTTATGTGAATTGTGCACTAAAATGCAATCAGGGATTCTGGGTATAGAACAAGTAATCGACTAGTGATAGAATAATCTCTACTACATACATTCAAGAAAGAAGAACAACCCAAGTTCCAGATTGAAACATTGATTAAGAAACTCGGAGTATCGGTGCATAAACGGAGATGCCCAGTACAGGTTTTAGATTAAACCATGGACCTTTCACTGCCTTGTTGACTGTTGTCGGTAGGAGAAAAAGTAGGACTCGGAAGATAGGTGTGGATGAATAATGGGTTGTCAAGTTGTGTTTTTGAGGAGAAAACTGAGAAAGAAATGAATTGAAATGGAAGGGGAGAGAGGGGGGGGGGGGGGGGGGAGGAACCAGCAAGTCAACTGAATCAAACCAACCAACCAACACATGGGCTACTGTTACTGTTATTGTTTTTAGGCATAGCGATAGATCATGAGGCCCTTGACTGGAATGGGTGACACCAAATCAAAATTGATTGAAAATGTGGGCCTGTTTTCCAATCCCAATTGAAATCTACATCTCAAAGTCTGCCATCCATTTTTTTAAATTTTGCAAAAACGAAATGCCAATCCCAATTACAAACACACCCTATGCAATTTGGACACTCTTATCATAAAATTCCTCTTAAAATCGATCCAAATCATAAGGTATGTTATAGTAATTATTCTTTTTTTTTTAAGCTATTTAAAAAAAGGGTGAGGACAAAGGAGAGCGTCCCGATGCCACTCCGATAGGTCCTCACTAATAAGATCATGAGGCCCTTGACCGCGCCCGTTACTTCTCTCGGGAATAAGGGAAATACTATGTATCACAAATCTCTAACCCAAATTTTCATTCCAAATCAAGGGAGACCATTGAATCAGTGGGTCTCATCAATTTTTTTAAATAGGACCCACTGATCCAATGGTCTCCCTTGATTTGGGATGAAAATTTGGGTTAGAAATTTAGGATACATAACATTGTTCCGGGAATAAACCTAATTAGGTTAGCGATCAACCAACGAACTCCAATACGAATTTCAAAACTCGAATCTCTAATCTCAGGCTGAGAAATTTAATCGGTACCCCACTGAACTATCCTCCCAATGGTATGTTATTAATTATTCAAAACGTTGTTAATACAATTGTTCCGTGTTGCTTTCACCATCATTGGACTATGTTGTTAAACGTGTAATTAAAAATACAGATGTAGAAAGCCTTAGCAAGTGTCTTTTGGTTTTTATTTTTTATAAGAGCATAAATGAGAGGCCAATATTAAACGCCCAACTCTTCTTATTCGGAATTGAGAAATGCATATAATTTAGAGATTTAATGTTTGTGATTATTCGATTTTCAATGAATTTTAACATTGAATGAAGTTCATTTTTAATATAATACGTTAAGTCCACAAACTATTTTTCAAATTATGTACTAATAGCATTAATGGAATGGAATTACAACATTTACAACAATTAAGTTGTTTTAGTCCGCACTAGTAAATATTCAATATAATAGTTACATCTCGTCATTACTATAACATCGTATAATCAATCAATAATAAATAAAAGACTAGTGGATCCCACTAATCTTACATTGTGAATATAAAAGTTATTAATGATTACACAATTTAGTAAGATTATTATTCATAATTGATCAAGCCTCAGTTATTATTAGGGGTATCCATTGACCGGGTCGAATTAGATATTTTTTTTTTTGGGCTGGGCCTGGGCAGAGTAGATCCAAATCCTTACTCAGGTGAGTTATTGAGCAGGGTTTCGGGTAAGGGTAATCTACTCACAATTCAACTCGTCATTCATTGGGCGGGTCTTTATAAATCTATATAATAAAATAGCTTACAATTCAAATCTCAAAAGATAAACAAAATGACTTTTGCTATTCGCGGTTGAGATCGCTTAAAATTTTACTTTAAAGTTAATCTAACGGCTAATATTAACACCCTAAATTTAATAGGAAAAATAGGGCCCTAAGGGTGTGTTTGGAGTAATTTTTTAAAAGTATTTCTAAAAATTATTTCTCATAAATACTTTAAAAAAATAATAGTGTTTGAAATCGCCCCACCACTACCGCCACCATCACCACCACCACCGTCGCCACCACCACCGCCGCTGCCACCACCACCACCACCACCACCGTCGCCACCACGACCACGACCACCGCCACCCCCCCCACGACCACCGCCACCGCCACCGCCACCACAGTCATTACCACCCACCACAACCATCACCGTCTCTTACCACCACCACTGCCGCCCACCACCTCTCACCCCCACTACAAATCGATGCTTAAATTCTTTTATTTCTTCTCTATGTTTGTGATTTGATTTTGGATATGAATACAAATATGTTTATTGTTTACCATTTTTTATTACACTGTGCCTTCAGGCACAGACAATAACTAGTATATATATATTCATTTAAAAAGTTTTCAACTTAGTATTTTTATAAATTATATTTTTAAATTAAAAATAGAGTGAAAATAGAGAAAAAATAAATAATAAATAATATCCTAAATTACTCAACTTAGTATTTAAATAAATAATTTTTTTTTAGAGGAATATGCCACCTAACTTTCAATAGTCATTTTTTTTTCAAATAAAGTGGGTGGACGGGTGGGGTGGACTAGGTTGGCTGGGCGAGCGGATTCTTAAACCAGGATTTAATAGGTGAGTTAATGAGCTGAGTTTTGTGTCGGACAATGAACTTGGACCAGGCTCAAGCCCTTTACTAAAAGATATTGGGCTCAGATATGAGTGGTCCACTATTGAGGCTATTTTTTTTTAGGTTGGATAATAAGTACCGGAGGTCAACTCAACCCATGAACACCCTAGTTATTATGAGAAATTTTGCATGGGTTATACACACCACGCGAAAGGCCCATGTGGTGAGTATAACTAATAAAAAAGGGACACATGAGCAATTGTCAGATGTATTACACATCAGCACTTTAAGGGCCTATTTGGTATTTTTTTGGAAGGGGTTTAGATTGGTTTGTCCAAACCCTTCCAAACTCAAAGATGAGATTTAACATTTAATGTTATCCATACCCATGTTTGGTATGCGCTAGGATATATGATTATTATGATAATATATTTGTATATAAATGACTATTGTGTCCCTTAACCAATTTAATCCAAACCCATGTTTGTTTAGGTACATTTTCTTGTGTCTTTATGATTTAAATATATGATTAAATTTTTTCCTAACTTATGAAAAAAATTATGAATGTTGATAAAATATAACTATTATTCATAACTATAATAAAGCGCAATAAATTTTGATGCGTGAATAGGGTAATATGGGGTATATAGGATATATGAGGGGTATAAATGTCATTTGGATGTTAAATCCATTAACCCACATATGAAACCCACCCCCATGGGTTCCATGAAACCCATGAACTTGGGTTTCATGACCGGGCTTAAATCGGGCTGGGTTTCAAACCCTGGGTTAGATGTGTATTTGCCAAACACTGAGAGAGTTTATTCTCCAACCTATGTTCCAAAACCCCCCCTAAACCCACATACCAAACAGGCCATAACTCCTCTTTCTCCACCTGTTACTTAACCTCCATTATGATGACTGTTGTAAAGGCAGCTGTAGAGGTCAACTCAGCTGCATTTTTTAGACAAGTGATTGACTAGATACTGTAGCATTACTTACCCATTAATTAAAAATTCATTATTGTTTTAACTATTACTCATTCACCAACCACTTGTTTATTATCTTCTTCTACCGTAAAACTCTCATTCCCACTTTCAAAGTAACATCTCTCCTTCAATCTCTCTTTCTTTTTCTCCATTAGTCACGTTTTCTTTTAACATTTCAAAAGTCTCACTTTAGGATTGGTAAGAAATTAGTTTCTTTTCTCTCACTGTCCATTATTGTGGGTATCATGTTTTTTTGCTTTGTATTTCTTATGTGTTGAGGTTTATTGTATGCAGAGTCAACGTGAAGAGTGAGGACATAGATTGAACAATGGCTTCAAATCGTGGCAAATAAATTGCATAAATTGGTATTTTTTTTTACCTTTTAGATTCAAATTAATTATGTATGTTTGATTTAGCTATATATGGATGAAATTTTAACTATATGTCATTACATAATTTTACACTATAGAAATCTGTGACGATGACAACGAAGAAGTTAGAGTTGACCACTTTGAGATTAATGCACCTGATCAATTTTTAACTACCAATAATGATAATTATGAGTTGAAAGTTGAAAGTTGGTATGTTAGCATTTAGTGAAGAGGAGGCATTTAAGATGTATAACAAATATGCATACAATAAAAGTTTTAGCATTCGAAAGGGGCATAAGAGCTTTTCAAGAAACACAGGTGAAGTTAGCATACACATATTTTTATGTTTAAAAGAGGGATTTAGAGAATATACAAATCCAAGTGAAGACAAAAAATCCTATAAATTAGACACGAGATGTGGTTGTCAGGCTCGTGTTATTTTTATGGTGAAAAACGGCGTGTATGAAATTTCACAGTTTTTCTCTGAGCATAATCACCCTTTTGTTGAATCTGAACAACGACACTTGATGAGATTCGCCCGAAAGATACAAAATACTAGTAAAACTGTTATTAAATCAATGGTTGACGCTGGTATAAGAGCTACAAAAACATTTTCTTATTTGGTAAATGAAGCTGGTGGATATCAAAATGTTGGATTTACTCAGAATGATTGTCATAATTTTATACAAGCTGAAAGGTCAAAAAAAATTTCAATCGGTGATGGTCAAAGTTTAATTAATTATTTCAAGCACCAGCAAGCAGAAAATCCCATGTTTTTTATACTGTGCAAGTTGATGAGGAAAACCGAATGACCAATTTTTTTTTGAGAGATGGAATATCAAAATTAGGTTATGGGATTTTCGGAGATGTTATTATCTTTGACACCACTTACCGTACAAATAGATACAACATGATATGTGCTCCATTTGTGGGAGTAAACCATCATTGGAAAAATATGTTGTTTGGTTGTGCGTTTTTATGCGATGAGACAACTGCTTCATTTGTTTGGTTGTTTGATGTTTTTTTAGAGTCCATGGATTAAAAGGTGCCACAAACCATTTTTACTAATCAAGATCATGCGATGACAAATGTCATTGTAAGGGTGTTTCCTAATACTCGTCACCGCTTGTGTTAATGGCATATCTCAAAAAATGTCACTACAAATATTTCTTCTCTTTATCGCGAACTTGGGTTTAGGGATATGTTTTCTTATCTTTTGTATAACTGTGACTTTGAGCATGATTTTAAAGAAAAGTGAACTGAGATGATGGTGACTTAGGATTGTTTGAATATGTCATGGCTTCATAAATTGTATAACCTTCGTGAAAAATGGGCTCCTCCTGCATTTAGTCGTGATACATTTTCTTGTGACATTAGCTCAAGTCAAAGGAGTGAGAGCACAAATAATGTTTTTCAACATATGACTTGTAAAACAATGATTTTGACATAATTTGTGCATCATTTTGAACAAAATGCTGAAAAAATGCGTGAAATTGAGGTGATTGATGATTATAATTGTGCTCATGTTAAACCTCAGGTTTTAGTTCGTGATTCTAGAATTTTAAAGCATGCATGCAAGGTGTACACACACAAGATTTTTGGATTGTTTTGAGATGAGTTTTTACAATGTGTTTCTCAAAAGGAGGTTTAGTTCAGTCATGACAACACAATTCATATGTATAAGATAAGAAAGGAAGGAGGTGATCGAGACTATATTGTGCAGTTTGACAGCTCGAATTATTCAATAATGTGTAGTTGTAAAAAATTTGAGTCATTGGGTTGGTTATATCGTCATGCATTAAGAGTATTCAATTTGAATTGTGTGAACAAAATTCCTGAATAGTATATCTTGAAAAGATGGACCAAAAATGCAAAACAAGGGGTGGAACTTGGTATGACTAATACTTTGTTATCAGACAGTAGTGAAAATTCATCTAGGACATTGCGCCTCAACAAGTTAATGCGGAAGGCGTTTAGTGTTATGAATCTTAGTGCGGATGATGATACAACTGTTGAGATTGTAGAAAATAACATGGATAACATTGTACATCAAGTGAGAAAATACAAGTCAACTTTATGAGGAAAAAATACAATTGATGATGATGATGAGAACATTCTTTTAGAAATTTCTAGTACGCTAGTGTCGGATCCTCCAAGATTAAGACAAAAAGGAAAAACATATGGTAGGCTAAAAGGTTTCTTGGAGAAGAAGAAGAAAAAATCATCAAAGGCAGATGCATGTACATCTTGAATGCCACAACCTAGGACAACCATGTCAAGTAACAACCTATTGTCCTTCGTAAATTACGAAATTAATTTTATCGTATGAGTTTGTTATAATGTGTTTATAAGCAAGTAGTGAGATGCAATCATCAGTTCTAGGAATGGAAGATAACACAAATTTTCAAAATCAGGTTAATTACATTTTAAATTTAGAAATATTTACTCAATTATTAATTGTATTTTAATTATGTGATTTGCGCGTGTATGCAGTTTGTACCACTGTTTGGCATGCCTCTTGCCAATGTACGTACGGATATGTCTCATTTCAACTCAACAACTGCAAATGTACCTTGCTCGAATATGCCTTTTACCAGCTTATTACAAACCAATATTGCAATGTCGGAAATGAATCAGAGTTCCTCCAACAACGTTTTTTACAAGGGCATGAATGAGTGAGAATCAATGAGAAATTTTGTTTGGACTTATGGGAATCAGTAATGAGATGATTCTGATGAACTAAATACTTTATTTTTGGAACATCTTGTAAAATATCATGAATTTTAAGTTATCTACATGTATGGCTTTTTGCCACTGTTAACCGCCCTCGCCCCCCAACGGACAGCCCCTTCAGTCTTGTAAAATATCAGTCTCCTCTTTATTGTTATATGTTTTTGGTTTCTTGCTTAGTCACCCAAGCTGACTTGTGGTGCATAAGACATGTTTATACCATGATGCAAAGCTTCCTCAGTTAGCTTCCAACATATTCTCCAGAGTTGTGTTCTTTTATTCTTTTTTTTAGCTGCCAAAATTTTTTTCCCATGAAATTTCGGTACAAACAAATTTTTGGGATGCACTATAACATCAAAAAAAAAAAAAAAACCTTCCATATCATACCAACTATTCTATTCTTGGGTATCCATCCATACTATCTTTTAGGTGAAATTTACTAATTTTTAAGATGCACTCACTTAGTGTATCCCTTATTCCTTAAGATTTATAATACGAGACTCGAATATAAATCTTATAGAAATACTTGAAATAATGAAGGGAAAAATTGTTATCATTTAACTAATTTAAAATTACTAAATATAAATGAGTTCTTGAATACCCAGCAAAGTTCTTTAAATTTGGTGATACAAGTTACTCAAAATTCCTATTTAAACAAGTAACTAGAGTTCTTATTTAACTAAACAAGCAGTTCAATAATTAAAAGTATAAACTAATCTCACTTCTAATAGAATACTAAAAAGCAATTGGAATTCTTATTTAACTGCTACTGCTCAAGACGAATGTACAATCCCATATGGATTACATTAATCCATTCCAATAATTCTAGCCACAATTAAAACCATAATAAAATTTATATATACAATACTTGGTTTAATTCCTAAAAAACTAAAACTCTTTGAAGAGTGAAAACCCAGGTTGTGTCTCCTGCATGTCCATGCTTTTCCTCTCTCTTTCTACGAGAAAACAACAAATTTGATTGACACACTACAAGTTTGAACCCATAACCTCTTTTGAATTTTAACCACATACAGGCCAAAATCATAAGAAAGAAAATCAAAATCAAACTACTTTTCTCTCGAACTAATGTCCCGTTGGTGTATTTGCATCTCTATAGATGTGGAGTAGCTTGCTGCACAGTCAGCTTACTCAACAATCACCTGCAATGAAAGATAGTATAATTAAAGGATGATACTCCACATCTAAAACTCATATCCATGCATTTGATTGACACACTACAAATCTATCTGAACATAAATAGTTCATCTTTCACTTCTCTCCTTTCTTTAAACTTTTTGCGTGTGTGTGAATATGAACAAGATAGTTAAACATAATAAAATTACCCATCATAGTTGCTCAACTTTCTCAATTCCGAGCATACCAGCGTAGTCGAGTGAGAACATCCAACAAGCCTGATTAATCTTCAAGATACCTTTGATATTTATTTTGTAAGTTAACCAAGATAAACACAGTTCCTCAACAGAGATAAAAGAGTAAAATAGAGATGGAGAAAATGGTTTGAGAGAGAGAGAGATATTTAAAAGTTTTGAGTGGGTTGTGAAGACAAAGTGGTAGAAAATTTGAATTTGAAAATTAATGGTACTTTATACACTACCACAGATTTGACATTTTTTCTCAGCATGTTTCTTGGAGTTCGAAGCTAGTGACGAAGGTTACTAACGGGTGGAGAAAAAATTGTTAAAATGCTGATGTGTAATGCATCTGACAAGTTGTACATGTGTCCCTTTTTTATTGGTTGTACACACCACATGGGCTTGCCACTTGGTGTGTATAATCTATGCAAAAATTTCTTCGTTATTATGGTGTAACCATCACTCGATTAGGGATGTTCAAATTTTCGATTAGTCGCAATTTTTTACTTTACCCTACCCGACCCTATTGAACGGCTAGCCGAAAAAATCGGGTAGGAATGTGGAATAGTAATTAATTTTCGTATTCCTACCCTACCCTACCCACATTAATTTATATATATACTACTAATAAAAGTACCTTAACATTAAAAACTTTTGATTCACTATTTTACTCTTATAAAGAATTAAAAATGTCACTCTATCCTTCCACACTTAATATCGAAATTACAATCATATCCTTATACATTTAAATCTCCAAATTACATCTAAGATCACTTTTAATTATATATTTTCTATGTATAAATATCAATTTTTATAAAACTTTTTGATTGATTATATTACTTTTAAAAAATATATGTGTCATTATAAGTTTTAACAATATATTCAAAAAAACTTCAAAAATTTCATAAATATAATATTACTCACCTCATTTATAAAGATAATATTATGATTATATATGTATATTTTATTTTTCATCAAAATGTTTAATCCTTTCATTTTTAAAATAAAAAATAATGTATTATACCTTTACATAATTTTTAGTTACAGTAAACTTTTCAGTCTGTGTTAAGATTTTATAAAAAAATTTAATATATTTTATAATATATATTATAGCATTGTATATTAAATTTTATCCCAATTGACCTAGATAATCTTAAATATAGTAAGATTCTAATATGATTAATATATTGATAATTATTTTTATTTTATTCAATGATTTATAAGTGAAATCTTAATCAAATTAATTTTTTAATTATTTATTCTCTATTTATAAATGTCAATTTTTATGAAACTTTTTGATTGATTATATTACTCTTAAAAAATATATGCATTATTATAAGTTTTAACAAAATATTCAAAAAAAACCTTCAAAAACTCAATTAATATAATATTACTCATCTCATTTATAAAGATAATATTATGATTACATATGTGTATTTTATTTTTCATCAAAATCATTTTATTTTTAAGAAAAAAATAATGTATATATAGTTTTATATGATTTTTTAGTTATAGTAAGCTTTTTAAACTGTGTTAAGATTTAATGTGAAAATTTGATTTTTTTTAAAATTTTAATATACTTTATAATATATATTATAGCGTTGTATATTAAATTTTATCTCAATTAACTTAACTAATCCTAAATACAGTAAGGTTCCAATACGATTGATATATTGATAATTATTTTTATTTTGTTCAATGATTTATAGGTAGAATCTTAATCAAATTAATTTTAAAAAATTTAACTTTCAAACATCACTAAAAAATACTTTCAATTACAAAATTATAGAAAAAAATAGAACTTTAATTATTTATTTATTTTTATCATTTTTCTTAAAGTTAGAATAACCAATCTTGAAAATATACAAAATTTTCAAAAATTATATAATAGAGCATGAGTAATGAAAAAATAAGTTTGGTAAAATTGAGATGATATTTAATACAAATACACATATACCAAATAATTATTTATTAATTTTTTTTAAAAAAATTAGTCCCGTGCAACGCACATGGTGCATTGCTAGTAAACTAAAAATCCTAATTCCATAACCATATGGTTTAAACTTAAAATAATTGTTATTGTATTTGTGGAACAATTATGATGGATTGATGTTTATACTTTTTTGTGTTTTATTATAATTGTTGTTGTAATTGTTTTAAATTTTAGTGTTATTGGTTTATTGTGTTATTAAATTGGTTCATATTATTTAATTGAATTGTCAAAATGATCCAAAAATTAATAATTATAAAAATGTTCACCCGATTTCCTACCCGATTAATTTGGCCGGAAGTCGTGTAGGAATACCACACTTGATTGGGTAGGGTAAATTAAAAAAAAATTCTTCCGTAAAATATAAATAAAAAGAAAGAAGACCATATTTTCTACCTGTAAGGTAGGGTGAATACCCTACACTCGTTTATGACCCCCTTGTCTTTCAAGTTATGTGACCATAATACCCTCATCATTTTCTTTTAATCCCCATCTAACTCCGATTCTCGTGGCGTGGGCTATAAAACGAAGCACAAACGCAAAACCCTAGCTTTGCTTCCCAACCGGCCTCAGATCTTCGCAGATCAAAGGGTTCGAAAGGTGAACATTTCTTTGTTGTGAGCTGTGAATCTTTTGCTTGATCTGTTCTACTCCATATTATGTTCTCATTTGATGCTTAAATTTTAGTGTATTTTTGTGTATTGAGTTGTCTCTTGGAGTTTTGTCCGATGTATGCTTAGATTCAGTATTTTCTATTTGAAACAAACAACGTTTACACCACTTACAGAAAACCCATCTTAGTTTCATCTTCAGATGCATTTATATGTTTTAGGTTTATTAAGTGTTTTGTGAATGTAATGGGATTGATTCGAAACAGTCGATTGCTGACCTCTACGCCACTTTTTGGTAGGACCATCTTAGCTCCCCCTCACCCACTGGGAGGAAGAATTTTTATTTTTTTATTTTTTGGGTAGGGAGCCTCGATGGGCAGTGGTCATTAGGCCAACTACTAACCTCGGAGGAAGAAATTACAGGCACAGATAGATATTCACACTTCTGTTTGTGTATAAATACAAAATATAGATGTTTGTTTCTTGTCTAGAGATATAATAGTAAATTAATTTATAAGCAACTTGTCAAGCAATTTTTGAATTTTTATGTAAGTTACTTGTACTGCAGCTGGCCGTTGTTAAAGATGAAACAGAAAAATTAGTATATGCTTGTGATGATATTCCGTTTGATGTTTGATAAACTCACACAAAAATGCAACTGGGTATAATTGAAGCAGGCGATGGCTCCAAAACAGCCAAACACTGGCATTTTTGTTGGACTGAACAAAGGACATGTTGTCACCAAGAAGGAATTGGCTCCTCGTCCTTCGGATAGGAAAGGTGTAAGTACCTCCTGGTTACTGGGTTTTATTTTTTCTTCTAATTCATTGTGTATATCAGTGGAAAAGTGCTTTGGCTTACACAGACTAATGTGATACTTTCTGTTAACTAGATAATGACTGCTTGAATAATTAGTTTTGATTGTAACATAAGTTTGTGGTGCCCAATTGCTGTTGTGATTCAGAAAACTAGCAAACGAATCCACTTGGTGAGGAACCTGATCAGGGAAGTTGCTGGGTTTGCGCCATATGAGAAGAGGATTACTGAACTTCTTAAAGTTGGGAAGGACAAGCGTGCATTGAAAGTAGCGAAGAGAAAACTGGGCACTCACAAGAGGGCAAAGAAGAAGAGAGAAGAGATGTCTAATGTTCTTCGCAAGATGAGGTAATTTTCTGTAATGGCTATGTATATCCTCATCTTTGAAATGTTCGAAGAAATGAAAATGTTGTCGAATTTAAGTTTTAGTTTCCGATTGAGAAATTCCTAGTGAATATCTTAGAAATGTTTCACAAACGAAGATATAGTTAAATTTTAAATGTATAAATGTGTACTAATCAACTCATGACTACTTATTTTGGGTGATTGTATGCAGATCTGGTGGAGGTGGTGAGAAGAAGAAGTGAAGAATGCTCTTTCTAGCTGCTTCTATCTGGATTTCATTAGCTAAAAATGTTTGTTTAGCCTTATCGTGTTTCTTTTGGAGAAATGTTTTATGATCAGAAACTAGTTTTGTTTTGAGGGGGAAAAACTACAACCAATTATGATTTCCTGTTCCTTACTTTTATAATGTGGGATAGTATGCATATGATATGTAACTCATCTGTTCTAGTCCGAGCAAAATGATCGGTTTTAAACCATTGATCATAGAATGCTTTTGTATCCAAGCTGTTGTGTCACTTGTTGTACGGATGATTCGTCTTGACTTAATCACTGAAAGCAAAGATGTGTAAACATGTATGTTGCGCATGGTAGCGAAGCTGTTTCAAATGTGAATTGTGCAGCCTTGGTCTTCAACTGTGGCTATAGGAAAGGGGTGGTTTGCTGGAAGCAATTGCCCATCTACTGAACACAAATAGTCAGGCATACAAGGCATTGAAACGGAAGGGTGCAAATGAACCAAACCAAGGTGAGAATCAGTGTGTTTGGGCTTGGCCCAGTTCTGGCTCATAATAAGCTTCGGATATCTTGTTTATGGTGGGCTCAGTTAACTCTTTGTCCACTTTCGGACTTGTCTCATCTCATCTACTTAAATGAATTGAGCTCAACCTTGTCTTTGTGTTTAAATTCACGAGCTATTGGGCCGGAGAAAACAGTATTCAGACTTGGCTTATTTACATTAAATTGAACTTGATCTCAGTTCATTGAGTAAATAAACAAACTCGGATGGCCTTTTATCTGGATTGATCCTAGACTCTCCATGAAAGTTTATTTCATTTCCGGTCCTATTGAAATGCCCCAAATAACCAATAATTTGTTACCAATTGATGCATATAAAACTGTCAAAGAAAACTCATTATAATATAGAAGTATCCAATGAACATTATCGTAATGAATTACAGGATATCCTCAAATTTCTGTCTTTATTTCATTACTAACTAATTTGACCTGTAGCTTTGGAAAACATGAAACGGAAATTTAACTCTAAGTGGAGACTAAGGCAAGCATTTATCAAATTCAAAATTCAATATTTGTGAATCACATGTAGCTACTAGCTAGCTGCGATGCAATGGTATTCATCATCTGCGTTGGTACTTTTTCAACCAACAAACTTGTAGCCAACCATGTCAAACTCAAAAATATGATGGTTTCTACTAAGGTTTGTCCAGAATAGGGTAATGTCACCTAAATGAATCTACAAGTTCCAATTAGCTCTGCAGGAGCTGATGTGGTGCAGGAGGCTGAAGATCATGAGCTCAAACCTCCATCGAACGAGAATGACATTCCCTCATGTTTGGTGTTGTTCCTTCCCATAGTTCTGTTAGGTCCAGTTCCCTCATGTTCGGTGTTGTTCCTTCCCACAGCTCTGTTAGCTCCTTTCTCATCCAAGCGATGACGATTACAGGTCCAAGAGTAGAGGGTACCTGCATTCATAATATTAGGAAGAGAAAAATCAGTGCCCAAGATGGCGGAATGGTGTTTGCTCAAAGTTTTTTTTTTTTTTTTAAATGACAGAAGAGATCTGAACAAAAAACAAAATAATAAACAATAAATGAAAACAAAGGAAATGCACTTGAAACCATAGAAATTTTGGGAGCTATACTACAAACTTTCACCAGTTAATGATTCCCTATCAAAACTCAGTGACCCAATCTCTCAGCTTTCCCCATTTAAACACATGCTTAACATGAAGAGACTTCCGGACACAAATGATTAGCAAGAAACATGCAGCTCCCAATGGGTGATAAACTTACAATTGAATACCATCACACCAAAAATAACATACCAGATACAGAAGTGCTGGTTGAGGCGAGTGTGTCAAAATGCCAGCTCCTAAAGCAGCTACCAGCCCAATTGCATATCCAGACAGGGCATACCAAAAGTACTTGTGCCCTTTACAAGAAGGTATCCCAATTGGATTCAGTGAACTTGAATCCTTGCTCCATCTATGATCAAATGAGAGAACTAATGCGAGAAGCATAGAAGGAACGACCTACATACCCAACACAATTCCAAAAGCTTACAAGTATGCCACAGTTTATCACGTAATGAAGTCAAACGGAATGAGACAATTGAAGGAACAATGAGGACATGACATTCTTAACCAAGTCAAGTCAACGAAAGGCGCATGCATCAGTATTTAAGTGCTCAGGCTAATGTGTTAGCACCCCACTTGAGATTCCTACCTCCACTTACTGACAAGTACACACATACAACCATGATTATAAACACATAAAAGATGCTTCCCCAGAATATGCCTAAATTCTCTAACCACCCAAATAGATGCAGTAGACTATCACACATAAATAACTAAACAAATCAACATTCTATAACAGTAAAAAGGAAATTCATAGCATCATGTAACAACCTATGATATTCCCACAATTCATTTATGCAAAATTTATAATGCAACATGCTTCTGCACTATAGCTTTAAATATCAAGAGCCCTAGTCTCCTAGAACTCCAACTTTCAATGCTTAGAGAGGATTTTGATTATTAGAGTAACCAAACATAAAAGAAGTTTTACCATGTCGCCTAGACCAAGCATTATGAAGTCAGCAGCATTAATTTCTGGGACCACACCACGAAACAAGTTCCTGGGGAATACAATCTTATAAGGCAGCCCCAGTTTTTCAGTAAACAATTGCAATCCAGGAAGACTGAACTTATTAGCGACTGTGTGAACAAGATTAGCTGATTGCTGTGTTACTACATAGACCATAACATTTGCACCAAAAAGCCTCTCAGAATAGTATACCCAGAATATGTCGTACACAAACAAACCACCAAGGAGCATGGCACAAATTTTGATGTTGGGAAGGCGTATATGACTCACAAACGTGATACAAAGAGATATGCCCAGCAAGTTGTTTAACATCCAATGTCCAGAAATAAGCCATGCTACAACTATACCGGAGCATAGCAACAGTAGAAACCCCTGTATTCGGGTATATGATTTGGAACAACAGCGAGATAGAAATGGGTCAGCTAAACCAAATTGCGACCTCATATAGGCAGTGTATGGTGAAAGCCATAAGTAAAGGGATGAAGCAGAGGCAATTGCAATGAAAGCAATTAGAAGTTGCGAGATAGAAGTGAAGACGTAGAACATCAAAAGAAGGCCGCAAGAGCACAGAATGGGTATCATGAGTGCTTTGGACTTATCTAAAATAATGGATTCTTCGGACGAGTCATGGTTTTGCTCCATTTCTTTCCCATAGTTAAAAGCTCGAATCGCAGAACCAAATGTCACTGCTATAGCTGTCAAAATGAGAGTCACAGAAGCCGGTTCCAACAAATATGCAAGCTTCCACAGCGGCTCCATGGTTTATATAATGACAGTGTGAAACACTCTTTCTGATGTAGTATGCCTAATTTGTCTCTCTTGCCTATATACCAATTCCAAATACAACACCCCTAAGAATTACAAACTTTATAACCAAAGCTGGACTTCTTTTTTTTCTCTGACCCCTTTGACCAGAGAAATTCAGGCAACCTGCAAAACAATTGTTATTTGAATAAGCAAGGACACGTACTAAGAATAGATACACAAATAAATAACCCAGAGAAAGAGTAGCTACTCAACTTAATGAAGAGGAAACTAATTCTTATATTAGACAACAACTTGTTCAAATATTCAGGAAAGCAACTTATAAACACATTAAAAAAACAAGTGAAACAATGCTGCATAGTCTCTTATTTTGTTTCATAAGAGTTCAAAAGCGGCTTTGTTTTAGATTTTTCCTTTTCTTCTTGCACAACTAAAAAAAGTACTTTTCAGGTGCATAATTCCCACCCCAGAAAATATAACATTGCAAGATTTTGTTTTTCAAACCTTCACAAACACACAAAAAATAAATATACAAGAAACATCTGGAGTAAGTATATTTTTCATACAATAATATAATTTAAATCTAATTTGCTAATCTAACCCATCACAACCATTGCATTAATTGTAGGTCCCAACAAATATTGGGGTCATTATCAATCCAATGGTCACGAATGATTAAATCAACAAATTACGTCTAGAGCATTACTTCTCCATAGTATATAGGCTTACATATAAATATTTGGCAGCTAACTTTCCGGGGAGTGTTCTGTTTCTAAAGCTCTTTTTAAACACTAAATATTCTCAGTGGAGACAAACAAAACCCATAAAAGAAACACTCCATACAATGACCCATCGCACATAATAATCTACACACCAATGTTAACCGTCTATGGTTTATAGATGAACAATTTATGTAAAGATTATATCAAGAAAGAGCGAAATTGAAGGTACATAAACAAGTAAAGATCCGAAAATTGAATATATTCAATTACAAAATGCGACAACTTCTACCACAAATGTCAAGATTACATAGTGTGCATCACTTACGCTCGTCAAGGACTTATAAACTGAACATTTTACGCAAAAGATTGTATCAAGAAAGAATGAGACTGAATGTATATAAACAGGTGAAAAAAGATCCGAAAACTGAAGATCTTGGAGAAGAAATGCGATAAATTGTACCAATAAAGGTGAGAAAATAGGGTTTTTCTTGCGTTAAATCGGTTGTCAGGGAGGGTTTTGAACATGGACTTGCCTTGGACTAGAAGAGTTTGAAAGTCTTCTGTCTCTCCGTCCCTCCCTCCTTCTCTCTCTCTCTCTCTCACCGGTACGAAGGCTCCTTTCTCGGAAGCTTGTTTCCCACGGTAGGATGAGAGCAGCAGATCCAAAATAACAACTTTGCACTTCTGATCCAAATATTTATGTGTTATTATGTATTTATACTAGAACTAAAAGGTTCTCTTTCCAAATGTCCTTTTGGGAATTAATTGTTTGGGCCAATTGAAGCTTTTCAATCATTGAGCGGGCCAGTAGATTCTAGGGTCCAAGATAGTTTCTCAGTTCCTTGGGCATAGGCCTAATTTTGCTATGTATAGGCCCTATTGGGTTTGGCTGAGACTTTCTTTTCTCGGAAGAAGTTATAATACACTTCAACTGTTAATCGAGCCGAGCTATTTTGGTTTGGCTTGAATTCGACTTGTGTTATAAATAAATCGAGTTTGAATAATTTTTAAAGTTCATTTAGAAAATGAGTCTAAAAGGCTTGGCTAGAATTCATAAAACTCGACTCGTTTATATGTAAAATAATCGAACTACTCGGATTTGCTCGGCTCATTTTCTAAATAAGCCGAACTTGAACAAATTATTAGACTTGCTTAGAAAAAAGAGCTAGACAAATTAGGGCTCAAACTTATAAAACTCAGACTCGATTAAAAAACCTACCTAGACCTTATTTACACTATGGATTAATTACTAATTAATATTTGTTCGCCATTGGAAGAAGGGATATGCTCTTAATGAGAATTGTCAAAACTGAAAAAGTTTCACTATTAACCAAATCTTGAATTAACTTTTAATTAATGTTTTTAAAATGAGTCTTAAATATATGAGTAATGCTACATAGACTTAAAAGTAGTAGTGATCCCTATAAATGCTGAAACTCACAGTAAAATCAATAGTTATAATTATCAAGTCTACTTTTTAAATCCATGTAGCATTGCTCTAAATATATTGTGGAGTTATTCCATGAGGCAATGAAATCATGTTTTTAATGTGAAGGATTTCTCTAATTGAAGAAGATGTGATAGGCTTATCAATGGTTCAAGGATTTGATTTCATCAAGTTCAAATTTGGTATACTTTAAGAAATTTGATTATTTTACCCGACACATGTTCTTTTTTAACATTTTTATTTTTCTAAAGTTGGTAAAAATAGAAAATCCCAAGTACATATCATATGTACTTCAAGTTAATTTCATAAAAATAATAATTGAATTTAAACATAAAGTTCTATAAAATTCAATCGGATTGAATATTGATTTATTTAAGTTCGAATATTTGAAATTATAGGATTAAATACAAATAATTTATTAAAATTTAATTAATTGAATTTAGATTAAAATCTCATCAAATGGTAAATCTAATGGGAAAATCACACTTTGTACCCAAAAGATTTAAATTTTTTTATTTTATACTCTCAAATATTAATATTTTTGTATTATACCCTCAAGATATTAAAATTATTACAATGTGGTCTTGTCCACATTTATATTGATAGAATGAACAATAAAAACTATTTAAAAATATATTGTAATAATTTTAATAAATTGAGAGTATAATATAAAAAAAATTAATATTTAAAAGTACAAAATGAATTCTTTTTTTTTTTAAATTTTAAGGTATAAAGTGCAATTCGTTCAATCTAGACAAAAAAGAGGGACCTAACTAACTTCTTTCCCTCTAGCGTTCCAATACAATTGATCTGATCCGTAACGTCCTTATCCTCGCTGTTTCAACGCTCGGGGTCATCCGTTTCTTTGGTTGGCTACTTATATCAGACATTCTCTCTCCCCGTCTTTGGGACTCGTCCTCAAAACAGCGATCGCATTTTTTTTGCTGAACTTCGAAAAGCCTGTTCTTATAATCTCTTTCCCTGTTTCTTCAATCCTCATCCTCATCCTCATTCTCTTCTCTTCTCTGTTCATTTCATCTTATTCTCTGTTTTTACTCTCACGCCTCAATTTCATTCCCCTCTGGGGAAATTTTTTTCGGCATATCAGAATCGGCTGTTCAATCCTTTTCCCATGTGATAGAATTTATTTAAGAAGGTTTGCATTCACAGAGAAATTTAGAATAGAGCAAAATTCATGTCTCACTTCATGCATTTAAATTTTAAATAGCCATGAGTTGCACACACAAGCATCATTTAGAAAGCTAAATGCTATTTAGATTTAATTTTAAGATTTAATCAATTATAATTATTGGATTAAAAGTGAATTCTAAGAATTTAAAATTAATTTAATAATTATATTGAATTAGATCCATAGTTAGATCTATAAATTAAGTTCTTATAGCATTACCCCTTTAGCAAATGTCATTTTCTTTTTTCAATATATAATGGACTTTGAACAAGATGATGCATAAGGGACAATATTTCTTTCTCAATCAACTTCAAAGAAGTTTTCGCCCACCAATAAAAAAGTAATAATGATATGTGCACTTCTCGTATTCCAAACAAAAGTTTTTTAGCCAGCTCCTTTAATTGATAAGAAATAATTGGCATACGAGAAGTGAGATTCCTAACCACAAGAGAGATGAGGTTGCTTTGTCTTGCAATTTAATGGTTTTTGTCGTGGTGTCACGTCACGAAATATGAATACCTCGTGACGATCTCCACTAGGTCGAGATATTATTTATTGGGAAATACTATATATTTTAAATTTGTAACTTAAATTTGCATCTCAAAAGAAAAAAGGGGCATCATTGAATGAGTGGGTCCTATCAACTTTTTTAAATGGAACTCACTGATCCAATAATTCCCTTCATTTGGGATACACATTTAGGTTGTAAATTTGGGTTACATAACATTACTCTTATTCATTACATTTTCGCTTACTTATTAATTACTCCATCATATATGGTGAATAACTCATTTATAGTTTATGTTTGAATCTATGATATGTGGTCTATCATAAGTGAAATTAGTGGAAATGTAATAATTTTTTTTTGAATCTTTGTGATTCCATTCTAAAATAACTCTTGTAATCATGGTGAATTATTGGCATATTAATAATAATGATCATTTTAATAGGGAGGTGGGTGGTGCAATGACATCAACTCATGCTTGGAAAGAGCCAAATCTCGCCGTGGATCAACATATTATATGAGTAAGTGGAAGGTCTTCTCTGAAATCCTTAGCAACAACGCTTCTTTAAATCCTGGTATGTCTTTACCCACTAGGATTGTTATATGGCCCAAGACTGAGTAGTAAGATTGGGTAGAGCATGGACTCTTATGATGCTCACTATCATGGGACAATTTGACTCCAATCATTTTCCTACAATAATGTGCACAGTAGGTGTCTCCTACTGGCAACATGTTCTTAGTTAAGAATTAGACTCAAAAATGGTACTGTTCCTCAGTTTGTTTATTGTCCTTTCACGTGATTAATGGTTGGCGCCGAGGCACACAGCTATTACTTTGTTTCTGCTTTCAATGCTCGGGGTCATTCGTTTCTTTGGTTGGCTACTTATATCAGACATTCTCTCTCCCCGTCTTTGGGACTCGTCCTCAAAACAGTGAGCGCATTTTTTTCTCTAAACTTCGAAAAGTCTGTTCTTATAATCTCTTTCCCTATTTCTTCAATCCTCATTCTCATTCTCTTCTCTGTTCATTTAATCTTATTCTTTGTTTTTACTCTCACGCCTCAATTTCATTCCCCTCCGGCGGAAAATTTACCGACAAAACAGAATCGGCTGTTCTTAGCTCAGTTCTCTCATCATCATTCGAATTTCTTTGCATTTGGCACAGTTTTGGAAAAATTTATTATGTCCGAGGCTAGCCATTACGTTGCCGAGACGCACGGGCTATTTTATGGAAGAACACAAAATCATGCAGTGATTGCGTTGAAATTCAACTATAGCATGCATCTTCAGAAAATTTGACGAAATTTTACAGACTGTTCACACACTCTCGCGAATCGTTATAAACATTACATATCTCTTTTTCTCATATATTTCTCATTATCATTTGAGCGAGACTTCAAGTTGAGGTGAGGAGAATATGAATATGATAGTAGTAGTTTCGTTTAACTTGATTGTGCTAACGTATGGATCGTCGTTCATTTACGCGGAGGAAGAGCGGCTTCTGGTGAACATGACTCTGGTTCGAAACGCTACGGCTCTCGAAGCTTGTAAGCCTTTAACGAAACTTATAAATTATTCGATATAATTTTCTTTTCTCTCATGTACTGTGTTTTCAGATAAATGAAATGTATTTTAAAATACTGCTTTTTTTTTTTTTTTGAGGTAATTATGTATTTTTTTGGATGAATATTCTTAGATTGCTTGGATGGAAGTTTGCCTGCTTATCATCTCCACAGAGGATTTGGCGCTGGAGCACGCAACTGGCTTTTGCAGTTTGAGGTAATTCTTTGGCCTTTTGTAGGGGCAAAAAGGGCAAAAAAATCTAACAGCAGTACTAGGGAGCTAATTAGGGATGTTGTGAGAAACTGAAATTATTTTTTTTTAATGTTAGATGAAATCAATTTTTAATTCAATAATTATATTTAATTACGTTTCTAAATTCGATCGCCAAATTTTTAATTAGCATTTTCCAAAATCTAAAAACCAACATGCAGAACTATCCTATACAAAGAAGCATTGAATTAAATATCAAAATACAACCAAATGATTAGTCTAGTTGTAGTTCAATCATTTGAAAAAAAATTCAATGAAAGATAAATCAGGTATTCGAATATTTCACGAAGCGTAGTTCTATAAGGCGACTGTCTATAGATTTATCCTATTGTATGGAGAGACGATTTTACACAAGATCCAACATTAGTCTGATACATGAGCAAGAAATACTACGGTGATCAATTGGGGTAATTGAGATATCCAAAAAAAAGTATCAAAAAACAATATTTTTGAGAGAAAATTATTAATTATTAATTTTTTTGAATTTATTTATCAAATTATGATATTTTTTAAAAACAAGATTCTTGATGTCACTTTTGCTAATATTATACTTTAATAAATAAATTTAAAAGTGTCCAATTCCGATAATTTTATTTCAAAATTACCGCTACCTAATTCAAGAAGTATTGGGGTTTTCTTATATTTTATTTTTCCCAATGAAATTGCGCCACAGCCCAACTGACTCTATTAATCAAAATAACAATGATTAAGTTATTGTTTTTGAAATGGTTGGACAGACTGATACTTAATGAAGTTAATAATACGATTAGTTGAACAAACATATAAATTATCGATTTTTTTTCCGATACTTAGAAATTATCAGTTTCAATCCTTTTCCCATGTGATACAATTTATTTAAAAAAGTTTGTATTCACAGAGAAATTTAGAGAAGAGCAAAATTCATGTCTCACTTCATGCATTTAAATTTTAAATAGCCATTAGTTACACACACAAACATCGTTTAGTAAAGCTAAATGCTATTTGAATTTAATTTTAAGACTTAATCAATTATAATTATTAGATTAAAAGTGGATTCCAAGAATTTAGAATTAATTTAATAATTATATTGAATTAGATCCATAATTAGATTTATAAATTAAATCCTTATAGCATTACTCTTAGCAAATGTCATTTTCCTTTTTATTTTTCCAATATATAATGGACTTTGAACAAGATGATGCATAAGGGACAATATTTCTTTCTCAATCAACTTCAAAGAAGTTTTCGCCTACCAATAAAAAAGTAATAATGATATGTGCAATTTAATGGTTTTTGTCTTGCAATTTAATGGTTTTTGTCGTGGTGTCACATCACGAAATATGAATACCTCGTGACTATCTCCTCTAGGTCGAGATATTATTCATTACATTTTTGCTTAGTTATTAATTACTCTATCGTATATGATGAATAACTCATTTATAATTGAAAAATGCAACATAATTCAAATGAAATCTAAAAATTAAAATTCAAATACATATTATCATTTGAATGAGTGTGGAATGAGTGAGTCTTACTGAAAAAATTGATGGGACCCACTCATCCAATGGATGATATCCATTTGAATTGCAATTTTTTTGGATTTTGTAGCATTGCTCTTTATAATTTATGCTTGACTCTATGATATGTGGTCTATCATAAGTGAAATTAGTGGAAATATAATAATTTTTTTTTGAATCTTTGTGATTCCATTCTAAAATTACTCTCGTAATTATGATGAATTATTATTCTTATGACGAATCAATAAATCTTGCCATGATTGGCATATTAATGTTGTTGTGGTTTGGTCCATGTTAGGCATTATGATTCCTAATTTCTTATTCATTAATAATAATGATCATTTTAATAGGGAGGTGGGTGGTGCAATGACATCAACTCATGCTTGGATAGAGCCAAATCTCGTCGTGGATCAACACATTACATGAGCAAGTGGGAAGTTTTCTCTGGAATCCTTAGCAATAATGCTTCTCTAAATCCTGGTATGTCTTTATCCACTATGATTGTTATATGGCCCAGATTGAGTAGTAATATTGGCTAGAGCATGGACTCTAAGGGTCTGTTTGGTATATTTTTTGGGAGGGGTTTGGATTAGATTGTCCAAACCTGGGTTTGACCCAAAAATGAGATTTAACACTCAATGTTGTCCATACCTATGTTTGGTATGCACAGAGATATATGACTATTATGATAATATATTTGTATATAAATGACTATTGTGTTCCTTAACTAATTTGTATATATGGGATATATAGGATATATAGGGATATAAATGTCATTTGCACCTTAAACTCATTAACTCACATATGAACCCCCCTTGGGTTTCATGAAACCCAAGTATGTGGAAAGGAGAAAGACACTTGGGGTGTGTTTTGTTTAGGCATTAGAAAATACCGGATTAGATAAACCCGTCCATCTCATAGCCATCAATCTGAGATGCTTCCTCATTCCATGTTTAGTTCAAGTATTAAAAAGTAGTGGATCTCACATTTATCTCATCCAATACTGTGTTTGGATATAATATTAAATGATGGTTAAACATTAAATTATTAAGGAACCTTTAAGATAATTATATCCTAGAGAGAGGATAAAAAATATCTTTTGTCAAAATATACTTCAATCAGACTATTTAAACCCAGTGGGTTTATTTAAGAAGGTGTATGTGGCTATAAATGCACTATTTATTTTCTAGGTGATAATACCAATTCTAAAGTGTGTATCCAAACGTGAAAGTATAAGGGATAAGATGAGCCCAAATATATTTTTTTTCAATGCTTCTTTCTTATTACCTAAAACAAACACATCCTAAGAATTTTGTCTACCTGTATGCTATAAATATGGGCACCGACTCCTACCTAGAAGATGACAGCGAATAAGACAACCGATATGCATGCGCATATCGCTCAACCCCACTACCTAGAGACCTTGGTCATATGTCTAGGGTTATTTTATACGATCATAAGACATAAGTCCAACATTGTATAATAATGTAACAGAAACAGGAAAGAGAGTCAAAAGGAAGAAGATAAAACACTTAAACCCAGCTCATAGGTGCTGAGCTGTTGTCGGATCATGAACCAAATTGTTGCGAGTGGGACTCTCCTCGAATTCAAACCTTTTTTTTGATGTGGGTTTGAATGTATAGGCTCCAAATCATGCTGCAGTTGCTGCAATGTTCAAGCATTTGCTTTTTTAACTTTGGTACAAGAATGTTTCTAAATCAAATCAAGTAAAATTTAGATATGATGTGGTTTCTTCATCTCAAAAAGAACATGATGGGAAGTGATAAGGCATATATACCATATGTTACAAAGGATAATGAAAATGTTCTCTGAATTGCAAGAGAACATTTCCATTCTACATCTCAACTAGTTGTCTTATTGGCAACTGTTTACTTACATTAGGCACTGTTGGTGTATGAAATGTCATTTCTATCGTTTCTTTTAAGATATTTAAAGAATTATCCATTAACAAACGTAATTCAATTGCATCAAAAAGAGCAGATTTTTACAATTGGAATCGAGTGAAGCTTAGATATTGTGATGGAGCATCATTTGCAGGGGAAGCTAAGTTTGACAATGGAGTAAGTATATTACAGTCCCATTTTGTTTTAACAATTTTTGTACTTATTCAGTTTCTTGTTCCATCAAATATAAGTATAGTTGCTCTATCAAACATATTTAAATCTTATAATTTGGTTTGCATACTTCTAATCAAGGATTTTTCTTATGTGATAAAACTGGCAGACGTCATTACTTTATTTCAGAGGACAGAGGATCTGGCAAGCAATTATTCTTGATCTTCTCCCAAAGGGTCTTGGCAGTGCCAGAAAGGTAAAACATATTTCTTGCCGGATTTATGTTTTTCCTTGTTAGATTTTGAAGCATTCCGGGGAATAATATAAGGCCTTGTAGGAAAGACTATGACAGTTCCGGGATCCCTCTTTGCATAATACATGAATTCAGGTGTGCTTAATGGTTGTTTGATCACATTTATTATTTCTTTAGGCTCTGCTTTCGGGATGTTCTGCTGGGGGTTTGGCATCCTTTTTGCACTGTGACAACTTCACCAGCTATCTACCAAGTAACACAAGCGTGAAATGCTTGAGTGATGCTGGATTTTTCTTGGATGTGTAAGTCATTACCTTCTTCAAATGGAATGTTTTAGATTTTACTTCAATTTCTCAATTCAATGGTAAAAAATCTGTCTTTTTTCACTGCAGAAGAGACATAAGTTTGAACTACACTATGAGATCTTTCTATGAAGACGTTGTTTCTTTACAGGTACACCTCTCACTCTAAGAAGAATTGGATTGATTTTGGGTGCCCTTTATCTGTTTCACAATATGACACTTCATGCATCATAGAACCTCTTACTTAAACTCTGGTATTGTGCATATTTACTGTTTCTAATCTCAGATGTTATCAAGCAATTTCCAGGGTGTAGAACAGAATCTTGATAAAAACTGCACGAGTTCTGGTCACGATCCACAAGAAGTATGATTTACATGCCTCCTTATTTTTGGTTTAGCAAATAGCAATCCTAAAATTTAAGCATTGTTCTGACCATTTCTGAGGTCTTTTTCAGTGTTTCTTCCCGCAGAATGCATTGCCATACATCACAACACCATTTTTCATCTTGAACTCGGCATATGATGTGTACCAAGTAAGATCTTTCAACTCATTACTGCGAAATTATACAGTCCCAGACAATGCACTTTTCTAGTGCTTGTGATGCAATGGTGAGAAGTGATTGCAAGTTGCAACTTTTTATGTCAACAGTTTCATCACATATTGGTGCCGCCTTCTGCTGATTTGCATGGACATTGGAATCACTGCAAGCTTAATCCAGCAGCCTGTAGCACAGACCAGATAAATATTTTGCAAGGTTTGGTTTTGATCTCTACATTCTTTTCAAAGTATATGTTCTTACTTTCTTCTGATACCTCTTCATCAGCGTTTTTCATTTAAGATTTACTATTTGAAAGTTATTTCCTTTTAAAAAAACACTTCAGCTTCCATGCTGCATGATTATCTCGGAGTTATTCGAAATAAGTGTGTGAAGTAAATCGTCGATATTATAACAGTTTACTAGAATTTTTGTTTACAGGATTCAGGAACGATATGCTTACAGCTTTGAGTTATTTCTTTGAAAATTCTGGAAGAGGAGGAATGTTTATAAATTCTTGTTTTGCTCATTGTCAAAGCGAGTCACAGGACACATGGTTTGCAGCTGATTCCCCAAGAGTGCACAATAAGGTTTATAAACAAATCCTTTACCCTGTTATACACAATGGTGCTGATGCGTTTCTGTTGTTTTTAAACAAATCCTTTACTCTATGTTATGCTATTTATTTGAACAACTCGAAAAATGCCCATCTCACCTACTTCATTACCCCCAGCTATATCTCGTATCTATATTGAACAAAATGGTTTCATGTTCTTTGTAGACCATTGCAGAAGCAGTTGGTGATTGGTACTTTGGAAGAAGGGTCTCTAAGGAGATTGACTGTGCATATCCTTGTGACACCACTTGTCATAACATAATTGGCTGATACTATAGACTCAGGTACTACATTTTTAACCGAGAAATACAACTTAGACATAATTTACTGATATAATCTGTTGATCTAATTATTCGTAATCATTGGATTGACAGTAGACCCCAGTATTTATTAGAACCCACAACCTAACCAATAATTGTGATTGATTAGGTCAGGAAATTAAATCTAAATAGCATTATTGTTTTTAACCATATAAAACTCAATATTAGGTTCTCTATAATGCAATTTTTTTTGGGTCATTTCTCTATAATGCAATTGAAGTGCATAATGAATCAGTATTATTTTATAATGCAAAATATTTAGCAGATATTGCAGGTTCAGTAGAAGATTTGAAGGCAAATACAACACAGAGTAGTCATTTTCATGGGGATTTCTTATTCTCAGCTTTACACAAGGAGAGATTACACATTTTTATATACAATTCACACATGTTTTTTTAACTTCTTCCATTCAATAAGAGCATCTCCAATCTGGTTTTGTATTTTACTTATTCAAAAGTATATTTTTTCTATTTTAGTTACTCACTTTTTCAATACACACTCAAACACATTTTTTATATTTAACTACTTTTAAATATTATTTCACATATTTTGTATTTCTATTGAGACTGTTGGAATTGTTGGAGGGAGAAAGAAAGAGAGAATAGAGGGAAAACAGAGAGTGGACAATAGAGGTGGGAAAAGATAGGAGGAGAGAGAAAAATTATAAAGTATCTATACAAGTTGTTACAGTGATGTTTTATATTTTACCAATAGACCATTGGTCCTCCTTGTCTTATAAAGGCTTTGTCTTATTGAGGTATGGTACCGAAAAAATAAAATGAACGGTTGATATATAATGAAGAACTTCCACTGTTGATCAAGTCTAACACTTTTTACCAGCTACCTACTGAGCCTTACAAATTCATAAAAAAAACAACTCAGACGAAGAAGAAGAAGATGGAGTTGCAGACAACAAAACTGTACTATCATTATCCTCTCCTCTCCTCTGTCTCTCTCTCACGTGACACAGTTCCAGGATCCATCAGTTATTATTGAAGAAAGTTTAATCGTAAGTAAAATAATAGATTATCGACTCTTAATTTATTGTCAATGTTTAATCTTTTGTGTTCCCAACTTCCAATTCCTGCCATCTTCCTCATAAGTACTAAACTTAGATAAGCTACAACCCATGTGCATTATCAGTGTCCCAAATTCCCAATGATCCAATCATAGTAAATTCATAAAAAATTATCATCATTTATTAAAATAAAGATTGAGATTATAGTAAATTCATAAAAAAAAAAAAAAAAAAAACTCAGACGACGAAGAAGAAGGAAAAATAAGAAGATGGAGTTGCAAAATTGTTTTTATCCCTATGAATCCTTCAAGAGATTATAAAATCATCATCATTTATTAAAACTAAGGTTGAGATTATAGTAAGAGTACTACTTTTGTTAGTTAACATTACCATTTTTTTGGTTAAGAGTACCACTTTTTTGTTAACATTACCACTGTTTTGGTTAACATTACCACCTTTTTTGTTAACATTACCACTGTTTTGGTTAAAAGTACAATTTTTTTAGTTAATATTACAACTGTTTTGATTAAGAGTACCACTTTTTTGGTTAACATTACCACTGTTTAAGTTAAGATTACCACTTTTTTGGTTAACATTACCACTTTTTTGGTTAAGATTACAATTTTTTTAATTAAGAGTACCATTTTTTTTTGTTAACATTACCACTGTTTTGATTAAGAGTACCACTTTTTTTGTTAATATTGCCATTTTTTTGGTTAAGAGTACCACTTTTTTGATTAACATTACCACTGTTTTGGTTAATATTACCACTTTTTTTTGTTAACATTACCACTGTTTTGGTTAAGAGTACCACTGTTTTGGGTAATATTACCACTTTTGTGGTTAAGATTACCACTGTTTTGGTTAAGAGTACCACTGTTTTGATTAATATTACCACTGTTTTGGTTAAGAGTACCACTGTTTTGGATAATATTACCACTTTTTTGGTTAACATTACCACTATTTTGGTTAAGAGTATCACTGTTTTGGATAATATTATCACTTTTTTGGTTAACATTACAATTGTTTTGGTTCAGAGTACCACATTTTTTTTGTTAACATTACCACTATTTTTGTTAATATTACCACTTTTTTTGTTAACATTATCACTATTTTGGTTAAGAGTACCACTGTTTTGGGTAATATTACCACTTTTTTGGTTAAGATTACCATTGTTTTGGTTAAGAGTTCCACTCTTTTGGTTAACATTACCACTGTTTTGGCTAATATTACCACTGTTTTGGTTAAAAGTACCACTATTTTGGATAATATTACCATTTTTTTGGTTAACATTACCACTGTTTTGGTTAAAAGTACCACTGTTTTGGATAATATTACCATTTTTTTTTGTTAACATTACCACTATTTTGGTTAAGAGTATCACTTTTTTTGTTAACATTACCACTGTTTTGGTTAAGAATACCATTTTTTTGGTTAATATTACCACTATTTTGGTTAACATTACTACTGTTTTGGTTAAGAATACCACTGTTTTGGATAATATTACCACTGTTTTGGATAATATAACCTGGATCGCTTATGTAGCGATCGGGTATTCACTTAGCGATCAAGTTTGCAAATCAATCTCGATCCCTGGACAAATCTCGATCGCTCAACCAGCGATCAAGATTTTAGCTTGTCCAATAAATTTCACTTATACCCCTAAATTTTCACCTCTTTTCAATTTTCCCTCATATTTTTCATATTACATCCTCAACTATGTAATTAGTTTCATATTACCCCAAATTTTTTTACCTATTTTAATTTAACATCAAAGGTGTACCAAATATGATAATTTTGTTATAATTTATTTAACGGTGAAAAAATTTGTTGTAATAATTTTAACTTAACCCAAAAGTATTTAATTGAATGAAATTGAAAGTTTATTTGATTAATTAAATGTTAACTAGTTGAATTTGAATGTTAATTTAGTGAATTAAATGCTTATTATAAAAACTTGAATGTTAATTAGATGAAATTGAGTGTTAGTTTGGTGTTACTTTGATGAATTGAATGTTAATTTGATGTTAATTTGATAAATTAAATTTTAATTGGATGAAATTACATGTTAATTTGGTGTTGATTTGATGAAATTACATGTTAATTTGGATGTTAATTTGATTAATTTAGTGTAAATTGGATGAATTTGAATGCAAATTAGATGAATTCAATATTAATTTGATGTTAATTTGAGTAATTTATTGTTAACTTGTTGAATTTAATTGTGAATTTAATGAACTAAATGTTTATTAGATAAAATTAAATGTTAATTAGATGAAAATTGAATGTTAATTTGGTGTTAAATTGATTAATTGAATATTAATTAGATGGAATTGTATGTTATTTTGGTGTTAATTTGATAAATTGAATCTTTATTGTTTGATTTAGAATGTTAATGTAATATTAATTTGTTAATTACATGTTAATTAAATAATTTGGATGAAAAATAATATTAATTTAGTGTTAATTAATTACAAGTTGAATTTTAATGTTAATTTGATGAATTGAATGTGTTAATGTAATATTAATTTGTTAATTACAGTTAATTAAATACTTTGGATGAAAAATAATATTAATTTAGTGTTGATATGATAAATTGAATTTTTATTGAATATTAATTAAATGAATTGAATGTTAATTGGATGATTTTGGAATAAATTGGATGAATTTAATATTAATTAAGTTGAATTTTAATATTAATTTGATGAATTGAATGTGTTAATGTAATATTAATTTGTTAATTACATGTTAATTAAATACTTTTGGGTTAAGTTAAAATTATTACATCCAAGTTTTTCACCACTAAATAAATTATAACAAAGTTATCATATTTGGGTACACATTTGGTGTTAAATTAGAATATGTAAAAAAATTTGGGATAATGTGAAACTAATTACATAGTTGAAGGTGTAATATGAAAAATATGAGGGAAAAATTGAAAAAAAGTGATAATTTAGGGGTATAAGTGAAATTTATTGGACAAACTAAAATCTTGATCGCTGGTTGAGCGATCGAGATTAGTCCAGGGAAAATGGTACTCTTAACCAAAAAAGTGGTACTCTTAACCAAAAAAAATGGTAATGTTAACAAAAAAAGTGGTAATGTTAACCAAAAAAGTGTTACTCTTAACCAAAAAAATGGTACTCTTAACAACAAAAGTGATACTCTTAACCAAAAAAGTTGTAATCTTAACCAAAAAAGTGGTAATCTTAACCAAAAAAATGGTAATGTTAACAAAAAAAGTGGTACTCTTACGTCAACAGTGCAATCTTAACCAATTGAAAGTTAAATATGATAAATAATTATCATTTTTTAAAACTAATTTTAATTTCTATTATCACTTAAAATAGTGGTGAACTTAGATAACCTAATCTAACATCCTAATATTTTTAACTTAATCTAAAATGGTAAATTTAATGTCACTCAATAACCCCAAATATTGTAAATTTTTTCTTATGTTTTTATTTAGGTTTAAATAAGATAAATAATTATCATTTTTTAAAACTAATTTTAATTTATATTATCACTTATTTTTAAAAGTGTATAGCGGTTTTATTTATTTTTAAAATATATACCGGTTTCACCGGTTATGGGTTTTGTGAGATTTGAGAGTGTACAGGTGGCGACCTTATATTCATTTTAGATTTTCGGTATTGTACCAATTTCCACCTTTTCGATATTGAAGCCAACTCCTTAGGATAATATTATGTAACTCAAATTTGTATCCCAAATTTATATTCCAAATGAATGGGAATCATTAGATGAGTGGATCTCATCAACTTTTTTAATTAGGACCCACTGATTCAACCATCCTTATTGATTTGAGATGTATATTTAGGATATAAATTTGAGATATATAGCATTACTCAATTAATTATGAGGAGGGTTATTTCACTTTTGATATCTAAAGAATGTTTGTTTTATTAGTTTAGTTTTTAATATATTAATTTTTTCAATTTATTTTTTAAAATATTCAATTCGTATTTAAATGATCTGTACATATATGAACCGTTAAATTTTTTTCGAAAATAATCACATGATACCGAATGACACACATGGTTATTTTTGTCATAAAACTAATGATTCATCTGTGTAGAAATCATTTAAACACGAATTAAAAAATTCAACGACCAAATTAATAAAATTAATACATTAAGAATCAAATTGACAAAACAAATATACTTTAAGAATGAAAAATTCTATTAATGTTAAATCGGTAAAAAATAAAAACTAATTGATGTGGCAGTATAAAGTACAATAATGATATTTTTATTTTTACTTTTATTTATTTAATATTCAAAATTTAATTATCATGTCAACAATCATGTCAAATGAACTTTATTTTTAATCTTATTTTTTAGTTTCGTCTAGCATTAGTACTCTTTTAATTAAATTGAGCACCAACTCCTCTATTAGCCCACATTAAGCAAATGTCAACGCACTGTGTGGTTAGACTTCTAAGTTCCACTATTATGACTTTTGAAGATTTATTAGTTCTGGCCTTGACTAGTCTTAGATTTGTTGTGGACTTTGATCGGTAAAAGTCAACCTCAATCAGCCTTTGCGAAGCCTGACGACAGATCCCTTGTTATGAAAAAAACAGCAAATAAAAAATATATATACCAGTCAAACCACTAAATACCAACTGGGAATTAAAATAATATAATTTCAAACTTATTAATTAAAATACATTTGTTTTTACGATGTGTGTTTCTAAAACACGATTTTACTTTAAAAGCATGTTTCAAAACCCACGCTTTCAATGGGAAAAAAAGAAGTTCAAATTTTGTTCTCAAAATATACTTTTACCATAAAATCATGTTTTAAAAACACGACTTTATAAGAACACCAATACTTTGATAAATAAATTTAAAATTACAGTATTTTGAAAAATTAAAATTACAATATTCTCTGGTAAAGAAATTTAAAACCTATCGTAAATCGAATAAAAAATTCTCCAATGGAGGCTAGCTATATTCTACGTGAGGGTATCACCTTATAAAGTTGTAGCTGGCATTTCTCTTCCATTAATTGTTTGGTTGAACATGAAGGCTTTTGGTAAAAGAGAAGTATTTTATTCACTTATTTCAGAATTTTGATTGAAATTCAGCCATGGAGGGGTCTCGTTGTAGAGTTTTTTTTTTCTTTCCTTTTTTTAATAATCCAAGTTGAACAAAACATGAATTTCCTTTGATTATCAAAAATAAAATTTCTCAGACGTACAAGGAATTTTTTTTTAAAAAGAAGACTTCAGATTAAATAGAGCATCTTCCCTAAAACGTTATGTTTTATTACAATATTGACATTCTTACCCTTTTTTTCAATCGAGAGCCATTAAGATCCACTAATCTAACAAGATTAATACTATTAGGATCTAAAATTTGACCTAATCTATTGACTTAGTGAAGTAGCTTCATTGTAATCGTTGAATTAACACCAATTTATAATATTTGATGGGACTTATGGTCAATCCAATAACTATAGTAAATTAGGTCGACAAATTAGGAGAGATAGAGAGAGTGTAAAATGTATTAGATTAGTGTTAGACACTAAAAACACATTTAATGATATTGAACAAAACTTATGAGTTTTTTAAACTAATATTGTATGCATTTTTTGAAAAAATTAAATAATTCTTGATTTGATCAGGGGCGGCCCAATCAAAATGGAGGGCCTTAGGCGAAAACTGCAAACGAGGCCCTATTAAGATTTATTGTAATACTATAAATAATATTTTATTTTCTATGTATTTTAATTAAAGCATGGAATATAAAGATTTATTATGTTCTATGTCACACATCATAGAAAATAAAAAATTCATGAATAATAAATTTCAAGTTCAACAACCCAAATTTTTTATTTATATGGATAAGACTAAAATACTGAAATCAATACCATGTTAAAATCATTTTCAGTCATTATTTTTGTTTGAATGATTGGTAATCATGAATTGAAAAAAAATAATGAAGTACTAAAAAATTATAAATTAAAAAATGTTACATGTGATTAAGCAACCAAATATTAGCAGACAATTGATATAATATATCCCCTTTTTGTTAACAGCATATTTCCTTCGGAAATGGACCATAAGATTTCTTTTTAACTCCAAAGTCTGTTGTATTATGAGAGAGAGAGAGAGCATTTGAGAGCGGGGAATTCTATGGTACCGAACGAGGTATCGTACTGCTGATTACAACTATTTAATGTTAAGTTATAATTTTTTTGAGGTATAAGTTATAATTTTTAAAGGTCATGATCGATCATGATAGATTGTGATTGATATTGAGTTACAACTTTTAAAGGTCAAGTTACAACTTATAAGGAGAAGTTACAATTGTTTAGTGGAAGTTCATGATCGATCATGTGTATCTGTGATCGATCATAGTCCCCCTTGAGCAGTTGTAACTTCTCCTTTATAAATTGTAACTTTACCAAAAAAGTAGTAATCGGCAGTACGCTACCGAAATCGGTACAAATAACAAGGACAATCCCTAACACACGTGCCACGTAAGGGGCCCTAAAAAGGAAACCTGTGCTGATTGAGTGTGGATTGAAAGTATTTTTGGGGGGTCCATGTTTAGCAGATGCTGCCCAATTGAAAAAAAATTGGTCTGAAACTTGGGCTGAAATTTTTTTTTGGGCCCTTAAAATGTGGGGCCTAGGCATCCACCTTAGTGCCCTAGTCCTAGGGCCGGCCCTGGATTTGATTTTGTTAGGATTTAGATTAAGCAAAATATTAATTATAAAAACCCTATTTTTAATGGATTTAATAATTGGGAGAGAAAAGAATACTACTAGTTCTGTAATTTATGATTAACACAAAATCAAAATAAAAATTTAATATAAAGTAACACGATTTGAAACACAACACAACACGTTGAATGCATTGTTAGCCAGCTACCTAATAGATGCACGTCAGAATAGACCAGTTTGATGGACTACCTTGAAAGCTTTGGTCGGTTATCAGAGCTAATGAACCAAAAAAAAAATTGTGCTCGTTTGGCTAACCTACTTAGGCTAAAAAAGTGTCTTATGTCCGTGTGGGACCCATTTTCATTTTGCCATATTTGGACAGTCAAATCAATTGGGTATGAGAATGAAAAATATTACATAATCCAAATGAAATTTAAAAATTAAAACTCAAATGCATATTATTCATTGGATGAGCGTGGGATGAGTGGCCCCACTGAAAAAATTGAAGGGATCCATTAATCCAAAGAATAATATGTATTTGGGTTACAATTTTTTGAGTTTTAATTGAATTTTATAGCATTGTTCATGGGGATATAGTCGCATTTACCTTTCTTTATATGTGCCTTTGAATCCTAGATATATATGGACAAGTTTGACAATCGTGTCAGGTTAAACGGTTATGTATCGAATTAAACGGGTGACGGGTAAAAAACAAATAAACCTATACACGACATGTTTAATAACCAGGTGAAAAATCTCGACACGAATCGTTTAATAAGCGGGTAACACGACACGACTCGTTTAACCCGTTTAACTTTTAATGAGTTGTGTAAAGTAGGATCGGATTAACACGGTAACCCACCCATTAGACCCATTTAAGTCCTATTTGTTTAAATGGTAACCCATGGTAACTGTTCATCTTCATCCTCGTCGAGCTGATTCATGCGAGAGAGAGAGAGAGAGAGAGGATGCCTTTAGCCATGGAGGTGCAACATCGAAGACAGACTCAAGAGTAAAGAGAGTTCCCGAACATAACCCGTTTATTAAACGTGTCTGGTAAGTCAACCCGTTAAGGCCTCACCCAAACTTGTTTCATTCATGTCGATTTGTGTTGGTTAATCGTGTCGTATCGAACTTTGATAGCCCACGTATCTTTTTTTTTTTTTTTAACGGTTAAGGGTTTTCAAACTAGTTTATGCGCATTTCGATTAATATCATTTCCGGTCTGATCAAAGGCAAGACATTCATGCCGGGACTAGGGTATTCATTTTTTTTTTTTGGGTCTGGACTAGGGTATTCATGAGGGATGATGAATAATTGAATAAATCTCTCATGGTCTGACCCCAAGGAGTTGCCAAAATTGAGACTCAGAACATCTGAGTTTACAAATCGTTTTTTGTTAACACTTGAACTACCTTTAGGGTTGAATTAGTTACATATCATATGAGGGAGGTTGAGGTGTAATTTGAACGATTTAATCCGAAATTAGTTTAAATTAAATTTAAAAATATTTTTTATGTGCATAGAAATTTTTAGTACTCAGGTTGAAATTGATTAGCAAAGTCATAAATTGATTTAACGTGGATAATACTCGAGTTTTGAAGGCTCAATGAGAATGAGTGAATTTGGGTTTAATCAGAGTTGATATATATATATATATATATAAAATAAGATAGTACACAAGTTGAATATCCTCTACATATTTTTCCTCTCAAATTCATCACATCACCCAATTATAATATATGGTCAATCTATATAATAAAGTACAATACAATTCAAATTTCAACAGATAAATAAAATGATTTTTACTTTTCGTGGTTGAGATCTCTTTAAATTTTACTTAAATTAATTTGACGGCTAATATTAACACCCCAAATAAAGAAAAAAAAAGTACTTTAAAAAAATTTACTTTTCATAAGTGCTTTAAAAAAAAAAAATAGTATTTGGAACTACCCTACCACCCACCACCACCACTACCACTACCACTACCACTACCACCACCACCACCACTATTACTGCCGCCACCACACCACCACCTTAGCTTCAACAACCTCCACCACTGTCACCACGCCGCCACCACTACCACCATTCTTATCGTCCCACCACTACCATCATCACCATTGTCGCCACCCTACCACCACCACCCCCACCACCCCACACTGCCCCACCCCCACCACCACCTCTACTACAACAACCATCACCATCATCGTCGCCACTACCCCATAACTACCCCACCACCACCATCCCATCACCACCACTGTCGTCCACCATTACTACCATCGCTCACCCCAATTACAACCGATGCTTAAATTCTTTTCTCTCTTCTTTATCTTTGTAATTTGATTTTAGGTGTAAATACAAATATATTTATTGTTGACCATTTTTTTTATTACTCCGTACATTCAGGCACGGGAAATAACTAGTCATTTAATATATGATTAATTTTTAGTTTAACATAATTTTTATTTTATACTTTGTCCATATACAATAGTGTACCCATGTTGAGAAAATTTTGTCGGGTTATACATTTTGAGAAAAAAATGATGTAATCTTTTATAAAATAATAAGAAAAATTTAATTTTAAATAATATAATCAAAGAAACCAATAAATAAAAAAATTATTATTTAATATAATAGGATCAATTTTTTTTAACACTCAAATCTTATATTTCATCTTGTCTTTACCTTCTTTGGACCAACAATCATGGTGGCATCAATCTCTCCATCTCCAGTCACTTGTCTAGTCTCTTCTCTAAGTTGATTCTGCCGCTCAGTGTGCAGGGCCAAGAGTAGCAGCATCCACGTCAAGGCCAAAGCAGTCGTCTCATGGCCTCCGAAGAGGAAAGTTTTACACTCATCCACCAGCTCACTCGTCGTCAACTTCTTCTCCGACAACCCACCCACCTGGTTCTCCGCCATTAATAAGCTCAGAAGGGCGTTCTGGGGCTGCCCTACGTGTGGTTTTCTTGAAGTTATGATTGATAACAGCAGAATGTAAAACTTTCAATGGAGTAATCGAAATTCGAAACAAACTCTGGTTGCACTTGAGGAAGAACGGGAAGGGGAGAACGTTGCCCGCACAATGGAAAATGATAGTTCGTGGAATCATTATTTAATCAAATCTTGTGAGTATCCTGACCCTCACTTTTCATTTGGAGTTTACTCAGTAGTGGTAGGATAGCGCACTTGTAACACAAATGAAATAATTACTTCATGGAGGTCGAATTTTATCTTCACATAGTGAACTTCACTTTTGTCTATGAGTTATGTCCCATCCACTTACCACAAAGACCATTTGGACCTAAAAGTTAAGAGCTATGCAAAAAGACTTGTCGTCATTCCTTTATTTCAACACACATTTATGAGAAACAAATGTATTCTAAAACAGATATAATAGTTTCGGCTACAAGTCTCTTTTGGATCTGCTGTTGGGATGCTACTTCTTCGCCTAGAAGTTCTTGTATCCCTCTGCCCCTTCAGCCTCTCTGTCCTTTGGATGTCATGTGAGCTGGTTCATTGTGCATATTGTTTTTTCCTTTGTTTTGGGGATGGAGGATCTTCTTTTCTCATGTTCAGAAGATCGATCATCCATTTGGAGTTTCTTTTGTAATTTGTACATGAACCTCTTTCGGTTTTTATGATATTCATTTTACTTACCGAAAAAAAAATTTGTCCCTAGTTTTTTAATTAAGTTTAGTGGGAATATGAAAAGGTGGAGAGTATGTTATATGTTTTAAATAATACTAATAGAGTTATTAAACAATGGGTAGTGTTGAATTTTATCCATTTTCAAGGGTATTACAATATATATATTGTTCTAGTTTTTCCTAATTTAATTGTTTTTTGGGAGAGAGAGAGAGAGAGAGAGAGAGAGAGAGAGAGAGAGAGAGAGCATCCAAATAGATAATATTCCTCTAATACAAAGTAACTACATCCAAATGGTTAGAAAACTAAAGTTGTTGAAATATAAGAGGTAGGCCTTGGGTAGGCCTGAGAGACAACATGATAGAGGGAGAATGGCAGTAGTTTGGCGACAGGGAAAACGAAAACCTAGTGAGAATAAGAGTTAAAACAATCTTGTACTCCAACATGCTCAAGTTTCTTCCCACACACATTCTCCCTCCAAACCCAAAAGGCAAAAACCCCATCTTGTGCTTGCATCCACCGTACAATGAGTCATCCTTGAACCTCTCTGGCTTGAACTCATAAACGTCGTCGCCCCAAAGTGCTCGGTCGTGGTTCATTGAAACGAGGTCGATCCACATGTTTGTGCCACTGGGGATCACCGCCCCGTCCACTCGGATGTCTTCTCTTGCTTGCCGTTGTACGTTTGGTGCCGGTGAGTATAGCCGTAGAACCTCATTCATTACCCATCCCATCTGCATTTAGACAAATTTCAGACATTTAGAACCACCAGTAATCAAATACATGCAAAAGCAAAGAAAATGACAATAATGGTGGAGGTTAGAGTTATATTCATTACACTTTCACTAAATTTTATAATTACCCACCTTATATAGAGCTGGGAAAAACTTGAATTGATCCAAGTTGGACCCAAGTTTTTTAAATAGACCCCCGACTTATAGATAGATCATTGGATAAAAGTCTAATGAAGTGGATTTGAATTCTTAATATATGAATATAACATGAATTCAGAAAATGAGACAAATAACTACTAAATTAGGGAGTCGTCTTTGGTACCCAAAAAAATAAATAAATTTCGGTACCATATTTTCATTTTTGTGAGTACTTTGACCACTGTTGTAGGTGTTTTTATTATAATTATAGTACCGAAAAAAATTGTAAAAAAATAATATTTACTATATTTTCTTACAATTGTGATAAAAACACTCAAAAAAATAGTAAATTTTTTAGTTGTAAAATAACTCATAAAAATTATAAAAATTTCCATTAAAATATTAAATTTTAGACACTATTAAAATGCAAGTTATTCATGCAATTTTGCATGCATGTCAGATTAGACCTCGTTAGAAAGATGGAAAGAGAAAGCTTTGGTTGGTTATATAACACATTAAGACAAAAAAAAATATATGTATGTGCTCCCCTGGCCAAACCACATCATATCCTGTGGCCGTGTTTTGCCATGATCTTTACATTTGGACAGTCAAATCAATTCGACAGTCAAATCAATTCGTTTTCCTATTTGGACAGTCAAATCAATTGGACTGGCGGGGTTTTGCCACGTTGATCTTTGCATAACTATGTCAGCAAGATCATGGTGGACCATGACACGTGGACTAGCCCACCATTTTAGATTTTACGTTCTGACCATTGAATCTTAGGAAGAATCTTAGATATATAGATTATGGACTAGTCACTCATTCAAAATGTTTGGTATAAGTATAACAATTGGGTAAAAAAAAATTTAAGCAGGTTTAAATGCAAAACCCAAGAATTAAATTTAATAAAAGTCAAACTTAAATTCAAGTAAAACCCAAGAATTAAATTTGGGTTCAACTTGAAGTGAGGTTCAAACCTTACACTACGAAGCAAAGTGGGAAAGACAAGAACTATTAAGCCATTTTTTTTTTCTTAGGAGTGATTTGATGAATCACTATCATTGAATAGGTAGTAAATTTCAATAAATATTGAAATCTACAGTTAAATAAATGACAAATATAACACCTACATCATCAAATTAAAATTTTAAATTTGTTTAATATTGCTCCGATAAATATGTTACCTTCTTTAGTCTTGCAAGCATGGTGGCATCAATCTCTCCATCTCCAATCACTTCTTTGATCTCTTCTCTCAGCTGATTCTGCCACTCGGTGTGCACGGCCAAGAGTAGCAACGTCCACGTCAAAGCCAAAGCAGTGGTCTCATGGCCTGCGAAGAAGAAAGTTTTACACTCATCCACCAGCTCACTCGTCGTCAACTTCTTCTCCGACGACCCACCCACCTGGCTTTCCGCCATTAACAAGCTAAGAAGGTCCTTCTGGGGCTGCCCTACATTTGATTTTCTTGACGTTATAATTAATAATAGCATAGCATCAATCTCTTTCCCAAGCTTTTTAGCCTCTGAATTTTGTTTAGGACACATGAAATTGCTAAAGGGCACACCCACGTAACGGGTGTATTCGAAAAGTGCCATTTGCATGGCTCTTAGTTTTTCGAACACTTCTTTCCCATTTTCGTAGCTCATTCCGAAGCTCGTCTTCGCTATGATCTCTCCGGCTGTGCTCGTGATTTCTGTCTCCACGTCGATTTCGGGCTTTCCAGAGGTGATTAGGGCCGTCCACCGATCGAGCATGTTTGTGGTTGATTCCACCATCATGCTTGACATAGCCTGTTGGTCAAGTTTGAAATAATATTATTAGGAATAAAGATAGAGTATCACTATACTTCAAAAATTAAAAAGTGAATGAAATATGGACCATTAAGGTAGTGGAGGAGGATAACTTGAGGATTAAGAAAGTTAAATTAGCCATATCCCTTGAATTTGAACTTTTGTGTTGGTTAAGATATGGTTTGATAAGTTGGTATTCATACTAGGGTTCCATTACCAAGGTCCATGGGTATGGGGTGATGGATTATATATGCTCATTGTCTCTTCTCTTTACACACACACACACACAGAGATACCTTCAAATTTGCAGGAGAAAATGCAGGGGTGATAATATGCCGGTGACGAACCCAGTCATCACCTTCAACCATAACCAAACCATTACCAAACATGGGTTTTCTATCATTTTTAAACACAGTGGGCTTTCCCCAACTCTTGCCCATAACACCAGCCGAAATCTTTCTTAGAAACTCAGGGTCTGCAATGTATAGAAATGGCTCTGTCCCCAACCAATAAATAAACACCTTCCCTGAAAAAAAACAGAAAAAAAAAAGTCTCAGGCGAAAATTTCCTAAAACACGTTCGTTCGGCGCTCCCCATATCTTTGGACTTGTAAGCATTAAACAAAGCAGTCGAGGGGGTTCGATCTGGAAAGGATCAGATACACCTAATTTTACAGATATGTGGAGGACTATTTCCCAGACTCAAACTCTTGATGCCCATTAACTTATAAGTCTTAAGAGAATTATGTGCTCATACAACTTGAGCATTCTTGCTCAGGTATTATTGTATTAACAACATTCTCTGGTTTAGTGAGTAATGCGAAAACTTTGTAACTGTTGTGAGAGCTTACCATGCAGTTTCTGCCATAGATAAAAGTATGGAAATACTTTTGAATGGATATCATGTGTGAGGCTTAAAGAAGATGAAGAAGAAGAGTGGAGATTCTTCTTCATATCAGCAATATTTCCTAGAGGAAAACTTGGAGTTGGACCACTAAATCCATTCCTCCTAAGCTTCTGGTTGGCCTGGTTAGGCAAAACCCAGCAAGAGTATAACAACCTCCACAACATGAAGAGAACAATGACAGCCATTGCCAAGCAAAGAGCTAGGGAAAACTGAAGAAATTCCATCTTTCTCTCTCTATAATCTTTTTTTTTAGTCCCCCCTCTCTCTAGAATCTAGCTCTCTCACTCTCTCTCTAAAAAAAAAAATTGTAGATATACAGTTATAGAGTTGTAAGCCTATAGATATATGGATATGGGAGAGAACAAAATGGGTATATATAGATGATATCAACCCTACCTGGACCTCATTTACCCCTTGGACTTTTTTTTCGATATTGGAGAAAGGTATATCCTCTTAATGAGAATTGTCAAAACTGAAAATGTTTCACTATTAATTAAATCTTGAATTATCCCATGAGGCGATAATCATGTTTTTAATGTGAAGGATTTCTCTAATTGACGAAGATGTGATAGGCTTATCCAAATTGGATTTGATTTCCTCAGGTTCAAGTTTGGTATAAAGTACAATAATAATATTTTTTATTTTCATTTTTATTTATTTAATATTTTAAATTTAATTATCATGTCAATTATCTCGTCTAATAAGCTTTATTTTTAATCTCATTTTTTAGTCGGTATAGCATTAGTACTCTTTTAATTAAACTGAGCACCAACTCCTCCATTAGCCCACTTTAATAAATTGTCAACGCTCCATGTGATTAGACTTCCAAATTCCACTATTATGATTTTCGATGATTTCGATTAGTCTTAGATTTATAGTGGATCTTGGTCGGTAAAAGTCAAGTTTTTCAGAAAGGTACCACTACCTCAATCAGCCTTTGCAAAGCCTGACGACCGATTCATTGTTATTAAGAAACAGCAAATAAATAAATAAATAAATATATATATATATATATATATATATATATATATATATATATATATATATATATATATATATATACCAGTCAAACCACTAAATCCAATGAGGGAGTTAATTTTTCTTTCTACCATATTTTGATAATAAATTTTCAAACTTATTAATTAAATTACCCTTGTTTTTGCGATCTCATGTTTTTAAAACACGATTTTACACTAAAAATGTGCTTACAGAACACATGCTTTCAATGAGAAAAAAAGTTCAAAGTGTGTTGTTGTAAGGGCATGTTTTAAAAATGCGACTTTATAAAATTAAAATTACGGTATTTTGAAAAGTTACAATTATAGTATTCTTTGATAAAGAAATTTAAATATTATCGTAAATCTCGGATAAAAACTTCTCCGACGGGGGGCTGGCTATATCCTGCATCAGAGTATCACCTTATAAAGTTGTAGCTGACCTTTCTATTAAAGAGAAGTATTTTATTTCAGAATTTTGATTTAAATTAAGCCATGGAGGGGTCTTGTTGTAGAGTTTTTTTTTTTTTCTTCTTTTTTTTTTAATAATCCAAGTAGAACAAAGCATGGATTTCCTTTGATTATCAAAAATAAAATTTATGAGACGTACAAGAAAAAGAGTTTTGAAAGAAGGCTTTAGATAAATAAAGCAACTTACTTTCTGAAAAAAAATAAAAAATAGAGCAACTTCCCTAAAAAGTTATGTTTTTATTACACTATTGACACTCACCTTTTTTTCAATCGAAAGCATTTATTAGATTTTGACATTCAAGTATTGTTAACATGTTTTTAAGACCCTTACACTAATGTGATACTAATTTTTTTGCATACCAAAAAATTAAATATTAATCTAAAAAAGTTATTTAAAATTCTAAAAATAACATTAAACTTTTTTAATCCTCCTTAAAATGGGGCTCTAAAAATTGTGGGACCTAAAACGATGGCTTCAATGGCATAACCATTGAGCCGGTTGGGGGGGGAGGGAGAGCACTTAAATGTATTAGATTAGTGTTGGACACTAAAAACACATTTAACTAGTATTGAAAAAATCTGATTTTTTTAATCTAATATTATATATTAGTTATTGTCTGTGTCTAAAGGGACAGAGTAATAATAAATAATAAATAATAAACATATTTGTATTCATATCCAAAATCAAATCACAAACATAAAGAAGAGATAAAAGAATTTAAGCATCGGTTTGTAGTGAGGGTGAGAGGTGGTGGTAGGAGACGGTGATGGTTGTGGTGGGTGGCAATGACCGTGGGGGCAGCGATGGCGGCGGTGGTGGTGGTGGTGGCGGCAACAGCGGCGGTGGCGGTGGTAGAGGTAGTGGTGGGGCGGTTTCAAACATTATTTTTTTTTAAAGTATTTATGAGAAATAATTTATAGAAATACTTTTAAAAGTCATTCCAAACACACCCTTAGGGCCCTATTTTTCCTATTAAATTTAGGGTATTAATATTAGCCGTTATATTAAGTTTAAAATAAAATTTAAAGTGATCTCAACCGCGAATAGCAAAAGTCATTTTGTTTATCTTTTGAAATTTGAATTGTAAGCTACTTTATTATATAAATATTCATTTTTTTCTGAAAATTAAATAATTCTTGATTTGATTTTGTTAGGATTTAGATTAATAAAAATTTTAATTATGAAAAACCTATTTTCAATAGATTTAATTGTGAGAGAAAAGGATACTACTAATTCTATAATTTATGATTAACACAAAATCAAAATAAAAATTTAATATAAAGTAACGAAACATAACACAACACGTTGATTGCATTGCTAGCTACTTAATAGATGCAATGCATTGCAAAAATTTTGCATGGACGCGTCAGAATAGACCAGGTTAGGTTGATAGACTACGTTGAAAGCTTTGGTCGGTTATCAGAGTTAATGAGCCCAAAACAAATTTGTGCTCGACTGGCTAACCCACTTAGGGTCTTTTGTCCGTGTGTGACCGTATCATTTCATTTTGCCATATTTGGAAAATCAATTGGGCATGGGAGTGTTGTCACATTTACCTTTCTTTATACGTGACTTGAATCCTTGGTATATATGGACTAGATCACATATCTTTATTTTTATTTTTTTTCAATGATTAGGGGTGTCTGAATCAGTTAATGTGCACCACGTCGAAATTAGCTTTCTTTTCAATTTACCTTTATTTTCGATTAAATAAAAAACAGGTCATCCACATCGAAATTAGAGTATTCATGAGGGAACTCAGGTCCCAATAGATGCCATAAGAGGGACGTTGAGGTGTAATTTGAGTGACTTAATCCGAATTTAATTTAAATTAAATGTAAAAATATTTTGTATGTGAATTGAAATTTTTAACTACTCAAGTTGAAATTGATTTAATGTGGATAATACTTGAGTTTTCAAGACTCAATTAGAATGAGTGAATTTGGGTTTAATCGGAGTTGAATAATAAGAGAGTTAAATTAGTTTGTCTTGAATTTTTCACGGCTTAAATCGTTTTAAGATTATTGACCCACCTGAATTTATTTTCCGCCCATCACTTTTTCAAAATTCAGTAGGACTATCCTAACCAAATCTCTCATCCCTCGGCAGTAGGAATCTCCTAATGATGTACTCTCCTAACAAAATAGAGGATGTTCGGCTTCAAAAAAACACAAAATAGAGGATGTTGGATGCTGACTTTTGAATTTGGCAGACCCTTTCCTTATTTCTCTCTCTCTCTCTCTCTCTCTCTCTCTCACACACACACACTCACACACGCCTCCTCTTTTGGTTAATCTCTCTCTCTCTCTCACTCTCAGGTAGCGAAGTATCACTAATGTTATTGAGACTTAATTTATGGACATAATTTAGAGACATAATTTAGGGACTTAATGTATTATGATCATTGGATTGATAGTGTTAGGACCAAGTGATACTTTAACATTATGATCCATTGACAATCTAATAACCACAATCATTAAGAAATGAACTACTGTATGTCCCCATCCCCTCCCCCTCCCCCTCCCAAAAAAAAAACCAAAGCCTAAGCTATAATCACCAATATAAAAAAAAAAAAAAAATTTACACCAATTCTACCAAAAAAATAATATTCAAAACCATCACCATTTCCATGCACACAAAAAAATTACTACTATGTGCAAACATATAGTTCTCAAAGTAAAAAAAAAAAAAAAATCCAAAGTCCAAGCTAATCACCAATAAATGAATGCACTAATTTATCTCCTCCTCCTCCTCCCCTCCCCCCCCAAAAAAAAAAAACAAAAAAACAAAACAAAGCCTAAACTAATCACCAATTAAAAAAAATAAGTGACACCAACTGCACCAAAAAAATAAAAAACTTCATAGCCAAGTTAATTATCAATAAAAAAAATAACAAGTGACCAATAAAAAAAAGTGAAACAAATTTCTAAAAAAAAAACAATATTCAAAACCAATCTAATAGCCATCACCACTTCCACACAAATAAAAAGTATAAATATACAATCCATAAATAAAATCATCAAGTTATTATTCATATAAAAAATAAATCACTACTATATGAAAACCTATAGTTCTAAAAAAAAATAAAAAATCAAAGCTCAATCTAATCACCAATAAAAAAAAATAAATGATCAATAAAAAATAACAAATACCACCAATTGCACAAAAAAAAAAAAAAATCAAAATCAATCTAATCGCCATCACCACTTTTACGCAAACAAAAAGTACAAATATCCAATCTATAAATAAAACCTTCAAGCTATTATTCATACCTAATCACCAATTTGCTCAGAATTACATGAAAATTTATAGTTCTCAAAAATCCAATTATTTATTGAAAGTGAACCAAACCCATTGTTGATTGTCATATATGATTATTTAAAAGAATATCTATTACAAACTTTGCTAATGGCAAAGCATCTCATTATTTCATGTTGATTATTTTTTATGTTCAATTTTTATAAATGGGTAGTTATCAAATATTTGATGTTTTATTTTTATAACTGTGTAGTTAGCAAATGTTTAACATTTATGCGTGTTTATGAATATTGATGATTTGTTTGTGTTGGTTTAATGGTGTATGCTTTGGCAATAGTTTATTAGTTTTAATTTTTAATGTTCGTGTTGGTTTAGTTGTGGATGTTTTGCCATTAGCTGATTGTTGTTAGATGTTATATGTTAAAAGTGTATTATTTGTACCTTGATTTAGGCTGATTTTGTTAATTTCTAATTTTACGATAAAACTTTGCATAAAATTAAAATATTTCTATTAAACACTCATAAAACACATAATTTCTTTAAATTCAGTGCTTCTTTTTTCAAAGTTTGTCTGTTTAACGTTTGACCCTAATAACCACGTACACACCATCACTACAACACAAACACTAGTACCCAAATTGATGATGTCACCATTTTTAGACATGCAAGTTATTTGTTATATCATTTTTTCAAAACCTTTGGTTATAATATTTCATTAAAAAGTAGTATATACTTACTATTTAAATTTTCATTCGTCAAGGCTAAAGCAGTGCTCTCATGGCCTCCGAAGAGGAAAGTTTTACACTCATCCACCAATTCACTCGTCGTCAACCTCTTCTCCGACAACCCACCCACCTCGTATTGAGCCCAGCCAACAACACCTCGTACTCGGCCTCGTTATTGGATGCTTTGAATCCGAGTCTGATAGCTCGCTCCACTGTAAATCCTCCAAAATTGGCCAAGACTACATCTACTCCTGCCCCCTTGTGTTCGAGGATTCATCCACATGCAAACTTCAAATGTCGTCGTGGCCAAAAGTTGCTAGTTTCCCATCTGGTGGAGACTCAGACGTAGAGAACTCGACAATGAAATCAGTAAGAATTTTCCCTTTGATGGAAGTACGGGGCTTGTTGCTTATCTCGAACTCTCCTAGCTCCACGGCCCACTTGGCAACTCGCTCAGACATGTATGCTTTGTGAAGTATGGGTTTTAGGGGCCGGTCAGTCAAGACCTCAATGGGATGGGCTTGGAAATAGTGTCTAAGTTTCCTTGCCGAGACGACCAAGGCTAGTATAAGTTTTTCCATTGGCAAATACCTGGTTTCAGCATCAATCAGGGTTTTGCTCACATAATAGACTGATCTCTATATCCCGTTCTGCTCCCTCATCAAAGCCCCACTGATTACCCATTCTGAGACGGATAGGTAGAGGTTTAAAACTTCGTCTGCTGCCGGAACGGATAGAGTCGGAGCGGACCTCAAATACTCCTTGATTCCCTCTAGCGCTTGATCACATTCTTCACCCCATGATCCCTTCACTGCCCTTTAAGCATGGTGAAGAACGACTTACACATGTTCGAGGACTTGGAGATAAATCGGTTGAGAGCCGCCAACATCCCGGTTAACTTTTGTATGTCCTTGACGGTCTTCGGTCTTTGTATAACTTGCACAGCTTGCACTTGATCGGGATTGGCCTCTATGCCGCGGTGAGTGACGAGATATCCCAAGAATTTGTTCGAGTTTACCCCAAATGCATACTTTGAAGCATTGAGCTTTAGGCCGTACTTTCAGAGCACGACGAAGGTGACCCCAGATCCCAAAGATGGTCGACTTTCACCTTGCTCTTTACTAACATGTCATCAATATATACTTCCATTGTGGTGCCGAGTTGTTGCTGGTTATAAATCGAGCCACAAATAACTCGGTCATCTGTTTCCAGGACTAACTACTTTCCGGGGCCAAACTCTCGTACCATTTCATGGCAGTGTCTCATAAGGTCATGGGGGACACTAGACATAGCAATCTCTGGTCAGTGTCATAGATGAACATCAGTTGCTTATACTACCGTAGATGACCCTCGAGGTCTGTCCTTCAATCGTAAACCTTGAAACGGGGTACAGTGAACTTCTTCAGCATCTCGATATCCGTGATAGCTAGAACGAACGGCGAGACGATCTGCTCATCTTCGGTGTCGTCATCCTCCTTTTGGAAGGGCCGTCGACGCTTGGCATCCAGGCGTAAACGGAGGTCCTCCTGGGGCCTCTTACTCCTAGGCCCCCTCGCCGTTGAGTCCGTGTGGAATTCTGTCGCCTCTGCACCTCCCGAGATTCTGTAGCAGAGATCCCTCGGTATAGATCAAACATATTCCTCTTGCTCCCTTCAAATCTTTCCTCGGAGGCGTGCCCTTCGTAATTCTGATGCCCTCACTTCTCACCCAGGCGCTCATGCAAGCTTCTCCACGGGGCTTTCTGCCTTGCGCCCCGAGAATCATTCTAGTGGATACTCCGGTCTCCACGGGGTTTCCCATCCGTTTTTCCACCAGCTCAACGATTTCTCGAACCAAGACGCTTTGTCCACCAAGGCTCTGGTCCACCGGTAACGTCTGCTGCGAGACGCGCTGACCTCCATCTGACTGATTCCAGGAGGTTATTTAGTGACCGCTGGGAATCGGCTAGCTTCTGCGTTTCTCATGCGTAGGCTACCCCCACCCCCAGCTTACCTTGGGATCCTGTGTTCACCATGACACTATCGCTATGGGGAAAGCTGGTCTTTCGATTCCCACTGACGGTGCCAAATTACACGGGTGATTTCCTGCAATGAATTGAGATAGCGATCTGTTAGATGATGAACCTGAAACAATCAAAGGATTAGGAAAGGCGTCGGGTGTACACCCGACTAATCCCCTTCAAAGCTCAAGTCTGTCGACATTGGAGTCATAAGCACAATGTATTTTCTGGATTTCAATTGCGTACCTTAGTTCAGCTTCCTGAGGGGTAGTTATACCTGGACTCACAATGATGGAAGGATATTTGAGTCCCATCTCAGAATTTAATAGCCTGCACTCATAACCAAGAATAATAAGTGTCATCCCATCAAATCTCCTCAAGACTAATCCCTTCAGGCAATTGGACCCTTACTTGACAAACTCCGAGCATTCATGGCCCAACCCCCGGTCATTAAATAGCTCTGCTAGGTGCTTGATGCCTATGCCCGAGCGTTCACTACTCGGGAAAAAGCACCCTCGGGGTCCGTCGAAGACATCAAGTCGGCGTAATGACAATTAATGCCTTGTAATGATAATTGTCTTCACATTTCTCGAGGACTTGGATGCTCATCAATGACTCTCACAGCCACTTAAGACCTCATTAATGAGCTATCATATCCCAATGCTAGGTTATGAGGGGCGTACTTGGCCCTCCAGGTTATAACTCCTTGGCGCCTCCCCTAGGCGCCCTTTGCGCTCCTCAACTGTTACAACGGTCCATGTGTCAATTTACGGCTGTTGAGCCACTTAAAGTCCTGTCAAATACTAAGGAAAACATAGATGTGCATGTGCATAGTATTTTAAAAGAAAAAACAAAATGAGATGCCAAAATAGAATTGCAAGTTTGCAGACTAATAGAGGAACAACTGAATCTAGTGAGTATCCTGACCTTCACTTTTCATTTGGAGTTTATTTAGTAGTGGTAGGATAGTGCACTTGTAACACAAATGAAATAATTATTTCTATTAACGAACCCCAAAACAATTACACCCAAAAGAATGGAGATGGCAGGTCTTCTAAACAGAGAAGAAGAGCAACCATCCCTAAGGGGGTCAAATTGCATTTAAATTTCACATAGTGAACTGCACTTTGTCTATGAGTTACGTCCTATCCACTTACCACAAAGTCCATTTTGACCTAAAAGTTAAGAGCTATGAAAAAGACTTGTCATCCTTTCTTTATTTCCTATTTAAGAAGAAGGCAACGTTGGAGGAATAAGCGATGCTGCTAAGATCTCCAGTCAATTTAACTCTTTTCGGAAGGGAAAAGAGTTCCGTCACTTCTGGGATTAAGGAAAGTAACCCGAAGGTAGTAGGTTACAGAATCCGATTTGTGGCATCTTTCCTTGGTAAATTTGTTAGAGAATGACTTCTTTCAGAAAATGTTAATAATAGGGCAACTCCATTCAATAGGGGGGAGGCATGGAATTGGATGCTTCCCCCCTTTCAGTGCAGGAAGGACTACTTGGTGAAATGAAGTACTTAGGATTCCACACACATTTATGAGAAACAAATGTATTCTAAAACAGATATAATAGTTTCAGCTACAAGCCCCTTTGTCCCTAGTTTTTTAATTGAGGTAGTTTAGTAGAGATAGGAAAAGGTGGAGAGTATGTTATATGTTATAAATAATACTAATAGAGTTATTAAAGAGTGAGTAAAGTTGAATTTATCCATTTTTCAAGGGTGTTATAAGAAGAGCAATGCTATTGAAAATTAAAAATTTGATCTAATTTATTGATTTAATAATGTGGTTTCATTGTAACCGTTGAATTAACATCAAATTTTAATGTTTGATGAGACCCATGGACAATCCAATGACTGTAGTGAATTAGATCAATAAAATAAGTCCCAAAAGCATTGTTCTTATAAGAATTCAAAAGATTTTCATACTTTTTGACATTTAAAAGTAGTATATAATTGTTCTAGTTTGTAGTACTTAACTTTTTAGAGAGAGAGAGAGAGAATCCAAATAGATAACATTCCTCTAATACAAAGTAACAACGTGAACAAAATATATCCGTAGCTTTAAATGGTTAGAAAACTAAAGTTGAAATATAAGAGGCAGGCCTTGGGTAGGCCTGAGAGACAACATGATAGAGGGAGAATGGCAGTAGTTTGGCGACAGGGAAAACGAAAACCTAGTGAGAATAAGAGTTAAAACAATCTTGTACTCCAACATGCTCAAGTTTCTTCCCACACACATTCGCCCTCCAAACCCAAACGGCAAAAACCCCATCTTGTGCTTGCATCCACCATACAATGAGTCATCCTTGAACCTCTCTGGCTTGAACTCATAAACGTCGTCGCCCCAAAGTGCTCGGTCGTGGTTCATTGAAACGACATCGATCCACATGTTTGTGCCACTGGGGATCACCGCCCCGTCCACTTGGATGTCTTCTCTTGCTTGCCGTTGTACGTTTGGTGCCGGTGAGTATAGCCGTAGAACCTCATTCATTACCCATCCCATCTGCATTTAGACAAATTTTAGACATTTAGAACCAACATGATTCAAATACATGCAAAAGCAAAGAAAATGACTAATAATGGTGGTGGTTAGAGTTATCTTCGTTACACTTTCACTAAATTTAACGATTACCCACCTAATATAGAGCATGAAAAAACTTGAATTGATCCAAGTGGGACCCAAATTTTGTAAATTAACCCCCGACTTATATATAGTTATTGATTTATCATTGGATAAAAGTCTAACGAAGTGGATTTGAATTCTTAATATATGAATATAACATGAATTTAGAAAATGATACAAATAACTACTAAATTAGGGAGTTGTCTATGAAACCCCAAAAAATAAAAATTGTATTATACCTCAATTTATTACATTTATGAATATTTTTATCACTGTTGTGAGTATTTTTATTACTGTTGTTGTGGTACCCAAAAAAAAGTGGTAAAAATACCCACAACTATGGTAAAAACAACTATAAAAAATAAATAAAATTTTTAATTGTAAAATGTCTCACAAAAATTATAAAAATGCAAGTTATTGCCACGTTATTCATGCAATTTTGCATGGATGTCAGATTAGACCTCGTTGGAAAGTTGGAAAGAGAAAGCTTTGGTCGGTTGTATAACACATTGAGCCAAAAAAATATATGCATGTGCTCCCCTGGCAAAACCACATCGTATCCTATGGCCGTGTGGACAGTCAAATCAACTGGGCTGGCAGGGTATTGCCACGTTGATCTTTACATAACTATGTCAGCAAGATCATGGTGGACCATGCCAGGGCAATCTCTAATCGTCACGCTCTTCGACTCGTGGACTAGCACTTCATTTTGGATTTTACGTTATGACCATTGAATCTTAGCAAGAATCTTAGATATATAGATTATAGACTAGTCACTCATTCAAAATATTTAGTATAACAATTGGGTAAAAAAAAATTTAAGCAGGTTTAAATGCAGTCAACAGTCAAGTTCTCAGAAGGAATGTTAAATGAGTGAATTCAAGATTAATTCGAGTTAAACTTGAATTCAAGTAAAGTCCGAGAATTAAATTTGGGTTCGACTCGAAGTGAGGTTCGAACCTTGCACCAGGAAGCAAAGTGGGAAAGGCAGGAACCATTAGGCCATTTTTTTTTTTGCTTTTGGTAGTGATTTGATGAATCACTATTATTAAATAAGTAGTGGATCTCAATAAATATTGAGATTCACAGTTAAATCAATGACAAATATAACAGTTTCATCATCAAATTAAAATTTTAAATTTGTATAGTATTGCTCGATAAATATGTTACCTTCTTTAGTCTTGCAAGCATGGTGGCATCAATCTCTCCATCTCCAATCGCTTCTTTGATCTCTTCTCTCAGCTGATTCTGCCACTCAGTGTGCAGGGCCAAGAGTAGCAACGTCCACGTCAAAGCCAAAGCAGTTGTCTCATGGCCTCCGAAGAAGAGAGTTTTACACTCATCCACCAGCTCACTCGCCGTCAACTTCTTCTCCGACGACCCACCCACCTGGCTCTCCGCCATTAATAAGCTAAGAAGGTCCTTCTGGGGCTGCCCTACATTTGATTTTCTTGAAGTTATAATTGATAATAGCATAGCATCAATCTCTTTCCCAAGCTTTTTAGCCTCTGATTTTTGATTAGGGCACATGAAATTGCTAAAGGGCACACCCACGTAACGGGCGGATTTGAAAAGTGCCATTTGCATGGCTCTTAGTTTTTCGAACACTTCTTTCCCATTTTCGTAGCTCATTCCGAAGCCCGACTTCGCTATGATCTCTCCTGCTGTGCTCGTGATTTCTGTCTCCACGTCGATTTCGGGCTTTCCAGAGGTGATTAGGGCCGTCCACCGATCGAGCATGTTTGTGGTTGATTCCACCATCATGCTTGACATAGCCTGTTGGTCAAGTTTGAAATAATATTATTAGGACTAGAGATAGAATATCACTATACTTCAAAATTAAAGGGTGAATGAAATAAGGAAAAAGGTTAAATTGACTATGACGACCATTAAGGTAGTGGAGGAGGATAACTTGAGGATTAAGAAAGTTAAATTTGCCATGTCCCTTGAATTTGAAGAAACTATTCCCTACATTTTTGTGCCTTTGACCATTGTTGTGTGTTATGTTTGTGTCACATCTGATAAGAATCTAGAATTTCACTTACATTAATCATTATAGATCTTTTAAATCGATTTGATTGATTAAAAAATTAGATATACAACATAATGTAGAAAATCATTTCGAGTTATATTCCGGTTCCCAAGACATACCTAAAGTTTCTCCGAATTTACCATATGGAAAATTAGAAAATTGGTGATCTCTTGAATGGTTGGTTAAGATATGGTTAGAGAAGTTTGTATTCATACTAGGGTTTCATTAGGAAGTTCTATGGGGTGATGGATTATATATGCCCATTGTCTCTTCTCTTTACCAGCCCCCCTACACACACACATAAAGAGAGAGAGAGAGAGAGAGAGAGATACCTTCAAATTTGCAGGAGAGAATGCAGGGGTGATAATATGCCGGTGACGAACCCAGTCATCACCTTCAACCATAACCAAACCATTACCAAACATTGGTTTTCTATCATTTTTAAACACAGTGGGCTTTCCCCAACTCTTGCCCATAACACCAGCCGAAATCTTTCTTAGAAACTCAGGGTCTGCAATGTATAGAAATGGCTCTGTCCCCAACCAATAAATAAACACCTTCCCTGCGAAAAACAGAAGAAAAAAAAAAAAGTCTCAGGCGAATATTTCCTAAAACACATACATGCATTCGGTGCTTCCCATATATGCGGAATTATAAGCATCGAACAAGGTAGTCGAGGAGGTTCCCTCAATGGAGATCTGGGAAGGATCATATATACGTCATTTTACATATATGCGGAAGACTATTTCCGTGACTCAAACACGATGCCCATTAACTCATAAGTCTTAAGAAGTTAAGACAATCATGTTCTCATACAACTTGAGCATTCTTGCTCAGGTATTAACAAAATTCTCTGGTTTAGTGAATAATGCGAAAACTTTTTAACAGTTGTAAGAGCTTACCATGCAGTTTCTGCCATAGAGAAAAGTATGGAAATACTCTTGAATGGATATCATGTGTGACGCTTAAAGAAGAAGATGAAGAAGAAAAGTCTCCACTCTTCTTCATATCAGCAATATTTCCTAGAGGAAAACTTGGAGTTGGACCACTAAATCCATTCCTCCTAAGCTTCTGGTATGCCTGGTTAGGCAAAACCCAGCAAGAGTATAACAACCTCCACAACATGAAGAGAACAAAGACAGCAATTGCCGAGCAAAGAGCTAGGGAAAACTGAAGAAATTCCATCTTTTTCTGTCTAGAATCTAGCTCTCTCTCTCTCTCTCTAGGAAAAAGCTTGTAAATATACAGTTATAGATTTGTAGGTCTATGGATTGATGGATATGGGAGAGAAAAAAATGGGTATTTATAGACAACAGGAGGTAGAAGAAAGTCAAAGATTGACTAGGGAGCTAGACAGGTGTTTTGATTTTTAAGGTGTATTGTGTTTTCTACATTCTGGTTTGATTTGTCAAACCTTTGTTAGTCAATCAATTCTCCGCGGCTGAAAACGAGTACACATTCTCTGTGGAAAGCCACCGTAATCCCACACAGCCTTATGCCAACTATGATCTCCCACGTAGGCAAAAAGTTTATATATGCGGCCTTGTGCCTAACTTTTCTCACTATGTGGCAAGGCATTAAAAAATAAATAAATAAAACTGCCCCGAAATTCATGTCAGATACACAAAATCTTATCTCGATTATACATAAAAATTATTTTTATAACTCAAGCCCTTCCACAATTCGTCAAAGATTACCTCTGAAATGTATGACTATGACTTACAAACATCACATTGACTTCAATTTTTTTGTTGAAATTGAGAATAAAATAAAGAAAACCATGCATGACTTGGTGTTATTCTACAGTGAAGAATGGAAAAATTCTTTCTGACGACCAATGGAAGTTGAACTATGTTCCGGCCACCTTATTCATGGTTAAAAAAGTTACTTTAATTCTTGGTGCTGTTGGTCAAAATCAAAGATCAAATTTTCCTTAAATTTATCAATCTTCCAAGGGTGAAAAATCAAAAAAGTTAAGTTTGCAGCTGATATGAACATAAGGATTTTCATGAGCATTCACAATCAAAATCTTCACAACTTACAACGGTCAATGTGGCCGGTTGGGTCAGTGATGGAACCATGTGCAGGGGCCATGACCATGACCCCACTCATATTATGAAAAATCCATATAACCCTCTTTAGGATTTTCGAAAAGAGTAATACTATTTTACTCTAAAAATATGATTTTATTTATTAACTTGGTGATGTGGTTTCATTAGAATTATTAGATGAAGAGTAAATTCTAATATTTGATGAGATCCACAATCAATTTAAAAGTCATAATGAATCACGTCAGCAAATAAGATCATATTTTTAGATCCAAATAACATTAATCTTTATAAAATTCTAGTGCTTGCCCCTAAATTTTCAGAAAGTCCAATGCACAAGTATTTCACCTAGTCTTATTTCAAGAAATTAATAACTAGACATATTTTAAGAAATTGTTACAAAGTCGTGTTATAATAAAGTCGCTTATGTCAAAAGTAATGTATCGACTAATAATTTATTTTCATCATGATATCGTGTGAAATTAATTTTTTTGGAGATATAATATATATTTAGTGTTGTTATATTATAAATTCGAATACAAGCGGATGATGACATTACCACAACGATTTTTAGAGTTTATGACCTAAATTAAATTTTACCATAATATTGTATAAAATTTAATTTTGATATGTTCTAACTAATAATTTGTCGTTGGCAACAACTTGTTGAATAACCTTTTGCTTGCTAAATTTCTTATGCATGCTAATGTTTGGCTCTCTTAAGAAAAAATTCTGATTCTGTCCATGTGCTGGTGATTTCAAGTCATAAAGGAATTAAAGAAGGGGAAAGAGGAGAGGAATCTTCAGGAATGACGGTTTCGAATTTGGGTTTGATATCTTTTTTTTTTTTTTTCGAATTTGCATTTCCTCTAACGACCTAGTTGCACCCCCTCGATCCATTGTATTGGAACATTTCGAAAAGAATGATTAGAGTCATATTCCATCCTTTCTATAATGCTCTTAGACGAGACACGCGGGATGTTATTTTTCAGATATGAAAGGTTAATGTGGAGTTAACCCTTAAAACAATTTGTTGTCAAAAAGAATGGTTCGACAAACTCTTTTATTTGGAGCTACTTAAATAAAAGAATAGATTCAAGAACACTTAGATTTTTGTTTAAATACATTGAGAGATAGTCTCCACTTTACTCCAATAGGTCTTTGAAAGAACTTTGCCATCTTACTTTTGTGAGATATTTCTCATGGTAACAATATTATTTAAACTTAATTTATTAATTTAATTATATTTTATTAACTTAATTATTCTCTGATATTGGATTGAAAACTTTTACTATTGGTTGGATTCCACTACTAATTTAATGATTATGGTACATTAGATTTGATAAATAAAATCAACAAATTAGGTCAAAATAACATTTTTCATATAGAACATGATGGTAAGTTCAGGTCGGCGCTTACCGTTCATTAAAATATAATAATCCCCCTAACGTTCTTAAAAGAAAAAATAAAAAATGAAAACAAGAAAAATGTGATGGGTGTGGAAGATGAATTGCTCTAAAGGTTGGCAAATTGTCAAAGTCAAAAGATCTTAATTAAAACTTATTAATTATCTGTTTTGTGGTCTAAAATGGTTTATTTGCAACAGTAAGCCATTATTTTTAAAATCTAGGTCTCTTTCAATATAATTTTTATTAATTATTTTAATGGTAGATAAATCACTATATATTAGTGGGCACATCACCCAATTATTATAAAACATTTGAATTCATAATGGATGATATATCATTAAAAAAACTTGTCATAGATGACTCAACTTCAAATCTTACAGAGTTTTAAAAAGCATTTAGTAAGACAGAATAATTAATAATAATGACTTTTTAAGCTCTCTAATTTGTTTATTCATGACTGCTAATTTCAATGCATTAATTTTTAAAATTAAGCCTATAAATTATATTTATATTTATATTAAGATGTTTTTAGAACATCTAACAGTTATCTTTAAGAGTAAATAAAGTGAATAAATTATGTTAATAAATTAGGTTTCAATAACATTATTACTCTTATCCCATAGTTTATGAATCTGTGTTGAAGAACATACTGGAAAGGACCTAATAAGTTGTTGAAAAGCTCCCGAACTTAGGACATGCGGGCTTGTACCTTTATCACGGATTTATATCAACGGGTGAAAATCTAGTCCCTTGTTTAATCAATGAATCAATTAAGGTTAATGTTCTCAACCTTGTTGCCAAATAATTCAACATTTCTGTCTTGATTCGTATCGCCCATTAAGAAGTGCCTATTAACTGTTGGAGTTGACTATGGTACCAATTTTTTTTTTTTTAGTATCATATCTCTATTTACTATATTTATGATTGTTTTTATTATATTTGTGGGTGTTTTAACCACTGTCGTGGATTAAAAAAAAAATGATAAAAATAATTACTACAATAGTAATAAACAAATTCACAAATGTGATAAAAATATCAACAATAATGATTTTTTTTTTGTACCGAAAAAGTGGTAAAAATAATTATCATAGATGTAGTAAATACACTCACAATAGTGATAAAAACTAGGGGTGACAATCGAGTCGTGTTGTGTCGGGTTCGTGTCGTGTCGAATATTAGTCAACCATAACCCAACCCATTTAACTAATCGTGTCGTGTCGAGTTGACCTGCTTATTTTCGTGTCGTGTTCGTGTTTTTGTTCGTATTCGTGTTGACCCACATAAACTTTGAATAAAAACTTTAACGCTAAGATTTTATTTTCATTTAATTGAATCTCTCTTCATACTTTTTCTACAAACTAAAAATTAACTTAATAATAATAATAATACTAATAATAATAATAATAATGAGTAATAATATTTTTTTATTCAATAATTATGTCAGTGTTTGATAAACAGTTGCAAATAATTAATATTTTATTTCTATAATACTAATTAAATATGATAATCGTACATCGCGCAACCAAATTAAACATCAGAAGTAATGGAAAAAACAAGTCATCAGAACACGAAAATTCATACATGCAACAAAAAGGCCAGGTCAATCTCCTTTGAGTTAAAAACTTTGTGTTGACAGGTCAATTTTGGTTAAGCGGGTTGAATTCCAACACGACCCATACACGGGTTTGTACCAAAAAATAGTTAACTCAAACTCATTTATTCGTATCGTGTTCGTATCAAGTTATCGTGTCGTATCAAAAATTGTCATCCCTAATAAAAACACACATAAAAATAATTAATTTTTTTGTTATAAAATAATTCACAAAAATTATAAAAACACCCATTAAAATCATAAAAATGTGAGGTACGGTACCATTTTTTTTTTTGGGGTACCATTATCAAGTCTTTATCGGTTTGTAGGCACTAGTTATCAAGTCAAATTTATTGTCGTCTCCCAACTTTTTGGACCTTGGGCTGTGGGTGTTTTTTGCCAAACTTCTCTTTAGCACTATTTACATGAAGAATGAATGCTATAAACCATGGGATTTATCCGAGTGCCCTTCGTACTTAAAAATGTTAATTTAATCAATTATAATTATTAAATTAATGGTGAATTTTAATGTATGAAATTCATAATTAAATCATTGACAATAATTAATAAAATTAACAAATTATGTTAATATTTTATATCTAAATAATATTGCTCTCGAATTTATTATTTAAGATTAATAAAAAAAAGTTTTTTAGTTGAAGAAAGCAGCTAAATTGTTGGGAAGATAAAAACGTCGGCTGTTACTTTCCGAAAACTTGGGCCGTTGAATGTTTCCGGGAGGTAAGGCTTTAAGGAAATTTTGACGCAGCACTGATGGAAATTGTTTCATTGGGAGTTGGGTGCGATTGCATTTGAGATACCAAAATAGCCTTTGTTAACATATAGAGTAGGTAAAACTAGCGTCTCTTTCACTAGGCTGCTCCTTTTAATTTGAGGAATTTAGGAAGGACACCTTTCATAGCGAAACAGGTTCAAAGTATTAGCTAACACCTTTCCTTGGAGTCGGCTTAGTTGTTGGAGTCAATCTCGAGTCGTCAAGTTGTTATCATCGAATTGGTCGATACAATTTTGCAATATCGTTGTATGACCTAAATGTCTCGTTATATGGAATTTTTTTCTTTAAGGTTGTATCTCCTGATACTGCGTCCGTAACGCCGTGACCGATGACCGATACCACAACTTTAAGACTTCCTTGAAAACAAAGAACAAGGAAAATTGAAGTTCGAGATGATTCAACAGAGGGTAAGGATGGTTTGAATGGACAAATTAAAATTAATCAGAAGTTATGAATGTTGATGCCAGAGACTAGACTTATTTTGAATCAATCTGGAAGCTTGAAGACTAATCAGGATTTTGGATACCATAGGGGAGACCAGTCTTGAAGGTTTGGTTTTGATCAATTTACAAATCAGATTGGAAGAGTTGTTAACGAGGAAATTAGGAATGTATCTTTATTTTTTAATTTAATTTTAATTTTTTTTGTTTCAACGGTTAAGAGTATTCAAGCCAGCTTACGTGCACCTCGACTGGTCAAAAGCAGATCATCCACGTCGAGGCTAGAGAATTCATGAGAGATAAATCTCTCATGACCTGTCTCCAAGGGTTGTCAAAATTCGAACTTATGACGCCTGAGTTTACAACTTGTCTTTATTATCATTTGAGTTATCCTTAGAGTTTTTATTTTTTTTTACTTTATACTCATTAGCAAAATACAAAAGCAAAAAGAAAATGGCAGGAAAATGGCAGTAGCAAATGGGTCAAACCATTTGAATGTTGATGAAACTATGGCTCGTCTGAATCCTTCAAGTTTCTTTCAATTTAAATAATCTTCATATTTGTATACGACTAAGAAACCAGCATTGAGAAACTATTGGTGCGAAAATTCTGTGAACGGAGAAGAAGACAGTGACATAATTCACTGCACCTTGCAAAGTTGCTTTCCTTGGAACGAGAGTATCCCCTCATCAATCCTGAAAATGAATTTGTGTCAACTCTAAGGGTAACTCAAGTGATAATAAAGACGAATTGTAAATTCAGACGTCTTGAGTTTGAATTTTGACAATCTCTTGAGACCAAGTCATGAGCGATCATAGTGACGAATGATGCGCCAGGTCATAAGGTGGTGTAAATGCAGAATTATAAAACAGGTTATGATACTCACCCTTTCATCATCCAGGGTTTTATTCTTCCTAACACTTCACTAAACATCAAACAATGTTATTGAACTTAATATGCTGGTAACAGAAACCCGCTGTAAATATGGAATAAATGTTAAGTGTAATGCTTGCACCACGTTAGTTTGTCACGTGGTGTATCCGCTCAATAATAACTCACCAAATAAGAAAAATAGACCCCGCTCATTCAAATAACTACTCCTCCATCTAGGATAGTAACCACTTCGTGTTAAAAAAGTGAAGTCACCTTGTCTATTTGTTAATTTAACATTGAACGGTTATATCACCTGACAATGTTGATATAGTGTAACCGTTACACCCAATATTTACTTGTAAATATGTGAACTCCAAAAAAGAGCGAGCATTAAGTTCTAATGACATTATTATCACTTAATAATCAAAAAGGGCAAAACTTTCATATAAGAACTAACATTTCATCCTACCCATATGAAACATGAGATTGAGTGTTACCTAGTATTATTTGACAATATCTAAGGCAAAGGTGCATGTATTCTATGCTTCGTCTTATTTTCTTATTAGTTGATATATTTGACTTAAGTATCGAAAGAATTCTCTCAACGATATCATGCCAGTGGAAAACAATGACGAATAACCATGGAAATTGTGCTATGACATGTCAAAATTCTTCCACAACTCCCATGCCCTCTATTTTCTTCTTTCCTTTTTTTGGGTAGCACAGCCTCGGCTCTTGAAGTAGTTGCTTTCCAATGAAAAACACACAAAAGCGTGTAGTGCATGCATGCTTGTCTTTTTGCAAGAAGTCTGCTCTCTCTCTCTTCTTCTCTCTCATAAAAAGTGAGTAAAAGTTTATTTTTTTACAGAATAAACTCTTGTAAAACATGATTTTAAAGATAATACAGCGCATAGAGAGTCGTGGATGAAACTTAAAAGAGATTAAGCTCAATGTGATTCGCATGTGAGGAGAAGATTGGAGGGAGAGATTGTTGAAATATCGGTGTAAAAATCTCACATAAAAAAAAAAACACGAATCCTTTTTAACTATATTTGAATTTCCAATACGAAGACTAACGTGATGTTTGATTGGGAAGAAAAACTTAAAAGGATGAAAAAAGATGTTAGATAGACTTTCCATCCCCGATGGAAGTAAATGTATTTTCTTTCTCGCCTAGTTGTGTTGGAAAAAGAGAGAATGATTTTTTTTTTTTTAATTGTTTTCTTGATACGAGGAAGAAAATGGGAGAAAAATGTTATAGATTAAAATACCAAAAATACTCTTCCATGTAAGACGATCAGTATGGTACAATTAATAAGTCTTTGGTCATACTGATTGGTAACTATCTGGATTGATTGGACTATGTCTCTCATACCGCAAATTGTGCTGCACATGAACTGGCAAAAATGAGGAATGACAATGAAATACTCACGACAGCTATCGGTGAACGTAATTTCACAAGCTGTAAGGACCACTGTCTAAGCTGGCATTGAAGACCCGATGAAGCATAGCTTTATTTGTATTTAGTTTTCTCTATCTCTGTATTTGTTTTTGCTCAGCAAAATAAATAATAATAAGTCTTTGGTCCAAAATAAAAAAAATCCAATATATTTTATCACTAGCCATAACCCATGCAACATAAAATCCGAACGACTAAAAAATTAATATTATTATATCAAATAATATTTTTCTCATCTTTTTTTAATTACATAATTTAAAATTATATTTTACCTATTATTTTTTTAAAAAAAAATTGGCAATTTTTTTCAAAATACATGATTTAAAAAAAAAATCAACATGTGTATACTATCTTATGCAAATAATATCTGAAATAAAAATTATATTGAGTAACAAATTAATAAAAAATTAAATACTTTAATTTGTTATAAAAATAAATGATGTGATAAAAATTAGTGAAAAAAATACATGAGGATAATATTGACTCCTGTCTGCCTTATTATATAGATTTTGATATGGCCATATATGATAAAAAAAATTGAAGAATAGTTATTACATCATGATGAAGTGATGTGGACCCCATATTTTGTAGAGGAGAGTAACATTATTATATTTGTAAATTGGATTAATTTTTTAGGTTTATAGAAAAAATTTGGTGGTCTCCGATTATAAGTTCTCGTTGACCACGTTTTATAGGAACCAGACTATCTATCGCTTTTAACCCTATTTGCATAGGCTCGTGCAGAGACTTACGTTCAATAATTTCAGGGGTTTTCACTTCAACATATCTTCGCTCGTAATTACTTGGAGACCCTTTTCCATTAATAGGTACTTCCAACGCGTCGAGCATAGACCCTAACATAGCATTTCCCGTAGGAACATCCACAATAGATCCAGTGCGCTTGACAAAATCTCCTTTTATAATAGCAGTCTCATTACCAAAGACAAACAATCCTTACATTCTCATTTTCATTCTCAAGATTCAAGACTATTCCTTTCACACCGCTGGCAAATTCAACCATTTCTCCAGCTTGAATCTCGTTCAATCCATAAACACATGCAATTCCATCTCCAATTGAGACCACTCGACCGACATCAACAACTGTGTCAAATCAAAAAAAAAAAAGAAAAGAAGATTAATTTCCTTTGATTTTCTATTTTTCATCCTTCTATATTTCCCTTGCCTCAAACAATCGTAGATGAAAATTATCCAAATAAATGTTGACTCACGTTGGATCCATGGAATCTTACTAACCAGATTTAGAATATTCAACATAAGTAAATATTGAGCGTAACGGTAACACTACGTAACCATCATTGTTATGTGGTGTCAATGCCACAATTTAATAACAAACCTAAAAATGGAGTTTAAACTTCACTTTTTTATACATGAAGGTTATTTTTTTGCATGAACATAATAATTATTAAATTAAATGAGATCTACTTACTTATATATTGATTTATTAAACCAAACCAAATCAAGCATTACATCTCAATCATTTGTAGTCGACTGTATGAGTCTATCTTTGCCATTTATACGCTATACTCACATTTAAATTAAATATATAGGGAACGATCTAGTATTAGTACATATATCATTGTTTGAACTCATCTTAGTGGGTTCGATAAAATTTTACGCTGGCTGTCAACTAGCTAACACGACTTTCCTCTTTTATCCTGATTTCGGATAGACAGTGTTGAATACAACGCTGACAGAATTGTATATTAATTTATTATTAATTAATAATATTATGTAATAATAATTAGATAGTGTTATAATTATAAATAGACACGGCGGGTTTTGTCCAACTTATGACACATCTGCACATGTAATATCGTGGGCCAATTTATGTGGGTACTGTTTTCATGGGTCAATTTATGTGGGTACTGTTTTTCATGGGTCAATTTATGGGGTACATGTGCACGGATAACACATGTGGATGTGGCAGCCACCCTGGGATGGGATTTGGTGGTTTCTTTCTTTCTTTTTTGTGTTTTGAGTTGATGCATATGTCACTCGTGATGTTGTACTGAAAACAACATCTTCTTTCAATCGCTATACGTGGTTGGATTGTATTTTTCAATTGCTACTAACGACCAACTAAAACATTTTTCATATGATATGCCCCTTTTCTTTTGCCGCAATCTTTTACTTAAGGCGGCAAAAAATATTTATCCTACATGTTGACAACATATGAATTTAATGTCAATATTAATAAATTATTGGTAATTAATTTTTTATATGGAAAAAAATATCAAGAAAAATAAGCATGAATAATAAAAAGATTTGAGTATTATAAAAAAAATAACTAAATTTTGACATAGAGATATGTTTAGTTAGTATTGTATAAATAAAATATTCGATTTTTCTTCTTCTCTAATACATTTATGAAGGATTTTTTGTGGAATTAGAGCTGTTTTCACTTGGCTATGCTAACCTTTGCATTGAGTGTTCTTTTAGTGTACAAACAACTTATAAATTCCTAGTCTCGAGTTTTTAGTCCACATGCATATCTTAAACACGATATGATTTATAGATTGATTGAACTGATGTATAAATATATGTTCCAATTGATTAAATGTTATGATTCGACGTGAATCTATAGGCACCTAGATTTCCAAGTGCCGCGGTCAGCCCAATATTCTCCACCTATTTGGAACATATGGCATGTGTGTGGAGGAACGGTTGAGAGAGAGAGAGAGAGAGAGGCATAACTAAAACATGCCATTGTCTTCTTAAATTATAGCATTTGGAGAGAGAGAGAGAGAGAGAGAGAGGCATAACTAAAACATGCCACTGTCTTCTTAAATTATAGCATTTGGATAATTACAATAGTTTATTACAACATAATCTTATTGGAGAACCAAAAACTCAGTTTTACAGCATTTACCAGCAAAATTGTTAGTCCTGTCACAAAAAAAAAATTGCTGGCTGTCAAATAATGCAAGGAGCTTCACAAGAAGTTGATTGGAATAGGGATGACAATATTCTAATCCTAAAATTTCAGGAGAGAGAGAGAGATCCCTTACATTTAGAAGTCATGGAAGATCATAAGAGCATCATCAAGCTTCATCAAGGAAGATTCTAGGACAATCCTTATTTTTCTCAATCGCTTGTACCGTTTGCCCAGTTCTCCCACAAGCTTTTCTCTAGGTATCTGAAGAATCTGGCAAATGTAGTCATATGAGAAAATTAGTGCATTAAAATTCAATAATATGATTCAAATGATAGCGCAGCTGTAGAAACATTAAGGACAGTTTCAACAAGAAAATATGGTGGAAGTCTTTGAAGATCCAAGAGAGACTCCCATGTCTCACAGATCTGGTTTCTAAGTAGTAGAAGGCAGTAGTCTTAACCAGCACTTCCCCTCAGGACTGACTACCGTTTCAATACAAACTTTATCTCAACAAAAATATGAAGTTTTGAATACATTAACACAAATCTTGATATGAGAGACATTTCAACCAAGGCCTCAGCAAGTTAGGTCTCAATGGGTTCAGCTTCAAGGGCCGGCTCAGATGAATCCAATAACCGACTCTATATTGGCCGCTATGACACTGAAAAAACCACTGAACTGATAGTTGGTTCATAGACCACAAAGTGGGGGTGTGTCTGTGTGTGGTTTGTAAGGTAGGTGCGTGCTCTGTATTCTATCAATAGGTAATGCAAGATCCATTTATTGTATCAATAGGTAATAAAAGATCCATTTATTCTTTTTTCTCTTACAAATCCAGTAAGTGACTGAACTGGTAACTAGGTTCAAGAGTTAAATCATGTTTGATTTCGGGAGAAAAGCAACTGTGGTAACAAATTACGGACCTCTTTTTCCTTTTCCTGCTCATAAGCGATTCGTAGCCTCAAATTTAAGGCAGCGTGGTACATCTCATCTAGAACATGCTTCCAAAGAGATTGCTTATTTACTTTCCACAATAGAAACTGCAACTGTTTAGCTCCATATGTGACAACTTTCTGCAAGGAGAACAATTAGGTATAACAAATAGAAAATAGAGCCTTCCAACTATTAGTTTGTTATTCAAGCAAAAAAAGCTGTTCTCATCAATTGGAAGATCAGACCTTATTAATCTTTTATTTTTTGAAATAAAAGCAATATAAATTACCTCCATATGCAAGTAATCATCCTTCCAAAGCCTATAAAGAATCTTGGCTGTTTCTTTCTTTTCAACAAAGGTTTTATCTGAAATCTACAAATTGAAACAATGGATCAAATAATACACGACAGAGATTCTTCCGGAGCAATTTGATCTGTTTCAAATAATATTTCCTATCTATAAGAAGGCAAATACCCACTATCTAAAACTTGAATATGTAAGATTGTTTCTTTCCTCCACCCCATTTCTGTAGAAACATACACCATGTTGAAGCAAACACGTTGCTACAGTTAGCAAGACAATAACAATCAGCTAAACCTGACAGTATCCAGCCCAAAATTTGCAGATAGGGTGCATACATGCGTCACGCAAGCATATGTACATATATATCTCATGCATGAATGCATACACAAGTGCAAACACTTAAACTTATACATTTACAATACAAACAGGCGATTATTTGGGAAACAAAAAGCAACCAAAATTGTCATCTTAGTAAAGTCACTGCAACATTGCAAAGGGTAATAGACAATTTCTTCTTATGCCAGTAAAAGAATTTGTGGCTGCAGTAAGGCTATGAAACAAAGAAATCAAATTATAAGCATGCAAAAGTGCTGGCAAATTAAGCAGTGATCATATGAAAAGTCTATCCGCCTATAATAAGAATAACACAAAGGGAAAGCATAGAGCTGCTACGCAAGTGAAGTGGCCAGAGGGCATAACAAGAAAAACCTATGGAGCTAACTGAAAGAGAGAAACACGCCAACTTGATTAGCGTATTGCAAGCTTCGCGGAATAACAAGTAGTGCAGTATGGAAATGGAATTATAATTGCAGCCTCCCATATAATTCACAGGATTTGGAGGTTAAAGATATTTATGAGCAGAAGATACTTCTAAAAAAATTCATTCTATTTCCAAATCCATTCTGAACATGAATTCAATTTGTATTTCCCAATTTCCCACGAGAATAGCACATCCTCTTTCACCACTACACCACTTTTTTAACGGGCACTATCATCTATCATTTTTTTCCAGTTTTCAGCCCATTATCCTCTAAAGTTCAATATGAGCACAAGTCTTAAAGTACTAAAAACTTAATTTTTCAAGTTCTTTCACAAGAGAGTGAAAAAAAAGTAGCACCACCACATGGACTGTTTAGCAATTAATTACTGAATGCTTTAATTCTTAATAAAAGGCTTATTCCAAAGTTTAGGTTGGCCAATTTGTAGAGGTAGATCTTAGATCATGCTGCCACCTCTTCACCTGTCTGGGCAACTTCAATTAACTACCACCAACATCCTCCACAAATCTTACAGTTCAATACTTTGCAGGTTGACTGCATGGGACATGAGAGAATGTGCTTTGATGTACGAAGCAAGTGGTCAAAAGAATGACACTTTTCCCATACTTTGCCAGCTGATGTCAAACAAGTTATAATTCTCTCCTATTCAATAACCCTCCCTCTGCCCAACCCTAAAGGAAAAGGAGTAGGATAGATCACCAAGAAAATGCACCCACTGTTTTTTATGCCCAACAAATTTTAGAATTCACATCCAACTCCATGCTATCACAGAAGGATCCAAATAACATATATTTCCTCCACAGTTGGCCAAGTCAACATAATGGTAACGAGAATTAATAATACAGATTAGAAGTCTACTACTGTGATCATGATGGAAGGAAACACAGTGGGCATATATAAAATTAATATGTAAAGATGCAAGCTAATGATCCTACTGTCGTATAATGCAACTACAGTTGATCCAGCCTGCATTATGTAGAATCTACACCTTGTCAACAATAATTGGTACCTTATCGGTCTCAAGTAGGCGACCAGCCTCTGACAGTAACCTGAATATCCTATAAGCCTCCCTCCCATATCTTTTCAACACAATGGATTCCACCTGCAAGATAGTGGCTGGAGTCAGACTTTAATTTCAGCTCATAAAGTTAGTCTTTTCAGAAATCTGAAAAGGAGACAAAAATGTTAATACCTCATCATTCTGAGCTATTTCAATAATTCTTTTTAAATCTGTACAAGAAACATAATTGCTAGTTAATTAACACAAAAGGACTATGTAATCTCTCAAAATTTTAGTAGAGTTCAAACCCATTGACAAGATACAGTTTTTCAAGCAGAAATAAACCACGCAAAATGGAAGGCAATATAGTACCAATACTATATGTTTCATCTATCTCAATTATGGGAAGCTGACAGCCCAATTGACCAAGGGAAGCTCGAACACTTTCTAAGGTTGAGATTGTGCGACGACCTTCATCACTCTTCATTACCTCTTCAAAAATAGTATTCACGGACAGGGGAACTGCAAAGTTTTATGAAGCAGATCAGAAAGTGCTTACTAAACCAGAAAAGAGAAATGCCAGTGGAAACAAAACGCAAAGGAACCAACGATAAAAGCAAGAGTACAATCGAGCTACATTTCCCTCTAAGCATACAAATCATACTTATAACATCTCAAAACATAAATTTATGAAAGAGAAAATAATACTGAACATAACCTGACAAGATACATCACAGAACATCCATAAAATCAAAACCATAAACACAACATGCACCCCACTAATAGTGCATCAAAGATTGGAAAGCACTCGAATCATAATTTTGACCTCAAAAGCACACATATGTCCTCACAATCCAAAGAATGGAAATTTCCAAGCTTTCAATTTAAGATGAAAAAGAAAGTTCAGAATGGAGGGGTTCATATTTTTGACATTGAATATTTCAGGTCGAATTTGCTCCAAAGTAGAATGGCAAAGCACTTCAAAGGCATGGACCTTGCCTGATTAAATTTCAGTTTTATTTTTTTCCCTCTAAGATTTGTGGCTGCTATTTTCCGTGGGGTAATATTATTTCGTGAATGGTCAGGAAACAATATATTTTCTGAGTATGACACAGACTAGTGTGTATTATTGGTTACTACATGGTCTTAGTTGTGTTAACAAGTTTTTACATGGGGCCCTAATCAGGATTCGATTAATATCATAGGAAAATTCAAAAACTTGCAGTCCTAGTTCCAACTAGGGCAAATGAAGTGGCCTATAAATATCTATGCACTCTTTTATTTCAATATAAGCCAATTTACAGAGTTCTTTAATAAATTGTGAATATATACCGAGTTAATGCCGAAGACTAATCAATAACACAGTCTGGTTCATACAAGTATTCTTACTAAAACGGTGTGTTACATGCCAAAAAAAATTCCACTCCTTTTTCAATTCCCTATAAGAAATTTTATTATTTCAATCACAACTAATTACATTTTTTTGAAAATTTTAGATTAAAATCCAATTTCTGCATCTCCAACCACTTTCCTAACCTATATAAAAGTTTTGATAGACATTTAAACCCTTACATTTCTGCTTTCCCCTAGTTCTACGGATGTACATTCTCATATTGAAGTATCTTTTCACCAATCAGATCCAAGCTTAACCTAGACCGTCTCCAATCATAGAGACCATGAGGATCTACCACTTCATAAAACCAATCCTAAAACCTACCAACAACATTAACCTACCACATAATCAGCTTTATTGACACTTTATGCTTATTTCTAGTTTCCCCCTTCATTGACTTATTTATTTATTTTTATCTTTTCAGATTCACATCATGCAAGTTGAACTTCAAAACAGTCAACAATCAGGTTATATGGTTTCTAATAGAAACAACCAAGAATGAAAGGTTAGAAAAACCAAAAATTATGAGATTGAATCACCTGACTTTTCTGCTTTTACTTTAGTCTCAACACCTCTAGTTGCCTCTAGAATTGCACTTAAAACAACGGCAGCTCCACCATCAAACTGTGCTCTCACATTGGCAATGCAAGCCTGCATACATATAGATTATGTATTGTAAAGTCAAAATCTTGATCGCCTACAGAAATTTCATAAGGATGCATACCAAGCATCCTTGAAGAGCCTCAATATTTGGGTGGTGTTAAACAACCATCTACTCCAATAGCTTAAGTTGTTGGAGAGGGTGTAACTTAAGTATTTATACTTCAACATGCCCCCTCACGTGCTGACAAGATTTTGGGCCTGGCACGTGAAAATCTTTTAAAAATTAGGGGGGTAGCGAGATTCGAACACAAGACTTTCTACTCTGATACCATGTTAAACAACCATCTACTCCAATAGCTTAAGTTGTTGGAGAAGGTGTAACTTAAGTATTTATACTTCAACAGGTGAAAATCAATTCTACCATAAAATGCCAAAGCATTGCCAATCTAGCAAGCAAAACAACGCCTTGGCTGCTTTACATTGGAAGTGTCTATTAACCAATTTGGTCCATGTTAACTGAGGGTGTAGGGAATAGAGGATTAGTACAATTATAACCTTTGACATTACTTGTAAAAGAAAATCAACATATATCAATGTTTTGTCACCATATAAATGGATGTGATGCAAGACGGAAGGTGAAGAAATAAGAGGATAGAAAATAAGAATAAGAGAATAAGGGATACCAAATCCTCGCAAGGGTTAGGTCAAGAAACACACAAAATTCTCCAATAAGAAACACTTTTATTAATATCACACTCTACTCTAAATAATGAGAATTATATCAATATTTATGGGCTACATCTCCTACTAGAACTTTCCTACTAAAATTCGAAAAAAGTTTTCACAATCACACTCTCAAATTCCTCTCCTACTTATACTCTATAATAATTCTCAAATCCAACTCTCACTAATAGTCCTAGTCAAATTAGTACACCTAAATTAAATAATAATAAAACTAATCCTAATAAACTACCAATCACACTTTCTTTTGGACAAAAAATTTCTACTCTTTCTTTTAGGCTTCCAAAGTCGATTATATCTGTTCAACCAACCAATGGTTGTGCCATCAGGATGTATGTTACTGTTTCCTTATTTCGGACATATCACTAATAAGAAACAAATCTAATTATTATTACCTAGCATGCAAACAGAGATGGAAAAGGGGTTGAATAAAACCAGTGACATACAACAATTCTTTGTACAAAATGATAGTCCTTAGATTCAAGCCACAAGAGTTATTAGTCCAAGCATTTACCACAATACTAGATGGTACACAAGAATCCTTTTAACAAATATATAAATAAACAAACCTTATCCCTCAGGTGCTTTATAAACTCTTCAAAATTGACGCGCCAAAGAACTTCTTTCTTTCCATTTGAAGCCAAAGCTTCCATATTCGACTCCATACTATCATTCTTTCGCTGTAAAATAACGGTGTTGCCAATCAACAAATGATTGAACCAGCTAACTTCTAATCAAAATTATTACACTAACCTTCTCCCCAACTTGAATAGATTTTTCCTTACTCTTTTGTTCAGAAACATCGGTACCAATATTTGCTTCAACAAAAAATCTTATTGATTCCATAGGAGCGGCTACTGCTAAAGCACGTTGCTCTATAGTCTGTGATTCATCAGCGATCTGCATTAATGTGTAACTCATAAAGTCATATTTCTTTTGTCCTATTGGATAAGAAGAAGAAATTCATAATCAAATTGACTCGCACATTATATCCATAATGACTATTAATATTTATTAATAAGCGAAAAACATAGTTATCAAAATCGTACGATTCGCAATTCGATTCGTACAATTCAGTTCGATACAGATACAAAATGATTCGTATCTTATATGAGAATCGTTTTAGAGTTGAATCGCATCTGAATCGAACGATTTGATTCGTATCGCATAAATCGCACGATTCAATCACTTTTTTTTAAAATCCAAATTTATGGCAAAACAACTTCGCTTTGTTTGCAGAGAAACACACGCCCTAATAAAAACTCAACCTCTTTACTCGTTCTCTCTCTAACGTCGTCTAAAGCTCGCCTTGCGTTGTCTAAAGGTAAGGTCACGGCTAACGCTCTCGCATCATCGGTTGATTTTTTATCTCAATTCTTTCATGGATAGTTTGTTAAGTTCTAATTTTTTGTTTCAAAATGTTGGTCAGTATGTTTTCTCCCAATCAATTTTCTTATTTGTTTTTTTGTCATTCATGTTTATAACCTAATCTATACTGAATGTCACTATTTTAATTCTTAAATTGTCATGGTTCTTTAATGAATTTTTTTTTTCAAGTTGTTGAATTTGAAAATGGTTAAGCAAAAGGCTAACATCTTTCCATTTAGACAACGAGATTATGCCAATTGATTATTTTTAGAATGCAATAATGTTCAATGTTCAATATTTTAAATATGTAGTATTATTTTTTCTTTTTGTTCAAATTTTGTGTCGAATTTTATGATTTACAATTCGATATGATTTATGATTCTCAAATTTAGAATTCCGATTTACAATACGAATCGCGATTTGACAACTACGGCGAAAAATTTATTATCAGCTCATACACTTGACATGAAAAAGAAACTACCTTGGCCGACTTGGCTCCTCGTTTCTTTGCAGGAGTTTCATCTTCAGAAGGTGGGGCAAGGAATGGTTCAGGAGCTGGACAACGTTCCACAAATCGGGCATTCACAAGTCTCTTAAAGCTTTCTTGCAATGCATCCACAACAAAATTTCCTGGAAAAGAACAATGATTTAACTCTACATTTGAAGGCACAAAATATTTCCCCTTCTTTGTGGAATTCTGTAAAATGTGGGAGGGGTGAGAGAAGAAAAAATGCCACGGCGAATCCAGTCAAGGGGAACATCTGTAATAAGCTTGACCACCCAATTGTCAACATCCTATTTATCCTAGTTTCCTTTTTCTTTGACTTTGGATGATCAAACCACTAATACATTGAGCATAAACTTGATACATATCTTTCCAAGCAAGATTTGGCCCTTTGTTGTCAGATACTGCTTCCTCAAGACCAGAATTCACAAAATTCCAATAAAATTACAAGTGAAGGGGCTTGCCCAGATTTCAGCAACAATAACATTTCATTGGTTTCTCCAACAAAGACAAGTAACTGAATAAGGCTTCCTACAAATTTTATGCAATGTTTAGCCAAAATCAATTTGCAATTTGTATCAAGAAGAGATGAATACTTATATGAGATAAATTCCACATTCAAAATCCTCAAATTTAGTGTCCCAAAAGTTAAAACCAGATGCATTTGAATTTTGAAGGTGATCGAAGATGACATACTCAATGAAAATCATTGGAACAAAACAAATTAAAGAGACTTACCTCCACTTGGAATTGATGTCTGCTTATGCCTGTCAATAAGTTGATTCATCGAAAGCCTTCCATGTTGAAGCAACCCTTCAAAAATCTCTTCACACTGCCAAAACCAAAACCGTTATGCAATTCAATCAACAAGCAGATTCACAACAACTTCAAACAAAACATACCAACAAAAAAGCAAAACTATAAAGCCATTTTAACTCACTTCTTTACCAAGCTGCTCCGACACAATTGCCAGAAATTTAGGAAATCTCATATGATGAAGTATGTTGTCACAGATAACCATGTACTGAGTTACAACCCGTGGCACCTCTCCAAATGCACCTACATTCTTGAAATATGAATAATACTACTAGAAAATCATCTTCACCCTCTGTCTGATTATCAAAGCACAGCAGAAATAAAGAAACAAAACACAGCAAAAAAAGTTCTCATTTTTCATAGTCAACAAAGCCCTAACATCAACCCATACAGGAGATAGCGTAATGATGGTAAACATCATATGCAATGTTTATTACAATCTAAAATTCAAACATTGAGACTCTTTTATTTTCCAGAATTTTCTGGGAAACCAAACAGAAACCTCTAGGGTTTTGAAAACAGGAACAGAGTAAATATAGTACCTTCTCGTTGGACTGCGAAGGCTTGTACACAATTGTGTTGGATTAGTACAAGTAGAGCTTTCTCGAGATTCTCTTTACTAAGCTCTGTGAATCGCATTATCTGTGCAAACGGTAGGGTTCCTTTTCGTAGAAGACACTCGCAAACTTTCTATACACATCGCAAAATCGAAAAAAATTGTCAAATACGAGAGTAAATTTGATAACAATGGGTCTGATTGATCAGAAAACAGAACAAAAGAATTGAAAGTTTTGAATTTCAATTTCTCAGCAATCAAACGGTGCATAAGGCTCTATATAAGTTATGTAGAGAGAGAGAGGGGGAGAGAGAGTGTGTACAGCGACGAGATCACCAAAGTAAGAGGTGATGAGATGGACGGCGAGGTTGACGCCGTGTTGCGACACCATGTTTGGCACTTTTTCTTCTCGCCGTGGCGAGCGAGCCAGAGAGAAGGCGGGAAGAGCAGCTGAATTGCCGGGTTAGAGAATGAACCCTGGCCCAACCCAAGTACTATACGATATACTCTAAGCTTGGGCCTCTCGCTGAATCTTCATTGAGAATTGGGCTTGTGCTGGACCCGTAGCTATGTGATTGGGGGTAGAATTTAAACGGGCTAACTTAAATCCACCCCCAAAAAATTAGTATTTGGGTTAAATTTTATAAAATTTAGATTGGGATTGGACAAAAAACTTTCAAATCGGATTTAATTTGGGTCATTCCGAGGTTGAGGTTTTGGGTTTGCATGTTCAACCCGGCCCAGACCGAATTACTAAATATAGTGTCAACCCAAATTCAACCTACCATACTATAATATGTTTTATACTTATTTAAGCATGTAAAAATATTTTATATAAAGGATAACACAATAAAATAAACCATTTTATAGACACTCGTCAAGAAGCTTTTATAGCAGTAGAGTGAGTGCAAGTTCCTTATTGAACTGATATGAAATGTTGAATAAAGAATAAAAGAAAATGTCTAAGTTGAAATTTTACATTAGCTAGAAACAAAAAAAATTGTCTATCCCTCTTCTTGTATATAAAAAATGGACCTAATTTTCCCTTAGGCTTGATTGAGTTTAAGAAAAGAGTTGAAGATGTTAATATTTAATAATATAAATCTTAAATTTTTCGGTTTAACCTGAACTGAGCAATACTAGAGTTGAGGTCAACTTTGAATTGGGCTTACGTTGAGAGTATTATAATTTGGGTTGGCTGTTCATTCTATCTAACCCGCCCGAATTGCAACTCTAAATTATTTTGACTGAAAATGAACAGGATCAACCTAATCAAACCCACTTGGGCCCCTCTCTCTCCATCTCTCCAATGGCATGCAAATGGATTTTTGTTTTCTATACTTTGAGTAGGCAGAAGTTGAAGGTGTTTACTAGCCTTTCTTGCTTTATTGACTTAGATTTTTTGTTATAATTTGTTATATTTGGCATTATATACCAAATATATGTTAAGGTTTCGTATTTGACAAAATAAGCGTAAGTTCAAGTTATCAATTATTTGAGTCCAGATTAGCTAGTAAAATCTCTTGTCAATAAAGGCTATTTTTATTTTGACGAAATGCTAGTACTCTTGCAATCCAACAATTGGACTAAAAAAAATATTCGATTAATGACACTAACTACCCTTTTTTCGAATTTGTGACAGGAGGCAAAAACTTCGTCTATACTACAGCATAAGACGGGACCCAAAAAGCAGCGAACATAGTTTATAGGGCGAGAGTCATAAATCCAATAACAAAGGAATTAAAACTATTGACAAACGCGAACGATACAGAACATTTACACTAATGAACTATTTATGTGCTTATTAATGTAAGTTTATCGAAATTTGTGTCAAGTAACTAAATAACTTATACACATTTATAAGAATAGGAAAAAGTAAAATTAGAAAAAAGAAAAAAAAAAAAAAGGGTGAAATTATAAGAGTGAGCCTTTTGTAAAAATAATTATAGATTTTACACATAGATTTACGATTAGAATTAGGAAAAACGGCTACTGAACTTTTGACCAAAACAACAAAATATTATAATTATGATGTGAGCAAAATAACTAGGAGTGTTGTTATCTAAAATTAGAAATAAAGCATGCAAATAGTGGTTAGATCATTAAAATATAACATGTGATTTAAATGAATACATGCAATTTATATAAACCAAATAAATTGATTTGGAAAGAGCTGGTCTGCGAGTTCGAGAGGCATGTGATCACTGTTCTAAAGCAACTGAGTCTCCCCACGTGAGAGTACTGACGGACACCAGCGACTCCAAAATCTAACCTAGACGCTCGCAGTAGCACCTTCTCAATGACCACGTCCACTGAAAGGTTGAAATGAACTTAATTCAAATCGAGTTGCCCCAAAAATAAAATAATAGATAATAATTGAAAACACTTGACTACCACGTGAGGGTCTACTCGAGTGTTGAATTTGTTGCAGCCAAAAAAGTTTAACAAAGCCACTTATATAGACATTAGATTAGTAACTTACACACATAGTCTTTAAAACTATTTTGAAGATGATTAATTTTTATTCTTTAATATACACAATAAATTAGATAAAAATATGTAACTGAAAATTCAAAAATTTAAACTCAATTAAAGTGGATATTCAATGAAAAGTTTTAAAACTTAATTTTATTCTTACAATCCCCCACAAGTTTTTGAACCTTCAAAGTATCTCAAATATTTTGTATATACTTTAATATAGAAAATATAGGCAATTATTATACTGTGCAATAAGTGTAGATGACTTCCGGACTTGAACCTCACTTAGTGTTAACAATTTTCCTCTGAAAGATCATAGTGACCAAAGGTTTGAACTAAATCCTTTGAATCAGAGTTCAACATGTCACACACACGATATCGATATTGGTCAAGATTCGCAGGTCAGTGCAATTAATGGTCTTGCACTTGATCTTGATTCTCATGAGAGTTTTTAGAGAACAACCCAATTCTTATAGTCGCGGCCTCACGACTACTCTCACTTAGGTGAGCCCTCCAAGGGTACATGTGCACAATACGCTGCAAGAGTGTTCTTGTCTCGGTCTCATTCAAGGTAAAACCCTCCCTTACTATCACACTATATATGCACTTCTGTCATAGGGATGAGTAGGAAAAATATCTCCTCTTGGATATTTCCTAAATAATAGTGCTAATGAGTCACTCAGTATGGATTGTTTCTGTCCATTGAACTTCCTTCATGGGGTCCCCAATCACAGAAGTTGGGTTACCTCCCTAGGTGACTCCCTTCCAGGCTTAAGCCCATCCCCCTCGACAGTTTTGAAACTGCTTTCCTCGAAAACCCTTTAGTTAGCTGATCAGCTATATTAAGCTCAGACTTCACAAAGTCTAGTGAGATTATGTTTTTACTCATCATTTTCTTTATTGATTTGTATCTCACTTGTATATGTCTATTCATCTTTTTGTTATTATGATTTTGCTTCATAAGTTCAATCACTACTTTACTATCATAGTGTAATGAAATGACAGGTATGAATTTTTCCACTAGAAGTATCTCTAGTAATAAATTTTTTATCCACTCAGCCTCAGCATACGTGGTATCTAAGGCTATAAGTTTTGACTCCATAGTACTTCTTGATATTAGGGTTTGTTTTTTAGATCCCCAAGATATGGCTACTCTTCCTAACAAAAAGACATAGCCAATAGTGGATTTTATATCTAAACTATTGGTGATCCAATTTGCATCACTAAAGCCCTCAACTACACTAAAAAATCCACTATAACATAAAGAGTAGTCTAAGATTCCTTTAAGATACTTAAAGACTCTCTCTAAGGCAACTCAATGCTCTTTACTAGGACTATGTGTATATCTACTTAGTCTCCCTACGACATACGAGATTTCAAGTGTAGACTTATTTGCTAAGTATAATAAAGATCCAATCATTTGTGAGTACTTCAATTGTGAAATCGGTTCTCCTTTATTTTTCTTCAAGTTTACATGAGGATCATATGGTGTTGATACAGACTTACTATCATAAAAATCAAACTTTTTCAACATTTTCTCTATGGTGCTAGACTGACTTAGAGATATTTCATTGGATATTTTCTCTATTGTCATTCCCAAGACTACATAGGCTTATCTCAAGTCTTTCATATCAAACTTAGTAGATAAATAAGATTTAACATTCTTAACTACCTCCAAGTTTGTCCCAAAAATTAGTGTATCATCTACATAGAGACATAAGATCACACAACCAATAGCACTATTCTTGTAGTATAAACATTTATCACTTTCATTAATTTTAAAATCATACTCTAAGATCACTTTATCAAACTTCTCATGCCATTGTTTAGGAGCTTGCTTAAGACCATATAAAGATTTCACTAATTTACAAACCTTATGTTCTTGTCCTTTTACCATAAACTCTTCAGGTTGTTCCATGTATATCTCTTCATCTAAATCCCCATTTAGAAAAGCAGTCTTGACATCCATTTGATGTATTACTAAGTTATGGATAGATGCTAGGGCTACTAGTATTCTAATGATAGTGATACTAGTCACATGCAAGTATGTATCAAAATAATCTATCCATTTCTTTTGAGTAAATCCTTTAGTCGTCAATCTAGCTTTATATTTATCTATACTCCCATTAGGTTTTAGTTTCTTCTTAAATACCCTCTTAAACCCAATAGCTTTGCTTCCACGAGGCAATTCTACTATCTCTCAAGTATTATTTAGCAATATAGATTCAATTTCACTATTAATAGTCTCCTTCCAAAAGGTGCATCTATAGAGGACATAGTTTCTTTATATGTTGTTGGATCTCCTTCTACTAAAATAAAAAATCCTTCTCTATTCTAGGTCTTTTACTTCTCCTTAGCTCTACATGTTGTTCTATATTTTTTTCTACGGGAGCAATAGAACTAGTAGAAAGTTGTTCATTAGTTGAATGTGTTTCTCTTACTTGACTAAGCATTGTATTTTTAAAAGGAAAAATATCTTCAAAAAATGTAGCATTTCTAGATTCAATTATAGTATTGTTTGAAATTTCATTAACTTCCGAGTTAATAACTAAGAATCTATTAGCGCTACTATTTTGGGCATATCCTATAAAGACGGTGTCTATGGTCTTAGGACCTATTTTCTTTCTCTTTGGTTCGGGAATAGCTACCTTAGCTAAACACCCCCACATTTTCATGATATTAAGGTTAGGGACTCTTCCCTTTCATATCTCATATGGAGTTTTCTCAGTATCTTTAACATATACTCTATTCAAGATAAAACAAGCACTAAGTATAGCTTCTGCCCACAAATTGTCACATAAGCCGGAACTAGTCAACATTGAATTTACCATATCCATTAATATTCTATTCTTTTTTTCGGCTACTCCATTTGATTGAGGGGAATAAGGAGGTGTAAGTTCATGTATTATTCCATATTCTTCACAAAATATACTAAGGTCGGTTAGAGTATATTCACCTCCTTTATCGGACCTTAATCTTTTCACTTTTCTCTCTAATTGATTTTCAACCTCATTTTTATATATCTTAAACTTATTAAATGTTTCATCTTTGGTCTTGATAAGATAAATATAACAATATTTAGAACAATCATCTATAAAAGTCACAAAATATTTATTTCCGGCTCTTGTTGGCAATCTACTAGAATCACATATATCACTATGCATAAGTTCTAGAAGTTAGATATTCCTTTCTACGCTCTTTTGAGGTTTTCTAGTTTGTTTGGCTTGTACACAAATTTCACACTTATGTTTAAAATTTACATGAGATTTAGGAATAAGATTAAGATCCATCATCCTTTTGATTTTCTTAAGACTTATGTGTCATAATCTTCCATGTCATACATTGCAAGATTCAACATCAAAAACTTGATGAGAAATTTCATTAACTTCCGAAAGTACATTCAATTTAAATAAACCATCACAAACATATCCTTTGCCAACAAATATATCATTCCTAGTTATCACAACTTTATTTGACTCCATTACAACCTTATAACCTTGTTGGACTAAGGACGACCCACTGACTAAATTTCTTCTAACTTCAGGAACATGTCGCACTCCCTTCAAGATCAATGTCTTCACAGATGTCATCTTTAACTCTATGTCTCCAATTCCAAGTACTTGTGCGATAGAATCATTTCCTAGCGTTACACTTCATCCACTTGATTTCTGATAAGATTTAAATAAATCACGATCAAAGCAAACATGTATATTAGCCCTAGAGTCTAACCACCAATCTTTATCTTGATAGGTAAAATTAAATAGGGAACGATTATACCTAAAGGAAGGTTCGACAGAATTATCTCCATCCACTAGAACATTGACTTGGACTCTTGGACCTCTTGATTTGGCTCTTGGACCTCTTGATTTGGCTTGGGCTTTGGCTTATACGACTCAGTCTTCTTGTAGTAACAATCCTTAGCCAAGTGATTGGTTCGTCCACAAACAAAGCAAGGTATCCTTTCTCTCCCTAAGCCCTTGAACTTATTATTATTGTTGTTGTTTTGATAATTTTGTTTTTGACCATTATTAGGACGACCATTAAACCTCTTATTCTTAAAATTTCTTCCCCTAGGTCGGAAATTGTTATGGTTGTTGTTACTATTTTCCACTAGGTTTACCTAAGGGGGTCTCTCATTTTGTGAGTTTGTACCAACCCTATACTTCTCTTCAACCCTAAATGCGTTTATAGTTTGAGTTAAGGTTAACTCTCCTTTCTTATGCCTAAGGGTCTTAGCAAAATTATCCCAAGAAGGTGGAAGTTTGTCAATTAAGCTTGAAACTTTAAAATCTTCACTAAATGTAGTTCCACCTTTTTCAATTTTCCTCAAAATTTTTTGATATTCATGAATTTGATCACCAACGGGTTTATTCTCCACTATTTTATAACTATTAAAATTAGAGATCATAAACCGTTTAATTCATGTATCAACAATCTCATACTCGACCTCTAAAGTGTTCGAAAGCTCTTTAGCAGTTGTCGTAGTATTATGGTAGACATCATAAAGATGGTTAGAAAGAGCACTAAGAATTCTATTATGACAGTGATATTCAATTTGTTCAGGAGTATACCATGATGAGAACACTTGACTAGGTTGATGCTCTTCTGTAGCAGAAATTAAGCCTAATACGGTCAACTAATATCGAACTTGTTTTTGCCACCTACGAAAATTTTGACCACTAAATTTTTTGGGTTTGACACTATTAACTTCTTATAGTCTAGTCTTTTTTAATTTAGAATTCAAGGGTAAAGAAATAATAAGAGATATGCAAAGAACCTGTATTGTAATGAAATTAAGAAAGGTCTTTAAATTATTGTAATAGCTCTTGAAACTTTTATTTTTTTTCAAAGCACTTAGCTGTTTTTTTTAAAGCAAGTAGCTATTGGTTTTTTTTTTTCTAGCTTTTCTAAAAGACTGTTTTTTTTTTAACAAAATATAACTGTTTGTTTTTTTAAAAAAAATAACTGTTTGTTTTTTTTTTAAATGTGTGTTATATTTTGAAGGAAACTGTTACTGGTTTTTATTTTTATTTTAAACAAAAAAAAATTCAAAATTTTTTTTTTCCAAAAAAACTGTTTTCCCAGAAAAATTCAAAAAACTGTTTTTTTTTCCCAAAAAAACTATTTTCCAGAAACTGTTACTGTTTTTTTTTCCAAGAAGAATTTAGTAAACTGTTTTTTTTTTTTTAAAAACGTTTTTTTAACAACAAAAACTCAGCTGCTTTAGTAGGGCTGTTAATCAAGCCAAGCTTGAACATTATTTAAAGCTCGTTTATGTGTTAATTGTTAAACGAGCCAGCTCGTTTATGTGTAAATTAGGCTTGACAAAGGCTCGAATTCAGCTCGATTAACAGCCCTATGCTTTAGAATGTAAAAATAATTATAGATTTACGATTAGAATTAGGAAAAACGGTTACCGAACTTTTGACCAAAACAACAAAAAATTAGAATTATGATGTAAGCAAAATAACTATGAGTGTTGTTATCTAAAATTAGAAATAAAACATGCAAATAGTGGTTAGATCATTAAAATATAAAATGTGATTTAAATGAATACATGCAATTTATATAAACCAAATAAATTGATTTGGAAAGAGCTGACCTCCGAGTTCGAGAGGCGTGTGATCACTGTCCTAAAACAACTGAGCCTCCCCACGTGAGAGTACTAACGGACATCAGCGACTCCAAGATCCAACCTAGACGCTCGCAGTAGCACCTTCTCAATAGTCACATCCACTAAAAAGTTGGAATGAACCTGACTCGAATCGACTTACCCCAAAAATAAAATAATAGATGATAATTGAAAACACTTGACTGCCATGTGACTTACACACATAACCTTTAAAACTACTTTTAAGATGATTAATTTTTATTTTTTAATATACATAATAAATTAGATAAAAATATATAACTGAAAATTCAATAATTTAAACTCAATTAAAATGAATATTTAATAAAACTTAATTTTATTCTTACACCTTTTGCATGCGAATAGATACTTTCACAATAACACTGTATGTAGTGGATGACAAATAGACCATGTTTTGGCTCATAGTTTCGTATGAATTGTCCAAACCCAACAATTATTATTGTGGTGGTTGTTGCTTGGGAGGTCTTAGTTGCCCACATTTCCATTCGTACGTAAGAAATTGTAAACTTAATTATGGAGACAAATGGACATGATATGACAACACAGTGCGTCTTTTTCTTTGCAAAATGGCACACCTACACCTAGCAATAATAGGAGTCGACTCAACCCGAATGGATACCCGAGTTGCCTTGAGTTAACTATCTGTCGACCACCACATGAAATTCGAATATTTTAAATTTAATTTGTCTTGAATAATTTCGGAATTAATCAATACCCATGATTTATAAGTATTCACGATCTACTTGGCACGATTGCTCTCTCTTCTTTATGCAACCTGAAGTATGAGATTGACTTGATATATAATTTTTATATATTTTTTTAATTTAATGGTCAAGGGTGTTCGAATTAGTTTACACACACCTCTATTAATTTCCTCTTCAATCATATCAAAGACAGATCATTCACATTTAAACTAAAATATTCACGAGAAATAAATTTTTTATAATCATAATCTGATCCAAGGACTTTGATGTATAATTTTTGCCCATGTGTGAAGCTTTCCTCTTGACTAATCTTTGTTGTTACCCTTTTTCCTCAAATTTTTTTTTTTAATTTTGTTTTAGTGGTTTGTACTCATTTCTTTAGAGTTTTGAGTTTTTGACAGTCAACTCATGTCATTTCAGAAGCTCCATGCCCTTATATTCACCTGATTTATATTATATTTTATTTTTTTAATCAATTGTATTATAATGAAGAGAAAAATGACGAGATTTAAATTTACGATCTTAATGTCCAATAACATAAGTATGTGCACCTTAGTAACAAAATGGTGCTTATAGGTAGGCCTATTAATGTATCAAATTCTACTCTTTATTCGAATTAGATTAGTTAGATATGAATTAATATTTATTTACTGATAATTTAAACTTGAAATTTTATATATCACGGATTTGAATTTCGATATACTTATATCTAATCCGATTATGATCCGATCCGAATTATTTATATATTTTTATATAAATATTAAAAAAATTATGTGATTATTTAAAAAAATTTAGGTATGATTTGTTAAAATTTAGTTAATTACGTTATTCGGATCGGATCATTAACGAATTCAGATATATACAACAAAAATAAAATATGTTGAATCATCAGATCGGATCAAACTTTTAAAATCAAATTCGAATTTAGATCAATCAAAATCTAATCTAAACCCGATTCGCTATTATTCGTTAATTCTCACAATTAATGTGAATGAGAAGAAAGAAGAATCAAAAAGTTGACAACTTGGTAAAAAAATCAAAAACCCTTTAAAGTGCCTTTGCTAGTTTCGTACACCAAAGTATAAACATAGGACCCCATGTGTACATAATCAAGGGGACATATCAATTCGAGTGGGTAGCGACAGATCAAGTTGGGGCATACTTGTGGGATATCATATGCATATACGTGCTTAAAATCTCTGTTTATGGGTTGTCTTGACCTAACTCTCAGCACCTCACATGAGCATGCTTGCCTCTGTGTGTGAAAGAGAGAGAATCACCATGCGTATGGGATTCTCTCAGCTCTGAAACTATTTACCTGTAATGGAGGGACATGAGGCATCACCCACTTTTCTTTCGTATCATTCAACAAAAATTTCATGCACTGATCGAGTGGTTACTTTTATTTATGATTGTACAATACACTACTCTCTCTGATTTAGTGTTTACTTTGGGCCATCCTTGTCTTCTTTGATCTCTTATGTCTTAGATATGTCATTTCAGCTGCATATGTTTCTTCTATTATTCTAAATGTGTTCTTCTTACACTTCCATGTATCATGTATGTTATTCTCTTATGTGTTAATTGAGTCGAGTTTTGTGCGTTTGAGTATGAGTCTGTTGAACTCGTTTTTTTAAACAAGCTTAAAAATTTGTTGAATATTAGCTTGTTTAGAACCCGAATCGAACTCGAGTAACTCAACTATTTTACATATAAACGAGTCAAATTTTGCGAATTTGAAAGAGTCTTAAAACGAGTCTAAAAAGTTATTCAAGCTTAGCTCGTTTAGAATACGAGTCGAGCTTGAATCGAATTATATCCAAACCAAGTCCGAATAGCTCGTCTGGATTAATGCCCTTAATTATCCTTGCTAAGAGTTTCAAATCCATCGAACTTGATTTTCATTGTTGTTGGAGATAGTTGATTGTTTATTTCCCGTGGGCGGCGTGACCCTCCACGGGTCGGGATGCGCACATTAGATATTTACAATCTACTAGGTTAGAATTTTCAACTTGTGACATTACTTAAGTTGCAACTCTAATATATTAACAACATAGTACTAAAGAATGGCTCCCGTAGACTAAAACAAAATTCTATTGAGCTATGTAAATAATAAAGGAGAAGAGAAAAGCGTCATAACCACAGATGGAACTAGCTAGTGTCACTTGTATCCCACCAACCTTAGTTTGATTGCCAACTCTCACATTCAAGTGGGACTTAACTTAGTTGTCCTCTACTAATACACTACTCGGTAATGTATTCTTGGCAAAAATTTAAAAATAATATACCGAAAGAGATTTATACCGAGATAACGCCTCGCTATAATGAATGGAGCCTCAAAGATTTTTTCGAATCAGCTCAAATAGTATTTGTGCTAATAAATAAATCTTTTATGACAGTATAACTGTCGCAATTTTTTTTTTCAAAACACGTTTTTTTTTATGATGATAAACACAATCGTCACAAAAAATTTATCTCAAAAGACCCTAATTCTTGTATTGGGTGTTATATTGGAAGATACCAGCATATACGAAAACATGAAAGAGAAAAGACCCATCGTTTTATGAGCACTTAAATGTGTTTAGTTGGAAGTAGAAAGGTACCAGCATATTATCCTTTTCTGCATGTTCCTTTTGCAATTATAATATTATTATCACCACTAAGATGTTTTCACTCGCATGGTAATAATATCAGAATGAGACAAATTAAATGATATTAATTTTGACCTTAATCTTAAGTTAATGAAATATTCATACTACCCCTGCTTTCTTTCCATTTAACCAATCATAACTCTCTCTCCAATCGCAATAAATCGCCTATAGCAATTGTATATTTATATATATAGTTTTTTTCCCAATCTCATATCTCTCTCCCTCACCTTCTCGAGTAAATATTCCAGGTTACGGTGACACTTAGCATCATTGAGATATGGTATTATCACCTTCTCGAGTAAATATACTAAAGTTTAACTTCCTGCTTTCCTTTCCAATCATAGAAAATAAACTTTCGGGTAGACTTAATGACCAAGTCGCTAGTATACTTTTTGTACAACTCTCCCACTTGTTGCAAGGCGAGAGAGATAAGTGGTAGACAACTTTAACCCCATTGTGGAGAGGCTTGACTTTTGAAATCGAACATGCGTCATACGCTAAATATATCGAAGTCCTATTCGCAAGTTTTAGGAAATAAAACAAGTTCTCAGAAAATTGGTGGCCTTATTCACCAATTAGGATTTAGCATAGCTTAATAATGAGAGTAAAACGGTTTATCACTTAGACTCCATTATAGGTAGAAACCTTATGAATTGAGTAGGACCATCTTTTTATAGAACAAAAATCTTTGTTGATAAAGGTGAATGTAAATTTATCAAGGGATAATAAACCTTTTTAAACAGTTCAAGGGCTAAGTTGGTAAGATTACAAAGAGATATTACTTTTGAGATACTATGCAATGCTTGTCTAACTGTTTTTGATCACAGCAAATGCGTGAACATAAAAGAAGCAAACGAAAGGGGTAAACAGTCAGGAAAAACAATATAAACTCTTATTTCTCTCTCTCTCTCTCTCCTCCTCCTCCTCCTCCTATATATCAACAAACCAACCCCATAAACTATCAGTGGTACTGTGAGACACTGCAAAGGATAACAGAACTCTCATCACCATTCTTTGTTGTACTTGGTGCAGGTGGAGAGTTCCAAAGGGATCGCATTGATCCAAGAATTAAAAACGAGTTCAAGACTCGTCGTTCATTGGATCATGCGATCCCTTAGGAATTTTCCACCCGTAGCTCTAAATTTGTGCGATATCTTTAAGGTTAGATCTCTTTTTTGTTACAATTCTTTGTTTTCTTTTTAATTTTTCGAGTGTATGGCGTTCTTGTCTTCATGTTCATGTATTGATTCCGAGGGGATTCATGGACTTCATGCTGAGATTTCATTGAATATTGTTAAGTTATTTGGTAAACAAAAGAGTTGTAGATCATAATTATGTTGGAATACTGTGGAGTTTGCTGTTTCCGATAAACAAGAAATTATTGAGAGTATGATATAATCTTGTTTATCTTCTTCAAAGGCCATCTTAAAAGACCATAAGGAATATTAATTACCTTCTGCTTTCTGTGACATATTCTGAGTTTATCAAGAGAGAATAGATTCTGTAATGCCCACACCCACCCACACCCCACTCCCACCCCACAAAAGCAAATAAAAAAACACCCACACACGAGAAATTCTCAAAAGGGCTGAAAGATTAGCAGTATCAATTTACAAATAAGAATAAATCAAACCAAATCAAGTCTTATGTCTCAATCATTTGGTGTCGGCTACCAATTACAAATAAGCATATTTCTTTGATCCTAGTTGCGGTAACTACCCTGGCTATTGTATATGTTGGTATATATTACCAAAATAAACCTCAGACCTTTGATTTTTTGTATTTTTTGTCTTGCTTTTTCTGTGCTTTATTCCTGGTATATATAAAACTGGTTTTACATTTGTTGGAAAATGATTTAGTGTTCAGCCGGTGATGAATTTACACCAACAGAATGATTTAGTGTTCAGCCGGTGATGAATTTACACCAACACAACACTAATAAACCAATGCAATTTTTCATCCGGTATTTACAACACATTGTGACCCGGGGCTTGAGTGCAGCGATGAAGTTATTTTATTGTAACTTGAACGTCAAAACAACAATCCAATGACAAGACTGCATACATACGATCCCGCAACAGCGAGAGGCTCGTGTATTGGGTCGCTGCTTTTTCCATTTGCTGCTCATGGCCATACCTGTAAACTAAGTTGTTGCTGGTAGCTGCCTGCATTCACTTACATCCAAAAAGTTCATTAGCATGGCATGTAAAGATGCACACGGACTATTATCAACTATTTGATCATAGTTTAATGAGTCTAACTACAAAAGTCATGCATAAAGACCTTGTTTTCAGAGCCTTAAGTGGGATCATAATCTTCCAGTGTGATATATTCTCAAAAAATGTTATTTGAACTTAATTTGTTGATCTAAGGCACTAGAACCATTAAATTAGTAGTACATCCCACTTAATGCTGGGGTCCACTATCCCGATAATTATAATGCATTAGATTAACAAATTAAATCATAAATTAAGTCTAAAAAGTATTGCTCCATGTTCAAGGTACTAGTTTTTAGTCTTTACAATTAAGAATTCCTATCAGCTACTTTTTTTTCATTTTGTGGCTTTGTTAATGGATATCAGTGGCAGTGGTAACATGTTGAAGTATAAATGTTTAATGTTGTGTTTGGTAACATGTTGTTTTTGTTTTTTTTCTGTTTTTGTTTTCAATTTTTGTCAAAATAAAAAATAAAAACGTGTCTGTGATGTGTGTTTATGTTTTTTTTAGCAACTCTGTTTTAAAACTAAGGTCAAAAACACAAAAAAGACATTTTCAAAAATAGGAAAAAATGAAAACATGCGTGCGGGAGAGTGGGATTTTAATGAGATCCACCCATCGAATCCCATTAGCAACAAAAATCCTATTTTTTGGTGGAACTATTTAAACCCCACATTTTTCGTATGTTTTCTCTCTCTTCTATGTGTTGCAAACGAACCATCTGTCTTCTCTCTCTCTCTCTCAATTGAAAGATGATCGAGGAGGCTCAAATCTACTCATCTTGTGGTGGGTTTGGTGATGGATTTTCGGCGGTTGGGTGGTCGATTGGATGATGGGTTTTCGGGGGTTATGTGTTGTGCGTTGTTGGTTTTCAGGAGTGGTGGATGGTGGATTTTCGGTGGGTTGCGTGGTTTGGTGGTGTGTTTTCAGGGGTTGTGGGTTTTCAGGAGATTTGGTGGTGGGTTTTCAAGGGCGGTGGGTGGTGGATTTTTGGTGGATTGCATGGTTTGATGGTGGGTTATCTCCCGCGGGGGGGGGGTTGGGTGGTGGGTTTTGCATGGTGTTGGTTCGGTGGTGTATATTTTTAATTTTTATTACAAAAAAAACATAAAAATAGAAATGTTAACAAACGACCCTAAGTTATTCTCTTTTTAGGAGTTTTAGTTTTTAAAGTAAATGGCGGTTTAACATATTATCAAAGTAAAAAGTCATGTGTTCTATTCCCTCGATCACCCTGATAATGAAAACACTTTCACGTATGTGTTAAACTATAATAAATACTTAAGCTATATTATCTCTAACAATTTAAAATTTTAAAGTAACGTAGATAGTAATTTAATACACATTATATATATGATGCATATTCTTTGATATGAATGATGAACTCTCTACTCAATTGAACAAATCTTTTGGATTATGATGCTGATATATTGTTCACTGTGGCACCAATTGAAAAGTCATATTTCCACAAGAACATCACCATCTACTTTTAGCATTCCCTTTAAAGGTGATACTACTTCTGTTAGATAATTACACTCATTTTTAGGGCTTCTGAGTTTTGACTTTCACTTTTGATGTTTCTTGTCACCTGTTTCCTCTTTTCGGTTTAATACTTTCTCATTTCTCTGTTTCAGGCTTTATGTTTTATTGTTTGTCTTTGAGGGTTTTAATTACTTACCTCCATCAGAGTTAGTGGTCTAGTAATAAGTCGTACCCATTTAGGGTTGTTCCCGACTCCCATGTGATTATTAAGTAAAGATTCGATTCACGGGAATAACGCATTTTGCTGCTTGACTTTGATAGTACAATGATTGTGGGTTGTCCTTTCGAGTTAGTAGCCATAACTCAAATCAAACATTCCACAACAGAGGACCCTCATGGTCATGCCTAAGGACGATTACTAACTACTGGTTGTCCCTCCCATTTTCCAGTTAATAAAACGAAAAAAAAAAAATTTACCTTACCTACACTAGACTTTTCCTACTTAGTGGTTGCCTATATTCTCTTGCTTGAGTGCATATCTGTGACAATCATTTGGCAATAATAGGCAAGACTTCAATTTCGCAATCTTGTATTCTCGGGTTTTTGTTGTAGTCCTTGTTCTGGGTAAGGATTAATAAGACCCCCCATAAAATATAAAGTTACTTCCGATTTTTTTTTTGGTCACTATTTTGAATTTTTACGGTGGGGGACAATACAGTTCGAATTCATGACCTAACAATCTAATAGCGGGCTACAGTGTCGATGGCCAAGCCAAATGTTGATCCTCGAGAGCGCTTTCGAAGGTAACACTATATTATTGTTTTGCTAATGTTGCAGACAGACCCTTATTTCCGAGAAAATATTGTGTGCTCACCAAGCACCACATGATGTGGTGTACATCACCGATAAAATAATATATATATTCTTATTGTTGCTGTTTGTGAAATTGTTAGAATAATCTATAATCTATAATGTAAAGCAAGACAAACTTCACTAAGTCAATATGACAGTCTCAAATAAACTAATCCAACGGTCACCAATATATCTCTCAAAATCATTTATATTGTGCCGTGCCTTCAAACACGGATTATCCTTAGTGTGTGTGTGTGTGTATGCAGTGATGCAAACCCGCTTATCCTCCAGGTTCAAATTTCAGGCCCAGACCGAACCCAACAAAACATTTTTTGGGCCAATACCCAACAATACATTGAAGATGTATTCTTTTGCGGCGCGTACGTATGGTCTGGGTTCGGTTGTAGGTGCAGGTGTGTTCTTAAATTGAATTGATAAGAACGTTGTGTGTGAAACCTAAAAAAAAAAAGGTAGGATTTGAATCCATGTAGTATAATTTTCGATTGTTACAGTGAGTTCAGATAAGATCCACAATAATAAGTGAGCCCTCGTTTATTATGGAAAAAATTGCATTTGATCTCGATCCATCTCAGGGTGTACTCAAAGAATTCACCAGCTAGCATTGGGCCTTCAAGGCCCAGGGTTTTATGGCTTTCTCCCCAACCTTGGTTAAGTTGGATTTCATTAGTGGAGGAGTTTTTACATATTCTTTCATACTTTTTTTCATATTGCAATTTAATGATGTCCAGGCTAACTTACGTGCATCTCAATTAATTTTCTCTCAAATCTGCTCAATTAATCTCCCAAAAATATCACTTTTCACCTTATTTAATTTTTTTATTATCAAACTACTATATCCACCTCATCTATACTCACCCTATTAGTAATTATGTTCACCTCATGCTATAAACACTCCTTTAATAAGTAAGAAAATAAAAAAAGAAAGAAAAAATCTATCAAAATTCAAAAGAAAACAAGAAAAAAAATTAAGAAATAACGAAATCAAGAAAATAGAAAAGGAAATCTATTGCCAAAAAAAAATAAAAAATAAAACTAGCTTTCTAATTCACAAACGATACAAGCTTGCCAAGCAAAACAAGTTTTTTATTTATTTATTGGAATAGTCTTTATTGTCACTTTTTATTAAAACAATTTGAATGCATATATATAGTCATTATTTTTGTTGTGTTTTGATATCTTTGTCAAGTTTAATAATTTTTTATTTAGGGTTTGTGTGTGTGTGTGTGTGTGTTTATGCGTGTGTGTATTATATAAACACAACAAAAATAATGAAAATCCACACAGCACGCTTGAAATCAAATATATAATTAAATCGAGAAGTAATACTAACTTATATATCATTAGAGAAATTCTATAAGTATGAGATGAGATAATGAATAAAACCCTAATTATGAAAAGATATAAAGTGAAATTAATTATTAAAAAATTTATATAGCATGAGATGAACTTAGTTATTAATGGGGTAATATAGAAGGAGTGAACTTAGTAGTTTGATAAATAAAATATAGTGGGAATAGATATTCGTCGGGTGGAAATAACCCCACCCTAATTATTAATAATTAGACCCCTTTAAAATAACCCTCAACTGAAGGTGTGAAAATAGATATTTGGAAGGTGGGAATAGTCCCGCCCTCTATGATGGACTTACTTAAGTTAGACATTGTTTGTACCCGCAAGTGAAAGATGAGTCATGTAGGAGGAGAACTAGATTTCCACAATTTTGGGGCCCTTAGGAAGTTCAATGGAAAAAATGGAACAATAGTTACTGAATCTCTGTCCCATAAGTCATGAAATTCAAACCCAAAAGTAAGAAATAATTAGTAATTAAGTTCACCTCATGTGTATAGACACCCCTTTAATAAGAAAGAAAATAAAAGAAGAAAGAAAAAATCTATCAAAATTCAAAAGAAAACAAGAAAAAAAAATTAAGAAATAATGAAATCAAGAAAATAGAGGAAGAAATATGTTGCCAAAAAAAAATAAAACACACAAGAAGCTTTCTAATTCACAAACGACACAAGCTTGCCAAACAAAACAAATTTTTTTTATTGAAACTAGTAAGGTGGGAAAATAGATATTTGTAAGGTGGGAATAGTCCCGCCCTCTAAGATGGACTTACTTAAGTTAGGCATTGTTTGTAACCCGCAAGTAAAAAATGAGTCATGTAGGAGGAGAACTAGATTTCCACAATTTTGGGACCCTTAGGAATTTCGATGTAAAAAATGGAACAATAGTTGCTGAATCTCTGTCCCATAAGTCATGAAATTCAAACCCAAAAGTTTGAGTAGTAATGAATACTTAAGTTTGCGTGTTTTATGACCCAACAAAGTATTATTTCTTTCAATTAAGTTTGCCCCGCAAATGACGGGAAGGAGAAAAAAAAGTCCATTCGATGCACCTATAAGAAGCTGACTGCGAATGTAAATTTCCTTTGTGGTTCTCTTTGACTAATGAGTATTGATATGTTTACTAAATTGTTTATCGATTTTTGTATATCAAAACAGTGCCGATGGTTGAATTTGTGTGTTCCCTTCACTTTCACTTAACATTTAATAATAAGATTTTAATCTCAATGGGTAGCTCAAGCGGTAACAAAGATGAGTTGTAAACTAAAACGTTCTGAGTTCGAATCTTAGTAATTTATTGGGGTCAGGTCAGTGAGGGTTTTATCTCTTATTATTACCCTAATTCCAGCGTGAATGATCTGCCTTTGATCAGGTCAAAGAGGGGATTAGTCGAGATGCCCGTAAGCTGATTCGGACACCCATAACCATTGGAAAAAAAAAATACATAAGATTTTGTCATGTCATTTGGAATATAAAATTTTATAAATTCATTTATAATGCATAGCTTTATTCTTGATTAATTAACCATATAGTTGAAAAATCAAAAAAAGGTATTTCTAAAAGTCTTTATTTGCAATGATGTGAAGCACGTTGTTTGACAAGGCAAAGGGTCTGTTTCTTGAGAGAATATTCAAATCAATAATAAAATTCTAAATGGGTAAAGTGAACTTCACTTATATAGTTATTGATTTCTATGATAGAAGGGTGATTAGTTATCTACTTACATAGACGGGAAGTTATTGGCTTATATGAGATTCACTTTTTTATTTATCTGTATATTATTAATTAATTATACTACGTAATAATACTGAAATAGTATCATCGTTTCAATGAATATTTTTTCCTATTTCTGGAAGTGGTCTTCCACAAGAGTAAAAAGCTTGCACTCACTTCTTATAATCAAAGCACTGCCAAACATGCTTTAACTTTCTCTCACAATATTTTTCTTTTCTTTTCTTTTCCTTTCTTTCAACACAAGGGCCAGTGTTTGATGTCATGGGATTAATTTACTAGGAATTTGTACTTTAAGGGTTTGACTTATGAAACTAATCTCTTAGTGAGTAATAATAAGACTATAACTATCTCACCCTGCCTAAATCTCACAAAAACAGAAGCCTTGTTCAGTAAATGTCATTGTAGCTTTCTGTCAACATCCATTTACAACTGACTAGTAGTAGTTTATTAATACATTTTCGCATATTTTTCTATTTGATGTGAAATTTTCTCATATGTAATTCCCAGTAGAGCAATGCTATATAGTAAGAGGGTCAATCATTACCATACTTCAACTCTAAGAGGTCATCTCATTCTTCTTTTAAGAGTTATGATCAATACCAACACGTCACATTGCTCGAAGAGTTTAACCACGATCGTTAGTCATTGAAATTCCTGTGATCCGTCACCAATACCCTGCAAGTGATGGACTATTGAAAAAAAATGAAGTAAAGTGTATTATTAGACATCGAGATATAGGTGACGTCAACCGACGTTGCTTATTTGGCTTTTTTTGAGAATGGACTAACTATGCAACCCCTAGTCTTGTTGCAAAATTTCCCACACATCAGGAACTATCGCACTCAAGTCGTTATTGTACCAAAAATTTGTTGACCTCTGCATAACAAAACAAAACAAAGATCTCAATTCTCATTCCAACACCAAGCGCAAGCAATCAAAAACAACACGTCTAACAGTATTTTTGGTTAATTTTCAGACGTGTATTCTTTTCCATCCAACCAAATGATGAAAAGTCTTCGTTTCCACAAACATGTGGAATGTGGAATGAATGCTTCATTAATCCGCCATTAATGGCGGAGTCTTCGATAGCTAAGTTTTCTCCTCTGAAAGTGGACGTTAATGAAACGTTCAAAGAACCAGTCCTTTGAGATTTTTGTGGACCCACCATGACTTCTCAGAAGTCTCAAGGTAGGGTTACGTTGTTTTCACATCCGGTCCCATTAATGGTGTATTTCTACAGTGTACCTTATAACATGTATAAATAAGGCTTCCTCCTCCGTGAATCTTCACATCACTAGTTCTATAACCAAAAGACAAAAAACTTTGAGCCAGCTTATCTTTCTCTCTCTTAAGTCTCAAACCACCCATTATATTCATGGCTTCTTATCAGAGCTTGAGCACTTTGGCCATTCTTGCTCTAGGGCTTTCCTTGTGCATACAAGGAACTCTAGGTTAGTGAAAAATAAACTCCAATGAGTTTGCATGTACACACACACACACACACAATATATCAACCAAAGCCATAGTCCATGCATTTGCTGATTTTGCCACACCATTAAGGATAAAACTATAGTACTTAAAAATAAATTTTGAGTGTCATACCAAAAAATTACCCTTCAATTGTATATCTTATTTTAACCTTACATTTAAGGTTTATTTGTACTGCGTGATGTAGGGTCCATAGCATGCGAGAACCTCAACAAAGACTCGTGTGCCTTTGCTGTATCGTCTTCCGGAAAGCGTTGCGTGCTTGAGAAGCATGTTCGTCGGAGCGGCGAGGAAGTTTACACTTGTCGATCATCAGAGATCGAGGCGGATAGGATCAAGGACTGGATCGAGACCGATCAGTGCATTGAAGCCTGTGGACTGGATCGGAAAGCGCTCGGAATCTCCTCCGACTCTCTTCTTGAGTCTCGCTTCGCTCAAAAGCTTTGTTCTTCTAAGTGCTATGATAGCTGCCCAAACATTGTCGATCTCTACTTCAACCTTGCCGCCGGTGAAGGTATTATGCAGATACATGTGGAATAGTGTTGATTTATGTACATATTCTTTCTCATTTATGTCTAGTTTGGGTATGCTAAAATTTGATTCGACTGTGACTAGTTGAGCTCGATTGTTGAGTTCACATTCTTGCTCAAACTCGGCTCAGAAAGACTTGCGGGGTTTTTTTCTTTTAGTTCAACGGACAAAAGTATATAGACTAGTTTAAACGCACCTAGATTAATCTCCTCTCCGGTCTGGTCATGAATATCCTAATCTCAATTTATCTCTCATGCCTTAACCCCAAAGAGTTGCCAAAATTCGAACTCAATATGTCTAAGTTAACTGTTTACCTCCATTACAACTTGAATTTTCCCTTGTGGGTTTATCGAGCTAGAACTTGAGAAAGAATATTTTCACTTAATTTCTGTGCAAAAGATTTCAATATTTGAACAAAATTACATGAGTTATAACCAAATCTGGCTCCAACTGCTCAGATTGTCTATCCACTTTAGTATCATCATGAAAGATAATTATGTGAGTTTCTTGGCAGGTGTGTATCTTCCCAAATTATGCGAAGCAAAAGGAGAAATCGAACGTCGTGGAATGTCCGAGATCAAAAGCTCTGGATACGTCGCACCTGGACCCGAATCAATGAAGCCAGTGAAGTTCACGGTTGCCCCAGCACTGGCTCCTTACTGAAATATTTCACAAATTCTATATTAAGTAGGTTCAATAGAAGTTTTAGCAGCCGGGCTTGAGAGCACAGCTTCACTATGCTATGTGCCAATGAGTCAGTGTGGGCTGGGTCTATCACAATTATACTATAATATCATAAAAAGTAGTGTGTGATGACCAAATAGATTTTACTAAGTTTTTTATAATGTAAGTTTTTTATGGATTGGAATAAGTTTTTTAGCAGCTAGTAAGCCTGATCGTATAAGTTTACTTGCTTGTAACGGGTTTTGGAGAGTAAATAAAAGTCTGATTACTTCTACTGCTTAATTTTCTGAGGAATGCTTACTTGGATTGTGAATTTGGACAAAAAAGTCTGAGTAGTAATGAATACTTAAGTTTGCGTGTTTTATGACCCAACAAAGTATTATTTCTTTCAATTAAGTTTGCCCCGCAAATGACGGGAAGGAGAAAAAAAAGTCCATTCGATGCACCTATAAGAAGCTGACTGCGAATGTAAATTTCCTTTGTGGTTCTCTTTGACTAATGAGTATTGATACGTTTACTAAATTGTTTATCGATTTTTGTATATCAAAACAGTGTTGATGGTTGAATTTGTGGGTTCTCTTCACTTTCACTGAACATTTAATAATAAGATTTTAATCTCAATGAGTAGCTCAAGCGGTAACAAAAATGAGTTGTAAACTCAAACGTTCTGAGTTCGAATCTTAGTAATTCATTGGGGTCAGGTCAGTGAGGGTTTTATATCTTATTATTACCCTAGTTCCGGCGTGAATGGTCTGTTTTTAATCGAGCCAGAGAGGGGATTAGTCGAGGTGTTCGTAAGCTGATCCAAACACTCATAACCATTGAAAAAAAAAATACATAAGATTTTGTCACGTCATTTGGAATATAAAATTTTATAAATTCATTTATAATGCATAGCTTTATTCTTAATTAATTAACCATTTATAATGCATAGCTTTATTCTTGATTAATTAACCATATAGTTGAAGAAATCAAAAAAAGGTATTTCTAAAAGTCTTTATTTGCATTGATGTGAAGCACGTTGTTTGACGAGGCAAAGGGTCTGTTTCTTGAGAGAATATTCAAATCAATAATAAATTCAAAATGGGTAAAGTGAACTTTACTTATATAGTTATTGATTTCTATGAAAGAAGAGTGATTAGTTATCTACTTACATAGACGGAAAATTATTGGCTTGTATGAGATTCACTTTTTTATTTATCTGTATATTATTAATTGATTATACTACGTAATAATGCTGAAGTAGTATCATCGTTGCAACGAATATTTTTTCCTATTTCTGGAAGTGGTGTTCCACAAGAGTAAAAAGCTTGCACTCACTTCTTATAATCAAAGCACTGCCAAACATGCTTTAACTTTCTCTCACAATATTTTTCTTTTCTTTTCTTTTCCTTTCTTTCAACACAAGGGCCAGTGTTTGATGTCATGGGATTAATTTACTAGGAATTTGTACTTTAAGGGTTTGACTTATGAAACTAATCTCTTAGTGAGTAATAATAAGACTATAACTATCTCACCCTGCCTAAATCTCACAAAAACAGAAGCCTTGTTCAGTAAATGTCATTGTAGCTTTCTTTCAACACGCATTTACAAGTGACTAGTAGTAGTTTATTAAGACTCTTTCATTTATTTTTCTATTTGATGTGAAATTTTCTCATATGTAATTCCCAGTAGAGCAATGCTATATAGTAAGAGGGCCAATCATTACCATACGTCAACTCTAAGAGGTCAACTCATTCTTCTTTTAAGAGTTATGATCTATACCAACACGTCACATTGCTTGGAGAGTTTAACCACGATCGTTAGTCATTGAAATTCCCCGTGATCCGTCACCAATACCCTGCAAGTGATGGACTATTGAAAAAAATTGAAGTAAAGTGTATTATTAGACATCGAGATATAGGTGACGTCAACCGACGTTGCTTATTTGGCTTTTTTTTAGAATGGATTAACCATGCAACCCCTAGTCTTGTTGCAAAATTTCCCACACATCAGGAACTATCGCACTCAAGTCGTTATTGTACCAAAAATTTGTTGACCTCTGCATAACAAAACAAAACAAAGATCTCAATTCTCATTCCAACACCAAGCGCAAGCAATCAAAAACAACACGACTAACAGTATTTTTGGTTAATTTTCAGACGTGTAATCTTTTCCATCTAACCAAATGATGAAAAGTCTTCGTTTCCACAAACATGTCGAATTTGGAATGAATGCTTCATTAATCCGCCATTTATGGCGGAGTCTTCGATAGCTAAGTTTTCTCCTCTGAAAGTGGACGTTAATGAAACGTTCAAAGAACCAGTCCTTTGAGTTTTTTGTGGACCCACCATGGCTTCTCAGAAGTCTCAAGGTAGGGTTACGTTGTTTTCACATCCGGTCCCATTAATGGTGTCTTTCTACAGTGTACCTTATACCATGTATAAATAAGGCTTCCTCCTCCGTGAATCTTCACATCACTAGTTCTATAACCAAAAGACAAAAAACTTTGAGCCAGCTTGTCTTTCTCTCTCTTAAGTCTCAAACCACCCATTATATTCATGGCTTCTTATCAGAGCTTGAGCACTTTGGCCATTCTTGCTCTAGGGCTTTCCTTGTGCATACAAGGAACTCTAGGTTAGTGAAAAATAAACTCCAATGAGTTTGCATGTACACACACACACACAATATATCAACCAAAGCCAAAGTCCATGCATTTGCTGATTTTGCCACACCATTAAGGATAAAACTATAGTTCTTAAAAATAAATTTTGATTGTCATACCAAAAAATTACCCTTCAATGGTATATCTTATTTTAACCTCACAGTTAAGGTTTATTTGTACTGTGTGATGTAGGGTCCATAGCATGCGAGAACCTCAACAAAGACTCGTGTGCCTTTGCGGTATCGTCTTCCGGAAAGCGTTGCGTGCTTGAGAAGCACGTTCGTCGGAGTGGCGAGGAAGTTTACACTTGCCGATCATCGGAGATCGTGGCGGATAGGATCAAGGACTGGATTGAGACCGATCAGTGCATTGAAGCCTGTGGACTTGATCGGAAAGCGCTCGGAATCTCCTCCGACTCTCTTCTTGAGTCTCGCTTCGCTCAAAAGCTTTGCTCTTCTAAGTGCTATGACAGCTGCCCAAACATTGTCGATCTCTACTTCAACCTTGCAGCCGGTGAAGGTATCATGCAGATACATGTGGAATAACGCTGATTTATGTGCATATTCTTTCTCATTTATGTCTAGCATGGGTATGCTAAAATTTGATTCGATTGTGAGTAGTTAAGCTCGATTGTTGAGCTCACATGCATCCTTGCCCAAACTCGGCTCGGCAAAACTTGCGGATTTTATTTTTAGTTAAACGGTCAATAGTATTTATGTCAGCTTATGCGTAGCTCGATTAATTTATTTCCCGGTCTAATCAAGATAGACCATCTATGTCAGAGCTAAGGTATTCATGAGAGATAAATCTCTCGTGACTTGGCCTCAAAGGGTTGCCAAGATCCAAACTCAAGACGTGTGTAATTCTAGTTCATCCCGATTATAACTTGAGTTACCTCTTGTGGGTTTTATCAAGCTAGAGATTGAGAAAGAATATTTCACTTTATTTATGTGCAAAAAATTTCAAAATTTGAACAAAATTACATGAGTTATAATCAAATCGAGCTCAAACTGCTAAGATAGTCTATCCACTTTAGCATCTATCATGAAAGATAATTATGTTTTCTTGGCAGGTGTGTATCTTCCCAAATTATGCCAAGCAAAAGGAGAAAACGAACGTCGTGGAATGTCCGAGATCAAAAGCTCTGGATACGTCGCACCTGGACCCGAATCAATGAAGCCAGTGAAGTTCACGGTTGCCCCAGCACTGGCTCCTTACTGAAATATTTCACAAATTCTATATTAAGTAGGTTCGATAGAAGTTTTAGCAGCCGGGCTTGAGAGCACAGCATCACTATGCTATGTGCCAATGAGTCAGTGTGGGCTGGGTCTATCACAATTATACTTTAATATCATAAAAAGTAGTGTGTGATGACCAAATAGATTTTACTAAGTTTTTTATAATGTAAGTTTTTTATGGATTGTAATAAGTTTTTTAGCAGCTAGTAAGCCTGATCGTATAAGTTTACTTGCTTGTAACGGGTTTTGGAGAGTAAATAAAAGTCAGATTACTTCTACTGCTTAACTTTCTGTCAAGTTTGTGTAATTAATAATGATAGCAATGAATGCTTTAAGGGCCGTGACTTCAAGCTCAAAACACCGAATTTTTGGCAAAGGCGAAGCCTGTTGAAAGAAAAGCTAATCCGATCTTTAGGCTCGACCACTCGGGTCATGTGGGCTGACAGGCCCATGCCTCTATGGCGATGACTATAGGGCTAGCCATGAACCTGTCTAGCAAAATTTTTGCTCGGGCCGAGCCTGTTGGTAGAGAAGCTGACCCAGTCTTTATTTTTAAGGTTAGGTCATTCGGGTAAAGTCACTCGATTCGAGGGACTCAAGTGGACTTCTGGGCCCTTACTTACCCTATTTCAAAAGTAGGATGGACCATTCATTAAAGTCTCTTCAATTATTACCTAAATTCTTACTCAAATTTAAATTTGAGTATAAACACACTAAAAAGAACCTCAAGTCCTTTACTAAAAACAATCTCAGAGGGTTGTTTTCCTAGTTCTAGGATTTCCATTGAAGATGGAGTTGATGCAACATTTGAGTTTTTCCTTTAGAAATAGGATAAAAGTTAAGCAGTCGTTCGACAATATGTTAATTGAAAACAAGACCCAATGCCAAGTTTGAATTCAAATCTGAAGATGGAATCAAAACTCTACGGTCTAATAAGTGTTGAATTGCATATACCTAACACCAACAGGAAAATGAGGAGTAAAAGGTATGTTTGAAGCAAAGGAAGAAAAAGAAGAACGGATGAAAAAGAACTTAGAAAAGTCAAAACGTAAAGGAGAAGTGTGAAAGTAAAACCGATGATGGGGCCTTTAGACGTTTATAAAAAGTGTGAAAGTAAAACTGATGCTGGGGCCTTTAGACGTTTACATAGTATCCGAAAAGAAAACAGTTGCACTTATTCAGTTTCTCGTATAAAATTTATTTATTCAGATTATTAACTAATCCAAATAAACGAGAGAACATTGTTTAGACCAAATTCTACATTTTTTGTGCATAGACGATGAAACACCTATCCAATGAGTAAGCCAACTTTGGAGAATTGTCACGTGACATTCATTAAATCAAAAATTAATATACAGCAAGTTGATATAATTTGCTCAAATTCAAGAGTAGTTAAAATCCTTATAATGGAGGTATTGCATCGGCTATCTAGAATTTGAAAAGTAACAGTCAAAATAAGAAAGAAATTGGAGAAGAATTGCCTGAAAAAACTAGTGTAATCGTCGATGGGAAGGTGCCTATAAAAAAGGTGTTAATTGCAAGAAAATGGAACGATTAAACCCATCAAAAACCCATGACTTAGGCATTTTAGGAGTAATTTTAGGCTAGTTTCAGAATTAGGATTAGGTTCAAAAATTGTTTCATTGGTGTGTTGTATCCTATAAAACTTTCAAGATTAATAAAAGCGTCTTTCCTTTTGTTAATCATTTTTATTGTCATTCTACTTGTTTTAAATTTGTTGATTGTAATCATCCAAAGAAGTCCTTAAACAATACAATTGAACTCAACATCCAATAGTTGCTTGAGATCTATCTGTAAAAGAATTGAGTTCATCGATCGTAGGAGAAACCCTTTGTAGAGACCAACAAAAATATAATTACAAAACTGTTGATGCAAAAAAATCATAATTATAATTTTTGTTTTAATCACTGTAAAAATTTAATCACTCATTTATATTTAAAGTACAATAAATATTGACAGTCAAAAAATATTGCATTACAAGGTGTACCCATAAATGTTGTATGAAGAGTAGAGGACACATTTATTTTACTGAATCTTGAGTTTATCACTTTGTATAGATAACATTCGTAGACTTTATTAATGGCACAATCGTAACATTGGGAGATTACGGTCTCTAAAAGTAATATTTGAAATTCAAACACCCCTAAATTTTTAAGCCTATAAATATTGAGTTTATTCATAGTATATTAAGACTCTTTCATTTATTTTTCTATTCAATATAAAATTTTCTCACATGTAATTCCCAATAATATTATCTTTATATGTGACTATATCAAGCTTAGCCCCCTTTCGAGTCTAATCCACCCCTCTTTATAAATACACTTGGGGTAGTTCGTGCTTAAAGGCACGTTGCAACGTAAGTGAGAAGTGATGGATTTGGAGGGAAAAAAATTCAATTTGAATAGTTTTGAGAGAGATGCTGATGGCCGTTAGATAAATCTATTTGAGACCATCGGATGAATTTATTAAAGTCTGTTCTATTTTATATTATAGATCAGAGGTAACTCGTGCTTGAAGACACGATACAATGTAAATTGTTTTAAGAACAATGTTGATAGTCATCGAATAAATTAATTTGAGATTGTCAAATAAATTTATTAAAATTTATCATTTTTTATATTATAAATATCTACAAGGGCCCACTCCACTCTTTCAAGAACCAAAATATTCTCTAAGTCGTTATATTTTCTACTTTTTATCTTGCTCTGCAAAGGATCCAATGATCAACTCTTTTACCTTTCTCTCATAGAAAATATTATGTATTCTAAATTTGTAACCTAAATTTGCATTTTAAATAAAAGGGGTCGTTGGATGAATAGGTCCATTAACTTTTTTTGGACACTGGTGTAGTGGCAAAGTCTAGTGGCCACTAGTCTTTTTTTGGACACCGTGTCATTGTTGGGTAGATGGTGACCTAGTTGCTCATCTTTCATTACCATTACTTCAACTCTAAGAGGCCATCTAATTCTTCTTTTAAGAGATATGATCTCTACCAAACAGCGTCACATTGCTTGGACAGCGCCCAACCACCATCGTTAGTCATTAAAATCCTCTTGATCTATCACCAATATAATGTCAGTAATAGACTCTTTTAAAAAATTGAAATAAAGTGTATTATATATATTTTTAAAAATAAAGTGTATTATAAGACATCAGGATATAAGTGATATCAACCGACGTTACTTTGTTTTTTTTTGTGAATGGACGTGGATCCATGGGCGGATGTATGTAGGGGACTCTCAAATTTTTTTCCTAGTTTAATAATTATATTTTTAGATATAATAAGTTGTGACCACCCTTAAAATTGGTCTTTATTTGTATATTTATAAGTTCTTTTGGTTCTTAATTCGTAATTTAAAATTTAAATTGATTGTAATTGGCCTAAAATTGACTCTTCCAACATTAATGATTGATTTATTTCAATTACATTCTAAAAGTATTATTACACTTGCTTCTTAAATTCTTATTTAATAACTTTGCAATTTTGATATAAAATATAAAAACATGCAAAGATTAATTTTCTAAGATCGATGAGAAACAACTTGAAACAAATCTATTGTTAAAATTGACTCTCAATTGAAAATATATTTTATCTATTATATCCATATGTGTATGTCTCGAGTGTACTTAGCAATTAACTTCAATATGATCATTTAGTAAAAACTAGTATTATTTGTAATGACCTTGTCGTTTGCATTTAAAAAAAGTATATATACGGCTTGAATTTTAATGAAATTTAGATTTGCGATATACAACATGTAATTAGCATACATAAAATTAGAATCACTTTTGTGGAAACTTAAGGTCATTGATCGTTTAATGTTACAGAACCGACCCTTGTCAAAGTGTCCACCATTAACTTAATTTCTAGCTCCGTCTCTGGGATCGGGTGGATCTCTAGTCTTCGTATCAAAATTTCCCACACGTCAGGAACTATCACAGTCAAGTCGTTATTGTACCAATTTTTTTTTTGACTTCTGCATAACTAAACAAAACAAAGCTCAATTCTCATTCAAACACCATGACCAAGAATTCAAAAACAACACGAGTAACAGCAGTTTTGGTTACTTTTCAAGCGTGAATTCTTTTCCGCCAAACCAAATTATATGAAAAGTCTCGTTTTCAAAAACAATTTGGAGTGCTCCATTAATCCGCCATTAATGGCGGAGTCTTCCACACCTAAGTTTTCTCCTCTGAAAGTGGAGGTCAATGAAACTTTTCAAAGAACCAGTCCTTTGAGTTTTTCGTGGACCCACCATGGCTTATCAGAAGTCTCGAAGTAGGGTTACGTTGTTGTCACACCCGGTCCCAAGGAAAATATTATGTAACTCAAATTTGTAACTCAAATTTACATCCCAAATAAAAGGGGACCGTTGAATGAGTGGATCCCATCAATTTTTTAAAATGGGACCCACTGATCCAATGGTCTCCCTTCATTTGAGATACAAATTTAGGTTATAGATTTGGGTTACATAACATTACTCGTCTCATTAATGCAGTCTGAAGTAGGGTTACGTTGTTTTCTCACCCGGTCCATTAATGCTGTCTTTCTACAGTGTACCTTATAACATTTATAAATGGGGCTTCCTCCTCAGTGAATCTTCACATCACTAGTTCTATAACCAAAAAAACAAAAAACTTTGAGCCAGCTTGTTTTTCTCTCTCTTAAGTCTCAAACCACCCATTATATTCATGGCTTCTTATCAGAGCTTGAGCACTTTGGCCATTCTTGCTCTAGGGCTTGCCTTGTGCATACAAGGAACTCTAGGTTAGTGAAAAATAAACTCCAATGAGTTTGCATGTACACACACACACACAATCTATCAACCAAAGCCACTGTCAATGCATTTGCTGATTTTGCATATCAATTGATTCATTGCCTCACTTTTCTGTGCCTACCTCTTTTTTTTTCTTTCTAGAATTCGCTATCTTCTTAATTCATAGATATAAAATTAGTTTCTTTTGGAGGTTTGATGTTTCTTATTATGTCAAAAACCCGAATACAATTACTACAATTCGCATACTAATTCTCATCCTTTTTTGTTTAGGAGTCACTTATAGAATAATATATTTGAAGAAAAAAAAAATCTCACCCATTATTGTTATTTCTCACCCAAACAGGGCCATGTTATTGACCACAACATGGTGACATTATGGTAGCAAAAGACTACTTTTCCATTGGATACCTTCTTTTTTTTTTTTTCATGAGGAATTGACACATCTAAAAACTCTTTATTTTATTATTTCATAGTTTATGCAATCAATAGTTATAAATTACTCAAACTAAGATTTATAAAGAGAGAGTTTTTCGCAGAATTATCTAAAAAACTTTTCTTTTTTTCTTGTAACACGGTGTTAAGTGATATATATATTAGTCACTAACACCATTCCACAAATATTATTACAAAAACATTTAAGGATAGAACTATACTATCCAAAAATTAATAACATACCAAAAAATTACCCTTCAATGGTATATCTTATTTTAGACTCACAGTTGAGGTTTATTTGTACTGCGTGATGTAGGATCCATCGCATGCGAAAACCTCCACAAAGACTCGTGTGCCTTTGCTGTATCGTCATCTGGAAAGCGTTGCGTGCTTGAGAAGCATGTTCGTCGGAGCGGCGAGGAAGTTTATACTTGCCGATCATCGGAGATCGAGGCAGATAGGCTGAAGGACTGGATTGAGACCGATCAGTGCATTGAAGCCTGTGGATTGGATCGGAAAGCGCTCGGAATCTCCTCCGACTCTCTTCTTGAGTCTCGCTTCGTTCAAAAGCTTTGCTCTTCTAAGTGCTATGATAGCTGCCCAAACATTGTCGATCTCTACTTCAACCTTGCCGCCGGTGAAGGTATTATGCAGATACATGTGGAATAATGTTGATTTATGTACATATTCCTTTTCAGTTATGTCTAGCTTGGTTGAGTTCACATCCTTGCCCAAACTCGCTTCGGCAAAACTTTCCGGCTTTACCAAGCTAGAGCTTGAGAAAGAATCTGAACTTAATTTCTGTGCAACAAATTTCAAAATTTGAACAAAATTAGATGAGTTATAACCAAATCGAGCTCAAACTGTTCAAATCGTCTAACCGCCCTAGTTGCTTGTGTGAATATGATTACCATTTTTAGCATCATCAAGAAATATAATTATGTGAATTCCTTGGCAGGTGTGTATCTTCCCAAATTATGCCAGGCACAAGGAGAAACCGAACGTCGTGGAATGTCCGAGATCAAAAGCTCTGGATACGTCGCACCTGGACCCGAATCAGGAGCGACGAAGCCAGTGAAGTTCTTTGCTGCTCCAGCACTGGCTCCTTATTCAATTTAAGCAACACCGTAGCTTTAAGTCGGTTCAGTAAAAGTTTTAGCAGCCGGGCTTGAGCACAGCTTCATTTTGCCATGTGCCAATGAGTCAGTGTGGGCTGGGTCGTCTATTACAATATTATAATAACTTAGAAAGTAGTGTGTGATCACCAAATAAATCCAATAAGGTGATGTTCTTCTAAAGTTAATAGTGTAAGTGTTTTATTTATTGAACCATGTTTTTTGGCAGCTAGTAGGCATGATCGAGTAAGTATACTTGCTTGTAATGTGTTTTGGAGATTAAATAAAAGTCAGATTACTTCTGCTGCTTAATTTTCTGTCAAGTTTGTATGATTAATAGTGACAGCAATGAATGCTTTAATGGCCTTGACTTCAAGCTCGGAACACCGAATTTTCTGGCAAGGCGAAATCTGTTGGAAGAAAAGTTAATTCAATCTTTAGACTTGACCACTCGGGTCACGTGGACTGATGGGCCCATGCCTCTACGGCGATACCTATAGGGCTAGCCAAGAACATTGTCTAGCAAAATTATTGTTCGGCCGAACCTGTTGGTAGAGAAGTTGACACAGTCTTTATTTTAAAGGTCACAGTGACTTGAGAGGGCTTCTGGGCCCTTACCCTATTTTGAACGTAAGATGAACCATTCAGTAGAATCTCTTCAATCATTATCTAAACCCTTACTAAAATTTAAATTTGAGTATAAACAAACTAAAAACAACCTCCAAACCTCTATTAAAAATAACCTCAGAGAGTTGTTTCCCTGATCCCAGGATTTCCATTAAAGAAGGAGCTGATGCAACATTAGGATTTTCCTTTTAGAAACAGGATAAAAATCAGATAGCCCTTCGAAAATGTGTCAATTGAAAGCAGGATCCAGTGCCAAGTTTGAATTCAAATATGAAGAAGGAATCAAAACCCTACGGTCTAATGAGTCTTGAATTGCATATACCTAACACTAACGGAAAAACAGGGAGTAAAAGTATGTTTGAAGCAGAGGAAGAAGAGGACCGATGGTTCATCCTTTGTTTGGGCGCCATTGAAATGTTCATAAGGTACTGATGAGAAATAAGAACTCCAAAAAGCCAAAATGTAAAAGAAAAGTATGAAAGTAAAATTAATGGTGCTGCCTTCAGGCGTTTATATAGTGTCCAAAAAGAGAACAGTTGCACTTATTGAGTTTCTAGCATAAAATTCACTTATTCAGGTTTTTAATTAACCCAAATAAATGAGGACGATATTGTTTGAACCAAATTCTACATTTTTTTATAAACAGGTGATAAACGACACATGTCCAATGAACAAGGCAAATAAGGAGACTGGTCACGTGACATTTATTTAATCAAAAATGAATATATAGCGAGTCGATGTGGTCTGTTCAAATTCAACAGCAGTTAAAACCCTTATAATGGAGGGAATGAAGCTGTTATTTAGAATTTGAAAAGAAAACAGCTATCAATACTTCTAGTAATTTGAAAAGTAACAGTTAAAACAAGAGAGAAATTTGAGGAGAACTATTTGAAGAAACTAGTGTAACCGTCGTTGGGAAGGTGCCTATAAAAGAGGTTTGAATTGCAAGAAAATTGGACGATCAAACTCATCAAAGACCCATGACTTTGGCATTTTAGGAGTAGTTTTAGTCTAGTTTCAGAATTATGATTAGTTTCAAAGACCGTTTCATCAATCTACTTTATCTCAAAAAAACCTTCTAGATTAATTAAAGTGTCTTTCCTGTTGTTAATCATTTTTATTGTCATTATGTTTGCTTCAAATTTGTCGATTGTAATCATCCAAGGAAATTTTGAGACAAGATAACTGAACTCAAAATTAAACAGTTGTCTGATATCTCTTTGTAAAAGAATTGAGCCCATCGATCGCATGGAGACCAACAGAAATATATAATTACAAACTATTGATGAGAAAAAAAATTGTCCCCCTCGGGTCCACATATTCTTTAGTAATTGCCAGACAAAGAAATAAATTAGAGGTCCCCAGCCACAGATTATGGGGGATTTTCTGATGTTTTAGTTAATATTCTATTTGCATTTTACAGAATCTATATAAATGTAAAACTCTTGAAACATAACCTAGAACAATATGATCCAAATCACTTAAAATTACTATCCAAGGGTTATTCTTATAATTTTTATTTTTACCACCATAAAAATTTAATCACTCATTTATATTTAAAGCACAACAAATATTGACAGTCAACAAGGTATACCCAAATAATGTTGTATGAAGAGTAGAGGGCACATTTGTATGACTGAATCTAGAGTTTATCACTTTGTTGTATAGATGGAGAAAATATTCAATGCAACAGTGATACTATGCTGACATAGTGTCACCAACTAATAATAAAACACCAAATGGATAAGATGAACTCAACTTGAATAGTTATTGGCTTACATGGATGAAGAGTTGAGTATTTATTTGTTTACATGGAGGATTGGTTATTAATTTTTGTGGGGTTCATTTACTTATTTATTTTAATATTATTGATTGATGATACCATGTCAGCATTATCATGTGGTATCACCGTTATAATGAATAGTTTTTCATATAGATGACCTTCGTTAAAGTTAATCTCTTAATGGCACAGTCTTAACCTTGTGAGATAACAGTGCCTAACATTTATTCATATTTGAAATTCAAACAAACCTAAAATTTTAAACCTAGAAGTAGTGAGTTTGTTCATAGTATATTAAATCTCTTTCATTTCATTCATAATAATATTATCTTTATACGTGACTATATCAAGCTTAGCCCCTTTGAGTCTGATCCACCCCCCCGGCCTCTTTATAAACACAGTGTCCAAATCACCATCTGAAAGAGCCCACTACTATTTCTTTAAGTCCAATCGGCCATCTTATTCTTCTTTTAAGAGTTATGACCTCTACCAACACGTCACATTGTTTGGAGGGTCCAACCACGATCATTACTCATTGAAATCCTTGTGATCCGTCATCAATACACTGTCAGTGATAGACTACTTGAAAAGAATTAAAAGAAAAGTGTATTATAAGACATTGAAATTGAGGTGATATCAACCAACATTGCTTACTTTAATTTTTTTTTTTTTTTTATTTTTGTGAATGGACGTGGATGCTCTACCCTTGTGTGTCAAAATTTCCCACACATCCGGAACTATCGCAGCTAATTCGTTATTGTGCCAACTTTTTTGACTTTTGCACAACTAAACAAAACAAAGCTCAATTCTCATTCGAACACCAAGCCCGAGAATTCAAAAACAACACGAGTAACAGCATTTTTTGTTACTTTTCAACCGTGAATTCTTTTCTTCCCAACGAAATTCTATGAAAGTCTCGTTTTTCACAACAACAATGCTACACGTATCACCTTTGTGCACTACTTTAAACATACATCATTAAATTAGTAGGTCCCATAAAATTATTCAAATATTCAATGGTTATGTCACATCAAATGGTATAAGTGGGATGGTACACAAAGGTGGTGTGCAAAGCATTATTCAGAAATGCTCCATTAATCCGCCATTCATGGCGGAGTCTTCAACGGCTAAGTTTTCTCCTCTGAAAGTGGAGGTCAATGAGATGTTTCAAAGAACCAGTCCATTGAGTTTTTTGTGGACCCACCATGGCTTCTCAGAAGTCTCAAAGTAGGGTTACGTTGTTTTCACACCCGGTCCCATTAATGGTGTATTTCTATTTTCTACAGTGTACCATAGAACATGTATAAATGGGTCTTCCTCCTCAGTGAGTCTTCACAGCACTAGTTCTATAACCAAAAAACAAAAAAAGTTTGAGCCAACTTGTCTTTCTCTCTCTTAAGTCTCAAACCACCCATTATCTTCATGGCCTCTTATCAGAGCTTGAGCACTTTGGCCATTCTTGCTCTAGGGCTTGCCTTGTGCATACAAGGAACTCTAGGTGAGTGAAAAATAAACTCCAAGTTTGCATACACATTACACACACACACACACACACAATCTATCTACCAAAGCCACAGTCCATGCATTTGCTGATTTTGCATATCAATTGACTCATTGCCTCACTTTCTATATTTACCTCTTTTTTCTCTTTTTAGAAATCGTTACCTTGTTTATTCATAGATATAAAATTAGTTTATTAATTTTATCATCAGAAATTGCCTCATTATTGATTTGAAATATCAAACCTCACCCTCCAATTGCCAGGTTTGATGTTTCTTATTAGGTCAAAAACCCGAATACAATTATTACAATTCGCTTAGTCAACTCATACAACACTATATATACTTGAAAAAAAATAATCTCACCCATTATTGTTATTTCTCACCCACACTGGCACGTGTTATTAACCAAAACATGAGTCACATTATGGAATGTCCTACATCAAAAGCTCTGGATACGCCATTAACCTAACAGTTAAGGTTTATTTGTACTGCGAGATGTAGGATCCATAGCATGCGAGAACCTCAACAAAGACTCATGTGCCTTTGCGATATCGTCTTCCGGAAAGCGTTGCGTGCTTGAGAAGCATGTTCGTCGGAGCGGCGAGGAAGTTTACACTTGCCGATCATCGGAGATCGAGGCTGATAGGCTCAAGGACTGGATTGAGACCGATCAGTGCATTGAAGCCTGTGGACTGGATCGGAAAGAGCTCGGAATCTCCTCCGACTCTCTTCTTGAGTCTCACTTCGCTCAAAAGCTTTGCTCTTCTAAGTGCTATGATAGCTGCCCCAACATTGTCGATCTATACTTCAACCTTGCCGCCGGTGAAGGTATTATGCAGATACATGTGGAATAATGTTGATTTATGTACATATTCTTTCTCATTTATGTCTAGCTTGGGTATGCTAAAATTTAATTCGATTGTGACGAGTTGAGCTCGATTGTTGAGTTCACATTCTTGCTCAAATTCGGCTCAGAAAGATTTGATCTCGGACATTTCACTTAATTTCTGTGCAAAAGATTTCAATATTTGAACAAAATTACATGAGTTATAACCAAATCTGGCTCCAACTGCTCAGATTGTCTATCCACTTTAGTATCATCATGAAAGATAATTATGTGAGTTTCTTGGCAGGTGTGTATCTTCCCAAATTATGCGAAGCAAAAGGAGAAATCGAACGTCGTGGAATGTCCGAGATCAAAAGCTCTGGATACGTCGCACCTGGACCCGAATCAATGAAGCCAGTGAAGTTCACGGTTGCCCCAGCACTGGCTCCTTACTGAAATATTTCACAAATTCTATATTAAGTAGGTTCAATAGAAGTTTTAGCAGCCGGGCTTGAGAGCACAGCATCACTATGCTATGTGCCAATGAGTCAGTGTGGGCTGGGTCTATCACAATTATACTATAATATCATAAAAAGTAGTGTGTGATGACCAAAATAGAGCCAATAAGGTGATGTTCAAAGTTAATAATGTAAGTGTTTTTATAGATGGGAAATGTTATTTAGACCTTATTTAAGGACTTATTTAATGTACAACAATTGAATTGGTTGTGGGCTCCATCTAACATTGAAATTCACAATTAATCCAATGGTTGCATTAAAGCCACCTCATTAGATCCCTAAATAAGGTCCTCAAATAAGGTCTTTATAGCATTGCTCTTTATAGATTGTACCAAGTTTTTTAGCAGCTAGTAAGTATGATCGTATAAGTATACTTGTTTGTAATGAGTTTTGGAGATTAAATAAAAGTCAGATTACTTCTGCTACTCACTTTTTTGTCAAGTTTTTATATTTTTTTTTATTTATGATTAGTAGTGATAGCAATGAATGTTTTTATCACTTTTGTTGATATTTTTACCAATGTTGTGGTAATTATTTTTCTTTAGTACAAAAAAAAATATCACTTTTATATGTGTTTTGTCACATTTGTAAGCATTTGTACTACTTTTGTGGTAACAATCCATACTACTTTTTTCGGTATCACAATAATGGTAAAAATATCCATAACGGTGATAAAAATATTCACAAATATAATAAATAGAAGTATAATAAATAGAGGTATAGTAACAATTCATTGGGTCGACAAACTAGTAAGCAACCATTATCTATTTGGTTATAGAGTAATGATATGTAACTCAAATCTGCAACTTAAATTTGTATCTCAAATGAAAGGGGATCATTAGATCAGTGGGTCCCATTTAAAAAAATTGATGAGACCCACTCAACCCAACTTAGGTAGATCTTTTATTTTCATTTTCGTCCTCCCATGCTCAAGAAAAGGAAGAAAAAACTGTAGAAGTAATTCAACACTCAGAAAGATCACTATCTACGCATTATCGTAGCCCAAGTCAAAATAGATAATTATGTAGTTCTAACTGTTGACAGGCGCTCCAAATATACGTGAAATCATCGTATTAAATGACATCATCCTCCTAAATGTGCACGCTTTTTGCATCTCAATACCCAAACTTGCAATTAGGTACTTACAAGTAGGTAGGGGTGACAATCGTGTCATGTTAGGTGGTGTTCGTTTCATGTTATTTCGTATTCGTTTCGATCTCAATTTTGACTCCACCCATTTAATTAATTGTGTAATGTCGTGTCGATTTATTTATTTTCGTATCGTGTTCTTGTTGATTCATATAACTCCTCAATAAAAAAAATAGATTAATTACAAAATACCCCCTTTAAGTATAGGTCATGTTGCAATTGGCTCTCTTTGGTTTTAATTTAAACAATGTGCCCCCTCCAAGTTTCTATTGGACCAAATTAACAGATGGAGTGGATGAAAAATATAAAAGTCCAAAAATACCCTTCCAATCACAATTTCTCTCTCTCTCTCTCTCTCTCTCTCTCTCTAAAAACTAGCAGCATCTCCATATATCCACCTTTATGGCTAGAGTCATTGCCCTCATCCTCACCTCTGCCACCACCATAGTCTTCACCAAACACATACTACCAACACTTCCAACTATAACTCTAAATGCAAATCAACTTAATTAAAAACAATATTTTCAAAAAATTTAAAAAAAATCCAGTCACAGATTCATTCAATCTCAACACCCGATTGATGCACCACAAATCAACCTAGCCCCTCATGGCCACTACGTTTACTACCGCCACCACCCCTGAAACCCAATCATCGTTGCAGTCACTGCTTACCAAACAACCATTACCAGACACCAAAAAATAAAAATAAAAATATAAAGCTAAGAAGAAAGAGAATAAGATCATTGTAAAGATTCAACCACTACCTAGACCTATCATCATATAGGTAGTGCCACAACCACCAACAAAGTTTTCTAATTCAACTCCATTATTTTGGAACCCAACCATGAGCAGAGACACCAAAAATCCATTATAATTCTGTTAAAAAACACCGATTAGAGTTGCGTACTAACTCCGATTCAACCAAGAGTGGTGGACGAGAATGGCGGTATTGGGTGATGGTCAGAGAAGGCTACCACAAATGGGAGTGGTGGGGCTACTTGTCAGTGTAGACGGGTGGATTTGTTTTGCTTGCCGAAGAGTTGCTACCTTATTGGGTTGGTGGGTTTGATATTCATAGCAAACTAGCAAAGGTGTGTGGTGGGCTACACTAAAGAGTAGTTTTTGTTATGCACAGAAAAGGGGTGAGTGGGGTTTCCTTTGATAACCCTTTTTTTTTTCCAAATTCACAATCCAAGTAAGCATTGATGAATTCCGCATAGAATAGCTAAAGCTAGGGGATTAATGAACTAAGGTGTCAGAATTAGGCGTTTACTTCCCTTGGTAAAAGCTGATCAGATTTTTTTTTTGTTAGCGAATCATATTTTCTTAGAAAGCTTAGCTTTTAATTGCTCAACGCTTACATATATATATATACATAAAACAATACATGGTTTTCATAATATCCACCCCAAAGGACCATGCAACACTATTTAATCTTGCGATACAATTTGAGAACCGTATTCATCTTTTCCTCGGCCAAATGGACAGTAGATTCAATGATTGAGAGGAGAAGTAATGATGCCATTCAAATACAAGAAAGAAATACCGTAGTTATCCCCCAAAAAAAATGGGTTACGCAACCTCACTACTTATGTACAATAAGGTAAAACCACAAAATGTTACAACATCATATAGTACAAAAATTATCGTTCATTGTGAGTTATTACATAGCCACTGACCAAGTATATCCTGATACACTATTCCAAAAATTGCAAACATAGAATTCAAGTGACAGGTTAACATATTCTCGTTTTAAACAAGTCAATTGAAAATTTAAATTCAAAAGATATGACCATTAGAAGCACATTGTCAACCAATGAAATCATTCAGATCCAAAGTAAAACATTATAAACAACCCTTTGATACCTGTTGAAGTAGCCCATTGATTTCACACACGCAACTCTGTGAGAGCTACGAAGAGACAAATAAACCATTATATTACTTTGATCTTAAAATTCTTAATTTGGTGATTCTATACTTGAAGTTTCGAATTGTCATTCACAAATTGAATAATTCTAATTATGTTAAACCTTTTGAATGTAGATTAATATGATTGTAAGCCTTTAAAGTGGTAGAATTGGTCGCAAGTTTGTTCCACGATAGATGTGTCAAATAAAAGACAAAATCTGACATTCTATACATATGATATTTGTAGTAGATATTTAAGGATATGGAACTAAAAAATAGGTAAAACTCTTCTTGCACCGTAAATCCCAAACCTAATGAAATTTCTCTTGAACAAAAGATGGAAACTTTTTGAAAGTTATACTGTGAATTATGAATACTTTTAGATCAAATTCGCACAGTCACATACCCAAACACAATGGAAGTATTTCCATTGCGAAGTCCAACACATGCAAGTATTAATTTCCAGGGAACATTAAAGTGACCCCTAATGTTGTCGTAGTTTTTAAGGCTACATTGAGTGTATATATATGAAGAAATGCAACGATAAACACATTAGAAGAAAGAAGCAAGTTCCATTATAATTTTGATCTAGTGACTAAATTTTAGTCTTATGTTATACTACTGGAAGTCTTAAACTTTTTTCCCTGAAGAAATTGTAGAATGGTGGTCCATTGCACTGAACAAATCTAAATGTGGGGTGTCAGAAATATTATTCTTATTCTCTATAAAAAGAGAAAATGTCCAAACCTTATCTCTACTTGACATTTGAATGAACAAGAATTGATTGGTTGGCTATAACATACATTTTAATTTTCTCTCCATTTTCCTACGAGACAAGTATGATGTTCTGTGGTTTTGCTTGGGAATTTGTTAGGATTCACATATAACAGGTAAAAGGCGCAAACTTGAGAGTTAGGGAGGAGAAACAAACTTGAGGATTGAAACCACATAGGTCCTAAACAATTTCGGATTGCGAGTTGTTCTAGTATTCACACTGCCAAGAGAATCTTTTTGGGTTTGACTTCAGTTCCTTGGAGCTGCAGTTTGTCAAAACCAGAGAAGAGAAATGTTAGGGTATGAAGCCAACGAACTAATGTTTTCTTTTCTATGTAAACTGAAATGAGTCCATGACTGACTACCGAAACTACTATATTTTGAGGTGTTACAGAATGTTTCACAAATAAATTTTTAATTTTCTTGTTTGTTTCCATCATATTTTCGGATTGTTTTCAAATCATTTTCTAGACGTTTCTGTTTTGAAATTGAACAAATATATGTGCCGAAATAAATTTTTGATCCTTGGATGAGGGAAAAATGTTGCACCAAATGAGTGGGCCCATCAAAGAGAAATGGCGAAATGGCGTGTCACCATTTATAAAGGCAAAGAGAATCAAAGAGATCTTGTGTGCGGATGAGGTCAGGTCCACAACTTCCTGATACATATGGCTTGAAAATGAAGGAAAGCTAAGGCTCTTGAAGTCCCAAAACAAGAAGACGAATTGAAAGGTACAAGCAATATTTGTGGACCCCACTAATGGGTGCAGCTCAACACCGAAAAGAGCCTTTCTGTTGAATTAAGATATGAATAGAAGAATAGGTGTGTATAATGAGTATGATAGTGGTTGCGCATAAAATTTGTACATTTACTGCAACATTGAATAGATCATTTTTGTTATGTCTTAGTATCATCCTGTAGCTTTGCTCTGATAATGTCAGAAAGAGGTAGCCCTTGTTTCTTTGGACTTGAGAGAGAAAACAAAAGAGGGGATAAGTACGGAAAAGGATAAAGTGGCAAGGGAAAAAACAATTACTCTGTATATAAGAACAGGGTGATGGCATGCATTTGAGGTTTGCTTTGCAGCCTTGAGTATGACTGTATAAGGAGTGGCTCCCAATTACCAAAAAAAAAGGAAAGAACACATGATATGAAACAGAAACACATGAATCTAATTTAGAACAGGTTGGCTGATGGATATATCTGATTGGATATTTAATAGATAGAAACACATAAATCCAAAGTTTTTCATTTTTTTGATATTTTATAATAGTATATATAGATATAGATTATACATAATGAAAAAAAACTCTTTTTTTTTTTTTTTGCTATTTACTTGTCTTTACTCTATATTACTTACTACATTATGATTCCTCTATACCTCTTTGGCGAATAAATTGTCGATGTTGAACTCAAGCCTCAGATTAACAGCAGCTAGTTTCATTGATAAGAACTGTTGCAAACTTAGAAAATCCATTTAAGAATTTGAAGTTTTGAACACACACCCACACCCACACCCACACAAACAATTGCAAAGACTACAAGTATAATACTTGGGAGTATAGATAATTATGTATGTATGCTACCTCTACTTGCCGTTGCAGGGATTGGACATAGTTGATGAGTTCGTCGAGCATTCCGGCTTTTTCTATGATCTTATTGCACCTTGGTACTAAATTTTGCAGGTATTTCATTCTCTCAATGATTTTTTCCCTCCTCACTTGCATATATCAGAAAGATTGCGTGAACTAAGCATCAAGTGATTGCAATGCTTACTGGGAAGAAAAATTGGAATAAAAAATGAAGTCCCACTTATTCTTTCTACGAAGCTGTGGCTGTCAGTGGCTTGGTCACGATGTGCTCGGATGTGAATGTAGTTGGGTTTTTGAACTCAGAAACCTTGGAATTCTCCTTTAGAAGTGTCACCTGATGTTCCTCCGTTGTTGTTGGTGGTGGTGTTCTTGGAGCTGTTGCTTTTTAGCTATGTGCTCTTGGAATCACCTTTTTTCGCGCATCCTTTGATCCTCTTCTTTTTTTTTTCTATCATCCTCTGAAATCACCTGAATAAATCCCAAAATAATTTTCGTTAGCAAAATTTGCCTGTTGAACAATTAGTTGAATTTACATAGCCTTTACGGATAGATAAAGAGGATGGTAAATATGATTTTGGAGGAAGCTATGCAGTCTTTTTTCTTTTGCAAATTAATTATTGGGATGTTTATAGCCACAAGGCCCACAACCAAAGCTTTAAAAAAAAGAAAAAATGGATTCCTAATTGAAATTTGTAATGGCAAATAGGCATCGTAACTGATTTCTATAATTGAATACTTGTAATTAAAGAAAATTGTGGAGAGAGAGAGACGGAGAGGGGGACAGTGAAGGGGAGCCATGACGGTGCCTCTTGGCAGAACTATGAATAGGCAGGGGACTGTGAATAGGCAGGGGAGAAAGAGAGGGGGGAAGGTGAAGAGATGGTGTGCTCTTGGCGAATATGTGAATAGGCAGGGGAGAAAGAGACAGAGAGCAAGAAGGGAAGGTGAAGAGAGGAGGCATGAAGGTTTGTTGTTGAGCGGTTTGTGATTTTTGAGGGGAGATACAACAACGCTGACAGAGGAAATAGGAAGAGAGAGAGAGAGAGGGGTAATGGTTGAAGAGTAATAGGAAGCAATTAGAGGTGGAGATTAGCTTTATTATGGTAGGATAAGGCTGATATAGTTGTAATGTTAGAGGGCAAAGTTGGAAAAGAAAAAGTTTTTCAAAGATACTGGTATTTTAAAGTAGGATAAATATGGGAGAATTACACCCAGACTTCTTGAATTTTGTCACTTAATCACTCGGACCCCCTGACATTTGATATATTACATACAGACCCTCTGAGGTTTGTACGGGCGTAACACTTAGACCTCTGTTGTAAATATATCCGTAAATTACACCTAAATCCCCTTGAAGTTTGTAGGCATATAATACTTAAACTCCTTAAGTTTAAAATATTATACTTAGACCAAAAATACTCCAATCAAAGATAAAATATCAAATATTTTAAAATTTTAAACTAAAATTCATGTTCTATTGTATCATTTATAGAAATAAAATCAAAAATAAAAATTTAATTTTTTCTTAAAAAATCATAATTAGTATACAATTATACTATCTATTGGAATAAAACTAAAAAATCAAACAAATGGTCTAAGTCATTTCATCATAGAACATGAATTTTACAACCAAAATTGTTATTTCCTTGAGTTTAAAATATTATACTTAGTTATAAATAATATAATTGTATACTAATTATAATTTTTTAAGAAAAAATTGAATTTTTATTTTTAATTTTATTTCAATAATTGGTACAATAGAACATGAATTTTAAATGTAAAATTTAAAATATTTGATATTTTATATTTGATTGAAGTATTTTTAGTCTAAGTATAACATTTTAAATTTAAGGGATATAAGTAATATATGTTTACAAACTTCAAGAGGCGTGGGTGTAATTTATTATCAGATATATTTACAGCAGGGATCTAACTGTTACGCGCATACAAACCTCAGGAAGTCTGTGTGTAATATTTCAAATGTCAGGGGGTCTGAATGATTAAGTGACAAACCTTAGGGGGTCTAGATGTAATTCTCCATATTTATATTTATCTATACTACTTATAAATGTCAGAATTTACAAAAAAAAATTGATTTTCTATTTTATTCTTAATTATTATAATAAAGTCAATTATACTCACATTTATACTTTCATCTATTTTTTTTTACTCATATTTGATTTTCAACTTATTTTGGACTCTTTTATAAGAATTTCTAAATTCTTTTGAACTCATTTGTTAGTAATATAATTACATACAATTTTTTATATCTATATCAAATAAAGTCTTATACATGTTAAATTATTATACACATGTAATTATCAGATTGAATTTTACGGTTAAATATACGTTATATTTTATTTTTTGGTATACAATCTATAGAATAAATTACAATACAATTCAAATTTCAAAAATAAACAAAATAATTTTTGTTATTCGCGGTTGAGATCGCTTTAAATTTTATTTTAAAGTTAATCCAATGGCTAATATTAACACCCTAAATTTAATAGGAAAATAGGCCCTTAAGGGTGTATGTGGAATGACTTTTTAAAAAGTACTTTTAAGAATTATTTATGATAAGTATTTTAAAAAAAATAGTGCTTGAAACCGCCTTATCACTACCTCTACCACCACCATCACCACCCCCACCACTCCACCACCATCACCACCACCCCCACCCCCACCGCCACCACCATCACTATCGCCACTCTACCATACTCACCACCCCACCACCATCATTGTCGTCGATGGCACCACCTTACCACCATCATCACCATTTTCATTGCACCACCGCCCACCACTACCACTACCGTTCCACCACTTCCACCGCCCCACCACCATCATCCCTAATCATCACCGCTACTGTCCCACCATCACCCCTACCACCCCCACCGCCCCACCACCACCCCTATGACCATCACAACTACCACCACCACCGCGCACCCCCATCATCGCCACTATCCCACCTCCACCCCCACCTTCATTGCCCCATTGCCACCCACCACCGATTACTACTGTAAACCCCCACACTTTTATAGATATATATAGCGAGCAATTCATAATTTCATTGAAATGTAATATGTGTAAGGATGTATGCATGGACTAGGTAGATTGTAAACGTAGAAGAAAAAAATGTTCGTATTGTGAAAATAGGGTAAATAGTAGTTGGAACTTGGTTTTGATTTGTAGATGTATGAAATGGGGTGTAATAGAACTTGTAGGTATCAAGTTTTAGGTGGGAAACCATGTTAAACATGTATGGGATGGTAATTTGGTTTTGGCTAATGAATGATGCTAGACATGGATCTTTATGCAAGCCATACTACCTATATTGGAGATGGGTATGAGATAGAATTTGTGACAAAAGACACTCAAACTCGAGTTAGACAAGTATAGAAGAACCAGGCAGTCCGGCAGACTATCTTTTACCAATTTGATCATAACTCTTTGTTGGAAAGTCCAAATTGCGCACCGTTATTTTTGTTAGAACCCTAACTCGTATATCTTTCCAACCATATAGGTCACACATACTAGAAATATCTGAGTCAAATCAGTTTATTCTCCGAAGTTGACCAAAAATCTGCACTGTGGTGTTCCTTGGATAGTAATTTTAATGTTTCGAGTATAAATTTATTTTAGTTTTGAAATAAATCATAAAAATAAATATTTTTAGGTTAAAATAACATTAAAAATGAATCCGGAACGTCGAAAAACCTTAAGGTAGTCATATGGATCAAATTGAAGATTTTTAGTGGCAAAACTGTAATTTTGGAGAAAACTCAAATTCAGCCATGAACAGTAACTCGCGGACTGCTGTGTTTAAAACACAGATTCAGCCCATTTGCCCTCATTTCTTTCACTCCCCTCACTCCTCCACACCTCTTGGAACCCTAGAGAGCATTAAAGAGGAAGAAAGGAAGGGAAAAACAAGAGATTTAAGGGTAGATTCAAGATCAAAGCTCAAGTTCTTCATACAAACTAATGATTCAAGGTAGGGGTTTTCTTCTCAAATTCTTTCATTGAGACTTAGGATATTATATATGTCTGTTTTCCATATTCTTGATAGTTATATGATAAATAGCTATGAGTTCTTGGTTCCTTGGTTATTGAAACATAGCTTTGAAGAAAATACATGCTTGGGTCCAAGAAAACTTGTTCTTGAATTTCCAAAATCTTAGTTTTGGTTAAATACATATTTGGGTTATGAAAAATACATGAATTCTTGATTTCTAAATGCCTATTGTTGATTAAATCATGTTTTCATCTAATCCCTATTCTTGTTCCAAGAAATCATGTTTTGTTTGGCAAAACCCTAGAATTTTAATATCAAGATTTTGAAGGTTTTATTGATATGATTTCTTGCATATCTTAATTCCTTATTATTATAGTCTATTGAGAATGGAACAATTGTGATACTTGAATTGTAAATGGAGACAAATGTTGGAATTGTGTGTTTGGTTGGTTGTTTGTGATGCACATGAGTGAGAGGTTCCTTGTAAGGATGCTCACCCCTTCCCAAGAGGTTCCTTGTAAGGATGCTTGGGAAACAATGAAGTGATTGGTGGGAGGTTCCTTGTAAGGATGCTTGTGAAACAATGTAGTGATTGGTGGGAGGTTCCTTGTAAGGATGCTCACCCATTCTCAAGAGGTTCCCAGTAAGGATGCTTGAGAATCAAACATGACCTAAAGGGGGGGTGGAGGTTACCTTAAAGTATGCCAGCTACCGAAAGATTTGTTGGGAATTATTTATGGTCATTAATGATTATTTGTATGTGGTGCTCGTTTATTCATTCAAGTAAGTTTTTTTACATACACTTGAGATCCTTTTTAAATGTCACTACTTTCATTCAAATTATGTATCTATGATATGTTAAAATGAGACCGACCGTTCTAAATGCTTTTCTAAATCTTGTTTGGGTTTGGGAGGATTTTTCTACAGAGTTTCGTGCTCACCCCCTACAGTTGAACATTTTTCAGAGTTTGTGCCAGAGGATGAGCTAGGTGCTAACGAGCCGGGCCATGGAGAGGCTTCACTAGAGGGATATTTGGATCCCGAGTGGGACATCTAGAGATGTCGTTGACTTTTGTTCTAGACTAGGATATTCTTTTGAAATACTGTATAGTCTAGATTTCTTTTGTAATTTTCGCTGCGCTATAATAGTTAATGTTTTCTTCGGGAAATGTAAATGCCATTGTTGGTCTTATTCTTTTGATATTGTGGCAATGACTTGGCTTATTCTTTTGGAATGTTATTGTGTGTATTACATACGATGAATGGAAATCTTTTGGGATAATGTGGTAAATAGTTTATGGATAAATGGACCTGGTGTGGTCGATGTAGTATAATTGCAGAGGTTGTGTTTTGGGTAGAGCTCCCCGAACAAAGGAGACTCTGCCCGAATTTTGTTAAATTAAGGAATGATTGATATGAAGTCTTATTTATGGATGATTTATCTTAGTGCTCTCATGATGTAAATGGTTTTAGTATGTAATGCCGTCCAGGGTAGTTTTGGGGGCGTTACAACTACCATCGTCATCCATAGTCACCACCCACCACCATCGTTATCTTATTCTTATATTTATTACCATTACCACCATCATCCTACTACCACCGTCGCCCACCGTCAGCACCCACCACCACCCATCGTCGCACACCATCGCTACCAGCCACTATCACCTACCACCACCTGTCATCGCCCACCACTGCAGCCACCCACTATCACCAACTTCCACCACACTTACCACTGCCACCATTCGTCACCACCCATCACACTGTCGCCTAGAAGCACCCATCGTCGACCACCACCACCATCATCACTGCCAACCACCATCAACGTCGTCCACCACCACCCACACCCACCACCACCACCTTTGTCACTCACGACTGCCACTACCATCATCGTCACTCAAAACCCATCACCACCATCACCATTGTCACCCACGGCTGCTACCACCACTATGGTTATCGTCTTACCCACCACAACCATCACCACTGTCGCCCACCACCACTCACTTTCACTACAATCGGTGCTTAAATTTATTTATTTATCTTCTATGTTTGTGATTTGATTTTAAGTGTGAATACAAACATGTTGATCATTTTTTTATTACTTTGTGCCTTCAGGCACAGAAAATAACTAGTATTATACGTGATCTGATAAATTTATTTAACAAAATTAATTTTTTTTAATTTTATAATATAATTAGATGTGCAAATGCCTAAAGAGATTAAAAAGATACATAAATAAATGACAGATTAAATATTCAGAGACTTATATAATAAATTATTAATTAAATTTAGTAATAATTAATATATAAATTAATTATTTCACACTTAATTTATTGTTTAATTTAATTATATATATAATTATATTTATATAAATAAATATTATTTAAATTTATTTACATATAACACACGTTATACATTACTAATAAATAAATAAAAAAAAGTGCGAAACAGTTGGCCTTGTTCGGTGGTTTTTATTTGTCTTTTTCCTAAAATCCACAATATAATTGGACTCCCACCTGCAAATAAACCTAACCCCGACTTGGTAATTACGATTTACGAGGAAAAGCTGCTTCCTCTAACCAAAAATCAAAAATAAAAAAGTCCAGCCACGTAGGCAATCTTTTTGCCCACATCTTCCTACTTAGTGGGAAATTTTTACATGGGTATTGATGGTGTAAATCTACGCGAATGAGCTATGGAACAGGATTAACTCATATGAATGATGTGCGTGGAGTTCAATGTGGTATCTGGGTTACAAGGCTCGTGTCAAACGATGCAGGTTGATGCTTAGGGGAATTGAGGAAAGGGAAATAACACAATAGAGGTACAGTGGTTCACCGGCCTGAGCTCGGCTAGTCCACTCTGGAATGGAGACTCTTGCTCCTCTATTCTTATTGATGATGCTGAATGTGTTACAATGTAGTCAGGGAGGCCTTAGGGTTCTTCGGGGCTCTATTGCCTATATTCCCTTCAATGGAAGTCTACCCCCCTCCCCCCATTTATAGCCTCTTGCTTACCTCTAATCCGATTTTATTTCCTATAATGGGGGGATTTTCTTCCATCTATCCTTCCCCAATCCCGGAGTTACCTAAAATCCATATGACCGGCTTTTATGGTCTCCACCTCGAGATCTTTGCCTTCTTCCATGGAATTCTCCTTAGTTTTCAGAGAGGATCTTGGTTGGTTACGGGTTTTGTGCCTTGGTTCCAGCTTGATTCCTATTACGGGGGTATCTGTTGTCATCTTGATGTCCTCCTGCCATTTCTCATTTCGTGTCTCTTGATGGGGAGCTCTGACCTCAGCTGGATGAGCTCAGACTATAGCTTGAATGAGCTCTGCTTCCCCTCTCCGAGCTCCCGAGCTGAGCTCAGATTTGGGGTTTATTTCAAGTATCATCAGGTATTATTCATTACACAGTAGGTGAATTACCGAACGTGGTGTGTACATTCAATAATTAGATGTCACATCATTGTTTTGTCAGTATAAATTTAAATAACTCAAACCCACTTCTCCCTCTTTATAGACCACATCTCTCTAACACTATTTGTTTCTCTCATTCTAGAAAACTCTTCTCTCTCTCTCTTCACATCACTGAAAAAGGTAAAGACCCGACCATACGACGGTTGCATCTATGGAGGAATTGGTAAGAAATCATCATACGGTCGAAATTTCGTGTCCCATATTTGCTTTGAACGAACACAGACGTTCACACACAAACTCTTCTAAAATTCCACAGAGAAAGGTTGATGGCGTTTAGGCAGAAATTTATGTCGATTATTTTGGCTATTTTGACACAATGGATTTTTTTTTTGGGATCTCTTTCCTTATTTTTTATGATTCTTTTTGTGAGTCAGTGTCATAGAATCTTCCAAACAAGTGCACAATCAATAAATCAAAGTGCTAGTTGAGACGGTGACATGAAGATCAGGTTATTAGGCTTTGGAGGAGAATAACTATAACTAAGAATATGTACAATTACAGATAGACACTATCTTCGAACAATGGATATCTCGATAATTACTTCCCATGTACGCTGATCTTTCTAAATTTCTTAAACTTTGAGTCAAGCTAAGATCATGAGTTAGGCTTAATCTGCCTTCTAATTGATTTGAGCTTTCCCATAAATTGGGCATGCACCCAGCTGAATCTGAGCTCGTCAACTACAATCTAAACAAGTCAATTGATTTAAGATGCAAAATTTGATATTTATTTTTTGGAGACAATATTAATCAACATGTATATACTAAATCTCATAATATCCACATGGGGACTCACTTGGAACTGGAAAATCAGAAAAAACCACAATAACACGAATAAATATTGGGTATAACAACTATAGTATATCAGTAACGGTTATAATATGTATATCAGTAATACTGATGTGTTATAAACATTCAAAAAAATTATAAAATATATAAAATGTGGCTCACTTTCTATTATGAAAAGTGGAGATGATTATTTATTACATAGTTGGGTAGTTATAATTTGTTGTGGGGTTCATTTGCAGACTTATTTTGTTATTAATGAACGATTATACCACGTGATACTGTTGACGTAATTTAATAATTACATTTTAATATTTTTTTCTAGTAATGCACATCAACGTGAGAGGAGAAAAAATTCAATGCAATGGTGATACCATATTAGTAATGCTGATACGATATCACTAATTAATAATAAAATTTTAAATGAATAAAATAAACATCACTTGAATAATTATTTACTTATATGAAAAATAAATGTATAGCTATTGACTTATATTAATAATTAATTATTAATTTCTGATTATTTATTTATATATTATTAATTAATAATACCACCGCACAATAGTCACGTTATCACCTGTCCACCAACAAACGGCACATACGACAACGCCAAGGAACGGAAGACACGCGCAGCAAATGCAACCCCGTTGCATTTGATAGTTTTTTTCCTCGGCAAATGCAATTCCTTAGGCATTTAATGCCACGTGGCAAAACAGAAAACCTAACCCAAGTGTCACCTTCCCCGCTGAACTCGACCATCGTAGCCTTCCACTTACCTTTCCCCACGCCCCCCCACGCGTGTACTGTGTATATATATGTGTACCCATTTCTTCACTCTGAAATCTCAAACTTATCGTCTCCGTGACCGTTCGAAGCGTTCGTGTAATTTCATCATCGTATCGATTCTCTCTCCTAAATCTGTTTTTCTTTTTAGAAGATGGCAAAGGCAAGTTTGACACTCACCGGATTGTTGAAGCAAATCGCCGGTGAATTTCCCTCCCGGCGAGCGCTTTCAGTTTCCGGAAAATTGGATCTCACGCACGCTCACCTTCATGAACTCATTGAACGAGCCGCTTCTCGCCTTGTCGCTGCCGGTGTTAAACACGGTGACGTTGTCGCTCTCACCTTTACCAACACCGTCGAGGTCCATTTCCTTTTCCTCTCTCTTTCTTTTTTGAAAGTTCTAATTCTTGTTTGGTTCCGAGAAAATATTACGTCAAAATTGGAGTACTGTTTCTCTTCGGTTTCTAAAACGAAATACGGATCTTAAATGGTTTGAACATTCTACAGTTAAGAATTATTCACTGTTGTTCTATTATCTCTTGAGTAATTGAATAATTAGATCCTGATACAATCGGTTTTTTCATCGTTTTCTCAGTTGCCAAACAGGTTTTCTTTTTCTATGTCTCACGCTCTCTGTCGGATTGTTTTTTAATTGCATTAATTATCCTTTAATTACTATGTTTAATTGCATTTAATTGCAGTTCGTTATTATGTTTTTGGCTGTAATCCGAGTACGAGCCACGGCTGCGCCACTCAACCCAGCGTATACCTCAGACGAGGTCGAGTTCTACTTATCAGACTCTGAGTCAAAGCTCTTACTCACTAACAAAGAAGGAAACCAGCCGGCTCAAGCCGCGGCTTCGAAGCTCAACATTCCGCACGTCACAGCCACTCTCTCTGAAGCCGACTCGGAAGTTAGTCTCTCCTCGACTCAGCCTGAGTTAGACCCTGGCTCGGTCTCCAAAATCATCAATGACCCCTCAGACGTCTCTCTTTTCCTCCACACTTCTGGGACCACAAGCCGACCCAAAGGTGTCCCTTTAACTCAGCTCAACTTGGTCTCCTCAGTACAAAACATCAAATCGGTGTATAAACTCACTGAGTCAGACTCGACCGTTCTTGTGTTGCCTCTGTTTCACGTGCATGGACTATTAGCCGGTTTATTGAGTTCTTTCGGCGCCGGAGCCGCCGTAACACTTCCAGCCGCTGGAAGATTCTCGGCTTCGACGTTTTGGTCAGACATGAACAAATACAAAGCCACTTGGTACACAGCAGTGCCTACCATACACCAGATCATACTCGATCGCCACTTAAGTAACCCCGAACCCGTTTACCCGAAGCTCCGATTCATTCGGAGCTGTAGTGCTTCGCTAGCGCCGTCCATAATGGCTCGGCTCGAGGAGGCATTTGGGGCACCGGTCTTGGAGGCTTACGCAATGACGGAGGCGACCCATTTAATGGCTTCGAATCCGTTACCAAATGATGGCCCGCATATACCCGGATCGGTTGGGAAACCCGTTGGCCAAGAGATGGCGATATTGGACGAAAATGGGGCGGAACAAGAGGTTAATGTTAGTGGAGAGGTTTGTATTAGGGGGCTAAATGTGACCAAGGGTTATAAAAATAACCCTGAGGCTAATAAATCCGCTTTTCAATACGGATGGTTCCATACCGGAGATATTGGTTATTTTGACTCCGATGGGTATTTGCATCTCGTGGGCCGGATAAAGGAGCTGATTAATCGTGGAGGTAATATACTTGTCATTGGCTATAAACTAGTTGTGATTCCTGTCTTGCATCTTTCGTTTTATTTGATGCATTCAAGTATTTATTTTCTTAAATGCATGAGATTTTTTATTAATTAACTGATCCAGTATTAAGAGAACTGCAAGGAATATATATTATAGTATTGTTTGGACCTTGTAGTCCTTTTGGCTTCCTCATATTGGGAGAGAGATTTCCTCTATAACTTTCTTTTCAATTTTTTTCTTAGCACATTATCAACCGTCCATTGTATATAATTAAATCTCTCACTCATTAATAGTGAGCCTCTTACTCATTAATGTGGATGATGTGTCAAAAAAAAATTTAAAAAAAATATATCTGAGAGAATCTGAATCTGTCATATTTACTTAAATTACTTGCATAATTCATTTATTGTTGTTGTATTAAATACCTTTATTTGTTGAATTCGCTATCATTTACTGTTGTGGTTGAATTTCCTATACATTAAATCCGTGACTTAAGTTGACTAATTGATCCAATTAGTTTATTATTGAGCAATAGTATGTATTTTAAATCTGCAACCCAAATTTACATCTCAAATGAAGGAGGATCATTGGATCAGTGAGTCTCATTTAAAAAAGTTGATGAGACCCACTCATCCAACGGTACTCCTTCATTTAGAATACAGATATATAATATTTTCCTTTTATTATTTTCTATCACCTGTTGTTGTCTCATGTCATAATCGCACCAAGTATTGTAGTACTAGTTTTTTTTTTTTTTTTTGATCAAGATTGTAGTACTAGTTGACAAGTACCTAGTTTGAGCTTTTCCCAGTGGCAACTTTCGTGATCCTGACCAGTTCTAGGTACAACCAAAGCTCCCTCTTTTTTTTTTTATGTTCAGTGTTTAGAAAAGTCTAGATCAGCGGCTTAATTAATTTTTTTTTTAATTCGATTAAAGGTAGATCATTTACGTCGAGATTAGGATAATTCATGAAAGATAAATTCCTCATGGCCTAGTCTCAAGAAATTATCAAAATTCAAACTCATAAAGTCTGAGTTTATAGTTCGTTTCTGTTACCACTTGATCTATTTTACTATTGACTTTCCAGTGTTTTCCACCATCCCCAGTGGTTCTTGTGAGCATTATTTGAAAGGCATATTTTTCAAGATTCATAATGATTCTGATTCGTTTTGAAATCTCAAGATCTTAATGTGATTACCATTTGAATAAAAGTTAGATTGAGATTTTTATATAAGTCCAATCCAAATATTTTAAATCCCCATCCATGATTTGGACATTTCGAGTTAGGTTAGAGTTAACCCGCCTAATTTGCATAGGAAAATTTTATGTTAAAAATTGAACGGCTTGAATTAAAACATAGATGTAATTTGGAAGCATATGCTTCCAAGTATTATGTCAGTCTTAATCATTTATAATTTGTATTGTTTCCAACTTCAGGGGAGAAGATATCACCAATAGAAGTAGATGCCATCCTTTTGTCTCATCAAGACATTGGCGAAGCTGTTGCTTTTGGAGTTCCAGACGACAAATATGGAGAAGAGGTAATAAGACCATTCCTTCGCCATCTCTCATTGTTATCACCGATTATTCAACATTAACTAACAGCTTTTCATAAATTTGCATCAACTCATAGCATGTCACTTGTGTCTATAATGTGGGGTCGTTGATGAAATTCACTTTGTACAACTTGGTGCACACCCAAGCCATGCGTCTGACCCATGACATTGTCTTCTTCGAAGGGACGTTTGGTAGCATTATCACTAGATTGATAATCGAGCTGAGTTATTTGGGCACGGTTCAGATTCGACTTGTATTGGTGTCAACTCGTGTTCTAAAAGAGTTGAGTTTGAACAATTTTTTAGACTCATTTAGAACGACGAATCTTTAAGCTCGATTTGAACTAGCAAAATTTGGCTTGTTTATATATAAAATAATCGAGTTACTAGAGCTCGACTCTTTTAGAAATTTTTTTGGGCATGAATAACGAATTTTTAAGCTTGAACAATTTTTTACACTAGTTTAAAAAAACGAGTTTAAGAGACTTGACTTAATTATCAACCATAATTATCCGTGCAAGTGCATACAAGCTTGAAAAGCATCATTGCTATGTGGTGCACACAAGCTCGGAAAGCACCGTTGCTATGTGTTTGGGCGGTAGAAGTGGGCATATTACTGCTTTTTATTATGGCTCAATTAATTGAGACCATTTCCCTTGGTAATGAAAAATTAGACCATCCATCCTTAAGTATATTAACCATGAAAATATTAAAGAGCAGCTTTAGTTAGATAAGCTATGGGTGGACCAAACGTGGGAGTGTGATTTTACATCCACATCTCCTTTTTCTTCTTGTTTTATTTGAAAATTTGTTGGTGATTGATTGACGTCCATTGGGGTTATTTCCACCCTTTTTTTACGCACACTCCATTAAAAATATCCCATTACTTGATACACCTCTACCCACTTATCCCACCCCACTCCAGTTTCTCCTCCTCCATATCAAATCAACGTCTCTCTCTCTCTCTCTCTCTCTCTCACACACACATATCTCTCTCACATATGTGAGTTTTTGTATTTCTTCACCACTGATATGAAATAATAGGACTTAAAAGTGTTGCATCAAGTCAAATTATAGACACAATTTCCACCATTACACCGCAAAAAGCAAGGCCAACAACATCTTCATCATCTCTGAACCGACCCAAGCACTATAATCAAGGATTACACACTTCTTTATACTGTTAGATAACAAAAACATAAATGAAAGCACTATGTGACCCCTCTTTCTACTCACAACCTCTATCACAGATTTTATTTTCCTTCGCCATCCTCACCAATGTTTTTTTGTTGATGAATCACTATCTCGAATCACATTTATATTGATATGTTTATACATATCAATATATTATATCAAGGATCCCGAACATATCTTTCTAATGTTTTATAACTAAAGAACTATGCTATCATCCAAAGTTGGTGTGACTAGGGGTGACATTCGTGTCATGTCATTTTGGGTTCGTGTCGAGTATTAGTCAATCTTAACTCAACCCGTTTAACTAATCGTGTCATATCATGTTGTTTTATTTATTTTTGTATCATATTCATATTGGCTTATATAACCCGTGAATAAAAAACATATTCTCCCTCAGTTTTATGTCTAAAATTTATGTATCACTTAATCAAATTTGTGCTCAGACTTTTTCTATAAGTTAAAAATTAACTTACTAAATATATAATAATAAAAATATCTTTTTTTTTACAAGAATTAGGTCACTATTTAATAAAATATAATAAAAAAATTATATTTTATTCTTATATTATTACTTAAATGTGTTAATCATATCAATTTTATGTTATTCGTGTTTGATACTTACTCAACCCATTTATTATTCGTGTTAACGGGTTATGTCATATATGAGTTCGTGTTGAGAAATGGTCAACTCTAATCCGCTAATTTCGTGCCGATTTTAAGCCGTGTTTTTGTGTGGTGTCAAAAATTGTCACCCTTAGGTGTACCAGGAGGAGGTTAATTGTGACAAACCTTAAGGAGTGAGTGCTATTTTTTAACCAAAAATGAGACCCATTTGATTTTGTGACAAATCTCAATGGACTTTGGTACAATTAAGTCAAAGAGAGAATAAATAAAGAAAAGTGAAATATTTTTTGAGTAATATTATGTTTACTCAGTTTTTCATCTTAAGTGATGTGACATAATTTTTATCATTAAATATTAATGAAATTTATTTATTTGATGGTAAAAATTGTGCCACATTATTTAAAATGAAAAATTTTGTAAAATTTTTTTATCAGTATAGTATTATTGATACTTTTTTATCCTAAAGGCCAATTGATTACTCGGTGTCGTACAGGTGTAAGTTTAGATTATTTTCCAATATATTTTTTGGTAGACCACTTATGGTAGATTCAAGTAAAACTCTATATATAAGTGGGTTTTTCATTCATTAATGGTGAATGATTTACAGAAAAAACAAATAATGATCGGATCTGCATCCGTATATTCCATCTACCGCTTTAGTCATTTGAGGCTAACTACAAACGTAATATCAATTTCTGTTGCAGATAAATTGCGCGATTGTTCCGAGAGAAGGCTCGAACATTGACGAGGCAGAAGTGTTGAGGTTGTGCAAGAAGAACCTTGCAGCATTCAAGGTCCCCAAGAAGGTTTTCATAACTGATTCTCTTCCTAAAACTGCAACTGGGAAAATCCAACGACGGATTGTTGCTGAGCACTTCCTTGCTCAAATCTCAACTGCTAAAGTCCCCAAGTTTGGAGCCTGATTCCCCTTTTCTCCCTATTTATTTCTCTGCTAAGACGTTACAAAGCAATAAGGATAAAACTATGTTTTTTAAACTTGTTTATCAAGTATTGTATTATAAATAATGTGTTAAAATCATGTGTATTGAATGTTTTGTGAAAGTAGTGGATCTTATTCATTTAACCACTCACATTGATTTGAGATACAAAATTTGATAAATAATTTGATAAGTATAACATTACTCCTGACCAATTTTGGGTTTTAAGTCTCTTTTGTAGTTTTTTTTTAGTGATTCTTAACTTATAGATCACCTCGTAGATTAAATAGACTTGTGTGGGAAAATAAACGAACTGAATGAGAAAAATATTCCAACCCCTATATTTTATGTTATAATTGTTGGGTGATGGCGGTGGGTGGTTTAAGTGATGAGATTGTTCTGTAGAATTATTTCAAAGTAGGGCAATATTTTTTCTTCCAAATTAGGTTTGGAAGGTGGAAGTATCCATCATTAATACCTAATTCTTTCTTTCTTTTTCTTTTTTTTTTATTCAACTGTCAAGAGTGTTTAAGCTAGTTTACCTACGCCTCGATTAATCCCCTCTTCGATTCGGTCAAATGTAGACTATCCACACCGAGACTAGGGTATTCATAAAGAATAAATTTTTCATCACCTGACCCCAAGTGGTTATTAAGATTTGAATGTCCTGCTTATCTACGCCTCAACTAATTCCCTCTCCGGTTCGTTCAAAAATAGGTCATCCACTCCCAAATTAGGGTATTCATGAAGAATAAATTCTTCATGACCTAACCCAAAGTGGTTATCAAGATTCGAACTTAGGACGTCTAAATTTATAATTTGTTCATATTATCACTTGAGTTACTTTTTAGAATTAATACCAAATTCTTTCACAGTAAAAAAAAAATAGATCATATAAGAAAGGGAATGCTTCTAATATCTTTAGTAATTATTTTCCGAACCTGATTGGAGGATAGATTATTACCAAACTCTATAATCTTCTATTATGTAGCCAAAATAATCACTTTATTTGCATCCACATAACATCAATAATCTCAACATTCCTAAAATTAGTTCTTTGTATAACCCACTAACTATTGTTCCAATCTATAATTTATAATATAAAATATAATAGGTTTCAATAAGTTTATTTAAAGATTTTAAATAAATTCATTCAACGAGTACCAACATCTCTTTCAAAATTATTCATGTTACACCATTCTTTCAAAGACAAGTTACCCTAGTTTATCCATATTAATAAAATGGCGGTTAGTCGCGTGTCAAACCAGCCATTGTCCATTGATAGTCACATCTTCCATGAGAAAACACTTCCAACAGACAGATTTGACTTGGTACATAAGGAGATACGCTATAGACAATTATAATATTTTTTGTAAGTTCCTATACAAGTTTTTCATGTTTAATTACAAGTAAAAAAAAAAATTTACAACTGAGATTAAAATTTTAGGTTCGATTCTAAAAAAAATTATGTTTTTGGGGTTATCTTGCAACTTTCTACTGATCAAGTCACAATTTTTTTGAGTTCACGATCGTCCTTCACAAATTATATGATCAATCACCAAAAATTATATAAAAAATCCTAAAAAAATAGTGTATGACAGTACAACACAAATTATTTTTGGTTACCGTAGCAAATTCTCCCCGACAGACAAGTTAGCATTAAAAGATGGCTTTCCGATAGAGTGGAGGAAAATGCACCAGCTTCACATGAATTGTCTCAAAATATATATATTCCAATTACCATGGCGTACTCTCCAAACAGATCCAGGCGTCCAGGCACCATCCCCTCCTTCTCACTTGAGTATTGTACATGTCAAACGGCAACAGAAACACCGACTAAGCCCCCCCCCCCCCCCCCCCCCCCCCCCCCCCCCTCTAAGATGCCCAAATGCCCGTCAGTTTCCTTGCACAAACATACGAAGAAAACTGATTTTCCTCCGGAGAGAACAATTCAAAAGATTCTATGAGCAAACAATACATCAACGATTAGTGCCCAAATAGTGTCGATCATTCAGCACACAGCATCTGATTCATTCATTCTACAGCAATATGATTCCTTCAAAATTATCTAGCCCAATACCATCCATTAATATTCAAATCGAACAATTAGGTAATACAGTACTAATAACAGCAAAGCATACGAAATATGCCACGAAGAGTGGCAAAATTGTAACAATCCAAACATAAAGAAAAAGGTTTAAGAACAACTACAGATTAAATTCAACCAAATAAGCCAATACCAAATCCAAGGATTTCTTAGGCCTCCTGAGCTTCTTCCTCTTCATCTTCATAGTCATAGCCCTCCTCATCTGCTGTTGCGTCTTGATATTGCTGGTACTCAGAAACTAAATCATTCATGTTACTCTCTGCCTCTGTAAATTCCATTTCATCCATGCCCTCTCCAGTGTACCAATGCAAGAAAGCCTTTCTGCGGAACATAGCTGTGAATTGTTCACTCACCCTCCGGAACATCTCCTGAATTGAGGTCGAGTTCCCAATGAAAGTTGATGCCATTTTCAATCCAGTGGGAGGGATATCACAGACAGTAGACTTCACATTGTTGGGAATCCATTCAACAAAGTAGGACGAGTTCTTGTTCTGTACATTGATCATCTGTTCGTCCACTTCCTTGGTACTCATCTTGCCACGGAACATAGCTGAAGCTGTCAAATATCTGCCATGGCGGGGATCAGCAGCACACATCATATTCTTTGCATCCCACATTTGCTGAGTAAGCTCAGGAACAGTAAGTGCTCTGTATTGCTGTGACCCACGAGATGTGAGTGGAGCAAATCCAACCATGAAGAAATGCAACCGAGGAAAGGGGATGAGGTTGACAGCAAGCTTGCGGAGATCAGAGTTCAGTTGGCCAGGGAAGCGGAGGCAGCAAGTCACACCACTCATGGTGGCAGAGATCAGGTGATTCAGATCTCCAACTGATTGAACAGAAGTGTTATATTAGTGTCCAATTTAGTTCACTTTTCTCAATAAGAGCAATGAATCCCCAACAACTAACCAAAAAAAAAAAAAAAGAGCAAGATAGAATGGCATATAGAGTATTTCTTTTCAATAGGAACATAGTGTATCAGAGAGCAGAATATCAACTGGAATCATATGGACTATCTCTTCCCATAACTCCGCATGTGCAAGAAATTTGCATAATGATATCATATGAACAGCATCACAGTACAAAATTCAAACACAAAATAGAAGATATATAAGATTTTGAAAGAGGCCCAACCGTGTGAACTTGCAACCACACAGCTGTAAGCTCTCATAACAAAAATTGGTTCAACATTAGTCAATTTAACTACTATGATACAAAATACAGGTAAAAAGATATAATGCCGACAATGCAGATTTTGTGCACTATGCTACAAATATTTCAAGTGACCTTTTATTTGAATGTCAAACATGTAATGCAATGAAGGAAGCTAGATGAAACTAAGCCAGCTCACCCATATGGATGATGTATAGCATGCCAGTTGTACAATGGTGGTGATGGTAAAAAGTATACTCTTACACATACCTTAAGAAAGTTGAGAGACAACACATTCGATCAAGACATTGTAACTACAATTATGAAAAAGGAAAAAAAACACTTACAACTTGGAGTGGTGAGTTTAAGGGTCCGGAAGCAAATGTCATACAGAGCCTCATTGTCCAAAACCATGCACTCGTCTGCATTCTCAACAAGCTGGTGGACTGAGAGGGTTGCATTGTAGGGTTCAACAACAGTGTCCGACACCTTAGGAGACGGGAACACAGAGAAAGTGAGCATCATTCTGTCAGGATACTCTTCCCTAATCTTGGAAATAAGAAGAGTCCCCATCCCTGAACCAGTACCACCTCCTAATGAGTGGCATACCTGAAAACCTGATGTCAAAAACAAAAATGCTTAAAGTTAGGGCTTTCAAATATCACAACAATCAAAAATAAAATAGAGATTCATATAAAAACCACGGTGAAAGCATATACAAACCAGAATCAACAAAACATAGGAACAAAGACAACACAACCTGAGTATTTTCAATGTTTAAAATCAAAGGCTAAATGAAAAAACAAAAACTAATAAACGATGAAAAACATATGAAAAATGAATAGGATATTTATGAGATTATAGGAGTATCACCATCAGAATGGTGCCCCTTCGCCCAATTAAATCGGACATTATCGGCAGGATCACATAAACAAAGCGAAAATGAAACACTAAAAAAATTCTAAATCGGAATACATTTTCGTCATGCTTCCCAAAAAACAAACAAAATCAACACTAGAGGAAGCTCTACTGACAAATTTAGGAATAAAAATTCCAGATCTACATTATTCACACGCTACAGCACAAGAAAAGTAGAGCATATTTCAAGTACAAATCACTTCCATAAATTTAGACAAGAAAAATCATTTTTATGAAAAACTTTCAACTATTACTTCCAAAAACCGAAAAAAAACACAGAATACCTTGAAGACAATCGCAGTTCTCAGCCTCCTTTCTCACTACATCAAGCACCGAGTCAATAAGCTCTGCTCCCTCAGTATAGTGCCCCTTCGCCCAATTATTACCGGCGCCGGACTGTCCGAAAACAAAGTTATCCGGCCGAAATATCTGTCCGTACGGACCCGATCTGACGCTGTCCATGGTACCAGGCTCGAGGTCCATAAGCACAGCGCGTGGAACAAACCGCCCACAGCTGGCTTCATTGTAGTACACATTTACGCGCTCGAGTTGAAGATTGTTGTCGCCTTGGTACCGTCCGGTGGAGTCGATGCCGTGCTCGGCACACACCACTTCCCAGAACTTTGCTCCGATCTGGTTGCCGCATTGGCCTCCTTGAATGTGCAAGATCTCACGCATTTTGAAGAGAAAGAGTGAGGGTTTCAGAGAGAGAATGTGATGGCTTGTAGAGAGAGAAAGTGAGAGTTGAGAAAGAGAGGAAAGGAAAAGTGGTCCTTGTTGGGGTTTGGGGCAAATTGTGAAGACAGCAGGGATTTTAAGGGGATGAGTTGACGGAGTTTGTTCGCTGTTATGACGGCGGGAGAGATAACGGAGGGATTTGACGGAGACGTTAGGTTTAAGTGGGAATTTGAATTTTGAAATTTGATATAGCTCTTATTTTGAATTTTAGATAAGTGGCAAAATTAATTAAGTCCACGCGCGTTTAGAGTGGTTGTAGGCAACGCGAGCTGTCACTTGAGAAAAGGCAAAGGAGGGATCTGACATGACACGTGACTAGAGGGTTACTTTTTTTGTGTGGTGTATGCACATGGAAGTGTTGGAAGGTGGCACGTGATTTGGGGAGAGTCACGTGTCTAGCAGCAAAGGTTTACTCTGTTTGTATACTTCCTTAATAGTGGTTTAGAATAAATCATCCTATTAATAGAAAATCTATGCTTATATAAATGGTCTCAATTGAATTTATATACAAAAATATAAAAAAAAAATTGATAAAGTATAATGAAAAATGCCTCAATCCATAATTTCATAAACTTTTATATGTTTTTTTTTATACTTTCCTCGATTTCTATTACCGATAGATATAATATGTTTGACATATAAACGACTCAAGTTTTGTGAGTTCGAATCGAACTTTTAGGTTTATTTTTCTAAACGAATCTAAAAAATTAGTCAAGCTTAACTCATTTAAAAAACGAATCGAACTCAAAACGAACTAAACCTGAGTATCTCGGTTCGATTGTCATCCCTACTTATAACACATTAAACACTAATAAATGTCTATCAACTATACTCAATCATCTAAAGGATTTATCTTTCTCTCTCACCTTTTTCTAGCTTTGTCCTTTACAAGAATCATCGTGGGTGCAGTAGATCATTTCATTATTTTCGTCAACCACAAGTTAATGATATGGGTGAATAATTATAAGGTTGTTAAATTCTATTAAATTGGAATTGAGTACCCCAGGATGTGGGCCACTTTAGAAGAACCTGATGAACACAAGGGATGGGACCCATGGCAGGCGTACTTTGGACTCAAGGGTATGGCCAACACCACGAGAAGACGCAACGAATAAGTCTTCAGAAAGCTGATCTAGACAAAAGAAAGAGAAGCAGTGGAGTCGTCGAGTGAGATCAGATGTAGTGATCATGAAACCTTTGTAACAAAGCAAAGAATCCCAAACAAGTCTTATAGATGAATCAAAGAGCCTAACTAATAAATGTCATCCCAGTTCTTATAATTTTGATTATTACTATCATTTATACTATAATTAATAAAGTAAGAGGCGTGGTGTCTCTTTCTCTTTATTAAGCAGTTAATTAGCAGTTACTTGAAGTTTATATGGATTTTCTTATTAATTTCTTTGACAATCTATAAAATAAAATACAAAAATACATTCCTTCAACCGAATTCATTATATTTGGGTTAGGGTTGTTGCCGGTTAGGTGCATAGTCAAAAGGCAAGGGTCAATCATTGAACCCATTTTAACCCACTTATTGTACGAAGCATTGTGTATAGGGAGGGACTGGTCTAGGGACGATTGGGCCCTAATGGTTGAAAATATGGATCTACCTTGTCTCCTATGGTCACTGTTCCAAGCATATTGACCAGCTGAAGTTGATATTAGTTGATATATGTGGGAAGAATTCATAGACTCTTTTCATATTCGTACCTCCTCTCCTTTCACATCCTCTTGTACAGGCAGTTAGGTTTGTCAATTATATGGGTGAAACAAGTTCGTATCGGGTCTTAACGAATTCGTGTCAAAAATTATTACACTCATATGTAATTCGTTTATTAATTCGTATCATATCAAGTCTGTGTCATGTATAACCAATATATAAACGAATTATGTTGTATATTTCTTTTGATTGATTTCACCTATACTGGATTCGTTTATTAATCATGTCGTATCATGTCATGTCTATTCGTTTGCAAAATAAGTGGTTTAAAAAAAACTCAAACCCTATAATTTCGTATCATGTTAACAAATTGTGTCATATCTCCTACAAAGAGTGCGAAGGATATTACTCTGGTTCATGGGTCAGGTCGGGCAAGGGCGACAAAATTTTTTTTAGACCGGGTCTGGATAATGTAGGTTCAAGTCCTTACCAAAGTGAGTTATTAGGCGGGCCGGGGCGGACTTCGAGTAGGGATAGGCAACTTGCAGCCAAACCTGCGAGCCTATTGAGCGGGCCTGTGGGTGGGTCTTCTGGGCAGGCTTGCTGGACGAGACTACTCGCGGATTTTTTTATATACAATTTCATTTAAAAATAATGAATATTTTTGTAACTTAATATTTGTATAAATTATATTTTTGAATTAAAAATAGAGTCAAAATGGATAAAATAAAATAATGAATAATTTTATTTTTAATTAGGGGATGAACTACATCCAATAGAATGAATACATATCAATTAGGTTGAAACTTATTCACTTATCTATCATTTGCATTAAAACTTGTATGGTTAATACATGTAAAAGAAAATAAGACACTATTTATAGTATCTAAATTTTTAAAACTTCAAATTCTGACATTGAGAGACTTATTTCAAAGTTTTCAAATTTAATTATTTAAAAGTATAACTTTTTTTCAAATGAATGGTGGGTGGGCGGGCTGGCTGACTCTTGGGCCGAGTTTTTTCGGGCAAGCTTCAAGCTTGGTAATGGGTTTAGGGGCAAATCTAAGCCTTCTTTTTAAGGATATTGAGTTCGGACTTGAAAATGGACCAACTATCAGATCTATCAAATTTTAGACTAAATAATAAAATCCGTCGTGGATAACCCAAACCATGGACACCTTAGACTTAGTCGACCAGAAGGCCACCAACTTCAAGAACATGCTAGGTAGGGCTGTTAATCGAGCTGAATTCGAGCCTTTGTCAAGCCTAATTTACACATAAACGAGCTGGCTCGTTTAACAATTAACACATAAACGAGCCTTAAATAATGTTCAAGCTTGGTTTGATTAACAGCCCTAATGCTAGGCCTAGAGAAGTATGTCTAACCTATAAATGAGATCTTCTAGACCTAGAGACTACTCTCTAAAGTCTTTCAAATTTATTGAATATATTCTTTAACCTTTATTGTGGCCAAGAAGTCTCTTAGTCTGAGGCCTATATTCATACATCTTGTAATCATGTATTTGTTATGATACAATGTAAACCTATAATAGAAGTCATGAAATTGTGAATCCGGTCCTAGATAACAAAAATTGAATAAGGTGATGGCGATGGTAGGTTAATAAATTGGGAGCCATGGAAGTGCAGAGGAGATGATGGCCATGGTCGTGCAAACGAGAAGGAACCCATGGTGGTGGGTTTGTATGTTGTGAGTGTATACTTGAAAGAGAGAGAAAGAGAGTATATTTATGAAAAGGATTATCAACGGATCGGATCTTGATATGTTTAAATTCGAGTTTTGAATTCGATCATTTTATCTGACGAATTTCAAAATTTTAATTCGTATCTTTTAATAATCGGATATTCAATCCTCATTATCTGATCCGATTTGAAATTTTGAATCCCAACAATATTCTATAAAAAAAACTAATAATTTTATCAAATTTAAGTTAACTTTCAATTTAATTTAATCAACCAATTATTCTACTTTATAATTTTTATTTAATTTCATGTCAATCTCATTAATAATCTAATAAAGTATGTATGTATGTATGTATAATAATTTCTCTTAATTAAATAGGTATGTATACTAGATTGAATTTTTATCGGATTGAATTTATATGTATCTAAATCTAAGTCTGTTAAAAAAAATTTAATCAAATTTGAATAAATAGATTAAATTATTAATTCAATGGTGGAAGCAAGCCTTTGATTTCCTTGGACCACGCAAGAATTCTTCGTCCGATTGAATCTTCTTGTATTCAAATCGGATTCGAATTAAAATTCACTATATTCCAAGTTTAGTGGTGAAGTATGGAGTTGAGGATGGAGAGATCGGCTGCAACGAAGGTGATTAAACAAATTAGTGAATTGGGTGGAAGTGGGAGTGGAGAGAAGGAAGAGAGACATGTATTTCACGAGTTTGGTTTGAGGTGTCAAAATATGATAGATTTATTAACAAGATATGATAGATTTATTAAAGATATATGAAATTAAAGGGTTTGAGTATTTCTTAACTCATTCGTATTCGTAAATGTTCAGTCTTGACACGACACGATTAATAAATAAATAAAAAATGAGTGAAATCAATTAAAAAAAATACACGACACGACTTATTTGTATACCGATTATATATAATTCATATAAGATACGAATCCGATATTATATAATTTATTACATGAATTAATAAATGAATAATGTATAAATAAAATATCTTTTGATATAAACTCACTAAAGTCCATCACAACTTGACACGATTTATGGGTCTCAATGTAATTTACCCAAATTAAATGGGCCTACGCAAAGATGTCTTAAACCCTCTTTCATTACAGGGGGTTTCTTCGTACCCCAATCGTCTCTCTTAGCTTCCTTCCCCCTTCGAGGCCTCCTTGTATTAGCTTCTTCCCTGTAAATCTCACCTCTATTCGTTTTTCTCACTACCCAATGGCGAACAAAAGACAGAAACAAGCTAGGAAGCGATATAAAGAAGCACACCCAGAACTGTTCCCAAAGCCAGAGCCAACACCACCCAAAGATCCAAACAAGAAGAAAAAGAATACCAAATTCAAGCGGAAAAGAGCTGATTCCAAGGAGCCCCATGATCGAAACAACCACAAAAAATCAACTTTTAGAAAACACCCACTTAGAGTCCCTGGTATGAAGCCTGGTGAGAGCTGTTTTATATGTAAAGCTCAAGACCATATTGCCAAACATTGCCCTGAAAAAGCTCAATGGGAAAAGAACAAGGTTTGATTTCTACTGATGATTTTCGTTTTATTTTCGATTTACTTCATCTGGGTGTTGTGTAAATCAAAGAATAAGCGAGTTTGTTCTTCAATATCATGTATATCTTTCTCCGTTAGTAATTTATTCAACAAAGAAAGATGATATGAACTAATTACTTGTAACTTTTGTGGGTTTTATGTTTTTAATTGTTTAGGAATGAAAGTAGCGGTGGAATGTATCTGAATCTATGTTAATATTGTGATGGAGTGCACTGATTGTGGTGGTGTTTGGTGTTGTGTGAGTGCAGATATGTCTGTTTTGCCGGCATCGTGGCCATAGTCTAAAAAATTGCCCTAAAAAGAGTGAAGAGATTATGGATACGAAATTCTGTTATAATTGTGGGGCAACTGGGCATTCTCTGGCTATATGTCCGCAACCTCTTGAAGATGGTAATTCACCTACTGACAACCTATGTTATCTTTGCTTGATTCTTTAGGAAATATGTTGTTTTTTATATTCATTATATGAATTAGATGCCCTTGTTCAGTTAACTGCCATTTATTGATGTAATTATAACATTGTGACTCATGGCGCTTTAGTGCGGTTATACTCGGGTGAAACCAAAATTTCAGAACTAAGGGGCCAAATCAAGAGTTTAAGAGTTATTAATTTAAAGGGGGCACACCGGAAAATTATTTTTCAGGTTAAAGGGGAAACATACAATTTCTGAAACTTTGGTTTTGTTCCGTTAACTGCCATTTATTGATGTAATTATGACATTGCGACTCATGGGCGTTAGTGCGGTTATGCTTGGGTGAAACCAAAATTTCAAAATTAAGGGGCCAAATCAAGAGTGTAAGAGTTATTAATTTAAAGGGGGCACACCGAAAAATTATTTTTCAGGTTAAAGGGGAAACATACAATTTCTGAAATTTTGGTTTTGTGGTTTGTGTGTGTTGGGGAGGGGGAGGCACTGGAGCCTTGCTCTTGGTGGTACTCTTTTAGCATTTGGTTGTATGATTCCAAGGATTCAAGCAGCCTTCTTATTAGTTTGTGTGAATAAGCAATCACGTACACTTACTATAGACTATTTGACTTCATATTCAGGTTCATTTTTACGGTTATTGGAAAAAATTGGAAAACTTAGAATTGATGTTAGTGCAAACGTTTTTACTTGAAAACAGTGATTTCCCTGTGTTCTTTGTTTACCGCTGCGTCAATTGCCTAAGCTTGGTTTCTAAGAACACATAACATATGTCTGGGAAGCATGATTGGGAGATTCCTTTGACATTCTCTGGGAAATAAATTAGTTGGGTCTAATTATCTAAATTACGTGGATTATGGATTTTCCTTTTCTTGGCATCTGTTTTGGCATTCTTCCCACCTTAGAGAGAAGTTGGATGAAAGGCCAGATGGTTTTCTCCTTATATTCTGCCTATATGGCATGGTTTCATTGTCATTTTAATGTTAAAATGATAGGGTTTCTTGTATATTTACATTTCTTTTTAGCTGGAAACTAGAAAATATAGTTCATATTTAAAAGTTTGTGACATTAAATATTGCTGGAAAGGTGTTGCGTGTTCTGCGCAATCATTGTGGCCATTTCTTTGTGCAAGTTGTGGCATTCATTCCTAATCATTTACAAAGCTGGGTTGATTGGCCTAACAACTTACCTTAAAAAGATTGAGGATCAGTTTTGGCTTGTAATTTCTGTGTTTGCTTATTGTTTCTTTCTTTTCTTATTTTTTGAATCACATCTTGAGCTCTATCTTCCTGTTCCCAAAAAAAAAAAAAAAAAAACTCTATCTTTGTCCTTGAGTTCATCATAACTGCTTATGGTTTGCACTGTAAGCAATGTTAATACTGAAATTGTTGTAGAAAGAAATGATTGAGTGTGGTTGATGAATAAATTAGTGGATATGTTAACTGAGTTGTGATTACACAGGCTTAGGCCAGCATAAATTTGCTCACTAACAAAATGGGGTGTCTAATTGTCTTGACATGTCAGCAGGCTCAGAACATCAAGTGAAATTGAGCCAATATGGTGATTCCTTGTTAGAATGTGTCATGATTATCTGACTTCTCTTTTCAATGATGTAGGGGGAACAAAATTTGCCAATTGCTTTATTTGTAATGAGCGTGGCCACTTGAGTAAGAATTGCCCCCAGAGTACTCATGGGATCTATCCGAAGGTACAATTCTGTTATCAGTGTGACGTTTTACTTTATTAGAATATCGAGCACTAGATTTTTATGGTTCATGTGAGCGTTATAGGAATTTAATGTTGATGTTTTAAGCCATCCATATTGCACAATAAAGACTTGACTATGCTAAGTTTCTTTACCGCATGTAGTATGACACATTTCTGATTTTTTGTCCATTTGTAGGGTGGTTGTTGCAAAATTTGTGGTGGTGTGACACATTTGGCCAAAGATTGTCCTAATAAAAGCAGCAAAGGACCTAATGCACTTAGTGAAGTTGGGAAAACTGGTAAGTTCTCAGTATTGCACCAGTGCTTTGGTCTTGTGTTCTGCTATTTATAATTAAATTTACACCTTGAAGAACATCTATTTCAGTCAACAAGTCATCAAAACAATCATTGACGGTTACCCAAGAATTGGGAGTTGCATCATGTCTGCTATTATGCTATTTCTAGTTTCCGTAGTCGGTATTCTTGCTGAATCAGTGGTCTTGCCATTGTGTTTCCTCAACTGCATTGCCTGATTACCTAATATTCTTTCTCAAGCCCCCTTCACTCATTTTTTTTTTGGTTATTTGTTTCTACGGAAAAAGAAGGAAAATAATGTGGCAGCCTAGAATGATAATCGATGACTTCTTCCTCCTGGTGACATTGATTTTCCTTCTTGTGCATTAGATAATCATGGTCATCTGCACCACAAAGGCGCTAATGCTGCACTCATTCAATTGTATGTTGTAGACATATAGCTCTTTGTCAAAAGCAAAAGACTTGTTGCTCTTGAATAGAGCATTTAGTTTGATCTGGCTTGCTTGGATTTGTTTAGCCAGCAATTTGATTCAATTTTAAATGCATTTAATTTTCTCAAAAAAAGATTAAGCTTAGAGATAAGCGTTAATTATAGATAAGATGGAGAATAATAACTGATGCAAACAAATCCTGGAATTCATTTACATTTGGCAAGGCCACTTGAGCTATCTGACTTTGGAGTCTGGAGGCGTAAAATTTTTGTAAATATTTGGGAATTCGATCTTGGAGGAACAATTTTGTTGCGCTTTTTACCATGTCCCCATATTATTCTAATAAATGGTGAAGCAGGTTCAAAATGTGTTTTTGTTTGTTTACTTGGCACTTGGCATCCAATGTATACTTAAAACTCTTGGAATTTCCTTGTTTCCAGCAACTGAATTCGAAGAAAGGCCAAGAGGAAAAGTCACCAAGTTCTTCAGCGGCGACGATCTTGAGGATGACTTTACGACAGAGGACACAAACAGTGATAAAAAAGCCAAGTCCGACGAGTCTAAAGTTGGTGCTGTGTCTGATTTGAAAGGCAGTTCTCTGAAATTAAAGAAGAAACAGGGTGACAAAGTTGTGTACTTTTTGGGTTGATAACTTAAGATCTTTGGGTGGCATACATTAGAGTTGTTTCTGATTTGCCATAAGCCGTGGTTGCAATGTTTTAGACTAATTTTATGTTGTATTATTTTTTTATCTTTCTTTTTGTGGAGACACTCGACGGTTTTTTTATCTTACAATTTTGTTTCTGTTTTCATTTTGGAGATTATATTCTTTTAGGCAGGAAAAATAGGAAAAAAAGTTACGACGTCCGACTTTGAAAATGGAATGAATTGGTTGTCCAAAAATTGGGCCCATGTTTGAAACATTGTTGTGAGGGTGTCAATTCGTGTCGTATCATATGCGTGTTGTTCTTATTTGTATCATGTTTGTATTAATAATCACAAAAAAAAAAAAAAAATTTAATATGTTAGAAGTGTCAAATATTAATTAACCCACTAATTATATATATTTATTAATTATGTCAATTTTGAAATCATATTGTATCGGGTTCGTGTCGTATTTTTATTGATGGGTTAGATTGACACTCCTATTTGTTGCTTACGGCCAGACGGCTGAACCATGTTGACCAATTGGGAAGGGGTGGGATTGGTTAATCAACCTTGATATTGGTCTTTATTCATCTCCATCTTGGAAGGGGTGGGATTGGTCATGCATATGCAGGCACGCCCATAGGATAACGTGGAAGAAGAAAAAATGTTGGTTGTGGACATGATTGGTCTATGGCTAAGACAATTCTCAACCTGTATTTTCTCCCTCAAAATTCTATTCTTCCCCGCATTTTTCTCTTCTTTTTTAAAAATAGCCAAACTTCTCATGTCTTCCCATATTCAAGGATCTCTTCCTTCCCCCATAATCACATCTCTCTTTCTCCTCTTTTTTTCTTTTTGGTTTCACAGGGTTCCTACACCAAATTGGAGGACACCATGGTACACACCTCTCTCTCTCTCTCTCTATCATTTTGATTTGATTGTGTATTGATTGATGATTGAGAGAGAATGATTTCGAGATTTGTTTAGACGTAAAAACTTGTATTTGCACATATGTTTGTCGATGTATAATGATGGGAAGAGAGATTTAAACTCGAGTTTTCCAAAATTATAACTATAGACACTTTGTCAATGGGATAGAAATGTGGTTTTTAACTTGCTTGTATGTTGATATATATATCATTTTGACATTTCCATTAGACCCAAGTATCGATTGAAATCCATACACACAAATTTTCATTTTTTCTTCTTCCTTGAAAGACTTTTCTCATATCATGTTGCATCAAAATAATCAGCGAAAAAATAGTCGTTTCTTTAAACAAAATGAAGAAATGAGGCTTCAATATTTCTTTAGTTTTTATCGGCAAGTATTTATTTATGTCATGTCAGATTTGTAACACGTGATTTTCCTTTTCCTTCTTATTATTCTGCTTTTTTAATAATTTCTAATTTTTTAGGCGAATTCGGCATCTGGAATGGCTGTGCTAGATGATTGCAAGCTGAAGTTCTTAGAATTAAAAGCAAAGAGAAACTATCGCTTCATTATCTTCAAGATTGAGGGTCAAGAAGTGGTGGTGGAGAAGCTTGGAAGTCCAGCAGAAAGCTACGAGGATTTCACTGCCTCTTTGCCCGCCGATGAGTGCCGTTATGCTGTCTTTGATTTCGATTTCATCACTGATGAGAATTGTCAGAAAAGCAAGATCTTCTTCATTGCTTGGTAAAATAACAATCCTTTTTAATTAAAGAAATGGGCTATAATTATTCACATTTGTATCTAAAATTAAAATTATGCCAAATATGCCATTAGACATTATATTTATTCATAAATTTAGCACACTTAGACCTGATGAATAGAAAAGGTTGAACAAGGTTCCCGCAAGTAGAGGGTACGGGAGAGGAAAGTAAGTGATAGACAATCTTACTCCCATTTTAGAGAGGTTGATTTTCAGGCTCAGACTCACACCACATCGATTAGGGTATAAAACATGGGAAAATGTTGTTTGTATGAAATCAAGGACTTCATTTAGGTGATATGAATGATGTCTTAGCTTATGAATTCCCTAGTAATTCCAAGGGACGACAAATCCAGAACAGAACAAAGGGAAGCTCAAACTCTAAAGACCCATTGGGCGTAAGAATCGTATTCGCCACACCACAAAAAGGTGTGGTTAAATCATAAGCATAGAACTTTTAATCGTATATATTTTTTCGGGTGTTTTCAGGTCACCAGATACATCAAGGGTGAGAATGAAGATGGTGTATGCCAGCTCCAAGGATAGATTCAAGAGGGAACTGGATGGAATTCAAGTTGAGTTGCAAGCAACAGATCCTAGTGAAATGAGCCTTGACATTGTCAAAAGCCGAGCTCTCTGAACATTGTCCTGTTTTCCTTTGATCTTCAACCTCAACTTACTGTTGCATTTTGTGAGAGCTGTACTTTCTGGTTTTGGTTTCAATGTCATCCTAAAGCTTGTAGTATAAGTGTAATATTATCCCTCCCTGGATCAGTCTTAACACTTTTGTATTTTTCATGTTTTAGTATGTTTTTTCTTAACATGCCTGATCTTACTTTCTTAATCCTGAGGTGTGTGGATCAATTGGTGATGGGCCTTTCGCTAAACGAGAGGTCCCAAGATCAACAATGACCTGAACTGGTCAAGATTGATGAACCCTCCTTTCCAAAACTGTAAAAAGCGGTTTTGCAACAGGAAATGCAATGCAGGATCCAAAAATAACAAAACGAAAATGCTGAATTCTTAATCAACAAAAGGTCAATAGAAGGTCTCGGATCCCCTTCTATTATTATTTCTCAAGAAGTTAGTTTACATGGTACAACAATTGATATGTGAATCATAATAAGTTACATTCATCTATAGACAAATACATAAATATATATTTTAGAAGGGAAAAAAAGGTCTCTAGATCTGCTTATTTTGATTCTCCCAGTACTGTTTCTCCCATTTCGCTACTTGCTTTATTGAATTTTCCTTTCTCATAAGTATAGAACGAAGAGTGACAGTATCATAGGGAGGAGGAATGGTGCAAGGGCCAATACCTTTTGGACCTTTGACAACAGATTCAATCATGAACTTCTTCTCTAACCCTTCAGCAGGGCAAGCCATTGTCTCAGAACAAAGTTCCACTGCTTTTTGAGGTATACTCGGCTTGAATTTCAACAGCTTAGCATATTCATTTAAGAGATGGAACATGTAGTCATACACATAGTCCATCTTCAATTCGTCTTGGATAAAATTGCTTGCTGTCTTCCCAATGGACTGTGCCTGTTAAATCCATGGGTAAAAGATAGTATATTACTACGAAATGATAGAGAGAGTGAAAAGTAGGAAGCTACTTGACTTTTCATTGCAAGAATATCTTGAACCCTGTTACTTGTTCCTGGTTCTGCAACTTATTACTGATGAATGTGAAGTGTAACGACAAGCATGAGATAGACCAACATATGCTATGCCTGACCGAGATAGCCACATTGTAAAACAATCAAGAAAACAACAAGGTGATTTCAAAGTGTATCGTGCATACCCTTCATACTTAAGTTTTTTTTTTTGTCAGACCAACAAAATCCGAACCATTTGGTCTACAGAATCATTCAATCACTATTGATTTCATTGTATTCATTTTTTGTGCTAGAGATGTCAGACAAAGAGATTACCTTTTGCTTGTGACTATTGCCCCACTCCACAGCAAACTTAAGGGATCTGCATTTGTCGTCATCCCTTATTGGCCAGTAGTGGTGCACTGGCATCAAACTTCTGGTGAAGAAATCATAGTAACGGGGTTTAACTATTAAGGAAACAGAATCACAGGCAAGAATGTACTTTTCACTCACTGACCACGCAGATCCTTCGATATAAATTTTATATCTGTTAAAATTAGGCAAAAGGGAAATTAAAACGAGTAGTTACTGAAATAAGCAATCAGATAAAGAGAAAAAATGGAAGGAAAGGGAAGGTGTGCACACAACCATGAGGACAGTGAAAAGAGATAAACATAAGGGTGATTCTTCTACCTGTGAATGCATTGGCTTGCCAAGTCTGATTGCTTGTAACCTTGCTGTGATTCTCGAATCCAGTCCTGAAAAAATCACCAAATCCATTAATAATTTATGGTTCTTATAGTTCTAGCTTATATTCAGTTGTCAGCAATCAATCATTCAAGATCAGCAATTTTCTGAAAAAATGGTGATATCGTAGTGAGCAGTCAGTTGGAGCATATTTTTTCTTTTTGAATTGGAGGAGTATATTACTTCTGTACCAACACATTTAAGCATCTAATGTGTACAACTAGAATAACCTACCCTCAAACAATTGTCTTGGATGATGTCCTCTATTGTCAAGGATGCAGAGGTTGATTTCTTGCGAGAAGAACTTCACTTATAAACCAGGGCAATGAAGCATTTTGTGACTTAAAATCTTTCTTGGATGCTGATCATAATTGCCCCAGGCTCTTAGAACTATGCCAAACGACTTGTTAAGTTGTTTTGACACTAGGTATACGTACTCGGGGACAAGATTGCTTGAGCATAAAACTCGTTCAAATATCGAGGACAATTGTTGAAATCTTGAACGTGAGATGTTATAGAAGAAAGCAAAAATGGGATGTGTTCAAAAGGATGGGTAGATCTTGGATTAGATCAACATCATATGTGACCTCATTCTTCAATGGTCTTGCCTATGATTAGACTGCCAAATGCTTCTAAGTTTTAGAAGCAAGTCATGGCGTCGATTAGATCAACATCATTTATGGCCTTCATTCATCAATGACCCTCCAAATGATTAGACAACCAGATACTTCTAAGTTTTTAAAGAAAACCACATTGAAGCCACATGACTAGATCAGAAGCTAAGTTGTTTCTACTTAGTTCACCATCTCCGCTATCTCACACTTAGGGATGGCAGTGGACCGAAGCAGGAGCGGGGGGTGTAGTCTCCATCCTCGTACCCACTTAAAAAACTTCCGTCTATCTCTAGTCCACCCCCGTTAACAAGTATAGTTTTCATCCTCATCCCCGTCCGTGGGTAAATTTGTAATCCCGCCTCCGCCTTCCCATCCCCTGCTTTCACCCCCACCCCTGTTTCCGTCCACCTTATCCGTCCCAGCCCAAGCCCAAGCGCAAGTCAACATAATCCAAAATTCTAAATAAATTTAACATTCTAAATAATCCAACATAATTATAAAATATCATAACATAGTTAAAAGCTTGTCATCAACAACATAATCCAACATAATATAATTAAAACCTTGTCTATAACATCTATATAATAAAGTAGCTTACAATTCAAATTTCAAAAGATAAACAAAATGACTTTTACATTTCGCGGTTCAGATCGCTTTAAATTTTACTTTAAAATTAATCTAACGGCTAATATTAACACCCAAAATTTAATAGGAAAAATAGGCCCCTAAGGGTGTTTTTGGAGTGATTTTTTAAAAGTAATTCTAGAAATTATTTCTTATAAGTACTTTAAAAAAAAAAATAGTGTTTGAAACCGTCCCACCACTACCTCTACCACCATCGCCGCCGTCGCCGTCACCACCACCACCGCCATCACCACCGCCATCACCACCACCACCACCACCACCACCATCGCCATCGCCGCTGCCACCACCACCGCCACCACCACTGCCACTGCCACTGCCGTCGCCACCACCGTCTCCGCCACCGCCACCGCCATCGCCATCGCCGCTGCCACCACCACCACCACCACCACCAAAATTTAATAGGAAAAATAGGCCCCTAAGGGTGTGTTTGGAGTGATTTTTTAAAATTATTTCTAGAAATTATTTCTCATAAGTACTTTAAAAAAAAAAATAATGCTTGAAACCGTCCCACCACTACCTCTACCACCACCGCCGCCGCCGTCGCCATCACCACCACCACCGCCACTGCCATCACCACCACCACCGTCGCCATCGTCGCCACCACCACCACCGCCATCGCCATCGCCGCTGCCACCACCACCGCCACCACCACTGCCACTGCCACTGCCGTCGCCACCACCGTCTCCGCCACCGCCACCGCCACCACCCGCCACAACCATCACCATCTCCTACCACCACCACCTCTCACCCCCACTACAACCGATGCTTAAATTCATTTATCTCTCCTCTATGTTTGTGATTTGATTTTGGATATGAATACAAATATGTTTATTGTTTACCATTTTTTATTACTTTGTGCCTTCAGGCACAGGCAATAACTAGTAATCTAATATAATATAATTAAAAGCTTGTCTCCCATGTAAATCCAACACAACATCAAATAACACAACATAATGTAACATAACATAATCCAACTAAAAAAACATAAAAACACAAAGATCTACACTTTTACAAGCAAAAAACATGAGAAAAAAAAATCAAAAAACAAAACAATTTTCAAAAGAAAAAATCGTTCAATAATACGTAGATTTGTATTCACAACAACATGTGTGTGTCTATATGTATGTGTGTGTGTATATATATATATATAAAATAATAATAATAATAACAGGTAAAGCGGGACGAGGCGGGACTAAGTGTCAGTCCATCCCCGCCTTCATTCCCGCACGTGTTTATACGGATATCCTCATATATGTCCATCGTCCAATACATATGATCCATTCTCAGTCCAAACCGGACAGATTTGGACGAATACCCATTTTTATCCGGTCCATTGCCATCCCCACTCACACCATTGATATTTTCTTGTTTTTTTCGCAGCAAACAATGCTGTCATGCTCACAATTAACAGGTAAAAAACTCCACTCACCGTATAAACAAAAAATGATATTCAAAAAACGTGTTACCTGAGCATATATGCGAGCACCCCAATCCTCTTTGTCAGATACATTACACTTGAGCAAATCCATCCTGGTTTCAGCAACTCTCGGATTGCCCTTCCAGTAAGCATAAGGTTCCCTATCCATCCATTTAGTCCTCTTGTTGCCTTCCTTTAGCTCCTCCAATAATGCCCCCCATGGCTTTATATTAATTTCAGCCCTAACAATTCATTACATAAAAAGCAAATATCCATTACATAAGAGTATCCATTATATCTTATTAGCTTCCTCTATCATATTCTATATTTCGTAGCAAGGTCTTCAATGACATCCTAATTTTCAGAGAAAGAATGTGGGACCCACGACAAAAGTTCGGTACTTGTTGAAACTCGAACCTTACACCAAGAGGCAAGGCAACGCAAGAAAGACACTAATTATTACATATATAACATCAATCGCATACTATCACTTGCATTCAATGAGATTGAATAAGCAGTAAAGTTTAGAGGCCTTACCATCCCCAAAAGGACCAGTCTGGGAAAACAATGTCCAAAGTGGCATCATCACCGCAATAACGAAACAAGGGTGGTGGGGCCGGCGCATTGGGCCCACGATAGTACTTTGTCCTAATTACCGGCCAGTCAACGCAATCAAACATAAGCTCAAGATCAGGCACTTTCCCGGGGTACCTCCGTAACAACTGTAGGATCCCCCACAGCGTAAAAATATCTCTGCTCTGGAACGACTTCTGAAATGTCTCCACGTAAGCCCTCCCATTCACTATCACAAGTCTAAAATTGGCCGTCCGATCGGCTCTCTCCACCATTTCCCTCGTGATTCCCGTGTCCCTCCATGGCCGTAGATCTTCGTAGATCCAACGGAAATAATCGGGACAAGTGGACGGTGTCGATGAAGAGTCAGGATCTTCCGGCTGAAACTTTGATGGGTAATAATCAGCTGGACAGGTCCGCGTGAGGTTACCCAACGAGCAGTTCAATGGAATTTCAATTTTCTTCCGGGGCTTTTTGGGGATTTCCTCAGTTTTGTGAGGGTAGCCGTGGGTTTTTGTCGTGGTTAGTATTGATTTCTGTGGGGAATTGCCAGTAATGGACTATAATACAAAACAAAAACACACAATGTCAGCATCGATCATAATCATTTCAAAAAATTATAAATCGGTGGTATGGTATGGTATGGATAAGAATTTTTAGTACTATAGACTTATACCTCAATACTAATATAAATACAATAATAGTAATAATACTTGAACTGATTTGATGGTCGAATTTATTGTTTTACTATATTTAGGAGGTACTGTATTCAATATTAGAATCTAGGGTAAGTAGATTTGATGTAAATTAAGTTTAATAATAGTATTATTTAAGAAAATTAAAACCACTTAATTGGCTGGGGGACCCACCATTAATGACTTCCGTCTAAGGACATGTGATGTCATGTCACCCACTAAGACTTTCAAGTTTAAAGGTGTTGGAAAAGCCTTTTCAGACTCTGTCGGCGTATGTTAGAGAAATGGAATTTGATCCGAAATAAATACTTCGTAAGAAAGGGGTACAAGAAAGTCACATTCTTTACTAAAATGACGTCGTTTGAGTCAATCTAAAATTTATATTTTATACTTTTTAAAGATTAAATTTTTTATATTATTAAAAATATTATAATATAATTTTTCTGATAATATCAATGAGTTAATTTTTTACCGAAAAAATAACAGAAACTAATAGAAAATTATATTGTAATACTTTTGAGATATTTAAGGTGTAATATAAAAAAAAATTATTTTGAGACCTTGTGAAAAAAAAAATCTAGAATTTCTTGAGCTGAACAGTGTTGGACACAACTGAGCTTATAATAATAATAATAATGGTGGATACCCAGTGGGTAAAGTAGAGTGTAAAGAGAAGAAACTTACTGTAACAGTGGTGTCGAGCAAGCGCGTGGAGAAGAACGCGCCGAATAAGATGATGATGAAGAAGATGATCAATCGTGAAGTTCTTGAAGGAGGCTTCCTTGATATTAGAGGAAGCCAGATCCTGTCTGTAAAATGCCTGTAAAGCCCAGATCCGTAAAAGATAAGCCTCTGAAATCCCTGTGTGTTCTCTCTCATCATCTCTCTCTCTCTCTCTCTCTCTCTCTGGGTCTGAGTGCAACAGTAACTCTGACAAAAGTACCCCCTCCACTTGTAAGTAACTCAGAATTTCTTGAAACTTCGAATCAGAACTGTATATGGGTGGAAATAAAAGTATAATTAGGGTTCTGGGTATAAATTTACGAAGGATCAAGGACGAGTTTACTTTCTTAAATGCTTGGAGCTGATAATCAAAGCCAAGAAGTTGGAAACTTTTTTTGCCAACTTCGTTAATTGAGCAGAACCCACCTAGAACAAAGAAGAGAGAGAGAGAGAGAGAGAGAGAGAGAGGGTGATGTATTTTTTGACTTGGGTAACATGGGCGTTGGACAAAAGGGTGTTGATTAAAGGATCAGAGAAGGTCATGTAATGAAGCCGACCGAATCAGCGAAACTGTTCACCAACTCAAATATCTTTTTACTTTGCTTGCCAACTAACGTTTGGTTTGTGACGAGAAAAAAGTAAATAGAGAGGGGGAGAGAAAAAGATAGGGGCTAAAATGGTAGCTCTGACCATGAGAGAGGGACACGAAGAAAGAAACAGCCACTAAAAAAAAAGAAAGAAAGAAAGAAACAGCCATTAAACAACAATAAAACACTTGATCGCGCCGTGTGTTTTAGGGTATTAGAATTTAGAGTTTTGGTCATTAATTAATATTTGCTAATTATAGTTGACAGGAGTGTGAAGCAAAGGAGTAATTTTAGGAGGCTCACATGTATGTCAAGGAAATTCTGAGCAAACACAACCTTGGCCTATGCTATGATCCAAAAATTATGATATGAGCAATGATATTTGAACTTTATTCAATGTATTATAATTTTTGAAGTACGGTATGTCTTACTATTTTTTGAGTTCACTATTATTATTTTTTTGGTTTAATAGTTAGGAGTATCCAGATCAACTTACACGCACATCGATTAATCATCTCTACGATCTGGTCAAAGGCAGGACATTCACGCCTTTGTCGAGATTATGGTATTCATGAAGATTAAATTTCTGATAATCTAATCTTAAGAAGTTACAAAGATTCGAATTCAAGATGTGTAAGTTTACAAAGCTTGTCCCTAAGTCCACTATTAATTGATGTATTAGGTAAATAAATTAAGTCCAAAATAATATTGGTGTTATGATATTATAATGAGACAGACGAAAAGAAAGTAATCAATTGCTTTCTGGTCGTCTGAATGCGAAGTATTTCTTTAAATGGTAATTGTTTATTAGCCAGTTAAAAACTAAACTCTGGGGTAAGGTAACGAGATAATCTGGCCCATCTATAAGCCCATTGTAGCCCAAGTCAATCGGGCTTTGAATGGTCATAAATTGGGCTTGAGCCAGCTTGGTTAAGAATAGCCAGGTTTATGGTGTACCCGAGGGCCAGTCCTAGAAGGCCCCTAACGCGTCATCCAACATCCCGGGCCTAATGAGCCTTAAACTGTCCATCAACGACTCTTTTTAGTTTCTTTCACAAACATAACATATCTTTTCACAAAACAAGAGTATAAAAACTTGCGTAAAAACAATTGAAATTTGGGAAGAAAAAGACTTCATATTGTAGTTATCGGGCTTCCTTCAATGTGCAAATGTGTCGTGATCAATGATAAGTGATATCACCTATCAATAATAATAAATCATATAAGGTAAGTGAATCTCACTATTCTAATGTGTTAGTTATTCAACATAGTGGTAATTGGAAATAATAAGACTTGAGCAATGATACTTAGACCTAATTTACTGACGGATGACTCACAACCATTAGATTAATAGTGGATCATAGTATTCGTTGGAACCCACTATCAATTCAATGGTTGTGATGCATTAAGGTAACAAATTATGTCAGTAAATCAGACACTAGATACATATAATATACTATTATACTTATAAAAGGAGCAAGGAGATGGTGTGGTGGATCCTCCATCATGCATGCTAATACGGAGAAATCATTGAATATTTGGGAACTCGCCAATCAACGGTATGAATTTGGAATGGTTTGAAAATCATAATAAAAATTGTGACAATTACACTGGCCATAGCCATCATGTTTGTGATAATTATGGTCCCATATATGCCCTTATAAATTATGAGCATTTCTCTCTTTAATCTATTCTGAAGGGACAGATGAGAATGATACACAAACCAAAGTGAATTTCTTACAGCTTTCTATCAGAATATGTTTCATTCGATTTGGTTTTCATTGTGTGTGCTCAGGCGCACTGATGTTCATGTCCTTTTCATGGCCTTGTTGATACCGACCATCAAAGTTCATCAAAATTTGTACATCTACCTAAGGAAAAAACATTCATATGAAGCTATTGGCCAATCATAGTTGAAATTTTTTGATATTAGACTTGTATGGATACACAAGAACTACATTCTGACTATATCTTCTTGTCCAGTTATCAGCTTATGCCCCAACATATCTCTGTTCTGAGAACTTTCTAGAGTGATAAGGCTGATTCAATCCTGCCTGTAACAACTCTGTGTGTGTGTGTGTGTGAGAGAGAGAGAGAGAGAGGAGGGTGGGGTGTGATTTGTTTGGGGAGGGGGCCTAGGGGTGGGCATAAGTCGCGCTTTCCCAGTCCACGCGTGAGCTCTCAATACTTTGCAGTTTCAAAACCCAACGCACTCTTAGTTGTTGTAATGAACCTTCATAGACCTATAAAAGAACCACCACCCAATATCCAAGACGGTGTTCTCTTATATTTTACATGTAGAGAGAGAGAGAGAGAGCCCTTGTTGTCTTTCATTACTACAGCATTCTCTTCAACAACAGTAGTACTATCTCAACACTTAGAACCATGACTGTGAGTCTCTGTATGTGTGTGTGTGTGGTGAAAATGATGAGATTTAACAATGTGGGTGTTTTGCAGGCTGTAGAGGTGAGAGTTCCAAACCTGGACTGTGAGGGATGTGCTGCAAAGCTGAGGAGAGCTCTTCTCAAACTCAAAGGTACACATTGCTATTACATATATTTCTAGGGTGGGTGGTAATGTTGTCATATGCCAACGCAATATTTGAGTACCAAAGCAAACTGTAGGCAAAAATGCTTCCTCCTAATATGGAGAAAATTTTCGGTTTTTATAAGCAATCGGTAACAGTGTCATGTGGTGTCTATACTTAATAAGTAATTGTCACAATATTTGCTTATTAGATCCACAAGTTGATTTTTTCAAAAGAAAATTCCGACAATTTCCCAAGTCATAGTAGTTGATTGAAAATGTACAATATTTTATGGGTGATATTCGCCACATAGTGTTTGATGAAAACAGAATATTTTCGCGCTAATATGGTTATACGATCATCTTATTTTTCCCTCTTTTGCTGGGCTAAGTATATTCGGATGGATGAAATTTTTTTAGAATTATTATCTTTAGTCCCAAAGTTTGATTCTTAAAAGAGGCTCCAACTTACCAAATGTGTGTTACTTATATGTGATTACTCACATATATAGTTTTCCTTTTAGTCACAAGCAAGGGCGGAGCTATTTGAGGACCAGGGGGGACACATGCCCACCCTCAATTTTTTTTTAAAATATTACTTATGTATATTTCAAATAATTTGAAGTATATTTAAGTGTGCCCACTCTATCATTTTTTGTTCTATCAATTAGTATAGTCCCCATACCTAAATAATTATGAATTTTTGGACACACTTTGGACACTTTAGAGATACATCTATATAAGTTTTTGACATGTCGAACTCATTTTTTTTAAGCTATAGAGATTCCAATTTAAAAAAAAAAAAGCTATAGAGATTATGGCAACTTGGTTACTTAATTAAATGAGTGATCAATGACTAATAGTTTGATCATATATATGGAGAAATACTACAGTATCTTTATGCAGTTTGCTTCATTTGTTATGAAGGATTATAATTAACCTCTCTTTTTTGTTTATTTTTATTTATGTATGCTATATTTATCAAAGTTTGACCCTTTCGTATTTTATGAATTTTTAAGTATCGAATACAATATAGTAAATTTGAATATATTATTTTATTTTTATTGATTAGAAGAAAAAAGTTAAATTTTTTTAGTAAAATGCCCACCCTAGACATAATTTTTGACTCCGCCCCTTGTCACAAGTCAAAAGTATATGGTTTAGATGACTTTTCTATAGCATTGCTCATTTGTTATGGTGAAGCCACATTTCCTGTCTAGTGTATAGTCATAATTACATAAAAAACAGTGCCCCTCAAGGGCATGAGACTTCGGCCACTGTGGGTTTGGGATGGTCAAATAGCAGTCATAATTACATGCTCTTTATAATTCCATCCGGAAATATGGATGGATGGATGAAAAGATTTAGAGGTATTATCTTTGTTAGCAAGTTTGATTCCTAAAACAGACCCCAACTTACCAAATACATGTCACTTGTTGGTGATATCTCACATATATAGTTTGTCTTCTCTTTCTAAGTCAAAAGTTCATGGTTGAATCCCAGAGTAGTTCAAGTGGTAATAGAAATGAACTGTAAACTCAGATGTCTTGAATTCGAATTTTGATAATTCTTAAAGTTAAGCCACGAGGGATTTCTAATTCAGTCGTGAATGGCTTACCTTTAACAGAACTGGGGAGGGGATTAGTTGAGGTGCATGTAAGTTAATTGGCCCGAACACCCTGACTGTTAAATAAGAAAAAAAAAAGTTCATGGTTCAGATGACTTTTCGTTGCAGGAAAACTATATATACCCTTTTTTCTTATTATTTGCTTGTGAAAACTGTATACCCTTTTTCAAATTATAAATAGTTTTGGTATGAGATTTTTCAGGAGCGGAGGAAATTGAAATTGAAATGGAGACTCAAAAAATTACAGTTAGAGGCTATGCTGTAGATGAAAAGAAGGTGCTAAAGGCTATAAAGCGGGCTGGAAAGGCAGCAGAGCCGTGGCCATATCCAGGCTACTCTCATTTCGCTTCATTTTACAAGTACCCCACCCACATTGTCAACCACTACTACGACACCTCGAGAAATGTAGCTCCGGCCAACATCTACTCCTTCTTCCATACTCCTGCAGTTTATTCCGTCGCCGTCGCATCGGACGAGGCGATCGCTTCCCTTTTTACTGACGAAAACCCACATGCATGCTCTATTATGTGATCATGGTTTTGGTCATATTTTAAGGAAAAGATTGAGTGTTATTTTGTTGTTTTTCAACGGCTAGTGGGGTTGGTTAATTTCCATCATGGCTTTGGCCATACATTTTAGTCTTGATGATTATTTATAGAATCATGTAGGTTTTCTTATCCTAGTATAAGGTTGAAATACTTTGAAAAATATTATAAAAAGTTCTTCAAGAGTAGTTTGATCATGCTTGTATAGCTGGACTCCATTAATAATTTGTATCAACTGTATCAACCGTACCAAACAGTTGATGATAATGCTTGTAAGTTGACGAAGTTCCACCTTCTAAGGTTATCTAATAATTTGTAGATACGAATATCTCATGTGTATAATTGCATGGGCTCCTCAATGGATAGGCTCAGATCAGCTCACGATGAAAACGAAGAGTTGTCTTCGTCGTCTTATCCTGAGCCTTGTGTCACAAATGTCTATATATATGTTGGGTGGTAGCAATTAAGAGCAAAAAAGTTTCAAACCTTTATACATGCACCTTGTACAAGTGTTGCGTACAAGTTTAGGCTAGGATGATTGGGAAATATCAAACCCATTTGAATCGCTCACATCACAGTAGTGTCAGGCACAATCAAAGAGATCGAATCGAAGTCATCAATTCAACCACTTCAACTACTATATATAGGTGTAAAATTCGGTAACGTAGTCGTTGTCTATAATCTATCATGTAAAAAAAAAAAAAAAGTATATTGGAGGCATGTAGATTACTTTAATAATTCACGTGTACCTTTTGACGGGAAGAGTTTGTCGGTTACTCCTTTTGAACGAAGAGAATGAGGAAGAAAGTAACGAGAGAGAGCCGCCCTTTCCAAACAATGGTCCAACCCAACTTGCCCACAAACTTTTATTTTCCCCAGATGGCCCCTCCCATATCCAGAGAGAAGGAGGGTGTGTTGGTGGGGGTTCGTGGCTAAAACTAGGCCTCTTATTATATTAAATTATGTTTTTTGGGTGTGGGTATATTTTTTTAGATTTATTTGAGAGGAAGTGTATATATAATTATTTTATTCTGTTAAATTTAATTTTAATAAAATATCTTGTGATTAGGTATAAAATTTAAATGACATTTAAATTTTTTTACTTACATTTTCTTAAATTATGCATAATTTTTATTCTCTTAATCTCTCTCCTTTATTCTCTTACCATATCTTCCATATTTTCTCTTCATCTCTCTCTCCCTGTATCTCTCAGTTATTTTCTCTCTCTATCTCCAATTGATAATTTATTTTCTTTTCAAATATGTAAAAATTTGATTTTTTCATATCTTTCCCATATTTGTTTCTCTCTTTCTCACTCTCTCCCCTTATTTTCTCTCACTATTAGTCTCTCCTTATTTTTTCCTCTCTCTTTATATCAACGTTACAACAACACAATTGCACTAATCAGTTATACCAAGTAGTTATAATTGTCTTATAATACACCAAAGAGTTACTTATGTGTTCTAATAAATCAAACAGTTACACCAAATAATTACACAAAATTATTACACCAAAATTTTTTACCATTATATCAAATTGGGTTTACGTAAACAACTGAATGACAAATTGAGTTGATATTGTAATTTTGTGTAATTGTTTGGTATAACTGTTTAGTTTATCATAACTGATGATACCTAAAATAAACTTCAAACATGAGCCCAGATACAGAGCTCAGCTCAGGAGGTCAGGTGAAGGGTTCATAGCTCAGAGACCTAGAGCCAGAGCTCCCTACAGGTGAAACCGTAGCAAGGAGGGAAAGGAGACAGCCGAATGATAGCATGTACCAGCAGGATAACTAGGAAGCAGGAACCAAGGCACGAAACCCTCAGTCCTTTCCAAATATTAAGGAGAATCCCCAGGTAGAAGGCAAAGATCTCGGGATATAAACCGTTTGAAGCCAGCCAGAGGGAGTTGAGGGAATTCCGGGATTGGAAGGAGAGGGGAAGGAAGATCCCTTGATCATAGGGAATAAAATCAGTATTAGAAGTAAGTAGGAGGCTATAAAAAAGAGGGCAAGCCTCCATTGGAAGGGAGAGCCACGAAGAACCCCAATCCCCTGATACAAAAATTGTAATACATTCAACTCGGTCAATAAGAAAGAGATGAGCTAGAGACTCCATTGCAGAGTGGACTAGCTGAGCTCAGGCCGGTGAACCACTATAACCCCACTGTGTTGTCGCCCCTTTCTTCATCCCCCAAAACATCAATCAGTATTACTAGATACGAGCCTTGCAACTCAGACATTAGACACTACCCCACGTAAATCATTCATGCGAAGTATTCTTGTCACGTAGCTCATTCACGGAGATTTACACCATCAATAACCTATGAGTAACTGTTTCGTATACTATAAGGTATTATAACTAATTGGTATAACTGTGTTGTTATAATGTTGATATAAAGAGAAAATAGGGAAGAGAGAGTGAGAAAGTAATGGAGAGAGAGAGAAAGAGAGTAATTGAATAATAAATAATTTTTTAGCTCAATTAATACTAATTTTTTGTACCGACTTCTAAATTCTCATATTAATTTTATTTCGAATCAAATCCACTTAGTCAAACATAGATAATTCAAATATAGACTGAGAATAGAATTCGTTTAATGTATCAAAGTTGAATTCAAAACGATTAAAATTTAATGCGGATCTAATACGTTTCATACGACTAGTGGAACCATGTGGGTAAAATTCGTCAGAAATGACAATGTATGGTGCCAATCTTTGTCACACATGAATGTGCAATCTGGCAAACTTTTTTTTTGGGGGGGAGGGTAGGGGAAATAGCAGTTTGCACCTCAAAAGATTAAAAAAGTTTCAAATTGCACTCTCAAAGATCAATTGTTTTGAATTGCACATTCAATTCAATTAATTAGTAACAATATGACTTCAATCATAACATTCGTTGCGATTTTCATCAAATTGTCAGCCACGTTAAATGCACGTGATTAAGGGTATTAATCGAACCGAACTTTACGAGCTTGAGCTTGAGCCTGTCGAACTCTTTTTTTAAAAGAGTCTAAAAGTTTGTTTAAACTTGGTTTGTTTACAACCCGAGTCGAGTCCGAATAGACTATTTTACATATATACGAACTGAACATTACGAACTCAAGCTGAACTTTTTAGGCTTGTTTTTTTAAACGAGTTTAAAAAATTGTTCACGCTCAACTCATTTAAAACATGAGTCGAGTACAAGTCGAGTTCTAACCGAGCCGAGCCCAAGTAGCTTATCTCGATTAACACCCCTACACGTGATGACTTTTGTCAAATTATGGCACTTCTCCTTTTCACATGCATGTCAATCCAATAAAAATCATCATGGACGTTATGACTGAGATTGCAATTTTCGTCAAGTTGACAGCCACTTGAAATTCACGCGATGATTCTTGTCAAACTATGACCCTTCCCTTTTTCATGTACGTCTCACATGACTGTCAATTTAATGAAAATTACAACGGACATTATAATTGAAGTTACATTGCTATCAATTAATTTAATTGAATGTGCAATTTAAAACAATTGATCTTTAACGGTATAAATTGAATTTTTTTTAACCTTTTAGGGTACAAACTACTATTTGTCCCTTTTTTTTTTATTACAAGTTGTCTAGATTTAGATTAACTATTCTTTCGAATTCAGTAATTGATTGACGATCATGGTTTGAATCCGATTATAACATTGTCTTTAAAGAGTATGGGAAAGAATCGAACTTGAGTCAACATCTGGATCTCTTATATCATCTATAAGAGTTGCAATCTGGCAAACTTATATTGAAAGAAAAGCATCTTCTAGGTCTGCCATAATTCCACGTCACGCCTGACCCCTATAGTATAAGACTCCAAATTCTCTCAGCTTTATTCACTTTTTCTTCTCTGTTGTGCAAACGCTACATTATTGTCTTCCTCTTCAAATGGCACAGGTACTGTTCTCATCATTTTCTGATCATGTTTTCGACAAGAAATACACAATTTTGCAACTTTATCTATTTTGTTCTCCCTTTGAATTTGTTGGAATTTATGAGCAGAAGGTGGTATTAAAGGTCTTGACCATGACTGATGAGAAGACAAAGCAAAAAGCCATAGAAGCTGCTGCCGATATTTACGGTACCTCGTTCGATCAATCAGATCTTCTAGATTGTATTCTAAACACCCCCCTCCCCAAACCCCCAAGAAAATAAAAAAACACAAGCCACCCACCAAATAGAAACAGAAAAATTAAGGGCGTGTTTAAATTGCATCTTAGAAAACAATTTTTGAAAAGAATTTTAGAAAAGTGTATTTTGATAATTTCTGAGACAAAAACCTTGTTGGGTATGTTGATGAACAGGAGTCGATGCAATTGCTGCTGATCTGAAGGAGCAGAAACTAATCGTGATCGGAGAGATGGACACAGTTGCTATGGTGAAGAAGTTAAAGAAAGTTGGGAAGGTTGATATAATATCAGTTGGGCCTGCTAAAGAAGAGAAGAAAGAAGAAAAGAAAGAGGAAAAGAAAGAGGACAAGAAAGAGGAAAAGAAAGAAGAAAAGAAGGAAGACAAGAAATAAAACATGAGCTTGCAGTTTACTACGTACTATGCTGAGGTTTTTCTTGGTTAATGATCATATGCCACAATAGTACAAAATCATACTGTAATAAATCTTCGGAATTTCCACCAAATCCGACATTTTCACATAAATTTCAGCCTGGTTTTGTAAAAAATTTCAAAATAAGAAACTATGGATATATTTTTCAAAATTTTAATATTTTTATTATCACGTGACAATACTGATGTGATATCATTGTTAACAATCGACTGTTTTCTTGACTAGAATAGCATAATTTGGGTTTCTTAATTGTGTCATAATACAATTGTTTGTTTGAAAAGATCAGCGGTATGGTCTTTTGTGCCACTCATAAAGCAGAAAAAACTTTGGCCGTCACGAGTTTCCTCTTTTCTATTTGTTCAGAGGTCTCTGTCCATCCAATAAATTACTCTCACAGAAGTTCAAAAAGATATCAAATTACAAATATTCAATGCTCTATTCTTCTACGACTCTTCGATGATCTGTAAGAGAAAGAGATGCCTTGTTTGAATACGACTTGTATGGCATGGAATCATGCTGTGTTCAACTCATCTAGATAACGTTCTAATACGCAGTTCATTGGCACACAGGAAACACAATATCATGAGAGATGGAGGCTGTAACTCCTGTACGAGTCTCAGAGATACCAATTTGCAATATGAACTGTTAACCCGACAAGAAATCAACACTAGAAGTTCAAAAGAAATGGACCAGCTAATTGACACGTAACTGACTACACCTCACTATAAATGAAATGGGTTTACATTTAGCAAATTTGGACACGATACATGGCTTAGAAACTCGACACGACCCAACATATTGACACCTTATCCATGGCTCAAAGTCGTTAAGCAGAACTTCAAATCTAACCAACAATTGGTACTGACCTCTACAGCAGCCACATATTGTGCCCAAGCTAAACTTTATGTTCTCCTGCATCAAGAGTCATGTAAAATTCAAGCGAATGGTTGAAGTAACCGAGCATTACACTCTCTAGCCTTTTAATCCCAAAATTTTGAGCAGTACCTGGCTTTTTCCGTCCCAACATCCTTATCTTCAATGAAAAGGGGACAATTAGAGCTTGATGTTGTCATGCTAAAAAATAGAGCAAATAACAAAAATGCTATTTGAAATGGCAAATAAGGCTTGTAAGCATCTGGTAGGAAGCCATTTTGAAAGCGTAATATGGAAAATATCAGAATGCTCAGCTGATAAAGACAAATAGAGAAACACTGCTTGAAACCTTGGCTAGCAGGAGCAAATAAGAAGTAATCCAAGGTCTGTATTAAGCATTTTTTTTTTTTTCAAACCTTGTCCCTCTTATGGTTTTTGGGTTGATGCTGTAGACAATACCACTAGTATTACAAAGCCACTATAATTTTACAATTATAAATAAGGAAAAGAATAGCATGGGGAGAAGAGGATACTGTCTTCGGAGTATTACTTCCCATACCCAGCTACCTAGCTAGCATAGGAAGAATATCATAGAATACCTTAGTCTCACCTAGCTATCATTACCACACCCAATCAGTTATTGGCATATGAATATCCTATGCTTTGTGCATGGTGTGAAGAATGATGACGTCATTGCTTTCATTCTTGGCGACGCAAACATTTGCATTATTCCTATTACCCACACAAGGAGATAGAATGAATAGATATCCATGCTACCAAGGTACTCATAAAAATGCTGACTATAAAAATTAACAAGTGAATCCCTAGAATTGCAACCATAAAACACCCTAGTGTAAAAAAACAAGTTTATCAAAATGATATCGTTGGAAAAATTCAAAAAGATATGTCACTGATGAAGAAAATCCATCAAAAATGGTATTCTTAATTTCTTTCTATTTGTCACGTACACTCTATTATGAAGTAGGGGAACCAAAATTGTGCAAATTTTAGAAAAAAAATTAGGAACTTACTCAACATCCAGAACAAGCAGCAGTCACATCAAGTGAGCTGGATCAGATGAGTAGTTTTGCTGTAACGTTACAATTGAATCAACTTAATTTTACATACTTTGCCACTTCAGCATCTCCTATATCCTTTAAACTTCGAAAGAAGATGGATGTACTGCCCTTTTTCCACCATATGTCTTATTACTTCATGAGCTTCAGAAAGCTTTCCAGCATTTCGCAGATAACCAACTAGGGTACTATACACGAGAAAATTTGGATTACAACCTCTGGATTCCATTTCTTTCAGCATCAAGCATGCCTCCTCAAACTTTCCCCCCATACAAAGCCCACGGATCATAGAATTGTAAGTAAACACATTTGGCATTTGCCCTCGAGTGAACATCTCATAAAACATTCCTTGAGCCTTGTCAAACTCTCCTGCCACAATATATCCTGTGATCATAACAGTGTAACAAGCCACATCGGGCATGAACCCATGCTTGATCATCTCATCAAAAAAATACTTGCAGGCATCCAAATTCCCAGCCCGACTGAGCCCATCTATCAACGTGGTGAAGTGAAGAACACTCAATTCAAAACCCTCCTCCTTCATGTGGTTCAAAAGATTAAGCGCTGCTAGAGGTTTGTCTCCTTTTCCAAGTACATGAAGAAGGATATTGAATGTATGAGAATCCGGTGAAAATCCATTCCTGCCCATTTCGTCTAGTAATCTGTGGAACTGATCCAGCTTCCCCAGCCTATACTTAGCACACATAAGGATATTATAAGTTAAAACATCGGGGAAATGACCTTCACCCAACATCTGTTGATACACCCACTCAATCAACTTGCATTGGTTGACCGCAAGAAGAGAATGTAGAATTGCATTATAAGAATGCTTGAATGGCCTATAATTAAATGTCTTCGACTTGATAAACCTTTCTACAACTTTCTTTGCTAAGCCTGCCTCACCACAAGTACATATCAATATGTTAAAGGTACGTGCAGTAGTTGGGAATCCTTTCTCAGTCATCTCATCAACTAATCTCCACATTGCCTTAAATTCCTCGCAATCTGCAAAAATCTTCAGTATCAAGTGGTATGAGCTTGTTGTGTGCCTGTAATTCTCTTGTTGCCCACACCAAATAAAGAACTTGTACCCCAACTTAGCACACCGATTCTTATTTGCATAATTTATTGTTTTCAAGATTCCTACAAGAACTTCTCTTACAAGAACACCCGAAACCCTTATTTGCAAATCATCTAAAGCCACTTTGGCATCAGACCCCGGACCATCCTGCTGAAGAATTTCAAGAATCCTTTTAGCATCAATCCTTGCATTCTCAATGAAATTCCATCTTGAAGAGAAATTTCCCAGGGTATGGCCTTCATAATTGCCATTTGTCCCCATAGAGCTAAATGACTCGTTTTTATTAGGCTTTCCATTTGAAACACAATCAATATTTGAACTTTTCCAAGTCTCATTCAAATAATCCTTGTTGCCTCCAAACCTGTCATTGACGCCATTATTATCGCAGCCACGGCTGCACAACGAACGTGAAATGCCACAAAAACACGAAAAGCTCTGAGCAACCCTTTGACCAATTAGAGCTAAAGAGTACATGGCAAGAGCATATCAAGAGGTGAGAAACACCCATTATCTCCGTAATTCTAAAGTCTCCAACAAAGCTAATAAACCTGCCAAGAGAAATTGATACTCACATACAGAGAGCTGCAATTTATGCCGTACCATGAAGACACCCATCAAAAACAAAAATTACGAGCCCACGCAAGCAATTTAACCATGCACAGAACATTCATTGAAGAGTGTTGTATCTTATCCCTATATTTGTATCTCAATTCCGTCAAAAAGCTCAAAAATTTACTCAACCCAGATCGAACTGACACGCAGAATTCTTCTCTTACTTGTTAGGGTTTTAGAAAAAGAAATTAGGGTTTTGAAGTTTGCAACAGGGATTGAGCATTTACCTGGTAATGGGGTTTCTAGTAGCGCGATGTTCTTCCTTTTCCCAAGCAGTGTTCAGATTTCTGCTTCAAATGTTTCGCTCTAGCAAGAGATGAAGAAAAGGAGATACTCGGAGAAGTAGGCAGTGCTTACCTCCGTGGGAGTGTAACAGTGAAGAGTTTGGGGGCCCAAAAGGAATTTGAGAAACTCAGACTCCTCTATAGTAAATACCAGGACTTAACTGGAATGGGTTGGGCCGGGCCCGTCTTAACTGGCCCTCTAGGCAATGGCTCACGACAGTCAGGGCGAAAGGGTCCCGAGTTCAGAGAAAATTGGCAAATCAAGCAAAACATAATGATCTTGAGAGACAGTGTCAAGTTGAAGTTCGAGGTGAGTGGGTCTTCTCTCTCTTCTACACTCGGATTAACGGATTATAGGAAAGTTATTGGAAAAATTATTAATAAATATTACTTTTCTTCCTAAACATTCATCAAGTGCTGTCATTTTTATTTTATATTAACGAAGTCTTACTCTTGATAATTTCATAAATACTATGTTTTGTTCCAAATCTATCATTCCTGTGATAAATATTGACACTTAGCAGTATCGGGGATATAACATTAATCTTATTTTATTTGTACATATTTCGATTTCTTGTGTTTTAAATTGTGTATTATCTCCTTACTAGTTTTATGAAAAAATCAAATAATTTGTAGAATTATAATTATGGGATGCAACAGAGGGTTTTGAACCCTATGTTTTCTCAGTGGAAAATAGTTTCACGATGAGAATTCTAGTGTTTTGTACTTTTAGAATCACAGTTGAAGTGAATATTATTACCTAAACAAAAATTGAGCATACATTTGTCCGTAAGAATAACTTCAATAAAAACGCTATATTATTTCTAAAAAAAATGAGTAAATTAACTCATAAAAAAAGGACGACAACTGATCGACTCTAAAAAAACATAACTTTGAGTTAAATAATAGTTGATACACAACCATGGTGTATTTTTTAATTCTTAACCGTTTTTCAATAAGTGAAAAATGAGAACAAAAGAGCAAAAAAAATCAATCCATAATCTACATTAAAAAAAACACGTCATTTTTTTTGACCAAAGGGAATAAATAATAAAAATTGAAAAGTTTCACCAAGAGCGTGTCATCGAAGTTGTGACATATTAACAAGAATGAAAGGGTTTGAGAGTAAAATTGGAACATAATAGTATTAAGACTTCATTGAAATAAAACATTAAAATTAGGACTTTCATTGACATAAAATAAAAATGATAGAACTTAACGAATATTTATAAGAAAAAGTAACACTTATTGATAATTTTTCCAGAGTTATTTATATCGGTACACATTACGAGAACAACTCGTCCACACATTTTATATATCTATATAATAAAGTACAATACAATTCAAATCTCAAAAGATAAACAAAATAACTTTTGTTATTCGCGATTGAGATCTCTTTAAATTTTACTTTAAAGTTAATCTAACGGCTAATATTAATACTTCAAATTTAATATGAAAAATAAGACATAAATGTGTGTTTGGAGTGATTTTTTCAAAGTATTTTTAATACTTATAACTTCTCATAAATACTTTAAAAAAAATAGTGTTTGAAACTGTCCCACCCCCACCACCACCACCACCGCTCCACCTCCACCACCATCACCACTACCACTGCCCCTCACTACCACTACTGTTGTCATCGCCACCATCACTCCTGCCACCCCCCACCATTATCACTACTATTGCCGCTCTACCACCATCGTCACTGTCCCACGGCCCCCCCCACCACACCACCACCTTTATTGTCCCACCACCATCGTCGCCACTGCCCCACCACCGATTGCTACTACTGTCGTCCATCGTCACCATTTATCATCATCATCATCTCATTCTTATATTTATTACCAATACAACTACCACCATTATCCCACTACCACCGTCGCCCACCATTAGTACCCACAATCACCATTGTTGCCCACCACCAACGCCGCCATCCACTGTTACCCACCACCACTGTCATTTGTCACCACCTATCACATTGTCGCTCATAAGCACCTGTCGTCGCCTACCACTACCATCGTCATCGTCCACCACCACTGCTAACCACCATTACCGTTACTCACCACCACCCACACCTACCGCTACCACCGTCTTCACCCATGGCTTCTACTACTACTATCGTCACCATCACCACAGTAGTCACCACCAACCACAACCATCACCGTCTCCTACCACTAACCACCACTACTACCGTTCATCCCCACTACAACCTGTGCTTAAATTATTTTCTATCTGCTCTATGTTTGTAATTTAATTTTGGATGTGAATACAAATATGTTTATTATTGAACATTTTTTTTATTATTTTGTGTCTTCAGACACAAACAATAACTAGTATGTATATATATTTTTGGTTCAACGGTCAAGTCAAGAATGTTCGAAATAACTTACGTACATCTTAATTAATACTCTCCGCACACATAATATCAAATAACAAATTTACAATATTAATTAGATAAATTAACATGCGCGCACACACACTTCATAAAAACCGGTCGATACATAATCCTATCATTTTATGGTGTCCAGTGACCAAGCATTCTAGTTAATTTTGTGCCAATATATGTTATGTTTGACATATAATGGCGAAAGTTTCAACCCAATACCCCCACCTAATCAACATCCATGTCCTGCAGAGTGTATAACTAGCTCAAGTCCAATTTTGAAATTTAGTTGAAGCCAACCTTGCAACATCTCAGATGTATTTCACAGAATACAAATACACTGCTATCTCAAAGCACTTACAAATCCAAGTTGGTCCATCACATTTACACGTACATATCAAACACAACACCACACAAGATAACACAAAACTACATCTTCCCAGGAGCAATCCTCTCAAGCTCAAGATCCCGATAACTTTTAATCATTTGCTGGACTCCTCAAGTCTTCTTCCCTCCCCAACCTTGTCAGTAGCATTGCCTTCCCCAACATTGTCAGTAGCATTGCCTTCATTACCAACTACACACCCAGAACAGCAAAATTAGTGAGGAAAGGAAACACCACCTAAATAATATTATTTTAAACTATTTAAAGACCCATGAGTTCCAATATTAAAGGGACGCGATCAAATAACTAGTTACAATAAACTTGTTTAAAACTGATTCTTTTTAGGTGAAAATTTACGATTTGAAAAGTTTCACAAAAAAATTAGAGTTAAAAAAAAAATTCTTAATATCGTTTGGAATGTTCTTTAAGAAGTTGAAAAAGTCCGTAATGACTTTCTAGCTTTTTTTTATTTTTGTATTAAAATAAAAAGAAATTATATATATATATTAAACATAATAGTTCGCAAAATATAAATTTTAAATTTTTTTATGTTACTAATAATATATTATTTTATGAATACAATAAATTAAAAAATTATGTAGGACACTCGACAAAATTTTAAAAAACCTAAAAAAACTCATAAAATCAGTTTCTTAAATCAACCTACATAAGTTTTTTTTGGGTCTAAAAAACTACTACATACAAAACTTGGAAAAGTTTCACAAAAAAATTAGAGTTAAATTTTTTTTCATAAAATCGTTTGGGATGTTCTTTAAAAAGTTGGAAAAGTCCGTTTAGAGTGACTTTTTAGCTTTTTTGGCTTTTATGTCAAAATAAAAAAATAATTATATCTATATATGTATAGATTAAACATAATAATTCCCAAAATATAAATTTTAAATTTTTTTATGTTACTAATAATATTTTATTTTATAAATATAATAAATTAAAAGATTGTGTAGGACCCACGACAAAATTTTAGAAAATGCAAAAAAAATTCATAAAATTAAATTCTTAAATCAACCTAAATAAACTTTTTTAGGTCTAAAAAAACTGCTATATACAAAAGTAAAAAAGACTTTTTATTTTACTCCAACATCCTTAAAAAATATATTTTTAAGCTAACTCTAAACAGCTTAGATGAATACATTAAGTTCCAAATTCGATAAAGCAAACAATGATCCTAATCATAGCAATAAACAAACGCAAGCTCAAAGGCGAAGGTAATTACCATACGAAGTGCCTAGCGACCCTTGAGAAGTCTGCGACTCACCCCCTTTCCCGAGCCAAGAGCTGACTGCGCCCTTAACTCTATCTACCACACCCTTTCCGGCACTCAGATCGCCGGCAGCCCCCGTGTTAATCCCCCCAGCTGAACCCTCAGTGCCGGTGCCCAATCGGCTCGCCACCTCTTTTGACTCTGTCACCTTCCCCATTGGCTTCACCTCCCCTGCCTTCTCAGATTCTTCCTTTCGCTTATGAAAAGCTTGTGAAATCGCATCCGAAAGCGCTCTGTCTTCCTCGCCTGGCTTCAACCTTTCTGCCCAATACTCCTTCACTGATACTCCTTTATCAGGCCCTTTACTTGTGCCTTCACTGCCATCATGCATCTTTGACATCACTGAACCACCTGGAATCAATTGAACAATCTAGAATCATTTCTAAATTTTTTTCTTTTTTTGGAAGTGTGGATTAAATTCACTTGTTTTAAACGAGAATAAAGCAAAGGAAATATTGGGGTTCCCAATCAGTTTGTGTAGTTCCTCAATGTTAATTTGCTATAGTTTACAGGCAGATTCCATTTGCAAAACAGTTTTTTCAATATAAACCAAATGGTTAACAGTGTTTTTGTTCTTAAAATATACATTTTTTTGTCAATTTAGTCTTAATTGTATCAATTTTTTTTTAATTTATCATTTTAATCCGGACCGTTAAATTTTTGACAGAATGATCACATGTTATACACATGATACCTTTTAAAAAAATGACACACAATGACTAATCACTTTCGTTAAATTTTTTTTTAACGAATTGTCTAATTAGAGAGCAAATTAACACAAGTTGAATACTGTAGACATCAAAATTTGATATGAGAAGTAAACTAACAAAAAATTCGATCAAAATTGCTATTAAACCTAAACCAAATAAAGACAGATTTAGAAATAAGTTTGACAACAACAATAGATGAGGAACAAGGGTTAAAGCTGCAATAATCAGGTAAAAAAGTCTTTGCTACCTGCGTCAGCAACCTTCTCGTAGACCGGCGCCAGCTTCTCCGTCACCGTCACAGCAATGTTCTTTGCATATTCAGTTGGTGACGCCGACTTGGCCGCGTCACCACCACCACCATGCATTTCCTGTGAACCAGTCTGCTCATTACCGCCATAGCCGAGTTTTGAAGCAACAACGTTTTTGGCAGAGATTGCTTTATCGGCAATGGCAGTAGTGGCAGATGAGAGCTTTTCGGTGTAGCTGCTCTGGTCTGATGATGGCTTTCCGGTTAAGGTGTCGAGTGGCATGTCATCTAGTTTGCTAGGGTCATACGTTTTGGGAACTGATTCTGGTGCAAACTGGTCATGGCTTCCTGTATATAAGTTCAGTTCTGGACCTTCTGGTCCTGGTTTTGATTTTGGTTCTGGATCATCATAGACACCCATGTTATTGAATGATCGAAGAATCTGAGTTATTCCTGCTTCCTCACCACCTATATTAGAGATTAGCACGACCCAAGATTAGCCCTGCTTCCTAATCGATTAAGACATTTGAGATAATAGACCCCAATAAATATTAAAACTTATAGTTAAATCTCTAAATTATATGTAGAATTGATAATCGAGCCGAACTTAACTAAAAGAAACTAATAAATTATTCAAACTCAATTCGTTTAAAAAATGTATCGAGTCCAAGTTGAACCGAACACCTTACAAACTCGAGCTTAATTGAGTCAACTTTTGGAGTTAAAGCAGCAATGTTCGTTAGATAACGCACAGAAATGAAATATAAAGATTGAAAATTTAATCTTACTGGCATTGGTTGGATCAGCAACTTTGGTTTGATAATTTGAAGGAAAGGATGTGTCATTTCGATCCTTTGGGGCATGAGGATCTTCCTCCATTCCTGTTTCTCTTCCAATATTGACCCTAGGTTGCCCCATATATTGATCACCTTGCGAGTGGCCAAGGTTTCCCCTCGGTCTTGCATCTGCCATCTTAGAATCGTAACGATCCTCCACAGTACCTGTTGGTTTTTCCAAATTGACCATCCCTTGTCCGGGTACACCACTCCTACCACCAGCGACTGATCCGAAAGCTGCAAGACATTCACAATATCTATATAACTTGTACAGTTCTTCTTAAGGGTTATCATAGTAGTTTTGTGACTTAAAACACTAAACCCGCAACCAAGACGGATTAAGTCAGCAAATTAAATACAAATAATATTATTGTTAAAACGAACAAATATACTTAATGCACCGTGAACTTTTGGGCCTTCCACCATTTCTTCATCTTCATCATCTTCTTCTTCCTCTTCCTCTTCCTCTTCCTCTTCATGCTCGTGATCATGACCATGGCCATGCTTTGTAAGAGTGTCCTTAATCTTCTTAGCCTTTGCCTTCACTTTTTCCAACACCGATTTCTTCTCTTGATGTTGTTCATCTCCACCTTGATCTATCACTGAAACAAACAAAACATTCACTAGCAGTAAAGCCTCGAAATTCTGAGCATGCGACTCAAAAACACACACAAAAAGGAGAGAGAACAAAAGTTTTATGGTAAACTGCAGCCAAAATAGGAAGGTTTTTTTACCTGAGTACGACCCAGCGTTGTGCGGGTCTTCGTCGTAATTATCGCCATGAGGACGCTGTAATTCTGATTCCATCTTCGGAACAGTAAAAGTGTTTTCAACACCGGATTTTCGTCGGTTACTTATTTCAAAATGAAATGGGGTGGAGAAGAAGAGCGAGGGAGAAGTGGTTTATAAAGTGGAAGCAGGTGGGCCACCTTTGCATGGCGTTGGCGCTCTGTGAGGTGAAAAAGTGACACGTCTCTGCTTTACGACGCGTGTAGTGGGAGTACTGCAGACGTGGCTTCAACGTGGGGATTGGTCCTCGCTAGCGCGACGAATGGATAATCTTCACAAATAGAATTTCAGAACTTCAATTAACTGGTTAGATACAGTCTATAATAGCATGATATGTGAATATATATGAATTTTACATAATTAATTATTATTTATCTATATTATTTAGTAATTATTTTATGTGGAACTCACTTCCCTATATATTATCTTTTTATTAAATAATTACATTATATCAACGTGATATAAGTATGTAACTGTTATACCTAATATTTTCTCATAGTTCAACAGAGTATCCACAAGCTTTGAGAGTAGGGAAAAAAAGTTGTACCGCATAATTATAATTTTTTGCGGGATAAATTATAACTTACAAATGCATGGTTGATCTTATAATACTGTAATCGATCATGAAAATTATAATTTTTAAAAATCAAGTTAAAATACGTAAAGGAGAAGTTATAATTGGTTGAGGGAGTCCCATGATCGATCTTAAATTTTCCTTAATCAATTGTAATTTTACTTTTCAAAACTGCAACTTTGTCGTTAAAAATCGTAGCTACCGGCTTGCAATATTGTTTGGAGGCTTCCATTTATCCATGATTTGTAATCTAATTGGAATCTATTGAAATTAGGACAATGGGGCTATTTAATTTGGGAATTTATATTAAAAATATCGTTAGGTAAAATATTAGTTCTAATATTAGATAGACTTTCTTTTTAATTTAATAATTATAATTGATGAAGTATTTAAATAATAATCATTTAGGTTTTCCAAAATTAAGTATAACTAGTATTCTTTATAAATATTATACTTAAGGTTCATGAACCCACGTTATCCATGTATAAATAAAAAAAGATATATGAATATAAATAAAAATTAAAAATAAATAATTTAAGTAGTTAAGTAAGAATAAATAAAAAATTATAAACACTGAAATAAAAACAAAAGAGATATTAATAGCATATAATAAACTACTAATAAGGGAAGGGGATACCATAACCACCCTATTTTTTTTATTAGTTGTATATATAGTTGGCTGTCCATGTTATATTTGTCACATTCTAATCCTATCGGTTTATTAATTGTAGTTTTTGTTGATTAATGTTCAATAACAATAATTTTTTTATCATATCACATACTATAATACTATTAGCTGTCAATCAAATTTGTCATTCATAGATTGTATCCAAGCTAGCCCAATACCATATTTTATTCTATCACTAGTTATTGCCTGTGCCTGAAGGCACAGAGTAATAAAAAATAAAAAATAATAAACATATTTGTATTAATATCCAAAATTAAATCACAAATATAGAGGAAAGATAAAAAATTTAAGCATCGGTTGAAGTAGTGGTGGTGGTGGCGGCGGCGGCGATGGTGGTGGCGGCGGCGGCGGCGGTGGTGGGACAGTTTCAAACACTATTATTTTTTTTAATGTACTTATGAGAAATAATTTTTAAAAGTACTTTTAAAAAATCACTCCAAACACACCCTTAGGGGCCTATTTTTACTATTAAATTTAGGGTATTAATATTAGCCGTTAGATTAACTTTAAAGTAAAATTTAAAGTGATCTCAACCGCGAATAGCAAAAGTCATTTTGTTTATCTTTTAAGATTTGAATTGTAAGCTACTTTATTATATAGATAAATTTCAGTGTAATAAGAATATAATTTATTCTTATCCTAGAAAAATTAAATAAAGATAATTTTAATTCTAGAAAAATAAATATAAAAAAGGGATAATTTTAAAAACTAAATAATCTTGTTATAACAATACTATTAAATTATGTTTAGCATCCCAAAATTGGATTGTTGTGTTTTTCTATTAATTCGATCCATTATTTTAATAAGCATTTTATATTTATTTTAGTTCGTGTTAAATTATAATTGATATTTACCCATTAATACTATCATATTATCGTAATATTGAAAATGAATGGTGTTTCAGTAAATTAACGCGGACATAGTTAGTGTAAAATAAATTATTATCATAGTTAATTTTTGAATAAAATAAAAAAGAGAAAAAGAGTTTCTCTCAATGTTTTACACACTCGAATAATACTATTTAAATTAAATTTGTTGACTTAACTACTTATAAATATTGAATTGATTATAATTTAATAATTATAAATAAATAAATTAAATTCAAATAACATATTTTTGTACGCACCTAGCAGCACAACTTTAGCGGGAGGCGGGAGCTCACTGCGCTATTTAGAGGGGTCATGAAAGGGCGCCAATCATTTCCAAATCAATCGGTGTTTAAATTCGAAAGTCCCCTCTCACCTCTCTCTCCCTCTTCCTTCAACCGAAAACCACACTGTAAAACGTGACATGCGAACTCGATTTCTCAACACTGACTACTTCAGCTCCGCTCCAATCCAAACCCTAGAATTCCTCCGCCTCCCACTCCCTCACCTCCCTCCTCCGAATCTCTCCAACTTCGAAGACCTTCACTGCTTCAATGACGTCTCTGTTCTCAACATCTCTCTCGAAGTTGAGAAATTACCGTTCGACAACGCTCTCTCCAAGTTCTTCTCCGATGTTCTTCCTCAAAACATCAATATCGAAATTTCGGATTTCGCAGAGACTCAGGCTTGCGGTGGAAAATATTGCTTCAATGAGCCGAGAAGTTTTAGTTCTAAAAAATGTGATGAAGTTCGAGCTTCGGAGGTAATTCTCAGTTCGATCAACTATAGCTCTCAATTTTCTGTATACACTCTTCTTCAACGACTTTGTCTAGATCATTTGTTAACCGTGATAGAAACTTAATGATGATGGCTAGATATTTCAGTTCTGGAGGCATAAATTTTTTTCAAGGCGGTGAAATAATTTTCTTGTCATGTTGAATTTCTTTCATTGTTTTTATTGTTGATTCTGATCCAAAACGTTATAGTGAAGTGAAATTATAGAAGTTGTCTTGGATTTGACTTTGATCGATCAAACACCGCGACAACTTAGACGCTTGTATAACTTGGCTGCTATTTCCTTCTTTCTTTCTTTTTCATTATATAATTCAGGCGAATTCTGAGATGTTACCTGAATTTTGTTGTACGTAATCAAACTTTCTATGCTGGTGCGTGCTTCTAGATTAGTTTATTTTAAGTTGAAATTTAAGTCTGGATAGGATGTTTGTCTTTTCTTGTTCAGCGGTATGTTTACAACTTTGTTAAGTGCGTGAAAATGTAAAAATCATTTAAAGTACGGCTTTGATTAGTTTGTTTTGGAATGCCTCATCTGATTTTGCCTTTTTTTTTTTGTTCTCAGCAATCTAACATTATGATAATTTCTTCTGCTTTATTTGTTTATTTTTCCTCTCGACATAAAAATATCACATCAAGACTGTGTTCATTACCAAGCTCAAATTTCTTGTACTGGAAAAACTTCTCAGGTTTTAACAAATTGAACTCTGAGACATTCTTGAAAGTTTAAAATTCGATACTTTTCTAGATTAAATTTTAGCATCAAAAGCCTAACAAATGTAGGGGCCAGCACTAGTCCCAGCATCCTTGGTTAATGGGGACCATACCGAGTAATGGCATTTTTAGACGTGTAACATTATGCATTTAATTAGAAAAAGTGTCTGAACATATCTCTGAATTTTGTTCAATGAAGTTCCTTTTGGTGTATTTGGGTTTACTTGCAGAAAGATGAGGTTCTTTACAAAGAGAAGTCACTGAGGAATCAGACAACTCTAGAATCTGAAGCTGTAAAGGTTTGTTTACCTTAAGCATTACACTGCTTTGTCAGCAAATCATTATTTTCCTTTTTTTGTTCATTTGAAGTTGATTTTGGCTTTTGTTGACTCTGGTTTGTGTCATGGCAGGAGGAAAATGGTAGCAGTTTTGGTTGTAAGGGCATCAATAGTTGTGAACTACTCCAGTTTGAATTGCCAGAGCTGGATCAGTCCTTGGTAGACCACTTTTTAACGTTCAACAAGTAAATATGGGCCTCCTTTGTTTTCCTATATATGAGAACATTCTTTCTTTTTGGCTCTTGTTTGTTTCCTGCAGGAAAACTCTTGCTCTTGCCAACAAGAGAAGATGCAAATTTTCTCTGAAGTTTCAGAAGCTGATATTATTGAAGTAAGAATTTCTGTTATTCCATTGATCTCCCAAATCTTATGGACACAAATAAGTTTGAGGGTTTTTTTTTTCCCTAAAATTTCCTTAGTGGAAGCTATGAGTCATGGAGAAGCAAACGAGAATTCAAATGAAATTATTCACCACCACCATTTTTGGGAGCCTGTATAATTTTTGCTCTGACACTCTGCCGAGTACTCATTGTCAAAGTGGGTTCGAAAGCGTCAGTTAGCACTGAAAAGGATCAGTATGGAGGAAGTTCTTATTTCCAAAAACTGCATATTAAGTATATGATTAGTGCAGTATGACTTATATTATCTTGGAGAAGTTAGGGAGAATAAGCTTTCGTCTTTGTGGGTTTGGGTGTGCTTGCTTGGACAATTTATTGAACCTCAAAAATTGACCTCTGTTCTAAGGTCTTTTCCTCTAGTCTCTATAACTTGACTCTTGATACTGTTCTATTTATGTGCCTCTTCTATTTGCTTTTCATAAATGCATACATATTGGGCCATTAGTTTTGTTTTCCCTTTTGTATTACTAATTATCCAAGTCTTACGCCTTGTGAAATATTTGTTGTTGAAGACTAAACTCAACTCAACTCCTCAAAGCCTTGCCCCAACATTTTTGGGTTGATTACCTGAATCCTGTAATATTTGGCATTATCTTGAATCCTGTTTACATAACTAAGACATTATCTTGTAATATTGGGCGTGGATCTGCAGACTTTCTCGTGGTGGTGAAACTTCCTGGTAAATGAAAACAAATGCCAAATAAGTCTACAAGCGGTTCCTAGTTATTCCTTTCTAGTTTTTTGATAGAGGTACAAGGACGAAAATAAGAAAGCTACATTTATGATTTACTTAAAGCTTGAATTCTAATTGGCAGCGATACTACTTATAAAAAGCAGGTGCAAATTGGCACTGGGTTTAGTCTTTTGTTGAGGGTGAAGGATGGAAGTGCGAAATATGCTACTATTTCATGACACAAGAAAGCCTTAGAACACATCTAATTTTTCACCAAGATGTCCTCATAGGTTTCCCTAACCCTTTCTGTTTCTACCTCTGCAATTAATAATTCTTAAAATTAGGTAGTTTGATGGATAAACTTCTCTTGCAGGATATGCTCAGTCCCATGCTCAAGGTGCAGAATCTCTTGGAGATTCATGAAACAGTTTATTCGGTAGATGGTGTCATTCTGGAATACCATATTGAGCAAAAGGCTGATCTGTTGGACGATGGTGGTTCAGCTGGGGGCCAAATGCATCCCTATCAGAGTGCATTTCCTCTTTTGGAAGTGGATGAGACAAGTTTGGGAATTTCGAATAGCATGCCTATAGAGGATGAACTTCTACTTCTTGCAAATGTTGAATCCCAACATTGGCCAGAAGAAAATGTGGTACTGGGTGATGGGAGGGAGCTTTTGGGTTCCACGGAATTTGACATATTAGAGTATCTTTTAGACCATCATCCCTTGAAGGCGTGTTTTGAAGCTGAGCTGTTATGCTCAAAGTTTGTTCTAGAAACCGACTTTATTAGTGTTATAGAACATTCACCTGGGGAAGGAAACTCAGGAATTGATCGAGGCAGACAAGATGATGGTTTTATTTGGTCAAATAACTCAGTTCTGTTTGAGGAATTCTATTTTCTTGATTTAGACTCTTCTCAGTTTTTTGAAGTCCTCTCCAGCCTAGCAACAAACATTGAAGCAGAACTATGTGAACAGATGTTTGGAAAATCTATGAACTTCAAGGATTTTAATGAATTGGTCGTTACTCAAGAGCTCACTTTGGTAGATGACTCTTTCATATCATTGCCTGTTCCTATTATTTCTGGTGATGAAAAGATAAGGTCACTGGATGCGTTTGTTAAGGCAACACTATCAGAGTTGGAGCCACAGCCTTCCTCTGCGTCAGATGGAATATATTTGGACTGGCATCTGTTGGAGGAAGAAAATAGCAACTTCGGTAAATATTCTTCTTGCTGGAAAATTTCGGATGAGATAGATACTTACACCAGTGTTTCTGATTTGATCTCTAACGATGGTGGGATGCTGGTACTTGATTTTGTTTTCTCTAATGATAGTCCAAATAGGCCAAACGTAGGAGAAATGAAGGAGATTCTGGACATACCTTCTGGTGGCATATCTAGGGTTCGTGTATGTCCTGATGATGTTTCCTCAAGTAGGTTGCCGAATGATGAACGTCAAAAAGGGCTAATGGGAGAAGTCTCATCTGACATTGACACTGAGAAGGTTACACAGTCTGTTGAATCCATGTCACATTTTAATGATCTTGATTTTTTCTTAAACCCTCTGGAGTCTACTGGTGGGAAAAACCATAAAGCTGTGGTCAAGGCACCTGTGGTTTCATTAACTGATTCAATTGCAGCAGGTGCTACCAGTGTAGTGCAATCTCAAAAATGGGATATCATCTTGCACAAAATTAAATTATCAGATGATATCTTGGCCCTTATTGATAGTTTACAAAAGAGCTGTCTAGCCATCTTAGAGAATGACACCGAGCTGACAGAAACACAATGTACATATCCTGTGGATGATTCTACTATGTTAAGCCTTTCAAAAGATAAGCTAATGGACTGCATTAAGAAAACAAGTTCAAAAAGAACTCACTTGGCTCATGGTGATGACCAACTTATGGCATGTGTGACATTGTATGCAATTAAACAGATGGCTTGGTACCTGTGTTACTATGGCATTCATACCGCATACCTATATGTAGATCAAGTATGTCGAAGCCTGCGGTGCTTGAAACTTAGACTAAGTTGCCTACACAATTTGATTGAAGATGCACACAGGAAGGCTGACATGAAGATATCTGCGTTCCATCCATCACTTGGTGTTATACACACAATTTTGCAATCAAACTTGAGCAAGATTAGTTTGAAAATATTGATTGTGGCCGAGCAAGTTATCTGGTGGCCGTTGAAGCAGTTGTTAACTTCCATGAAGATCTCATATAACGAGCTGCAAAATTTTCATGCACATACAAGTCAACATGATGCATGTTATAACAGTGAGTACACAGATACTGCAATGGATGCTGTGTTTCGTTCAGATTGCTACTTGGTATCCCCTGAGTAAGTTTTAGTCCATAACTCATAAGGTACATACATTGGTTGATTGTTACTGGGCAGAAATCATGTTTTATCTACCTAATGCGACTTTGAGATGATAGTTTTGCTGTGAGTGTTTACACATGACCAAACAAAATTTGAGCAGAAAAAAAAAATATATATATATATATATATTTTTTGTTGAAAAATTTAAAGTTGAGAATGCCAATAGGCATACAAGATGATTTGAAGGTATTATTAGTTTTATTTATGGCTAACGAGATCTAGATATTTACTAACACTTCGTTTATCCATCTTCAAGGCATGTTTCTGCATCATTTCCGTTTGGAATATTTGGCATTATCTTGGAATATGGAGGTTCATGTGGATCACCTAGAATATGGACTTTATCTTCAAATGTTGCTGGTTCCCCTATTCTTCATTTCCTCAAGGTGGAATTGGAGGACTCAAGTGTTTCCAGAGTGCTTTGTGAAGGTTTTGACATGCCCAAGAGTATTAGAGTTACAATGGCAAGTTTCTTTCTTCTTGCATGAGTACACCAGCATCTATCATTTCTTTTCTGGGATTATCGTTTGACCACCAGTAGTGAATTTCTCAATACATTGTCTGCAAAGGAAACCATTGAAACAGATCACGTCATAAATTCAAATTCATAATGCGGTGCAAGTAAAACTCTGATCATATACATATCTTTATCTATGGATAAAGTTCAATATGTTTGTTTTTACTTGCTTCCTATTAAAAGAAAATAGAATTGACGTTACACAAATGAGGAAGAAACAAAAAATTAATAGGAAATACTTCAAGATTTATGATAATTTCATATAATGTGCATTGCAGCAATTCCAATATTGTTTTAGTGCAAGGAAGAAGGCTTTCAAATTTATCACTTTGAATTGGAAATGTGATCCAGTCATTCAATGGCCTCATTTGTAGTTTTGCATAGGTTGCAAAATTTAAATTGTTAACACCTTCAAGTATTGTGGCTTATATGTTACGAAATGTCAAAGGGACCCGTCGGATATGAGTAAAAGGGGGCCTTCTGATATAAGTACTTTGTGACATCACTAGTAGCCCGTTTATAAGTCGGTACAGGAGAGTGTCTAGTGTCTACTCACATGTACATGGATTGTACAACATACTAGTACCCTTCTTTTTGTAATATTCCTATCCACTGTCCAACACCTGATTTTGGTGACCATATTGCTCTGTAACATGATGAAATAGTTATTAATTACTGTCTAAGATGGGCTTAAAAGGGTATTTTTCCTTAAGAAACAGCCACTAATATTTTCTGGGATGGAACAATGACCCTTTGAGGAATAAGTAAGGTTTATTTGGGCTTATCATTATTGACGGGAATCATTAAAGATAATCTAAATCAATACTGAATTTGGGATAATTATTCCAAAAAACTGATGTTGCAGGAATTGCATTTGTCAGTCCTAACTAGAAGAGTTACTTTAACATTTAAGGGGCTGGAGTTATACAGGGTTTTATGAATAAATTACTATCTGAATATTGTAATCACTATTTTATGCCATCTTCTATTTCACGAAAATGAATTTTAAACTGACTTTTTTTTTCTTGATATTTATTTTCACTTATTGATCTGAAATTGTGTTGCACAACTCTGTTTCACCCTGTTGACATTGATCATATGTCAGAAAGGAGATCCACATTCTATCTCAACCCTGAATGAGATCAACCAGTTGGAAGAACTGCTAAACTTCATACCTGTTGAGGAGGAGCACAGGATGGGATATTTGGATTCTGCAGATGATGTTAAAGCTTGCCATATGCCTCTGCCAGTTTCATGTGTGCCAGTGGCTATGGAATCAAAGCAAACTTGCACAAGCACACCTTCCCATGACACTATTATTGTTGTCAACACGCAAAATTTTGATACGGAAATGATAATTTCCAGGAGAACCACATACCAAAGGATTCTTGCAATGGAGAAAGAAGGAGCACAAGTTGTTGAAAGAGATTTAAATCTGCCTGTAGACGTTATAGTTAGTGCTGCAGTTTGCCTAGCATGGTATGATTGCAGAAACATTGGAAAGAAGGCAACACCTTCAAGTGAGCCTTCTTCATCCTTACCTTCATGTGTTGAGAATATTGCGGCAAATGTTCTGACTTCACTGAGTTTTACTTTCAAGAGCTGCATTCTGGTAATTTTCTTGCCCTGGTGCTAAAGATTCAAGCTATTTTGTTCTTCAGATGCTTGCATGCCTTTCTGCTGCGGAGAGGGAGACTTCTCCCATTAATCTCATTGATGTCAGGGAAAAGAGTATGACAATGTTGTTTTGCCTGATACATCTTAGTAGTCACCTCATATCTAGTGTGAGTATGTAACGCACATATACAGAAAGTCAAACTAAGCCGGGTAATTGTAGATATTGTAGAAGAATTGCTTCTTTGTACATGCATATGTATGGAGTAGCGACACAACTTGGAGGTATCATGAACTTGTATAAGTCTCTCTCCCCCCCCCCCGCTCTCTCTCTCAAACTCCAAGCCTTGAGATCTATTGGGACACCATGAGTAGACTTCTTATTCTTAAAAAAAAACTAAAATGGCAAGATATTATTAATTTTTTAATCTGGGTTTAATTGATACTCATGGTGGTTAGTTGCATTCAGTGTGCCTGGACTCTGACTCCAATCAGCCCTGGCTAATCTTTTTTCTCCACTTTTTGGTGCAGCCTCTCTGAGTTTAAGATAGGAGCTGTGTTGTCTTTGCGATGAATGTAGTGATTGACAGCTTAGTTGATCACAAGGGAAGAATGCTGTCTTTTCTTGCTTGTTTGCTCCTATAGGAGCAAGTATGCTGTGTTATCAATTTCCTTACGTGCCATCCCCAACCTCCCACCCCCCCCCCCCCCCCCCCCCCCCCCCACCAAAAAAAAAAAAAAAAAAAAAAAAACGTTGCACCATTATTTTTGTATGTACCATTCACTTGCTTTGTGTTACAGAATATCCTTTCCTTGTAAGCACAAGCTTTTGATTGTTCTTCTTGCAGGTCTTTGAAGGAGACTGCAGTTTCCTTGCTGGCATAATGGAATCATCAGATAAACTGTATGCTGCAGCGGCTAGCCTGGGTGTCGATTTTCAGCTCTTCTGCTCCTATTCATCTGAGATGACTGATGAAATCTTATTAAGCTGCATTGGATATGCTGCTAAATTGACTAGAGGCCTGTATCCTAAAATGCCCGAATCAGAAACTCTAGCAGAATCTTTTCTTACTGCATTTCCTTCGATTAATCCACTTTCAGCTCATGCGATACTATCTTCAGGAGGCATGCTTGTTGAGTTCCTTCAATGGTCACATGAGCATAGGATTCGTGCAGTTGAAAAATATCATGTTCCTGATGAAAGTGTCACGTTATTAAGTGCTTTGGTCAGATATGGAGAGCGGGAGGATTCTAAATCTGGAATGACAGACTGCTCCTCTTCAGTATCGTCTGTGCCAGACTCAGAGAATTGTCGTGCTAAAAGTGACTCCGAGAGGAGCAAAGGAAAATGCACTAGAAGTTCTCATCACACCCACGTACCTGTGGAAGACTTATTCTCTTTCAAGTCATTAAAGCTATTTATGGATGGCAGTCCGAGTGCTCTTAGAGAATCCAAGCAATATAACTCTTGGATTGCAAAAAGTCCTGAAAAGTTTGATGACGTTGGGAAGTGCAACATGTCATTTGATGATATATTGTTCAGTCAAAAACAACAACCTGATATAAATATTAAGAAGAATCCTTCCAGAGTATGTAAGCCATATGATTTCCAGATGCCAAGAGGTCCTGAGATGCCAGAAATTGAAAAACTCGGTCTACCTATGAATGATATGTTTTTGGGTAAAGAGCAGGGATTAGATATAACAGAGATGACCAAGTTGGATAGGCGCAATAATACTATCTCCGGAAGTCTGCAGGATAATTTTTTTGGTGAAGTTATTGACACTAATGATAAGGAATTTTCGATTGCAAACTCCTCAAGTTTTTTGCCTTTGGTGCCTGAGATGAAAAGAGATTCTGCTGCAGGAATTTCTATGACTGCAAGAAGATTGTCATTTGGTACATGCAATCTTCCTACTTTTCCAACAGCTGCTGAAATTAACTCTGACTTGGATGCCTGTATTTTTATTGGGGATCCTGGACAAAGTTTGAGGGATGGAATTAATCAGCATTCAGATGCATATTTCAACAATGATAACATGCCTCCAAAGCACCCACATAAACTTTCAGAGGAGGGCAATCTGAAAATTTCCACAAGTTTTCAGAATCCGTCATCCCAGCAAAAGGATATGCGACATTATGGTGGAACCCCCCTTTCAAATGCCATTTCCTCTGCTCAACAACAGCAAGGATCACCCTGGACAATAGAATTTCTCAACAGAATCAGGGAAAAGAGCAGATTGCGTCAGCAGTCTCTGCCACACGACTTTTCTGCCCCTTGTTTTCGGTATTCTGGGAATATATCAAAGGCTACTAAGAGGAAAAGTCCATCTATTCTTGACTTTTACAAGTACCAAGGTGGCAGCACTCCCAAGAAAATTATTGAGCAAAGGAGGCAAAAGCGATCTATACAGCCTTCAAGTTCATCCAAGAACGAGAAGACTTCAGCTTCCTTTTGTGCAACGTGGACTCCAGCTGATAAGAGAGCAAGAAGGGTGTGTTAACTGACCTCCTACTCAGGATGATGGATGGATATGTCTTTAGTGCACATAAATCTTACCCTTGACCCACTGCAGACGCTATCATTTGCAACAAATGGAAGTGGAGGTCAAAGTAAGCTGGTCTGGAGTGACAAGGATGGTATCCCTCTGAGCAGAAGATCTTACCATTGAAGGTGATATAGCAGGAAGAGCAACTAATAACATAAAAAAAGCTTGTTTTGAAGTTGTTGGAAATAGGACTGGTTTGGGGTACCCTTGTTCTTTATTAATTGGTAGTTTCTGTATGCAGTTTTGGCAGAGGGAACCTGGAGTGACTGGACACCTACTGGTGCAACATTTATGGGAAGCAGACATATAACTTGAGCTTTTGGAAAGATCAAGCATCAAACTTGTATCCTGGTAGGGTCACAGACATTTTAACTTGGGTGAAAATAACGAAAGCAGTAGGCATCTATGTAAAAGCTTACTAAGAGATCAACCAATACCAGACACATGAAATGAGATAAGAATCAATTTAATACTTTGATTCGGCCATACAATGTATCTCTCTTTCTCTGTCTCTCTCTCTCATATGCACTTCATTCCCTGTATATTTGTGTTGATGCATTGATTTCTTTTGTATTGTATAGTTAAGTGATCTCAGAGTTTGGCATATGATGACAAATTAGAGATTTCTTTTACGTTTGGATCATTCTAAAATTTGTCATTTTCTTTGATAGGATTACCTAGATCAGCCTTTGTAGCAATTATAAGTTCTCAACACAATTCGATTCTCGGGGTTGTATCTCTATTTTGTTAGCAGTAGTCAGAGTTGTTGCTATAACCTAGGCAGATAATTCATGAACATTAATGCAAAGCCTGCATGATGGAAAAGAATTTCGTCAATTGGCTTTTCCGTTGGAACTTGTGAATTGAGTCATATTTTCTTATTCATAAAGGAAAATGAACAATGAGCATGAGAAAAGCAATGTTGTGTCAATTGTTGAAGTCGCTGATAGGCACACATACCTGCTTCACCTATGTGTAATTTGTAGTATCAGGCTTTCAGCGTGGCATCTATAACAGAAATGCTATTTCTTACCATTTTTCAGATTACGCAGGGTCATGACAAGTTGTTGTCTTTCACCTTCTACCTCTGCAAATTTTAGACTTATCTCTGAATATTTATCTTGCATTTCTTTCAGCTCATTTTCCATATGCATGTTCCTTTCCTTCAATGATTCTGCTTCACTTACAAGCCTTTTCATTTCTGACTGCAAAAATCCAACTAGGGTCTCCTTCTCATCCTTCAAAGTCCTTAGAATTATTGATTCCTCCTGAAATTTCTGTGCTTCCTTGCTCAGTGAGGCAAATTCTCGCTCCAGTGCTTCTCTTTTTTTAATCCATATTTTTGGAACCTTGGACTGACCAATTGATGTTTTCATTTCTTCCATCTCAGCTCTCATTGTTTCTTTCTGCTCTGCCTCTTCTGGGTAGCCCTTTTTCTCCAATTTGAGCCTTTTTATCTCATCTTTGAGTGTTTTCATCTCAGTTGAGAAAGCGTCATGGTTTTCTTGTTCACGTCTTTTATAAGTTTCAACTTGCTTGCGGCTGTCTTCAAGTTCCAGTGACATCTGCTCCATTTGTGTGGCTTGCAGATTTGTTTGGTTTAAAAGTTCTTGCAGTTTCTCTTTGTACTGATCTTTCATTAACCTGAGCTCTTCATTAGCTTTCTGGACCATTTCCTCCATAACTCCATTCTGCAAACTCAAATCTTTAGCTTTCATGGCTAGATTCTCATTCGCGTCAATCTTGGATGCCATTTCCACAGAAAGCCTTCTCAATTCCTCCTGAAGCTGCTCAGCAGCATTCGCATTACGCCACCGTGTCTTTCTTAAAGCCTCTTCTGCTTGGATTGCCCTCTGCTCCTGTTCAACTTTGGCCTGCGTCACAGCATGCAAATCATCTTGAAAACTTTGCGTCTGATTCTCCAGTTGTTTCTGCGAGCTCTTAACCTGGGTTTCCAGCTCATTAATGGTATCTAGAGATTCCGAGAATTCTAGCGCTTGCTTGTTGATTTTTTTCTCTAATCTGTCTATCTGGATTTGAAGCTCTTTTATGGTAGCTATAGATTCCGAATATTCAGTTTGCATCTTCATCTGTTCTATCTGCTTCTGCTTTAACTTGGAAGAGATATCTTGGTTTTCCTTCTTTAAAATATCATATTCCAGAGCAAGTAGTTCCATATGCGTTTTTAGCTCTTCGTTATCTTTCCGGTGGACAAAAATTTCACCATTCAGGGCTGTAATCTTCTTCTTTAACGAATCTGCTTCCTCGTCATTGTCATTCTCCTTAATTAGTTCTCCCATTGCTTTTTCATCTTCATCCCGATTTATTCTGCTCTTGGAGGCTTCAGCATGAGCCTCTTTGGCATTTTGTCTGGCCTTAGTTTTGCTGGTAAGATGAGATGTTTCCCTACCCTTTTCCTCCAACATGCCTTCAAGGTCTGTCACTGCAAAAATCAATTCGGAGTTTGAATCTTCTGTCTTGTGGAGTTGCAGCCGTAGTGTGTTATTCAAGTCCTTTTCATGGTTGAGTTCGTGCACAGTTTGTTCCAGTAAAACTCTAAAATTTTCGGTCTTTGATTGTGACTGCTTTTTAACTTCTGCCTCATCACTCCGTTTCAGTGATGACTTAAGTTCTTCAAATTCTCTTTTAAGTGCATCTCTTTCGTCTTTTAGGCTAGCAACTTGTCTTGATAGATCGAGTCCCTTTTTGTTCTCCTTCACCATCTGCTTTCGAAGGGACTGCAATTCCAGTTCTGAAACTTCTGCCTGTCTTTCCAGCATAGAAATTTCATTTTTCAGCTTCTCAGTAGCGTTATTTGAAGCCTCTGATGACCAGTCTCTTATAAAGTTTTCTTCAAGGCTAGTTGTTGAGTCAACCATACTTCCATTTGAAGCAGAAATCAATGGTGGATTCGTGTTGGACTTGGATCTCTGTTGCATCTGTTTTTCTGCTGGAATGACATCAACTGTTCCCTTCTCAGGCATGGGCTTCCATCTGAGAGTTGTAAAATCTAGAGGATTAGGAGTATTATCCACTTGAGTATTGTTGAAGCTGCTAGTTTGCTCCGTACTCTGAGATGTCATATTGTTGAAGTGCCTATCCTGTGAAACAATCAGAAAAAATGCTTTGATTATGATCTTTCCACCTACTTAATGTCCTAGTTGTGGAAAATGCCATTTTTTCCTGCAATTTAACATATTGAAGTCCTTGGTTCTAGTATAATATTTACAGTCCTGAGAGTGTTAGAGGGAACCGCAAAGGTGGAGAATGTAGGATCATACTTCAGTAAAATCAAGGTTGCTGTCTCCATACTCAATGCAATTGCCTAGTAGGTTCCCCAAGGTTATATCCTGTGATTAAGCCCTTGTAGATTCATCTTCTTCAACATCTCTGCAAAACTCCCCATAAAGGGGAAATGCTGTCATTATCTGGATTTTCAGTAAAGATATCTGAAGGAAAGGAAAGAAAATACAAAGGTTAACCGACGGCCAATGTTCATAATCACCTTGAATCATAACTCCGCTGCATCTTCTGAATAGTAATCTGTCCCAGTTAGATTTGATTATGAGAAACTTTTGGAATCATCTAAATTCTACTCATTGTATCATAAATGAGATTGCATTTTTTTCCAAGAAAGTTTGAGCCACAGGGATATCAAAAAGTGTGCATGCGAGAGAGAGAAATAGGTAATCATTTAGGTGTATTACAAGAAATAGATTGTTCGAATATGCCATTCATGAAAACACAATCATACGAGTAATGTGCATATGCAAGAGAGATAGAGAGAGGCTGTAATTTGGATTTATTGGTAATGTGTGTTTCATATGATGATCTTTTTTTTTCCGACTTCTTTCCTATGATAAAAAAAACAGAATTTTGAGAGAGTGGGAAACTTACATGTAGTATTGCGCCGGAGTTTGAAGTCTCAAGGGGCAGAGAGACGATTAATGGCTTTATTTCCTCTGCATAATCTGCAAAATCAAGAGAAACTTCCCCCAGAAATCCAGATTTTGATGATCCCTGCAAGAACCCAAGTTGTCATTAGTCATTGATGGAATTCATTTACAGAAAGAGTTCAGTAATTGTGATAGTTTCTTACAGTTGACACGATAAAATGGTAAATTTTCTGTTTGAATCTTCCAGTTTTTGTGTCTCTGATTAATTTTACTGTTTCATAGATCGGATGTTCCCAGGTACAGGTTCCTTCTAGAATTGGAGCTTTCTCTAGTCTCACCGTTGACTTTCCGATATCTGCTGGAACTAATGATATATTCAAGGTTTTTCTTCTTAGCTGTGGCACCTGAAAGCACAAAACCAGTTGACAGGTCAGAACATTACTCCGAAAATCTTGAATTACTTATTCACACTGCTTATATTTTCTTGGTTTCCTCTCAATTTTTATGTGGATAAAGTCCTATCAATTGAATGTTAATGTAGTTCTGATAAAAAAAAAAATTTGTTAATGTAGTCAAACATTTCAATGGCTTTGATCTCAACATATCACAGTACCTGAGTTGCCTGAAACTGCAATATGAATACAGCTTTGATCTTGTTCTTCTCGCTCCTCCATCTTGCTGACTTGAACATCGTTGGTCGAATTAATGTTTTAAATCCTCGGAAATCTTCAACTCTCACTCACCCCTCATTGGGATTTCAAACAATGTGGAAGATATGGTTTACCTTCCTAAACACTTCTGTGTTTTCAGAACTTGTAGATGGATAGCTGTGGCGTACAAAATAATCCGAACAAAGCTAAAAGGTTTTCAGTTTGTTAAATGTTCCTTGTAGTTGAAAAGAATCAGATGCTTTGCAGAGTTATGAGTAGGAACTGAAGATTCAGAAAAACAATATATCTTGAGTAACAGTTGGATCGCATTAAATTTTCCTGTATACCTGCATGTGGGATGTGGGCACTAAGTGTACAGCTTTTAATGATGTAGATAAATGTCCCTTTGCTATATACCTTCACAACTGAAAAGTCCAAACTTGTTTTAATCTTCCTTTGAAAATCCGATAGGCGCAGTCAGTTTGGAGTTCGTGACTATTTTCCTCTTTAGCTGCTACTTCATATAGATTCTTTTAGTATTTTTTTTGCATTTACACTTTTTTTCCTTTGGGTTTGTTCGTTTCTCTAAACTTAATCACATATAATTAGTTGGTATGAGTTACATATTATGTATGTATATAAGCATCTAGCCCACTGTTGCCAGGGTTAGGGAATGTTAGATTAGTTAAGGAAAGGGATAATTTACTATCACAATACACAAAGCAGAAAAGGTACCCATGGTTCACTGCTTTAAGCAAGCTATGGCATTGCTTCATGCTGTCAATAAAGTGTCCGTGATCAGGATGCCCTCCTTAACTTGGGAAACGATTCTACACATTAAACTGTTCAAGACCTGTGACCAAAGGCATGGGGAGGGTGACTAGCCTTTCGGCCAAGCCCCAATGTTCGTGCCAGTAGCTCTGTGATAATATTTATTTCACTGCTACTGCAATGGCAATATTTTAACTTTTCTGAAATCAACGGTTGGAGTCATCTTGCAATTTGGGCATAACTGCATTAATTTTGATCATATTTTGAATTAGATGATCTAAAAACTATTGATTGAAAAATCACAGAATAAAATTGAACAAGTGACATAGTTTTATTAATTAAAAATTGGAGGTACGATAATAGTCTGCATTTTATTGGTAAGGTTTTTTGGATAAGTGTTCTTGCTAAGGTTGAGATCATGTTTTTATACGTTGGATCAAGCCCTCAGCTTCTTCAGACTCAGATATGGCCCAGGAGCAAATGCAGCTTCATAATGGTGTCCTTCCAGCGGTGTCCTATGCATGTAAGTGCTGTATCTATGATATAGAGTTTCTTATTTGTAGTCCATCCCTGCCACAGATGCTATTTTTAATGCCTATTTCCACGTGAAGGCATGTGCTCTCTCTTTCTCCCTCTGCAATTTCGTTTTTAGGGTTTTATATTTCCTTTTATATATGCTGTGTATGAGCTGGCGTCGGTCATTAATTTCTTGTAGGTGGCATGTTTCCCCTAGTGACTCATCAAATGCTTTAATACTACGAGAGAGAGAGAGAGAGAGAACAAAGAGCCCATGGGCTTGTGGCGTCCGGAGTACGCTTGGCTGGATCACTGCCTCACTGGAGCCCAGATTTATATAGCCACCCTAAAGTTTGCTGGGTCATCCATTTCTCCCTTCTGTACGCTATTTGACCAACTTAGATTTCCTTTTTATAACAACAAAAAATCTATTGTTGAAACTTTTGAGGCATATATTTATAGGATTAATGCTATTCAAAAACTTAATTATTTATAATTATTGGATTGACTGTGAATCTCAATATTTATTGAAACTTGCAACTAATTTAATAGTTGTAATAAATTAGGTTAATAAATTATGTCAACAAATTATATTTAAAAAACATTATCATTTTAGTAGAGGATATAACATTTACAAGGAATGAGGTGAAGTACGAAAATAGTTATAGTATTATTTACACCCAAAAGTTAGAGAAAACCAAACATTGGGTAGATATCATTGGGTGTATTATGTTATACACACAAAAATTAGAAAAAAAATAAAAATTTTGGCGATATTTTTTTCTAAAAATAGGACTATAATTTAAAAGTTAGTAATTTGGTATAGACATATTTAAAGAAAACATGACTCATCATCACACAACAGTCCACTAATACAATCATTTATAAAACAATCCCAACAACATAATAGTGATATATTAAATCCACAACTATCAATTGAAGCAAAAAAAAAATTTGATTCACTAGCAACAAAATTATATGTGCTAATTCTTATCAGTAATGTTATACTGACAAAAAATAAGAACCAAAAAAATTGATCAAATGATATGACGGTTGACGTGGAAGACTGATTAGGCTTCACGTCAGCCGCCATGTCATTTTGTTACTCTTTTTGGTTTCTAATTTTGGTCCAATAATGTTACATTGACCAAATGGTGTATGAGTTGAGGGATCGGTGCATACACTCGGGTTTTACCCTTGATTTTACTCAGAGTCATGAGTCTAAACGATATAAGTGCGTTTCTACTTGCTGATGACAGATCATGGGATTTTCCCGTATTCGAAGGAGACTCCATGTTGTCTTGGGTCCAATACCTTATGCCTTATGGCTAGGGGTGTCAAACGTGTCGGGTTAAACGGTTACGTGTCGGGTTAAACGGGTGACGGGTGAAAAATACGTAAATCCGTACCTGATACGTTTAATAAAAGGGTGAAAAATCTCAACCCAAATACGACCTGTTTAATAAATGGGTAACACGACACGACTCGTTTAACTCGTTTAATTTTAAAAAAATTATATTAACAAAATTTAATAATCCACTTTTTTTTTATTGTCAATTATACTTACGTCAAAAAAGAAGAATTTTTTGCCAAATTTCATAAAAATCATACTTGAAGGCTTAAAAAAAAAATGAAAGAGGCAATTGTCTTTTATAAACAACTCAATCCTCCCCATTTTCCCTCATTTTTCAACGTGGGACAAAAACAAAAGACATTAGTTTGCCTTTGTCTTTGAAGTGCTTTCCATCTCCCCCTCCTTTGTCTTTGAACTACTATTTTATTTCTTTTTTTTGTATTAATTTATTTACTTCTTGTTTTCTTGCTAATTTTTTAAAATAATTATTAATTTATTATTATATTAATTTTATTTAAACGGATAAACGTGTGATAAACGGTTTGACAGGTCTCACCCGAACACGACCCGTTTATTAAACGTGTTTGACGTGTCAACCTGTTTATCACCCAAACCTGTTTAATCTGTGTCGATTCGTGTCGGTTAATCGTGTCGTGTCGAATTTTGACAGCCTTAGGTTAAACGAGTGGTAGATGAAAAACATATAAACCTGTACACGACACGTGTTAATAAACAGGTGAAAAATCTCGACACGAACACGACCCATTTAATAAACAGGTAACACGATACGATTCATTTAATCCGTTTAATTTAAAAAAAAATTATATTAACAAATTTTAATATTCCATTTTTTTTACTGTCAATTGTATTTACCTAAAAAAAAAGAATTTTTAGCCAAATTTCATATAAAAATCAAATTTGAAGGCTAAAAAAAAGGCAAAAGGTCATTGTCTTTTATAGGCAAGGCAACCCTTTTCATCTCCCTTTATTTGTCGATGTGGGACAAAAATAAAAGGGGTTGGTTTGTCTTTGTCATGAACTGCTCTCATTTCCCCTTCTTTGTATTTGAACTATTATTTTTTTTTTGTATTGATTTTTTTACTTTTTTTTTTCTGGTTAATTTTTTAAAATAATTATTAATTTATTATTATATTAATTTTATTTAAACGGATAACGTGTGATAAATAGTTTGGCAGGTCTCATCCGAACACGACTCGTTTATTAAATGTGTCTGACAGGTCAACTCATTTACCATCCATACCTGTTAAAATCTTATTTAAACCCGCTTAATTTATGTCAATTTGTATTGATTCATCGTATTGTGTCAAATTTGACATATTTACCTATGGCTATGGTCCACACCTGGAACGCAAGAACGTCCAAAATCCAGTGCATTCATTGTGTGTGTGTGTTGTTTGATAAACAAAAAAAAAAACTAATCAAAATCTAGAGTTAAAAAAAAAAAAAAAGGTACTAATCAAAAGCTGATGTCACTGATTGCGTCAGCTACCATATCCCTCCAATCTCTTCCGTCTAGCTTGGCGTGTTTGGCTTGATCAAATGGTTTGTCAATAGCCAAATGAACTTAGGACTAGGAGGATTGACTTGGTAGTAGGTAGAGTCGAGAGCGGCAGGCAGCCTACTTGCTCCCACGTGATTTAGGAGACTTATGGTTTGAATATTGAAAACGTGTTTGATCCAAAAAAAAAAAAAAAAATACTGAAAAACGTGAATTGAATGGGCGCTCGGTAGCCATACTCTCTAGATCACATAAATTGAGAGCATAAATTGAAAGTGGGGCGAGAGTGAAAAATAATAAAATTTAATCAATTAGGGTAGTTTAGTTGGCCAGGGTCTCTGATTTTTTAGTAGGAGGTCAGGTGTTCGAAATTCCCTAGGCGCAATAACGTGGCTGTTTGGTAGGATAAAACTTCAGTTATTTGGATGAATTGTATCTAAGTCTTTGATGTGAATTTTGAGTTTCCGGCGAAACGTAAGTCTTGATTTAAATGGTGTATGAGTTGAGGGATCGGTTCATACTCCGGGCTTTGCTCTTGGTTTTACTCAGAATTATAAGCCTGAGCAACATAATCGCGTTTCTACTTACTGATCACATGTCATGGGATTTCCTAGTTTCCGAAAAAAGAAAAATAATAAATTTTAAAGTACCTGTTAGTGTTGAGTACAATTATGGTTTGTTTATTTTAGATATTAACAAAGAAGAATTAAAAAAATAACGTTGGACTCACCTTATTTATTTTTTGGATTCGATATTATCACCTAAAAATAATACCGGTCTAAATGAATAGTGTATTTAACACCACATACAACCTCTTAAATAAACCCATTTTTTTGGTGGGTTTAAATAATCCAATTGGAATATAATTGGTCAAAAGACATTTTTACCTTCAAGTATCTCGATGATATAATATCACTATTTATCTTAAGGGTTCTTTAGTAATTTAATACTTCATCCAAATAAAGTGTTTGATGAGATAAATGTGGGGCATATTACTTTTTAATGCTTGATCTGAACATGAGATGAAGGAGTATTATCATTATAATTAGTCTAAGGGTCAGATGGATAGATAAAAAATAGACGTCATTATCTAATCCGGTTATTCTTAATGTTTAAACCAAACACACCCTTAAAAATCATATTATATTTGGTCTGATTGCTGTTAGTCGCATAAACTGACTTGTGTAGTTTACAAGAACTAATTCGTGAATTCAAATATTTGAATTTGCGAATTTATAACGAATCCATTTTGAATTCGTGAATTAATGCGCAGAGTGAAAAAACGTGAGGAGGAGTAGGCGAATCGTGTTGCTTAGCTAATTCCACCTACGATTAGGCCGATGAGATAAAATATTTCTACCTAACACCAGGGTGCGGATTGGCGCCTACTGGTTTAACGGACATGAGTGTTCGAGTCGATTTATGCGTACCTTGATTAATTATTTTTTTGGCCTGGTCAAATGTAGACTATACACGTCGAGACTAAAATATTCACGAGGGATAAATCTCTCGTGACCTAGTTTTAAGAAGTTGTCAAGATTCGTATTCAAGACGTCTGTGTTTACAGTTCGTCCTTGTTATCTCTTAAAATTTCAGTGTAATATTTTGGTACAAATGTTAACCCAATAGAAACCACGAACATGGTTAATTAATAACTTATGGCATCGTACTATGGTAAATGCAGGTTTTCAATCATAGATCACAGAATTATTTTTCATAGGTTAAGTTGTTATTATTGGAGGTAAAAATAATAATTTTTTTTAAAAAATAGAATTATTTTGAAAGAGAGATACTCTATTGAAAGATAATTTTTCATCCAACCTATGGTTAAAGGATTTTAGTAATACCATACTCATCAATATTTACATTTTATTTTCAGCACTAAATTAATAGAGTAATGCTAAGAGAACTTAAAAAAATTAACCTAATTTTTGGACTTAAAGACTTGATAGTGACATAATTCAATAACATTATTACAACGATAATTGTTGAACTTTTATTAAAACTAACTTGACCCACCATTAAATTATTAAATTATGTTAACTTTTTATATCCAATAGTATTATTCAAATTTAGTTCATGTAGCTTTGTTTTTCAAAAGGTTTACTATAGGCTGTAACTTTTGTCAAAGCATATTTTTCTATGCTAACGGAAAAGTATTTAGAGCAGCTAGCTACTCGATTTTAGTCCATAAGATTAGGCCTGTCAACGTCAATGGATTAAATTTTGATTTGAATTTAATTCAAATTTGAATCGAATTGATTGGATATGAATTGATATTTTTTTACTGATTAAACGAACTAGAATCTGAATATGATATTTTATATTTTACAGATATAGATATAACTATATCCAATCTGAAATATTTATATCTACATATTAAAAAAATTAAGTGATTATTTTAAAAAAATTAGTTAAAATTTATTTATTATTTATTAAAATTTAGTTAAATTAAATTCTTCGGATTGGATTGAATTTCAAATAGTCAACAAATTTGAATATGGATTACGAAAATAAATTCGACCGATTATCGAATCGAATTCGAATCGAACTTTCAAAGTTGAATTTAAATTCGAATCCATCAAAATTTGATTTAGACTTGATTTGTTGACAGATAGGCCTACATAAGAAAAAAATATTTGGTGTAATTATTACATTATATCAATAGTGTCATATGGTGTAATTGTCCACTAATAAGTAAACAAATTTACAAGTAAATTCCACAAAAATTCATAACTATCCAACTATTTAATACATAATCACCTCCATAATAGTAAATAAGCCACAATTTTTTTTTATCTATTTTATAATTTTTTTTATTAAATAATTATATCATATCAATATAATTAACATGGTGTAATCATTACATTAGATATTTCCTCCAGACTCAAAGGTTGCGTTTGGATAACCGGTAAGAATAGAAAATGATTGTGCCTAACCCATCTCATTCAAACCTAATCAGCCACTTAATTGGATGGGTTATGATTCCTATCCAATCCAAATCATTGTTTGGCAATGAACAAATCAATTTTGTTGGCCCACGTACTTTGACCTTTGGTTTTGTACAAGTTTACCATTCTAACCATTCACTAACATTAATTTCAAAGAAATGAGAAACAGAACAAAACGAGAGACAGATTTGGACTCTGTCATCTTCTTCGTGGTTGGTTAGAGATTCTGATTAAGAAGAAACTTTTTGAAAAAAAAACTCTACACCCAATAACCAAATCCTCCTCTCTGCTTTCGTTTATAGCCTAGTAAGAAATTCCACAAAAAAATGTTTGTTGATGGGTTATGGCTTATGGTTCAACAACTCAAAAAAATTTAAAAAAAAAAATTAAATCTGCCATAGGTTTAGAGAGAACATACCTCAACACTCAGGTGGTTCTCTCCTATTGCTTTTAAGTTGATGAATAGTGGAATGGAGGTTGGTGTATTGGAGACGATGAGAAGACATAGCAAGGGCACACTCGAGTTTGATCTTCCTGTCATCAACAGTCGACTTCCTCTGGTTTGGAGAAAGCAAGGGCAAGTGATCAGAGTTAAATGGTAAAGAAGGGGTATTATAGTAATTAGGCAATATATCCCATTGTTTGGTTTGTAATCCATGGGAGAGGTGGGTTACATTTAATCCGTGTAGCTTAGATAAAAAATATTGTAGCACTCGAGTCAAGGTTTAACCCAAAATTTATATCCCCACTCAATTTTTACTTCCCAAACAAAAATTTTGTGGACCCATTACCTTATTAGGCTATGCATGTGGGTGTTAACCCACTCTAAGCTCCTAACCAAATACACCCAAAATTATGGCTGATGCCAGGGGTGGAAAAGGAGACACGAAGCCCGAAAAAGGGCAACATAGGGGACGGACGGTCTGCTTCCTATAGCTTCGGGACACGTGGCGATTGATCCGAGCAAGATGGAAATAACCATCAGACGATCTTAACCGTAAAGCGTCGCAGGTAAAAGAAACCACAGACTACCAGAATTGGGAAATCCCAGTCATTCATTTCTCTTTGACATCTCGTTGAGAGAGAGAGAGAGAGAGAGACAAGGAAGCCGAAGAAGAGGAGAGAGCAGAGATGGCCATACCAGTGAAGGCGGTGCCTATATCGTTTGTGGTGCACACTCTGGGCGTAGCGGGTGTAATTTTGGTGTTGGTATGGAACTTATACTTCAGGGGCGGCTTAGCCTGGGAGTCCTCAAACAAAAGTCTCATCTTCAATGTAAGCCCCTTCTTTCTTTCTTTCTTTCTTTCTTCTTCTTCTTCTCCTCCTCTGTCTATCTGAAATTTTTTAGCTTCTTTTCTAATTGGATCATGTTGAATGGGTAATGAGTATCTGAGTGTCTGCTTACTCAAAAATGGGTATGTGAGTTTGTGCTTACTCAGAAATGGGTATTTAAGTTTGTGCTTATCTTCCTGCGATGTTTATTTCTTCTGTTTGAGAAAATTGCTGTTTCTTGGCTTACAACTGTTTCAATTCTTCTGTGGGATTTGGGTTTTCAACAGTGTCCAGTAATCCTTTTGATTTTGAATAAACTTGGTTAATCCATTGGTTAGTTTACCAATTTTGTTTTGTATTAGATGAGGCGACATTTGTATTGAAGGAATGAAATCTGTTTAATACATTTTTACTTGATCTACTGCTAATTCAAGGAAGACCTATGTGGATTTTTCACTAGTACATGTTGAGTTGTAGCCTTGTAGGTGATGTTTAATGGAAGTGTAAGCAAAAAATATCGGAAAGAATCTGGACCCTATATTGATTTGACAAAAAAACTATATATATGAAATTTGTAAATTTTTAATTTACACCTTGAAAAATTAAAATTTTTACATTGTATCATCTAATAACGTGGTCTGAAATCAAATGTCCATTGCTTTTCCGACAATTTCCTTTATTGTAAATTTCAATATTTTTAAATGAGAATTTTGTACTTAATTTTATTAAAACATACAGCAAAATATTTTTTTTATTTGATTGAAGGTTCAACATGAAAATTTTTGTTTTTCAAGATCTTTTAGAGTGTACAAGCGTCATTTACCCAAAAAAAGTTGTTAAAAAATTGTTTAGTATGGCATTACTGATTTATCATGATGGAATTGACATAATCAAGTCAATTAGTCGCAAGAAATGGTTCGCATTTCACCACGAGGCCGCCTTAAATGTGGCCATTGCATTGACGTAGTAGAGTTTGCTTTCTATTTGATGCTGCCAAGGTTGAATTTCATTAATGCAAGGTTATTAGTTTAAAAACCAAGAGGGTTTGACTGTTCAACCACCTATGATCACCTACCTACCAAAAAGCCAAAACACCCGCCTGTCTGTCTCTGTATATTCTATCTATTTTTGGACTAATCTAGCCTTGAGGCACGTGCTATCCACGTGATATGTGATAAGTAGAAGATAAGGCTCATAGGGATAGTATGGTTTGATTTATCTTGTTCTCTGGCTGCACAGGAGAAAAAGTCTTTATCTTGGATGGTCCAAGTATTTTAAATTGATGGTGCACCCTGATTGTTCTTATCTTTCTTGTTGTGCATTTGCTGACTTTATGGTTCGTAGTTACCATGCCTTGGTGCCTCATATTGGGTTCTTGTTTTTTCTCCTTAAAAGGGCGGTCCAATTAATGCAGTGTCTTTCGTTTTCTCCTTCTGAAATAGGAAACAGAGTGGAATAGTCTATGGATGGACCTAACTATTAGTAATGTTTGAATAGCACAAAAAAAAGCTACATTTAAAAAAAAAAAAAAAAAAATTCAACATGTGCTAGGTTCCAAATTCTAAATCCTTTGATTTTCTATTATTGTATAAAAAGCCAAAAAATAGAAAAAAATAAATAAATGTTATAACTTGTGTCTTATACTGCTAAACTGCCTAGATACTATGCCTTAGATGTTATTAGATTCTATCAGAGGCTATACGTCTTTGTGTAATGCGTTTTGAAGGAAGTGATGGTCATGGATAAAAGACAATTAAGGAAGTGTTGATCATGATCCATGGTTGATAGACAATTAAGAAGTTACATATGGAAGTCAAATGGATTTTTATTTTTTTATTTTATTCTTAAAAAGGATTGACATTAGATTATTACTGATCTATAGTATATGCTACTAACTAACTATTTTTAAAAGTAAAGGGAGAAGACCAAACATCCTCCTTTTATTAATAGTAAAGAATTACTAGTTATTCTCCATGTCTGACGGCATAGAATAAGAAAAAAAATGGTCAAAGATAAATATATTTGTATTCATACCCAAAATCAAATTACAAATAGAGGAGAGAGAAATGAATTTAAGCACTGATTGTAGTGGGGGTGAGCGATGGTAGTGGTGGTGGGAGGTAGTTATGATGATGGGAGACGGTGATGGTTGTGGTGGGTGGCGACGACCGTGGTGATGGCTGCCGTAGGTGGCAACGGTGATGGTGGTGGTGGGTTTTGGGTGATGATGGTAGTAGTGACAGTCGTGGGTGATGGTGGTAGTGGTGGTGGGTATAGGTGGTTGTGGACGACGGTAATGGTAGTTGACAAGGGTAGTGGTGGGGCAACGACGGTGGTGATGGGCGGTGATGGTGATAGTTGTAGGTGGCTGTAGTGGTGGGCGATGGTGGATGGTGGTGGTAGGTGTGGTGGGGGTGGATAACAGTAACTGGTGGTGATGGTGAGCGACAACGGGTGGTGATGAGTTGTGGTAGTGGGTGACGGTGGACAACAATGGTGATGGTGGGTGCTGACAGTGAGTGTGGGATAATAGTGGTAATGGTAATGGTAATGAATATAAAAATAAGATGATGATGGTGGTGGGTGGTGGCAGTGGTAACAATCGGTGGTGGGTGGCGATGGCAGGGGGTGAGGTGGGGTGGGATAGTAGCGGTGGTGGTGATGCCGACGGCGACGGTGGTGTGTTGTCAGTAGTGGTAGGGGTGGGATGACAATGGAGTTAGGGTGTGGTAACGGTGTTGGTGGTAGTGAGGCGATGGAGGTGGAGGTGGAGGTGGAGGTGGAGGTGGTGGGGCGGTGAAGGTGGGGGTGGTGGTAGTGGAGATGGTGGTGGTAGTGGGGCGATGGTGGTAGTGGTGATGGTGGTGGGATAGTGGTGGCCAGTAATGGTGGTGGTGGTGGGTGTGGTAGGGTGGCGATAGTGTTGATGGTGGCGGTGGCGGTGGTGGTGGGGGTGGAGGTGGTGGGTGTAGTTGTGGTGGTAGTGGTGATGGTGGTGGGGCGATAAGGGTGGTGGTAGTGGGGTGGTTCTAAACTATTTTTTTTTTAAAAGTATTTATGAGAAATAAATTCTAAAACTATTTTTAAAAAGTTATTTCAAACACACCCTTTAGGAGCCTATTTTTCTTATTAAATTTGAGGTGTTAATATTAGTCGTCAGATTAACTTTAAAATAAAATTAAAAGAGATCTCAACCGCGAATAGTAAAAGTCATTTTGTTTATATTTTAAAATTTAAATTGTATTATACTTTATTATATAGATATACTTGTTTTTTTTCTTTATATTTTTTTCCCGAGGTAAAATGATGGACAATGTGAAATTCTAGTGAGAGAACATTCAGTCCCGCCTGTACTAGCTGTTTGCCCGAACTCACCCAGAACTAAGTAGGTTTATAGCTCTGACAATTTGTTTTGGGATGATCTTTAGTGCTTCAATTAGTTTGTGGACATTACCATGTTGATCCAAGTAATATTCCTTTTAAAGCATATGCTAACAAATCATCTTATTGTTCTGAGTCTCATATCTCCATTTTTTTCCCTCTCTTGACAGGTTCATCCCGTTCTGCTTCTGATTGGTTTAATCATTATGGGAGGTGAAGGTAAATTAGGATAATTTTCTGGATGCTCAATAGCTAGTACATACTTGTGGACATTCTTTTTTTCTTTTTTCTGCCTCATATTCCCTTTTCATTTCCAATTTGCAGCCATAATTAGTTATAAAGCTCTCCCTTTCACGAAACAAGTGAGGAAACTAATACATTTAGTTCTGCATGCCATCGCTCTCATACTTGGTATAATTGGAATATACATGGCCTTCAAATTTCATAACGAAAGCAATATAGCCAATTTGTACAGTTTGCATTCGTGGCTTGGAATCGGGATTATCGTTCTCTATGGCGTTCAGGTAATTTTCACTCTCCATTTTGGACCGCTTGTCAAACTGAAATATTCATTATTTGTTAGCATCCTAAAGTTTTTTTATCTTTATTTCATGTTTCTTTTCCATTAAAGGTTTGATATCTTATTTTCCTTACTTTTTTTAGCCTAGCACAACTGTCCCAAGGAAGAATTGTTGTATGCTTTCTTATTTTTCCCTTTTTTTATCCTGGTTATTTCCTGAATTCATACACTGTATAGTTATTTCTGCTCTTGGTATGGGGGTTGTGGTGGATGTGAGTATTCAAATAATTGATTTTTGGTCGGCCTCAGCAACTAGTCTGTGATCCTTCGGGCCTTGACCTAGCCTGACTTGTCACATGAAAGCCCATGATTACAAATAATGGTGGGTTTAATTTGCAGTGGATTTTTGGTTTTCTGGTGTTCTTCTACCCTGGCGGGACAAGTGCAATTAGAAGCGAGTCTCTTCCATGGCATGCACTGTTTGGGGTGTTTGTGTATCTCTTGGCAGTTGGCAATGCTGCATTAGGGTTTCTCGAGAAGCTTACATTCCTGGAGAACTCTGGCCTTGAAAAATATGGCTCCGAGGCGTTCCTGGTCAACTTCACTGCCGTTATTACCATTTTATACGGCGTCTTTGTAGTCCTTACGGTTCTTTCTCAGGGTCCTCCTCCTCAAGATGAATACTCTTATGCACCTATATAATTGTTATAGTTGTCTATACTTCAAAGACTTCTTCGGGTGGCTGGAATTTTGTTGAACCACGGTTTTCTATTATTTGTAATGGATATAAATTTGTGGTGATTCATTGATGGTAAATGTTGTATGTTGGCTGTATCGTTGGAGTGTTTGAGTAGTAAGGGCTCACTTTGACTGCATAGTTGCCCGCAGATCTCTTCTTTTTCCCTACCTGTACCTGTACCTGTACCTCTCCCTCTCCCTCTCCCTCTCCCTCTCCCAAAATATTAGAGACAATGAAACAATGGTGGCTGTATGGTTATTGTTTGATAATTGATATCTTCACATGATGTTCTTTTTGTTTATTTCCTTTGTAATGAGAGTTGTGGTCTTATTGATACCTTTCTGCTATGTGCTAATGACTCCTGCTTGTGCTTTGGGTTCATTTTCTCAATGGCATGGTAGCACCACCATTCAGTGAGTCAAGGCATGCTATAGAAAAAATATTTTATAGTCGATTTGATATGTTGTATTGTCATTTACAAGTTTTTAAACTTATTGTACAATTTTTTAGATTTATTTATAAATTTTTTGGGGGATTTCAATCAATCTTAAAATTGTTAGAATCAATCTTAATAATTTTAGAATTGATTCCAAGTACTCAAAAAACTTATAATTTGATTTTTAAAAAGTTGCAATTTCAATCTTAAAAATTGTACAATGGCCTTAATTTTTATTTTATTATAAACAAGCTTCAAAAATTTGTATTTCTTGCCACAATACTTGTAAATTTTGGTATTTTATCTCCTACTGTACTAGATTTTTTTTTCAATATTTAATTGTGGTACTAAAAAAATATTTTTTTTCATTTTAATTAGAATGTCATAAGTTTGAATTTTTCTTATTATGTTATTTTAGTTGTTATTTTCTCAATTAATCTTTATAAACAAATTAAATAAATATTTATGATTAAGTATCAATTTTTTAAGTAAAGAAACACTATGATACTGAATTTTTATTATTTAGTACTGTATCAAAAAGTTTAAAACAGTAAGTTCTATAAAAAAAAGTGATAAACTCTAATAAAAAATAATAAATAAACTCAAAAAATAATTAGTGAACACAAAAAAAAAAAATATTATATATACCTAAAAAATTAATGAGTATACTAAACAGAGTGACTACCTTAGTCAAATTCTTTTTTTTTTTTGTTTTTGGTATAACCTATAATAGAATTGTCCCTTTTTAAGGTGTAGATTCCAACAGTAATAGCTGAGCATGATAATAACTGACGAGAATTGTTACTTATGGTTTGTGGGGTATCTCCGTTACGAATAAATATTGGATATAACCGTTATATTATATCAATATTATTAATATAATATAATATAATTATTTAATAAAAAATAATAAATGTATAAAATGGGAGACTATTTTTTATTATGAAGGTGATTATGTATTATATAATTGAGTAATTATAAATTTTAATAAGATTTTTTTATAAACGTGTTTACTTATTAGTGAATAATTATACTACATATTACTACTGGGGCCCGTTTGTTTTGAGTATAAAATAAGCCCGGTATTAGATTTATCTCCATTCCACTCCAATCCAATAGTATATTATACCCGGTCTTAAACTATAATCCCATCCTTCCCCTTGTTTGTGTATCACAAATATTATCTATATAATACCTATTTAAAAAAGTCAACAATTGCGGCTGGGGTGTAAAAAGACAATTTTATCCTTATAAATCAAAGTCAACAATTGCGGCTGGCTTTGTAGTTGAGGGCATTTGAGTCTTTTACCACTTTAATACCTCCTTCCAACATTTTATACCACCGGGTAGGTGGTATTGAATAGCACTTTGTACAAGGTATTAACAGCACTGTTCATAGCGGGTCGGTATTGCGACCCGCAAATTAATACCGACCAAAAAAAGCCAAACAAACAAGGTATAAGGTAGGTCCCACGTACTATTTTCTTTATACCACCCCCTTATACCACTCTTATACTCCTACCAAACATGCCCCTGATGTTATATAACGGTTACACCTAATTTTTTTTTTTCCGTTACCCATGTGGTGTTCATAACACTTCACTATTTAATCGCAGAATATAAGAAAAGTTATTTGAATTTAAAATGTGAATTTAATCAATTATAATTATTAAATAAATAATAAATCTTAATAAATGTTGAAATTAATGGCATTGATTGATTAAGTTGATATTTTAAATTCATCCACCATTACTTGCAGAATATTCAACTATCAGCGCCCCCACAACGTGGCTCCACCTCAGTGGCTTCTTTAATCTCTCTCTCTTACACACACACATAACAGCGACAAGTGTTCACCAATCTGCCGGCCAAGAAATTGACCTGCCATTAAAAGGACATCATTTGTATCTTTTCTTCTTTAGGTAGTCCTTTTATTCCTGGAGAAGATTACGGAGCTTCAAATTTTATTATTTTAATAAATATTTTTATAATTTTTATGAGTTATTTTATAATAAAAAATTTATCATTTTTGTGTGTATTTTTATTATTTTGTGGTAATTGTTTATACCACTTTTGTGGTACTTACGATAAATCCTAAAATGTTAGAATCGATTGCAAGTACTAGAAAAGTGATAAAAATAGTTATCATAAAAGTGATAAAATATCCACAAAAATTATAAAAATATTTATCAAAAATTATAAATAACGATACAATACCAATTTTTTTTTTTTTGGTATCATAGATTAATCCTTTATTCATTAGTTTTTGCACACTCAATTGTTCAATTGAATTGAGAAATAAGTAATTATATAGAGTTAACAAAAAAAAGAATTAGTGATTATTTTTAACAAAGTTAGTAATTACATGAACATAGATGATTCAATGAAACAAGTTATTAATAGTTGTTTAAAAAAAAAGGATGTTAATAATATTTTAAGAGTGAACACTAGACCCTTTATCTTATTTTATTAATAATATAGATCGTCTTTTATTTTTTCATTTAGGGACAATATACACTCCTCCGTATATATATATTTTTTCTACTAAATTTATGATCAATGATAACAGATAATTCAATCTAAATTTTGTAGTTAACAATTCTTCAATTATCCATGCAATGAAGTTGAAAATATCAATAAGAAAATAATATCGTTCTGTGAAGAAATTCAACTGCTTTTTACTGTTGAATGTAGTGAGTTGGGAATCCCAAGGGATAATAGCCAACAAATTGTAAATTTACGAGTTTGAAATTCGACAATTTTTTTTGGCCATGGTTATGAGAGATTTCTCTCGTGAATTTTTTAGTTTCGACGTGAATGGTCTATTTTTGACCGAATTAGGAAAAAAATTAATTAAAGTGCGCATAAAATAATCTGAATATTCCTGCCCCCTAATATTAAAACTTTCCGCCCTCGTTAGCACAACTATGTGCCTGTATATGGACTTTTAGTATGACACAAAATTGAGAAGTTTTTACCATCGAGGTGATAATCTAGTTGGCTTCAATAGAGAGTGAAAGTCCAGCTCTCTTCTGGTTGTCATGTGTTCGAATTTGTTTATAATAGTAGTTCATGTGAACTAGATACTGTTAAAGAGATTGAACGTTCAACTTATCTTTAGTGGTGTTGTGGTGATGGACTCAACCATTTTCGATTAATTATTTTGGCTCAAATTAAATATTCTACAACATGTGAAAACCTCAAAATAATGTCTCGAGGGGTTGATAGCTTTTTACCTGATAAATTTTTTTTTTTTTTTTGAAAAGTCTTTTAAAGCCAAATTGCTCTATGTGGATGGGACCACCCTTATTGGTCTCTCCTCCACAAAAGCATTAGAAATCAATTTAGCCTTTGTGTGTTTTTGTGGTTGGAAAGGGTTGTCAAGCCAGTGGTGCAACGCATACTTGGTGGCATTTCAGGGCCGCCGCCGCCAGTGATGATTGTGGATGATAGGATTTTGGTCATTCATAAGGACCCTCTTGTAATCTATATAATATTACAGTTAATAAATTAATTTTTTAATTTATAAAAATATAATAATGATTAAGATTAATCTAATTTTTTTTTATTTTGATTTAATAATATAAAATTTATTCTCAAATTTTTTTTTCTACTAAAAAATATAATTTTTTTACTGCACAACTCTCAATGTTAGACAATCCCACTAATTTACATTTACATCCCTTTTATCTCTCTCCTATCTTTCTTATTTTACTTTTGTTTATTTAATTTTAAATTGCATGATTGAAGAAATTTTTTTGTTTAAATATTGCATGATTAATGTTTAATTTTTGAAATTGTAAAATATCTTCAAACACGGGATCTGGAAGTATTATTATAAGATTTGTAGGTATGCATGCAATAAATTTTTGTATTAATTTTTTATAATAAATCTTGTGATAAAACGGTAATTTTGAAGTCTGTGAATTAATTGTGTATTTATGTTTAATTCCATACGAAAACATCAATTTTTTCTTCTTTTTTGGTGTAAAAAAATGAATTTTGTGAGATGTAAACTTCTTGTTCTGGCCAAAGAATATTGCATGTACCGATGATATTATGTTATTATTAATATGTTAATTATTAATTAATAATAAAATATCAAATATAATTGATGATCCTTATTATTTCAATATTAAAAATTATTAAATAAGTTACTTATTAGTTCACGTGGTGTTCTACAATTGATTAGTGGAATTACGTATAATTAAGGATATGATGTCATGTCATCATGTTACCTTTGCGTGGAATAAAATTTTTTTTTTCTGGGTTCGGATAATGAATCTACTTTGTAGTGGGGCCCACTATCGTCACTATCAACAAAGAAATCTGAATCTGATTAACTCGAATGGATTATGGGGAACAAGTCCCAAAGGGGGCAACAAAGGATGTATTTTGTATGGTCTGGAAGCAGCAGCATTATAAGTAGGGATATTCACCGTATCCTATGGGTAAGAAATATAGTCTTTTGTCTTCTTATCTGATATTTTATGAATTTTTTTTTTTTTGGCCTATCCTATCCGATCAGGTGTGGTAGAAAATTGGATAAACACTTTCGCATGAGGACAGACAACACCATCAGGTACAATGCAAACGCAGACATTGGCTCCAGTTGTTTTGGATTCCGATTTAAGACTTAAAATTTGAGATTTTTTATGTTTGATGTTAACTGGATAAGTTTTAAAAGCTTCAAAAAAAAAAAAAAACAGAGAAGACTTGAACGATGCTTGAAAGTTAGGGTTTTGAGGTTCATTAACTTGATGCTTGAAAAAAAAAAATTATATCTGTAGATGAAGGTCTGAACGATGAAGGCCACCAGATTACACCCAAACAGAGAGAGAGAGAGTACCTGGGGAGGTCGGGACTGAACGATGAAAGCCTGAGCTATGAAAGCAGAGGCTTGAGCGATAAAAACCGATGGAGGCAAGAGGAGAGGAGTGGAGTGAGGCGCTCGCTTAGTCAGTAGACGATAAAGTTGGTTAGTAATTAGAGTTTTAATTAATATATATATATATATATTAATTAATGCTGGTAGGGTAAGGTAAAAATGCGGAAATTGATGAGTATTCTGCATTCCTATCCGATTTAATCGGAAGACCAAAAACTTTTTTGCATTCCTACCCGATTTTTCTGCTAGTCGTAGGGTAGGGTAGGGTCGGATAGGGTAGAAAATTGCGGCCAATCGAAAATTTGAACACCCCTAATTATAAGTTCCACCTCTCGACCCTTAAGGGTGGTTCGGATAATTCAGATATCTAAAATTCAATTTTTTTTTACACCCTTAAGAATTAGTTATTTTTATCTCTTTAAGAATAGAACAATATTACAAAACTCAAATGAAATCCAAAAAATTACAACTTAAATGCACATCATCCATTGGATGAGTGGGTCCCATCAATTTTTTCAATGGGATCTACTCATCCCACACTCATCAAGGAATGATATGCATTTGAGTTACAATTTTTTGGGTTTCATTTAGGTTATGTAGCATTTTCCTTAAGGATATGCTCTAATCAATTTAAGTCACGAAGACCAACCGTTGAACTTGAACTTGAAGTAATAATCAACGCAAGTATAAACATTTTGCAACAAAAAAAAAAATCCACATCTCAAAATGAAATTCTAAGGTTTCAATCTTGGGAAGCCAGAGAGGGTGATAATACAGTTTCGCACCCTTCAATTTAGATAAGGTCTATATTATTACCAATTTAAAACATTGAAGATATAAATTAAAAATTTTCACAAGCAAAGTTTTTATTTCCTTTCTTTTTCTGCCATACTTGAGAAACAGGAAAGGCAAGGAGAACCCTTAAAAAGGAGTGTCTGTCTCATTCCTTTAACCCTTCTCTCTCTCTCTCGTTCGGATCTTTTATTGTACAGTAAGAGTCCTGTTCCTCAATATTTTTACACACAAAACAACATCACATCTTTATTGTACAACAGAGGATCTGTTCCCTCCTCTCTCTCTCTCTACTCCGGATCCTCTACTGTACTGTAGGAGTCCTATCCCTTAAAATGACATATTTTTATAGAAAACGACGTAGCATTCATACTGTGCAAGTGCAACAGAGGATCTCTTCTCCTCTCTCTCTTTGTGCCAACTCATAATTGGCCAATCCATAACTATCATCCATCCAGCTAGTCTATCAAGGGATAGTTACCTTCCTCCCAACTATAATATCTTCACCTACTGACGGACTCTCTCTGTCTCCTTCCCCTGTTTCCGGATTGATTTCCTTCAAATTAAGCAAAAACAAATGGCAGAAGAGGAACCAAAGAAGTTAGAGACTGAAGCACCATCATCGGACCCTCCACCACCGGCTCCGCCACCAGAACCTGTAGAAGCTCAACCTCCAAAAGATGTCGTCCAGGAGAGAGCCGTAATTCCACCTCCTGACAAAAAACCCGATGACTCCAAAGCACTCGCAATCGTTGAAAGTAATCTCTCTCTCTCTCTCATATGTACAACTCCTTTCTTCTTCATCTTTAGCCAATTCCATGGTTTCTGAAAGAATTTTGGATACTTTTTTCCTTTGATAAAGCAGCGAGGAAAAGAACAGAGAACAAATATACAAAATAAAGATTGGGTATGGGAGATGTTTTATTTTGGAGGTGAAATACAACTTTTTTCACCGGAGTTTTTGAGAACATATACAAAAGATTTAAACTCTCAATCTTCAAAAGCCAAACTGAATTGTAAGGAGACTTTGATATAACTGAAGAAGAGGGAAGAAGCACGAGAAAAAGAAAATGAAACTGTGGGGAACAAATATCTTTTCACTACAATTTTCGAGTTTTTGAGATGTAAAAAGATTTATTTCCTTTACCCATTAAAGGAAAAAATTGGATTTAGTCATAATAGCTAAAAACTTCTTCAGATCTATGAGTGATTATCAGGATTTCAAAGTCACAAATTCACACCCTTTTTCATTTATTCTGTTTTTTTTAGTTATTGGTCTAGCTCAGATTCATCCTCATCAAAATTTCTGAAATTCAATTCAATTCAATTCTAATAATTTCCTGTTGGGATTTACATTTTCAAAGTATGGAAAAACTCGGGAATTGGACGATCCTCCAATTCTCTTTGAAGGGTGAAGATGTTTCTACCTGAGCAAATCTTCCATCCAAACCCGAAAAACTCTTCGTAGCAACTCCCTCTCTCCTCATTTTCCATCCCACAACTCAGTAGCCAGCTTCACTGTTTAATTTTTTATGCATGTGACAGAGGCACCAGAACGTGGAGAGAAGAAAAGTTCTGAAGGCTCTGTCAACAGAGGTAACCAAGATTCCTTTTTCAACGTTCAGTTTCTCTAATTTGTTTGCACAAACATGTATGATTTGAAATTTTATTCCTTGTACTTTTTTTTTTCATCAGATGCTGTGCTTGCAAGAGTAGCAACAGAGAAGAGGCTGTCATTTGTCAGAGCTTGGGAGGAAAGTGAGAAGTCAAAAGCAGAGAACAAGTATAGAGCTTCTTGATCATCATATTGAGTATTTTATTGCCAATCTTTGTCACAAGAGTTTTAAGTTTTATGAAGTGGCATTGATTATACTAAAGGAAAATCCTTAATTGTTTCCAGCTGACAAAAAAAACACTGTTATTCTGATCTTGATAAGAGTAAAGGGAGAAGACTACGTCACCCAAAAAAAAATTCGGTATCGTATTGTCAAATTTTATAAGTTTTGTGGGTTGAGAACTTGAGATACAAATTTTTAGGTTTGTTTACAACTTTCGAGATTGTTTGGAATCGATCCTAGAATGTTTTAAGATCAATCCCAGGCAAATTTTTTTTTGGGTATAAAATCCATGCTTGAAGTTTTCCTTTTTATGAGGATGAGCTGAATCTGATATCTGATTGTCATAATTCAGTTAAATAGTGAATAATGGTTGTTATGGGAATCATATTTGCTAATTCTAACAATCTGAAATCCTTGAACAGAGCTCACAAAAAGCTATCTTCCATTGGTGCATGGGAGAACACTATGAAAGCAACTGTGGAGGCTGAGCTAAAAAAGGAGAAGGTAACAAATCATCATTTATTTTATAGAAGATTATGAAACTGCACTCACTACCCAATTAAAATTGTGAGAACCTCCTCATCTCTGTTCATTCTTCTGGTGAGAATATCCGGTTCTCACTACATGTGGCTTCTACTACTGCGGGATGATATCTGGGGCATTTCATCAAGATATACCATCAAGTAATTGTATGTTTAGGAAATCCAACTCAAAGGTACCTGCTCTAAAATGTAGTGGAGTGAAGAGAGTTTTCTTAGGCATTGATTGTGTAAAACTTTAGCAATCTTCTGATGGTGAAAAAGGCCTTACTTATCGGATTTGAGTATGTTTTGACATGATATATGTATGATGAGCAGGAGAAATTGGAGAAGAAGAAGGCACAATATGTAGAGAAAATGAAAAACAAGGTAGCCCTCGTCCACAAATCAGCAGAAGAAAAGCGGGCAATGATTGAAGCAAAACGCGGTGAAGACCTTCTTAAGGCGGAGGAGATGGCAGCAAAATGGCGTGCTACTGGCACCTCTCCTACAAAACTCCTCGGATGTTTTGGAAGCTGAAACTATCAGGTCTTATTTGAAAGTTGCTGAATTTTCCCTTTGTAAATTTTTCTTTGGGCTTTTATTTTACACTTTAGGTGTATTGTGTGCTTATATGCTGGGGGAGAATTGGTGATTGTTCATTATTATGTGTGCATAGTAGTGAATTTGTATGTATATTGCCATCACATGAAGAAAAATGTTCTTGAAAATGACTTATTACCAACTATCCTGAACTATCCCCCTCTCCCCTTAAAGAAAAAGGATTGCCCACTTCTTGGACTGCCTTCCCTTATTTTTTTTCCTCAGGTTAAACTAAGTACTGTTTCATATTGTTTTTCTAATTTTTTTTGTATAATTTTTATATTTTTATAGCACTATGGCTGTTACTCTGTTCGTGTGTTGATGTTTTTGGGGTTTAGAAGGCTTCAGAAGTTCAGTCTTGCTAGTCAGAGTTTATCGAAAATACGCCTCAGATAATATGGGATTGCAATGCTCTATATTAGTGAACACACAGAACTACTGGGAAAGTAGCCCACAAATTACCATATCGTATTTTGAGGTACCTTATCCCTAATTTTCTTCACAAAGAATATAATGAAATGTAACAATAAAGACAGTTTCACACATCTTCAGCATGCATAAAATATCTGGTGGATTACTAAAACATCAACCATGTAGATCAGTTTTTGAAGACAACCACTTAACAAAAACCCCTTAACTGTATTTGCTATGTCCTAGGAAGACCAACTAGAGTGATTAGAAGGTTCCTTACAGGTCATGTGACAGGCCCCAGAATGCCATCAGCTCCATGCATACCACTTCAAACAGTACCCTCTAGGCAATCTGATTTAATGTTGAGAAAAATGGAAACATCATCTGTCTCTCCTTCTAGTAGTTCCATATAATTACAACTGGGGATATCTAGCAGCAGCTTTTGTGCTGTATCCGAGAAATCATCCAATTCATATGAATTTGAGGAGCGTGAACCAACCGCCATATCTTCTGGATCCTGTTTGCAGCTAATCTGGGTCACATCTTTTTGTTTGTCAGCCTGGTTGATTGAGGTAAAGTTCTGGGCAAGCATTGAGACTCCTGAAACTGATTCAATTTTTGTCGATGAGGATGTCTCAGACATTGGGCTTTGACATGCCACTCCATCTTGTTCTATAGTTTTTCGAAATGACTCCCCCACTTCAGAATACCATAGACAGAGGAAGTAGTCGCACTCAGTTGATGATGGTTTGAGGAGCAATGAATTCATTGACTGCTGGGCCTCAGCCTCCACTCGGGCACTCTCGTTCTGTACCATATGGCGAGTCGATGCGGACTCGGGTTTCATGTGCATTGATTTAGTACCAGAGGATTGCCCATGGATCTGGAAGTTGAGGCCTTTATTCAACAACCGCTTCTTTAGATGAGAGTTCCAGAAATTCTTGATCTCATTGTCCGTTCGTCCTGGTAAATGGGAGGCTATGGCAGCCCACCTGAAAAAAGCAGGAACTAAGTCTGTGCAGCAAAGTAAAATTGCACAAATTCACAACACCTTAGCCAATTCACTTGGAAAACAACATAAATTAGAAAATTAAACACCAAATATTGAGTTCACTAGTGTTTATGTGCGGAAATAGCTTCTGCTGTTGCGGGGGTAAGACTACGTACATCTAACCCTCCCCAGACCCCGCAATGACAGGAGCCTCGTGCACCGGGTACGCCCACTAGTGTTTATGTAGCCTACAATTGTTCAGGATTCAGTAAATTTGCTGCTCCCACTAAGCTGCACTGAGAAATAATACTCTTCATTCTTAAATGCAACCAGTAAGTACAGTCGTAGATGAAATTTCACAAAAGCTCAACTCTGAAAGTATAGTACAGGTCTTGGAAAATCTAACAGATGCCAACAGCTATACATCCAAGTGGTATCCTAGGAGAGCCTCAAGGAAATCTTAACTTTGAAAACGCATGCCTGTAATACCAAATATGCAGAGCAGAGCGCGATTACCTTATCAAGTTGTCCTATTTCATTGATGTAGATCAGATGGGGGCTATATAGTTGTCACATTTGATTAAAACAAGGGTGGCATAGAACAGAAGCAAGGTATTTGGACTAACTTACTGCTTGCTAATGGTAACAAATATAATTTCAGAACTTAGCATTAATGCAGAAAGAGACTTATAATCCATGAAAGAGTACACTTTATGTGAAAGGACAAGTGTGCTTTACTTTTTTGGAGGGGTGAGGGGAAACGTCCCATGCTCTTCACATGTCCTATAAAAGCTTGTAAAATAATAAAATCCAAATGCTGACATCTTCCACCCAAAATTTGCAAAAGAATACGTGAAGCTAAGTAAAAATGTTGAACAAGAACATTTGTTTATTTTTTTTAGCACAACCTTATCGTGTAATGAATGATTTTGGACAAACTTCTTAACCATGATACCAGGAGTAAAGTAGTACAATAGTCCAATTTAGCATGCATCTTGGCCCTGTATGTGACAGAGAAGTTGCATATCAAACATCTAAACCTAACAAGCCGCAAGATAACTAGAGAGTCTAGAAGCAAAATTTAATGACAATCTCCAATGGTCATATACAAATTCAGCTAGTAAAAAGGAATCTGAAATAGAAAAATGAAGTAATTAATTACTTGTTACCCAGCATGCCTTGCAGCTGAACAATAGTATTCTGTTCCTCCGGACTTAAGGGACCAAGTTTAATGTCAGGGCGGAGATAGTTTGTCCACCGAAGCCTACAGCTCTTTCCGCATCGGAGAAGACCTAGAAAAATGGTTTAATGCAATTTCTCAACTAATTTCTGGATTTTATCCAACAGTTGAAAATGAGACTCTATATGATGTTATGTAAGAACACAAAATAGCCAACACAAGAGCCCCTTTTAATTTTATGAGTAATCAAAATATAGGTGCAGGTCTTTACGTGCAAGTTCTTGAGTTCTTGGATTTGATTTGGTTATGTAAAGAACACATTAGTTTGATTTTCCATGTGTTGGTCCAATCAGTGAATCAAAGACGGGAACCTACTAATGTCGTAGGCATAAAGAACTAAACATATTTCCTACATTTTGCATATCTTATGTGTCACACATCACTTGATTGATGCAAACTAACTCCTATTTAATCTCATTGGCTTTTTAACTGTGTTCAACCATAGTATTAGCTGGTTTAGACACTGTAAACAAGTCTGTCTTTCAGTTGAAATATATTTTGATTTTCTGCAGTTTAAGAAAATTTGCAACAAGATAAACAAAAGAGGCCTTAGCCTCTTACAACATACAAGTCAACACAAAGGTGTTCCAAACTAAATAAAATCAAAACCAAACCAAGCGTTATGTCTCAATCATTTGAGGTCGGCTATATGAGTCATTCTTCACTCATTTCATATATTTTCTTATTCTTTCGTTTAATTTTATCTCCTCTATCGGCCTCCGTTATGGCCAAATCAGAATTCCATTGCCATCACTAAAAGATGCATCATCAACCATCAAAGTATTTAACCTTCAAATTCTTTCCAAACCTAATACTCAACAATCAATCTAAAAGATGCATACCCAAGCTATCACAAGATATTGGAGATGGGTCCATTAACTAATCGAGCAAGGTATTTCTTCAAACCTTAATAATTTTTTTATACTGAAAACGAACTTCTGGTATTTATAGTTAGAGAAAAAGAAACCAAAAAAAAAACCCAATACTAGAAATTTAATTTATAAACCGAAAAAAAGAAGAAATTTTTGTGTATAATACTAGAACAAAATGGAACCTGCACGTTGAGGGAGAGAACGCCATGTACCATGGCCATTCTTGGTGATGAAGTCAACAAGAATCTTATCCTCTTCAGGACTCCATGCTCCTTTCCTCACTGCATCTTTGTCACAACAAGGTGCTCTTCCCATCTTCTCCCTCTTTCTCTCTCTCCTCATTCAACCCTCAAAGCACCAGAAAGTCTTTATGGGTATTTTTTTTTTGCGAGCTGTGGAGAGAGAAACAGATATGTAGATGTTGATAAGACCGATCAAACGAATGTCGAAGGCATTGAATGCTCTGGATCCCATCTTCTTCATTAATCGAAACACATTATCGCAGAAATCCGTACAACCCGTAATCAATATCGGTTGGGGTCTTCAGAATGTGGACTTTGCATTTACTCTTCGTTACATTACCATCTTGTACTACGGCCAAATATATATAGTCTCTCTCAGCCACATTTTACGGAGAAAATCGAAAAAAAAATGGCGGAAACGAAAAGGAGGTGAATTTGGTAGCGATGGATACTCACCAGAAAGTCACGTGTTTGTGGCTAATCATAATTTTTGGGGAGTTGAGTTGATGAGTTCACATTTTTTGTCTATGTTCTTCGATCCAACAGTAAGTTTAGGGCTTGTTCGACCACCATATTCGATTTCGGGAGCTGAAAATTTCGAGAATTAGAAAATGTTTCTCTCTCTGCTGCTAAGCTGCTGCTCTGAGCTGGTGTGCTTAGGCTCTCCGGTGTACTTCTTGGGTGAATCACATTTAACATTTTGCACCCTATAAGATTTTAAAATTTTTAATTTACACTTATAATAATTAGTTTTCTCATATTACACCCTGACACCCTCGGTATTATAAAATAGTTGTAATGTGATACTAACACTAACTTCCATAATTATTTTTATCAAAACTCACTGCGTTTAGTGTGGGGGCCACAGAGCAGATTTGACAAAAGTTATAACAGAAATCAGTATAAGAACAATATTGAAACTATTTTATATTATTAAGGGTGTAATATGAAAAAAATAATTATTAAGAGTATAAATTAAAAATTTTAAAATATTTTAGATTCAAAGTGTGATTTGCTCTTACTTCATTTACATGCTAAAAGAGTAAAAGATCACAGAAAGATTGTGAAGTGATCAGGAAAATTCTATTTCGGCCCCTATAGTTTGGTCGAATTACACTTTACTCCCATCAAAGATAATATCTTAATAACTATTTTGAGTTCGCATACCAAATACGTACGTGGATGTGCATGGCCGGAGCAGGCATTGGACATTGGAGGGCCGGATAGAGAGGACCGTAGCTGGCTTGTTTTTTTGGGTCGGGTAATAAACAGTTGCAAGCCAACCTGACACATGGTCAACCTTGGTACAATCTATATAATACATCATATATAAGTGTTTGAATTTATGGGGAGTATATTTTCTTCCTCAAATTTCACACACTATCCCCCCAAATTTCAAAAACTCAACACACACACTCCACAACACACAGCTGCACATGCATACACACATTCTAATGCATGCACAATGTAATAATTCAGTGTATAGTAACTTTAGTCACGAGATATCGCTAGTACAACAATATCATAAAAACCCTTGCCATCGGGCCCGCAATCTACTTAGCTGGCTTGTAATTTTTATTTTTTTTATTTAATCGTGTTCGGATTAGTTTATGCGCACTTCGATTAATTTTTTCTCGGTCTGATAAAAAACAGACCATCAATATCGGGATTAAGATATTCATGAGGGATAAATCTCTCATAGCCTAGCCTCAAGGGACCAAGATTCGAACTCAGGACTTTTAAATTTGCAGTTCGTCGCTGTTATCACTTGTGTTATCCCTTGGGTTTGCTAGCTTGTAATTTTGGCGGATCGATGGGTCAGACTACCTTTATGGGCGGGTCCGTTAGCTCCATCTGTCCAAGATGGGGCAAAAAGAAGACTTACAACCTTTTTTTTCTTTTTTATCAAGTAGTGTACAGAGTAGCTTATGCGCATTTTGAATGATCGTCTAATCCCCTCTTTAGTCAGATCAAAGGTATTCATGAGGCATAATTCTCTTATGACCTGATCCCAAGAAATTGTTAAAATTTAAATTAAGGACATCTGAGTTTACATTTTGTCTTAGTTACTATTCAATACTAAATATGACTAGTAACTTTTTTTAAGAAAATGTAATTTGATTTTAATTTGTAGATCTAATTTGAGAACTTAATCGATTACAATTTTTGGGTTAAAATGAATTACATTTAATATTGAAACTCACAACTAATCTAACGAATGCATAAATTAAGCCCCAAACTTGGGTTCTTATAGCATTACTTTTCCTTTTAACATACACATATCAATTTGAACAGAGTTCAAATCTCAAACATATTGTTAGGAATTGAGACCGCGTTTCTTGTACCTGCCCAAAAAGTGTACAATTCGCATTAAACATCACATAGCTCCAGTAACAATATATGCAATGAATGTGTCAATGTTGGAGTTTCCATGCATATGAGTAGAGGAATCTAACTGAGTTGTCAATACTACTTTAATTATCCTTATCCTTATCCTTATCCTTAAACCTTAAAACCAATTTAAAAATGGACCCACTATGTTTCCATTTGTTTTGCCGTCCCTCGCATGTTTAAGCTTTTCTCCACCGCGTATGGGTATCTTTTGAGCACACAACGAATAACTTCACCTCCAAGTTCTCTCTCATTTCCTTGTTCCTTCTCCTTTCCTTTCCTATAAACCTCCTTTTTCTTCCTCTTCAAGTCTCAAAACACCACAAGCCAGAGTCACTTTCCAAAGAGCTTTTTTCAATTCTCCAAAGTTTGACCCACCAAAAACTTTAATCTTTTTAAGCCTTTGAACTTCTCTAGAGAGAGAGAGAGTCTTATCCATTCAAAAAGATTGTTTAGAGATGGTGAAGCTAACAATAGTTGGAAGGGTGTGCGATGGGTTGCCTCTAGCCCAAGGTCAAAGATATGTCAATGAAAAGAATGACAACTTCTCAAGTTACAAGCAACAAGGAGAGTTCATACTAGAAGAAATCTCAAGAGGAACCTTGCCAATCTCAAAGATGACCATTCGCGTCGATCAACACTGTTTCAAGTATCTTTTTCTTCTCCCATTTCAGCAAAAAATAGCACCTTCTTATGAATACATGTCATTGGATTGTGTCTGTCTTAATGTCTTTAGGATCACATTTTTAGGACTTCCAAAGTGTCATCATTTACATCTTTTATGTCATTCTTGTTGATGACTCCAAGACTCCTTGATGGCTCAGTTGTGATAAAATACTTTTGAGCAAAGTGGATTTGTCTAAGTGGTTAAGAAGTTGTACAGTGTATACCCTTAGGCACGACCTGGGGTCAAGTCAAACCCTCAAAATGCGAGTTTTATTCCCCGTTCCCCTTGGAGTAAGCTTACTCATTGACGTAAATGAAAGAAAATTTGATAAATTGAATGCATTTGAGTGCCATAACATGATTTTTGGTTGTATGCCTGTCAATGCAATAGAACTAATGTAATGCAAATTAAGCTCTATAGGAATTACATCTCAAAATAGCGGTGACTACATTTGTTTATTAAACTTAATGTTGTGGTTTTCAGCTATATGGTTGAGAATGGAGTTTGCTTCATTACACTCTGTGATTCCTCATATCCAATAAAGCTAGCCTTCCACTATTTACAAGATTTGCAAAGGGAGTTTGAGAAGTTTGATATGAGCCTCTTGGAGAAAATTACAAAACCATACAGCTTTGTTAGATTTGGTAAAGCCTATTATGTTCCATAATCTTAATCTTCTTTTCCTTTGCTTCCCAGCAATCAGTAAATACCAATATTTGATGACTCGAGTTAATTCTTATTCGTTTCCTGTGGCTTGAAGATGGCATTATTAGCAGTACTAGAAGGCAATACATAGATACAAGGACACAGGCAAATCTATCAAAGCTAAGTGCTAATCGTCGACAGGAACTAGATATTGTTACAGAACATATATCTGAAATATTTGAAAGAAGACGAAGAACGGGTGAGCTTATTATCATACTTAAGTGTTTCTATTGTTGAACTTCATTTACATTCAAGATGTGCAAATTAATAATGTGAATTTTTTTTTTTAATAGCATCAGAGATGCTGGAAATAATGATGGAAGTGCCTCGAAATGTATCTCCAGTCTGGGGTTCCAAAAGTCTTGAGGTATGTACATCAATGTGCAATAGACAAACAAGTCCATGTACCTTTCTCATTTGCCAAGAGGAAAAGCTTAATAAAGGTTTAGCAACCAACAAAGAACAACATTTTCAAACTCCCCCTAAATTTTAGCCTTTCCCTTTTTCTAAGCAGGTTATTGCATTGAAATGGACACCAATTTCAATTATTCTCATGGTAGCTGCAGTTCTTCTATGGACCAGGGTAATCCTCTCTCAGATGATTTCATTGTAACCTCATTTTAATGTCGCTGATGTTAGGTTAGACGCAGATTGGTACTTTAAGAGCAAGTATATAGACATGACATGAACCTTGTAAGTATGTAACTATACGTGCAGGATGTATATTGGCTTCCAATGTCCATGTGAATAAACTTGGTGTTATGAGTTATGTTGTCTGGGGGTCATAGAACAATCAAGGAGAAGAGGAGTTTCAGGCGAATTCTGGGATTCAAGTTTGTGCAAATTACTGCTGATTTTTAAAAGCCTCTGCTAAATTCGTTTTGTATCTCCCCTGTAAATATTATTAAGTCTATTGTACATTGCAGTCAATGACTTCAGTTTGTTTGTAATACTTTATAACTTTCAACATAGCAGTTACATATCTGCAGATTCGTAAGCATGGTCTGAGGCAGTGAAATGTGGCTCATTCTTTCATAACCGTATGAAAAAGACTGAATTTTCAGTATCTTAAATATGTTAGTGATCAATGTTGTATCCATTGATTCTAAGGGAAATAGTTCTTGATTTCTATCGATAATCCAGCAATATAGTATAAATTTAGAGGCCTGTAGCTGCCATGAATGTGCCTCACAAACATTTTAAAACTGCAAATAAATGAGTCAATAATAGTGAATCACTTTGGGGGAGTTGGAAGGCAACAGGGTGTTCTATAGGCATCAATGCTTGTTGTATATTGCCTGCCCTTCCTCTTCAACTGCTTAATGCATAAATTGAAGTCTTTTCGCATATATACAGTGCAAGGGCTCCCATATCGAGTTATCCTTTCCTAAAGCAGGAATGACTTACAGAATCACTTGTGTTTAGGATGACTGCTATATAAGGCCTACTTGGATTACAGATCAAAAGGAATTGCACCCTTCTTGCATGTCGTTGAATATCAATTACAACATGCCAACCAGTTTGCACTGTTAGAGTAATCCAGTATATTAGCTTTAGGGGTAGATTAGTCATTTATGTTATTATGTTTTGCCCTAGTATATAAGACTATTATTGTGTAGTCTATCTTAATTAATTAGTCTGTAATACTCTGGTTATTCTGAATGAACAATCTTTTCTATTTCATTGATGAATATTAACATGGTATCAGAGCCAATGTTACGGCCATCAAGATCCTAGCCAGTCTCACGATCATTGATGATCTTCGAATCGATGATGTCAACGTACTGGGCAAAGGGTTGTTCGAGGGACTGATCGGTGGTGGCCCAGACCAACCCACCCACCAAACATCTGCAGACGCCATTGAGAGAGGGAGAGAGAGAGCGATTGTGCACCGACTGTGCACCGATTGCCTGACTGTGCACCGACTATGCACCGATTGCCTGACTGTGCACCGACTGCCTCCTTGGGTGTATTTTGTGAGTTTCGGTGGCTGTTCTCCTGCTTCCTTATGCATCGACTGCTCCCTTCTACACCGACTGCCTCCTTACAGTGCACCGACTGCCTCCTTTGATTTCTTGTGTTCGACTGGTCTTATTCTGCTGATCGTTGTCTTCTCTCGGCTGGTGTTTGGAGTCTGTTGGATATATTGTGGGCTGCTTAGTTGGGTTTTTGTTGTGGGCTTACTGGACAATAATAGGCGCTGGGTTTGGACTGATTTGTTTGTTCTGCTTTTGTTGTGGGTTGTTTTGTTTTGTCTTTTGTTGGGTATTATTTTGTTGAGACCTCTTGTTAACATTATGGCAAGTGGACACTCTGATTCTCTTCAAGCTATTAGTATCAGATTAAATGGTGAAAATTATATATATTGGTCTTATGTTATGAAGAATTTCCTGTTGGGGAAAGAGATGTGGAGTTATGTTAGTGGTGATTTGCAAGCTCCAACAGATTCGAAGGCAGAGAAATATGCTGAATTAAAGAATACCTGGGAAGTCAACAATGCTAAAATTATCACTTGGATTAACAACTCAGTTGATCAGACCATTGGTGTGCATTTGGCTAAGTTTAACACAGCCAAACAGATTTTGGATTATTTAGCTACATTGTTTGTTCAGTCTAATTTTGCAAAGAGATATCAGCTTGAACATGAAATTCGAACTACACGTCAGGGTGATAAGACCATACAAGAGTTCTACTCGGTTATGACTAGATTTTGGGATCAGTTAGCACTTGCTGAGCCAGCTGAATTGAGTACCCATATGGTTTATCGTACCTTTAGGGAGGAGCAGAGGTTGGTACAGTTTTTGATGGCCCTTAGAGATGACTTTGATGGCCTTTGTGGTTCTATTCTCCATCGTCTCCCACTTCCCACAGTTGATGCAGTAGTGAATGAGCTCCTGGCTGAAGAAGTCCGTCTTAAGACTCTTTCTGGAAAAGGTCTTCTTTCATTGCCTAATCAGACTGTACTGGCTGTACCACCCAGAGGGACTTCTCATTCATAGACTAGATATCGGGGTCGAGCTGCTTCGGATGAGTGTAGTTTTTGTCGTGAGAAGGGTCAGTGGAAGGCTCAATGTCCTAAATTAGTGAACAAGAATGTCAAAGGGGCCTTACAGCAGCCATTTAGGCCCAAAGATCGTCATACAGCCGCAACTGCTTCACCAGTGGATGAGACACTCCCATCAGCTCCCAGTATGACTATGATAGCTGATCAGTTGCAGAAGCTTCTTTCTCTTCATCAACTAGGTGCCCTTTCAGTTTCTCCTTCCACAGGTTCCTTTACTACAGGACCTTCAGGTATCTCTCGCACTGCTTGGGTTTTTAACTCAGGAGCCACCCATCATATGACTAGTAATTCTTCCTTATTTGTTTCTATTATTTCTCCTCCCTCTATATCTGTCCTTGCAGCCAATGGCACCCAAATGTCTTTGGCTGGTGTTGGAACTATCATGTCTTCCCAACTTACACTTCCTGATGTCTACTATATTGCCCAACTTACTTTAAATTTAATATCTGTTAGTCAGTTGTTTGATTCGGGATTCTTAGTTCATTTTTCTTCTACTGGTTGTGTTGTGCAGGATCCACGGTCCAAGAAGCTGATTGGGACAGGCCATAGAAATGGAGGGCTATATGTGTTGGACGAACTTCATGTCCCTGAAGTTATTGCATCTACTGTTGATTTATCTTCTTTTCAATTGAGTCCAAAATCATCTAGTTTTTATTTATGACATTCTCGTTTAGGTCATGTTTCTCATTCTCGTTTAAAATTTCTAACTTCTACTGGTAGTTTGGGTAGTTTAGAGTGTCATGATATTTCAGATTGTAGTGGCTGCAAGTTGACTAAATTTACTGCATTACCTTTCAATAAAAGTAATTCTCGTTCTCTTGCACCTTTTGATCTTGTACATTCTGATATTTGGGGACCAGCTCCTATTGCTACTAAAGGGGGGTCTAGATATTATGTTTCCTTTATTGATGATCATACCAGATATTGTTGGGTGTACCTAATGACACGTAGGTCTGAGTTCTTTTCCATTTTCTCTACTTTTCGTGCTATGGTGCGTACTCAATATTCTTCTATCATCAAATGTTTCCGCTGTGATCAAGGTGGAGAATATTCCTTTAGTGCTTTTCGTGATTTGTTGAAATCTGATGGTACTATTTTCCAGTCTTCTTGTACTGACACACCTGCTCAGAATGGAGTGGTAGAACGGAAACATCGTCACATTATTGAGACAGCTCGTTCTCTGTTGTTGTCATCCAGTGTTCCTAGCTCCTTTTGGGGCGAAACAGTTCTTACAGCAGTTCATCTGATTAATTGCATTCCTACAATCCTTAATTCTGGTGTCTCACCTTTTGAAAAACTATGTGGTAAGACACCTGACTATTTCTCCTTACGTGTGTTTGGATGTACATGCTTTGTTCTGCTACCTAGTGTTAATCGTACTAAACTCTCAGCTCGTTCAGTCTTATGTGTCTTTCTTGGCTATGGTGAGGGACAAAAGGGATTTTAGTGTTATGATCCTAGTACACAAAAACTCTATGTTTCTCGCCATGTTGTTTTTATGGAGCATATTCCTTTTTTCTCTATTCCATCTAGTTCTTCATCTCTACATAAATCTGATCTTATCTATCTTGATTCATTTCCCTCTAATGTTTCTTCTGACTCTTATGTTGGTGATATGACTGTGGCTGATCTTCCCTCCTCTTCTTCTTCTCCTTCCTCTTTGCCTGATTTGTCTGTTACCCGTCCCTCGATTGTGCATACTTATGTTCGCAGGACTCCCACTGTCTCCTCCACAGATGTTGTGCCTTCATCTGCACCTCTTGGCTCCCAATCAATTTCTGACACCGTGGATCACACTCCTCGTTACCCTCAGCGCACTCGGAAGTGTCCTGACAGGTTTGGTTGGTCCAACTCTTGTTATTCTTCTGCTTTTTGTTCTTTTCTGACTTCTATACATTCTCTGTCTGAACCAACCTCCTATAAGGAGGCTATATTTGATCCTCTTTGGCAACAGGCTATGGATGAGGAGTTTTCTGCGCTACATAAGACTCGAGCTTGGGAGTTGGTGCATTTAACTCCTGGTAAACGCCCCATTGGTTGTAAGTGGGTTTATAAAATCAAAACCCAATCTGATGGTTCTGTGGAAAGGTACAATGCTAGATTAGTGGCCAAGGGTTTTGCTCAAGAGTATGGGCTTGACTATGATGAGACATTTGCTCCAGTGGCTAAGATGACCACGATTCGCATAGTAATTGCTGTGGCAGCTGTTCGTCAGTGGAGCCTATCCCAAATGGATGTAAAAAATGCTTTTCTTCATGGTGATTTGTCTGAAGAGGTCTATATGAATCCTCCTCCTGGGTTGCCTTGTAGTCCTGGTCATGTGTGCAAACTTCACAAGGCTTTATATGGTCTAAAAAAGGCCCCGAGGGCATGGTTTGCAAAATTCTCTTCCGTTATATGTGAGTTGGGCTTTTGTGTGCTAGTGATCATGATTCTGCTCTCTTCCTTCGATCCACTTCTTCTGGTTTCATACTTCTATTACTTTATGTGGATGACATGATTATTACAGGTGATGACAATGTTGGAATTCAGTTGTTGAAAACTCAGTTACAGGAGTATTTTGAGATGAAAGATTTGGGTCCCCTTCGATATTTCTTAGGGATTGAGATTGCTTCATCTCCCAAGGGTTATCTTCTTTCTCAGTCAAAATATACTTCAGATGTTCTTCAGCGAGCTGGCTTATCGGATACTCGAACTGTTGACACACCCTTGGAGCTTAATGTTCGTTATACTTCCTCTTAGGGTTCTCTTCTGTCTGATCCTACCTTATATCGTACTATTGTTGGGAGTTTGGTGTATCTTACTGTTACTCGTCCAGATATTGCTTATGCGGTTCATGTGGTTAGTCAGTTTGTTGCTGCACCTACCACACTTCACTGGTCTGCTGTTCTTCGGATTCTTCGATATCTACGGGGTACATTGCATCAGAGTTTATTATTTTCTTCTTCTTCGTCTCTGGAGCTCCGTGCTTACTCTGATGCGGACTGGGCTGGTGACTCTATGGATCGTAAATCCACCACTGGTTTTTGTCTCTTTCTTGGTGATTCTCTTATTTCCTGGAAAAACAAGAAGCAAACTGTTGTAGCTCGCTCTTGCTGAAGCTGAGTATCGTGCTATGGCCTCTACCACAACAGAGATAGTTTGGTTGCGTTGGTTGCTTGCTGATCTTGGCATTTCCTTGACTACTCCTACTCCTATGTATTGTGATAACACCAGTGCCATCCAGATTGCTCACAACTCGGTGTTTCATGAACGCACCAAACATATAGAGATTGATTGTCACTTTGTGCGTCATCATCTTCAGCTGGGCACGATCTCTCTCCCATATCTTCCTTCAACTATGCAGTTAGCATATTTCTTCACCAAATCTCACACCATCGCGCGCTTTCGTTTTCTCCTTGGCAAACTCTTGATGTTGGATGCTATCACATCATGAGTTTGGGGGGGGGGGATGTTAGAGTAATCCAGTATATTAGCTTTAGGGGTAGATTAGTCATTTATGTTATTATGTTTTGCCCTAGTATATAAGACTATTATTGTGTAGTCTATCTTAATTAATTAGTCTGTAATACTCTGGTTATTCTGAATGAACAATCTTTTCTATTTCATTGATGAATATTAACATGCACAACCGCGTAAAATTGTGGCAACATGATACTGGTTAAACTGGCGTGTCCACATCAAAAACTTGGATTTACACAATGGTTGGGACTGTTGATTCTTGGGAACACTTCGTCTTTGGCAACATGTCAGAGAGATTTGATACTATCCTGTATAATTCATCGTCGGGTCAATAGAAGTAGAGAGAAAATAATAAACACAGTGCAAGTTACTTGGCAGTTGCAAACTCTGGTGGCTGTTGGAATTAGTTTTAGTTCCTTGGCTTTAGTTTTACAGCATCTTTCTGTTCAATCTCTTATTAAGTCATGATTTGCTGCTTTCATCATTTGTCTCTAATGTTAGTACTTTGCTCAGCTTTTTCTTGATTTTCTTACATAAAAGTCGGTATCAATTAAACATAGGAGAAAAAATATAGCTCCAAGCGCTACTTATTAAAATGTCACAAATCATTACAGAGACCCATACAGTTGACTTTCAAATGATTTACACAAAGGGAGTCCTTGAAAGCAACTTCATGGGAACAATAATTACTAATTGAACCTCTTTGATTTCTGATGGTTTATTTCCAATGCATTCCCCCATGCAAAGAAAAAGAGGTGGCCTCACATCAGATGATTCTCAATGACCTGTTTTATTAGTCCATGTAGTGTGCTAGTGTAATTAGAAGTTATTCTTCCCTGAAGTTGCTTCAAAAGCACCTCTCATAAATACATTGCATCATTGTTCATGTGGAAATCTTCGGAGATAAAATCAAATAAACCACTCTCTGAAATCTGATCCTCAAACTTCATTTGTGGATGAAATATATCATCAACTGAACCACTGCTTAGCCCTTGGTGAATTTCTCCACAAAAAGTTCCTTCGTTTTGCAATGTACCATGCATAAATCCAGTTTGGAAATGTGAATTAAGGATCAGATTATCCTTTGAAACAACTTGATTGCTTGCATTCTTGAAGCCCTGGCCTTGAAATTCATCCAGTGACAACCACTCAGCAAATAGTAGCTTTGGTAAATTGCTCTGGCGGGTCTTTTTTGGAAAATTGAATTCCTGTGGTACACATTGATCTGTATCTGTCGACGATCCCCCCATTTGTTGAAACGAGTCCATACTTGGATTCCTGTTTGTCGATTTTGGGGAAAAAAGTGAGCAGTCCACATTTTCCATGATTGAACTTGTGTGTGTAGATGTATTCTGCACTTCAGTTTCTTCAGCTTTTGATACTTTTTTCTTCAAATAAGAATGCCAATAGTTCTTGATTTCGTTATCAGTTCTTCCTGGCAAATGCTGTGCTATCTGAGACCACCTGACCAATTTAACAGTATGCCCCTGATGAGTTTCTTTTACTTTTTCTTAACAACCCATTTTTTTACACATGATATAATATATCGACCTAAATTTATTTAGAAAAAAAACTTACAAAAGTTTGTTTCACCATCTACAACGGTGTTGGGTCAACCATCTAGAAGGGTAATGGTTTAGAATATAATGCAATATAAGTAAGATAATGCTCCAAAGTTACTTACTTGTTGCCTAACAAGGCATGAAGGGTCAGGATGGTCTCCTCTTCTTGTATGGTAAACATTCCTCTCTTTAATCCTGGCCTCAGATAATTAATCCACCTGAGTCTGCAACTCTTTCCATTTCTTTTCAAACCTGCAAGTATTAGAGGGTTTTCACTTGACTTGTTCCGGTACCAGAGAGGTCAGAAATCAACTAATAAGATTGATACTTTCTTACTATATCACATTGCCTCTAATCTAACAAATGGGATTCATTGAGAAAGATCATTCACCAAGGATAGGAAAGGAATTACCCCCCCCTGTTTACACGTGACACGCCCTCATTGGACAAAACGAGGAGGTATGAAACTGAAAAAATTATAGTAATGCTACGCTTTTCAAATATCCTGACTGTATACATGCTTAATAATTCTTAAGCTTGGAAACTGTTAATCTGTGGGCATGTTAATGATGTCATTCACAGGCTACATGTATCAATGCTTAGAAATGGTTTTAGACATACAAGTATGCAACACTAAAAGGTCTTGGAACACATTAAACATGGCAACTACAGAATGTACAGTTCCCTTCGGCAGAATAATGGCGAAGTTAACTCACCGGCGTTGATGGCTACAGAGCTCCAGCAGCCATGGCCATGCTTGAGAATGTAACTTCTAAGCCTTAAGTCTTCATCCGGTGACCATAAGCCTTTCCTGTGCTTCTGATTTGGCTTCTCCAGTGTCTTACACCCCATGATGCAAAGAAAAAAATTCAAAAGGGACAAATAAATGTAGTCTACTATCTGAGCTTATGACTTTGTGTGTGTGTAGAGAGAGAGAGAGAGAGAGTTGATGGTGAGGTAATGGACAGCAGACCTAGATGGTCTAGAATTTAAAGGGATGATTAGTTGTAGTTTGCTCTTTCTAAAAGTAAACAATTATATAGTCCAATCAAATTTTCTTCAACCAAAAAGAGAAAAAGAAAGAAAGAACAGAAAAAACTTACATATTAAGCGAATCATAGCCAAGTTTTTCTAATATGTAAACCGTCTTTGAAGATATAAAAAATTATCAATATTCCTTGTACTTTTTCTTTTATGTGGCTGAGTCAGGCTGACCTTTACATACATACCCAATTACTACAATCGGTGTCCCCTTCGGAGAATGCTTAGAATTGACATAACAGCCTTAAATTCAGCAAAAGTCTCTTCCGACATCAGAAAAATGTTCTTGTGCCTTTTCCCTTTTAGTTTCATGGTATAGATAAAAAATCAGGTAACCTTAAGAACTTGATTTAATACAATCTTAATCAGAAACATCTATGAAAAGACACACATGCACGCGCACACACACGCAAAAAATCCTTAAGAGGGATATGGCAATGTCTAACAATATGAGATGTTCGGGACTAAAAAACTTATCGGCTAAAACATGGTACAAAACAATTTTCATCAACAGTAACATCTATGGATGTTTTCTGCAGTAGTTTTGGCTCTTTTATTTTGCCCCAGCAGTTAGAATTTTTGATAAACATCAAGTGATGTCCATTTGATATGCAAAACACCTTCACTTTCTTAAGAACAATCACTATAACTCTTGGAATACATATGTGGTGTGATGTTATGGTGGCAAATTGGACCCTTTTTCAGCTTGGTTTGATCAAGTACTGCAGATTTTTACAGTTGGTGGTTCAAAGAAACTTGTAAGTTCTAGAATATACCGGGAGATTCAACAACTTTTGCTCTAATTTCTTCTCAATTCTCAACAACAATATAGCAATATAAAAAGCTCGTGAGTGTCAACACATGTTGTTTAATTAGCCTCAACTAATACATCAACTTGATAGCTTACATTTCATCGGCAAAAAAATACCAAACACTAAAAAACTATTGATTCAACTTTGATCATCCAATAATCTTATGATCAAATCTTAGTCAAATATTCCTTTCATGAGGAATTTCCTGGCAGAAAATGTAATGTTTATAACAAATGACTTGTATAAATTCCAAGGGTAAATTACAATTACACCCCTAAACTATCACCATTTTTCACTTTGCCCCCTCAACTAACAATTTCTCACATTGCACCCTAAACTAAGTTTTATTTCATATTGTCCCCAATCGCATGTTATCTTTTTGGACGGAAATTGCTGACATGTCACAGTGTCGAGGTAAAGTCAAAAAAATTACATATTGTGGGGCACAAAATGAAATAACTTACCATTAAATATGTAACAAACGTTAATAATTGGGACAATCTGGTAGTTGAGAGGGCAATGTGAGAAATCTGATAGTTGAGAGGGCGAAGTGAAAAAAGGGTAAGTGTAATTTATCCAAATTCCAATGATTTATCAATCATTGTTGAAGAATATCAAGCCTGATTTGGCAGCATAGAGAACGGAATAAAACATTGTACACTTGTACTAAGCTCTTTAAAACCTTTGACAAGTGATGTTTTTTTTTTAATCATGGTAGACTTGAGAGAGCATAAAATAAATTTAAGTGGTATTGCGTGTGTTGTTTCCAATCAAAATATTAAGGAACTTCTAAAATCAATAACCTAACATGGTGTTATGTCAACCCTTTTTCCAATTTGTCCACACAGAATATATGAAACAATTTGTATAAGATTTTTTATTTGAAATATGATCAAGAGCCGCCATTAGATTAATCAAAACATAACAACAAAGTCATTGTTTATAGTACACGTGCCAAATAATGGTTTGGCAATATGAATTGTTACATTAATTATAGCATCAATAATATTTTTCAGTTAAACCCAATCATCCTATTTTTTTCAGCGATAGTAAGTAAGTATAGGTTACAAGTTCGAGTTTTTTTTTTCCAAGATAAATATAAGATTGATTATCATTTATTTCTTTTCAACTTTGCCCTAGACAAAATTTCAGTGCACTGGTATGGAAATTTTTAGTAACCTTTCACACTGGCATTCCCATTCGGAGTAGGTGTTGAGGTCGTTCGAGAAAATCAATTAATAAAATTCATCACTTTTATCCACCATACAAGGGGGGGGGGGGGGGGGGGGGGGGGATTGAAGCCAATTTTTGAATTTTTTTTTTTGTTTATTTTAACAGGAAATTGGACGAAAGAAATTGATATCGACAATTCACATGATTAAACATTAACTAAAGATAATGTCTATGTAACTTTTCTCAAAAGAATATTGTTTGCTTGCAATAGAAGATCCTGATTTCATAAAAGGATCGTACGCACGAACCAAGCTAGAGATTCATGCCAATCCATGTTGCTAATATTTCAATCTTCAAACAAGAACTAAGGCACTCATTCGACCTGCTAGTTAGACATGAGGTCGAATATATCCCATTACCAAAAGAAAAAGTCCTTTCTCCCGGAACCAACTGTTGTAACATAGAGCTACCTGAAAAAAACTCTTCCTTATGCGACTACAAGCACAGGAAGGAAAGCAAGCTACCCAACAAAATCAAGCAAATCCCAAATCTCCAAAGATGAAAACTCATCATTGTCGTCGACGTCAATGGCAAGCCATTGGAGAAGACTGAAAAATTCACATGCTTCTCGCCAAAGCAATTCATGTCTTGGTAGTGAAGTCTTCATTCCAAAGTCAAAGGACTTGATACACGTCCAAAGCTAAGTCAAAAGGCAACTATTGGACAAAGCAACCAACCTTGTTCTTCTCAAATATGCCAAATATGTATTCCCCAATGAAAGTGATGCCTTCAACAAACACAGCATAAAAGAAATGCATCCGTAGCCAGACCCAGTGGATTTGGGAGACATACTTCATGAAGAATAAAGAATATATGGTTGTTTATATGCTGAGAAAGAACATAACAAACAACAAAAATAATAATCTCTCTTTACAACTGTGTTAAAATAGGATCAATTGCAAGCAAGTAGTAGAATTAAAATGCCAAAAATGCGAGAAGTGAAAACCTCAAAAGTAAAACAGTTGCAGTATTGTAATACGATTCTAACTACTGCTGTAATAAAAATAGTAGAATTACAACCTGTCTCCCTGGGTATATACCCAGAGCTTTACAACTTTCACTGAAGAATAATTCTCAATTCATGTTTACAAAAGCGGAGTAAATTTACTCGCATTGACATACATAACATTACTGTGGCAAACACCCACTCCTATCTGGTGACAAATAGGTCAATGATTTTCAGTTCAGACGCTATAAGTCACCTAACTATCAAACAAGAAAAAAGCATATAATTCATGATGAACTGATAAAGAACAGACTTACAATTGGTAACTTAAATAACCAAGACCCTGTGTGGGCAAAGGGCCTAATGTCACACAAATAAAAACTTGATATAAGAAGGTTTAACTGTTCAGTCCAGATGGATAGAGCAAGTCATAACGCCAACTCGGGTTTGCTTCAGTCATCTGCAACACTTGGGACATGCACACCAACCATTTTAAAACTTGCCCGTCCGTAAAAGATTTACGCGTGGATCATGCTAAACTGGAATCTAGACAGCTGCTGTGGAATGGTGGATATAACAGGTCCATATCTCTGCGCAGTAGAAATGACTACCATAAGAATTCTATGAATAGACACCATTAAAGCCGAGAGTAGGGGGAGGGAAACAAGGAAATGGCCTCCATTTCTAAGACAACTACTCAGAAAGGCATAATTTGTTGAAACACCAACTTGGTTAGTTCTTAAATTGTTAGACTAGGAAGCACAAATACTTCATTTTGGGCAGAATGTTTATGTTGGATACGTTAAAATAAGTGTCTGATTTTTTTATTAATTTTTTTTCTAGAACATTTTTTGGACACGTCGGGGATACGCGGCCTATATGCAGACACATTTTGAGATTTATTTTCAATTTTTTGAGAACTTCTCAGATAATTTTATAATTAAGAGTAATTTTTTGTAATTTTAAAGGGATATGAATTACAATCATAATATAAAAGAAGTTATAATCATTACATTGAGTATAAGACATGAATATAACATAATTTCGGATACGAATACGAACTTATATACAAATAGAATAAACTTTTAATATGAATTAATGTGAAAAAAATGGGATTACAAAATTGGAACTCTTGAAAATTGATGAAAATTAGTAACTATATATATATATATATATATTAACGTATTGTCAATGTATCCGTATCCTACTTTTTTTAAAAATTTCATATCAAAGTGACCATGTCGTATTGTATCTATGTCCAGTGTCCGTGTCCGTGCTTCTTAGCGGTTAGAGAAGGTCTAATACATTGGATTCATACACTTTAACACGCCCTCTCAAGTGCACACTAGATTTGGATCAAGCTCGTGCAAGCATTTACTCAAATATAGTATCTCCTCTATGATTCCATGTTAAAACACAAACTCATCCAAAAGCTCAAGTTATCAGAGAGTGGGTAACATAAGTATTCACATACTTTACTATTACTCAACTTCATTTTATCGGTAGATGCTAAAACTAGAAGATGAAACATTGGTGTTCACTGTATAAATGCATGATTATAGGACTTATTAAGTCTGAAAACAGAAAAGCCCCACATCCAACTTACCTGAACATTATCATAGAGCTCAAACAGCGGAACAGCAAGAAGTTTCAAATTTTTTGGCACTGCAAAGTACTCTCTCTCAGACAGGTGAACAAGGAAAAGCTTCTTACACTCCTGCAATACCAGGAAAACGAAATCTCACTTTTCAGATTCCATTGTGGAAGACACAATTTTTTTCTGAAGAATTCACCATGATGTTTTTGATCCATGCATAGTATCGTGAAAATGGATACAAATTTTTGACTGCTAGTTAGTATCGGCAAGAGGTGCCAAGTACTACTATTAGCAAATAAGAGGATGATAAGAATAATACGAAACCAGCAAATGGAGCGCAAGTATGATAAGAAGCTAGCCAGAAAAAGATGTATACACAAATTAGACTTAGTTTACTTCTTACATGACCTCACCTTCGGTTTCGTTATGTGCGGAGGACAGTAAGGGTACATGATGGTTTCAAAATTTGGCCTCCACCAGATAGCCACACACTCACCTATCTGCACTCACATATTGAGAATTACAAGAATATGGAACTGAAATCAATTTATATACTAAACATAAAATGTCCTTGGAAAAGATTACAAAAGTCAGAGAAGGGAGCTTTCAGCTCAGTTTCCTAGTTACTACATCATGGTGTAATGCTTAGTAAGTTCTGCACTTTCACTCCAAGCAAATGAAGCATTGTTGATTTCTTCTTCTATCCACCAAGTTGCAGTGAATTTTATGATAAGTTTCCAACTTCCCATTTTGATTTCCACAAATCTCTTGAACCTATGTCCAGATGCTAATTATTGAAGCACAAAATACCTGCCAATCAGGCTGAAGAGCAGTTGAATTAGCAGCAAGTTTGCTAGAAAGTTTTCTTTTTAAGCCCTCAATTTCTGCAACATTAAGTAAAGAGCAGAACTGTTAATTCTAAAATAAAAACGGAAGACCATTCACAAGCTAACGGAAAAGTCAGAAAGTGAAGAAATATGCATACAATAATAATGATGAACAGAAGGAGAAGAACAACATTATACCATTCTCTCCTGGCTTCAGACGCCCGCCAGGAAGTTTGCAAAATGTGTTTCCAATTTGCAGAAGAAGAATATGGGGATGATTATGTTCCTGCACCTGCAAGATTGAATCATGTAATCATCACATAGTGTATGTAAAAGCAGACTAAACATATATGCCACATTTTTACTACTACTGATGTGACAAACAATTTGAAAAATTGAAAAAAAAAAAAAATACAGGCAGAAAATGTAGTTCAAATTGATATAGCCCATAGGCATCATACTATATATGTAGCGCTATCAGGAGGATAGCAAATCAACAGGGGGTTGTTTATAAGCACGTATATGTAGTCTTGTTGGTAAGATAAAATCAAATTGCTACACGAAATAAGTTATCTGCAGAGTTCACATTGAGCACTAAATATCAGATGCATTTGTCCACAGTAGAAATCAGAGAGAAAAAAAGGGGATCGTCATAGCATCTACCAATCCATGCTACTTGTCTATTTTCTGAATCAGAACTTGTGTAGAGAAAGAGTGTTCAGATGCATTAGAGTTTTTAAACGAGTAAGGTAGCCCACAATTGAACAGCAAAATATTGCATTCTTGACATGATTCTAACATGGATTACCATATGTCTGTTAATTACATACAAAATATTCCTCCCAAAAATGATTATGCGCAAAATGATGTTCCGCCTATGTTTGATACCTTCTTACCTTAGCAAAAAAAGAAAATCTCCTTCATTGGATACCCTCTGGGAGCATTGTCCCACGTCGACTAGAGTGGGACTGGAAGGTGTGGTTAGTAAAGTTGAACAATTCAAAATCCAATCTCTTTCGTGTTATCACAATTCCTTAGACTCGGGAAAAGCCATTACAAGTGTGGCATTTCTCCAGTGGTTTGAGTCTAACCAGAAGTAACAATTACAATACACTAAACTTGAGTATCGGAATCACAATTTGTATGTATGCCATCTCCCTCATGTGGTTCTTCGATATATCATTAGTGCATTATGACTGGTGAAGAAAGCAGAAATGGGATGTATGTCAAAATTTCTTATGAATGGCTCCCTTTCACGTCACACTTTGTCATGCTTCATTTTTTTCAACAACTGGGCATAGCAGGAGCAGATAATAATTGTTTTCCAGAAACACCAAAAAAACCTAATCCTTATTTTCTCACAATCCACAACATTCGCATGGAATTTAATAAAACAGAGTCCTTGGGATATAATGTGAGATGTAACTCTCAAACAGATATCAAAACTTACTTCTCCTAAGTAGTTGACCTACTCTACAACTCCCAAATTTGAGGAACCAAAAAGACTAAAATTTTCTCAGCATGACAGGAACAAGAGGAATCAATAACACGGCCCAATGGCTTTCAAGTCAAAGATCAAAATAGAAACATGAATTGAACAAATCAAAGGGTCTCATCAAAATTGAGGAGAGAGAGAGAGAGATTGAATGCACTATCTGTCATATGGTTGAGGGTATTCTTACACATACCAATAAAATTCCTTCGACGCTAGTCCTCATGCCCTCTTTCATATAGCTGCAACACAATGCCCAATTGACAGAGTCACCATGTAAAGATTTTCCTCCCCAAGGGATAACCAAATAGCACAAAACGGAAGGAAATTCTAAAAGAAAGAAAATTTTCAAGGCTGAAGACTAAAATCCCTATAATCAGCAAGTCTGATCTAGGGTTTTGGTATAAACCCACCTTCGTTAACTAATGATTTTAGAATCTAGAAGTGATAGTTAAAAACGAAGAAGATGAAATAAAGAACAGAGAAGTTGAACTCACTTGACTTTCATTCGAGCAAGGCGATCAGCAACAGAAGTGTCTTTCTCCATCTTGGGCTCCTTCGTACCGAAGGTGTAGCTCGACAGTGGGTACGTGTTCACCACCGACGAGGTCACCATCTTTTTCGGTCTTTCTCTCTCGCTCTAATTTGGAGGTGGGAGGGCCAGAGAGAGAGAGCTTCAGCGTACTACTCGAATGTTGGAAACTTCTTGGTGTCAGTCAAGGTCGGCCGTCTGTAATATGGTTACTGGTTAACAAACAAAGATCGGCCCAATGGGCTGAAAGTGGGTGACCCATATAAATAGGGCCGATCTTTTGTTCATTAACCCAAAAATCTCTGTGGTGGGTTGGTTTAATACAAAAAAAATGAATTCGTTTGATAGTTTTGAAGCCTAAAATATATTTCATAATAGTTTATTTTTTATAAATACCTTAATTTCGATATGGATGACATTTTTTTAATCGAATCGGAGAAAAAATTAGTCGAAGTCTACGTAAACTAGTCCGAACACCCCTAACCATTGAACCAAAAATATATATATATATTATAATCACCACTAAATCTAAGACTGCTAAACAATTGATCGGGATTACAACCAAGGCCGTCTTATTTTTAACTTATTCAAACTCGTTCGTATTATAAAGTAATCGTAAATGCTCGGACTTTGAAGTTTGTTTACTCTTCAAGTCAAGGAAGCAATGTGTTGTTCAGTGCTTGATAAGTTCGAACTAGATTTGTGCATGATACTACTTTGTGGCCATGAATAACCAAGTAATTCTCTACGTTATATTTTTAATAAGAAAATTGTGAGTTCGAGTTTCATTGGTCTTGTGTAGCTCGTAATACAAAAAATGAACCAAGCTAGGCAAAAGCTTAAGCATATGAGACAGAAATCGAGCTGCACTTGAGTAAGAATTCAAGTTTTGTAACTTAACTTTGAGCCTATATACAGTATTCAACTCTATCAAGTATGGGTGTGGAAAGTCACAAGATTCTGCTCGATTAACATCCTCTAGGCCATTTAGAGATCTAGCATGGAGACCTATCTTCATTGTTGTAGCAAGATGGAGAAGACAGGACAGGAGTGTTATTCTTTTTCTCTCAATAGATAATCAAGGTCGAATATTGATATTCATTTTCTGCTCAACTTATTTGACAGTTGCTGGACTTTTCTTCCAAGATGTCAATCAAAACAAGTTTGAATGTGGTGGCTCATGAACAATCAGATTATTGTAAGTTATTGTTTTCGAATCGTATGATTCTAATTATTGTATAACGAATAAATACAACAACAACCATTTGGATCTAATTCTGACATTTTTTTCAACATTTCGACCTTAAGCTCAAAGCGGTCCTGCGCCTCATAGAGGGACCGCTGTAAGACTTCGTAGGCGGGAGGTCTTTCGCCCCATTGATCCAAGAGGCGCCTTTGTATGGAGCAAACACTGTGTAACGCATAACGTATGAACTAAAAACTTATCATTATGATTTTTTTCATCCAAACATATTTACCATCCATAGAACCCCCCCCCCCCCCCCCCCCCCCCTCCTCCCCCCCAAAAAAAATAAAAATCTACTCAATCCGATTTTACCTAGGTCTTCTACTCACTATTGTTAAAAGGACCAATATCATTTAATTCTTTATGTGCGGTCAACAATATTGAGTACGAAATGTTCAAATTAGCATGTGTTGAAAGGAGAATTTTAGAAGATGACAAAGAATGGATACAATACCTTCAAGAGGCTTCAATTATGAATACGTGTTACTAGTTGAGGAGATTGTTTAACATAATTGTTACAGAATGCTCTCCACTTCATCCACTTGCATTATGGAATCAATTCTCAATGCAGCTATGTGATGACATTGCAGACAAGATTCATACAATCTTTGGCATTGTGAGTCCAACTCAATATTAGACAGAAGATTATGAGTTATATCTGATGAATTAACTTCTCCATGAGTCAGGCAAGGGTTTAATTGATTTTTCGCTCATGCCACAACCAATTGAGAACTAAGTCAAACCCATTTAATTTACAAAGAACATACGATACTATATTAAAAAATAAAAATAAAATAAAATAGATTTTTCGTGTAAAAAATTAGTTATTTAAGCTTGACACTCACTTGACTTGTTTACTCTTCATGTTAAACGATCATATCATTTTTGAGTTTCTGTCAAGTAATAATCAATAGAGGTTAGTAATAGATGATAACAAAGAATGTCCAGATGATAAAAGCATGATCAAAAGTACCCACATTTTTTGTAGGAGCATGGATGGAATTAGAGGGAAGTTGTGGAAAGAACTTAACCACACTTTGAAAAATTAGAACCATAGATATATAGTTAAGGGTTTCTCGCATTCTAAAGTTAATTAGATTTCAAGTAAACAATGAACAAAGTCTTAACAATTTTACATAGAAATTAAGTAATATTTGCAATAGAGACTGTTGAAGTTCAATGAAAATCCTTTCCTTTTTATATAATAACTTGGTTAGTTGAATCATACAAACCAAAACAATCCAGGCCTCTCGATTATTCTACATTTTCTCTATGCAATCAAATCTCTTTTGGTTGAACTTGTCTACCCTTGTGTTTGAGTTAAACCTTCTATATGCATATGATATACCCTTCATTCTTTTTGTAAAGTGAATGAAAATTATCATCACCTTATGAGAAAGATCTTCTTTTGCCCTCAAAAACTTGCAACACTCCATCTGACCCACCAGCCACCAGGGTGCACTCATCCTCCCCCACCTGCCTCCAGCACACACTGCCGACGAACCCGCCATCGCAACCGCCTCGAGCCGATGGTCTGAACCCATGCACCCATATGGGCTCACCCCATCTCTTATCATACACAAAAACTTGGTTACTTTCTGAACCACAGCCAAGTAGGCCACCTTTCCTCCACACTGATAAACCCACAAACCTTCTCGTGTTTAAATGCCCCTTGTAGGTTTTAATCAGGTGCGAACCGTCTATGTTCCACATCTTCAAACACCCATCAGTACCAGATGTTATAATTGTATGAGGATCGAGGAATCGAACGTAGGTCACTGATTTGTGATGCCCTTCAAGGACCATAACGGGGTCCACCATGCTCCTCATATCATAGCCGTAGGCCTTCTTGTTTGCGCATCCAACGGCCACCAATGCGCCACCAAACGGGTTAAACTCCACACAACACACAGGACTACGTGTCAAACTGGGCTGTACCATACCCACACACTTCCCACCGTCACAACGTGGATCCCACATTTGCATGGACCCATCATCCGACCCGGATGCTCCGACAACCGGATCCCAATGCGAGTAATCCATGCTCCAAACCCGCCTCCCACCATGCTCATCCCTCTCAAAAACAGGTACTCTTCTTTCAAGATCATACTCCGTCACAACCCCATCATAATCAGCCGACCCTAAAACCCTTCCATCCGACCCGGGTTTCCACCGGAGACTACTAAGCTTCGCCGGAGTACATATATAGTAATCACATGCACTACCATGATCGGAATATGTAACCCCAAGCTCATTCAGGCTACTTCCATGGGGTAACAAGGAATTCAAGCTATAAATCCTAATCTTTCTGGCTATTCCTCCGCTGGCCAAGAGGGTATCAGACGGGTCGAATTCAATGACGCCAATGGTGTCGGAGATGGCTCCGGCGGTGGTGCTGGAAGAGACAACGGTGGAGAGAGTGAAGTCCCATTCACACCTAGGTTTGTCTTCTTTTTGTTCGTTTTCTTCTGGGTTTGTTCCTGGGGTTGGGTCTTCTTGTTGGTTTTGAAGAAGGAAGGGTGGTGAGAGGTTTTTCATTTCCCATTCATATGAGTGATGGTTCTTTTTGGAGTTGTAGAAGTGGTGGTGGCGATGTGTTGGAGCTTTTTGGTCTGTGAACCAATGAAAGGTTCCTATGGAACGTAAGCTCCGCTGCTTTTGGCGGTATGGGTAAATGGGGTCCTATGATAGGTTCATTTTTTTTTTTCTATTTTTTTTTTCTTATTTGCATCCATTTGTACAATGACTATGTAGTCTGGATGTTGGGTTTAATAACACTATTGCCATTGGTGGTGGTTTATATTTACAAACTCCATGAGGATTATCAAGCGCAAGAGGAAGGCTTTAGGTGTAATTTGATCCTCCTCGTAATAGTTTACTAAACAGTCAGGGTAAACTTCATAATTAATCCCTGAACTTTAACTTTGGTATTAATTTGGTCTCTAAATTTTTAATTGTCTCAATTTAGTCCTTCAACTATCAATTTTATTTCAGTTTAGTTTTTTTTGTTAATTTTCATTGTTAGATTAAATAAAAACATATTGATCTAATGGTGGAAATTGATCATATTAGATTATTCTCTATTTAATTTAACGAAAAAAATAGACAAAATAAATTAATTGAAACGAAATTCATAGTTGAGAGATTAAATTAGGACAATTGAAAGTTCATGAACAAAATTAAAACTGAAAGCAAAGTTTAGGTACGAATTGTGATTTTTACCCAAACAATTATAAACATAATCTTCATCAAAATACAAGAAGAATTAAAATTATCATGTAGGGGAGCAAATCAAAATAGAAATAACCTGAATTGGGTTCCCTCAATAGTTTTTTGTTCAAAATTATACAGACCTTTAAGACCGGAGCTATCAACCACTCGGTCCACTCAACTATCTTTTCGAAAGATCATTTTGATTTTATTCCTCCGAATGAAACATAGTCATATCATTAAATAATCACAGACGCTCCAAAGCATAGAGCTTCAAGATGTGATACGCTAGTGCCCTAGCCTTTATAAAATCTCAATATAGTTGTCATGGTAGTCTCTTGGTGCTTTAATCTATCAGCTCTCCTTTTTAGGGCAAAGTAAAATAATATCATAAGCATTTTGAAATTCAGTTTCAACCTATTTTTCCTCAAAAACATAAAAAAAATGGACAAAGATAACCCTGATAATGAACAAGATCCAAATCTCTTTTGAGTAAAAATAAACAGCAGATGGACCGAAATGTGATTTTTAATTGTCTATGATAGTCACTGTCACAAGTCAGCCTTCCATTTTTAGCATACATAACAAAGAACTCTAACAAGTAATTATCCAAATTTGGGACCAGCTTTTTGTTAGCTTGTGAGTTGTGACACCCCTCGTACCTCAAAGCTGTGGTGCTATAATTAACCAACTTGGTCAAATCAATGGTCCTTTGATTTCCAAAGATCGGGCGTTTTGGGTATTTCACATTGACCCAAGAGTTTAAATTTTTTAAATCATTCTCTTACTTATATAATAAAATAGTTTACAATTCAAATTTCAAAAATAAACAAAATGACTTTTACTTTTCGCGGTTTAGATCGCTTTAAATTTTACATTAAAGTTAATCTAACGACTAATATTAACACCCTAAATTTAATAGGAAAAATAAGTCCTTAAAAGGTGTATTTGGAGTGACTTTTTAAAAGTGTTTTTAATACTTATAATTTTTCATAAGTATTTTAAAAAAAAATAGTGTTTGGAACTACTCTACCACCACCACTACCACCACCAACCCCATCGCCCCACCATCATCACCACCACCCCACCCACCACCTCACCACCACCATCATCACTACCACCACCATCGCTATCACCACCATACCACCACATATCATCACCATGTCACCACCCCACCACCACCATCACCACTTCTGTCACAACAATCACCACCACCGCCACTGCCCCCTACTATCACCACCGTCGCCATTACTACTACTGCCACCCCACCACCCTACAGTCCCGACCACCACCATCCTTACTACTCCCACCACCACCATCACCGTCACCTCCACCCCACGGCCACCCTACAACCACCACCACCACTGTCCAACCATCACTACCTCTATCGCCCCACCACCACCCTCACGACCATCACCACTACTACCACCACCACCATCGCCACCGTCACCACTACCACCCACCATTATTACCATCGCTCACTCCCACTATAATCGGTGCTTAAATTCCTTTCTCTCTTCTCTATATTTGTGATTTGATTTTAGATGTGAATACAAATATATTTATTGTTGACCATTTTTTTATTACTTTGTACCTTCAGGCACAAATAATAACTAGTATTACTATAAATGGTTGAAAGTAGGAAGGGGTATATATATGACCTAGTTGCGTTTTTAATACAAGTGGAGGATGTACAAAAGAAATGGTTGCTGCTTTTGTGCCTCAATTCAAGAATTGGATACTGTGGGTACTGGCTGTTGTCTGTAATGTTGATAATTCAATTGAGTATGTCGAGATTATTTTTTTAAACGAATGTAAAAAATTGTTTAAATTTGACTTGCTTAAAAAATAGTCAAACCCAAAAAGAATTAAGCTCGAATAACTCAACTATTTTTTATATAAACGAGTCAAACATTACAAGTTTAAGCAGAGTTTTTTTAGGTTCATTTTCTAAACAAACGTAAAAAATTATTCAAACTCGGTTCATGTATCCGAGCAGAGTCCAAGCCGAACTCGAATAGCTCGACTTAAGTATCAAAACCCTAATTGTCAGCTATTGTCATAGTGGGTTATGAGATTCAATATTGTACTTCCGTTATTACATAACGTGCTCATGTGAGGTAGGATGTTTTACATTGCATACCTACAAGATGCAAGGTGTAACAAGGGCTTGGCTCCTAGATTTCCAGAGATTGGGCTTTTTGGGTATTTCATATGGACTAAGGGTTACAAATTTTTAAATCAAATACTTTTATATTCACTATAAATGCTTGGAAAGTACGAAGGGGTGTGTATGTGACTAGTCCCATTTTTGATACAAGTGGAGGAGGGACAAAAGAAATGGTGGCTGTTTTTATACCTCAATTCAAGAATCGGATGCTGTGGGTACAGGCTGTTATCAGCTACCGAGCTACGTGTTCTAAGCCACGCCTTTTGTCTTCTCTCCATCTATTTCTATCAGACTTTCCCCACCGGCCACCATTGTGGTTCAGTCCTAAATACTAAATACACACAATTAGTCATATATATATATTTTGTTTAACTGTCTAGAGTATTCACACTAATTTATGTGAATCTCAATTAATTTTTTCCACGGTTTGTTTAAAGTAAGTCATCTATGCCGGGATTAAGATATTCACGAAAGATAAATCTCTTATAACATGACCTTAAGAGATTATCAAGATTCGAATTCAAAACATCCGAGTTTTACATATCTAAATTTGTGCATATTAAACAATTAAAACTTGGTTACAAGCACCAATTTTATAATATTTTAGATAGTAACTCGTAAATTCTTTTTTATATTTTTTAATTCGACGATGGTTAGAAATCAACATTTTTTAAGCTAAGGTCCTAAATTTTTATTGACTTGATGGAAAAAGTGATTTTTGAAGTTATGAGGCAAATATGTGGAGTTTGTGTGCCATTGTGTCAGCATCATGCTATAAGAGGTAAGAGGTAAGACGCAATACGAGGATAAAAAGGGGCCATCCAGGGGCTACTACGGATAAGATTAGACAATACAGTGACACATATAAATGTTATGGACCCACCGTGATTAAAGACGACCCCACAAAGGATAAGATTACGATATCGATACAATATTTTTTGATGTTGTACTTTATTTTTTTATATCGAATTAGAATAAGACCCATGAAAAGTTTATTTAAGTTTAGTCTTGTGATAGTAAGACTTTCTTACGCGTTATGTTATTGTTCGCTAATAATAGTGAATTCAATGGTACTGACTACAGAGTCCGGAAAGGAACTCTGATAAACATTATTGATAAACTAATCAATGCATTCTCCTTGGTCCCCTATAATGCCAATGAAAGAACCATCCTTTCCCATGTATTTGTCCTGTCAGATAGAAAGAAAATTAGACCCCATAGAGTTCTTTACCACTTCAGGGAAACGATGGGGGGGGGGGGGGTTTCAGAGCCTTTCTTATAGATCACAACATCAAGAAAAAAATAAACAAAATGATAATACAGAGGTATAGTGGGGAGTGGACTTACTAAAGATGATGAAGAGGGAGAATTCTATTATTTAATTGGCCCAAAGATGGTGAAGGATGCTCAAGGCAGACTCGAAATTCTGGGAAAAATGGCTACTGTGGGATGGGTAATTTAGAATGCAAGAAACCAGTTTATTTTTAATATAAAAGAGGTGAATGTCTATGTCACTGTCTTTCGTGCACAAAGCCATGTGGAATGATCAACTCAAAATTGGAGATGTAGGAATATCGAAGGGACAGAAGAAACCAGAGGCGAGAAAAGAGAGACCACAAGAGGTTGAGACTGGGATTCGTATTTACTGTGATGGAGCTTTCAAGCCAGCTTCATTTAAGGCCGCATGTGGAGTGGTGATATCAGTGTTATCAGAACCGAACCGGACCGGCCGGTCGGACCGGTTCAACCGTGAATCGGGACCTTAACCGGTCCGGTTCTATAGTTGGACCGCTTAAGGAAGTGAACCGGCTAAAAACCGAAAAATCGGGCGGTTCTTGTAAAAAACCGTGAACCGGCGGGTTTAAAAAAATCGGACGGGTCAATGCCAAAGTTAAAATTAAATTACATAAACTTAAAATCTCAACCCTTTTGGATATTTTTATTGCCCTAACCCCTAAATCGCATACCTTCTATCGTCCAGAAGAAGGCACCACCTGACCACCAACTCCAAGGCTCCAGCGACCAGGCTGCGATCATCGATCAGGCGACTCCAGCTCCAGCGAACTCAGGCGACTCCAGCTCCAACGAACTCAGGCGACTGCGATCGATCAGCCACTGCACCAGCGAACTCAGGCAAGTTTTTCTTGATTTGGGTTTGGAATCTCAGAGTTTCTTTGATTTCCATTTTCAAATAATTTAATTCCTGAATATCTGTTTCCTCAATTGTACTATTTCCTTCAAGGACCTGCCTCACCTCAGCTTGTGCCTTCTCCATTGCTCTTGAGTTTCTACTTTCTCGTCATTTTTGACATTGCCCATTATGTGGTTGTTGACGAAGTCTCAGTCCCCCCAATAAACATGTCCTGCACGTGAATCATTGAGATCACACCTTAGTTACTACAAAAATATGATGATAACTTGATTTTTTTTAAACAGGAATTATATCTCAAAGGATCTCCCTCGCTAAGATTTTAAATTTCATATTGAGTGTATTTATGGGCTATGTGATTTTCTTTTATAGTCATTGTTTATTGAGCGGTTTGATTATTTGGAGAAATAGTTCATGTTTTTGATTAATGTTGTTTGTTAATTATTGTTTTGATAGAAATTTGAACTCGAATTACTAATTGTGTTCTTGGAATGATTGGGGTTTGGACTTGGAATGATTTTTATGTTATGTAATTGGATTGAAGCTTTAAAGTTCAACTTTGATATTTGGTACAGGTGTTTCTTTTATTTAGCTTCATTAATTTTATGACAAATTATATGCATTTTAGACATTTTATATTTTTTAGTTAAATTATTATGTTTTATAATTATTATATATTTTTTTTTATTTTTTTTATTATATGGCCGGCCCGACCAGTGAACCATTGACCCAGTCCCCTAGCCGGTTCGATGACCGGTCCGGTTCTGATAACATTGGGTGATATGCAAGGATAGGGGAGAATTCGAGTTTGTCAGTGCAAAATCTTTCCCAGCAGTGTCTTGCTTGCTCTCTGAAGCAGAGGCAGTGAGACAAGCATGCCTCCTTGCCGAAGCACAACTGATCACAAATGCCACTATTATGAATGATTATCTCAACATCATCAAACTTAGCTCCAATAAAGATATTTCCCGTGAAAAATTAGTGTTATCATTGATGACATTAAACATTATACTAAGTTATACAACCTTAGTTTTTTACACAAGCCTAGAACCTGTAACAAGACTGCTCATTGGATAGCGGCCACTATGTTAAACAATTCGCTTCCGTTGAATTGGTTAGGCTCTCCCCCGCCCGAGCTTACGGCTATTCTTTTAACTGATTGTAATCTCAACCTTCCTACTTAATGAAATGGTTATCCTGTTTTGTTTTGTTCAAAAAAAAAATTGGATATATTGCTCAACACAGTGCGCTGTTCCCAGAAAGCTAGTTATCAGAAGACACGCATCGATGAAATACAGAAAAAGGGCAAAATGGCTCTTTAAAAACGGCACGATGGCTCTTTAAAAACAGCAAGATGGCTCTTTGCCTCATAGCAAACTTCTATAGATGTTTTACTAGCAAATTATTACAAATCAGTATTCCTTCTTCCCAAAATTCTTGCACCAGAGCTGGGAGGGAATTGGGCGAACAGGAGGATGTGGCCGTTGCTGCAAGCAAACAGTCTCGTTAATACATGAACATGATCAAATGTGCACATAATATAAGGAAAACTACAGCTTTTTATGTGTCAAGAATAGATCATCCATGGACGCTATGCCTATAGGTGTGACCCGATAGAAACTTCATGTACTGTTCTATACATTGTTGTTCCGGATGGGATTAAAATGGATTGTTGCAAAAAGGCCTCACGCAGCCATATGAAACCCACGTTAAGTGCAAAAAATGAAATTTAATAACTGAAAACAAAATTAAATTAAAAAATCTGGGGAGCTGTGGTGCTATGCACGAAACATAGGCAGTCACATCAGTATGCTGGAAGCTAAAGCTCTAATAGCAATAGCTTTTCCATAGAGCTTTGCAGTATTGGGACTTGGCAATCCGCAATTGTCCAACTTTCATCAAGTTGAAACAAGTCCGAACTTTTCACTAAAAAGTTCTATGTCCTAACTGCAACTATAGCTTCTTTTCAAGATTCCCAAAACTGCAACTACTAGTTTTTCCACTATTTGAACAGGCTTTTGTTCCTTCCACCAGTCATGTAGATTGTAGACACATAAATTTGCAAATGAACTGATATGGCATTGTTGTCTAATGCTTGAACTTGTTCTACAATGAGATGGAAATGGACCAAGCAAGTTCAAGCTCACTTGGTCCATGATAAATAATATAAACGACCAATTGAATGGCAAACGGATAATCATACATGCAATCTTTGAAGGCAACTTGAATGCGGGTCTCAGTTCTGGTCAATCTAAATTTGGACCCTCTTACACGTGATGCTTGTTCTTCTGGCTTTTTGCTGGTTCATACTTGATTCACAAAGAAACTGAAAGTAATTATTCCCAAAACATATAATCATCCGGGCATCAGACTGTGAGCCTTGCCCACGATGAAGTTTAACAAGCTCAATTGAAGTTTAAAGATCACCCCTGAAGACAAAAATGATGACATCCCCAGAGCATATACTTAATGCTCACCAGACCTGGAGAAGATAGAATCAACGTTACAAAAGAAAGAACCCTTTTCTGCACCGACATACAACAACCAAGATTTCTTTTTCAAGTTCTTTTTCAAGAATACATGATGAGCTTTATAATTTGGTATTAAACAGTTATCTCACAGTCACATCAAGTTAGCACCTATCTGCTTTTATAATCATAGCCTAATAAAACTGCCAAAGGGTAGCTAATAAGCCAATCGAGACCAGTTATAAAATAACCTTTTACCAGACTTTGATTTATGAAGCACACAATACAAGTATCAATGCACATCACAATTTGTGCGAAACTGGGGACAAGTAGCACCAATTATGGATCATACAACGTAAAGTCTTACACGGTGTACTCGTGGGGAGTGAAGAAAATGGTTTAATTGAAGTCGAACATGCACCAGAAACAATACGAGAAAAAGTTACCAGAATTCAATTGAGGTAACCAAAGGCATAAACAGAACTGCTGCCCCCCCCCCCCCCCCCCTCCCCTCCCCCTTTTTCTCCCTTTTTTTTGATAGGAAACAAAATGTATTGCATTAAAATTAAAGCAGAATTACATGAAAGGCAGTTGGATAAGAAATCCAACTACAAAAGAGCAAAAATACAATGAAAGGCAAAAATATAAAAAGTCTATAGATCACATAAAGCTCCCATCCCGATAAAATAGCAAAGAGTGGGATTCCTTTGAAATCTTTAGAAACCGAAGCCCAAAATGAAGGTGCTTTCTGTCTTGCACAGATTAAAGGAATCCTCCAACGGTCATAAGTCTAAAACTATTGAATCATGACACTTAAGAAGTCAGGTTGTATGTTAAGCTAGTTTAACAGAAGTTAGTAAATTGAACTTGCACAAAATCTTAAGCAATCAGGACGAACTTGTCTTTTTGTCATGTGTGCAGAGCAACATTGTTGGAACTTAGTCTGGACTAACGTCGAGAGTCATACTATCCCAGCATTTCCATACCAAGGAAGGAAATCACATATCACTTTCCCTTCCCCTCCAATGATGAATAAGCAACAAAAATCAGATTGTTTTTTACCACACATAGCTACTACAAATTGTGGGAAGAACGGAAGGTGAAGCAAATTGAAATTGAATTGTGCAGGGGTGGCAATTTCTGGCAAAACACGACTCGATCTCGACACAAAATTAGCAAGTTAGGATTGATCATTTCTCAACACAGACCTCTAAATGACACGACCTGTTAACACGAATAATAAATGGGTTAAGTTAGTGTCAAACACGAAAATCACGAAATTGATAGGATTAACATTTTTAACTAATATTATAGAAATCAAATGTTAATTATTTGTTATTATTTATTAAGCATTGACATAATTATTATACAAAAAATATATTTTTACTCATTATTATTGTTATGTTTATTAAGTTAATTTTTAATTTATAGAAAAAGTATGAGTATGGATTCAATTAATTGATAATAATCGAAGTTTATATAGATCAACATGAATACAAACATGAATTCGACACTAAACAGGTCAATCGATATGACAAGACAATGACACCCCATGATTGCCACCCTAGAATTGTGTTCTCTTAAACCTAACGGATCATATCCAATGAGACATCCCCTGAAACACTCCTGAGACACTATTAGTCTTTGATTAATAAAAATTAGGGTTTTGGGGGAATCATCAAATTGGCTTTACTCTAATAAAAATTCAACAAAGAAATCGATTTGAGGTAACCAAATTTCAGATCTTGCACATTAAACTAATAAGAAAAAATAAACATTCAAACAGAATCGGATACAACAAAAAGACTGACTATACTTGCAGATATAGAGAGAGAGGGGGGGGAGAGAAAGAGAATGACCTCTAGCTCGGCAGATTTCATGGCGATGGGAATGCAGATAAGGAAGATGCCGGCCATGGCGATGGCAGTGTTGCGCTTCCAGTGCTTGGGCCTACAGTAGGGCCCGCCACTCATAGTCCATACTTTGGTCCTGAAGTCACCTCCGTGAGCCCCCTCTGCGTGATGTCCATGATGATCTCCTCCTCCGGCCATGCTTTGCAGCCTCTCTCTCTCTCTCTCTCTCTCTGATTCTCTGGCACCTGATAGTCGAATGGGAGTTTCAGCCCTAATTGTTGGATCAGATAGGAGGTCCAGTTAGGAGAATTACACTTTGAACCCAAAAATATTTAAAAATTCTCATTTTATATTTTTAAAAATTAATTTTTTTATATTATACCCTTAATATATTAAAAATATTACAATATAATCTTTCTGTTAACTTTTGTTATTTATTTCATCAAAATCACCCTATTAACATTGACATAATGAGGAATGAAAACTAATGGAAGGTCCACGTTAAAATATTTTTAATACATTTAAAATATAATATAAAAATTTTAATTTTTGGGAATGTAAAATAAAAATTTTTAAATTTTTAAAAATACAAAATATAATTCATCCTAATACATTTTACCACTTGCATTTTTCATTATCTTATTGATTTTTTTGGTATTTTTTTTATTCATTGTAATTTTCTTTTAGGTAAACTATATTTTGGCCTCCTAACTAATGACTATTTTGTATATTGTCCCTCAATTATCATATTTTTCATATTATAGTTTCAACTATGTGATTAGTGTCACATCTAATTAGCATCCGTTTCATATTTGATTGATATTAATTTCATTTTACTCTTCAAATTATGTGATTATTTTTCACTTTGTTATGATAAGTTTTCAATTTTCATCCAAAAAAATAGTAGACGTTTGTGTTTGGGGCAATATAAATAATTCAATAATTTGACGAGTAAGGCGAAATCTAGCCTATAATTAAGAAGATTAAAATATAATTTGTCCTTTTCTTTTTTTCAATGAAGGCAAAGTAGGTATTTTAATAATAACAGTGCATCAGGTTAATCTATCTTCTGAAAGGGGGTTTATTGCAAATTGATCTTAAACTTTAAGGGATTCTTTATAATTTTTCAAAATTTCAGGGGGTAGAATGTATTTTATATCAACCTTAATGATACACTGACCAAATTTTGTGACCAAATTTGAAACCCAAATGACATGGCAGCTGAGTTGAGCTTCTTTATTTGGTGTCATGTCATTTGGGCCCTAATAAAGATTACAAATGACATGCTGCCATGTCATTTGGGCTCTAAGTTTGGTCCCCAAATTTGATCAGTGTAGCATTACTCATTTGTTTATTAAAAAATCCCTATCACGAGAAGATAACCTGAGATTCTTGAGTAGATAAACAGACAAGCACCCGCCCCATCTGTCTAGGAAATCTCTCGACTCTTCTACCTCTTCCCCCTTGTTTCTGTCACCTCTCTCTCTCTCTCTCTCTCCTCTCCAGTCTTTCATCTCGTAAGGCCATGGCCCTGCAAGTTTGGGAGACTTTGAAAGAATCAATCACAGCATACACAGGTCTCTCTCCAGCAACCTTCTTTACAGTTCTTGCTTTGGCCCTTGCTATCTACTATATGGTTTCTGGGATGTTTGGGTCCTCCAATCAAGGTCATCATCAGAGGTCTAGGGACTTGGAGGAGCAGATGCAGCCTTTGCCTCCTCCTGTACAGCTTGGAGAGATCACTCTGGAGGAGTTGAAGCAGTACGATGGGTCTGATTCTAAGAAGCCTTTGCTCATGGCAATCAAGGGTCAGATCTATGATGTGTCACAGAGCAGGTATTTCATTGGATTTTTGGTGTTATTTCGATGTTTTAGCTTCTGGGTGTGGGATTTTTAGCTTCAGATTATCATAAATTTTGAAGCTTCTGTGTAAATTTTTGGCCTTTTCTGCTCCCCTATCCCCCCACTGAGCACATTTGTCTGTGTGTTTGTAGGATTGCTTTATGCTTTTTTACCTATTGATTCCCTCTTTCCCTACTCTATTTTTTATGTTGATTTGTTCTTGCTGGATTGTTTTCCATGAAAAGGTACTTGATTTACTGCAATATTTCGCTTTTCGTATATGCTTGATTCTGATGATGGATTGATGGATCCAAATGACGAAATTTGAAATTGAGAGGATCCAAATCCTAAAGTTTTATGATTCAGTTGTGTTTGTTGGATATTAGAATCTGAAGATTTTAGCATATTTTTTGGGGGTTTTGATGGTGTTATATACATAAAAAAAAAAAAAAAAAAAAAGAAGAAGAAGAAGAATTATCCTGTGTTCTGAAAATTAGTATAAAGGTGTGCCACTCTAAGTAAGCTGTTATATTGGTTTATTCAAGAGAAAGGGACTTGCTATTACTCAAATTTTGTACATGCGATTTGATATTTCTGTTGACAAACCTTGGTACCCAGCTATTTCTTGTTTCTAATTTTTGGGGTAATTGTTAATCGCCTAAAAGCTTGGAGCTCAGTAATCAAAGCCAAGATCTGTCCTATGTTGTGCCTGGCTTGCACTTTGCAACCTAAGGCCTTTTGTGTTGTTGAAATTTGTATCCTCTTCTCTGATTTTGGATTTAAGACTGATGGTTTTGTGAGTGTACTATCATAACTCCTGCAATGCTCTCTCTCTCTCTCTCTCTTGCTCTCACATTTAGTTTTTTAAACACCCATACGACCACTAATTCTGCACTTTGTTTATATATAAAACCCAATTTACTGTTGCTTGGTTTTTTAACTAGTTCATTCCACTAGTGCATGTGTATTCGTTCCCATCTTTTTACAGGATGTTTTATGGACCGGGTGGGCCTTATGCTCTGTTTGCGGGGAAAGATGCTAGCAGAGCTCTCGCAATGATGTCCTTTGAAGAGAAAGATCTGACAGGAGATATCTCTGGTCTTGGTGTATTTGAGCTTGAGGCCTTACAAGATTGGGAATACAAGTTTATGAGCAAATATGTTAAGGTCGGAACTGTTAAGAGCACAATACCAGTAACTGATGCATCGAATACTAGTGAACCTGCTGAAACCACTGACCTAGATGCTGCTAAGTCTGCAGAAGATGGTCCATCAGAGAATGCAGCTGTCGAAACTGTGGAGAGCACACCTAATGTTGATGCCGACAAAAAAGAATAAATGTTGTTCCAGAACCAAGCGAAACAGTTCTGATGGGATGCTCAGAAAAAAGAATGTTGGGTGCTCGTTTTTTCGTGAATCCATTCGTGTAAGAGGTTTTTTTTCTCATTGTTGGATACTGTTGCTATAATCAAATTTGCTTGAATGTCTAGTGTGTTGTATTAAATAAGGAATCGGGGAACTGCATCTTGAGCTATTCTAAACCAGTTTCGCTTTTCATCTTTGGATTTTTTGGTGTGGGTTTCTTATCCTTTTGGTGGTAAGTCATTTGTGAAGGCAGCCTGTTTAACTATGAATTTGCTCTGTCATGCCTAGCTTGTGCCTCCTTTGCGACTAGTGGAGTTTGATAGCCTTTAGTCATCAAACTTTTAATGATGTCCTATCAATTCTCACTCATGTTTATGGTGCTCTCGCTGAGGAATGGGATGTCATGTGGTCGATCTTTGGGTGGCAACATGTTTAATTTCATGAAATGTTATAGTGGTACTAATTATCCTAGACAGTGGTGAAGAAAGCTGGGTGGATAATGTTTGAACTTGGAACTAGTGGTGATGCAAGGGAGGTGTAAGGTGGAGGAGGGTGGTGGCACAGTTGTGGAAGCTATATAGTTTATGAGATTTGGAGAACGTTGATAGTGATGAAGATGATTGCAATGGCTGTAGGTTGGTGGCCATGATCTATAGGATAAATTAGTCATCTGCAATCTTTGTAGTTTGTCCAAAATGCTATTTGAGTTCAAAAGGGAAATTTATTCCCTTGCATTAGGTGAAATTTTTTTACCTTTTTTTCCCCATGTGATTTTTAGTTTGTATATGACATACATGATCCCAGTTTGCTTCAACCTGAGCTACTTATCTTTCTGCATAACCCATGATGTGAAATATATGTAGTTCTGTTTTAAAATCATATGCACTTATACAGCTCAAGCTGTGATGGGAAGCTGCTAAATTCTGAACTGCCTTGATCCCTCAGTCTAAAGTGCAGTAGATTAGAATGAAAAAGGGGGCAGCTTAGTGCACAAGTTTCAAACATTGTAGGGCCGGGAGAGAGTTAGATGCACGCAATTTCATTCTTAAAGATTTGCACTAAGCTGTAGAATGATCTTTCATAGTTGGAATTATATCTCAAGGATATTATCTGTAGAATTATTATTATTATTATTACTTTATAAGAAACAATGATTTCATTAATTATAAAGACAAAAGTAAAAAAGCATGTCAAAGTTGTACAAGACATCCAAAATCGAAGACAGTTGGACAAGACATAGGCGTATTCAGTGTACGAAGTTCTCGTCATTGGGGGTTTGTGGAGGTGGTTAGATGTACGCAGTTTTATCCCTACAAGCAGAAAGGTGATTTCCACGATTTGAATTCGTGACTTTTAGGTCACAATTAAAAAACCTTACTGTTGTGCCAAGACCCCATAAAATTGGGAAAACAAAAAGCAAAAAAAACTTTGCAAATGCAATTCAATGCATCACACATGATGCTGTCCAGCTTTTAATAATGCAAGACACAGGAATATCTTCAAACTCTATAGAAACAGAGGTCCAAAAGGTTTATGTAATGATCAACATTTAAATTCAATGAATAAAAGGAGGCAATCAATGGTAAGATGAGAAAATTGAAGGTGGTTTGCTCATTTGCAACAAACAACATCAATAAAGAGTGATTTCCTTTGAACAAAAGCGCCCCACAGATAGATGGAAAACATACATAATCTGGAAGAAAATGGATGTTCTAGCACACGATGAGCAACTAATGCCCCAGATAACTAAAAACGGTGATGAAGGATTCGCATAGCTAAGCCTAGGATGATAGAATGAGTCGAAAAGAATCATAAGACTGCCGAATAGAGCTTGAGTTCTTCTGATATTCATGCAATACCAGCTACCACAGCGATAACAGATGATTGCTGAGTCTTAGATGCCTCTTTCAGGTGACAAGCAAATTTTAGTTGTTGACTATTGTTTAAAAAGTAAATTTTTTGTCGTATAATCGTATCTGTTTGGCCCTTCCGGTTAATTCCAAACTTGACATCATGGCTAAAACTCGTAGAGGGCATAGCTGTTATTTCTTTTTTCTGTGTACCAAACTGTTGCAAGTCAAAAGCCAAAGTTTAGAACACTGATTAAAGAACTAAAAATAGGAAAAAGTCAAATCTTAATCCATACAAAAAATAATAATGGGATATGTTTCAATATAGATGTTGGTGCCATGTCCACAGAGCAGCCTGCAACATGATCTCATCAGTCTGGTTTTCAAGAGATTTGATGATTAGTGTTGTTTAATCAACTGTTAATTCGATTCACGTATCTGAATCTTTACCTGTTTAATTCTCCTCGGATGATCAGATGAAACAGTTTGGGAAGAAGCATTGCATCAGAATCAGATACATTGATGAACAGATGGAACCAATACCCTGACCCTTGCAAGACTCTACAGTGGTGGGAGTCTCGTCTTTTTTTTTTTTTTTTTTTTTCTTTTAGACATCAGCACGTTTAGCAATATGGTGGGCTTTCTCGTCAGTTGTGACGAAAGAAATGTCCTGTCCTGTTACATGAACCTCCATGTTAGACTTAGGAGGCTGCAAAAACTATTAAAAAACTAACATTGAATTGGTCATATGTCTTCATGAATGGAACAAGAACAACATTCCTGCAAACCATTACCCATGGAATCTCTTATATTCGGAGTCAGATTCCAACTTCCAACCGTCTAAACAGCCGATATCTCTTCACCTAGTCTGAAATCTCATGAAAAAACTAAAAATGTCCAATAGAAAATGATGTATCAAGGGAGTTTACTTTTGTGAATGAAATGAAGTCAACTTCCATTTTACAAAAATTAAGAATTATTGGTCGGTGGTACAGGAAGTTAAGCTCTGACTTTCCCATCTCTTCCCATATAAATGGACCTGGATCTTGCTAACATTTCACACCAACAAAACACTAACATTTCTCCATTTCCAACTCTTGGGTATAGCTCTTTTTTCAATCTTATGATGATGAGAACTCGATTTTCTTCGTTTTCATTCACATTTTTCATGATCATTCTAATGCTATTAGTCCATACGTGCACCTGCCGGTACATTGGCAATCATCCTGCTTCTGCTAAAGCAGAAGAACGAAAAAGAGCAAAGTTCATCTCTACTTTTTTGCATTACTTCTCTGCCGTTCCTCACCATGTAGAATCCATGAGTAATGAGAACAACCAAATGCACACGGTTTCTCGCCTACTAGTCCCTGCAGGACCAAACCCACTTCACAACTGATTGTTTGTCATCGGTTCATTATGTGTCCTGGACATGATAATGTAGTCCTTCATTTGAAAACAGAGGAATACAGAGTTTTCTGGTTTTATGATGTAGAATATGTTGGATTTTTTCTTAAGAGCAATGTGCATCAAATTATACACTTATATGTGAATTTAAGTCTTGGGAGAATTTTTGTTCTTGATGATCTTGTATTTCTTATACATTTTTCTTTAAATGTAGTCAATTCGGAATATAATGTATCAATATGGCTAAACTCTCAAGATTAATCTGAAAGTGTTGTGTAATTAAGTCACAAACTAAAAATAATGAAAGCGGTATATGGTGATGTGGAAGGACTAAATACAATACTATTGTTCTTCAAAATCCTTGTAGCCTATTCGACTCTCGAACCAAAGCTCAATCTCATTCTCACATGTATACACACATGCAAAAGTGTTCACTTCGCACGCAATGAAGAGGGGGATAGATAGACAAAGATATAAGAAATGTGAGAGAGGGGATTGGTTAATCATGCTAAAATTGAGAGTGTACATGTCCGAAATTCTATATAATCCATTGTTTCTTTTTTCTTTATGAGAATTTTACCTAGGTTTGAGTATGCTGAGAGGTCCACCACCAGAGATCATGTCTAATAATGGTGGTGGTTGTGGTGGTGGTTTTAGGGGAGGGGAGTGTCATAAATAGTATTCTTTTCTGCTTTTCACAAGTTTCTTCTTTTTTGTAATATTTTTATCTATTAAATGATTTCAGTTGTACTTCTATTCCAGGTAGAATTGGAATTCTAAGAATAATATTCAAGTCCTTTGACTGAACATTAAGTCAAGGTTTGACTTTATTAAAAATTAATGATTACCCTAATAATCACCACGTCTATTGTTGTCGTCCCGAGTTCGCACCTAAGGAGTAAGCCAACTCAAGATGAGTGTTCTCCTATTTCGACTTTTCTAAAATCTCCGAGTTCGCACCTAAGGAGTAAGCCAACTCAAGATGAGTGTTCTCCTATTTCGACTTTTCTAAAATCTCCTGTAGGCGGTAATACAATTGAGATAACAACAGGTTCTATGCCTCTGAGGATATGGAGTTACAGAAATTTTTGATAATTCAAGAGGAGGTTATCACGAGATGAGGCGTTTATCATCATGTGCACCAGTCTGATAAAAAAAGAATTTGACTTTAGTAAAACAACTACCTGCCCCCATCAGTTCAAGAACTGTCTTCTACTCCTCCCCTGTTTTTCTACCATCAATTGAAGATCATTTTCTCTCTTCGGTCTTTCATCTCATAAATCCATGGCCTGGCGATTTTGGGAGAATTTGAGATGGCCAATCACAGCATACCCGGGTCTGTGTTCGGCGACCTTCATTACTGTTCTTGCTTTGGCTCTTGCCCTCTACTATGTGGTCTCTGGGAGGTCTAAAAACTTCGAGGAACAAATGCAGCAGCTTGGAGAGATCACTGAGGAGGATTTGAAGCAGTACGATGGGTCTGATTCTACCAAGCCTGTGCTCATGGTAATCAAGGGTCAGATCTATGATGTGTCACACAACAGGTATCTCGTGTATTACATGAGATATGTGGATTTTTTTTTGTGTTATTTCGATGTTTTAGCTTCTGGGTATGGGAATTTGATGCGAATTTTGGTATTTTTAGCTTCAGATTATTATAAAATATGAAGCTTTTTATGTAAATTCTGGGTCTTTTTTTTCTGTTGCTTACCACAAATATGACGAGTTTTGGAGCTTTGTGGGATTTTGGTAATATCTGATATTTCACCTATTGATTCTCTCTTTAGCTTTGCTTACTCTAGTTGATGTTGATTTATTCTTACTGGTTGTTGTCCCTGAATGATTCGCATAGCCAAGCCTAGGATGATAGAATGAGTCGATAAGAATAATAAGACTGCCGAATAGAGTTTGAGTTCTTCTGATATTCATACAATACCGGCTACCACAGTGATAACAGATGATTGCTGAGTCTTAGATGCTTCTTTCAGATGCCAAGCAAATTTTAGTTGTTAACATTTGTTAAAAACGTAAATTTTTTGTCGTATAATCGTATCTGTTTGGCCTTCCCAGTTAATTCCAAACTTGACATCATGGCTAAAACTTGTAGAGGGCATAGGTGTTATTTCTCTTTTCTGTGTACCAAACTGTTGCATGTCAAAAGCCAAAGTTTAGAACACTCGTTAAAGAACTAAAAATAGGAAAAAGTCAAATATTAATCCATACAAAAAACAATAATGGGATAAGTTTCAATATAGATGTTGGTGTCATGTCCACAGAGCAGCCTGCAACATGATCTCATCAGTCTGGCTTTCAAGAGATTTGATGATTAATGTTGTTTAACCAACTGTTAATTCAATTCACGTATCTGAAGCTTTACCTATTTAATTCTCCTTGGATGATCACATGAAACAGTTTGGGAAGCATTGCATCAGAATCAGATACATTGATGAACAGATGGAACCAATACACCGACCCTTGCAAGACTCTACAGTGCCCGAGATTCTTGTCTTTTTTTTTTCTTTTAGACATCAGCACGTTTAGCAATATGGTGGGCTTTCTCGTTAGCTGTGACGAAAGAAATGTCCTGTCCTGTTACATGAACCTCCATATTAGACTTAGGAGGCTGCAAAAACTATTAAAAAAACTAACATTGAATTGGTCATATGTCTTCATGAATGGAACAAGAACAACATTCCTGCAAACCATTGCCCATGGAATCTGATCAACTGATGCCCTTGTATTCGAAGTCAGATTCCAACTTCCAACCGTCTAAATCCCCGGTATCTCTTCACCTAGTCTGAAATCTCATGAAAAAAACTAGCAATGCCCAATAGAAAATGATGTATCAAGGGAGTTTACTTTTGTGAATGAAAAATTAAAAACATAAAGTCAACTTCCATTTTGCAAAAATTAAAAATTATTGGTCTGACTTTCCCACCTCTTCCCATATAAATGGACCTGGATCTTGCTACCATTTCACACCAATAAAACACTTACATTTCTCCATTTCCAACTCTTGGGTATAGCTCTTTTTTCAATCTTATGATGATGAGAACTCGATTTTCTTCGTTTTCATTCACATTTTTTGTGATCATTCTAATGCTATTAGTCCATACGTGCACCTGCCGTTACATTGGCAATCATCCAGTTTCTGCTGAAGCTGAAGAACGAAAAAAAGCAAAGTTCATCTCTACTTTTTTGCATTACTTCTCAGCTGTTCCTCACTATGCAGAATCCATGCATGATGACAACAACCAAATGAACACGGTTTCTCGCCTACTAATCCCTGCAGGACCAAATCCACTTCACAACTGATTGTTTGTCACCAGTTCATTATGTTTCCAGACATGATAGTGTAGTCCTTCATTTGAAAGCAGGGGAATACAGAGTTTTCTGGTTTTATGATGTAGAATATGTTGGATTTTTTCTTATGAGCAATGTGCATCAAACTATACACTTATATGTGAATGTAAGTCTTGGGAGAATTTGTGTTCTTGATGATCTTGTATTTCTTATACATTTTTTTTTAAATGTAGTCAATTCGAAATATAATGTGTCAATGTGGCTAAACTCTCGGGACTAATTTGAAAGTGTTGTGTAATTAAGTCAAACACTAAAAACAATGAAAGCAGTATATGGTGATATGGAAGGACTAAATAAAATACTATTGTTCTTCAAAATTCTTGTAGCCTATTCGACTCTCGAACCAAACCTCAATCTTGTTCTCACATGTATACCTATATAAAAATAGCATATATGTGTGTGTGTTCACTTCACACGCAATGAAAAGCGGGATAGATAGACAAAGATATAAGAAATGTGAGGGAGGGGATTGGTTAATCGTGCTAAAATAGAGAATGTACGTGTCCGAAATTCTATATAATCCATTCATTCTTTTTTCTTTGTGGGAATTTTACCTAGATTTGAGCCATGCTGAGAGGTCCACCACCAGAGATCATGTCTAATAATGGTGGTGGTGGTGGTGATTTTAGGGGAGGGGAGTGTCATAAATTGTATTCTTTTCACAAGTTTCTTATTTTTTGTAATGTTTTTATCTATTAAATGATTTCAGTTGTAGTTCTAGTCCAGGTAGAATAGGAATTCTAGTCAGAATAATATTGAAGTCCTTTGTGTTAAAATTAAGTCAAGGTTTGACTTTATTAGAAGTTAACGATTAGCCTAATAATCACTCTCTCTAGTGTTGGTCTTACGAGTTCAAACTTTATCCTCCCGAGTTCGAACCTCATCGTCATGTGCACCAGTCTGATGACAAAAAAAAAGTTTGACTTCAGTAAACAAATACCTGCCCCCATCAGTTCAAGAACTGTCTTCTACTCCTCCCCTTGTTTTTCTACCATCTACTAAAGATCATTTTCTCTTTTCGGTCTTTCACCCCATAAATCCATGGCCTGGCGATTTTGGGAGAATTTGAAAGGACCAATGACAGCATACTCGGGTCTGTCTTCGGCGACCTTCTTTACAGTTCTTGCTTTGGCTCTTGCCCTCTACTATGTGGTCTCTGGGAGGTCTAGGAACTTCGAGGAACAAATGCAGCAGCTTGGAGAGATCACTGAGGAGGAGTTGAAGCAGTACGATGGGCCTGATTCTACCAAGACTCTGCTCATGGCAATCAAGGGTCAGATCCATGATGTGTCACAGAGCAGGTATCTCGTGTATTTCTACATGAGATATGTGGATTTTTTTTTTGTGTTATTTCGATGTTTTGGCTTCGGAGTATGGGATTTTGTTGCGAATTTTGGTATTTTGAGCTTCAGATTATTATAAAATATGAAGCTTTTTATGTAAATTCTGGGTCTTTTTTTCTGTTGTTTACCACAAATATGACAAGTTTTGGAGCTTTGTGGGATTTTGGTAATATCTGATATTTCACCTATTGATTCTCTCTTTGACTTTGCTTACTCTAGTTGATGTTGATTTATGCTTACTGCTGGTTGTCCCTGAAAACGGGAATTATCCCCGACGAATACTCTAGTCTCGGGCCTCGGCGTAGATGGCTTATCTTTGACCAGACCGGTGAGGAGATTAATCGATGTGCACGTAAACTGGCCTTGTTGAACCAAAAAAGAAAAAAGAAAAAGGGGCTTAATTTTTCTGGGATATTTTGGTTTTTCCATTGTTGTGTAGGCTTGATTCAGATGATGGATTGCATATAAGGTTGGATCCAAATGACAATTTTGAAATTGAGGGGATCCAAATCCTTGGTGTTTGCGATTCAGTTCTGTTTGTTGGATCTTTGCTGAGATTTTAGCATATTCTTTAAGGGGTTGTGATGGGGGTTATGTCAAAAACCTCTCTTCCTTTAATCCTCGGTTTTCTGGCCAATCAGATAGAGTACTGTCAGTTTAAGTGTATGCATTTGATTCTTCCCCTCAGAATTGCTGTTATGAGATTTTATCATAACGGTATGCCACTGTAAGAAGCCTGTAATTCTGGCTTATCCAAAAAAAGGGACTTGGAAAAGAATTTGATGATTTTGGTGAGCACAGCATAAAGTCCCCTACAATGCTTGCTTCACCTCCTGTAATTTGCTCATATACAATCAAATTCACTGTTACTGACTGTTTTAACTAATACTTACCATAACTGCATTTTGTATTTGTACCCCCATCTTTTGGCAGGATGTTATATGGGTCAGGGGGGGTATATGCAATGTTGGCGGGGAAAGATGTTAGTAGAGCTCTCGCAAAGCTGTCTGTTGAAGAGGAATATCTAATGGGGGATATCTCTGGTCTTCGTGAATTTGAGCTCGGTGTCTTAGAAGATTGGGAATACAAGTTTATGAGGACATACGTTAAGATTGGAACTGTCAAGAAGACAATACCAGTAACCAATGCATAAAACATTAATGAACCTTCTGAAGGTACCAATCATGATGCTGCTAAGCCTGCAGAGGGTGGTCCACTAGAGAATGCAGCTCACATCTAGTGGGGATGCCGTCAAAGAGGAAATTTTGTTGTTGTGCTTCTAGCACTTCAATCTATTTTGCAGTTATCAGAGAAGTGAACTCCAAAAACACCAAAATTAAGCAAGTGAAAATAGCTTGCCTCGCTTCCATGCATGTGATAACTTGTCTCAATCAAAACTTGCCGCATCTATCAATCAATGCACAATGCTGAGGAAGTATAATGTTGGTTTGGATTTGGTGCTGATTATCCTAGTCAGTGGTGAAGAAAGCTGGGTGGATAATGTTTGAAAGTAATGGTAGTGCTAGAGAGGTGTGGGGTGGAGGAGGTTGGTGCAAGCTAAGTATATGTGATTTGTAAAAGGTTGATAGGGAGGATGATAGCAGTGGATGTAGGTTGGTGGTCATGATCCAAAGCATTATAGTCAGCAGTATGCTAAATGCTAATGTTATATTTTTCGTCCTCGTTTTTGCCAATGTGAATGTACATTGTATTGGACTGAAACTCTGTTCCTTTTCTTTAATTCTCTGCAATTGAACTGGAGTAGTTGACAAACCAAAACTGTTTCAAGTCAATAGCCAAGGATTAGAACACTTCTTAAAGAACTAACAATGGGAAAAAGTCAAATCTCTATCTCTGAAAAAAATAAGTAAAAGGGATTGGTTTCTATATAGATCTTAGCGTCATGCCCTCGTTCTTTTATAAAAGAAGCCTGCAACATGATCTCAGTCTCATCTTTCATTTTAGCGGAAGTCTCGTACATTAAACCATTTTGTTTTACTCAGCTGTGACGAACGACTTCTTCAAAGCTGAAATGTCCTGTTACATGAATCTGCATCTTAGACTAAGATGGCTGCAACAACTTTTAAAGAATCAACATTGAATTGGTTTATTCTATCTCCTCATGAAAGTAACAAACATTCATGCAAACCATTACCATGAACCGATGACCTTGTATTCAGAGTCAGATTCAAACTTCCAACTGGCTAAATTCCTTGTATCTCTTCCCCTAATCTAAATCTTATAAAAAAACCAAAACATTCTTAAATGAAAATGATGCATCAGGATTCAGGGGGGTTTCCTTGACTTTCTTAAATAAAATACTTTTATAAAGTCAACTTTTTCATAACATAAAGTCAACTCCCCCCCCCCCCCCCAAAAAAAAAAAAGCACAAAATCCCCCCACTTCCATTATAAATGGACATAGATCTTAGTACTAACATATCACAACAACAACAAAAAGAGTTTCTTTCTCTGCTTGAACTCTTGGTATAGCTCTGTTTTTCCATCTTATGATAATGAGAATCCGAACTTCTTCACTCCCATTGACATTGATCATGATCATGCTCATGCTACTAGTCCATATGTGCACCTGCCGGTTCATCCCCCATCCTACGAATAATGAAGCAGAAGAAGAAAGATTAAGAGCAAAGTTCATCTCTACATTCTTGCGATACTTCTCTGTCATCCCTCACTATGCAGAATCCAGCGATAACCGGAATAATCAGATGCACTCGGTGTCTCATCGACTAGTCCCTGCTGGACCAAACCCACTTCACAACTGATTGTTTGTCACAAGTGCATTATATTTCCAAGATTTTGAAAGTCAGAGAAATACATAGAATTTCTTACATAATCCCACCTCCAACACTGAAATCCTTGAGAAAATATGAAAAATATAGTGGGTATGTTGTATTTTTGTCTCCCATGTAATATTGTACTTTATCCGCTTATATGGAATTAGATCATTTCTTTTGCAACACAACAACCAAACAAGCCCCTAAAAGAAACATACAAGAATCCATGCACATATTTTACTTTCTTAGCATTTAACATGTCATAAATTGCACTGGGTTTGAACCATTCCGTTTTGCGAACTCGAAGTGTCTCGCTATGAGAATCTAACCAAGTAGAACTTACATTTCTGCTATTCAATCATAGAATTGATTCTGATCAAACTGGTAAAGCCGTATATTATTAGTTCAGCGGTAACGCCTATCTGAGCTAGTTCTTGCTCCTTGGCGCTTTAGTTTGATTGCAACTGTTAAAAGTGTTCTGGTTCTTGGACAGAACAACCCATTTCAGAGGTAAGAAAGAGAGCAAATGCCACCCTTATTGAATGATATAGAAACCCTCAAGGGATGGTTGTTGTCAATGATCAAACTTTTATTTGGCTGCATTGTTTTGATCGTCTATGAAATAGAAACGTTTTGACGTATTTGATAAATGTTTCGACCAGTTTCAGAATAAAATGAAAAAAAATTAAAAATTAGTTTTTTTAAAATATTGGTCGAAATATACTAAAATATATTAAAATATTCTAAAACATTCTGAAACTATAGTGCAAATGTATCAAAATATCTCAAAACATTAGGAAAGAATTTCGATTTCATCACTGATTCGATTCGGTTTCCTTAAAAACAAAAATATTTCAGACGTTTCGTTCGTTTTAAAACGAAATTTTAATGTTTGGTAAGTGTAGATACATTAATGAATACACTTGCATTTAGGGGTCGCCAATTGGCATCACGTGTGTGTCCGGGTCCTCTGAATCTGGGCCATTAGAAGATTCGATCCCATTATTTTTTTTGGAGTTTATGTCGGACTATTTTGGGCAGAAATGTGATTGAGTAGGAAAATCTCAGAAAATGCTAAATAAATTTAAAAACTTGATTTGGTGAATTATTACTATTAAATCGGTGTCCATCTATGGGGCAATCAATCCTAACATCGAAGGTTAAATCAATGACAAATATAATAATCACATCAAGTTAGATTTTTAAGTCTGTATGATAGTACTCTAAGCAATCTACGCAAATCGGACAAAAGAGGGAACCAACGTTTTATTCTTCTTCTCCAAATGATGATCACTAACTATATATACACACTAGCAAAAACTCGGTGTTTGAAGACACTTTGCAATACTAAAAATCAAACATTGATCGTACAACATTTAAAATTTAGTTTTCTTTTTTTTTTTTTCTCTTTAATCACACAATTTAAAATTAAATGAACAAAAGTAAAATAAGAGAAGCAGGGGAGGGATAAAAGGGTGTAAATGTAAATTAGTGGGATTGTCCAGCATTGAGAGTTGTGTAATAAAAAAGACGTTTTTGAGGAGAAAAATAAATTTGGGAATGAATTTTATATTATTGGATTAAATTAGAAGAAGATTTGGATCAAACTTTACGGTTTTACAAATTAAAAATTTAACTTACAAGTTGTAATATCTATAATATAAAACAGGGCAGACTTCATCAATAAGTACATCCAATAGTCTCAAATAGAATCATCTAACGGCCACCAACATCCCTCTCAAAACCATTCACATTGAATTTTTCTCTCCTCTCCCCTCCTCAAATCTATCACTCCTCACTTACAGTGCCTTCAGACACGAATTATCCCTAGTTAGATAAATAAATGGTTACAAAGACATGAATCAGGTGATCTAATTTGGCAATTAGCAATAAAGAGAATACCCAAATCATGGTCTCAAATCAATCCATAACTAGAAAACCAGTCCCTGCATATCTCTCTTTGAGATCTTTAAAGGAATAAAATCCTCAAAAAATGATAATGGAGTAAATTTTTCTCCCACACGTTATGTACACATAAACGATAGTGATAAGAAGATATCTAAACGAATTTGTACGAGAGAACTCAAGTCCAAATGAATCTATAAAGTTTCATAGTATTTGTTGGGTTTGAAAAAGGGTGTTAGAATATGATACAATTCAAACACGTCATAAAATTAGAGGGCTCAGATCTTCCTTATGCTACTCATTTCATAAACGAGTGGATTCGATACGACACTATTAATAAAAAAATTGGGTAAAATCAATTAAAAAAAATATACGACACGACTCATTTATATACTGATTATACATGATTCATACATGACATGAATTCAATATAACACGACTCTTTAAACCCAAATTAATAAACGAGTCAGATATAGATAAAATATTTTTTAACATGAACCCGCTAAGATCGGACAAAAACTCATTTCATTTGACACGATTGATAGGCGTAAACTTGAGCACATTAGACTTTAACCCCTCTTTTAACTACAGCCTCAATGTCATAATTACGTAGACCAAATTATAATTTGTCCATTTTTACCAGCCTAGTCATTAGTGGTTGACCAAACTCCACTTACAAACTACTCAAATAAAAATGGAAAATAAAAAAAAAAATGGTGCAAGAAATAAAAAAACTGGACATGTTGAATTTAAATCTTGGTACCTTCATGATTGTCTTTGACTGGGTGAAAAAAGAATTAATGGTAGTACAAGTAAATGACTCAAACAGATTGATGGTTGAACAAAAAACAATAAGAGATAATTACATTTAGACCATTTGAAGTTTGTTACTTAATTACTCAGATTTTCCTAATATTTAAAATACTACACACAAATCTTAAAGTTTGTAAACACGTAACACTTAGACCTCTATCGTCAATGTCCGTGAATATATCCGTTAGTAAATTACATTCAGACCCTTTAAAGTTTATAGGCGTATAATACTTAAATCTCTCAAGTTTAAAATGTTATACTTGTACAAAAAAAGTACTAAACAAAGATAAAATATCAAATATTTTAAATTTTACAACCAAAATTCATATTCTATTATGGCATTTATAGAAATAAAAATCTATTTTTTTCTTAAAGATAAAATATATTATAGTCATTACAGTTTTACCTCTTGTTTAATTTTTTTAATTTTATTTCAATAAATAGTATAATTGTATATTAATTATAATTTTTTAAGAAAAAATTATTTTTGATTTTATTTCAATAAATGACATAATAAAACAAGAATTTTGGTTGTAAAATTCATATTCCATTATAAATGACTTAGACCTCTTATTTGATTTTTTAGTTTTATTCGAATAAATAGTATAATTGTATACTAATTACGATTTTTTAATAAAAAATTGGCTTTTATTTTTAATTTTATTTCAATAAATGGTACAAGAGAACATTAATTTTGATTATAAAATTTAAAATATTTGATATTTTATCTTTGATTGGAGTATTTTTGTATAATTATAATATTTTAAATTTGAAGGATCTAAGTAATAAATGCCTATAAATTTTAGGCGATTTGAGTGTAATTTACTAATGGATATACAAACGGAGAACGACGACAGAGTCTAAGTGTTACAACTTCTAAGGGTTTGTTTGTAATATTTTAAATGTTAAAGGGTCTGAGTGATTAAGTGACAAATTTTAAAGAGCCTAAGTATAATTCTCTCAAAAAAAAAAACAAAAAAAGATGGTTCCAATTGATCAAGGTTGGGAGATTTAGAAAATTATGAACCTTGTACAGTCCTCGAATTGCTGGACGGAAAAGTTCGGCAACACGTGGTTTTGGGTGCATTTTGTCCCATACACAATCCTATTTTACAGTAATCAGTCTAGAGAGAGAGAAAGAGAGAGAGAATGGAGTCAAGCAAGAAAGAGCGTGAAATGGATAGATGCTCCAGTTAGGTAGGGAGCTTAGAGAGAGAAGCTAGAGTAAAGGAAAGCTCTTTGGTGGGTCAACCGCCTGAGATCTTCTTAATTTCTCATTAAAGATCACCGGAAAACTCAGATTGCCGGCGAAATGGCGGACCAAAATTCGTCCCCGGACTGGTTACCGGCAGGTTGGAGCATGGAAGTCAGAGTACGAAAAAATGGTAAAAAAGACAAGGTAATCGAACCCCTTAACTAATTTTCTTCTAATCTAACTGGGTCTGTAGCTTAAACATGAGATCTTTGCTAGATTTAGACTTGGAATTACCTCTTCTTTTGGGTAAGAAATTTCGGATTATCTTTTTTTTTTGTTGGGTAAGAAATGTACGATTACAGTGTACTCTTCAATTATAGTATAGCCTCCTTTCCTTTGCTGGTTCTGGCTTATTTTTTTGCAAGAAATTTGTGATTTATAGTGTTTTCAGTTGGTTATTATCTTCATGTCAGTTGAACTTTATTTGGTGTTCTATGATGATTAAATATGCAAAACTGGGGAAACTGAGCTATTAAAGGGACTCTACAAAATGGTGAAGGCAGTTCATATTAGGTAGTCATGCATTATAAGGGGCGTACCCAGAGCACGAGATATGCGGCCTTACCCTCCAAACTGCAAGCAGTCCTGCATTATATCACCCTAAAATGGAAAGTACAATATAGACAAAATATATAAGTCCGGCACTACATCTGAATTTTGATTATGGTGTTTTCATCTGGTTATTATCTTCATATGAGTTGAATTTTTTTTTTTTTTTGGGTGTTCTATGATAATTAAATGTGCAAAACCAGGCAAAATTAGTTGTCAGAGTGACTCTTTGCCGAATGTGAAAAACAGTTCATGTTAGGTAGTCAAGCATTAGATGACCCAAAAAGTGAAGAAAAGATATTGAAAATTAGGAGTTGTGAGCTTGTAGAGAACTACGTGAAGCATGAGATGCTGTTTTCTTCTGTTTTTCTCTGGGGAGGAGGGAGTAAGTTTTAGAAAAGACTGTTTTAAAAATAAAAGTGAAATTATTTACTAGAAAAGTTAACTATGAACTTGTCATACTTGTGATTGCCCTAATGAGGATAACTCAAATTCGTTACGTCCACCTTTGAAGTAGGTTATTAGCTATCCCACTACCCATGATAGCTATCACGTCATTGCCCAGTGCATGTTAGACAAGGGACTACACCTTTCCACCAGGGTTCAGTTGGGGTGATTTAAAAGGCCAAATACCCGCTTGTTAGCGTAGCAATCGTAATGTCATTAGGCAAAAAATGAGAAAGATGTTCCAGTTGGCCCTTTTCAAAATGGAATGCATATTGATGGGCATTGAGTAAACTGATAGGCCCTGTATAGTATGTTTTCCTTTTGGAATAGAGATCCCAAAAATACTACAAGACTATGAACACTCATTACCCCCAAAAAAGCCTAGTGTGTTGTGTTCTTAAGCAAGAAACACCGTTAATTTTCAATTTTTTTGCATTTTAGTTCTAGATGCCTAGAATTGTTGGTGCTTGAACACTTAAATAGATGGTCCAGTCAAATATTATGGAAGCGATTAAGTTTCATGGACATTCAATTTTATTGGTCATTGGAGTACCCTGGAATGCAATTTCACTCTACACCTCCTAATCTTCGCTTTATTCCCTGTTGATTCCCCTTTCAGCATAAGAAGTGGAACTAGACTGTAAATTTCAACAGTGCCTTGGAGCAAAGACACCGCCTCTGGGTTTGTAAGAGAAAAGGGTGGGAAGAAGGGATTTTTTTTTTTTTTTTTTTTGGGGGGGGGGGGGGGAGAGAGAGAGTGGAGAGTTCCAATAGTTTTATAGGAAGGAAAGTTGGGAAGGGAATGGAGGAGGATAGCACTTTCCCTTTGAGCCCACCATAACTTTTCCTCAACAGGCCATAAAAGTAAATGGGAAGGATGGCCTCTACATGTTTTTATCCTACAAACAACATTTTTTTCCTTAAGTAACAAAAGAGAGCAACACTCGTTTCTTTCCTTCCTCCTCGCTTTCTGCTCAATTAGACAACTCTGCGGGAATGGTAGCTTCTTTCCTCTAAAGACGTCTTTGACATTACTCATGACTCCCTTCCTTCCAGTTCTCCTTGCCTGATACCAAACTAGCATAGGGTTGTTGACCCTATGAGTGATGCTTTTTATAGCATTCTTTAGCTCAGGAGTATCCATTTCTGTTGTAAATTCACTTTGTATGTTTGAGATCTTGCCTTCATTGTCTAAGATGTTTTATTGAAGAGTATATATTGAGACTTTATAGTATATGGGAAACATTCTTAGGATGAAAGCATCTTTATGCTCCTAACATTATTGATTGGAGATTGAAAAAAAGCTATTTTGCACTCTTCCCCATTCTCTGTTTTCTTAGCACCCATATCGAATGTTAACAGTGTAAGTATGGCCATTTGTTCTTATTGTAGTTTTACACTGATCCCTCGAATGAACTCAAATTCTGTTCCAAGCCAGAGGTGCTTCGCTATCTTAGCAGCATAGCATTCAACTCTCCTAGATCCAAGGAGAACACAAAAGTCGCCAGCAAGAGCTCTGCAGTTAATGTTTGTTACCATTATCCCTCTTTTATTTTTGCCATTTAATCTTGTTTATGGTATCATATTACTTTAAGATGAATCTTGATTATAACAATCCAGCTTCGAGTTGAGAAAGCCGGAGCAGAAGGGTTACCTCCTGGATGGATAAAGAAAATCAGAGTAAGAAAGAATGGAAGCAAGATCAGAAAAGACCCGGTACTTAGTCCTACTTTTTCTGATCTTATTTTCACCGTGCGTGATTTGACATATGTAATTGACTGATCGTTCTTGAAGTTCTAAATCATGTCGTCTTAAATTTTGCCTGTTTCTCGTCTTGGCTTGCCTGCATAGTGCACACATCCGTTATTTTTTGACTTAGTCATATTCTGTTCTTCTTTTGTTGGACTGCCAGTGGAGTATCTGTACACTTGTTAACTTATGAAAAATTTCTGCAGTACTATGTTGATCCGGTAACTGGATATGTATTTCGCTCTATGAAGAGCATTTCCCACTACCTTGAAACTGGAGATCTGGGAAGGCTTGCATTGAAGCCAAAGGACAAAGGCTTTCAAATAAATGCGGAATTGGGAGATGATAAACCACCTGTTAGTGTGCTGATTAATTTGTTTCTGTCTTATTGCTTCCTTCTTTTTGCTTATCATTTTCATTTCTTTGCTTTTGTCAGTTCACTCATTGAGTTCTCTTTACAAAATGATTAGTCAGGCCACCTTAAGAATAGGAATGAAGAAAATTGACGCTAGAATTCGTGTGCAAAAATATTTTATGAAGTTCCTAGAGGTTTACAGTTCATTATGGCACACAAACTTATGGATATCAGTAATTGGATGAAAATAGGTTACTTACGCTACATTGCACCAAGTTGACTCCACAAAGGTGCCTATGTAGTAGGTATCACCATCCAACCATATTCAGATTGTCCTATGATTGTCTTGGCTTTCTCAACCAGGACTGCATCCCTTATTTGAGGTGTTTTATCTTTTTTCACCAGCAACATTAGTGAAGAGTTTGGAAGGCCACTTGATGTTTTGTGCAATTATTTGGCTTATTTTCAACCATGTTGGAACTTAGTAACTCTTATGCCTGCTCTGCAATGTTGGAATTTGGTAACTGTCTGATGTTGACGTTTTATCATCTATGCCTGCTCAGTACTATTGTAATTGTATGGCATCTAGACTTTATTGTATCTTGTGCAAGTTTTCGATTGGTGAAATGCTATTAGGGCTGGATCTGGATATTTCATATTTGTCATTAATTATCTTTTGGTAACCGTTTATGGTATATGACATGCTCGTGAGGTCAAGACTCTAGCGAAGGCATTGATTTTCAAACTCAATAGTGGACAGATTTTATGTCCTTTGATATTTCCCATTGAGAAAGATTGTGTTATTTATTGTGGTTATATTCGTCAGATAGGGTGTGATATGTTACTGGATGCTTTGCATGCCTTTATAAAATTTTCCATCATTTTGTGCAATGCTATTTAAAACCCCGTTGAAATGAAGTATTGGATCATGAAGAGTAAGAAATTTTGTCTTCTATTTTGCTCCTTTCCTAGTCAACTCCTGAAGCTGAAGGGCATAAAGTAGCAGACAGAGGAACAGATAGACGACTTACCAGGAATCAGAGGTTGAAGTTGGGTGTAGCAGTGGAGGATGAGCAAATCCTTAAATCCAACCGTACAGGTGATCTCATCCAGTTCTCTGAGCAAACTTCTGATCAGTGTAAAGTTCAAGTTGCAACTTGACAGCAGACTACTATATTATATACTTATTGCTAACTTTGTTCCTTTACTTGCTCATCATTTTCTTTCTGGGTTTCTGCTGGATATTTGTGCAAACATTTTTTATTTTGTTATTGTTTTTATCTCATCTATGCGGAATTTGAAACTGCTTGACATGTGGAAACTCTGCAAGTTTCTTTTACTAAAATTCCTGCTCACCGATATGAAAATGCTTGTTTTCCATTAATAATGAGGCAACACATACAATACACATACCCATAGAAAAGTTGCCCTAGTAGTCAACTTTTTATTGTATGTAGAGTGTAAGGTTGGATGAGAGATGCAAGTCCAGCTTTGCAATTTGGAGTAATTATATATTATACTGCTAGATTATAGTGAAATGAATTTGTGATGCTGCAGGTAGCAAAGGTGCAGCAATGGACAGTGTTAACCTGCCAGAAACTAATTGTTTGAAGCAAGGAGAAGGGAAAAGTGATTCTTCTGTATGCACTTCTGTATCTGCTTCTGCGGTTGGGGCCTCTGCAGAACAGCAACCATCAGAAAATGGGGTGAAAAGACTTTTGAATAGAAAGACGCGACATGGGATAAGCAAATTAAATGACTTGCCTCGTCGGGCATCAAAACGACTTGCTGGGATCAAGGTCGATACAACGTCCGAACTGAGAACCAATAGTCGAGCTTGTCGAGTTGCAGATAAACAGTCAGGTGAGGCTGAAGCCAGTAGCTCTGAGAATGTTAAGAACTTGGCTTCTCCAGAAAAACATATTAGAAAGGCAGAAGTAGAGGAGAATAGGACTGATGAGAAGCAAAAATGCCCTATTATTTTGCCTCTAGAAAATTCGTCTATTCCTAAAGAGCATGTTGGAGAGGTTGAAACTGATAATAACGATGATGACAAGCCTGGATCGCCTATCGGCTTGTCTTTGACGGATTCCTGGATGGAAGTGGACCCATGTATTGAATTTGCGATAAAGACTCTCACTGGGGCAATTCCAATAGGGAATGAAAACCGGGCTGATGAGAATCCAAGTATTCATATGGACTTGCCTCCTGATAATCAAGGATCTTCTTTGGACCTGCCTTTCGGTGATTCATGGACAGACCCATGCATTGAATTTGCCATAAAAACGCTCAAGGGCGAAATCCCAGTAGACGATAATCTGCAGCTTCAAAATTACTTCCAGAAGCAGGTCAGCTCATCGAATTCCCAAGGGCGCAATGGCTCAACAATCCCAAATGTTAGTTTACATAATGACTTCTCCCAAGCCCATCTCTCAACCCAGCAATTCCACACTGCAGAGAGGCCTCTATATAAACAACAGGCACGGTAGCTAGCCCCTATGTTACTGCATTCCAGAAATGTTAGCTTAAAATTTGCAGTTGATGGTGAACACCAAAGATCTACAGCCAATCTAGTAGGAATTCATCCATAACCATGTAGAATTCTTCCAGCTTTTTAGAACGTTTCTTTTTCGTTGTATTGACATATACTGTCACTGATCATAATAATCTTCCATGGGGATACATTGTTCTAGAGAGTTTCCATTAGTTTCTGGTTAGCTTGAGTCGACTGATGTTGTACGATTGTAATTTCAACTGATGAACTGATGCTTTTTTCATCTGATGTTCCCAATTGCAGCCATGTTCAAGCTCAAGGATAGCTTTTATGTCCATTTTGCACTTAGCCAAGTATTTTTCTGCTTTTCTCTTGCCTTCACTGTATGCCTTTTAAAGTAGTCATTCTGTTGATAAGCTGGTAATCTATATAATAAAGTAGCTTACAATTCAAATCTCAAAAGATAAACAAAATGATTTTTGCTATTCGCGGTTGAGATCGTTTTAAATTTTACTTTAAAGTTAATCTAACGGCTAATATTAACACCCTAAATTTAATAGGAAAAATAGGGGCCTAAGGGTATGTTTGGAGTGATTTTTTAAAAGTATTTTTACAAATTATTTTTCATAAATACTTTAAAAAAATTAATAATGTTTGAAACCGCCTCACCACTACCTCTACCACCACCACCGTCGCCGCTATCACCGCCATCGCCACCACCACTGCCACCATCGCCGCCACCACCACCACTACTACCGCCACCACCACCGTTGCCGCCACCACCACCATCGCGGTCATTGTCACCCACCACAACCATCACCACCATCATCATAAATACTTTAAAAAAATAATAGTGTTTGAAACCACGCCACCACTACCTCTACTCCCGCCACCACCGTCGCCGCCACCGCTGCCGTTGCCACCGCTGTCATTGCCGCCACCGTCGCCACCACCACCACGACCACCACCACCGTCGTCACCACCACCTCCGCCGCCATCGCCGCCGTCACCACCACCGTCGTCGCCACCACCACCATCATCGCCGCAGCCAGCACCGCCACCACAGTCATTGCCACCCACCACAACCATCACCGTCTCTTACCATCACCGTCTCTTACCACCACCATTGCCGCCCACCACCTCTCACCCCCACTACAAACCGATGCTTAAATTCTTTTATCTCTTCTCTATATTTGTGATTTGATTTTGGATATGAATACAAATATGTTTATTGTTTACCATTTTTTATTAAACTGTGCATTCAGGCACAGACAATAACTAGTATATCTATATAATAAAATACATAGCAACTTTAATTTTTATTCTTTATATATTTTTTTCTCTAAAAGCATCACATCATTCATTTCTATTACATGTTCAAGTTGTCTACCATTGATGGTAGCATTTTTTTTTTGGTTCAACAGTTAGCTTACAGGTACCTCGACTAATCTCTTCTTTAATCTAATCAAAAACAAGTCATCAACGCCGGGATTATTTCAACCTATGCCTATTTGAAGAGCTCAAATTGAACAATATTTAGTTTAATAACAAAATGAAAGTAATTTTTATAGTTTAGGGGGTTATTTGGGTAATTTACTCCAAAGTTGACTTAACCTAAACCACTAAACGAGCTAATATCAAAGATTTATTTTGAAAAAATTAAAACGCTTTTATTTTTATGGTTAATCGCAAATTGCATCCTGAAAGATCGTTCGAATCTCAATTTGCACTCTCAAATATCAAAAATCTCAATTTGCACCTTCAGAGATAGAAATATGTATCAATGCGCATTTGAAACTAACCTGTCAGTTTTTCGTTTAAAACTAAATGGATAAATTACACCTAGATTCTTTCATACTTGTCACTTAATCACCTAGACCCCCTCATATTTGAAATATTACATTTAAATCCCTTGAGAATCTAAATATTACTAAAAACGTTTCCTTAATTAGGCATCTAAATAATTCTGTTTAAATGATGTATTGAATTGGATATAAAAAATATTATATAAATACCTGCATTATATTGACATTCAAATGATAAGCTTAATTTTAAATTTTAGAGTATAACAGACCCACAAAATAAAAAGTAGTATGAAAATTATAATTTTTTATTAGGATGAAATCATTTTTTTTAACAATTATATTAACAAATACTAATGACAAGGATTTATGTGTTACACGTGCACAAACGTCAAAAGGTGCAGGAGTAATATTCTAAATATGAGGGGGTCCAAATGATTAAGTGACAAATTTGAAGTGATATAGGTGTAACTTATCCAACTATCTTTAGAGAGCAAACTGACTGCTTTTAGCTTCATGTGTATTGATACAAATTTATATATTTGAGGGTACAAATTAAGATTTTTTATCTTTGAAGGTACAAATTAAAATTCGAACGATCTTTCGGATGTAATTTGCGATTAACCCTTATTTTTAAAGATATTCAAACGAATTAATGATTGAATTAAAATTTTAATAATTAAAAATATTTTTAAATAGTTTGAGATTTTTCAACTTCGAAATGTATAAATTTTTATTTTTTAAATGACTAAATAATATATCGAAACCAAATTTTGATTCCCGTAACAAGCTGCATTCGGTCTCGTCTATTTAAATTAGAAAGACACTCGCGCCAAGCTCTAATTTGCCGCCAAATCAAAGTCCCCAATCTGCCTTTCTCTCTCCGTTTCAACCTGCTTAACATCAAACCCTAGTCTTCAAACGTCCCTCCTTTGCCTTCATCTCTATCAATAGCTCTATCTATAGATCATTTAGAGCTTTTTGTCAATTGTTTTTGTTGAGTGGAGGTGAGAGAGAGAGAGATGCAGATCAAGGTGAAGTGTAGTTGTGGGGAAGGAAACTGCCCAGAATGGGCAATTGTTGAACTGCAAGGCGTAGTTGAAGCTCAGCCTGCCTTTCAAGATCGTCTCCAAAACCTCGAAATCGGAGTACTTTGCCGATCTTCTTCTCAGGTTTTAATTCCCATTCCAAGGTTTCCCAAAAGTTTCCTGCCCCAAATTGCAGATTTTTAGTTCCTTTTTTTTTTTGAAATTTGTTCAGGAAAATTACACTTTCACCGTTGGTTATCATGAATTGACTGGATCAAAAGTGCCCTTGAAGAAACCCATGTTAGTATTGAAGAAAATCAAACTTTCAGGTGCCAATGAGAAAACCGATTCTGAATCATCGAGGGTAGAGTTGGAGGTTATCGGAATCATTCGCCACCGGATTTTGTTCAAGACCAGACCAAAGGCGCTAATATCCAGTAAGCTTTTATTTATTTTCATGGACATTTGTATTTTTGAGTATTTTTACTCAAAAATACAATATTAAAATTCAAGCATATGTTAGTCTATAAATATTCTAGTAGGGTTCATATGGTAGGTGTAGATGGTGAATCTAATGCATGGTTTCAAACAGCATTACAATTGATGTGTAAGCTCAATTAAACAGAAGAGATATAACCATGAGAGAATTTTATTAGAGTGGGGGAAAGAGGAGTAGCAGGCTGTGTTGAGAGGGATAGGAGGGAAGATGGGTAGAGAAAATGAGCAGAGTGGTCGGAGGAAATGAGTTGGGTTTGATCAATTGGGGCATTGATGGGGTTCTAGAACAGGGGATTTTGTGGTGGTGTTCTGGCGTTGGAGTAGCCCAAAAAAAACATAGAAAGAAGGGGGTGAGGATCCTCTACTATACAGCACCTGTGTTATTTCTGAAAACAACCTCGTTTTGAACATGTCGTTTTGTGTTCAAAACAGCGTCATTTTGAAGAACAGCTCCTATGGGTTTGTTTGATTAGAAAGAAAATAATGATAGAAAGTAAAGTAAAAGAAACAAAAAAGAAAAGAAAATAATTTTCTTTCATGTATTTGGTTAGCATGAAACATGTACAAGAAATTTTTTTAAAATTTTCTTTGTATAATTTAAAAAGTAGGAAAGTTACAAGAAAATTTGTTTAAATATCAATATTATCCTTATCTATATTAGAGAGAATATTATCTGATAGATAATGACCAACGTGGGAGGAAACATAGGTAATGTGAGAAATTAGATATGTCTGTGTAACTTTCTCGAGAAAAAAATTACTTGCACAATTTGCTGGAAACAAAAATTGCATGTTACTAGAAAATTTTGTGGGCCCAGGAATTTAGTTTCTAGTATTATCATGTTAAACAAACATTAAAAAAGCAGAATTTGTTTTTCTTTTCCGCATTTTCCATCAATCTCTTGCTAACCAAATGAAACCTATGTGAATAGCAAAAAGGTGACTTTCATTTATGTTTTCAACCTGTTCCAACCAGAAATTAAGGAACTTACTACTTTAGAAGCGCTAACGAGGATGAAGGCTTTGCACAAGTTGCTTAATCCGTTGGAAAAGATACTTAACGTTGGTTATGATTTTGAGGAGTGTGAACTTTATTTACTGCTCTGATTTACTGCTTCTGTATTGGAGAGTTAGTATTAATTTTTTTTTTTTTCCCAATAGGCTCTTAGTTATTTCATGTCTCTGTGGTCATCTGCTTCCTTTTAGTTCTATGACATGTGGTTTTTCATTCATTTAGACAATACAGGCTTATACACATCCTTGTCTAGGACTCTCTCTAGCTATAATTTTACAGAGCAAAATGAACTTGTAAACGAAGGCATTTTTCTTTTCAATTCAGGTTCTCATCCAAATGTGAAGGAAAGAATGGGTGCTCCAGGTTTTCTTGTGCCCAACGAATAAGCATGAAGTCCATCTGTTCGTGCTTCTGGAAAAGTCGAGGAATCGAGATATTTGATGTCAACTGTATGTATTTGAATGCCAACAGATCAACTGAGAGTCCATGGGTTTTCTTGTTACTTCGGAATCTGGCGTCGTTGTGATTAGATGAATGCTATGTTTTTTCCTTTGAAATTGAACTTTCATGTTTAGTTCATTTCATGAAAGATTATTGTGCAGCAAATATAAGTCTAATAGATTGAAACATCATTTCTCAGTGCATCCAAGACAACCTACATGGATCCTGGGTACTTGGGAAGAGAAACTTGGTAGTTGAGAGGTAAGTTTATATTGGCTAAGTATGGTTTCCAACATATAGGAAAGGCTGCAATGTGGTGCTAGAACCCTCCTCGACACACACACCCCCCAATCACCTCCTATGAGAATAGCCATAACAAGGTTCAAACTAGCAAATATATAAAATAGAGGTATTAAAGTTTCCAAACCAATAAGCATACAAAATGGAAATATTTTACCCCCATGCGTAAATAACTTAAACAGCAACCACCCAATAGAAGCAAATCTTTTACTTTTAAAATCACAAAGATGTCTTTTCACTTGTTCCATTGTATTACAACTCATAAGAGAAGAATCACAAATTCTCTTTTTGGAAATTGTGATCACATCAATTTCACTCAAGTAACACAAACAGGAAACCACTATTTGACCTCAAGGTGTAATCAATTGATCAAGTTCCAATCATGCAGGATTCTGGTTGAACCCTGAATTACTTACAGAAGTTACAAGAGTGGACAAAATGAAATATAAAATAGGTATAGTCTCTTCTAAACCGAACCAGGATTTATTACACCAGCACGATCTCTCAACATTTCAGTTCTCTTACTTCGCTCCATAACATCTACTAGCCACTCTACACTTTCTTTAATCCCCATCCTGCAATGATAAGTCCAAAAACTGACAATTTACAATTTTGTTCATCTACTCTACTTGAGATGAATGAAAAGAAGAAAACTTGGAATCTAAACAGCATCATTCAATCTTAAATGGTTGTAGGATTCCAAATTTTCTTCTATATACCTACATTTTCCTAGCAAATGTATGGATCACAAAGTTACCAGCAAGCCATTAAAATTCCCAAGCTATCTACTCACCCGTCATAGCCTGAAACAGCTTCAAAAGTGTAAGCCCTTTCATCCAACTTTTTTAGATCAAGATAGCGAGCAAGTTCTTCCACTGATACGGAATCAGCAAGATCCTGGCACAGAAGTTTCTGATCAAAAATGACATATCCAAAAGAGAGCAAAAGTTGGATAGATATCCCTAAAATATTACACAGACAAGGATGATATCTCCTAAAATTAAATCGGAGTTTTGAAGAACCAAAATGTTTGCATTTCCTCTCAAAACAAGACCTCAGTTCCTCTCTCCCTCGGGGCTAAGCCAAAGAGGCAAGGACAGCTTAGTCACCTGCTTGTTGGCTAATATCAAAAGAGGGGCTCCTTGAAGATCCTCATGCCGAAGAACTTTTTCTGGTAACCAAATAGAAAGTAATAATTCAATTCTAGGATATAATCAAAATACTTCACTTAAAATACTAAGCGCTATGCAACCCACAAAATTAGATGCATGAAACAGGAATTACCAAGTGCAGATTTTGAATCTTCAAAGCGCGATGGGCAAGCAGCATCAACAACATAGACTACAGCATGTGCCTCTTCATAATATTTCTCCCAAATTGAGCGAAGACCAAGCTGATAGAACAAAGGCTTTGCTTTAGTAACAGACAGTCAAATACTGCAGCAGAAGATATTAAATGAGAGGGATCAACCAGCCTGCTTAGTATATAACCCCCTCAGAGAGAGTCAGAAAAGCCTCGATCTAGTTGCTTAAATCTAGTTGAACTCTTGTAGCTAGTAAACTTTAACATTTTCTGATAAGATAGTTAAGTGGAAATGAAGAAACAATTACAAACACTTGAGAAGCCCCAATTCTTAAATCCTATAAAACCTCCTTTTCGGATATGCGTAGTTCTTATATGACCTTCACAGTTTTTGGTAAACCTAGTCCAGAATAAATTTAGCCAGGTCTTTTCAGTTATAAGAAAACGAATTTTGAAATTTTCATTCATGTCAAAGATCTCTTCTGATAAGGTGAAGGGGTAAGGTCCCCCAACTTTGGTTCATGGATCTAGAGCAATGAAACATCTACAAGCTCTTTGTTGCAGGTTGCCATTTTTTAAGTATCTATGCACAAAAAGCATTTAGATCCCAATGGAGGCAAAAATAATCACGTAAGATCAGCTAATCTATTATTTACTAAAATAAGTGTCAAAATACAATGAACTCATGAAACTAGCAATTTCATGATAGGTCTTATGGCAGTTTAATTACCTGTCCTCCCAGGTCCCAAAAGACAAGCTTTGTATTTGACACTTCAACACGACCAATGTTAAGTCCCACAGTTGGAATAATCCGATCTGGAGGCAGGCCTTCTGAGTTTGAATATTGTGACTTCAATTTCTCCAGGAATGTCTAAAAATCCATCAATGTTAAAATGGGTAAGATAAAACAAAAAATATGTGCAGGGATAACTAGATGCAAAATCATGAAATGACCTGAAATTGAAGTGGGTGTGATTATGAAGCAAATAACAATATTTCAGGAACTACAATAAAAATGCAATAAAACTAGTGAACATATTTACTGTTTTGCCAGCCTTGTCGATCCCGAGAATAAGAACATGAAACTCTGTCTTACTGAATATATACTTCCAAAGTCCATAGAATAAGGAAAACATCTTTGCTTTGTTGTATCTGCTCAGTTATCTGTTATCAGTAACCACCAACAGGAAAAGGGAGCTTCATTTCTCCAATATCATCATGCCAAAATCCTAAAACCCACAAAAGGAATAAGAAGCCTAATTAAATAGAGTTAATTGTTGAGCATCCACTCTAATATCCTGTTCACAACCACCATGTAAGCATAGATGCATTTCGGAAGAACCATATAACAAAAAAATTTGGGCAGAATTAGGAACAGTAGCATTTTATGAAGCTTTTATGTGCAATATCCGAATTGTCAGTCCACGTCAGCTCTCCAGCAATGTCATGAGGTCACCACATTTCCAATAGAATCCTCTGATATTAACAAGAAATGATGCAAAACAATTCATATCTTAATTTCACCTATACTGTTGTCTTAACCATATCACAGCAACATCAATTTTGCTTCCCACTCCGCCACTATTATATCTTCATACAATTTATGAATGGACAAATTGTCCGCCATCAACAATTCCCATGAGCTATGACCATTCAACCAACAAACATACTAGATACCCAATCAAAGAATTTCAAAAAATCAAGGTGCTTCGCATGATCTTTGAGTGGGAACCCATAAAACCATCTTAAAAAACAATATTAAAATCAACTAAACAAACAGAATAGATCAGATCATGAGAAATAGAATTTTGGTTCGAGATCTCAACTCAATAACATCGGCAGATATTGACCCAGAATACTAATATGAATAAATCATGACATTTACAGAAACCCAGTTGTTTCCACACTTCGGAAACGCAAGAAATAATTAACACAAAAAGATCAAGCAATACTGAACAAGAGTACATATTCAAATAGGAGTACTAAACAACAAAAGTGGAAGCAATATAGCTAAACATTTACATACTCTGTGCACAAAGGGTTATACCAATAACTGATAATGAACAGAAGAGTTGTTGTTAGTTTTACTCTTCGGTTTGCAAGCAAAGGAACTCCAACCTTGCGACTGGTCATAGTACCAAGTACTTCCTGGCGAGCTCTAATATGATCAGATTTATAAGTAAGCATCTCTTGTAAAATATGAGCAACACCAAATCCCTCTAGAGCCCAAACCTCCATTTCTCCTACCCGTTGTCCCCCTTGCTTGGCTCTTCCTCTAAGGGGTTGTTGTGTAACAAGTGCATAATGTCCACTGGAACGTCCATGAATTTTATCATTAACTTGATGAATTAATTTCAAGATATAAGACTTTCCTATTATAACAGGTTGTTCAAAAGGATCCCCCGTTCTTCCATCAAACATTCCGCGGTATTGCTCCGTCAGGCTTCCGCCCATTGCAGAAAATTTCTCACTGCTGTCTCCCATAGGAGTCTAGGTCGTGTCTCGGTCCCAGTGTGGCTGATCATCCTCTCAGACTAGCTACTGATCATCGTCTTGGTAAGCTATTGCCTCACCAACTAGCTAATCAGACGCAAGCCCCTCCTCAGGGTCTTTTTTTGCTTTTCGCCATTGCAATTTCTTCAATTTTCTCCCCCTTTATTTTCTCAATTTTCATGGTCTGTCGAACGAGTTTCCCATTTTGTCCTTCTGGTTTGCAATGAATCTCTAATTGACCTGAAGCATCGACTTTCCTTTATTCTTCCACAGCTATGCTGGAGATCCCACCGCACCTAGGCCAAAACTGAGGTCCTATCGCGTACTGTGGGTACTGAAAAGTAGGTTTAACCCCACCGAACTACCGTACCTATGGAGACTCGAACTCAAGCATTGAGCGAGGAAATCCAAGTTCTTACCCACTGAACTAACCACTCAGTGGTTGACTTTCCATATTTAAGTGGACTTGGTTTCTCTCTAATTTTTAAATGAATAAAAAAATAATGTATTTTGCATAATAAGAATTTATGCATTTCATAAAGTTAAATTTATTAGAGTAAAGAGAGGACTAGTCTAGATGTCTTTGCAAAACCTTGCCTCTAGATATGAAGTTTGAATCTCATCAGTTTCGGTCCTCTATGTATATTGCGACAAAAAAAAAAAAAGGTCAAGTTCTTTTAAGTTTTAAAATTCAAAATGATCTTAAATAAAATAAAAAATGCTAATCATGAATAAATACTCATCATTCAAAAAATTTAAAACTTCTCTTCTTTTTTGAAAATACAAGGGTACAAAATCCCCTTAACACGATCCCTACAATTGATTTTATTTGATTTGAGTAACAACTAGATTGACTACAATATATATTTATTAGTAATTGCACTCGAAAAAAAAAATCTTAAACAATTGTATATGCCCGAAATAAAAAACATGACATTGAACAATATCAAGAAACACAACTTAAATCAATCACGCTACAACCAAATGTTGTAAACATGCAAATAATTAAATCCACACAACCTGAGGAATTATTGATTTATATAGCACCATCTAGAGACAATTTTGTTAATCATTTCATATGGTATATGCATCCGCTAGAATCCCAAGATAATAAATGACAAACAAAATTAACAAAAACACAAATTACCACAAAATAACAAATCAGTTCAAGCCCATCCGATATTAAAAATAAAAAAAAATGAACCAAGATATCAAGAAAACCAATGCCCAACAAAATAAAAAATCAGATCACTCTAGGCAATACAAACGACAAAAAAAAAAGAACCAGAACATCAATAAAAACAATGTCCATCAGTATGTAATTCTGAAATTTAAATAATCATTCGGTCACTACACTTCCCTTATCACAATACCAATAAAAACTCTAGGTACAACGATGAATGCTTCTGACACAATTATTTCTACCATACACAAGGATTTACAATCATAAAAATAATAGAATTGAAACATAGGCACAAACTTTGTTCAAATATATATGAAATTACAACTTTCTTCTCTTTTTTTTTCCTTCCTGCATTACATTTATTAGCCTTAGGCTGAAACAATTACAAAAAGTGGTGACAACCAACAATATTGCATTACTTTAATGTCTACAAGTAAATTAAACAACAAAAACAAAGGTAAAAGAGAAAAAAAATAATGCAAAGATCAAACAAGAAAGAGCAACACATGGGAAAGTCATCGTAATTAGGTATCACGGACCAACCAATGCATGACTATAAATTCACCGGTACCCTTCATCAAGATTCAAGTAAACAACCAGAATCATAAAAGCGAGTGCGTTTTACTCAAGCAATTGTGGCAACCTTCCATTAATTCAATTCTCAACCGATGTCTTCCCATAAGATGCTCTACATTCCCGGTAGGATTTCCAACCTAAGACAGTGAGGAGGTGAAGTTTCTAGCTTAGTTGATGCGTAGCAGTTCGTACACCAACAATACGACTCCATTAATATGTACACGACGACATACAAACTTGAAGTGTATCAGAGATTCCTTGTTACCAGCTTGAACTGATTTGAACCACTGGGATGCCTGTATTTCACATTTAGGTCAGCTGAAACCAGCATCGAATAGTGTTTTCTTGTTCATGTAGACATTAATAACATGAAAGACTCTACAAAAATACACGGAAGTGGGGATTCAGGAAAATTCAGAGAATCCAACCAAGCAATGGAGCATAAAACGCACTATCCAGGATCAGAACTCCAATAACAGGCTGTTGATTCACATACTCAAAAACAGAACCGATCTACACACATACCCAATAAGGTCTTTTATGCTTCACATGAATGATATATCTAGCAAATTAACAAAATTGAAGCACAAATCAATCAAGATCTAGGGTTTTTTGGATCCCAAAAGACACAAATTGAAACACGAATCAAGTAACAACCCGGATGCCTTGCTACTTTGGCGTGTGTGTGTGAGTGTCAGGGGAACGGGATAGCTTACTGCTCCGGCGTGGGACAGAGAGAGGGATAGAAGAGAGAGGGAGTACCTGGATGTCTTGCTGCTTCCGCGGCAACTGGCTGATTTGGCAACGGCTTGCTCCGGCTACAGCGGAGAAGAGAGGGAGACAACAGAGAGGGCAACGCGAGAAAGGGAGACGGAGCAGAGAGAACGAGAGGGAGACGGAGAAAAAAATTAAGGAAATAAATCTGGATGCGTGAGTGGGGGAGAGGAGATAAAATATGGAGAGTTAATATCAGCCCTCAGATCAAATTCAGAGTAATTTAAAAATGATTTGTGTTTGGTATAATAGATGATAAATTAAAAGAATTGATTTTTTATTGTTTGGTATTAAAGAAAAAATGGAAAAAAAAGAAAAGATATATATATATATACTTAATTTATCATTAGATTTTACATATGAAAATATTTTTTATTACAAATAAAATTATAAAAACTCAGTGTCACTTTAATTAGTTATAAAACTAAATAAATACTGATATATATATATCAAAAATAATAGCCAAAAAACACACATAATAAAAAAATATGTAATAGAATATTTGTAAGTGTTTTTTAATAAATGTGCAGGTTTTAATTAAAAATATGACATAATATTTAGAAGTATATTTAAGGGCAAAAAAGACAATTTGTTCAAATAAATAGTTTATCTTTAAATTTTTTTCTCACTTTTCTCCCACTTTTCGGAGATAAAAAAATGGTGGGCTTGAGAGAAAGAGTGTCCCTCTAATTTTTATTTTCTTCCTATTTTCATTTATAACCAAATAATGGAAAGTCTTTCTTTCTATCTTATTTTCAATCCAACAAATTTTTCGTCAAACCAAACACACTGTTATAGTCCTGGAATGATAGGGCTCTTGAAATTGTTAGGCGCAAAAAGTTTTGAAGGAGTTTAGGAATTTAAATCAAAAGTCTGAAAATGATATGAGCCGTAAAAAGTTCAAGATAAATTAAAATTTTAAAATTATTTATCCCTTATTATATAGATATATATATAGAAGAATACTACCTCCTTGAAAAAGTTTTCTCTCTCTTTTTCTATTTTTAAAAGTTTTAAACTATTTAGTAAGAAATGAAAATAATCAAATTTTACCATGTACCCCAAATTAACACCACCAGCTTCCACTAATAAACCATAATGTATTTAAGTTTATTTAAAAAACTACTTTTGCTATCCTATAACTTTTTTTTTATTTTTATTTAAATTCTCAAATAGTTGGATACATAGAATAAATGAGGAGGAGGAAAAATAAAATAGAAAATGGTGAATTATTATACATCCCATACAATTGTATATGATTGGTCTATATCTATACTATTTATAAATGTCAACATCTAAGAAAAAATTTTAATTTTTAATTTTATCCCTATTTATTATGATAAAGTCAATTATACTTGCCTATATATTTTCATCTAATTTTTATATTTTATACCTATTTAACTTTCAACTTATTTGAGACTATTGTATAATAACTTCTAAATTATTTTGAACTAATTTATAAGTAATATAGTTACATACAATTATATACATCTATATGAAAAAGTAAAATCATATATATGTTAAATTATTATATACATGTAGTTATCGGGTTGAATTAAATAGTGAAATATATGTTATATTTTATTTATTGGTATGTAATAATATAATAATATTATAAATGATCAAATCAATCTATTTAATAAAATAAAAATTAATAATTATATAATATAATTAAATGTATAAATGCTTAAAGAAGTCAGAAAGATACCTAAATAAATGACAGATTAGGTACTCAAAATTTATAAAATAAATTAATAATTAAAATTAAAAATAATAAAAATACGGATGAATTATTTGATACCTAATTTATTATTTAATTTAAGCACACATATAATTCATATTTTTTATAAAAATAATATTATTTAATTTATTTATGTGTAATACACATCGTGCATTGCTAGTATTTAATAAATAAATCATGAATTGACATATATAAAAGGCTCAATACAACAAAAAAAATTCAACTATAAATAGCTGGTGGATTAAAGAAACTTTCAATAACATCCAAGAAGTAAATGACTTGAGATGGCAAGTATTTTTTTTTTAGTAAACTACATATGTAGCATTTAAATTATAACCCTTATGTCAATTAAGTTCATAAATTATTTTTGTATCAAATAAACCCCTGAACTCTTTAATTATATCAATTGAACCATTTTGTCCGCCTCCGATAGAGAAAGTGACAAAGTGTGTTACTCACGTGATACAAATAGTTTGATTAAACTACATATATGATCTACAAATTATGATTCTTGTGTCAATTAAATTCATGAATTTATTTTTTTGTATCAATTAAGTCCCTAAACTCTTTAATTGTGTCAATTGAGCCTGTTATTTTTTTTGTGTTATATAGTCACGTGAGTGACATATTCTAATGGAGGTAGGGGTGTTCATTCTACCTTATATGTAGGAATTATGATATTTCATTTTTCTACTCGGTACTTTACAGAATAATTTTTTCTTGCCCTACCCTACTTGATTAAGTGTACTATTCCTACCTGAATTCCATCCAAAATAATTGGGTAGAAAATTGAGTAAACACATATTTTTTTAATTATTAAATTTTAGATCATTTTAACAATTTAATTAAGTAATCTGCACCAATTAATTAACACAATAAACCAATAATACTAGAGAAAACACAATAAATTCGATAATACATAAATAATTACAATAAAACACAACAAAAAAGTCATAAATATCAATACATCATGTATAAGAAAATCATAAATATCAATAAAATATTAGAGTTTTTAGGTTTTTTGATTTTAATTTTTAGGGATTAACATATATATGTGGATAGGATAGAGTGGGGTAGAAATATAAAAATTTTGTAGGTATTTCGTATTCCTGCCCGATTTTTTGCAGAATCTCAAAAGATCTTTCGTTAGCCTATCCGATTATTTCGAGTAACCGATCAGTAAAGTCGAATAGGGTAGGATATGATCGAAATTTACGGGTAATCATAAATTTGAACACCCCTAAATGGAGGCATACAAAATGACTCAATTGACACAATTATTTAGGGTCTCAATTGACACAAAAAAAAAAAAAATTTCAAAAACTTAATTAACTCAAATATCATAATTTTAAAGTCTTACATATAATTTACTTTTTTTTTTTTTGGTCAAAGACTATTATCAGACACCACCTTAAATTCTAACCGCGAATCACTGGCGATGTGGCCAACCACTCAATTAAAAGCAGAATCACGAGGGTGTTTTGGGAAAACAGAAAAAATGCAAAAGAGGCTGTGTGAAGGAGAAAAAGGGGGCTGAACGCCAGAAACTTACAATTTTTTTTTGTGATTAGGTCGAAAAATTTATCGAAATCGAATCTCTTGTTGACGACGATTCACAGAATCCATATGTTTGCAGAGGTACGAATTTATCGTTTTCTGTAATAAATCTGGTTTTAAGGATCTATATTTGTCTTCAAAGTTCGAATATCGTTTCTGACCTAATCCCACAGTTCCATTTGTGTTTTCGTTTTTGTGGTCTTCGGTACAATTGATTAATTGATGAATGTTTAGTAAGTGCTTTACTGTGATTAATTTCTGTGCATTTGGCATCGTGAATTGTGTATAACTAGTTTCGGGATTTGGGAATTCACCAACCAACCAAGCCTTATGTACCAAATGGGATCGGCTATATGAATCCGTCTTTTGCCATTCATTTTGGTCATGTGCTATACTTCCATTTAGAGACCTCATGACTGGGAATTAATTGGGTTATAAGCTGAAATTTTAGGAGATGGTAAATGATACGTCATTAGATATTTGAAAACATTCAGGTTCCAACATCCTGATTAATTTTTCATGTTGACACAGCCTTTCTTCAGTTTGTGTGCAAGGTGTCACCACTGAAAAGTCCTCTTTTTTCATGCAATTCCACAGCAATTGTAGTAACAAACTTCAAGGATGTTGGATCTTCTTCTGCAGCACTTATCTACAATCATTATTAGATATAAAATTATGTTGGTCATCAAAAGAGGTTAAATCCATAGTACTTAACCAGGTAATATCTTGATCAAATTGAGGAATGGAAGGGAAATTACAATAGCGACAAATTCCTCCTCTACCCTCTTCTGCTCCTTCGGTGGACTCGGCTACTGCTGAAAGTTCACTTAATGGCATTGTGTTTTCATCTTCATTGCAGAGGGACATTAGTAGATGTGTGGTGCTAAAGCATCAAAAGAATATGTAGGTATGTGCATATCCATATATTCATCATTCCACACTATGATGGGATTGTTTTGCCTTTCATGGAATATTGTTTATTGGATACTGCTATTAAAATTAGTTCCATTGCTGTCAGAATGACCAATTCCAACTAATGTACGTACTAAAATAGATTTGACCAGAGTTATTGTCTTCTAAGTTCTAATTATCTGCTACTTTGTCATCTGTGCTGTTTAAACTTATTGTAGGTACTTTTAATCATGTTGAAATCTGTACGGATCCTTGAATAACTTCACGGTTTCTTTTGCTTTTTGTCGCATATCTGGCTCTTTTTTTTTTTCCCTGTAGTTTTTTGCTGCTTAGAATGCTTTACTTCTGTGCATGCAGTTTTTATGTTTCCTTTTCTTTAGGGTAACAATGGTGGTCACCTTGCTCCTATTTTAGTTAAGAGACATGTCAAAATAGGCCTGAGTATGGCTAACCTGGATGCTGCTGCTTGGTTAATTGTGCTTCTGTTATACGGAAAATGTAAATTTGTTTGAAAATGCGACGTAAGTAATTTTCTCTCTTTTTTGTTTCAGTAATCAGGCTATTTGTCAACTACTTGGAGAGAGTGAGAGGTATTAGAAGATCATCAAATACTGAGATGAAGTAATTCATGCCCTGTGCATTTATCATACTGTCTCATTTGGATGCTTGTTTTTACTCTTATTCAGCTTGTTTATGTTTCTATTTTCTTGATTAGAGGATCAGTGGGAATAATTTTTCATACATTTGATGTCGTGATGGAAGAAGCCTCGTATACTGGGCTGCCCTTTTCTGAAAGAACTACTATAGGGGAGACATTGTGTTTTGCTCCCGTGATTATCTAAGTTGTATTTTTGGGTCATGTTAGTCGAACCATCATAGTTCGACATTTGGCCTTGGTTAAAGTGTTGATTTTCTTTTACAATTCATTATATATTAGGGTCCATTCTTTTGTTTCCAGCGGAAAGTATACTATTTGGATGCGATTCTACTAGCCCTGCCAAAAAAAAAGCTTTAATGATCGACCAATAAGTGTGCAAGTACTGCATTACATGTTTGGTTTGCTATTTTGTGAGTAATTGTTTTCCAAGAGAAAGAAATTAACCTTATCATCAGTTTTGACTTTTTATTTCCCTTTTTGTGTGATGAACTTCTCAGGTTTTGTGCTTATTTTGCTTTTGTATTTTTCTATGCATCTATTTCACTGCTGTTAAGCTTCACAAATTACTTCCCACTGTGCATTTTATCCAAATTTAAGACTTTCAGTTTCTATTATGTTAAGGTTGTTCCATTGTTGTCACGGTGTTAAGGGTTTGAGTTGCGGAAATAGTCTTTCCGCATGCGGGTAATGCTACATACATTTAACCCTCCCCGTGGTGGGAGCTTTGTGTGGTGGGAGCTTCGTGCACTGGGTGCTGCCTTTTTTTTAAACTTATGTTGATATGCCTCTGTTATCAGAATGCTAATGTGATAATTTTTATTTGAATTCCAGGGGTCGAGTAAGATGGGATGAGGCTAATCTGGGGGAAATTGAAGCCAATAAACCTGTGAGGCAAAAAATAACTGAACCGAAGACTCCATACCACCCCATTATTGAGGATGATGGTATGTTGCTTTGGTTTGTTCTCTGTGCATGTCTGTCCATCTTTATTGTGTATGTTTGTGGTTGCCTGGAAATAATAAAATGGGGCCCTAAAGTTAGATAGGGCTGTACCCTGTACCCTATACTGTTCCCGTGTTTTTTGAGAATTTACAGTTTTAATAGCTACGTTTCGTTAGAAAGTTCTAAGGCGATGGAAATGGTTATCTAGATAATGCTATTCAAGAATATGCAGAATCTTTCTACTGCCTATCATGAGTTTGCTTTCATGGCTCAGAAGTTTACGTGCCTAATTATGATCTGTAGTGAGTCTTCAAATAACTTAACATGGGGGTGGGGAGGGGAATTCTATTGCAAGATAATATGTTGTATCCCAATTTTAGTAGTAGTGTGCAATGCTTCTGGAGACATTCTCATGGTTGCCAAGAGGAATGATCTCTCAAGAAGTTACAGGGGCAACTTGATCTTAAGTTACACATTCACTTTGGGAAATGATACTAGACTCACCAGCTTTGTTGCATCGGAGCCTAATGGATCCTCTAATTGCAGTGTTAGCTAAATATGTTACTAGTTGGGTGAAGGTTTTGCCAATATTATACAGCATAAGAGGTTCAGAAGTTTGGTTTGGCAATCTTACTGACAAGATAGAAGTGATAGAAGGATTATGCATGGATTTGGTGGAGGGGCACTCTTCATCCATTGGGAATGTGAAAATTTGATGACCTTTTTACTTGACATTCCAAAGTCTACCCCTTTTCATACACGAAAAAGAGTGAGAAAGAAAAAAAAAAAAGAGGGGGGGGGGGCATATGGTGGTGGAATTCCAAGTGAGTTTGTGGACCACATGAAGTGCCAAGAGTTGGTTGCATAGGAAATTAATATAATTCTTGGGCTATCAATTTGAAAGTGTTTGTGATGCATTGCATGCCATCCCCTTTTTTCTGGTTTATGGGGCAAGCTATGCTTGATACACTCTTATAACAATCATGATTATTATTATTATCACTGTTTTTTTTTGATAGGAAACATAACTGAGATAGTATTATTATTATCGTTGTTGTTGCCATTCATTTCTCCTTTGCTGTCTCGGGACCTGAAACCTCTTAAAAAAATATGCTGTTTAGGGGGTCAGAAACAAAGAGTACTTATTTTGGTAGAGCCCAACTTCCATAGCTCTTTGATTTGAAAATGTATTCGCTGAATTGCGTTGAATACTGCAGGATCACTATCTCCTATAAGAGGGAGTTTTGAGGACGGCACCGGTGATGCCATGCATGCAGAAGCAATACGTTCTGCGCTGAATGATGTTGCTTCCTCTAGTAAAAATAACTCGCAGCATTCTGGCTGGACATCATCTGAAGACGAGGCAGATGCTATGGATCAAGATGATGAAGGTTCATCACTGATTTCTTGTTCATTGGTTGTATTTCTGCACTAGTTTGGCATTTTGGTCTGATATCTCATTATCTTCAGTTTTGTATTATCATTCATGACACTGTTTCACATCATATTTCTGTTTTACATGTAATGGCATCAAAGAAATTGAGTCTGATCTTGTTTTCATTCCATCAGTTGTACAATTTCAACGTTATGGTTTATGCAAAGAGATTTTGTCCTTTTAGTTTTGCTGGAGCACTTAAGGGAGGAGTAGAGGATCCTGCTTGCTAATTTGACCTTCACAATACGCGTGCAGTAAGGGCATCTGTAGTTGGAGATTGTATCATTTTTGTTCATTGTGCTTTTTCGATTACAGGGTATTCATTGTAGACAGAATTACCTATACATCATACATAGCTTTTAACACCATTGTAGGCAGGGATGAAAGCTACCATATATTCACTGGACCTCTATCCTGTATATGAAAATTCCATATTAGGCTTGCATGTAATTCCAAACGACTTCTTATTTGGTCTGTTGTTTTTTTTTTTTGTTTGTATGAGGTTTTTTTTTTTGGGTGTGTGTGCGTGTGCCTCCCCTCCCATACTTCTCTGTTGCTTCATCAATAATTGTAGGTTTCCTCCCCGCCTTTGGGATGTCAAAGTTCGCAATTCTGTTTTTTGCATTCAAAGTTCTTGTTCAAATGTAGAAAACAGTGTCATATTATTTAATAAGTTGAAGAGCGTAACAAATATCTGGGCAAGACCCCCTAATCCCAATACGTGATTTGTCACATTTATCAGATTTTGATAGTGAGAAGAGCAGGAACTTCAGGGAGCATAGGCGAGTTCACTATGATGAATTTCAGAAAGTGAAAGAACTCCGGCGAAAGGGCTCCTTACTTGAAGATGCATCTGATGAGGATGGGGATGGTCGGAAAAATGATAGGGGTGGTGATTCATCATCATCTTTAACCGCTGGTGTAAGAGAGATAGACATTGATGAAGGCAGTGCAGATGTCCCTCAACAAGCTTCAGCCTCAGGTGACGGAGTTAGAGGTGCTTAAAACAATTCATTGGATGATGATTTCTTTATCAGCTTTTTTCATTGTTGTTCTGATACAATATGACACTTTCCCCCTCCTCCCTTTTGCTTGTAAATAGGCAGTACCAAATGCCAGACTTTGTGAAGAACTTGATAGCCATTCTTGCTGCTAACAGAGGACTGTTTTTTTCTTAGCAATAAGGAAATGTCAAAGCATGAGGTTGTGTCATCTTCTTGCTGCCCAATGCCCTACCATTTGGAATCTCTGAATGCGCTGGCTGGGATCGATGAATTGTTTTGGGTGATAATTTGAGTCGTATCAATTGTCGTTTTATCCTTAATGATCTAGGTTTTGAAGAAACTTTTGCTGTGTTTGAGATATAGTATTCCTGTTAAGTATACTCAATTAACTGGAGCCGTTTTTGGCTAGATTTAATATATCCTATGTATTTAGTAGGTTTTATAATGAATGTTCCCCCCCCCCCAAAAAAAAAAAAAAAGAAGATATTATCAATCATTGTCGTATTTATGGTCCCACATCATCTGATTTATCTGATACATAACACAATAAATCTTGGGGTTGATTATTGGACTCTCCTTTATCGATTATGATATTTTGTTTCTAATGAAAATTACACTAATCCAATTAAATGTTGATCCCTTGAGCTTAATGTCCAAATTTGTAGGCCAGCTGGGAGAAAGCTCATGCAACTGACTGATATTTTAGATTGCTTGGTGATATTTGGTCCCAGTCATTGTTGTTTTATCAGTTAACTAACATACATGTCTAAACATTAGTCCCTGCATAGACAATATATATATATATATATATATATATATTAGTTATTGCCTGTGCCTGAAGGTACAGAGTAATAAAAAATGGTAAACAATAAACATATTTGTATTTATATCCAAAATCAAATTACAAACATAGAGGAGAGATAAATGAATTTAAACATTGGTTGTAGTGTGGGTGAGAGGTGGTGGTGGTAGGAGACGGTGATGGTTGTGGTGGGTGGTAATGACCGTGGAGGTGGTGGGGGCGACGGCAGCGGTAGTGGTGGCGGCGATGGTTATGGTAGTGGTGGTGGCAGTGGCGGCGACGGCGGTGGTGGCGGTGGCGATGGCGACGACGGTGGGGGTGGTGGGGGTGGGGGTGGTGGTGGTGGTGGCAGTGGTGGTGGTGGCGGCAATAGCAATGGCGATGACGACGATAGTGGTGGTGGCGGTGGCGGTGGTGGTGGTAGTGGTGGGAGTGGTGGTGGTAGAGATAGTAGTGGGGCGGTTTCAAACACTAATTTTTTTTTTTTAAAGTACTTATGAGAAATAATTTCTAGAAGTACTTTTAAAAAGTCACTTCAAACACATCCTTATAGGCCTATTTTTCATATTAAATTTAAGGTGTTAATATTAGCCGTTAGATTAACTTTAAAGTAAAATTTAAAGCGACCTGAACCGCGAAAAACAAAAGTCATTTTGTTTATCTTTTGAAATTTGAATTGTAAGCTACTTTATTATATACTAGTTATTACCTGTGCCTGAAGGTACAGAGTAATAAAAAAAATGGTCAACAATAAACATATTTGTAATCACATTCAAAATTAAATCACAAGCATAGAAAAAATAAAAAAGAATTTAAGCTCCGATTGTAGTGGGGGTAAGCGGTAGTAGTGATGGTGGGCGACAGTGGTGGTGAGAGACGGTGATGGTTGTCGTGGGTGACGACTACTATGGTGGTGGTGGCAGCCGTGGGTGACAACGGTGATGGTGGTGGTGGATTTTAGTTGACAATGGTGATAATGGCAGCTGTGGGTGACGGTGGTGGTAGTGGTGGGTGTTAGTGGTGGTGGGCGACGATGATGGTGGTTGACAGTGGTGGTGGTGGGGTGATGATGGTGGTTGACAGTGGTGGTGGTGGGGTGATGACGGTGGTGGTAGCGGTGGTGGTAGCGGTGGTGGGTTGTGGTGATGGACAGTGACGATGGTGGCGATAGGCAACGGCAGGTGTTTTTAGGAGATAGTATGATGGGTGGTGGCGAATAGCGATGGTAGTGGTGGTGGTAGGTGTGGTGAGGATAGGTGACAGTAGATGACAGCAATGGTGGGTGATGACAGGTGGTGGTAGTTGATTTGGTGAGGATGAGTGACAGTTGCTGATGGCGATGATGGGCGACTGTGATAGTGGGATTATGATGGAAATAATAATAAATATAAGAATGTGATAACGATGGTAGTGGGTGGTGGTGGTGATGGCGATGACGGCGGCAGTAGTGGTGGCAGTGGTGGTGGTAGTGGCGACGGCGGTGGCGACGGTGGCAGCGACGGTGGCAGTGGCAGTGGTGGTGGTGGTGGTGGTAGAGGTAGTGGTGGCAGGGGGTGGTGGTGGTAGAGGTAGTGGTGAGGCGGTTTTAAACACTATTTTTTTTTTTTAAAGTACTTATTAGAAATAATTTCTAAAAATACTTTTAAAAAGTCACCAAAAACACACATTTAGGAATTTATTTTTCCTATTAAATTTGGAGTGTTAATATTAGCCGTCAGATTAATTTTAAAATAAGATTTAAAGAGATCTCAACCGCGAAAAATAAAAGTCATTTTGTTTATCTTTTGATATTTAAATTGTAAGCTACTTTATTATATAGACTAGTTATTGTCTGTACTTGAAGACACAGTGTAATAAAAAATGGTAAACAATAAACATATTTGTATTTATATCCAAAATCAAATCACAAATATAGAGAAAAAATAAATGAATTTAAGCATCAGTTTGTAGTGGGGGTGAGAGGTGGTGGGCGGCAGTGGGGGTGGTAGGAGACGGTGATGGTTGTGGTGGGTGGCAATGAACGTGGTGGCGGTGAGAGCGGTGACGATGGTGGTGGCAGCAGTGGTGACAGTGGTGGTGGTGGCGGTGGTGGTTGTGGTGGCAACGGCTGCAGTGGCGGTGGTGGTGGTGGCAACGACGACGGTGGGGGTGGTGGTGGTAGAGGTAGTGGTGGAGCGGTTTTAAACACTATTATTTTTTTTAAAGTACTTATGATAAATAATTTCTAAAAGTACTTTTAAAAAATTACTCCAAACACACCCTTAAGGACATATTTTTCCTATTAAATTTAGGGTGTTAATATTAGCCGTTAGATTAACTTTAAAGTAAAATTTAAAGCGATCTCAACCGTGAATAGCAAAAGTCATTTTATTTACCTTTTGAGATTTGAATTGTAAGCTACTTTATTATATAGATATATTAGTATTATTCAGGCATAAGTATTTGTTGAAATCTACGTAAGTCATATCTAAAATTCAAATCATTTTTTAATTTAGTGATAATGAAAACTATTACCCAAGTTCGGGGTGGGGTCTGAGACTTGGGTTCAGTTCTGGCCCTTTTGGGTTCAGGGTCAGGTCCAGGGTCGGGGTCTAGGTCGAGTCTAGGGTTGGGTCAGGTTCGGGTCTAGGGGTGCAGGGTCGGGGGTCAAACTTAGGTTTAGGGTTAGGTCCAAGTTTGGGGTTAAATTCGAGTCCACGATCAGGTTCGGAGTCATGTTCGGGTTTTAGTTTGAGGTTAGGTCTGGGTCTAGATTTGGAGTCAAGTTCGGGCCCGAGTTAGGTCTGGGTGCGGAGTTTGGGTTCGAGTCTGGGGTTAGATCCGTGTCTAGGGTTGGGGTCAAGTCTGAGTCAGGGATTGTTCACAACCCACTCTCTCAAACAGCTGTTATGATTAGAATGTATCCATTATTAATATTGTTGAAGATAGCTTTAGTCTAATAAAGAAATTATCATCATTAACTTACTCATTATATCCATCTCTATGTATGTGGCTGTCCTCAATCAAGGAAAAAAAAAAAAGTAGTAGTACATAAAATATCTGATATTTTATTTTGATAAGACCCAATAATGTTATCTCATTACACTATGAAAACTCATTGGCTACTAGAATATCAAAAAATTATTTTTTAATAACATATTATTTTTTTAATTCGATCACCACACATGAAGCTGACAAGTGACAGTTTATTATTTTATAGTTGACAATGTCTTTAATGTTTATGTGATCAATGATTGTAGTATGAAAATATCAACAACCACTAGAAATATCTCTCAATTTCTTTCCATTCAATTCATTCAAAATCCACTATTAATAAATACCAAACTAATTAATCATGCAAAGCCTACCAACCGGTTGGTAGCCAAAGAGTAGACACAACGTGGCTTTGAGATGCATCTAACCATTATTAGGCCACGTTGTACCCAAAATAACTTCTAATTATCAAATTAAAAAATAATTTAGAACCATAGATTATAATTAGGGTTATTTGTAAGTGTGGATAGTAGAAAATAGTAAATTAAAATAAATTAATAAAAAAAATAAAATAACATTTCATGTGTCACGTTCTGATTAAGCAAAATAATGTCAAAAAATAATTTAGTCCCGTAGATTAATTATTCAACTTTTTTTTGTTTTTCGATTGGCAACGATACTACACTACCATGGGAGTGGGAGGAGATTGGAACGATGCACCTTTCGTGCTCAGAGGGAGAGATTTTTCGACTTTGAATTAGGCTTTAGGTCCGAGATTAATTTGTGATTTTTTTTTTATTACAAGGTTTTTAAACTTGTGCTTTACTAATTTTTTGAACTCGAATACTCGTCATTTATATCATCATTAAATATTGGGCATAGTCCAGTCAATAAAGGCAGCTCCCTTTGCTACTGTTTACAGAAGCACTGGAGAAGATATTTCATTAAGAATGAACAATGGAGTTAGCAAAACTCACAAAGAAAAACTAATCCAAAAAACCCAAAGAAAGAGAAAGGCATAGCTTGTACAGCAGAGGTGATAATTCCCAAAACGACATCGTTTATGAAAAGAAAAAAAGAAACCCTTCTACGGGAAGAGTCTTTCTCATCAGTTGGTAATGGTAGGTGCAGCCGGAGTGATGGGGACACCAGGGTGGGCTTTCTCCTTCTTATCATCTCTTCTGCTTTGAGACTGTGGGACCACCTGTGGGGACACACACACACATTAAATTAGAGTTTGATACCCAAAAAGATAAACAAAATTGTTACATTTGCAATTTAATTTCTAAAAAATTTTTAACACTGCCAATATTTTTTTTTTGGGATCATCAGTCCAGAGTGCTCGGACCAGTTCACATGCCCCTTAACTAATCTCCTATCCGATCCGGTCAAAGGTGCATCCACGCCGAAACTAGGATATTCATTAGAGATAAATCTCTCATGACTTAACTTTAAAAAATTGTCAAAATTTGAACTTAAGACGTTTAGATTTGCAACTCGTCCTGGTTACTACTTGAACTACCCTTAAAATTACGGCCAATAAATTTTTGTTAACGAAAAGATTATAATAACAATTGTTCCCTTTTAATCTTTTTATTATACTTAATCCCACAAAAGATTAATTATCTCACATCACGACCCCAACACACAGACTACGAAATAATATTTTGCCCAAAATATCTAGAATCGCTTTATTGGATATTTTTCAATTCCACATGACACCACCGTTGGCGAGTCCGACCCGTTCGGGTTAATGCGATATTTCTTATTCGGGCAATAATATAATTATTATAAAGTAAAGTAATAATGAGTAACAAACCTGGTCTTTTGATGAAGTGTACGGCTGGGATAATAGTCTCCTCCCTTTCCTATCGGTTCTGACCCTTGGATCCATAATATCTATGGCAAGAAACAATAAATGAATTAATAAATAATAAAAAAAAGTAAATTCAAATTATTATTATTTTTTTGTCACAAAAAAAGGGTAGCAAATTCCAACCCGTCACCTTAAAGATTAACACGAGTACGTGTTGTGGACTATAGCTATTGTGCAACAAATATCTTTGAGAAGCATATACTTTAAGTTGTGTTTGGACGGTTGGTAAAAACTCTTTTTTCACCAACAGAACGTGTATTTATTAAGGACATAGCGTTAAAAGTTGAACTGAACCCATTCAAAATCATGAAAGTAGAAGATAAACGTTAAGCAAACGCGTCACGAAATAGTGTGCACCCAAACACACCCTAAAAAAATCCGCCATGAACACCGAGCTCCTGCTTAAAGTAAACCCAGTTCGCCATCGGCGGATCGCAGAGGAACACCATAAACAAACTATAAAATGTCCGGCTAATCTCAAGAGCACGTTCAAGTATTAACAGAATCGAATTTTCAATTAAGACGTTCTAAGTTTGAATCGTAAAAATTCTTTAGAGTTCGGACTTGTGAATACCCTAATTTCGATATTAATAATCTGTTTTTAATCAAATCGAGAAAGAAATTAGTCGAGATAATTATAACCCTCACCGTTAAATTAAAATAAATAAATAAATAAATAAATAAAATATCCGGACGCATATAAAACATATATCACATTTATATTTGTGTATTTGTATTGTATTATCTATACCTGAGGTGGAGAATCTTCTTCTTCTCTCTTTCTTCAAATCTAGGGTTGATTCAGAACTGTCCGGTAAATACCGGTCTAGAGGAAGAAGACGACCGTTATTTTCAAACATTGTTCGAACAAATGAAGCCTCCATTGAGTTTAAGAAGTCCACGTGCCTTTCGTTTGTCCAACACAAACCTCGATCGCTGCTGTTCTTTCTTTGATCCATTGCTTATCGGAAAACCGCTTTTATGCCGCCGGTGGTAATTGCCTGAGAATGAACCAGATCGTGGGTGTTGTGCTGTGTTTACTGAAATTGCAAAAGCATGTGTGGGGGTTTCCATGTGTTTTATAGCGTCCGATCCCTGAGAGTTATTATAGTTGAGTTGGGTGAAAATATCTGAAAAGGTCAGTAGATTTTTTAATTTCTGGGTGGTGGAATGGAGTTGAAAGATATTTTGGGGGAATCAACTGAAGAATTTCCTTACCAAAATCGAAGCACAATAAATAAGAAAAATCCAGCTAACCTATTATTATCAGACAGCGACTCTTATCCTCCTGTCCTGCTCTGGGTTTTGATTTTTAGTTGGCCACATACATCACTCCACGTGCTGGTAAAAGCCAAAAACAATAGACTCTTCTTATTAGTTCGAGTGGCGAATTATAAATTCAAATATTTTGAATTCAACGTTTTGAATTTAAATTTTAATAATTATTTAGGACGATAATATGATAAATTTATTTCTCATAAATATTTTAATCTTAACGTAAATGATTTTTCTGTAATTGAACCAAGAAGATAATTAGATGAGATGTGCTTAAACTGATTCTAACATTCTTGACCGTTGAACCGAAAAAAAAAGCTTACATACACTTGATTTAGTTAAAGATATATTATCCATATCGAGATTAAAAAATTCACGAAGAACAAATTTCTCATGATTTGACTTTAAAAAAATTATCAAATTTCGAATTAAAGATTTTTGAAGCAACCCTTTATGGTTATATTCTCCTTGTGGGTTAAACATTACTTTGCAGTATCAAGTGATATGCACACCTAATCGAAAATTGTATGCTAGATATATTAGATTCTCCTTATACTCTTTTAAGACTCCTAATTTGCAAATAAACGAACACTACTGGATCATTACAGTGTCACCCCATAAGCAGTATGAAGGGGAATATTAATGAAGGTGGGGATGATGCCAGTTCATTAATGAGCGGTTGGTCCGATGAGTAAGAATATGAATTTTTTCGCTTAGAGTTTGAGTCTCCATAATTATAACAGTTTATTGAGGTTAAACCTACTCTTCAACGCTCCAAACACGCGGTGAGAGTTTAGTTTCGGTCCTGACGTAAGTGCGGTGGGGTGGTCCTCTGTAGATAATTGTGGTGCTGAAAGACAATGCTTCCAGACCAATATGTAAAGTGGTCTATCTCCATATCTATTTAATATACCAAAAAAAAAAGATGATGCCAATTTGATCCTGAATATCATATTTTGTTCTGTCATCTATTAGATATTTACAAAGGGTTGTTACATCTGATGTCATAGAGACATTTGAAAGCCATGACATGAGTTTTCCACATACATCAAAATGTTTGTGTACAATATCCAGATATTTGCTCAACCTAGATGGATAAGTGATGTTGTAAATTACATCACTTAACCTGTTTGATTGGGCCTGATGGATAACTTGAGTGTAGTCTGGATATGATACACAAAATCACTAGAGACTTTTAGAAAATAAAATTCATTCCAACTTTTTTGTTAACGAACAACCTTCATAACCCATATTTTTTAATACATGCAATTGCCCAAGAATTATATGCATCAAATAAACTAAGTTATTTGATAAGAGTCAAACTTAGGCTGCGTTTGAGATGATTTATAAAATTCAAAAAGTACTTCTTAGATAAGTATTTCTCAAAAGTGTTTTTATAAAAAAATACTTGCATTAAATAAACATCGTTTGGATGTTCAAAAAAAAAAAAATTACTAAAAAAAAAAGTATTTTATCAACAAGTGTGTGGTGATGGTGGAGTGGCGGTGGCAGTGGGGGTGGTGGTGGTGGTGGTGGTGTTGATGTTGGCGGACGGCAATGGTGGCAGTGGCGGCGCTGGTAATGGTGAAACGAGTTTACAAATATTTTTTTAATCGTTTAACACTCTAATTTTTTTCCAAATGTGGGCTGAATGCAATTTGGTGAGTTTGACTAAACAGAGCATGAATTTGTATTCATGTTTAGACTCGAGCCCAACTCGTGTCTACTAGACTCATTTTGTTAACCATCCTGAAAGATCAACTCCAAGTCCAGTGACAAAGGACCCAGGAGGAGGTCCTTGGAGGATCCAAACATAAAGAGCACTTCTCTAGGAAAACCCAAATTGGACAACGTTGTTTCGATTCGAGATCTGGTATGTCTTTTGGTTCATTTGTCCTCCTCAGTCCTCAGCATCACCATCTAAAACAGCCTTCACAGAGAGTTGAGTTTCTTCCATGAAGATCATGACTTCATCAATACTTCCGTCAGCCAGCAATCTCATACTACACGCATCACTCTCTCTCTCCCTCACTCTAATTCTCAGGTTCCTCAAGATCCCTACCCTCCTCCTTCATGGCCTCAACACTTACATCCACCCAGATGATGTCAACCCCACCAGTAATTCTCAACAGGGTGTTAGAGCTGCGATTCGTAGGCCAGGTATGCTCGACTCTGAGCTCAAACCCAGAAAAAAATCTAAAGAAAAATTCGAGTTTGACGAAAGCAAAGCCCAGATCTTTAGACTAAAGCTCAATGACAGTCACCTCCAGTCCCGGCTCTATTGCAATGAGTTTTCTAGAACTTTCTATGTTATAATTGTGGCCGCTTCTTGCTTATTGCTACAGAATTTTTTGCCAGTATCTAAAGATTCGGGGGTTCTGGCAAATGGGTCTATAGTTCCGATTTTGTTAGCGTCTGCGGGTGTTTGTAAAATTTCAATATTGATTGCTAGGGTTTCATTTGAAAGGTCTGCGTCCAGGAAGTCAGAGAAGGAACTGAGTTTTATATTGGGTGTCTTGGGGTTTTTGTTAGGGCTAACTATTGTTTTTCAAATTGCTCCTGATTGGCTTCTTGATTTTGGGTTTGGATCATTGGATGGGTTGGGGAAGTTTTCAGTTGCTGTTTTTATGGGCTGCATTGCTGGTTTTTTGTATATGCCGGCGGCAAGGAATGCCAGGGCATTTTGGCTTGGAACAGATCAGATTCGTTGTAATTTGCCAATAATTTCATGTGGATGGATAGCAAGAATGCTTCTTTATGCCAACTATTTATTCACTGTGTTCACTTCATTGCTTTGGATTAATCCATTTGCTGATATCCTTGTTAACAAGAATATTGATGGTAGGAAAGGATCACAATTCAATGGTACTGTTATAGATGCTGGGAAGTTGGTTGGAAACATGGGCTTGTCGAGATCTGATCTTGATAAGTTTAGGCTCTGGTGTTTGTTGGTTTCGGGTATTTTGCAAATTGTGACTTTGCGTGCGAATGTACAAATGTTCTTGAATGAAGCAATGTTGTGTTGGTATCAGAGATTGCATGCCAGCAAGTTTCCGGACTTGGATTACATTAGGGCAAAGGTTTTTCTGCACAATCACTACCTTTGTCTTGTAGTTTTGCAGTTTTTTGCACCGCCTGCACTGGTACTTCTCTTTCTTGGCTTGTCTCAAATTGCTGATAACTTTGGTTTGGTTAAAGAAGTAGCCTTGTTTGTGGCTTGGTGGGTTGTCCTTGTTTGGGTCATGTTTACTTCAGCAATCCTCGCTCTCTATCGACGTGGCATTCTCTATCTTTCATGATGACTTTGCTTCCAAGTTCTCAAAATACGGCTATCCAGTTCGACTTCTATATGATTTGGAGTGTTGTACTTGTATAGGTACCCTCTCCTTGTTTTTGATTGATGAGTAGAAATGTTACGGCAATGTTAACTTTTTGGCCTTCTTACCATTTTTCCAAGTTTTGTTCTTGATCTCTTTTGTTATCTATGCTTTTAATATGGAATCAAACTTGTAGCTTACCAAAGGCAATACTATAAATGCTTGAAGGGATATATATTTCTAATTTAGATTAGTATACCTGGAAACTGAATTGATGGGCATAAACATTCTGCATTCACTTTCTTTTTTTACAGTCATAATTGAGGGGTAAGTTGTTTTGCTGGTCTTGTATATCCTTGTCTAATAGAAACATGGTACGAGGATATTCGTTGCGATTATAATCTTGTCAACAGTCGAAGTTAAAATACTTAGCTTCGGCAGAATAACATTAAGGTGAGAAGATCGAGACGAGAATTTTCAAAAATATGGCACTATTCTGTGTAAACTTGTCCCATGGCTACTTGATGATTCTTAGAACCCAGACTTGTATTCCAAACAAAGTGGGTTGATCTATGGGGTGATTGCATCAATATCTCGGCAATTCTTGAATGTGTGTACATTTAAATCTGATAATGTCTTGTATTGCTTTGAGTGTCGTAGGTAAAATCCTATAGAGCTGTGAGTTCAAAACTAGCGAAGGTCAATGCTTTAAAAATGCATCATGATGATGCTCTTTAGGATCAGAATGTCTTTCGCATTTTGAGAGTGGTTCCATATCCTATCCTTGATGATGGGATTCTTGGGCGTCTTGGGGCAAAATTTAGACTTTGTTCGCTCTATCTTGGTGTTTTGAAAAGTCTTGCAACTGGAAGTTTTTAATTCGTTGTCAGTGTAAGAAATTTAGGATTGAATTTATTTCTATTATAAAAAATCACTGAATTTTCAGTGGGTTATATTTTGTCTATCGAGGAAGTCAAACTGTCTGATTTAGAAAATATGAGAGCTGAATAATAGGATTAGGGAGTTCTTAACTAGATCACTAAAATTTAAGTCACGAGTAGAAATTTCAGAGTGATAGCCTTGAGACATCATTGGGGCATCAGTTTGTTGAAGCTGATGTCAACTGCAGAATTTTTCAAAACTTGTCTTCTCATATATCATTTTGAGAGTCCTTCTTCCAGGGCCAGTTCGTCAAGCTTTGGTGTTCAAGTGCGTTAATTGACTCCGGCTGGAAACTGCTACACCTATTTCCCTAATCAAACCTTTGTGTTCCTAGTTGATTTCCCTCATCTAAATGCACAATCCCCTTAATGCTACAAAGTGAAGCAGATAACCCTTTATGCATTGGCCAATGTCTCTTTTGAGTTAATTCTGTAAATGAGTATGTTAATAAGATAAAGGCAGGCTATTTGGTACCTTAGGTTACATAAATACAGTTAGCATTACAACTCAGAGCTCCACGGATCTTTTTGGGTAGAAGTATTATGATATGACCCATGGCATTTCTAAGTTTCGAATGTTTCTAGTGTTTGACAAGCATCAGTAGTTGTTCAGAACATACGTGCATCACTAATTCTTTTTTCTTCATAAAAAAATCCCCATGGAATTACAACATGTTCTAATTTAGATTAATACCTGGAAACTGAATTGATGGGCATAAACATTCTGCATTCACTTTCTTTTTTTACAGTCATAATTGAGGGTTGAGTTTTTTTGCTGGTCTTGTATATCCTCGTCTAACAAAAACATTGTACGAGGATATTCGTTGCGATTAGAGCCTTGTCAACATTCGAAGTTAAAATACGTAAGCTTCAGCAGAATAACTTTAAGGTGAGAAGATAGAGAAGAGAATTTTCAAAAATGTGGCACTATTCTGTGTAAACTTGTCCCATGGCTACTTGATGATTCTTAGAACCCACTGTCTAGCGACTTGTATTCCAAACAAAGTGGGTTGTTATATGGGGTGATTGCATCAATATCTCGGCAATTCTTGAATGTGTGTACATTTAAATCTGATAATGTCTTGTATTGCTTTGAGTGTTGTAGGTAAAATCCCATAGTGCTGTGAGTTCAAAACTAGAGAAGGTCAATGCTTTAAAAATGCATTATGATGATGCTCTTTAGGATCAGAATGTCTTTCGCATTTTGAGAGTGGTTCCATATCCTATCCTTGATGATGGGATTCTTGGGCATCTTGGAGCAAAATTTAGACTTTGTTCGCTCTATCTTAGTGTTTTGAAAAGTCTCACAACTGGAAGTTTTTAATTCATTGTCAATGTAAGAAATTTAGGATTGAATTTATTTCTATAATAAAAAATTACTGAATTTTCAGTGGGTTATATTTTGTCCATCTAGTAACTCGAAGTGTCTTCTACAATAGGATATGATTTTTCTTTCCCATGGAGAGATTTAGAAAATATGAGCTGAATAATAGGGAGTTCTTAACTAGATCACTAAAATTTAAGTCACAAGTAGAAATTACAGAGTGATATCCTTGAGACATCACTGGGGCATCGGTTTGTTGAAGCTGATGTCAACTGCAGAAATTTTCGAAACTTGTCTTCTCTTCTCATATATCATTTCGAGAGTCCTTCTTCCAGTGCCAGTTCGTCAAGTTTTGGTGTTCAATTGCATTAATTAACTCTGGCTGGAAACTGCTATGCCTATTTCCCTAATCAAACCTTTGTGTTCCTAGTTGATTTCCTTCATCTAAATGCACAATCCCCTTAACACTACAAAGTGAAGCAGGTAGTTTCTGACTTACTTGCCTCGATTAATCCCTTTATACCTTGGCCAATGTCTCTCTTTTGAGTTAATCCTGTAAATGAGTACGTTAATAAGACAAAGGAAGGCTATTTGGTACCCTAGGTTACATAAATACAGTTAGTTGCAACTCATAGCTCCACGGATCTTCTTGCTTAGAAGTATTATGATATTGACCCATTGGCATTTCTAAGTTTCGAATGTGTGTGGTGTTCGACAAGCATCTGCAGTTGTTCAGAACAATATGTGCATCACTAATTCTTTTTCCTTCATAGAAAAATCCCAATGGAATTACAAAATTTTCTACAAAATTGTTTACTTTCTTGAGATTGGAGTTCAACTAACTCTAAAGAATATTTGGTTTTGTTTTTAAATGAATTTGCATATGACCACTGTCAAATGGAAAGACTGCAAGGATTTCTCTTGGCTTATTTGTGGTGTAATTCAGTTCGACCAAAGGATTAGCAGCTGTTCATTTCTTATGGGGACATTGGATTGGAGAAACCTGGGAATCTCTATATCCTTCATTTCCTATATCTCTGCAGCATAGGGTAATTTGCCGAAAGCTGGCTGCTGCTCGGAAGTGTTACAGGTGATGGGTTTTGTTTACTTTTATGGATTTTTCTGAACAAATAAATTAAGGAAAACAGATGAAATGCGCAGGCACACACACACTGATTTGACTGAAATAAAGCATGGTGTTTCAGTTTTTAGAGCGGTTTTCTTTTTTATCTCAGCATTTATCTTTTCTTAGCCAAAGAATACTGAGTGAGATTGCCCATCTGCTGTGGTTATTAGGTCAATGTTTCTTATAAAAGCTCCTATTGTATGTTGTCTTCTTCTACTTTTAATAGAGGATCAATTTTTTTTTTATTTCTCATTTTCTTTTGTGTAATCTGTTGACTATTTTCCAACCATAATAAATTATACACCTTTCATAAATGCTAGAAACTCTGTATATAAATTGCACTGAAAACATGTGGTAATGTGCAAAAGGTGAAAATATCGCTGATAGGGGGGACCAGGATGGCTGTTCCTGTTTGGATGAGAATGATTCCCCGCCACTTCTACAGCATTGATAGATTTTGTACATCCTGCCCTTTTTTGTAAAATGTCCCATGCCAAAAGGGAGAAATAAAAAGGAAAATAATTTAGGTCATTATTTGGATAACTAAAAAATAATAGATGTTTTTATAACTTTTATGGGTCATTTTATAATAAAAAAAATTATAATTTTTTTGGGTGATTTATTATTTTTATGGATATTTTTATCACTGTTATAGTATTTGCGATCGATCATAAGTATTACAAAAATAATAAAAATAATTACTATAACAGGAATAAAAATATCTAAAAAAATAATAAAAATACTTGTAAAAGTGATAATTGATGGTACTTACCGTAGCATTGTCTCTCTGTTAAAATCCCTGTCCAAGACTCCAAATGGACTTGTCCCTCTATTAAAATCCCTGTCCAAATGTCCAATGAGATGGAATTTGTCTAGTGTACCGTCTCTGTAACAATGAGGCGAACAAAACCAGGCACATTTCATTTAATTATGCGGTTGGCAACTCTTTCACAGCTATCACTGAGCAAGAACATTTGTTTGCTGATAGGACATAAGACAGAAAAAGGGCCAGACAAATTAGCTGGCATACAAAATTGATGATGATCTCCTAGTTAATCAATTTTTACTAGAATATTATCAATGGTACGTACCATTATAGGGGCACACAAGTAACTAATTACATAAAAAAAAATGTTGTGTTTAATTACTCAGATTAATTCGAACAGTCGATGAATCTTTGTATTATGCTAAAGTTATGGGCCTTAATGGCATCTTTTGTTCACACCAAGACAATGACTACAAATGAGTTTGAACAATAAGAGAAAGTGACACCAAACAACTTTTAACATTACAAATTGAAATTGGTATGTTATTACATTTTTCAAGTCGTACTAGTAATTAAGAACGGCTTCAAACTTCAAACTTCAAACAGATTGATCTAATGAAACTTCTTGTCAAAAGGTATTCAATCAAATCAAAAGGGACGACTCATGAACCTATAGGACTTTGAATTTAGTACACATGCTATGTAAATAATTACATATGTGGGTAAAACAGTTTGTTGCTTGGATTCTCAGGGTAAAAAATACCAAGTGATTGAGCAATCCGGACTAGTTGAGATTCACACGCTTTTCTTTCTTTGTGTAACTACACAGCAAGCTTTCAAATTAAGCATTTGAGCTTGGTACTAATAGGCTAATAGCCTATAGAGATGCACGTATGTGAATATCATGAAATAAATGTGGCCCAATCTAAGTTGGTCACCACTGTTGATTCCAACCAAGTGGTCAGAGGTCAATTCCTATTAAAAGGTACGAGTTGATGAAGTTTTATGTGTCTTTCTCTTTGGGTTTTTATTTTGTTCTTATTTTAAGTTTATCATTCATGCAGTAGTGATACATGATTTTCGATGATGAAAAATCATTGAATAATAAAAAAATATATCGTTTATGGATATTTGGAGTTCATAATTTTGGACTAACTTATAAGTTTAAGGTTTAAGTCATGAGAGATTTATTATTTGATCAGATCGAGATAAAAATTAATCGAGATATATAAAAATTAATCTAAACGGTCCTGACCATTTAAAAAAAAAAGTCTAAGATTCAGAGGGCCTTATTTGCAATGTGTCCTGCCCTAGTCATTAGCAGAATATGTAGGTGGAGTAGGAGTATCGAAGTCTAAACACAATAAATACAGGGGTTAGTTTGTAAAAACAATAGTAGACTTGAAGGGTTCAAAACGACATACTGGTCCCACAAATTAATGACTTGTTCTTATGCCCACTTATCAACTGACACGTATAAAAGAATTAGGGAAAGGGAAACTTCTCGAAAAGACATAAGAAAACGTAAAAGCTTCTCGTTCTTTCCTTTCCTTCTACAATCCTATTCTCCTTTTCCTTTTTCTTTCTCTATCACCAATTCCTCGAAATTTCTCTCTCTCTCTCTCTCTTATCTGTTCTTTTTCTCCATCCTTTTATGTCCCACACGAACCTTCTAGAATTACCAAAACCGCACAGACTCCGGCCAACCTTTCTCTCTCCGCGGATCTGCTTCAACCGTTTCGTCTACCTCTTTCTAGGTACGAGTTTTCGTTCCAATGTTTTGTTTGCTTTGTTTTGTAAAATTTTTTCATCAAGGCCATTGTTTTCTAAACGTAAAGTTGTGATTTTTGGTTTAGATTAGGTGAGATGTGATGGCTCCGCCACCGGAGGAGCGAAACGGCGGAGAATTAACGGCTGGAGATACGCCTAGATCTCTTCCGACGCCGTTTTTGACCAAAACATACCAGCTCGTCGATGACCATACCATCGACGATGTCATCTCGTGGAACGAAGATGGATCTACCTTCATCGTCTGGAATCCAACCGAATTCGCCAAAGATTTGCTTCCAAAGTATTTCAAACACAACAATTTCTCTAGCTTCGTTCGTCAACTCAACACATATGTAAGCCTAATCGTCTAGATACCTACAATTCATCGAATTTACATGATCTGATTAAGAGTTTTAATTTATTTTTTTTGATTTGTTTTGAATTTATAGGGATTTAGAAAGGTTGTACCTGATCGATGGGAATTTTCAAACGAATGCTTTCGTAAAGCCGAAAAACGGCTTTTGTGCGACATACAGCGTCGGAAAATAGCTACGGCAGTAACGTCGATAGTGGCAGTCGCTTCGGCGGGACCAGTTCCGCACACGCGGACGGCGTCTCCGGCGGATTCTGGCGAAGAACAAGTCATGTCATCGAATTCTTCGCCGGCAACTGTCCGGGAAACAGTATGTGGAAGCACAGCCGAGCTGGTCGGAGAAAACGAGAGATTGCGAAAAGAGAACCAGCAGCTAAACAAAGAGTTGAGCCAAATGAAGAATTTATGCGGCAATATCTACTCTATGATGTCGAATTACTCAAACCCTAATAACGAACAACCGGAGAGCAGTTCTGAGGCGGTGAAACCGCTTGATCTTCTGCCGGCGAAGAGATTTTCGTCCGAATCAGAGGTCATCGCCGGCGAGAATATTCCGACCGAACCGGACGAAACGAGTGCGAGATTGTTCGGTGTGGCCATTGGTTCGAAACGAGTTAGGCAAAGTGAAGGTGTGATGGCGGAGCAGGACCAGGAATTACGGCTGCGGCAACCTGGAATTAGTGACGTGAAATCAGAGCCGTCTGATCATTCACAACGGTGAAGGCAATGGCACCAGCATGATCAGGGAGGAGCGTGTAATTGACAGTTGGTTGACGGAGTTAGGTTAGACTGATGAACCAATCAAATAGTAGAGGGTCCGCACGATTAGAGGCACGTGCCGAATGGGTCACGTGCCTTGGGGGGGCAAAACCTTTGTGGGGACCATTTTCAAGAAGCTTCTTGGACTTTTTGCTTTTCTAGGTTGTAAAAGGATTATCTTTTTTTTTTTTTTATTCCGGAATCTATATATATGCTCAACTTTTACTATTGTCATGTGAAGATCTAATTATTAATGACTATTTCTTTTGTTTTTTTTCTCTTAAAGGTTTTGGTGGAATTGGAATTCTGATTTCCACTTCTTATTAGAGTAACCTTTGTCATGAGGATTGATGGTGCGTGAGGTGAATAATTCTTAAACTCGTTTAAACAAATCTGACGAGTTTATTCATTTATTTACCTAAACTTGCGTAGAATAATTTTGAATCCGTTAATTCTATGTTATTTTTATGTCTCATTTGTGGATCGAATCTACAAATACTAAGGCAATGTCTAGTTTGTATATCAGAAATTGTATTTTCTATTTTCAAAATCAGTTTCTAGAAAAAAAGTTGTTTGACCTGTTTTTGTTTTTTGAAAATTGAAAACAAAAAATTAGTATATTTAGAGAATGTCGTTTGGTAACGTTTTTGTTTTCGCGTCTTCAAAAAAATAAAAAACAGAGACAATTTTTGTCTTTGTTTTATGGTAAACACTGAAACAGAAAACATATTTGGAAGTCATTTTTGTCTATCAAATTATGAGAATAAAAACAAAAAACATGTTTGGTAACTACTTCAAATTGTATCCTAAATATGCTTTATAATATCTCATACAACAAAATACAAATCCAAAAATTCCTTAGCCCAAAACATTAACTAATTCATTAAAGAACACCTAAACAAACAGTCCTATAGTTTCTCACTACAATTTGCCCATGTTGCTTAAAAATTTTACCTATATCACCCACTGAATTTTCATCATGTGCAAAGGCTTGAATGAGGAAAACAATCTAATAGCTTAGTGCCATTGACAAAGGACCATATTACACTCATAGAGTGACCATTGCTCACCGGAAGTATACCTCTGTAGCTACAGTTACACCATCATTAACAATTCTAGGGGAGCCATACTTGCTCTCTAAAACCACATTCCTTCCGTTGGACCAAGAGTAACCCCCACTAGATCTGCAAGCTTGTTAACACCCGCTTGGAGGAGAGAAACAAAAAGACAACCCACAGACAAAGAAAAGAGAGAAATCAGTCCAACAATCCCAAAAGTAACCAAATTGACAAATTTATTTGGTAAAACCCACCTGCAGCTTCTTAATAGCAGATCAAATGAACAATACCCAACACTTACGAAACCGAAAAATTTGCAAACCAAACAAAATATTGATAGCATTTCCCCCCCCCCCCCCCCCCCCCCCCCCAAACAAAAAAAAACCCAACCAAACTTGGAGATTGTAGTGCTTTCTATACTCAATTTTATGATCAATTGCCCTCAATTTTTTTAAAACTTTTATGGTTGGAGGTATTATTAGCTCGCAACTTCCAGAATTTAGGCTCTGAAAAATGGATACGTATATATACACTGTACCACTCAAGAAGCTTCAACTTCATACCATATTCAAGACACATACTCTGCACACACACACAAACTCACACATAGATACAACCATCACAGATCTGGCCTTATATATATATCTATATATAACCTTACATTCACAGATCTGGCATAAATTTGAATGGATCTAGCATATATTTGATGGATACACTTACCTTTCACCAAACGGCGGCAGATAAATCGACGGAGGACACACACAAGACCAGTAGAGAGAGAGAGTATCGTCTTCTTCCACAGTGACAAAGAGATCGTCTTCTTCCACGCCATCGCACCACGCATCGTCTTCTTCTAAGCATCGTCTTTTGGGTTCTCTTCGTTCGTATACACACAGAGAGAGAGAATGGGTGAACAGAATGATATTTATACTTCCACAAATATAACACATTTTGTTGGGAATGAGAGTCGAATCCGAGACCTTATTAAAATTTTTAGCTGAGTTGTGCGCGTGTTTTATGTTTTGCGTGTTTCTTGGAACACAAATTTTTTGTTCCCATTTTTTTGTCTTTGTTCCCATTTTTTCCAAGACAACTAATATAAAACAAAAACAAAAATAGTACCCAAACATATTTTTGTTTTCTTTTTTGACAAAAACTGAAAATAAAAACACAAAACACAAAACGGAGACAATAAACAAACAGCCCCTAAATTAAAACTGTTTTGTGTGTTTTTGAAAATAATTTTTCCAAAATTTAAAAAACATCACCAGACTCTCACCACTACAATCATATTTATATTTTCATTATTTTTTAGATTACTGTCTAAATAAATTTTATTATTTTTTATTTCTTAAAATTGTTTTTAAAATTATATAACTAAACAAGTTCTGTAACGTAAAAAATACAAAAACACCAGTTTCTAAAACTCTTCTCAAAATTAATTTTTGAATATTGTTTTTTAAAATGCAAACCAAACAGAGCCCTTCCACATCTTCTGTTTTGCGAAAACTATAGATTGCAAATCTGTTAAGCCTCAGATACACATAAAAACCAAATCTTCATAGCTGCCAATAAGTCTCTCTTCTTTCAATAAAAAGAAGAACATTCACAAATCATCAATAAATGAACCCGAAATGACAAAGAAAAAGTGTCAGCCCATCGATGACATTTGCTTGCAATCAAATCTTCTTCAACACTCACACAACTTTGTTAAGCAACCTGGAACGTGATCAAAATGCAGTACTCCAGACCTGGATCCATTATCTTGCAGCAAGTCAAACAGAACCGAACGTGGAAAAACAGTGTTGGGTAGCAACGGAATGAAACATTGAAACTGATGACTGCTCTGTTTTATCAAAATTCCTTCCTCGAGGCTACAAGCATAAGATCTGTCACCAAACCAGTCAAGCATTTATTTCGGCATTGCATTGATGCTCCCTTGTGCAGCTTCTTCTGCCCCAAAACATGCTTGAACAGGTTGTTTTCTCAAGTCTTACTCCTTGCAGTTTATCATGATCTGTTAGTGTGGATTGTGAGCGATGAGGAGATTCATCTTGTGTTTCACCCTCTCTGGGTTCAAAAGAAGGACACGGTCCATCATTGCAGGTGCATAAAGGGATGGCAACAGAAGGAAATGGACTACAAGTGACTGGACAGAAAAGATCAGAGGAAACAGAAGCCACGCAATTCTTTTGAATCTCCAGTGTACAAGCTGGTGTTGATCTGTTGGGTTCCCGAGGATGAAGCATGCATGGATTACATAAGCTAAGGGACAGAGATAACTTCATTTCCTTTGCTGGAGAACTTGGCAATTTGACAAAAGAGACAATGCCGTGTCGGCAAAGAGGGCATGGAATGCACCCAGGGAGACCCAATAACTGAGAAGGAATGTTGCTACTTGAGCAAAGGTAGAGTGCACATCTTACACAAAGCTCATGCCCGCAACCTGAAAAAAATAAATCAAGGTACAAATATCTTCAATGCACTTAATTATGAACATAATAGCAATACTCTCTCATTTGGAAAAAAAAACTATATGAGTATCTTCCCTGTTAATTGGGAGGAAGTGTTTGACTCGAAAAAAAAAAAGAATAAGACAACCAAAGAGCACTATTTTTCCAAACTTCATGTAGCAGAGACCAACAAAATGAAATATATGTCCATCACATGAGAGCTAGAGAAAGTTAAAGCACACAAAACCAAACCATGGTGGATGATGGGACAATAGGTGAATTTGAAATAACATAAATCAACAGAGAAAGAAAGAGCATACCTTCAGCAGCTATGGTACATGGTCTCTCCAGGCAAACAGCACAAGTATCAGCATCATTGGAACAGGCTGCTGACTGCAACCCACATTCTCTGCAGGGAATTGTCACAATGTTATTCTTGGTGCTCATTCCATTATTATATAAATTATATTTCCCACACGACAAAATTTTCATCATGCTGGTCAAACTACCTTCATATGACACTCGAAAAGCACAATCATGCTTTGAACTTTTTGATATTCAATATGAAGTTAGAACAACTTTATTGTAACCAAGTTGAGGTAATTCTGTTGGAAAGTCTAGAAATTAGGAAAACTTAATCAATACTTATCATAAACTTTGACAAGCCTCCACAGTTTACTTTAGATTCCAAGACCTTAGCTCAACACAAAGCTGGAATCTTTAACATGCATAAGCAGGTTTGCCATCTTCACATATCTCAACAAACCAAGGTTCCCTTAGAATATGAACATATGGACAAATACAACTTGGAATGCTGCAACATCTAACCTCTGGAAAGAGTGCACAGTGTGCTTTCTAAGTTTTCAACGTTTGGACAGAAAAATGAATATAAAGCAAACAACAATTGCTGTAAAACCAGGGTAGGGGAAAAAAATACCTTGCTATATAAAGTGCACTCATGAGAGGCAAAGATAAATAATTAGAAGGAGGAAACACTGGAATTGCAGAGTCAGAATTGGGAGCCAGCAATGGCTCAAGCCAATGACGCCCCCACATTCTGGCTATATCAAGAGGAAGCCACCTGGAAGAGTACATATTTCCATCACACATTTGCACAAAGACAAACAAAATAGCTATGTGAAGCAGTCAAAGGCTGAACACCAGAAAAGCACTTCACTGTATATTACCCATTGCAGTTTAATGTCAACCTACTGGCACCTCTTGCAAGGAGGATCTGCAATATATGAACGTCAACATTTCAAGCTAAATAGAACTTAAAAATGTCAGAAGATCAATAAATATAAACTAATCCTTGCCTGACAGCATTTCAAATTACCACCACAAGCAGCATAGTGCAAGGGAGTGCTTCCAGCTCCTACAAAGTAATACATTCATTCCATATGAATTCAGTTAACGCACAGCTACTAATAATAAAACAAATTCTCAAGTCCCCAACACACCTATCAAATCCATCGACGTCCCATAATGAAATGTCACAGTTGACACATTTGTCTGAAGATCAAGGAGGAGCTGTACACAGTCAAAATACCCATTCAATGCAGCCATATGAAGAGCAGTGATACCACCATCAGCTGCCTTATTCACAAACTTGGACAGGGGACTGCAACAGAATAAATTAATCGAACAAATGAAAAAATAGTTTTGTTGGATAATTTTGGCACACACAAGTTAAATGACTCTTTAGCATACAAAGATCATTGTTATTGGCATATTTCAGCTTATCAAAAATGCTTCTTTGAGAACCAGTCCAACAAATGTTATCCAAGCTATATTGCTGCTGGCAAAAACTTAGTGAAGGCTAATTGTTTTGCTCCACAAAATTGAGTGATAACTTCGACCATATCAGTCAACTGGGCTATCTTCTCAAGCTTACAAAGCACTTCTGATAATCATCAAAAGAAACAAATCTAATGATAAACTTAATCCTTTTCAACATAACGCAAAGTTTTTTTCCCACTACCTCAGCCATTCTTCCAGTCATCCTTACAATGGCTTCAACCTACATCATGTCATACCTTCTCAAGGAGACAACTAATTGTCTTGTTGGACATGTCTGAGATGCCTTAATTCATCCTCCATTGCTAACATATACATTTGCTGTGAATTATATTATGGAAAAAAAAAAAGGACCATGTGGAGTGGGAATAGATCACAAACCTTTCATCGTGTCTGCTTTTTATATTGGAATTGTCACCTCGATCACCATTTGTTTGAGCGTTTACAGATTCAAAAGGAGCGCTTGGGACAAAATCAGCCACTACAAGTCTTATACATCGTACATGTCCATTTAGTGCGGCCAAATGGAGAGCTGTCCTCCCACCAAGATAGTCCGCTCTTGTAACCTAAAAGAAATGCAACATGTTTGGGACCAATTTTTTTGATTCTTGAGAAGTGGTATTAAATTGCACCTCCATTAGCAGAGATCAAATAAGCTTTATGAACCTCCTCACAATTCAGTAACAAAAAATAAAAGGGACAAAAAAGGAAAAACATTAAAATGTAAACTCACATTGCATCTAAAGAGCAAGAGAGTTTGGACAACTTCCCAATGGCCATACCGACATGCTTGCATCAGCGCCGTCTAGCAATACATTTCCAAAACAACAATTCAACAAGTGGATTCAATAACAGACCCATCAATTCATTAATTATTCAAGAAAATTCCAGCTCAAGTATCTTAGGATTTATTATGCAATTACATCACCAAAAAATAATAGTTGTTCTCGGAAAAAAAAAACATCAAATCAACATCCTAAGCTGTAATGGAAATATGTATCATAAACAAACTGTTGTACCTGCCCGCAATAGTTCCTGGAATTCACATCAGCTCCATTTTCTAGCAACAATGCCACAATCTATAGTCACCGCATAAACCAATCAATAAACAGACACAGATACTATACAAACACACGGAAAATATATCAAAATATTTATGGGTTATAGAGAACACAGAGAAATTGAAAATGGGTCGACCTCGTTATGGCCTTTAGCTGCTGCAAAGTGCAGAGGAGAGTTGAGGCCACCAAAGGTGGAGTACTTGGCCAGACAAGGATTGCAGTCAAGCAACATCTTGGCTTCCACAAAATCACCATCTCTCGCGGCAGATATCAGCCTCTCTCCTGACGCCGAGCACCCAAATGAATTCCCCATTCTCACTTTCCCTCTCTCTAGGAAACTCTGTTTCTCTCTCTAAATCTATTTGCGTGTCAAATATACAGAAAACTTCCTGGGTTTAGAGGCGGGGTTTCAGTAAATTAGGTCAACTGTCGTTAAACAAATTGCAAGAAAAGAATAAAATGGGAAGGAGAAGACAACAAATGATAGAGGTTTGGTTCTTTGGCTTGGTTTTGAATATTGGGTTTGGATACTAAGACCATTACACTATCTATATAGATACCCAGACATAGTATATAGAATATAGATTTACAGAGTGACGTGTATGACTTCTCTCTGAAAAAAATGGATTGAATACTCTTTCTAAGTCTGGAATTTAGCTGGTGGACTGTTGTCAAGAATGTTTAGCTTTGAGAAAGCAACGGAGAAGAAATAGGGGGTCTGTGGTACCCGATGTCAAGACAACTTTACCTTCTCTTTTCTCTCTCTCTCTCTCCATTGTACTTTGTGTTTAGGCCTTCAATTAATTTATACAGTTTCTGTTTTCTTCAGCCTAGAAAAAAAAGGCAAAAATAGCATGTAGAGTTACGGATGACAATTGTGTTTGCGTTATTACGAGTTTGTGTCGAGTATTAATTAATTTTAATTTATTTTATTTAATTAATTATGTCATATTAATTTAATTTATTTATTTTTACATCGTGTTTGTATAACATGTGAATAAAGAATTTAACATTAAGATTTAAGTTTAAGATTATATTATCACTTAATTAAATTTATGTTCATATTTTTTATAAATTAAAAATTAATTTAATAAATATAATAATAAAAATGACTAAATATATATTTTTTGTATAACAATTATATCAATATTTGATAAATAATAACAAATAATTGAAATCTTATATTTATAATAATAGTTAAACATGTTAATTGTGTCAATTTCATGTTATTCGTGTTTAACACTAACCTTGACTCATTTATTATTTGTATTAATGGATCGTGTTATTTATGTGATTGTGTTGAGAAATGATCAATCTTAATTCGTTAATTTTGTGTCGATTTCAAGTCGTATTTTTATATTATGTTAGAAATTGACAACCCTAAATAGAGTATTAGGCTTGAGTGGAAAATAAGTAGATTTTAGGCTAAAATATAAAAACCCCATATATTTTTTGGAACAGTTACTATCGATAGGGTAACGAAGTTTGAACACACAACCAAAAAATTCTTGAGCAGAGGCGGTGGTCATTAGATCAATCGCTAACCTCTATAAAAAATTCATTTGATCGCCAAGTTAATTAGCAAGACACCTGATGTCATATTTATACCAAATTTGTTTGAGATGATGTCATATTTATTAATAGAATCCCAAATATACTAACCATTTTATATATATTCATTCTCTACTTATTCTAAACTAGATGTTTGAAACTTCTATTTAGGGACTATCATATTTTTATTTTCTTTTTTTATTATTATACATGCATATATTTGTATTTAATTCTACAAAAAGGGAATTCAAGAGGGGCAAAATTCCCATCTTACCACTTTTAAGATGGAATTCAAAATATTATTTTCTTTAATTTTAGATTTTAGATTTCTTATTCGTTATCATTTTTCAAGAAATTCATACAGTTATTCCTTAAATTTATTAACAAAACAAGAACTTTTTAATTACTTTGATAGACAAGGGATTCCATATTTATTGGAAAATAAAGAAGAAATCTTTTATTTGATCAAAACATTAATGATAATTTTTTAACCAACGGAAAAAGTTATTTACATTGATTAGTCTTGTCATTCATCCAATGAGAGTATTTGTTTTTTTTTTTTTTAGAAAAAAAAAAGTGTTGGAAGGTTTTTATGGGTATTTTACTTCAATGTTTAAAAGACCATGCTTCAACTCATGTTGAAAGCTAAATATCAATTGATACGAATTAGGTTAGTAGTCAAATAAAAGGAGAAATATAGATTTACTTGTATTTGGCTCGAGTCATATAATTTTTTTAATAGAATTTACAAACCCCTCACAATTCATACTGATCTAAGATGTGTAACAATATTTAATTTACGGTTACACTTTATCATCGAAAATTATTTTTTCAATACCACGCGTCTTTTTCTTAATCCAACCACGAGATGGCAGATAGAAAGTTTTTAACATTTTATTATTTTATGTTATAAATAATTCAAATGAAAATCAATAGTTGAGAATTATTTTTTAATATGATATATATATATATATTTTGCAATAGCATAGCGTTATCCTCAATTAATCCTAGAAACAGGACCTTGAGGCCCCACACTTAGGTCAGATGAGTGGACTCCTGTTTGTAGCCAACAATTAGGTAGTCCCCACAACCACAAGACTGTCCATGCATAAATAAACCTGAAGACCAGATAGAGAAAGAGACCGAGAGACACTCCCAGTCCCAGTGGTTAAGAACTCTATGAATCATAAGTTTACACTCCACAGTCACTGGTCAGATGACCAAATCATTTGACACTATAACCTTATTTTGAAGCTCCACTTAGAAGCTACTTGTGTTTCATATTGGCAACTAGCTAGGTGTTAGGTTGCAACTTGCAAGAGGATACATTAAAATGTTACTAAAAGCAACTGTCTAGTAAAGTAGTACTATGTAGTTGAGAGTTTACCTAATACTAGTACTATGTCTGAGATAAACAACTTCAAGTAGGTATACAATGCCATATACAACAGGCATCAACTATCAAGGATTAAAATAACTTGAATTACAAGTAAAAGATACTTGATCTAATTGAATTTGATGCCAACTCAATTCAACCTAGACCAACTTGTGACCCTTCAACAAGTTAGCTCTCACCTTTAAGGCTTCGGATTGGCAGAACAATAACAACTGCTTTTAGTTAACCATTTTATGCTCTGCTGTTCTCCATCTCAGTGGATTATTTATCAACAGTCAACAATACTTCTGCTCCATAAAATACACTACTCCAAAATACATACCCTCAGATAGTTGAATCAATTGATTTAATGCAAAAAAATCCTCTGAAAATTACATAACAAAGGAGTGGATTAATTAAGGCAGAATAGAAGATGATGAATATACATGTCGGAGTTATCTTACATCAGCATATTGACAGCCTCCTGAAGCAAGAACTCGTCAGCTTCCGTGCAAAATAGCAGCTTGCTTAGACTTGCAAAGCCTTCTGTTTTAGGATTAATCCAGGCTTTTACAATTAAGATGACATGATATCGACCAGATGGACAAAATTCTGCTTAATCCCATGATATCATTTGACGTATCATGTTTTACCCCGGAAAATTCAACACATTTGAGGTACCATGTTTTAAATGTTGCTACTTAGAACTCAGCTCCAATACCATATCTCTGTTCACCAATAAAAGAGACTAGTTTTCATTCTACACATGGATGCCCCATCTTCTTCTTTTGACAGCCTCGTATCATAGTCTTTCTCTTAAACTTCATAAGTTGTATTATGCTGGACAGTTTTCCCTCACAATGCCATTTAAGAGCTTATCTTCAATTCAAATGATAGCAATTCTTCAAAAATAGTACAGCCACCAAGCACTGCAAAGGCATAATATTCCTCGAGACCACCTGCCTTATCTAAGTCAATCAGTCAAATGTGTATCCTCTGCATCTGCATTTTCATTGCAATCACTATTCTCGTCTGTGTAATCAGATTCAATATCACCATTCAAATCAGACTCTACATCTTCTTCTTCCTCCACATGTCGTCTAATGATGTCTTTATCCCCACGAGGCCCCAAACCATTATCAACATAGGCTCTTCTAACTCTCCCCATTTCATCATCTTCTCTATCCCTCCTATAACCCACCAACTCCTTATCAACATTGGCTTTCCTTGGACTCAACAAGATCAACTCGGCCAACTTTCTCCTCGCCAAATACAAATCATTCGGCTCAATCAACTCCCCCTTCTTATAAGCCTCCCTAAGAAATACCGTATGAAGCTTTCCATGATTCCCCCTAGTCGATATATAAAATATCCCTTGATGTTGAAGAAGAAACTCTTTAAGCTTCTTAGGCAAATCCATCACCAACCTAAAATGTGCAATCCGTTCCAAAGTAATCTTCTTTTCCACTGTCAAAGACAACAACTCATGAATTGTAGCAATTGCCCTCTTCTCCATCCGTTTCTGCGCCTCAAGCGACCTCATATCATACCCTGATACATCTTCATAAGGTGACCAATACGGAAGCCTTTGCCATTTCCAAACAGCAATCTTGTAATACTTCCCAATTTTAAACCCAGGTGGAAAATTCACAATAAATGAAAACCTTATATTTTCAGCATCAATTCCTTTTTCTCTATACTCGTTTTCCCTAACTCTCTCTATAGCACAAATAGCCAAATTTGGGTCTTTATCAACCATCTCAATGTACTTATTCCTAGTTTCTTTAGCATCAAACAATCTAAAAAATTGTGGGTACTTCAGAATTACCGATAACTCGAAATCATCTGGTAACCCAAACTCTTTCCTTGCAATACGTACGTGTTCCAGCCGAAGGCGACCCGTATTTGACAACATGAGGAGTTTCCGGAGCCGCGTGACGGCGTCCGGGATTTGGGCAAGAAGGGCTTGATTTTCTTGCTCAATCTGGAGCTGGGCTTTTCGGGTGAGTCTGCAATAGAGGATTCTCTGAACTGGGTGTTCGAAAATCTCGAATAGGTGCGGGAATTTGAGAATGAACTGACCGCCCTCGAACTGTTTGAAGCCGAGGCGGCGAGAGAGAGTGTCTAAGCGAGAAATAGAGACGATGGAGCTGGGTTGTGAGAGGATGAGGTCTTGGAATTTGAGGGCTTTGCGTATTTTCTTCTCGACTTCCATGTAGTTGTCGTAGCCGTGATCTCGGACTCGCTGGAGCTTTTTGGGTATGGAAGTGGACTGTGACATAAGTCTGGTTGCTGTGAATGAATTGATAAGCACATTCTGAAGAAAACTGTAGGTCGATGAATTGGTTTTGAAAAGTTTGGTATTTGACATCAAGATTTTCGTTGCATGAGTGAAGAATGTGTGCATTTCTGTGAGATGGGTATTTAGGGTTTAGGGTTTGTGAAGAGAGAGAATGGTAACTTCGGAGATGATGGTTTTTCACCGGGGAGGGTGGTTTATGCGGAGGAATGTGTAAATTTCTGAAATGTTGTGGTACTGATCGCACTTCTGGGAAATATTTGGGTAGGTAGTGTGATTTTGAGAATTGGTATTGTTATGGTATAGCCGTATAGGGTGCTTGGGCCTGTCAAAAAGCTGATTCAAGACTCCATATGACGCGGCTTTAGGCCCAACTGTAATCTCAATGGTCCATATGTAGGCCTGCCAGTGGTACAAAATTGCCTTCACTTTCCTAAATATTAGATTACTACCGACAATAACCCGTACTTAAAAACACAATTCAATATAAAATCCGGCCTCCTTCATCGTGCTGCTATCCATTCATTTAACGATCTCGCTTGCACACTTGACTAGACATTGGACAATTCGCCTATTTGCTTATAAATGATGCTCTACCTCACTCTACTTGCACTGCATATCTCACCCTAAACATCCAAAATTTATAGACGGAGCAACAGTATATCGAACACTAGATCAACAAGATCGTTTTGGTTTATCCTTAACATTTGACCATCATCTACGGCCATGTCGGTACTCGGTAGTTGTTGAGATGTTTTGAGCGTCTGAAAAATTAATTTTACTATATCAAATATCAATTTCTTTTATTCCCGTTCTTTAATTACATAATTTAAAGTTAATTTCTATCTATTATTTTTTAAAATAAAAATCGACAAATTTTTTCTCAAAATACATGACCTTGCAAAAAAATATCAACGTGTACAATATCATATATGAACTACAAATTAATCAAAATTTATATAATTTAATTTAAAATTAAAATAAGTGATATTATAGAAATGGGCAAAAAATATATATGTGAATAAAATTCAAATATCTAACTCCCTTGCTATATAAATTTACCATCAATACACAAGAGAAGGGAGACAATGAACTTCGACCCCGCCCATGACTTTAAGGTCCAAACAGTGGGGGGCGATGGCCATAGTAGGCCAACCGCTGACCTCAGTAGTAGAAGGTCTCAAGCAACATAAATGGCTACAAAGTCAAAATAACAATTTGTAAGCATGTAAAGTTTCCCTGATTAATTCGAAGCAGAACCCACAAACTATATAAAACAGTTGAGACCAGAAGTGTAGACACTATTCAGTACAAAAAGAGTTGAAGAAACCAGCATGCAAGAAGAAAAATCCTCCCTGCATGCCAATAGACTACTACTGAGACCTGAGTTTACCTCGCGGGTCAACTGAGTCAATACCCGAACCACTACCTTCTGCTTGATGCCAGAATCGATTTGAAACTCTCTCGACCATTGTACTCAGAATCATTCCATGTTACCTGACACCCTCCAAGGATTCACCACGGTTCGTTCTTGACTCAAAACCCATTTTACCCACTTTCATCTCGGGCTCAATTCTGTTTACCAGCCTCATACATAATTATGCTTTCCCAAGAATAAACAAAACCTACTAAATTAAGCTGTGCAACACCTTCAATATGTTCATCCTGCCATGTCAATTGCCCTGTAAGGACTCTTTGATTCCCAGAAGCGTACGAGAGATGAGTGATTTCACAGTCTCAACTGACTCAACTGTGAGCTTAGCTGCCGGGAGGCTATTCACCAATATCTGAAACCCCAGAGTCAGTAGGGACCCATTGCTGCCACCACTACTGTATTCTTTGGTCAAAGTTCTGTTGCAGTTGTCAGGCCCACCAGAATCAGGAACACAATCTGGCACTATGGCAAATCCTGATGGAAAGAAAGCCACACAGTAAGAATCTCCTCCATTGATCACCACATTCATTGCTGGCATGTCAACTGCTGCATATACGATGAGTGATCCTGACGCATCTGTGCATGTCTCTTGCAAAATCACCATGCCGTTCTGATTTGCAGAAGCATCTGTGGCCTGCAAGGTCACAGCAATAAAAATCAAGTTTGAGAGAAGGAAAAATTTCAGATCACTATCTCCAAATTCAAGCCACATCTATCAAGTATGATAGATGACTAGTTGACTACTTACACCAGCACGAAGAAGAGAAATGCTATTGCCGTGATCCTGGCCCTTAGCAATGTGGACCATATGTTGCATGGGACCATCGGGAGACAAAACATCCCACTGCCTCCTAAGCTGTTCATTGCGCAAGAAATCAAACAAACGTTGATGCGATACAGGCATCCAAACAGCCGTTGTAGCACTCAAAACAACCCCAGGGGGCTCACCAGAGTTACCAACGCTCTTCCGTACCATCAACCTCACATCTTCACCCACACTTCCAACTTGGACAACCTCCCACTGGTGCACAGTAGCACAAATCCCAGAACAGAAGTTACGAGTCATGCGCTGTGCTAGATTTGCCACACTTCTCCTGCCGTTTGGAGTAATTACTGTCATGCACAAGACTCTATCAGACTCCACTACCACCATTTTAATTTTTAACAGATATAACAAGAACAAACTATTAAATGACCTGCATGATCATCACTGGATATGGAGGACGACATCAGGACTGCCAAGCACTCGCATTGCCGTTGGAGGGAGGCAACCCATCTTTGTGCACCAAAGCCCATGCCCGACCTGACTAATGGCCGATAAAGTTGGTGGACAGCACTCTCATCATACTCTGAATGTTCAACCCAGGTAACCTGATAATTTTATTAAATTAGCAGCCATTCTACATATTTTTGTAATACTAACACAAAAGCATCGATGCTGCATCTATGAGAACTCAACAATTTAACAGATTTTTATTTCATTTAGGAGGCTGAAACACCTAGCTAGTTAAGTATCCATAAATGGTCCAATGCACGTTGATTAGCCTCAGATAATGTGTTAATTGGGTATTCGTTAGGGACTAATTACATTGGGCAAAGTATTAACAACTAAGTTTTGATTTGATCCTTCTTATAGAATGTTTGTCTTGTTTTGCAGGTAGATAAGGAGAATTTAAAGAGTAACTGGAAGACAAGTGATGAGAGTCAGAATTCAAGCGAGGAGGAGCATTCTGGTAGGCGCGTTCGGACGGAAGAGGAAATGCGTCCGGATGGAGTTTCCAGAATGGACTAGGAAAGATACAAAGATTTCAAGGTATGTGGGGAAAATTCTGTCGAGTACGTCTGGACAGTGACTCACTTGCATCCGGACGCGTGTTTGTAAGCTGCTCAGACTTCTGTGCCTTGCGTTGTGACCTAGTTTTGGTGGTTTTATCACTTATAAATAGGAAGATAGTTCTTGAGGAGGGGGACTTTTTCTTTTGCCTTCTAGTTTTCCTCTTTGCTTTTTGTGGTATTTCAATTATGTCTGGCTAAAAGCCCAACTAAGGCTAGGAGAAACCTTTCAATGAAATACAATATTGTTTTTGACTCAAGGTTTTAATTGATTGATTTATTCTGTTGAATTGATTCTTGTCTTTTCGCAAAGTTCTTGCTCTGTATAATTTCTTGATAAGGTGTGCCATGTTCATCGAATGCTTGAAATTCTCTGCGAGTCAAATAACTAGGTATTTCACGCTTGAGTTAATTAATAGGATTTTCATAAAATAATTAGTTTATTATGTGCAGTAAGTCTAGGGTTCACCAGATGGAGAGTTTAATTCATCGTAGACTCCGAACACGCTGAATACTTGAGATCTGCAGTTGACTTCTTGAGCTTATTCGGATAGTTTCTTGGTTATAACTATTGGAGTTTTCATATTATCACTACTATATATTCCGGTTGAGAGCACTACTCAGCTGATTCTCAACTGAAATTGAAAACTAGGTCTTTTAACCATAGTTGTTAAATCGCTATTCGTATCGTGAATCGGAATCCTAAATTTGAGAATCGTGAATCGTATCGAATCGTGAATCGTAAGATTCAACACAAAATTTGAACAAAAATAAAAACTAATATAACATATTTAAAATAGACAAAATATTAAATATTGAACATTATTGCATTCTAAAAATAATCAATTGACATAAATCACATCGTCTAAATGGAAATACGCTAGTCTTTTATTTCTTTTTCATCTTTTGCTTAACTATTTTCAAATTTAACAACTTGAAAAAAAAATTCATTAAAGAACCATGGTTATTCAAGAATCAAAATAGTGACACTCAGTATAGATTAGGTTACAAACATGGAAAAAGAACAAATAAAAAAATTGATTGGGAAAAAACATACTGGCCAACATATTGAAACAAAAAATTAGAACTTAAACTACTCATGAAAGAATTGAGAGCAACAATCAACCGATGATTCGAGAGTGTTAGCCGTGACCTTTAACTTTAGACAACGCAAGGCGAGCTTTAGACGACGTCAGAGAGAGATAACGAGTAAAGATGTTGAGTTTTTTTAGGGCATGGGTTCTTCTGTAAACAAAATGACGTCGTTTTACTATTTAGCGGACAAAACGACATCGTTTTGCAAAAAATTTGGGTTTTAAAAAAAAATGATTAAATCGTGCGATTCGTGAGATACGAATCGAATCGTATGAATCGTACGATTCAGGCGCGATTCAACTCTAAAACGATTCTCATATAAGATACGAATCGTTTTGTACCCGTATCGAACCGAATCGTACGAATCGAATCGCGAATCGTACGATTTTGATAACTATGCTTTTAACAATTGTCGTGTGGATTTAAAAAGGTACACCAGATGCCTTAGTATGTTAATTATTATTTTAATCAACTCATCTTTGTTCTGTTGGATAAATTCCTACTAAAATAAATTTCAAATGATTTCTTTTTATTTGTTTTGTGTTTCTTGTTTTCATAATTCCTTGAGGATTCGACCTCGGACTTCCGAGAATATATTACTTTGCGACAACCTACGCTTGGGTATACATTATTAAAGTTGGCCTTCCACGTGATTCTTGTCACAACAAGGTCAAGGTCAGATGTATGTAGTAGCTAAGTTTTTGTATTCATTTAAAAAGAACTCGATTAGTTTGTAGACATAGTTTGGGAATGCCAAAAATCCTCAAGAACCTCCTTTTAGGTTGCTGAATTCACCCATAACTTAATGAGTTTATTTCTCGAACATTAGCCAGGCGGGACTCACGGGAGCTTTATAAACACTTGGTAACCCAGTTAAGGATTCACTTAACAAACCCTTAGCATCAATTTATTGGAGATAATGATTTTAAGTAAGGGTGGGGCTATTCCCACCCCATTAAAATTTTTATTTTCAAACAACTAAGTCCACCCCTTCTATACTCATCCCATTTTAATTAAATCCACCTCATGCTATATACATCCCTTTAATAACAAGTCCACCTTTTATCTTTTCATAACTAAGGTTTCATTCACTATATCCTCTCATACACCCTACACAAAAAAACTTTTTTAATATATATTGATAAGTAAGATGAGTACATTACTTCTGTATTTGTACATTATCCAAACTTATTTTAGCTTTTGTCTAAACAACCTCCATTAGATTAACATGAGGAGTTGCTTGTGTTACTATAGTGTGGGCAACAATATTAACTTCCCTTTGAATGGACACAAATTGAATCAAAAAAATTTGTTAAATATACCTACGAGAATAATTTATATGTATAGTTATAAGTAATCAACGAATTTACAATGTTTCGTTTTTCCTTCTTGTTGCAAACTTTTATGAATACATACATATATATACACACACATATAAACCTTAAATAAAAAATAATTAAGCTTGACAGAATACCAAAACACAAAAAATAATAATAAATACACACATGAAATCAAACAAAAAATTAAACCGAGTAATACTAACATGCATCTCTCTATATAGAAATCCTTATTGCAAAAACTCTTTCATGGGGAGTATATGAGAGGAAATAGTGAATGAAACCCTAGTTTTGAGAAGATAGAAGGTAGACTTGTTATTAAAAGGGTTTGTATAGCATGGGGTGAACTGAATTAAAATTGGATGGATATAGAAGAGGCGGACTTAGTAGTTTGATTATAAAAAATTTAATAGGATGAGAATGGATATTTGTGGTGGTGGGAATAGCCCCACCCTTTAAGTAATTTTGTTGAGAAGCAATGATCAATGAACTACTTCCATGAATACTTAATGAAGAAAAATATTTCTGCCATAAAGGAAGAGGAAGGCAGGGAGAGAAAATTTGCATGAATTCAAGGGTAGATGCACATAAATATTGCAAAATTCAAGGCTCCAAGGAAATAAGAATAGTGTAGTCAACCACAAAGGGGTAGTGTCCCCATGACCGAAAAGAAAGCTTGCCTTTAAGTACAAAACAGCTGCATCACCTCCCCCTCAAACAAAAAAACCCCACCCAAAAAAAGAAAAAAAATGGGTAAGGAAACGAATATCAAGACAGAAAGATAATCTTTCCACGTTATTTAGAGTTTCAAACAGTACAATATGGACTGTATCCAGGTCATACAACCTCGTGGATAATAAACATTTTTTGTGGGGATTTGGGGGGAGTGAGAATAGAAACATCAAATAGATATCTTATATAACAAAAGATGAAAGCTCCAAGGCGATTTCCTTCATGTAAATTTTACATCTTTAGGATATTAAAGATGAGAAACAGAAGTGAAGATATCACCAAGTATTTTAATGTGGATACACTCGGTTCACTCATCTCTAAACTGGCAGTAGATTGACAAAGTAAACACTAAACAACCTAGCTTTGAATTTTGATGATTACAATATTATAAAGTAAAGAAGCATCTGCATAACTAAAATAATAATAGAAGGTTCAGATTCTTAGGTCAAAGGCCTGTTGTATTTTGTTAAGAGCAACCCCATCGAAGATAGTGCTCGGAGACCCAGAGAAGCAAAAAAAAAAATTTGGAAGCACAAGTCAAAAAAGTCGGGACTCCAAATGCCATAACTTTACCTTGATGTATTCTCAACTAAGAAAAAAATGCAGTTTCTAAACAACCTCAGTAAAGACCCCAAAACGGAACTATTCCGAGTGGGGCAACCTAGTACCATGAACATTAAAAAGAAAAAAAGAAAAGATACATGGAAAACAAGAACCTGGATTAGTAATTACCTTGGAATAACCATTAGGCATATCTAGCACAATAAAGCCAGAAGGAAGCCTCCTGCAATTCACAAATGTGTGTGCATTCGAACCTTCTCGAATAGCGTCAACCGACACATCAACCACTGCCCACACCCCCTCCGCATGCTGCTTGCAGAACCGCAGAAACTTCATTTGCCGAACGGGGACCAATGGTGAAGGAACTTGGAGCTCGGCATGCATCTACAAAGCAAGATCTTCAAGTTCTGGCTTGGCAGCCGAGGAAAAGAGCACGGTAGCATGAGGGAAATGGGAGAAAGGGGGAATCAGAAAAATTGAAAATGGCATACCAGTTGCAAAGCACCATTTCTGGTTCCACCCATGCCGTTGGAAATCACATCAAGAGTAGTAGCTCTCCCAACCATGCAAGGGAACATTTCCACCCATCGATTCTGCATGAAAGAAAGCATAAACAAAAAGAAAAAAGAAACCAAACACAAGAAACATGCAACCGAATCAGCCAATTGCAACAAAAATATAACATGTAAAGATAAAATAATGGAAGTTTTGCCAACAATACTTACCTGTGAATATTTAACCAATGAAAAGAATCAATATTTCCAATGAAAAACCATAAATAGCAACAGTTGTAAAAAGGATTGAACAACTTACTGCGTCCATTAATGTCTCGACAAGGGCCATGCTATTGATGATAACTGTACCAGTTGCCTTTGTAGCTTCAGTTATAAACCCACTGGGTTTCATATCAATACATGGATGAAATGTCCTCATGTACTCATCAAGGTTCAGTGCTTCTCCCCCTCCATCTATGCTTTTGAACCAGAGAGGATTATCTATCTGAGCCAGTTTCACCAACTCATCCATTGCAGCCAACGCAAGCTCTAGAAACATCGATCTTTCAAATGGAATATCAAAGCAGGGCGTGGCAACTTCTGGCCTTGATGGGGGAAACACAGGCAAAGCATTTGAAGCCCCATTGCTAAAATCAAGTCCCATTGGCAATGCAGTGTCTACTGAACTTAAACTGCCAAAGCCATTCCGTCCCACTGCAAGTTCCAAGCCAGCAGGGATAGAGCCGGCTAAGGATGGCAATGGCCTGCCTAAAAATCTGTCTGCTAGGACACATATTCTATTGAGCTCATCCCTTAACCGGGCATTCTCAATCCTCAGATGGTGTTCCTCAAGAGATATCTCGCCAAGAATTGCCGGGCCTCCACAATTACTGCAAATTGGATTCCTCATTGCTTCTTTGATTGCCATATTCTCAATTCGGAGCTTATCATGTTCTTGTTTAAGAATTGAATTCTCATGACGTTCCAATTGGTTCTGGTTCAGTGGATTAATTTCAGTTTCACCAATCAACAAATTTAATAACCACGAGAAAATAAACCAAGCGAAGAGAACTTGCATATCAAATTACCTTCATTTGGGTTCGTCTGTTCTGAAACCAAAATTTGACTTGCTTGCTTTCCAAGCTCAGCTTCTTGCCAAGATCCAACCTCGCTTTTTCATCAGGGTGAGGATTCTCCTTGAAGGAACTGTTACAACAAATAGATAATAACTCTCATTAGCAAATTCCTGAAATTAGTGATTAATGAACAAAGTAGTATAAGTTTGCATAAATGTGGAAAAGTAATTTACGCTTCAAGTTCTTGAATTTGATAGGAAGTGTGACGATGGTACTTCTTCTTTTTCCTACGTGATTTGTTGCCTCTAGTGTCCTGATCATCGCCCGATGAGACTTCCAAGTTGTCACTTCCTGACCTGCTCTCATACTCATGTTCCCTAGCCCTTCCCATCACACCAGGATCAAAACTCTCCCCAATAAGAACACCAATGTCACCTATACCCTCCATCTTGGGTTTCTGCACAATAATCCAATCACACAAATATCAAACAAAATTACCAAAAACTACAAAACAAAATGAAACAAACGTAAGAGAAACCAACAAATATACCGATTTGTATGTGCATAGAGTGTGTGTGTGTGTGTGTGTGTGTGTGTGTGTGTGTGAGAGAGAGAGAGAGAGAGAGAGAGAGAGAGAGAGAGAGAGAGAGAGAGAGAGAGAGAGAGAGAGAGGGGCATACAATGGCAAGAGAGAGGGCTGGATTGTTGAACATAGGCTGGGAAAGTGGTGTAGTGACCAGTTGTGGCTGAGCCATGGTGGAAGTGGGCATGAGGTTGTATAGACAATCAGACACCAGTCTTGCATCCCCGTCACCACCACCACCACCACCACCACCACCACCACCACCACCACCACCACCACCACTACCACTACCACTACCACTACCACTACCACCGCCAATGGAACCCATAAAACTCATGACATATAATCAAAATAAACCCTTTTAACAACCACTCTCCCCCTCTAAATATTTTAGACTAATCCCTATCACTTTCAAAATGGGTACCCTTAGATTTTCTTTCTCATGATCTCATCTTTCTGACAAGCAAAAAAAGATCCCATATTTCTCTTAGACTACTCCCAAAAAAAGGTAAAACATTCACCGATTTTAGAGCAGTTAGATCGATCTAAAGCGCGTTACACTCGCAAAATTTGATGAACTCGACTCACCAACCAAAACCCACAAAATTTAAGAACAGCCCAACGGGTTGGTACAAGACAACCAAAAACCCTTATTGCTGCATCAAACTTCTCTCTCTCTGCATTCTCTCTCTAAAAAAATGTGAACAAACCCTAGTTTTCATTCCATCAAAGATATGGGTTTGACAGTTTAGCTGTCATCATGAAGGAGACCCCATAAAGTAGAAAGAAAGCTAAAAGTTTCAAAAGATGATAGAGATAAACAGAAGCACCAAAAAGTGAAAAGCCCAAAAACAATGTATATCATCCCATATGTATTGTGGACTTTTTCATACCTTACAGGTACATGCCACCAAATATAAGAGACAAAGACCCAGTTGACTCTTTTTGCCCTATCTCTCCGATGTGGAAGAACCAAACCCAGTAAAGGACAAAAGGCAAACTTTTACTTTGACAATCACACGGTAAAGTAAAGAACAGTGGTGTGTGAGACTGAAGATAAATACAAAGTTTCAGATTTGTGGACCTTTCTCTGTTCTTTCTTTAATTTTTTTGGGGAACGAAAAGAAAAGACCTTTCTTTCTCTCTCTCTCTATAGACTTTCTATGATGTTGGGATCTGTAGAAGGGTTATCATAGATTACAGTGATTATTATATAATTATAAAAGATAAAAAAATTGGGTTAATGAGAAGGTTTAGAGCTGACTTACAGTGACTCCAATGGCGCAACGATAGTCAATGGATTTTAAGTCTCGATTCGTTGAAGAAATCAAAACCCTGAAGAAACAAGAGATTGTTTTGAGAAGATCACCACACGACGCCACATCCACCAGGTTCAATGGCCTCCATGCAGGTCTCTTCACTCTCCCTAATAACAATTGGAGAGTCAGAGAATAAGAAAGTATGAGTGGAGTGCGTGTGAGAGAGAGACTAGAGAGATTTAGAGAGAAAAAGGGATGCGTTTTCTTGCAAAAGAAGCGGGGTCCACTCACCTCCTCCTAAAACAGCGTTCGCTGTGTCCGCCCCCACACACGCACAGTCTTGTACCAAGTCGGTCCAAATTTATGTAATAAAAAAAAAAGAGTTTTTTTTTTAGGTAAAATATATTTTTAGTTCCTAAAATATTTGGTTCTTAATTTTTAAATTGTCTCTATTTAGTTTTTAAAAATTTTAATTTGTGTCTATTTAGTCCAATTCAAAATGCCTGTCAAAATTTTTTTAATGGTTTTGGTCACATCCCAATCACGTGAGATTAAATAAACACAAATTATAAATTTTAGGGATCAAATAAATACAAATTATAAATTTTAAGGACCAAATAAATACAAAATTAAGAATGACTTGATTAACGTATGACCAAAAATGTCAATGTTTTTTTAACAGATGTTTCGATTGGACCACATAGATATAAATTAAGAACTTTAACAACCAAATAAATATAATTGAAAAATTAAGGACCAAATAGATACTAAACGTATACTTTAATGGTCAAAAATATATTTTATTCTATTTTTTACATCAAAATTTACGACATTAATAAAATTATTTTTTTTAATATACAGTAGTATTTTACACTACAAGGGATGAGAAATGGGAGTGGAAGAGGGGTTTGAATTCACTACTATGAGGCCCTGTTTGTTTATGAGGTTTGGAGGGTTGGAAGGGGAGTTTAAATAAAAAATAGTCTGATATGCTCTGTAATTTCGTGTGTTGGTTAGTGCTTTTAAATTCAGGATTCATATCCCGCCCGAAAGTGACCTAGTGTATTAAATCCACATACATGGCAATGAGGTTGGGCAAATCGGGTTTCATATATGCTAGTCTAAGTTAACTATGTCAAATACTCTTCTATCCTTAATAAATATCATATCTACCAAATCACATCCCAACTTCCCTCCAATTACTCATCTTTGTAATTAAACTAACATAGATATGGATTGAATTGACCAATGGGTAATATAGTCAATTACAAAATAAATGTGTTCTGATAATTGTGATAAATTCGTGATTCTTACATGAGAGTGAATAAGGTTCATATATGAATCTCATGCACACAAAGGTGGAAGTTAGGTTCGGAAGGATTTAATAAAACCAATCAAATCCCTCACTCCAAAACCATCCAAACATGCCCTCAATGCCTTAAGCAAAAGTTTTACCATTTGCATAGACCCCGTAAATCTCTAATCTACTAACATTAAATTATGTTTCAAACATGCTAACTTATAATTCTATTGGGTTATTTTCGGGTTCATAAAAAAATATAAACTCAAAATTTGTCGGTTCTGATTTAATATAGATCGTCAAAATTTATTCTGCAAGAATGAGTCAAATGTTACCCTACTTACAAATTCCTATTATGAAAAATGTAAGTGAAGTTAGCAATGGGAAGGGATGACAATCTTATACCATTCATGGAATCTTCTTCACCAATTAGGAACTTTCATTTTTCAAGAGAAAAACAAAAGCATATAATTGATAATAAAGCTTAGATGATCACAAAGCACATATTGGAATGCAAGATATTGTGAGGTGTGGGGTGTATATTTATTAGAGAAATTCAAATTCATGCTCATATATTTTTTGAATTTAATTATCATTTAATGTGTTCTGGTTAAATAATTCCATGCATTTAAAATCATCATCAATTAATTATTGGGCATGACACCATATCCTACCAATAATAGCCAAATATGTCTTAATTAATCATGATCATTTTTGAAATTAATATAAGAAAAGGAAGATAAATAATTGGAATTTTAACCATAGAAGTTTGCTTAATTGTGATAAAAAAAAATGTGGGTTTCAATTTCCAGACGGTCATTTTGTGCACGTAATGTCCATGTTAGGTATAAACTCAATTTATTTTTTAATACTTCAAATTAATAAAGACCAAATAGAAGATTTAACACCGATGATACAAATTAGCATGAGTCTATCCCGATGGTCTCTGGACGCTCTCCCTTACCCTCCACCCATTATTTCAATAGAAAAAAAAAATGCCGATAATATAAATTAGCGTCCATACTTCCAAAAGTCATTACACATGACCAAATACTCTCACAATTAAGATTACTTGTTCGTCGAATTTTGCAACCACATTTTACATTAAAAGTGTCGATTTAAACAATTTTTTTTAAAGAAACAACAATAATTTGAAAATTAAGTTAAAAATCATTATAAAGAGGTAATAAATATTTGAAAATCATTCAGTAATTTGAGGGGGAAAAAAAACAGGTGAGGGTATTAGAGGAAATAACTTGTTGAAGCAGAATTGCACAAGACAAGCAGGTGATGATTGCAAAAATGATGCATATGCCATTTTGACTGAAGGTAGCTAAATTAATCCGGTTCGAACCGGCTTTGAAACTGACTCGTTCGTTTCTAAAGAAAGTGAAGTCCCTCCCGGTCCGACCGTTTTCAGTAACCGCGAATTTAAACTGCCGGTGTCAGAACCACCGCCTAGTTCACCATACCCACGTTAAATCCCCTGTACCATCACCCCTATTTAAACCAATAAAATCTAGCCACGTCACACTAAACAATTAAAAAAACAATTTTTGGTTACGTGGCAAGCAAATAAATCCATGATTTGGAGAGAAGATATTGTGACGTTTACACCGAATCAAAACTAAAATCGTGGCCAACTCCACCCACAACGAGTAACAACTCCCCTGTTTCTCTCTCTCTACACGAAACTCATTCTCTCTCCAGTATTCCCTTCATCAGCTCCAATCACCCTTCTCGACCCTTATACACGAAACACGTTCTCTCTCCAGTAATCCCTTCACCAGCTCCAATCACTCTTCTCGACCCTTCACAGACTCTTCTCTACAGAGAGAGAAACCATAATTGAGTAAGAGACGAGTTTTGGGGGGAGAGAGAGAGAGATGTCAGGGGAAGGTTTGGAGAGCAGGGGAGCTAAAAATAGAGGAATCAACTCATCGTATGTGATCGAAGATAGGGAGACGCAGTGGACATCATGGTTGATCCCTATGTTTGTTGTAGCCAACGTTGCAATGTTTGTTGTTGTTATGTACATCAACAATTGTCACAAACACAATTCGGGGGCTGAAGGCAAGTGTGTGGCGAGGTTTCTTGGGAGGTTTTCGTTTCAGCCTCTAAGGGAGAATCCCCTTCTTGGTCCTTCTTGGTCCACGTAAGGACTTGTTCTTCAAAACCCATATCTCAATTTTGAATTTCCATGTCTCCAATTTAAATTTTGTTTTCTTGTTGGGCGAGTTGTGTGTGTAATTTGGTTTTTGATTGATGTTATGGGTGGATGTTTTATTGATTGGTTATTTGAGGACTGTCTCTTTGTATGTGCTTTTGGTGTTTCTTTTTTTTGCTACTTGAATTTTGTGAATTTGGATTGTGTTGTCTGGAAAGCTTGAATTTGTCTTGGTTCAGTGCAAGCTGTAGCTTATCTAAAAGATGGTTTGTTTTCTAGGGTATGATTGTGAATTGAAACGAGGACTATCTACTGTTAGTTGCCCCCCCCCCCCCCCCCCCTTCTCTTCCTCCTCCTCCTCCTCCTCCTCCTCCTCTCTCTCTCTCTTGTGGGCCCCATTTGGGTTTGTTTGTTTTAGGGTTGGTTTTTTTTTTTTTTTGCCTTTTTAGCAGTGTGTTAGTTTCTGTAATGCAGCCATATGAGGGATCTCCTGAATGGTAAGGGAAGGTGATGTTTCATAGTTACAAGTGTATGTTGAGTTTTTATAAAATCTTTAATCGTAGAGGTTGCACTTCATGCCATTTCTTAGTGCTTGCCCACCTTTCGTACTTTCTGCGAAAAAGGTTGGGATACCTGCTTGTTTGTGGAAATGTGAACACGAGTTGCTAATGTCATAAGGCTATATTGTTCTTCCTTTTGAACTCTGAAGGGTCTTTCTAGCAGAAGTTACTTCATTCTATCCTATAAACTACTACACAGGTTGTTGTACTGAAAAATTGAGCTTTTCCTGTTTTTGAAGATTAGAGAAATTGGGAGCTCTTCAGTGGAACAAAGTGGTACATAAGCATCAAGGATGGAGGCTTATCTCTTGTATCTGGTTGCATGCTGGTCTTGTTCATCTGGTCATAAATATGTTGAGCATCGTTTTAATTGGCATTCGCCTAGAACAGCAATTTGGATTTGGTATTGACGCTTTTCCTATTTGTGAATTTATTGTTGAATTGCCTCCTTTTCAACAAAATTTGAGTGAAAATTTTCTAATACTGTCTTGTATTTTTTTAAAACTTGGACTATATGCATCTGCATAGAACTCTTTGTCCACACTAGACACGTCGTAACTACTTATGTTACATGATAGAGATCATATACTCTCAAGTTTCAATACAATGTTTTTCCATTTCATTTTTTATATTATTATATATCTCTGATAATAATCTCGAAATTTTGCAGTGCGGATTGGAATCATCTTCCTTGTGTCGGGATTTGGTGGGAGTGTACTTTCAGCTTTGTTTTTACAAAATAGCATCTCTGTTGGTGCTTCTGGTGCTCTGTTTGGGCTTCTTGGAGCAATGCTTTCAGAGCTTATCACAAACTGGAATATTTATACGAGCAAGGTGAGCAATTCTTATTCAGGGTTTTCACATCTTAGGATGCTCTATGTATTGTTTAATATTTTAGCCACTACAATTGTTATTAAGTTCTAATCTTATGTTCTGTCCACAGTCAGTTAATATATTAAATGTCAATGATATAGACCTATAGAGTTCTATATTGTTGCATAAGGAATGTGATGGGCTTCTGTATTTTGCTAACTCCTTCCAGTTCTTGCTCATAGGCTGCAGCGCTGATAACACTTGTAGTCATTGTTGTCGTCAACCTTGCTGTTGGGATTCTGCCATTTGTTGATAATTTTGCTCATATTGGTGGATTCTTGACGGGGATTCTCCTTGGCTTTGTGTTGCTTCCTCGTCCTCAGTTTGGGTGGATAGAGCGTCGTAATATGCCAGCCGATGTTCGAGTCAAATACAAATACAAGGCCTATCAGTATGTGTTGTGGTTGGTTTCTCTGAGTCTACTGATTGCAGGGTGAGTCTACTTTCCCAAAACAATGAGTACGAATTTGCCATATTTATGATGAACCTCTAGCTTGATGCAAAGTAATTGCACATGATTTGAGTGCTATGGAGAACAAAATGATATGGTCTTTGCTTTAATGTGGTTTGCAAATGCCTCTATTCATTTTTGTTGGTCATTTGACATTATTAGTCACTTTTTAAGATATTGGGACATGGATCTTCATTCACCTGTAAACTGTAGGGAAACAAGGTCATCATTGTCTGTGGTTGTAGATGCTCAGTGTTTTTTAGATTAATGTTAGGAGATATCACTAACTTTGCACCTTTGTTATTTCCGATTAAAATGCAGGTTTACAGTAGGATTGGTAATGCTGTTTCGGGGAGAGAATGGAAATGAACATTGCAGCTGGTGTCACTACCTGAACTGTGTCCCTACCTCGAAATGGAAGTGTGATGGAACCTAGTAGTTTGAATAGGCTGCGTGTACTCCCTCTATCTCATTAGGCTTCCCTCTGTTTGCATTTGTAAATACATAGTTCTAGATTAGAACGCATCCGTTTCTTTATCTTTTGATTTGTTCTTGGAGCATGGATAGGGTGTGTATTACATTTTTACTCTATTTTGTCAGTTGAAATAGAGATGCATTTAGTTTATCAGCCATTGTTGTATCTTTGCCTACTCTGCTTGACTCCTCAATAACAGTTCAAAAGCTTGCAGACCACCATGACCGTGATGTGTAGGTGGATGTTGAGCCAACTTTTTTTTGAGCAGACCATATACTTCACTGAATCCTCTCCCATTTAGCTTGTTCTTTGAAAAGTTAGATTTTCCTTCCTGTCGAGTCGGGTCTGACGAACTCTGAACAATGTCGAGTTGGGTCTGATGAATCATAGTACTATGCTGAGTCCATGAAGCCAAGGTTGAGTGAATGAATACAGGAAGGACTTGTTTGAACATAAACAAAAGCGAACTTGCATATTCCCTAATTACATTAATGTAATGAAACCTGAACTGTGAGGAAGACGAATCACTCGTTTGGCCATGTACATAAACTAATTTACAAGCAACAATGGATCACCAATAGAAGACACGCACACACATAGACACACACAAAATTCCCAAAAGCAGATGAGCACAAACAATAGCTCTTCTTCATTGGAACCAAAGGAGGACTGATATCGCATCTTTGGCAACAATGATGTTACACCGCATTGACGATGTCAAAAAGGAATTTTTCCAAGCACACATTTGTACAACAAAAACCCGATCTCCTGGAATCAACCGAAGAGAAATGGAAGAGCACAGCTTTAGCTTTTGCTGCCATAAGTAGAACTATAACCGGTGGTAGCACCTTGGGTGGGTGTTCCAAGTCTATTGAAATGACCGGAACCTGGAGAATCTTTGTTCCGGAAGTTAGCATGTAAAGTTGAACCCCTATCTGAATTAGTGTCTGCATCATAAAACCCATGAACAAACCTCTTTGTTGAACCAGTTTTTTCAAACTGCATTCTCTGCCTGGGGGCACTATGGGACCTAACTTTAGCCCGAGATGATTCTGTGTAAGCCATGTAGTTTGGGTGACTCAGGTAGTCACCAAACAAACTTCGTGAGCACTCACTTCTTGGAGTAAAAGGACCTCTCCCACTGCTACTCCCGGGTCTAGACAATGCAGAATGCACTTGTGAGCTGTTTTCAGCATTCCATACAGCTGCTTGATCGACTTCCAGAGGAAATTTCAGTGACCTCAAAGACGACATTTCGCCAGAAGGAAGAGTGGGATTTGGTTTACGAGACTTTGATGATTGCCTTCCTAGAGTGTCAAATGTTAAAAACTCTTGCTTACTGTGATGCCAAGCTGGAATGGGCTGCGAAGTGTGAGAGGCTCTTTCGCTTTGCTTCAAGTTCAGGCGAGGCTTCCAAGTATCTATTTCGAGGATTTTATCACTCTTCTCATCTTCAGTACGTCCAGTCTTTGGTGATGTGTCTCTGTGGCTGTTCCATGAAGTTTCTTCCATCCAACGGTCTAACCAATTAGAGCTCAATAGGCCGACACTGTCCTTGATGCTTGATTTTGAACCATATCTCTGTATTTTTTAACAATCGGAAGAATAGGTTAGTATTCACTAGTTTGTGATAGTGTAGAACGATGTTGTAGGATTCAAATTCAAGATATCCTAATCAAATTTGATAGTACAATTTAAGAATGCCATATATTTTCCAAGCTCTGACTAGAGAGTCCCCTAACTCCATAATCTAGCATTGGATTATTTACCATATACCATAAGCACCAAACAGCTGAACAATTTCGTACCTTTAGCATTGAGGATCCATCAAGTTTAGTACCATATGAACGAAATTGGTGGTCATATTTCTGGGAAGCTGCTAGGTCCTGGAGGTAAATTAGAGAGCAAATAATTTGCTTAGATGCGGATTAAACACGACAAAGTTTTGCAAACTCGTCATAACAGGAAAAACACTCATGAAGACAAAAAGTGAAAGAGATGAATAGCCATATTGACTTGTTAATGCATCTTCATATACTTCCCATGAGCTTTATGTCTTTCTTTGTGCACTTTTGACATAATCCTCGCTATATATATATATCCATTAACTTGTAAATGGCCACATAGCACCTTATTGTAAATTCTTTTTGCATGTCATGCTAAAAGAAAACATGCAAAGATCAATGTTCAGTATTTTGGAGCTAGAAACTTCATAATGTCCTATATGTCTCACCACAAGGCCATTGTGACAGTTATGGAAATAAACAGTAAGCCCATTTAGATTGGGTGAACGAGGCGTCGTCTTTCAAATCTTTGAGCATACTTGTACATGAATAACATTATTGATGACGGTTTTTAAGTGAGGAAGAGGTGTGTGCTTACATGATGATGGGATTGGGAGGACCTCCTGCTAGAATGTGAGGACTCTGACAAGTGAGTTCGATTTGCACAGGCTTGGGCCTGGATCCGCGCCATTGCCTGCATGCGTTTGAGCATATCTGCACTTTGTTTTCTGACAATGCGGCCTCTCACAAGAGCCTGAAGCTTCACCAACCCCTTGAGCGCCCTCAGTGCCCTCCTAGCCTACAGCATGCCCTCAAAAAATCAAAGAAACAAATATTTTTCAATGCAGTCTAATCGATAGCATCCAGTGGTCATCATATGAATGCTAATAATACGTCGCCATCAAAATTAAGGACATGTCATACGCTAATTATTGCTCTTCGGACCTGTTGTACACTAATTATTGGTTGCTTTAAGAAAAATAAATTTTGCAGTCCAAGAAGTAGAAAGAAATATATGACAGATTAGCATGGAATTTTGAAAAGGTAGCTGTAAGTGGATGAAATCATTACTTCACACCACAAAAATTTTAAAATAGCCTTGAGCCTCAGATAAAATACGGACCAAAGTACCGTTGCAAAGAGAAAAAAGTGAAGAAAAATAATAAAATGGCAGGTGTGTGTGTGTGTGCGCGCGCGCGTGTGCGACATTCACATGGTTGGAAACAAGAATCTGATGGCATAATAGATACCATACTTTCTCTTTTGCTACATCTATTACTTTATGATCACACTCAACACATACTGCAAGGTTGTACATAAAAATTGCATGACACTAACGACAACCACCTCACTATCATACATTATAAGAAATAGGATAAAGTAGGAAGACATGTAGCCGTGACATGAATGTAACTCAGATTCTTAGCATGCTTATTAAATTAAAAAGTACCACTTCTAACTTTTTGCATCTTATATTCATTCAAAATCATAAACACATATACAAAAGGCGTTTTTTTTTATTAATTTCAGGTTAAAGAAGACACATATCATATGTACTGCTTTGGCTAATAAAGATGATGACATGCCCGGTAGTAAAAGTTTAATACTGATTGCATTACTGGTTTTTAACAGACAGAATGGATGAAGCTTAGCAAGTTCTTTTCCTAACACTTGGAATCGATCCTCTAAAACCCATCTGAGTCAAATTAATTATCTAAAACGCGATCCAAGTTCAACCTTTCGGGTCTCGTCCCTCTTATTCAAACATGGTGGAAAAATATGGTCACATAGCATGAATTTGTTACCTATATGCAGACAATAATACAACATATTCTACAAGAGCAAAACTAAGGTTGAATTTGGTGGAAAACAAGCTTCAATATAATGCACCCACTACACTTTGTCAACACTTTAAAAAGGTAACTTTTTTTGATGCTCTACAGTCCACACCACTGATTAAGCACTCCCAATTATGACAATTCCAAGATAATCTGTGTTGGGCACAAAGAACTAAAACTTTTTTTTTTTTAATTAAAACGTCCGAAACATTTCCGTCTTTATTAAAATAGTAATGAATCACTATCGAAATTCCTATGTTTCTTTTAGTATATTTCAATCAATGTTTCAAAAAATTTCACAAACAAATTTTCAAACTTTTTTTGCTTCCATCACGTTCCTAAAATGTTTTCATTTTTAAGATGGTCCAAACTATGCACGAAAACGAAATGTCAATCGGGCAGATATTTTGTGAAATTAAAAAAAAAAAGGTAAAGATTAAAATTAAAAATTACACACACTTCTTTGTATATAGAAATATTCAAAAAATATCAATATATTTTATTTATTATTAAATATATTTGGTGTGTATGTGATATGTCAACAAAGTATCCAAGTTTCATAGGTTTTACCCATCTTTTTATTACTTTAATCCCACAGAAATTCAGAAATTCTAATAAAAAATTAACCTTTTTTTTTTGGGTCATGATTCAAAAAATTCATGCAAAAACAAGGCATTTACTGAACTAAATAAACACACACCACAAGATTTGCCAGATCAGCCAAGCTCATTCACGTAATTCTGAGAAAATCGAAAGGGCAGTTTAGGAAATGGAAGCAAGTTTTAGTTACCACTCACCAGATAAGCTCGAAACGCCGACTGAATTTTAACGGCCGCCAATTCACGCCACCGGTCAAAGCCGCCGCTAATGTACGCCGAGGCGGTTCTGCTACCAGTCCCACCACTTGTCAGCCTCACCACTTCCGCTGCCGCCTGAGCAGCGGCGAGAGCGGCCTCAGCCACAGCCGCCGTCGCTGCCGCCACAGCTATCGCATGTTTATTGGCATCCAAAGCGTCGACGTAAGGACTCAAGGACAACACCTCAATGGAAGACCCTCCGGTCCCACAAGGGCCACTGACATTGCTATTGGACGATTTGAAAGGACCCCACTTCTTCTTATGCTTCGACTGCCGGGAATCTGAAACACTGGACGCCGGCGAGTCTGAGGGTGACTTTTTGGCGCCCAGTAGAGCTTTGAACCACCTTGTTGTCTTACCCATTGTTCATTGCTGGCGTTTTTGGTGCCCGGTACTGTGTTCCTGCTGACGAGAGAGAGAGAGAGAGAGAATGATTGTGTATCAGAGAGGAGGGAGGGAGGGAGAGAGAGAGAGAGATTATATGTAGAGAGAGAGGACAAAGCAGACGCGATTTTTAGGAGATTGGGTGACACGCGCTGGTCATCTTGTGGTAGTTGTGGGTGGACTGTGGGACCAAAAAGTTTAAAGCGGACGTCTTTGACAGGTAGACCTTCCCTCCTCATAACGGCACACAGAGGATCCACTTTAATTTATTAAAACTAAATCATAAATGTTAAAAAATCAAGGGTTTAATATGCAATTCTTTGAATAACCGGAGAATGACTTATTTTTAATTGAATTGGAGAAAAAAAATAATCTAATTATGTGTAATTTAGTTTAGACACACTTGACCATAATATCAAAAAAATAAAATAAAATTGCAAGATGAAATTTTATTAGTCGTGTATTCTTTTCTCGTTGAAATAAATTGGATTTATCAACACATGAAAATTAATTAAAATCCTATATTTCTCCCTTTTTGGGCATTGCAGAAGATTTTTATTTATTTTCTGGGTTTTTTAATTTTTTTTGGGGGGGGGGGGGGGGGGGGGGGGGGGGGCTGTGAGGTTGAGAACTTCACCTTCGGGCACTGTCTTGACTTGTGGTTTTCCAAGGAATGGTTATTCTCCCAATATCTGCCCGTTTTGCATATTTATGAACCATGCAACAAACCCTTTCTGCAAACAATGGCACAATAATAAATTTTGTTTCAACGGTCAGAATGTCCAAATCAACTTACGTGTATTTTGATTAATTTTTTTTTCGATCTACTCAAAAACAGGTCATCCACACTAAGACTAAAATATTTATAAAAAATAAATCTCTTTATTACCACTTGAACTATCTTTTAAAGTTTGTACAATAATAATTTGTTACATTTGTTACTCTTTTTGACCTAGACCACCTGCACCCTCCGAGGGTTCAAAGGCAATGCACTTCTAGCAAGTGGCACATCTATTTCGGAGAAATATTATCAAAACGTTTCTATTTTTGAACTGATTGAAACCATGCACCCAAACAAAAGTATGTACCATATATGCATCCTTACTCGGAATATCTTTGTTATAGTGTTAAAAGGGAAATTAGAAACATTTACAACTCTCCTCAAATACAAGGCGTTCAGTAACCTCCCAAATCATACAAATCCAAAAAAATGGTAAAACTGGTACTGAACATCAACTCACAGAGAGATTGGTGAATCTCAATAAGCTAGAATATGTATTTCCAATCACCACTTCAACAACCGAACCCCAGTGTACGGGTGCAGCAAGTACAAGTTCCAAACATCAAAAACCAAAATTAAACATTTGAAGTACCAACAACCTTGAGAATTCCTACTCATCATTTACCAGATTGTTCTTCTGAATTTTGTGAGCCCCTGCCATGTTCAGAACCTACAGCAATAGGAACCTAATGAAAACCCGCAAAATGAAGTAGTTTGGCAATTTCATGGCCTTGATTTATATGGTTCAAAGGGTAGGAGAAAAAAAAGTAGAGAGAGAAAGTACCTTGACCATGCGCATGCATACTGCATAAAAGACTGCTCAGTATCAGTTGCCATTGCATCCTTTGAAATTGACTATGCTACTGAGTAGAACCACATGACTGGAAAAATGGCTCCATATTTTCTTACTTTGCGATATAATCCAAGCACCAAAAACCCTCTGGAGCAAATGAACAGATTGATAAGATCTGAATAGTCATTTGCTTCCTCTATCTAGACCCAAAATACTGGGTGTCTGGAGTTCCGCAGCTGTGATCATCATTTAAGTAAGAAGATGAATGTGGATGTTGGGTGTCAAGATCCATTGCCTACAAACTCAAAAACAGGAAGCAATTTATTACTATCCAATCCGTTGTTCTCCAAAAGGCATAAGCAATTTCACAGTCTCTGATTGAACTCAAATATCTTACCTGCCTCAACTCTGTGCCGTTTGAAATAGACTCCTGAAATGGGCAGCGAACTAAAGATTCCTGTACAATAAAAAGAGAGGTTTAAAAAGTCCAATCAAACAGAATGCATTTGTAATACATTCTAATGTCATCATCACTTGTAGAACAATAGTTACCTGCAGTAATTGATCTTGGCCAGAAGAATCACGCTGGTTAGAGTAAAAATTTTGTGATGGGTACATGTTAGGATTTGTTTGTTGGTCTATTGCTAAATTATGAGGTTTGTACATGCACTGAACAACCTGATGTGCTTCAAAATTGTAAAACCCCTGCATAATATATAAGGAACAGAATACGGTTACAGTTGATCAGATACCAGAGGCCAATCATACAAATAATTGGGACCAACTCATTAAAGCTGTCTAATGTATTACCTGTGAAAGAGGATTTAATGTTGGGGTTGGAGATGAAATGTATGCCGGAGGGGGGCACAAGATGGATGTGATGGGATCTGGTGGGGATGGTTGCACATTCTGACCTCCGTTTGTATATGTCATTGTTTCATCGGAATGATTCATTTCATGTTTATCAGGAACAGTACCTTCTGTTTCAGTAGTCTCATTCAAGATGTAGTCGCCATCCTGACGCTCAATTGCATTTCTATCAAGAAAAACATCAGCTGGTTCACTTTCAGAAGCATTAGCACCTGTGCTACTTGAGGTGATAGCTTGATCCTCCTCAGACGGTTTTGATGTTAAGATTTTCTCCACACCTTTCATCACTTCATCAAGTTGCTTTGCAGCAAATTCAAATGCTTTGTCAGATTCAGCAGCCCTGGCAGATACTTTTATTATGCTGTGGCACAGATCTTTATAACGTGTTGCGGTAATTAACTTAGGGTCCTGTTTATGGGCACAACCACAATACTCTTTGGCATTATCTATCCTTGCATCTTTTGTCCATCTCTTCAAGATATAGCGTGAAGGGACAACCTTTATATTCCTATGATCAAGCACTTTTAGTGCATGGGAACAGAGAAGCCCAACATTCTCAAACTTCATACAACTACAAGAAACTGTATCATTTAAAGAATTAAATGTAACATGGAATTCTTTAGATTTCCCAAACATGTTAGCTTTGTACTCAACCAAAGAATCATTCTCACTGCATATGTCGACGACAACATTTAAACACTTCTCATATTCTCGCTGGAATACTTCAAATGCCTTTGGTGTATAAATCCTGCTTGCATGCTTTAACAAGATCACATTTCCCATCAATGCTGGAGTAGATGTACCCATGTCATAACTAGCTTCTAGTTCCTTGTAGCGTTGCTGATTTATCGTACTTTCAAAATGCTTGAAAAACTGAAGCACATCAAGGTCAGGGTTCAACCAAGTTTTCAAGTTGTCAGGTAAAATCTCACCTAGATGTGCACCATTCTTACCAACAAAGAAGGTATTCCCGCCATATGCCACAGCCCACTTCTCCTTTTCTCTAAACATCCATCGTAACCACTCGTTTTGCTGGAGACTATATTTGTCCAAAATAGCCTCCCAGGCATGGGTGAAATCCTCTTCATCCTCATGATTAAAAATGCAACTCTTAAAATCTTTGGCAAAAGAATCTGCGTCCTTTGTTAAATGGCTAAGGTGCTTAAGTGCATTTTGGTACATCTGCCATACACATACCTGATGGTTTGTTTCCGGTAGCACTGAATCAATTGCTTGAATTACTGTTGCATCTTGATCTGTGAGAATCACTTTTGGTTTCTTCCCAGACATTGCCTCGATAAAAGCTTGAAAAAGCCACTTGAGAGATTCAGCAGTTTCATCATATAAAAGTGCAGAACCAAAGATCACGACTTGTTTATGATGATTCAGTCCAATGAACTGCACAAATGGCCGAAAATCTTTCTTTGTTCTATATGTTGTGTCCAGACAAACCACGTCGCCAAAATGATCATAGTCCACTACCATATTATCATCAGCCCAAAATATGTTGGTTATCTTATCATCAATATCAAGTTGTAAGCTGTAAAAGAATGAAGGGTTTTCGAAGTGTTGCCTTTGAAAAAGATACAACAAATGTCCTGCCTCTCCCTCCTTCATATCTCTTGTCCGCCCAGATTTTAGATGATTTTCATACTTTATTGCAAGGTAATCAACATTCTCTGGAGTGCCAAATTGTCTACCAAACAATTGAAATGCCAGTTTTGACTGTATCTCCAAACTATTTGCTGAGTCAGCTTCAATAACCTCAGCATCATCTACCATTCCCAGTGATGGTAATTCCTGTAGTTTCTGAGCATTGCTTGGATTTACATTCCCATGATTGTGGTTAGTTTCAACATGTGTGAGGCGATATTTACCATCAGGTTGGCGAGTAACTATCATATGTGCCAAGCAGCCAGTTCTAGTTTCCTTTCGGTGTTTCTTCACATTAGCATCTCGCTTGTCTTTCCGCCGGTAACCTTGCCTAGAACAGGTGAATTTTCTTGATACCACCTGACCATGTACCTTACTCTTGTTGACCCAGTCCTTTCGAACACTAAAGCCTACCAATCCAGCATATTTGGTGTAATATCTGTATGCATGTTCATCTGACTTAAACTCCATGCCAATTTTAAGTACACCATCCACATTCGCTTCATCTTTCGATGAAAGATTCAATTGTGCTGTTGTTGCACTAACAACGGATGCTTTTGGGCTGCGGCAGTCCTGCTCCACATTCAAGTCCAAGTTATTTGATGCTTGGAGTCTGATATCCTCCTCCTCCTCCTCTTGAGTACTAACCACATCATCTTCATCATCATCGTTCATATCCATTGACCTTCACCGTGAGAGCAAGAATGAGTAAAACACCATGTGATGAGAATTCTGATTTACAAAATTAGTTATTTTTTCTCACTTTGCTCCCCATTCTAGATCATATTATGTAAACCTTTGTTCCCCAAAATTCTCCGAAAAAACAGGCTCCTATAGTACCACTACTGGATACTCACATGGTCCTTGAATGCTATTTGACAAGCATGCTCCAAGATGACCTACTTCAGCACCTAAAAACACAGTTTTTTTTTCTGAAAACTATACCTAAACTCCTATACTTAGGCTCTATATGCGTATGATTCTGTTTTTACCCCATCTAATAGCACTATCATATAAGTATAGTGTAGTTAACAATTCTACAATTCACATATATGAATATGACTCATTAGCCCAGGAACAAAAAGTATATAATGGGATACCACAAGTCAAGCTTACCCAATAGAATATCGAAAAACCATTAACAATCACTCCAACACCCATAATCTACTTTCTATCAGAACAATTATACAGTAAAAAAAAAATCATTTCACTTTACAAAGCAAATATAAAAAACAGAAATTTCTTAGATTCAAGAACTTAAGCATAGAATAAATATAATTGTGAACCTCTGTGACTTGGAATATGTAATGTAATACATGAAGGTGGATAGACTCATTGTAGTGAGAAATGACTATGACACAAATTAACAATCCACGAATATAATAAATACAAAAGAACTCTCAGATGATCATTTAGATTAAAATCAATCGAACCATAGTCAGCCACACAATCCGTGAAAGACATTACCGAGAGAGAGAGAGAGAGAGAGAGAGAGAGAGAGAGAGGAGTACCTGAAAGAATTCGACAGCTACTGACTGAAAATTAGGGATTAATACGAAGAAGAAGAAGAAGAGAGAGAGAGGTTGAGAAAGAGGGGTGGGGTGAGGTTGCGTCTGGGTTCGTGAGTCGTCGTCTGGACTCTGGAGTCGAACGTAACCTTGGAGAAAGATAGAGGTGGAACTAGTGGGATTTCAAATACTACAGGGGTGAATATGTGTAATTCAACGAATAACAAAATAAATTTATGTTATTGGGCCGGGTCGAGCGAACCCATGGGCGAAAATTATACTTGTCCTGTGCCTGATGGGCTGGGCTGCCCAGCCATGGCCACCCTCTAATAGAGTATCCTATCCATTCTATTATTGATTAAGTCCACTTTATTTGTACCCACCCATTAATAATTACGACCACTCTAATTATTTGCATTGACGCCACCAATAAACTATGCATAATGTTGGACTAACCAAAAAAATAGATTACAAATAAAGATAAAATGATGCAATATTGGAATGATGATGCTTTTGGTCCCGACTTTTGTTCAGTTAAAATTCCAATTTTACTTATTATGTCACCTGTCACATTATTTGGTCTCTGTTTTTTATCCTACTTTTTTGTCAGGATAATATTACCAATATATTATTATTATTATTATTATTAAGTGAGCTGCATGACAATGCTGCGCATTGGAAATGTATTTCACAGCTTCCTTTGTTGCCAATAGCAGCAGGTCCAGGAAATTGAACTGAAGAATTCTCTCTCTCTCTCTCTCTCTAACAATGTTCAAGAAAATCATACTTTCTATTGTCTGTATGTTTTATTTGATTAGGTAAGTGTCCATGAAAATTTAGCTGCTGAATTAAATCAGATTCGACGTGCACCCCTCAAGTGATGCCCCTTTAGTCAAACATCTCTGCAATGCGAAACTATATGCTAAAATCTCATAATCCCCGCTTCTTTTTCTTTTTATAATGCACATATGATTGGCATATATGTGGATGATACTGAGAATTGGCTGTTGATTCATTAGTTAATTATATGGGTGGATTGGATTCAACTGGACAGCCTGATTTGAAGTTTAATCTTAGATGAACTGTCATTGTTCTTGATCACCTCACCGCGATAGCATCAGAATTTCCATTAAATTCAATCGACTGTGTGGCGACTGAGATGGATAGTGGGAGAGATGGTGCTTGTAATGGGGTACCATTAGTAAAGCTGAACACTTATAGATACTCAGAAACTATCTGTTGTTTTATTCATCAAATTGAACTCTTCTCTGACCTTCATTACATAGCACTAGTTTTTGATCAGAAGCCTTCTCTAAAGATCTCTAAGGAGAAGTATAAAAGAAGATTTAAGAAGAATTCAAAAGACATTATTTGTGGACCAGTTGCAGGCCGGGCTCAATTTCCTGCAAATTGAAAATTTGTCAACCATTAGAATTTTTGAAGAAACTTTGAGAATCAGTGTGTGTGTGTGTGTGTGAGAGAGAGAGAGAGAGAGAGAGAACTAAGCACCACAAGTGACTGCAGGGAGGTTGCACTGAGAAGGAAGACGAGAAGCAATCCTGATGGTGTTGCAAAGGCAGTCATGGTCCACGGCTTGGAGTGCACTACAGCAGTCAGAGGAGGGGTTGGCGTTAGCACCAGTACCCGGCATCACAAAGGGTGCACACACATTGAGGTTGCTGAGCTCGCCCGAGCAGGTTTGTGCCTGGGATTCAGCCACTTGAGTTTGCAGCACCACAAGCGCGATGATCATGACAAGCAATGTGGCCAGAGAGCTGAGAGAAACAAGAGGCTTCATGGCTGCCATTAGCAATTTTTTTTCTTCTGCTTCTGTTCACCCAATTGTTTGATATTGTTGCCAATGCATGAGTTTTCACTTCTACTTATAGTGAAGAAATACTCACTGGATTGGGAGTGGGAAAGTTTACATGAGTCACCTAATTTGAGTTTGGTGCTCAGCACAATTTCAATGGGGTCTTAAATAGTCAGAGGAAAGCAAGTTCCATGCACAATTCCTTTGGCAGATAGTATTGAGATATCACGTATAGTAATCACACATCGGAAGCAAAAGGAATGAAAAAGGCGTGGCAAAAAGACTATGAAACGAATATAATAATGGATCTTCATTTAGCTTAATTAGTTTGTAAACAATTCACAAAAGAATTAGTGAAGCTAACACCGAAAAAAAAAACCACCTTATAAATATGAAATCTGCGACAAAAACAGATCAAATCAAAGAAGCGAAAAATAATGGCTCTAAGAAGTGTTTGATTCTCCTTGATCAGAGGTAGCAGGAGCAGTCCAATATGACTTCACTGCAAACAGAAGCTTCTCCCTCTGTAGGGGTCCATCTTCATGGTCGACAATCTGACTATCCCAGTTCAGTCCATCTGTAATCCTCTTCACCTTAACCAAAATATCTACATCATCCCGGAAGATTATGCTTCCTTCAGGCCTTAAAATTCTATCCATTTCAAGTAGAATATCTTCCATTTCACAACTGTAAATCAAAAATGCAGAGAAAGACAGTAGAAGCTAGTTATTACGAAGTTTCACACAGTTCCATACAATTACAAGGAATTCAGTACCATTGAGTCTTTTTAAGTGTCACGACCCTGAATTGACTTTTGCACAACAATACCACCAAGAAAAAAGTTGAGATTGATTACCTGTCTTTGTAGAGGGTAAACACTGAATCGGCATGAATGAGATCATAGGTTCTAGGATAGGTAGACATCGCTTCACACCTAATGTACCAAACCAATTACAAGCTGCAAACCTGAAATAATGTACTTAAAAACAGTTAAGGTAAGAGCATACCAGCTATGGTATGTGCCAATTAATCCCCGTTCATAAATAACTCCAAGCGTGTTGACCTTGGCCTCAACAGGAACAACATTCATCACCCAAACTGGATCTTCAATCAGAGAAGCAGCAAATCCACCCAAGTATGCATTCATGTCAAGAAGATTTCTGTACCTTCCTGCCTGCCCGAGTTGATTGTTCACCGTTTTATAATAAGACAACCTTCTGTTCCATACCAGAATATCTTTCTGGAAAACCTCAGCTGTAACTCCTCTCACAGTTCCCCGACTAATCCTAGGAGGGATCGCGTTTAATCTCTCAGGCCATTTTGCCAATTCCCCACCTGCAACCTCTTGAATGTTGGGAACTTCTGGCAAGGGAGTTAAACAATTCTCCAAGTTTGTGTACCTGAAAAATCATCATGTTATATAGGCTTGAGCATGAAGCATATAACAAACAATATGCATTCAAATTCGCGAGTTAACTATTTGGATGGAGAGCACAAACCAGGCCTTGTCGGGATCTTGGGCAGGGCAGAAAGGCAGGTTCTTGATAATCTTCTTGCTAGCTTTGCAATGGATATGGTTGGTGGGCTTTTGCCATATGGCAATGCCCTCCTTCTCCACCAACTTCTTCCAGCAAAGGCTTTTAGCAACTTTCTCAATAACAGTTTGTTCATCACTCAAATCCTTCTTCGTTCTCTGCCATCCTCCCCATTGTTTCTTCCAGTTGATTGGTGGACCGGAGAGGATCCAATATCCACCAGGCCTTAGAACTCGATCAACTTCAATCAAATACGCGCCATCTATTCCACAATACACCATATATATCAAACACAAGTGAATTGTCTTTAAATTATATACTAAAAGAGTTGTAGAGGCTAAAACTCATCAGAAACTTGAAACTACATGTCATCAAAGTTACAGAAACATCATCTTCACAATGATAATGTATACGATAAGGCGATAGGAGTCATGGAAATACCATACTGGCCCCATGGAATGAGGCAGCGAGAGCAATGAGCCATGTCGAACGCTCTTGATGGATAAGGAAGTCTCTTGGATGCAATAACACCAATCAAAGCAGGAACACCTCGCTCCAGAGCAAACTGTACCTGCGCTTCATGCGTATCCCTCGGTGCAAAAGACATTGTGAGGATGTTTCTTGAGAGAAGATAAGCACCCCAACTTGCAACCTGATACAATAAAATTGTACAAAATTAAGAAAACAAAGTTTCACTACTATAAAATATGAAACAAAATTCCTATTTTTGCTTTTAATGATGTCCACAAAATGGAATTAAAGGTAATTTTGCAATCCTTTTTTTCCCAATCTACCAAGAACATTGGGAGGATGCTCAAGTATTGCTCCTAAATGTCCAAAAAAAAAAAAAGAAGTATTGCTCCGACTTCTTGGTATTGTCTCCTTTATTATCGAATCACGAGATGACATGCGAATTTTTATTTTTATTTTATTTTATTTATCTTTTAACGATTTATGACTATAAATAACTCAAACCAATCTTTAGCTGCCGAAAATCATTTTTCGATACCATAGTGTAATCCTAAAACAACTCATGGTTTTTCAAACCTTTAAAAGGAGGTTTTTTTTCTTATCAGCACATTGCTTCTATATAAACTGCATTATGGCAAAATACAGTTTCTTAACTATAGAATGTTAAGAATACTATCCAATACATTTTACACCCATCTTCGTGCTGTGGACCCGTTTACATACTCTGGGACCCACTAATTTCAAAGAAAATTGAAATTAAACAAGTGACATTAGATCAAATGAAATCACGAGGAGGTACTACGTTTAATTAACAAGAGAATAAATCCTCGATCCCACATCAATAAATACATATACTAATCAAAACAGAAGGTAAATTAATGCATGGAGTGGTTGACAGAAAACTTAATGGGTTCTACTGCTAGTGACATGAGATACAGAAGCAGGTGTCCTGTTTCTGAGTATCTCACTCATTGCTCTTTTTTTCTGACTACCCCCACTAATTTATTGCCCATAATTAATGCCAAAACGAATCTCTTTTGCGAATAAGTCTGGATCTGTTGCTGTATAGCAAAGGTATTGTTTTTTTTTATCAGAAAAGGTGTTGTTTTTAAAACAATGCAATTTTACACACAAAATGACTTATGAAACACCGTCGTTTTGAAGAACAACATTCCTGCTATACAACAAATGATCTGTTCCCGTTAGTGAGTTTGTCATAACTTATGTGTAGGGGTGTTCAAATTTCCGACTAGCCGCAAGTTCCTACCCTACCCGACCCTACCCTACCCTACTGAACGGTTAGCCGCAAAAATCGGGTAGGAATGCGGAAGAGATTTTAGTCTTCCGATTAAATCGGGTAGGAATGCGGAAGAGCTATCCATTTCCGCATTCCTACCCTACCCTACCCGCATTAATTAATTAATATGATTTTAATGTATTTCATATGGTTTAAACTTAAATTAATTGTTATTGTATTTGTGTAACAATTATGGTGGATTGATGTTCATATTTTCTTGTGTTTTATTATAATTGTTGTTGTAGTTGTTTTAGATTTTAGTGTTATTGATTTATTGTGTTGTTAAATTGGTGTATATTATTTAATTAAATTGTTAAAATGATTCAAAAATTAATAGTTACAAAAGTGTTTACCCGATTTCCTACCCGACTTCCTACCCGATTAATCGGGTAGGAAGTCGGGTAGGAATACCACACCTATCGGGTAGGGTAGGCCAAGAAAAAATTCTTCCGCAAAGTATCGGGTAGGAAGACGGAAGAACATATTTCCTACCCGTAGGGTAGGGTGAACACCCTTACTTATGTGAGACAATATTTTCCAAAAAGTTTATAGACCAATCTAAAAAAGGAAGTTACTTATTATTAGCAAAAAAAAATTCTACCCATAAACTTGCCCAAAATATCAAAAACTTTGGAAAATTCTCAAATCTTGTCCCTGATTTGTCGGAGAAAGTTTGAGATTTTTTTTTGCATAATTGCAATATCAAAAGGAAAATAAAGCAGGACAGAAAAATAAAATTTCGATACTGTACCAATAAATAAAAAACAACCAAAAAAAAAGAAGTTATACCTAAAAAATAATAAACTTTATAGAAAGAATAGTAAGTGAACCCAAAAACAAACTCATATCAAAACCATATTGCGAGTTGGTAATAAAAAGAATGTATCTTTCTTTCGGTAACGAGTATATTTGAAATCGTCCATAAATTATACGCATCAATTAAATTTGCAATATTTTTGAAAAAAATATTAGATTTATCGGTATCACTACATGATATTGATGATGTCGTGTCACCAATAAGTGATAAAAAAGTTGCTGCATCTAATTAATCATAAAATTCTTAGAAATTTAATCAGCAAAGAAAATTAATCATAAAATTCCTCTAAATGGATCCAATTACCCAGCTAAACCGGCCGGTTCAATCAAAGATGCATGGAAAACTCTTGAAAATATCGTAAAAAAACTAAGCTTACCCCACAACCAGTATCAATGGCGGTCCGAATAGACCCATCTTTGAGATTGATCAGCTTGCCAATATCATCGATGTAGGCATCAGCACCGTTGGGGAACATGGTCCCACCACCAGGGAATCTGAACCGGTCCTCTTCATATCTAATCCAGTTCTGAACCGCTTTCTCCACCGTCAATTTCTTGTGTGGTACATTGGCATACCACACCAGATCCCTGCTCATTGGCCACTTGAATGGGTTCATGTAACCGTGAGGCGCAGGTACACGGCACTTCAGTAGTTCACCCTTCTCAGGGCAATGCCTCTCTCTGTATATCAACCGGCGTCTGTTAAACTTCAGAGATCTTTCTGGGTCCTCACATGGTGTGTATTCGCTGTACTTCACGTCACAAGATGGGTAGGTTTTGATGATCTCGTCGGGAAGTGTGACAGCACAGCCGTCATCGAGGGAGTGGTGGGTGGCGAAGTCTAGGGGTTGTGTGGAGGTTGATATTGGTGTTGTGATCGTAGGGGTTTTGGTAGAGTTCTTGATGGAGATGGTACATGGGATGGAGGCACCAAGGTTGGCGGTGATGGATGTGATGGAGCCGCCGCCATGTTGCCAGACGCCAAGGAGGTACGCGAGGGAACACAGAACAGTGATGAGAGCAAGTGAATAAAGCTTGGTTTTTTTCCAGTGAGGGTTGATGATGGTGGTGGGTTTGGAAGTTGAGTTGTAATATGGTGGGTTTGGACCCGCCATGGCTGTATGTGCTAGTTCTCTCCTCTCTCTCTCTCTCTCTCTCTCTCTCTCAATCTATTTAGCAATAAGTGTCTATATATATTGGCGATGGTGAATGATTGAGTAGGGTACTAGGGTTAGAGATTGGAAAGGGTGGAACTGTGGAAGAGAGACAGGTTTGGAAACAAGTTGGATTTGTCGGTGATGAGTGTACGACTGTACGTGCATTATAGTATTACTATGTGAAGATAATATAGATGGGTGCTCGGCTTTCAGAGGAGGAGAGAATGGAAGTGGGGGAGGTGAAGAGAAAGAGAAGACTAGAAGAGGACGGTTAGGTTTGGACTTTGATGAGAGAGAGAGAGAGACGGACGAGAAAGAAGTTAATTATAGGATCTAGGGATTAAATTTTTCCTTTTAAGAAATAAAAAAGTATACTTAGACCCCATTGAATTATGCCTCTCATTTTAAATCTCCCCTATCCTATCAATTTTTTCATATTACACATTAAATCTCCTCTATTACACATTAAGTTAGTGATTTGAGTTTTACATTGTCTCAATTGTGAAATTAAGAAAGCCTTAAGCTCGGGGTGGTGGGTAACTAAATTTAAAGGAAGAGAGTTAGTCATTATAGATCCTGCCCCTATTATGAGCTCTGCACTTGTGTAAAAACTTGAAATTATAATATTTTTTGGAAAGTTCTTGATGTCTCTTATAATTATTCCCACTAAGGCATTGTCTCAATCATTGGCTTTTATAATTTTTAATATAAAATTAGATCAAAAAAAAAGATCCACAACATTGAGAAATATAATATTTCTCTGTTCAACTAGGTGAAATTTTGTTTTTGCCTTCATTTGTCCCAAATTAGACAAAAATCAATGATTTAGACAATTTAAAACTCAAATAATAATAACTAAAGGTGAGAGAAAATAGATAGTTTAGAAAATAACATAAAAGAAAGGGCATACTTTAGGGGTCTTAGTGTATTTATACTTAAAAGAAATTAAATATAATAGATTCGTAGGTGAGGATTAGGGAAGTGCGGGCCTGTTTGGCAGTCCGGTCCAGTATATCCCGGTCCGGATCAGTGCTATAAGAAGCTGTCATTGTCAAATATATTATGCTAATTAACGGTCGTACGACGAGATCTAGTCAACCCCACTAGGTTTATATATTTAGGAAAATTCATCTTGTGCCGTACCACGAATGAGCTTATAACATGTCTCATTAAAAATAAAGTTAATTGACTTTTCGAGTACATGTGAAATATTAAATTTGAGACAATTGCATTATCATAGGTTTGATTCAATTACTAAACTATTCCTAAAGATTATCGAGTTTAATTATTTATAAAATCATATCTCACACAAAAATTTATGAACATTTAAGTCAAAATCAAATAAAAATCAAGTTCAATTTATTAAAGATTTTTTAAACAAATTAGATGTCAGAATAATTAATATCCCTATCAAAATCTTTAAAATCAACCCTAAAAATTTGTTTGAGTAAGTTACATTAGGGACCTAACTTGGCTTCATTTTTTTTTTTTTTTTTTATGGTTAAGGGTGTTCGAAGTAATTTATGCGTACTTCGATTAATTTTTTATCCGATCTAGTCAAAGTCATACCATCTATTCTAATACCTCATGAAGATCTTTCATAATTTAATCCCGAAAAATTATTAATATTTAAACTTAAAGTGTCTGAATTTATAGTTCGTTTCTTCTGCTATTTGAATTATTCTTAATTTATTGACGTTGACATTGTCAAATCGATACAACCTATTGCCAATATTATTGATTGATAGTTTTGGGCAGAATTGGTGCTATCTAGGTAAGTGAATATCTCATGTTTTGCCCATTGGGGGAGGTTTTTTCTATCAATTTTGTTCAAACAAATAGAAAGTCAAAGCAAAAAGCCTTCGAAATATTCCATCTACTTAGAGAACGGCTTCCGTGGCCTCCTGTACGTAACGTACTAATTACGATCTGTTATTTTTCTTTTCTTTTTTTTTTTTTGTTGAGAAGAAGACTTCCAAAGGGCCTGGAAAGCCAGAGTTGTTGTTGTATTTGGCCCAAACAAGAACAGCTTCGTACTCTTAACTGAAGCAAGCCCAGAGCCCGAAAATGCTCGACCAGAATCGAATAGCTTTGGGCTAAGATGTTAGCCTCAAAGCTGCCCAAGCTGTTGCTGGATTTGGCCCAATCAAAAACAGACTCGTTCTCTTAATTTAAGCAAGCCTGTAGCCCGTAAAAGCTTGATGTGATAATCAAATCACCTTGGGCTTAATCTCTCCACATGTGAAGTAAAAATATTTTGGTGCTATGCTGAGTACGCTCTCCAATGGCGATGAGCTTGCATTTTGTTGGGGTTCAACTTAGACGGGTTAATTTAAATATAATTTGAGTCCATCTCGTATTAATTATTTTTCAGATTAATGCTTAGAGATGTTCATATCAAGTTACGGATACTTTAATTAATTATTTCTTCGATCCAATTAAAGATAAAACATCTATGCTCTGTACTAATTTGCGTCGCGCTCGAGTTGAACATGATTTTTCATTTCTAATAGGCAATAGTATGAGCGCGACACATCATAGTCAATCATTATGAGCGTAGCACTGAGCCCACACAAAAGTCATTAAAAACCATAATCTTGAATTAATTATACTTTGGACCCACTGTGACACAGCATAGTTTTCTCGAGAGTACGGTAACGGTAGGTGTGGGAAAGTACATCAATTTTGAAAAATAAGTAACAAAACGTCAACGCAACTATCTCTATAGTCTACACATCACATTAACTTCCATTATTATGGGTAATGGGAACGACTTAATTCTCAAAAATATTAGTTAATGAAACACTCCCTCCTAGGTTAAACCACTTAATTTTGAGACCTAATCAAAGACCTAATTTAATGCAGCCATTAAATTAATTGTGAATTGCAACGTAGGTGAAAATCACTTTCAGTCTAATGGTTACATTAAATTAGATTTTAATATGAGATTTCCAAATTAAGTCTAAATAACATTTTTCTTTATCTTTTCTTATATTACTAATAGGGAAATACTATGTAACTCAATTTTGCATCCCAAATGAAGGGGGACCATTGGATGAGTGAGTCCCTTCAATTTTTTTAAATGGGACCCACTGATCCAATGGTCTCCCTTCATTTGGGATACAAATTTGGATTGCAGATTTGGGTTACATAACATTGTTCTTACTAATAATGAAAGACAAGTCTTTAGAAAAATGACTCAATAAATTAAAATTGTATCATTATTGTATGAAATTTACTTTCCTATATAAAAAAATAAGCAATGTTAATGTGACTTAATTTGCTAACCTAATTCACTGTGACCTAATTTGCTAACCTAATTCACTGTGACATTTGGATTAACTGTAGGCAACATCAAACATTATAATTTGATATTGACCCAATAATTCCTATGAAGTTACATCATTATGTCAGTAAATTAGGTCAAATTTTTAGATCCAAATAACATTACTCATAAAAAACATTCTCTCTTCTCTCTCATACATCTCTTGCCCTCTACTCTCTCTTCCTAAAAAAACATTTAATTGGAATATGACAAAAAAGAACACAGGACTTTTTTTTTATCACTTTAAAAGTATATTATTTGGATTTAGAATACTGCTATGCTGTCCAAATTATAACCCAAATCTTCAATTGCAAATATATGTGCACCCATACATATCATTTTGTGAGTCCTCAAATTTTCATTTAATGTGTGGTGTACATATATTTTTTATAGAAGGTTTGAGTTTTAATTTGGACAACATAACATTTCTCTTGGATTTAATAGATTAAAAGAACGCATCTCAATTAATCATCTTCTTTGTCTAAACTGAATTTACAGGTCGTCTTTGTTACTATTTGAACTGCCTTGAGGTTTAAATTTGGGTTAATTACATTAAGACTTATGAGCCTCAATTTTTTTCCTTTTTTTTTAATAGGTATAAAATGGGTTTCTAAATGGACATAATAGTTAAAACCCGATTATAGCTGGATATTGGTAGAGGTGCAACTCGGGCAGGTTGAGAGGTCAACTCTAGGTATATAATCTTCAACCCTAACCCTAACCCTACCCCTACCTCAACCCGAGTACTGTCCGAGTTCAATTCGGGCGGGCTTGGGTTGAATTCGGGTTACTTAATTCGGGTTGGACTTGGGTTACGTAATTCAGGTTGATTTTTTGAAATGTAAATTTGATTTTTTCAAGTATAGATCTAATTTTTTAAAGTGATATAAGATGAAAGGCGAGACGCAAATGAAGAGAGAGGGAGTGAGAGAGGGAGGAATGACGAGAGAGAGAGGGGGAGGCTGAGAGTCTAAGACGACTCAGACGAGTAACAATTGAGAGAGGGAGGAGTGACGAGTGAGAGAGGGATCTGAGAGTGATGGAGGCGCAGGGGTGAAAACTTGAAGTGAAGTGAAAGTCTAGACTTTAAAGAGTGAAAATAAATACTAACCCTAATTAAATATATTTATATATTTTATGTATATTCGGGTTGAACCCGACAACTCGAGGCCTCAACCTGAGGTTTGCCCAAATTCAATTCGGGTTGGAGTTTTTTTGTCCAGACCCAACCAAAGTATTAAAAATTCTAACGAAAGTCCTGTTTTTTTTGAGTTGGGCTCGGGTTGAATTCGGATTAGCCCGCCCAAGTTGTACCCTACTAGGCCAATGAAACCGTATCCAAAACGCGGGGTATCTTTCGGGGTCGGGTAGAAATATAATAGTTCGAAGAGAAAAAGAGAAAACGGGGTCTATTTCACTTTTCAGGCTCGCTCCAGTTGGGGTTTGTAAGCAAGAACAGAGGCCGATAGAGAAAAAAGGGGGAACTTTTCCAGCTCTGCAACAATGGCCGACGAAGACTTCGAGATGGACGGAGGGTCCGTAATCTCCTCTCTCTCTATCTATCTATCTCTGTATATATATATACACACATATCTATGCACAGACCTCGAATTAGGGTTTTGGTGTTGGTTTCTCATTTTGTTCAAAGTTGATCATGGAATTTTATATTATGCCCTTCTGAATATTTTGATTAACTCTGGGAATAATTATGTTTTAGGATTACCGAATGGAAATTACGCCGATCATATTCGCTTGTTTGAATTTTTTTGGTTTTTGCTTTCAATTAACGGAACCTGATTGTAATTTCATCTTGTAAATTTTAGTTCATTTTTTTATTTAATTGGTATAGTAAGCCTCACTTGGTATCTTCAGTTACTTTTGTGTGTGTGTGTGTGTGTGTGGCATAAAAGGGATCAATTATTCATTTTAGAAGTAATTCAAATCGAATTCTTTGTACCTTGGAGAAGACTATGTTTTTGAATAACTGAGTTAGAAAGCTCATATATTTTTTATTTAATTTAGTGCGTATTACCTCTTTGATTTGTACTGGAGGTTTTCTTTTGTTTGTGCCGGGAAGGTGTCATTAACCATTTAACCAAACTTGAAAGGCTCAATGAGAATGATTGCACTTCCTTTTTTAAGGATTAATTTTGCAATTAATGATATGATGATGGTGGGTCGAATTTTGGTGGATTATAAGGGCACTTTTCAAGAGGCCGTCTTCTTTCATTTAAAGGAAATGGGTATCAAAAACTTCAAATAGTCTTTGTTTGCATCCGAATATTTAGGTACTTATAATATAATTCTCTGAACCTGGAGTGACTTTTTTCTATATTTTGTTCAGAATAAGCCCTGTGAAATTAATGGGGCATGCATATCTCCTTTACCTTTCTTGATCTTGCAACTAATCATTCATTTACATATTTTATTGCTCCAATAAACCAATGGTATGCATTGCCATCAAGCGTGTAACATGCTAAACCCTGGAAAACGTATACATTTGATGCTCCTAGAGCATACCTTTTGGCAATCAACCTATTTTGTGAAGAATAACTACATTTTGATGCCACAGAATTTGTAATTTTCCTTACTTTGTCCAGATACGAGGATGAGCCCGTTGAGCCTGAGATTGAGGTAAGAGGTTTTCACTGTAATCTTTTTTTAATGTATCTAGTGTAGTTTGTTATTGGTGTGTAAGTAGATTGTTTTAAATACTATTGGAATATTTCACAGGAAGGTGCAGAGGAGGAAGTAGAAGGAGATAACAATAACCCTGAGGACGTTCCTGATCCTCTTTTAGCTGATGGTGAAGAAAAACAGGAACGAGCACCAGGAGAACGACCTCGGAAGACATCAAAATACATGACAAAATATGAGCGAGCAAGAATTTTGGGTACTCGTGCCCTGCAGATTAGGTAATGTTTTTGTTATTTGAATTTTTTAGTTTTGGAATTTGGGAAGTTGACTTACCAGAGTTGAGGATGTGTTTAACTCTTTACCTTAATTGGACAGCATGAATGCACCTGTTATGGTTGAGTTGGAGGGTGAAACCGACCCACTTGAGGTACGCTTTGTTAGAGCATTGTTTAAGAAGAATCCAGCAGTTTTTCTTGTCCTCTTTGCCATCATTATTAATATGCTTACGGAGCCCTGATGCTAACTTTGCAATACTTCTGGTTTGAGTCAAATATTACTTCCCAATTTCTAATCTTGTCACCTATGCATCAAATATATCATGATGCATGCACAGGATAGACACTGCTCAGTACTATCTTTGAAGTATTGGAAGAGAATAAATTATTTCTGTAAATTTGACAGAAAGAAGAAAGAAACTAGAGGTTCATGATCTTGATGCCATCCTTAAAAGTTAAAACCAACAAATCTCTAGTGAAGTTAGTAAATAGTACTATGTAATTGAGAAGCTGGCAATTATGTTTTTATTTTATTTTTGTAATTGAGAAGTGGAGAATAGTTACTGCTGCTCTTTTTTCACATTTCGATAGCTCTTTATCACGTTTTTCTCATCTATTCGTTTTAGATTGCTATGAAGGAGCTCCGACAGCGGAAGATACCCTTCACCATTCGCCGCTACCTACCTGATGGGAGGTAAGATTTGCAGTAAATACTTTCAAAGTTATTCGATGCTATCCTAATGGGATGTGCATCTATTTTTGTGGGTGCTCTTTAATTGCAATTCTGCTTATTGAAAAGAGGGGGTAAAGGAATGAAGAACTTATTTGGTGCTTCCTCCCCTCCCACCCTGGCCACCTGCCCAGCCACTCACCTACCCATGCCAACCTTTCTCTCTTCTTTATGCCTTATTCCAAAAATGAATATATTTTACTCATTCATTTTTTAAAAATTCTCAGTTATGAAGACTGGGGGGTTGATGAATTGATTGTGGAAGACTCATGGAAGAGACAAGTGGGAGGTGATTGATGGGCATTTGTATGAATGGCTCTTGAAAGGTTATGTTTGTTGCTAGTTTGTGGAGCTATCAGTAATGAGCATATTAATATTGTATTGAGTAACCAACCTAATGGGATTAAGTTGGCGTGTGTCCTGTGTTGCACTTAATGATGATGCACTCCTGCTTTGACTTGGTGATGTACCAAATTTATAAAATGGTGGACTGAAGCTACTATTATTAACCACTTGGACCAAGTTGGCATTTATCATTTATGTTTGTGTCGCACTAGGCCGCATTATAGTTGCTAAGTTATTTTTTGGGGTCGTATTGAAAGTTACTACAAGATAAGGGTGAGTTATAGAACTCAATCTAGTGAGTTTATAACAAAATAGATTTGTTTGGGACTGATCTTAGTTTTTAAAATTGATCTAGTTGTTTTATGATCGATTAGAATTTCTTTTGTCGTAACTTTATCTTATTGAGTTTTAATTAAACTCGAGTTAGTTTTATAACTTTTATTATACCCCTAGTCTTATCCTAGTTGCTGAAGCTAGCCACCACCAACAGATTAGCTTTTTGAGTCGGTGGTTGGGAGAACAAAAGCTAGCTGCTCAGTTGAATTCAAAGGAAGATTCATAGACTCATCAATTGTGGCGCACAACATAGAGGGTTTGGCCGTTAGGGTTAAATGATCTTAAAAAATTGTTCAAATTCGATTTGTTTATAACATAAGTCGAGTTCGAATTAAGTTTTATCCAAGTTGATTCTGAATTGAGTTTTATTCGAGTCGAGCCTGAACTGAATTAAACCCGAGTAACTCGGTTCAATCAAATAGACTGTCGCATTCTTCAAGCCGGAGAAAATTTTTCTGTTCCTCCAAAATTTCCCCAATACTATAATTGTGCCACTGGGGATAAATGCCTATAAATAGGCCATTAGGAAAGTTTGGGATTATCAGAATTTGGGTAGAGATTTGGGGAAAAATGTGAAGCTTAATTGGGGGTGGGGGGTGTACGAGAGTTTAAGAGATCGTTGGAATTTAGATTGTGGTGGTTCGAGTTTAAACTCTATTCTTAGTAAAGGGTATTCCTAACTTATTACTCTATGTCTCTATTCTGACTTTTCATTAGTTTTTCCCAAGAGTCTGATACAAGCAGTTTATATAGCACACATCTTTCAGCAATCCCCTGTCGTAGAGTAGGCGGTCCCGAGAATGAAAGTCGATTCCCTCCGTTTGCTCTTGCTGGTCTTTTGGGGGTGCGAGTTGAAAGCTACTTCGGATGTTTTTTTTTTGCCCTTTGGCAGTTAACTATATATGGTGGTGACAGAGTCATTTTTAAGAGCAATAATGCTCCAATAATTATCCAAACTCATAGTTACTATTTGAAGACGACAATGATTGAGTGAGCTTACTTGAAGTCTGTACTGTGGCCATAGTCAGGTATCCTATGCTACCCAATAACACATCTATTTAATGCTATATTTGAATTTGACCCAACAATAAAACACAACACCTATGTTGATACTTGATGCTGAGTTTCATAGGTTAATTTTGTTGAAAATTAAAATGATATTCAAGATTTTTCAGATGTTATTTACATTGAAAAAATATAAATGTTGATTAATTTGACTAACATTAAACTTGATAAAATGAAATGGTTAAATAATAAAAAAATGAGATTATTCAGGAATACACATAGAATTTTTGGTAGTGGATTCATAATTAAAAAAGTGTTTGTGGTTGTTCTAGAAAAAATGAAATAAATATTGCAAGTTGTCTCATATAAAACCAGTTGTTGCTTCTATTTTCTTATTGATTTCTTTTGTCATAATCTGAACTCAGAGAAAGAAGAGATAAGAGGGTCCTATGAAGAATATAGTTAGAAATTCATAATAGAGTTCGATTACAACGACTTATGATTGAATGCATTGTTTTAAAACTCGGGTTGGACATCAATCCAATAGAGGGATCCAGACAACAAGTCACTGTTCGAACTGATCATATAATAAAAAAATAATAAATAATAATTATAAATAATAATAAATAGGCTAAAAATCACAATAATTATAAAAATGAGACAATAAACCCAACAACATCTCACTTCGCAGTTAATTGCATAATTCATAAGCAAAATAACTGATCAAACAATATGCTCAATTAATTGCATAATCCTTGAAAAAGAGTCATATAATTGTATAAAAATTATAAAAATCAATATGTCCAAAGCTTCAATGTATAAAAATCAAAAATCATATACAGCAAATTAGAGCATTTACATATAATGTACTTGTTGGTTGCTACTGTCAATGGTAGTCCTCGATGTCGATGCTTCGATGTAGCTTTGAAGCACAACACCCTTCGTCCCTTACTTGCTCGCAGTGGCACATACCACATAGAGAGAATTGAGACTGAAACTCAACGAGAGAGAGAGAGAACTGAGAGTTTGAGAGAAAGACACTCACACTTAGATTAGGCTGATTGGTTGGGAAGATTGTCGACCATCGCAAAGAGACAGGCGAATATCGTCGACTGACTCTCGATCTTTTTTCGTTCGACTTGATGAAACGACGGATTTAGGATAAAATTCAACCTTCATCTACTTTGATCTAATAATATAAAATTTATCTTTAATTTTTTTTTGCCAAAAAGTATCAACTTTTTTGCACGTGTCTCAATATCAGACAATTCAATTAATATAATTTTCAATAACAAACAATCTAATCAATTCATATTTTAATTTTAATTTTAAATTATGAAATTAAAAAAAATTACTATTTAAAAATATAAATATTACAGATTAATGTTTAATTTTTTTTTATTATATAGGATCTTTAAACACGAGATTATTATTAATATTTTGTATGTATAAATTGATTATTATTTCCAAAATCAAACTCATGATTTTAGAATTCTTAGCTCGGTTTTTTTTCCAATCATAGCCGACAAAGATGTAAGATTGTGTTTTGTAATTGTTTTCATGGCTGGCAAGGAAAATTAAACGAAGTCGTCGATGGTTGTTCTGTTTTTGTGGCTCCCGAGGATATATATCGCCAACCATTTGCACATGACATTTTCTCCAAAAGTTGAAGTGGACCCCACTCTTGCTTTCTCACCATCTTCCAAAATATTTATCAATGCTTTTCCCCAAAATAAAAAAAATTATTAGTTCTTTTTCCGGAGGGAAAAAATATTTTTTTATTCAACTTTTTCTTCACTATGGTACAATATATAGCTTTCATTTGGGAGTGAAACTGCAGAGGAGTGTTTGTTGAAAGATCCAAGAATACCCATTTCTTTACCTTCACTCACAGGTACTTCTCATCTCTGTTCCTCTCTGTAATTCCTGATTTTTTCGTTAACAGCACTGTCCATTCAAGTACCCATCTTGCTTTTCTCTTTAAAATTTGAAGAATATACTGTTTTTAATGCTTAATATAGTCATTTCAATTTCTTTTTTCTGCATAGTCTCGGAAGATCTTTCATGCTTTCATGGGTGTGTTAGATAATTTACCACCTTATTGTCTGCACAACCCAGATTGTGAGACAAGGGTCAGTGAAAAGTCACCTCTGCCTGGGACACAATCAATCTAATATTAAAAACCCAAAAAATTTGTACGAAAAATAGGAATATATAATTAGTTTGGTGGGTAATTATTGAAGTGTTACTTTCGATTTGTAATTCTATTATTTCAGTGATGAAGAACCCATTTCATCATCTTCATTGAGGTTCTTTCAGTTCTTGTTTTAGTATCAAGTGCCAACTGAAAGCTTTTTTTTTTTTTCCTCTCTCTCTCTCTCTTTGTTTTTGCCACAATAAAAAGGTTCATGTTTCAAGTGTTTCACATTTATCTCTGTAATCAAGACTAGTTTTCTTGTTACCTCTATCTTCACAGCTAGTTGAGAGCTTTTCATGCCTTTGTTATTATATTAAATTTTCTGTTCACAGTGTCAACATCAGTCTGTAGGGGTGTTGAATACTTTACGATGTCAATGATAAACAAAGACTCTAATTGTCAAAAAGAAAAGCCATTAACAATGATCGTTGGTGAGATCTTTCTGGGCTGCTTCCTCATGATGACATATCTCATGAAGAGTGCAGACACAATCGAAAACCCTGTTTTATTTTCCCCAAATTAACTTTTGCATTTAATGCTCTGGATTAGTGTTTGCTTTATCCTATTACCTTTGTGATTTGGAAGATATCTTCTTGTCTTCGTCGGTATATTGCATATTCTTTTTCATTTATGTCATATCCACCCATATGCATTTGAATGTATTTTATGAAGAGGACAGAAACAATTGACTAATATCTCTTATTTTCCCAGAAAATAGGAATCTTTTATATTCAATGCTCACTGTTAGCACTTGCTCTTCATAATCCTATCTTTTATTATACCATTTTATTTCATAACTCAGAGATATTTTCATGCCCTGATGAATATAATGAAAGTTTAAACGACTGTGGTGCCTGCATTAATGTTTACATTAATGTCTACATCAGTCAGCATAAGTGTTGATCTATCTGTGCTTCTGGGGAGCAGTATGAATAATTTTGGGAATCTTTCCGGAGAATAGGGATTAGGCAGTTGATACTTCATGAATTGCTTTTTGCTATATGATTTTTGAGGTTCTTCGTATCTTTTGTCTGTATTATTCAACTTCATTTTTGCTGACCGATGGATATATGATATCTTAAAGGGAAGTTAACAAGAGATTCTTCCAATCTGGAAAAGGAGAGTTTCTCCTCCCTTTTTGTCTGAAAGACGCATGATGAGGAACATAGAGGTGCATGACCAATCTTTCAATGGAAGAATCCCGGCTGAAATTGCTGAAAATTTAAAAGATTTTTTTCCTGAACATGGTGGTGATCTTACGTATGAAGAGGTTCTTTTACATCAGGTACTTTGGAATGAAGTTTGGTTGCTTCATTGAATCAGCAAAAGAGAAATGCTCTTTTGAACAATCTTGTCTTCATTTTCGATACTAATAAGTATTGTGTTCATTGTATTTCTATTATGTTGCAGGAAAGCGTTTACCAGTCACTTCAAGCAAATGGCAAGAACAAGGGAATAAGCTCTGATTGTGGTCAAAGCAGTGACCGAAGTCAGGTTACAGGACAAGATGGTGAATCTTCGCGGGGTGGAAGTGTTGAGTCACAATTGGCTCTAGATGAAGCGTTGGCTAGATCCTTGCAAGAGTTAGGGGAAGACTTCGATGATTTCTACATATCTGAACACAGTGGTACTGCAGCTGGTAAAAATAAACGTCTAACCTTTCGTTTGATTTTGCAAAGGTTGTGTCTCTTCTATTAGCTCAACTTTTCATGATTTATTGACCAGTTGTTTTTTACTGGTCAAATGAATAGTCAACAGTCACAAAGTTTTGCTCCTAAGGATGCACAGCATAGGGTACTTATAACGAAAAGATCCTCATTGTAGATAAAAGATGATACTTGGGATGTAATTGAGTGTCTATGGCACATATGTGAACAAAGACAATGGAACAACATATGACTTATAACGAAAAGATCCTCATTGGAGATAAAAGATGATACTTGGGATGTAATTGAGTGTCTATGGCACATTGTGAACAAAGACAATGGAACAACATATTGCACTTTTAAGTTAGAGCAGAATGAGTGTTGGGAATGTATGTGTTCAGGATATTGAATGTTGTTGTAAAGAAATAGCTAGAAGATCCCCAAAAGATAGACAAGTTATACAGGAGACCACTCTGCAAAGCTGGAGGCCCTGACTTCTACTCTTCTCTTGGGGGGAGGGAGGAGCAGCATGTGACTGGGAGCATTATTAGGGTGCTCAAAGAGTCCATACGAAAACAAAAAATTAGAAACTTGACGGTATTTTGTTTTGCCCATCAGACTGATACTTCTGGTTAGTAAAGGGTGGCAAACTTATCTGCATAAAATTATGTTCATACTCGCATTGTTCAGTTGTACAGTAAAAATGTGATCATATTTACCGTGTGGAAGTTCAGGATTCAATAAAAGTCATTTTCTAAGTTTCTATCGCCATATCCAAGTGTGTTGAAATTTTCAGACAGTGCATATAGAAATTACCATCTTGCTGCTTATCTACATTTCTCATGATGAAAATAAACTTGCTTTTACATACCCTGCAGGGAGTACAGAACTTAGTCCTCGAGAAACTCCTGTCCGGGTATTTGTTCATTAATGCTTTGGGTTTTGCTAGTAGTGCAATAATCCATATATGATTCTAGGTTTTTCTATCCAAGTGCAGACAGTGAGTCAACATAGGAGGGAAGATGATGTTGATCCAGACAATATGACCTATGAGGTAGGTTTACTGATTAAGTCTGCAATTTTGTATGTTGTGGTTTGAATTTTTATTGGAAAATTGTTTGTTCTAAAACCAGTGGTTTTGCAAAAAAAAAAACCACTATATTTTCCCTTCTTATAATTGGAAATACATTTTGCGTTTGAGTGTATAAAAATGAAGTTATGAACTGTTTGGAAACATGTATGAGTAATATGTGGTTGATAACTCAGTTATGTTCAATATTTTGTTGTTCTCATCAAGCAAGAAGCAACTAGGCCACTGTGCTAAGAAGCACATAAACTATCACATGAAGGATTGCAAGAGATGACTCTGTTTCAATTTTGTTCGGGCTGTTTTGACTTCCTACAAATTTGAATAGTCCTATTGACATTTTAGATTACAATTCTATTTGAAAACCCATCATTGTGGATGGAACCTAAAAGTAATGGCCAGAATGAAATGATAATCATATGAGGAATTTTGTTCAAAGAATCTATCAAGTCATTTCATGCCCATTAATTTTTGATAAAGGTCCCCATTTTCTTTGCTGATTTCAATCTATGGGATAAATTTTCGACTTCTATAGAAAGTGCAATGGGGCCACCCTTTAATAAAAAATTGGCAAATTTTGAATGACACTTATATGTTTGTCAATCAATTGTTCCTGATATGAGTTTGATAATCCAAATGCTTGAAAATCAAAATTAAAATGTTTTGTTTTCAAACTAATCTTGGGCTTCGAAATTTTCTGGATTGTCCAGATTGTTTTCACGGAGTCAAGTTTATTGCATTTTGAGTACTAAAAATTAATTATGACATGCATTTTAAGCAAAGTCAATGTAACTTTGTGTTGATGTTTGTTCTTAGCAATTGCAATCGCTAGGAGAAACTGTTGGCAGTGAGAGCAGAGGACTGTCCAAAGAGCTCATCTCCCGACTACCAACTTTCAAGTACAAAACAGGGTTTTTCTCAAGGAAAAAGAAAATGGAAAATGAAGAGTAAGAAGCACCTAATATTTTTCTTTCTTGAATCGCATACCATGTGTATGTATGAATTGTGTGTGAAGCACATGCACACGTGCACACATACCCACACACATGCATGGTCACAACAGCATGTTCACCTGGACAAGTAGAGAAGTTACTATTATTTGTTCATCTCTTGAGGGCAAGCTTAAGCATCATATCATCTATGCTGTTAAAGATCACCTACTATTTGGCTTGAGTGGTATCTTCTACAACCCTAAAAGAGGGAGGTTTATTATTAAAGTTCTGGTTGGTACATGGTGCACCTGTTGCACTTGTTAGTTGTCACAGATTATAAGATGTATATTGGATCTGTATCTTCAGTCCTTGATTCTGTCGAGGGCTTGACCTGTTGACTATTTGTACAATAGGGGTAAGATAATGTCCGATAAGCAATTGATTAGCACATGAAAGTGCCTCCTCATAACTACTTCCATGTTTTAATGCTTCCCTTTCTGGTTGGACCAGCTGTATCGGCCAGCTAAACCTACTATCCAAACTGTTACCACTTCACTGTGCTTGCACCTTGGATTCGACAATTTCTTTGGTTGTAGGTTTTGACAGTCCTGTAAATACTCCACGAAGGCCCAAACATGGTATTGGTTTTGAACTATCAAGTTCACTTTTTCCTGTCTTGTTAGAGTTCACAGCTTCATGCTGTAAAATCACTCAGTTCAAAAGAATTTGATTCGATTTATACTGCTCAGAAGTATGAAACTCATGGTAATAGTATTTTATATTGGATGACTTTGGTTGACATTTCGTTGCACTCACTTTAAGCTGGGACAATGGTTGACTTGACTCAACCTTGTAATTTCATGATTTATTTGACATTAGGAGGGCAATGCCTTATTTAAATAACAGTTCAAGCAAACTCAAAAAAGTCGAATAGTTCCCAAGTATTCGAATAGTGATCAAGGATACAGCAACTGATAGTAGCATTAAATACATCAGTATGACTGATTTGGATGCTCCCTATATTTATAAAAATGAACCATGTTTGAACAGCCGAATTTGTTGTCTCGTTCTAAGAGGTATTCCTCTTTATTAGTTTCCTGTTTGTAATTGTTCACTTATTTGAAAATCTCAAAAAGTTGCATAGTTGCAAAATTCTTTAGATGATAGGAAATAACTGTTACCATTATAATTCATGACAATTGTTTTTGACATATCTGCTTCTAGGTGTGTGATCTGTTGCATGGCCTACAAAAATGGGGTTCGATTGACCACGTTGCCTTGTGCACACCAATATCATTCGGCATGCATCAATCGTTGGTTGAAGCTCAATAAAGTAAGAGTTCCTTACTTTGGTAACATTGTCGTTCAATCCAACATCAAAAAAACATTATCTTTGGAGAATTTCTGCAAGTGGACAGAAAATAAAGTAAATTCAGTAACTTCTTTGTAGATTTTGGTTGGTGTTTTCTGATAGGCAGAAGCACGACCTTCTGCATTCCTTTCGTTGTTAAATGAAATGTAGATGATTTGAGCAGCTTAGTCCAAGACCTCAATCCCATGCTTTTTAGTCCATTTTGTTGAACATGTAGCTATGATGGCCTCAAGAGGGATAGGTTGTTGCTAGCTTCTGCGTACATACTTTCTCCTGAGGCTTAGCAAACCTTCCCAGACCATATGGGATAGTTGAGAGACCCTGAAAATTTTGACTGGACTGAGCCTGTGCCACTCATTAATATGCCACGACGTAACCCTCGAGTGTAATACGTTTAATCTAACCAATATCATACGTCTACATGATGAACGCATCATAGCGAGTGAAATCTCAGTTTTATGCTCTGTAATTCCATTTTTGTGATATGATTGAACAATTACATTAAACAAGTTATTCCTATCTGAAAGAATTCACGATCTCTATCTCTCTCTCTCTCTATCTCCCTCACAGATTTGCCCTGTTTGTCAAGGAGAGGTGCGAGATGACTAATTTATTGAAGCTTGGATGCAAGAAAAATCCATCCATTGGTTCTCAAATGGCTTATACGTACATACAGGTTTTTGGACTGTTTATGCTTTAATGGTGACGGTAAATTTTTTTTGTTTTGGGGTCAATTATCGTCGTACGGAACACGTACTCTGCTCCCTGAAATGTGCAGAAACCTTTGGTTTATTTTTCTTCATGTAAATAGTAGTATGTGTGACAGGAAATTTTTTGACATGCAATGTGTTGCTTTTTAACAGTATTACCAGTGCTATGGCTCTTAGTAACACTTGGGTTCTATCATTTCTGGTGAATACCCAACAGCATTTTTTTTATTTATTATTTATTTTTGTAGCCAGAGAAGGTCACATGAAATTGGGTAACTGTAACTTACACTTGAAAATTTAGGCTTCCAACAGTACAAGAGGCCCTGGAAAGATGAGGTAAGGAGGTTTGGTTAGACCATGTCAAGAGTACTATGTGGTATAATCGTCTAATAAGAAAGTTAAAAAATGGATGAAATGAAACTTTTTTCTTTACACAGAGGTAGTTATATATTACATGAATGACGGTTATTGAATTTTGTGGGATTTACTTGTCCACGTGTTATTGAACGGTTGCACCAAGTGATATTGATGACGTGGTGTAATCGTTATGCTCAATATTTTCTCCTACCTAGGACATTATGTCACTTGTGACATGGTTAAGTGTCACCCAGCTCTAAACTGCTGTCAAATGTGTATTTGGGTCTGATTTAAATAATTATTTTTTCAATTTTATACAAAAATGTATAAATATTTTAGATTAGATCATAATCGGACTGGATACAGGTGTATATACAAATTTGAATCCGTGAAGTATAAGATATCGAATTTAAATTCGGTTAATCGATAAAAAATATAAATTCATATTTTGTTAATTGGATTCGGGTTGAATCAAAATTTGATCCATTGAGTAACATAATTAGAATCAGCATTAAATTTTTAACCAAAGAGCTTCATTGATTTTCCAATTTTTTTTTTAGAAAAAAGAAGATATATTGGATATAACCCAACAGTCAGTAGTTCAATGGCATTCATAATAGTAACAATTATAAATAAGTTAAAATAACATTACTATTGTTTCTATAACCTAAAAAAGATAGGATCAGAATTAGTTATTTTAGTAAGATTATTATCACCAATCAAACTTTTTTTTTAACTTTTTTTGATATTTTATAGTAGTACTAGGTCATGCAATATACGAGCATCTAAAAAATTAATACCATTATACTAAATAACAATTTTTTGTTTATTTGTTTGTTTTTTTTTTTTTTTTTTTATAGTTACATAATTTGAAATTAATTTTTAGTGTTAATTATACTAGAGGTCCCCCAAGTATGAGTTTTGTCTCATTTTGGTCCCTAATATTTCAATTGCATCATTTTGATCCCGAAGTATTGAATATGTTTTTATATGGTTCCTCAAACAGATAACATATCCAAATTGCTAGTGATTTTTTATCATAAACTTGCCACGTGATACCTAAATATAGGCAAAAAATAATTTGGATAACTCTTGACTAAATTTGTACCCAAATTTTGGTCAAAGAACTATCCAAATTACATAGTTTTGATCATGAGTTATCCAAATTTTGGTCAAGAGTTACTCATATTAGACATTTTTTATTAAGAGCTATCCAAATTTTGGTCAAGAGCTACCCAAATTATTTTTTGCCAATATTTAGCTATCATGTGTCAAGTTTATGATAAAATACCGTTAGCAATTTGAATATTGTTTACTTGACGGATCACATAAAAATATATTAAATACTTGAGGGGTTAGAATGATGCAATGAAAATATTGGCGACCAAAATGAGACAAACTCTATACTTTGGGGACCTCTAATATAATTAACCCTAATTTTTACCCAATTAAAAAATCAATTTTTTTTAAAAAAAAAATACACGACATCGAAAAAATTTCAACATGTGTATACTATCTATATAAATAATGTCTGAAGTAAAAATTGTATTGAGCCACAAATTAATAAAAAAATCAATTAATTCAACTTGTGATAAAAATGGATGAATCGATAGAAGAATAATGTTATTTAAATTTAAAAAATTGACTTTATTTGTTAATTTAATAATGTGGCTTCATTGAAACTATTGAATCAACACTAAGTTCCGATTTTTAATGGAATTCACGGTCAATCCAATGACTATAGTGAATTAAGTCAACAAATAAGGTCAGATTTTTAAGTTCAAATAACAATGTTCACGATAGAAATGGATGAAAAAGATATATGAGATAAAAATCAACCTCATAACTTCTTTATATAACTCCTACAACATTATATTAAGATAACCACTAAACCCTCAAAATATTAAAGCTGACACTTTCTCCATTACTTGAGCAATAAACATACCATTACACAAGATTAACATAATTGTCTCCCACTACTTGAATGCTGAAACCACTAGCCCACACACCAAATTAAGACAACATAGAAAAACATAATTCTCAAAAACAAGTTCATTTTCCAACAGTACTGCATGTAATCAATCTTTTAATGGCTTCCGCAGTATAGGAATAATCTGCAGTGGTTCTTTCTTCTGCATTGTTATGTCCAGCATAATACTCATGTTGATCTTGTCAGGATCCATGTTGCTTGGAAGAGACCAATCAAATGAGTGAATCAATGAACCAACAATAAGGGGGAGAACCTTAGAACCCAAAGGCTGTCCAGGGCACATCCTCCTTCCTGAACCAAAGGGTACAAACTCAAAGTCATGCCCTCTGTAATCAATCCCTAGATTCAAAAATCTCTCTGGTTTGAAGCTTTCTGGGCTTTCCCAGATTTTGGGGTCTCTTGCAATTGCCCACATGTTCACGAAAATTTGGCTGTCCTTAGGAATAGTGTAACCCATTAGTTCACAGGTCTGAACTGCACGTCGAGGAAGGAGCAATGGTCCCGGAGGGTGATATCTGAGAGACTCCTTGATACAAGCTTCTAGGTAGGGGAGGTCAGGTAAGTAGGACTCTCTCACTGTATCTCCGGCGCCGATCACTTTATCAAGTTCTTCCTGGAGTTTGTGCATGGCCTCTGGATTTTTAATGAATTCTGTAAGCAACCATTCAGTTGTTGCAAGTGTAGATTCAGTACCAGCGGCAAAAATCTCCTGAAAATAAATAAATAACAAATAACATGGTAGATAAATCAATTGTAACATAGTAACTGATTCTATATATGAGTGTGTTGGTGTTATTTTTTTATTTTATGTCGATTATTTTCTCGACCTCAATAATAGTCACCATGACTCGAGTTGGGTTAGATCATGTTCGTAAGGAATAACGGTGACTCTTAAGAGGTGTAAAAATAGATTAAACCTCGAACATCTGGATTATTAAAGACTAATTTTAACCAACGAAACATCCCTAAAAATTATGTTAGTGTTATTTATTAACGAGTGCACGGTACACGAGTGAAAATACCAAGAAGAAAAACGATTTAAAAGTGGAAAAAGATTAAAATAGATAGATATATGTGTTATTTACATATACGACTATACTGAGTAAATGCATGCATGTATATATGGATAAACAGGAGAGAGGTAGAGGGAGACCATAAATATGGCGTTGATCTGGTCGTCGGAAAACCCTTTTTCGATCAAAGCATCGGTGAAATCTCCTTGACCCAGAATCTGAATTCCTTTCTTTCTCTTTTGTTTGACAATGTCTATCCAAGAATCACATATTTTATCAAACAGTTTCATCATCTTCTTATACATTCCCTGTAAATCCCATCCAGCAAACACTGGATACAAATCTGCCAGTTGTGGTGTACCAGCGATCTCCACAAATTTTCTCAACCAGACCTTCAACCCCTCTTCCTCTCCCTCACTATCCTCAAAGTCTGTCAAATCCACAGATAATAATATATTACTCAAAATATTGAAAGCAGTAGTAAACACTATCTCTTTCAGATTCACAACTTGACCTTCCTTTGTAGCCAAATATCTCACCATCTCCATCACTTTCTTCTCTCTTAAACTCACCTGCGAATCCATGGCTTTGGCCGAGAAAAGCACACCCTTATACATGGACTTTACATTCTTCCAGTTATTATCGCACTCATCGAAAAAACCAATACCCAAATTGTGTAGCTTTGAGTCTTTGACCTTAAGCGGGTCTGGTATACATCGGCCGGAAAGTAGGCGATCATGGGTTTTGAGAATCTCGGCGGCCACCTCCCGTGATGACCCGACAATGACGAGTCGTGAACCAAACCTGAGAGACATTAGAGGACCGTGGGTTTGAGCTAGTTTGGCGAGATTGATATGGGGGTTCTTTCCGATTTGGAAGAGGTTGCCGACGATTGGCCATGAAAATGGGCCGGGTGGGAGTGATGATCTTTTGGTTGAAAAAAGCTTGAAAGTGATGAGAGAGAGGAGTAGTAGTAGAAGGAGAGGGAAGAAGAGATTGGTGTCTCCTGTTGCTAGTGTTGTTGGATTCATTGTTGTTTTGATTACACTGCAACTTAACCGTGGCTATATATACGGGACCCTCCTTGTTAAATTACACTTTCACCCTCTAAACTATCAGTCTTTTTTCACATTACCTTTTCTACTATTATGTATTTTATATTGTAATTAGATTATTAGTTTCATATTACCCTACGTCTATTACAAAATTATTAAAAATTATTTTATTTTACCTAAGAACTATGTATTTTATTTTACTATCTGAAAATATTTACAATTTTTTTCTAAAAAATAACGGATGCATACATTTGAGACAATGTGGAATTTATTCAATAGTTGAGAAAATAATATGAAAATTTTAATAATTCACGGAGCAAAATAAGATTGAGCCCGTAGTTAAGAAGGTTGAAGTGTAATTTTCCTTTTAATTATCTCAATAATAGCAATAAGGTATGACATAAAAAAGTTAATTGTTGTCTATAATATTGAAAACTAGTCATAGCTGGCTAGTGTCTCAAGATACGATGCAACATAAAATCTAAACGTCTAAAAAATTAATCTTATTATATTAAATAGTATCATTTTTTCATTTCCTTTTTTTAATTACATATTTTTTTATAAAAAAAAAAAGCGAATTTTTTTAATAAAAAATTTGACATTTTTTTTCAAAATAAATGATCGTAAAAAAAATCGATATGCATACACTATCGTATAATATATGAATAATGTCTGAAATAAAAATTGTACTAAATCACAAATTAATCCAAAATTCAATGGTTTAACTTGTTATAGAAATGAGTGATGTGATAGAAATAAATTGCAAAAAATTTAAAGTGCTAGCTATCTTATTAGATAGATTATTTAAAAAAGAGCAATACTATTTAAATCTAATTTATTGATCTAATTCATTATAATTTTTGGATTGACTGTAGGCTCCATTAAATATTAGAATTTGATATTGATCTAATAATTCCAATGAAACTACATCATTAAGTCCATAAATTAGGTCAAATTTTTAAGTCTCAATAGTATTACTCTTTAAAAAATAAATGTGAGGTTATTATAATAAAATAAGGTTGATGACGTGGAATTATTTACTTTGAATATTTCATTGACAAATCTAAGGTTGTTGGAACGAATCTTTGGTATTTGTCTACGAATCTTTTGGTATTGTTCTTAGCATAACATATCACCATTACTTATTTGAAGATTCTCCCAGCTAATAAGTTAAGGGGCCAGTTATTATGTTTGATAATGTTTGACTAATATCATGCGAGTTAGTAGTTTAGTGGTAAGTCAAACTCGTTTTGAGTCATTCATGACTCTCATGTGATTATTAAGTAAAATTTGATTTACGAGAGTAGCGGGATTTGTTGTTTGACTTTAATAGTGTCGTGAGGACGAAAGATGCCTTTTCGAGTTAGTAACAATGATTCAAACCAGACATTTTACAGTGAGAGAATCTTCATAGTCATGTCTAGAAGGTTACAACCCACTGATCGTCTCTCTTGTTGTAAGGTTTTCTTGTACCCTTTTGCTGAGCTTCTCTTCGTCATTCTCTGTGTGATTTCTCTTCTACAATAGAAACATTGTTTTATATTATTGTCTTTGATCATTTAGTGAGTGATTTATCCACATATTAAATAAAATTTGACTCCATTGAATCGTAATTGAACTCCTATGCATAATAACTTGGTCACAAATTAAGAAGAAGGGTATCAAACTCTCTATTTTACATGTATTCCCATCGAATATGGTGACAAAATTTCCAAATAATTAGGTTACAATTACTTGATAACTACCTAACCCAAAATAATAATGATCTAATCATGTGAAAATGGATAATATCAAACGAATAAAAACAAAAGTAAACTACCTCACATTAGGTACCCCCATATTAAATATTTATGGAATCGGTGACATATGCTAACACAACAAAGTTTCATATGAAATGTGCCAAACGAATAAAAACAAAAGTAAGAGATAGCACATACCTATTCCAAGGTATCTATATAATAAAGTACAATACAATTCAAATTTAAAAAGACTAGTTATTTTCCGTGCCTAAAATCAAATTTGTATTCATACCTAAAATCAAATTACAAAGATATAGAAGAAATAAAAGAATTTAAGCATTTGTTATAGTGGGGGCGAGCAGTGGTAATGATGGTAGGCGGCAGTGGTGGTGGTGGGAGACGGTGATAGTTGTAATAGATGATGACAACCGATTGTAATGGTGGCAACTATAAGTGACAATGGTGCTGGTGGTTGGGGGGCAGTGGGGGTGATGTGGTAGGGGTGATAGTAGGATAGTGGCGGTGGTGGTAAGGTGGCGACAACGGTGGTGGTGGTGGGGTTACGATAGTGGAGGTGGTGGGGCGATGGTGGTAGTGGTGGTTGTTGTGGAAGAGGTGATGGTGGGGTGGCAATAGTGGTGGCAGTGATGGTGGTAGTGGGGCGATGGGTGTGGTAGGGTGGCGACAGTGGTGGGTGGGTGGCGGTGGTGGTAGTGGTAGGGCGGTGGGGCTGTTGGTGATAGAGGTGTTGGTGGGGCAGTTTTTAAACACTATTTTTTTTTAAAGTACTTATGAGAAATTATAAATATTAAAAATACTTTTAAAAAATTATCCAAAACACACCCTTAAAGCCTTATTTTTCATATTAAATTTAGAGTGTTAATATTAGCTGTCAGATTAACTTTAAAGTAAAATTTAAAAAAGATCTCAACCGTGTATAGCAAAAGTCATTTTGTTTATCTTTTGAAATTTAACTTGTATTGTACTTTATTATATAGATAAACAAAATGACTTTTGTTATTCCGCTACTGAGATCTCTTTAAATTTTACTTTAAAGTTAATCCGACGACTAATATTAACACTCTAAATTTAAGAGGGAAATAGGGAGAGTGTGTTTGTGGTGACTTTTTAAAAGTATTTTTAATACTTATAACTTTTCATAAGTACTTTAAAAAAAATAGTGTTTGAAACCACCACCCCCATTGCCCCGCCACCATCACCACCACCGCCGCCCCGCTGCCACCCCACCCCACCCCCACCCCTACGACCATCACCACTACCACCACCGTTGCCACCCTACCACCGCTATTACCGCCCACCATCACTTCCATCGCTCATTCCCACTATAACCAGTGCTTAAATTCTTTTATCTCTCCTCTATATTTGTGATTTGATTTTAAATGTGAATATAAATATATTTATTGTTGATCATTTTTTTTTATTATTTTGTGCCTTCAGACACAGACAATAACTAATATATAGATATAACCTATGATGGTGGTTGATTTATAATAGATAAACAAGTCAGCAAGTGGGGTTCCCTAAAACTCATAACTATCTAACCATGTAATAAATAACTACTTTCATGATAGGAAGTGAACCATATTTTATCAATTTTGTTATTTTCTACCATAACTGTTACACCCAATATTTACTCGAGAGAGGCAAAATACTATATTCAAGATCATGTGGGTCAAAACTTATCCGACAAGGAATTTCGCTATTTTAGGACCGTTTTAGTTACGTCTGTTATTCATTGGGGCTCGGTCATTGGCTCCCCTGTCATTAGGTCCTTAACTTCCTTGACCTTTCCACGTTGGATAGACGTCAATCCCCATGCATGGTCTTACAATTTTGCGAACACCTGTGTTTTGGGTAAATAGTTGCTGAGGCTTGGTCAATACGACTCCCTTTATGAGGAGGCACCCCTTCTCCCAAAGTTACAGATCTATTTTGTCAAATTTCTTAGAGATAGTTGTTTCACGCCCCTAAATATTCTCTACCTAGTATCTACCCATTCAAAGGGGCAATGTATTATGTTAGACAAAATTGTGTTGTTTTCACACTACATAAACAACCCCCCCCCCCCCCCCCCCCCCTTTCCAAACCGTAAGTGTAGCTCTCTACAAGAAATTGGTTGGTGAAAAAAATAAACTTACAATTAACATTGTTTAATTGTGAGGATGTTGAAAAAAATCATGTCAGATTCATGTTAAAATCAGGTCAACCTAATTTTGACTTGATTGACCTGTATATTTTAAATGGGTTGACATAATTAAGACACGAACCCGACCTAACCCATTGTAGACCCGTTTAATCTGTTTATGGTAATATAGTTTGTCTATTATGTATGAATAGTGTGGTCTTAACATTATTACTTATTAGTTATTGTTTCTACCATGATAATTGACAGTATATTTCTTAATATTATTATGACAGTATACTAGTATAGTTTTTGTTTTAATTTTTGGGCTGAAACTTGAATGCATTTTAGTTAATTCATTGATGAGATATAATATGTTATTTGTAAAAAAATTATTTAAAATTTTGGATGAATGATTAAATGACGTATTTAATGGTAATGAAATGGTGTGGAAACAGGTTATGTGCGTTAAACAAGTCTGTGTTATGTGTGCTAAACAAGTTAAATAGATTATGTTATGTGTGTTAACCTAAAAATGACATATTTATTAAACGTGTCAAACAGGTCGAGTTCGGGTAACTCGTTTAATGGTCAGATCAGGTTAATTAGTGTTTATACATCTCGACACGATTATTAAACATATTAAGTTTGAGTTTTGAGATTTTCAACATAAATTCGAAAATCAACCCGACACGAAATGACCCAACCCTATACGTTTAACACCCAATGCATGTATGTTTGTGTGTATGTATGATTGTGTACGTGTATGTGTTTGTTCGAAGAGAGAGAGGAAGGGTATTTGGGCTCGTTCTTGACAGAAGAGAGCTAATTTCAATTTGGATTTTAATTAGATGAGTTTAGATGACATTTGAACGGTATACCTAAACTCCAATAAAATCTTATTCATTCTTTTTTTTTTTTTTTTTTTAAATTGAGAGAGCCGATTTTAATCTAGAAAGTTTGAAAAAGACTCTATTTTATTATTATAGATGATTGTGTATGTGTGTGTGTTCGATTGTAAAAAAATCAAAATCAAGCATAATCAATCGAGATCTCACTTGAACATACGTATCAACAATTATCGTATGACACGTATCATTTGGAAAACGAGACAAAGACGGTTCAACGGACAAAGACGATAAGCTTTTCCTCGAGTCTTTAGTCATCGTTTTCTCAGCTCTTTGTATTATCCTCTTCCTGACCAAAAAAATAAAAGTATTATCCTCTCCAATTTTCTTAAAATCCCCCCCCCCCCCCCCCCCAAAAAAAAACTACATTAATTAATTAATTAATGATTTGAATGGGAAAATAATAATTAATCACTCAATTATGTTGAAACAATAATTGGGTTCCGCCATTGGCTTCACTTTCTTCTCAAATCGTCATCACAATCAGTGCTGTCGGTGTGACCACCCTCTCTCTCTCTCTCTCTCTCTCTCTCGCTCCCCTAGGGTTTTGATTTCTATCTGTCACCAACCTTACCTTTGCACGACTTGCAAAGGTACATTCCTTTGTATCTCCGCCTTTTCCGTACTACAAAGTCTACAATCTCTCTCTCTCTCTCTCTCTCTCTCTCTCTCTCTCTCTCTCTCTCTCTATATATATATATATATATATATATATATATATGTATAGGCATCTGTCGGTGTATCCTCATATAAACTGGATTGACGTCCTTATTTTCTCAAAATTAGTTGCGTCGAATTGCTTTAATGTGAGGTTTTTGGTTCGTTTTACAATTGAATTGCCTTAATATGAGGTTTTGGTTCGTTATACAATTCGCGATGTAAAACGATCTCTTTTTATTTTATTTGGTTGAATGGCTGAATTTCGGTAAAAAATAATAATTTTTGAATGTTTATATATTTATTATATATATAGTGATAATTACGTGATGAAAGGATTATCTTATTTCTAATTTTGCAGTTTCTTGTATTTTTGTCAATTTTGCTTGATTGTTTTGGTAATATCATTAATTTGGTTTTAATGGTTTTTGGAATGCCAAATTAGGTCTTTTGAGGAGGTAGAAGGCTTTGATCATTGAGAATTTGAATAGAATTGGGGAAGTTCATTTGGCATGGAAGGTTGTGGTGATTTTATAAAATGGCTTGGACCTGATGTGTCTATAAAGATCCTCATGTGTTTGGAGGATCCATCTGATATTGTCCGTGTCTGTGCGGTCTCAAGTTCCTGGCGGCAATTTGGTGAGCTTACGGAGTCAGAATTCTATGCTTTTAAGTAATTGTTCATTTTTTCCCCCCTTATCTTCATACACTTGATACTTGCTTGTGTACCTTGACTTTCATAGTGTTTGTATTAGACTTTGTGGGAATTTTAATCTTTACAATGTTTGTAATGTGGATGATATGCCTGCCCATATCGGTATTAGAGTTTTATGTGTTGCTGCTAGATTCTATTGTTGAATTGAGTCGGTACATTCTTTTTAGGGAATCATGTGATGTGATTCGTTCAGCTCCTATCTTGCTGCACTTGCTAAATCGTCTCAAACTATTGGTTATTTTGAGGCAGCTAAATACTTTATGATAAATCCTTGAAATGATTTACACTCTCCCTTTGGAAGTCGGGGTTGCCATACTTTTTGTGTTGTTTCAATTGATGTTCTCCAGCACTTAATATTGTGTAGGGAATATGTCCGTTAACTGAAATATTAGATCTAGCTAGCCAGTAGATTTCTTGTAGTTCTTACTTCACACTACATTCATTTGCAAACCTGAAAGTATCCAATTGAAATTTTTTGGGTAAGATGTATGGTGTAGTGCAATATGAGTCTTTGAATGGACTAATATTCTTGTTTTCCATGCCAGAAAAATACCAGTAATGATTTTACTATGCGTTTTCAGTTTATAATTCTAGTATTAAGACGAGTGCAGAACTCTTTCGAAGGGATCGGATAAATAATGTTGAATTCATTGCAATCTCTTTTGAACGCAGCTGCTGGAAGTACCTATGTTAGGTTGTCTGGACCATAACCATTATTTGCACTTCTTGGTTCGATGTTCCGATACTTGCAGTTATTATGAAAGAACCTTGAATTGATCCCAATATTAATTGAGAAAATCATTCCAAAAATTGGCTTATAAGCTTTTACGGATATTGGGGTAATTGTTTTGCTCTACATTTAGAATATGAGGAAGAAAGCTGTCATTTAATTAGTCTTCATTGCAATAGTTGACCATTGCTCCAAGTAAATAGTTTTGTGAGCGTCAAAAGTCAGTCTTTAGGGAGTCCATTCTTCCTACTATTTCCGGTTAACGGGGACTAAACCTGGTTTTAGCAGCATCATTTTCAATTTGAACAGCAAATCCAATTGGTGTTTATGACAACTAGAATAGGTGACATACAGCTCTATAGTTCGTTGTTGAATAATTATAATATTTACCTAACTTATGCAGTGATAGCAAATGGCCTCTGTAAGCAGCTTTGTCTAAGAATGTTTCCTGAAACATCAAGCATTGGTCATGTTATTGGAGTGAACAACATGATAGAACCCGTAGACGCGTGGCCTGACAACTCTCTGGAATGGGAATTCCTGGAGAGGGATCATAGAGTATATGCCTTTTTAGCTCGAGGTCTTACCTCTTTTGTGAGAAACGATTGTGCATCAGAGGCCATACGTGCATCCAGCACTGATAATTACCCGGAGGAAAGCATTCAGAACACATTGGAACCGAGTGATAGGGTTGGACAAAGAGCGTCATACTGGTCGAGCAAAGGAGAAAGTGATCCTACAGTTCCTGAGACGTTACTATATAAGTTGACTTCAAATCTATGCATGATTACTGAAATCCATGTAAAACCATTTCAAGGTAGAATCTGAAACTCCTTTCAAGTTCAGTTGAATGGACTTTAAACTTGTTTTCTTTCTTGTTTTACTGAGGCTAATATTATGCTTGCATGCCAGCATATTTTCAGTTTGACTTCCCTATATATTCAGCCAAGGCTGTCCGATTTCGGTTGGGGCACCCTAAGTGTCCAGTGGATTTGGAAAGTTATGGCAGAGATGAATCTGCTTCTGATCAGGAGTTTGCTGGCGGCAAGTTTGTATGGACGTATGTTTCACCAGAATTCCCAATGGCTCAAGTGAGTTCCGCAGTACCTTGTACTTTCTTTTTCTTTCTTTTTATGTATATGAGCTTTGGGGTTGTTTTCTGTATTTGGGTCTCTATCTTGACATATTAACAGTTATGAAATTTTAGATGGATAATGATATAGTGTTGCTTAGGTACTATTTAGTTAGTGCACTCATATGCACCTATTCTTGGTTACGGCATGTACTCCAAATGAGAAAGAAAAAAAAATGTCAAATGGGTATTCCACGCACAGTACTATACTTTTCAGGAAATGAATAGCCTATGATAACATCAACACCTAATAAACTTGTGCGTTGTGATTTAGATGTAGAATCTCTCTTTCACATCTTGACAACTTTTCAGACTGATTTTTTTTTTTCTTTTACTATGTAAGCTGTCAAAATAAATATTAACTGCTTAAATGGTTTCCTGATGGGAACAGGAGAACCACTTGCAAAAGTTTACGCTGCCTGAACCTGCTCTTTGTATTGGAGGGATCCTGCAAATAGAGCTGTTGGGTAGGGTTCAGAGACAAGAAATGGATGATTTATACTATATATGGTTAGTTCTTCTCAGTCCATATTCCCATGATTGTTAATTGTTTCTCGTAGACCTTCATTGTGATCTTACTGTAGGATAGGGAATCTCTCAATGCCAAATGTGTTCCCTTGGGGGGATGTGGTTGGTGACATTGTAGCCAGTGAAGTTTTTTGCTTCTTCCATGGCTGAAGTAAGGCTCATTGTTTGAAATGACACAAGTCATAAGTGCTGCTTTGGTTCTTATTTCTGTCCAATAATATCAAGCAAGGGTTTGCCGACTAAAGAATAAAAGGGTTTTGGGGTGTTTTTTTTTTTTTTTTTTTTTTGGGGGGGGGGTGGGGGGGCTGGTGATAAGAGAGATCTTAGAGAGACTGCTATGATCCATAGATGCATAAGTCAATTATCAGATTATGAACACTTTTACATCTGGCGGCTCTTCTTGTTGTGTGTTGCAGCGTCTCTCATGTTCAAGTCGTAGGACGACCCCTCTTGCCGGCTTTTGATGTTGAAATACTTGATCTCTCGGGAAAGTGCACCTTGAAGTACTACCAGGATGTGGATGATTGCTTGCCCTCTACTAAATCATCCGAAGGAGAGACGAGTAGCCCCTCTCGTTTCCATTTTTTTACTACAAGCATGAGGGGTTGGGAGCAAATGATCGTGAACACGTTACTTGGGGCTGGAGCAGTTGTAGTCAACGACAATGATTCGGATGATGAATTCCCTGCCTAATTTTTTTCCCTATCCTTCAGTTGAATAAAACCCCGAAGGTGTTGGATAGAACTTGGATGCTGTGGATTGAAAGCTGAACCTCACTGTCCTCCGTCTGGAGGCCAACCTTTTGAGTTAGTTCCCGAGAGGTGGCTTCATTTGCATTTGCTTTTCGGAGAGAAGTTCAAGAAGTTGACTCTGCTTGCTATCTCTTCTCTCTCATTGTTACGCTATGTTTTTCCTTCTTCCCTTAAATTTTATAAACCATTAGCTACTGTATAGAACTTGAATACCGTGATCTTTATCAAGATATATAATTGGACAATGTTACGACTAAGCCGATCATTTGACCTAGGTGTTATTGTTCGTGTCCAATGTGGATCATATCCTGATGGATGGGCTCATAATAATCATTTTTTGTCTGCTATTGTATGATATGAGTCACTCCGAAATAAATGGTTTTACCATGTACCATTAGATTCTTCTGTCGAAAAAGGTCATTTGAGTTTTTAAGGTTAAATGGTTATATCAAATTAAGTCCCCAAATATCATTTTACCTTAAAATAATATGCAGATGTGGTGAGAAATTGATTCAGAAGATCAAGGCTACAAGGAGAGAACCAATATAATATATAAATATAAAGCAATAAAATAAAAGTTGTATTAATACGAAAATGGAGATATTGTCAACTCTCAAGTTCGTATGTAGATTACACTTGCAAGACTTAGGTAGCAGAAAACCGACGGGGAACTAAAGGAGAAAGAGTAAACCTAATACCTACTGGAGTACAAGTCTTGATTTCACAACCGTCTCCACAAGAAAGAAAACCGAGTCATTGGGAAAAAAATAGAAAACGAAAAGGACGATAATTCAAATAACCTGTACAAAGGTGTGATGAAAGCCAATAAGAGGATCAACCTATCGTTCGTTAGTCATGCTTTCCAGCCATAAGCCATATCATCCTCAAGGTCACCGTTAAAAAACCCATTTACTGGGAAGTCTTGGGCTATATCCTGAACCATATCCTCCGATAAATGAAGATTCTGTGGTAAATCTGGTGCTTTCTGGCTTAACCCGTTGTTGCCACCTGCTGCCACTGAAGAGTCACTCTTCGATGGAGCTTTGAAACTGTTGCTTCTGCTGGGAGTGTTTCCGATACTACCACCTAGTCCATTGACAGGGGCTGCAGTTGGTGTTGAGGTGTTGCTTCCAAATACTCTCCCATCTCTTGTCACACTCCCATTAGCACTCTGCCCAGGAAGGGACTGCTGTTGTACCCCTCCTACACCATTATTGTTCATATCCTGCAGCAATTGCTGGATCATGTGCTGTTGTAAAGCCTGGCTGCCTTGAGACAGTTGTGGATGGTTTTGCTGGAGTAAGCCATTACTACTCAGTGACCGCTGCTGTGGCTGCAGTAGACGGGAACTTGAAAAGCTGTTGACCGGTAAATTCTGCAAGGTTCCCGGCAGTATAGCAGCAGACCCTTGAAATGTTGAGGATGGATTCTGGTTAGAATTATTAAAAGAAGATGACTCCTGTTGAAGTGAATTGGAGTTTGAATTCATCGAATTCTGTCTCATCAGCAGATTCTGGTAGTTTGTCAGTGCCAGAGCAGCTTGTGCTGAGCCACTTAAAGATCCTCGACCGACCACATGATGATTATTGCTCATCTGGCCGTTAACTCCAGGGTGCTGTGCTACTAGCTTATCGAGAGAGTTGCAATCGGTTGGCAGACTTTGAATACTAGCCAGCTGCTCCATTTCTTGCATCTTCTGCAGCTGAAGCTTGTCTGCAGTGGGATGCCGAGGAAAACTTTTCAAGCCCTCTGCAAATTAGTTGCTATATCAGATCAATGCAGAAACAGTGCCACGTATTTGAGGTAGCTGTTTTTGCATTCATGAAAATCTAAAGGCATTTTAAAACCACTAAGATACATAAAATAAGAGATCAGATACAAAAAACGCATTAATTTTGTACGCTAATCAAAATAAAAAATATACAAGATAGATATACCTCCTTGCTAGTTCAAACTATTGTTTTTGAGAGGCATTTCTAAAGAAAAATAATGGAATCCAAACTGGAGGATATTTTTTTTCCCTAGAACCAAATCCTCTAATATGTTAACCACAAAGTAGTGATATTACATACACACACGCACACAGAGTACAGAAAGAAGTTTTGTCCTTCTTTGAGGACCAGTGGCTCCACCAATGATCCAGAAGCCTAATGAAGGACAATATGACAGCCAAAAACAAGAGATTATCAACTGACAAACATGTATCGACTACAACAGCAATTAGTTACCAATTGGCCCAACTTTGTGTTCTCTGCAAAAATCCATCAAGTCTTTCATGCTACTGACAACCTCAGCTATCTGTTAGAAGTTGGAGCACACAAAGTGCAAGAAAAGTCAAAGGAGTGCTAGAACAAAAGGTCAATTTTCATCCCAAAGTGGGTTAAAAATAAGGCAGAAACACACCTGTAAGCACCTCACATATCTTTTGGAAAACCCCAAGTCATTCAGTGAATGTAACTCCAAACTCCTGGCAAGCTGGCGGCCTGCTGTAACAACCCTGAGGTAGTATAAAAATCAGTATTTATGTGTCACAACCAGTCTGCAACGAGAATAAGCGACCGTCTTCTAATGACACAAGAATATCTAGTCTTTCAACTAAACAGGATGTATTCAAATTATAACAAAGCAAAAACTCTTTGTGAATGTCAAAACTATGTAGGAAGGCAAACTATTCATTGCAACCAAAAGATTACATATCGAAATAACCCACATATTACTGTTTGTCTGTAAATCCTGCTGAGAAACCCCGTCAGATCCACTTTCAGCAACTGTACTTGGGCATTTTAGTGCGACCTGTACCAACTGATTCACCTGCAAAACGAGGTATGTGTCAGGAGTTTAAGTTTCAAATTTCAGAGGTCTTTCTCTTCGCCTAATTGGCTCAAAACAGAAAAAAAAAAAAAAGAGGGGCTCATTTAAGCTGAATGTCAAATTGAAGTTGTTTAACACATAGACAACCTTTTATGAAAGGTAAGCAATCTAAACAAACGTCTGACCTAGGGGAGCTCCTCTACTTGGATACATAAAAACATGTCCTGAGAAATATTGTAAAATTTTTAAAAGAAGAATACAAATGATGAAGATGCACTGTATGGATCTTACACCTAATGGTCATATAACCACTTTAACTCAAGATCAATATGTCAGCCCCCACCCCCGCGGGGGGGGGGGGGGGGGGGGGGGTGTGCCATTAAGAAAATATATAAGGTAGGTGGGCCCAAGTTGGTTTAACTTGTGACTTTCTTGAGATATTAATCACTCGTTCATCAATCCATACGGCTTGTAAACAGAGGCTTGTCGCATTTCAGAATGAGTTATTGTCGTATTAATAAAACTTTATTCTATGTTCTACTCTTCCATTGTCTATCTTTGAACTCTCTCTTAGGTTGGGAAATAATTACCGATTATTTACAAGGAGATTTATATATGCTCATATTAAGCAAGTTATATCAGGTCCAGTTTATAATCACCCAGTAATTTTACATACAATTTCAGGAAAATGGCAGTGCATAATCCTCAAAGGATTAGGAAATATCTAAAAATGAGGTTTTTGTTCTCCATAATATCTTTCCCAAACCTATGTGGAACATTATTACGTGTTCACTGAAACTATTTCCAAAGTTGTTCAAAATCTTTTTGTCATCACATTTCATGAGAAGTCTTGAGCGTTTGACTTCCACCAAAGCCCTTCCATGTGACAAGTTCCACACATTTTTACATACGGAGGCTATGTCATCAAAACATGTGGGTGTGTGTATGTGGTTGTGTGTTTGCGTGTGTGTGTGTGTGTGTGTGTGTGTGTGAGAGAGAGAGAGAGAGAGGCTCCAAATAAAATTTTGGATCCCTTTGGTGTATAATCAGCTAACAAGGAGGAAGAAATTTTTTGGAAAAATGTGCTACTGACCTCTTTTCCTGAATTTTCTTTTACAGATAAGTGGTATACTCATCCTCCAAAGGCCAATTCTAGACTCAATGAGGTCCATTCATTGGGTTCTTTGAATTCTCATAGTCATTGTTGTTCCTTCATTAAGAAGGATTCCTCCCAACTCTATAATGTAGAGCAAATTTTTTATATTCAATATAACTGGGGTTTCCTACAATACGATAAATAAACTATATGTAAAGAGCTCCAAAAATGAACGCCATTGTGAGAATAACATATTTTATAATTCATACAAACACACTTAAATAAATCCAATATCAACCAAGTAGAGCAAGGCTAAAGACTGCAAAGTGTATACCTGTGGTGCGACCAACCTACGAGGAAGAAGTTCTTCATGGCAACGCGCACAGAATTCCCAACATAAAATCTGAAATATGTAGCACAGAAGTGGTAAATGTTACTTCATTGGACATGAGAAACTAAAAACCTGCCAAATGAATAGCACTATTTAACCTTTAAATCAGGAGTGAAAATGACACGGAGCCGACCCTCACGAACCACACGAAGTTGCTCATGCACACTCTCTTGAACTGCTTTTCCATACTCCAACATCATTATTCCAGAAGAAAATCTACGTTCACGTGGCAAGTCCAAAAAGAGAAGTTCATCTACGACACCACTGCCAAACTTGATTTCATTAAGTCGAGGGAGTACTTCAAAAGTTGCCTCTGTGGACACCCCCCACAAGAAAGGAGGAAGACAAGTTAGACAATGCATATATCCAATCAATACATGTGTTAGTAAGGTACGAAAAATACACTGTAGAGTCAATAGAGACCAATTTAGAGCCCTAAGATCTCTCTGTCACTAATAGATAGATTTATTTACATAGATACGTAATGGTAGGTCGCAAGTTGATGTATTAACAGCTAACAAACTATGCATAAAGATTCTCTATCATTGAACAAGAAATCCACAGAAAATAATTACTAATGAAACGTCAAAATTCATGAATATGCTGTACAAATATCAGCTAGGATGAAGTCACCAGCAACTAAATAAACTCCTACTTCACTCACCAAATCCCCTTCCAGATTTTGAACCACAAATATCACACTGCCATGCATCCTGGAGAAAAAAAATAAGGAAAACAACACATAAGAAACTTTGCTTGAGAGGAAAAGCAGAGAAAACAAAGAAAGTATAACTTGTCTGAAAGCATTGCAAGAAAGGACGCACACAAAGATGTGAAGATAATTATGCATGCAAATCAATCAGAAGAGATGGATACATTTGCAATCAATTAAAAGTTCAGTCTATATATCTACAACCAAAGCCTAACCATGGCTGCCTGAGGGAATACACCGAGTGAATGATGCCCAACGTTCTCATATAATGACAAGCACCACCTTTTCTTTGCACGGGGAGAATAATACTCCGCCACAAATTTCCTCCAGTAGGCAATAGAGTTGTCCTGTTAAAATAATTGAAGGTCATCATTATGCAAAAACCATTGATCTCTACAACTGCAGTGAGAAATGAAATAGTACAACCAGTGACTGAGTGAATGTGTCCATACCCAATCAGAAGAAATAGATACCTATAGGTTAGAAGGCTAAAAAAAGGAAAAGGAATAAACAAAGAAAGATGGATATAACCAAATGTAGTAAGCTATCTACTCACAGCTGGCCGTTGCCGCTGATGATATAAATACTGCATCAGCCGACGAACACAAACACCACCATCATAGGGGCGCTTCAAGGTTGATACAGGCTGCATGCTCTGCTGTTGAAGCTGTTGTCTCAACTGCAACTGCTGCTGCTGCTGCAGAAAGTGGGCCCGTTGCACTGGTGGCATAGACTGCAGCAATTGTTGCTGCTGTTGCCTTAGCCTCTGCTGCTGAATCACAGCTTGCAACTGAGGATTGGGATTTTGTAACTGCATAGTGTCTTGTCTATTCATTAGCTGTTGTAAAACCTGATGCTGCACTATATCTTCCTGCTTGATATCCAATCGGGGTTTCTTCTGCAACTGGGACATATTGTTGGGCTCCTGAATGTAGGACACAGGTATCCTTGGACCAGTGGGAAGTGGAACTTGTACCATTCGTGATGTGGCCAGGGATGTGGCACTGGAAGCCCCTTGAAGCTGCTGATTTTGCTGTACTTGTTGAGTGTTTGGGTCTCGGTGGGAGCTCTGCTTCACTACAGATGAGCCATCCATAACTGATGAGCCTGAAATACTTATATTATTGGATGAGAACGAGATGGGTGATGCAGGTAAGCGCATGTAAGACTCTGTATTGAAGCTAGCACTTCTCTGGAGATTAGGACCTCCAGATAGTCCTGAGTTGGCATCCGTCACCAACGAACTTGCCCCAACACTTGGCCCTGAGCTTGCCACACTGTTCAAGAGCGTAGTACTTACGTCTCCGGAAACAGGACCCAAGTTTGAACGCGCATTTCCAGGAACAGAATTTGAGTTCCCAAAAGATGAACTCAAGTGAGAGTTCCCCACAGTCTGAGACTGTGAATCTCCTTGGAAAAAGATGCCAGAACTTGAAGAAGAATGTGACATTCCTCCAGCCACTCGAGAGGGTGCCATGGGCGACACTGCCAATTGGTGGCCGGTATCCAAGTAGCTATCCAGTGCCAGCCCTTAACTCCCTATATAAGGGAATAAACTTAATCCCTGCTCAACAGAACTTTTTGATTACTCTCAAGCAAAACAACCTTAATACCATGCCGCCGGCAAATCCCAACCTATTATGATTTACAACTTTATCCCTGTTTACTCAAACCCACAGCACAATCAAAACCTGTCCTTTGTATCACCAATCTCAACCGTAAATCCACAGGTTCTCGGGTGACCTAATGTTTCCAAGGTTCTTAACCATTCAACCTTTGTAAGAACTTGATGCAAGCACCTTCAAATCAACTAAAAAAATATAGCGGAAAAATCACCAGTCACTAAAATACCTGGCTAAACAAGCACATAAAAAAGAAACCTAGGACACCCGAAATATAAGTCATATATAAAAACCCAGTTAGAAACACGAAATTGGAATGATCATTCTAGTTCCCCCAAAAGACTAGCTCCAGACAAACCCTAATTTTAACAAAGCGTGCCAAGGACACTAAGATTTATACTATGAGGAAAGCCCAAATTTGTTCAACAGTAGTAAGTCGTAATGTCAAAGAAATCGCTCAATTAACCAATTGATTAAGCAAATCAAACCCAAATCTATCACGGCCACATGGAGCCGCAAAAGATGATCGAACTCAACACTGTTAGTATTGTAAGTCCTAAATTACTGATATCTACAATATTCGAACTCAATAAAAGCTTTTGCTTTTGAAATCACATACAGACTACGCACCAATTCATGATTAAAATACACACAAAATAGAAATTAGTCAAAAAAAGGGATGTTCTTTGGTAAAATTGAAACTTTACAGTTCATGAGATCGATCTAACAATAAAATTGGACAAAAAATAACAGCACTAATAGAAGGAGAAAGAACTACTTCGAACCTCGAAACTAAGAGCTAGAAAAAGAAACTCTAGGTGACGCGCTCTTCGGAACTGCAATGGCAAAGAGAGAGAAAGAGAGAGACCGCGCCTATTTATCTCGCGGGAATTGCAGTGACGAGTGACCGGCTGCACCGGTGGAACAACCCTACGGAACCGGCTATAAGGCGTTGTTGAGGGAAACGTGTCGTGGGATGATTGGATTACGTAATCGGTGCTAAATCGCTCGGTGGCAACGCGAGGTCGTCGGGTTTGACGGGTTACGTGGCATAATCTAAATTGTAGATCAAATGACAGGGTAGGTTTCTATCTGATGAACAATGATCAGGTACGTTCACGTTTAAGCTAAGACAATGGGCGAATTTCATTTTCCACGCTCAAAGATTTATATATTTTTATTTTATACTTTCAAATATTATATTTTTCATATTATATTCTTAATATATTAAAAATACCAAAGTAGGAGAAAAAATTAAAAAAAATATAGATAATTAGATAAGTAAAACTCATGAAAAATAAAATTCGAACTAAAGTGTTCGATTGTAGGACACGCTCTTAGAAAGCGCGTGGGGTGTAACTATTGGACTCGCTCTTTCCGGTAGAACTAGTGTCTATCATGAGTAATGGAGTGTCAAAAACCCGGATACGCAGTTTGGTATCTTCGAAGGCCAAACATTTTCTCATCTCCCAGAAAGAGGAAAGAGAGAGAAAATGAGTGGGCGTTTCAGTCTGAATCCGTTAATTCCGTCAACGTTTGCGTTAGAAATTCGCGCCAGAACTCATCGTCTCTCCAAATTCCACACCAGAACAACAATTCCATCAAAAATCACTTGTACTCGTCCCGACAACTCTCAAACAACCACAAATCAACAGCAAATCAACCTCTCTGTTCTTCGCTTCACTCTCGGTAAATACATATATATATATATATATAAGTATATATCCCCTCTGTGTGTGTGTGTGTGTGTCTAAAGGCGTGTGCTTTCAGGAATACCTGGCTTGGACGAATCATACTTACCCAGATACATTGGCTATGGTTTTGGTTCGCTTTTGCTGTTGAACCATTTAGTGGGTTCGGATTTGGCCACAATAACGCCAGCACAGCTTGTGAGCAAACCCTCTTTCCTTGAGACTGTATTCATTCGAATTCTTGTTGGGCTTTTGTTAATCTTTTAAAATTTTTTTGTTTTTGTTAAGTTTTGGTTATAGCTTCTTTTGGATAAAATCTTCCTGTGTAGAGAACAGAGGTGTTGGGACTCTCTTTGGCCGCATTCTCAGTTGTGCTTCCCTACCTTGGAAAATTTCTCAAGGTAACAGCTCTAGCATTCTGTTTGGTTGGCGAACTAGCTGAAGAGCAAAGTCTTTAATCAAGGAAAATGTAGAAACTTGTGCTCATATTCATTGGGTTCAAGAAATATGGAAGCAATAAGGTAGAGAAAGTTTTTTATCTTCACCTACTTTTGTGCGTTACCATTTAGATGGTAAATGCTTCTGCTTCTTATTTTCTGGATAAAACCTCTCTTCCACTCGTTATGTTGTTCGAAAAAAGTAGGGCCTGCAACTTGGGAATTTCTAATTACTTTGTGATGCAAATGGGTACTTATTCATGCTCCATATGAAAGATTAGCTGAAGGGTAAGGAGTGTTTTCTTTTTGGGTAATGGGTCGAATGGGTTTTTAAGTTCAGGAATTTTGATATAGTTCAACTCGTTGAAGACCAATAAGGATTTGATATTAGAGTGTTCTTTCTGCTTGGAATGACGAAATATTGAGGTATCACGAAACCCATAAGTGTCCAGAGTAAATCACTGTACTGCTATGTTATCCAATTCAAAAGAGGTTCAAAGCCTGAAATTGTATGATATTTTTCGCAATAGAAGTATTGTAAAACTACCTGTAGACGCATCTTGGCAAACTCTGAAACATGGTATTGTAATGTAAATTAGTTTTGTTTTAATAGGGATGTGTACAATTTGGGTGAGCGGCCAAGGTGCCGCTATGTTTCCAATGTTGATTATGCATTGGAATCTTGCCCCTATCCTCCAAGTTAAATCAAATTGTATGCCTCGTCAATGTCGTGGAGATGCATGGCCATTTGGATGGTTTACAACTTCCGATTAAGCTGTGTGTGGTTGTTTGGCATGAAAATTTGCATAATCAAGTCATCAATTGTAATTTATTGTCATGAACTGCAGAATCAACAACAGACTTCCACTGTACTGAAACCTAAGAAGATCCTCACAAACAAAGAATTCTAGCTTATATTGCCCCATTCTATAAGCTTGCTTTTGTGTTAATACAGAACAGGTATCTTGAAGGTGTGTCTTGCCTGTGTATTTCCAGATTCTCTTGGCCTTAGGGATGTCTTACATAGGTACTGTATGGAATTAACAGTTTGAAATGAAAGAATAAACCTTCTACTGAAGTGATAAACCAGATTAAAGCTTATGATTGGGCTAGATTTACAGACCTTTAAATTACAATTACTTATTTGCATTTGTGAACAGGTCTGCTATGCCATGACTGCTCAACATTTCTAAAACCTGGTATTTGGGAAAATTTTGTAGGGTGCTACTCCGGTGGATAAAATAGTTCTCCCTGAAGGGGCTGTGCAAATTTTTCTCATGTCCCAAAATATTTTAGACACTCTGAAGGAGGATTTGGCTTGGGGAACATACATTCTGTTGCGCAATACAAAAACCGTATCTGTGGTATGTTCCAGGTTTAACCATGTCTATATTCGAATTGAACACATAATCTACTGATAATTTACTGTTGTCTTAATGAAAAATCAACCATCTTTTTTATTCTACAATCCAAAAGTTAAAATCAGTTACATTTGGTTCTTTAGAGAACTAACCTTCAGTACACTAATATTATTGATTTGCTAGCTCATATTGATTCAAGATGCATTATGCGTGCGTGGTTATTGGAATACAGCTGAGGAGGTATCAAAAAGTCATGCACTTGACTGGTTTAAGGAACAGATTGAACGTGTTGGCCTCTCTACTTTGAAGGATACCCTTTATTTTCCCCAGAATGCAGGTGTTTTCTAGCTTATCCTTTTTCTACGTTGTCACTTAAGAAAATAATTATAACAACTTGTTTGTCTGTTTTCAACACTATGGTTCTACATGACAGGGTATCATGAGATGTCATTGTTTATTCTTATGGCATCTTGCAGAGTTTTTTCTGCTTCCATGTGAGCTGCAACGACAACATATCAGCAAATGAAACCTTGTAATATAGAGAAACACAAGTATCTGCATTTCAAAAAGAAATTTTAGTTTCAATAGGGTGGTTTTGTACATTCCTGATTGCTTCATTTTTTTTGCTGTGGCTTGCGCCCACCTCTCCCCTCTCAATTGTCATCTGGCTTGCTTCCGTGCCCGGCCAATCATACTGAAACTGTAATATTACTGATCCATTCTCTGTGGCATGTGTTAGGAAGCGCTTTATTAACCAAAATGGGGAAACTATTCTTCTTCCCATGGGTACCGTTTCGGTGAGGTATCACATGTACTCGAAGAGTTTGTTTGCTGGACCCTGATATGAGGCATTTGCAATAGGAAATTTTAAACACTTGGAGGAAAAGACTAATTTATCTTCTTTTTGTTTTCAAATTATTTTGATAGAACAGTTCAAGATTTCAATGAGTTGTTATACGTTAATTGATGCAGGACATAGTCCTGGGAAATTTATAACTCTTATGATCTGTTTATAGCTCGTCTTGTTTATGGGAAGCTTGTTGGGCTATGATTTCAAGAGGTAGAAGAAAGATTGTAGCCTGTAGGCTTCTAAAATGAAAGGATTGCTATCTGAAACTGTCGGGTAGCAAACCCAAGCAGTTGGTTTACTGCTCCCTTGAGTTTAGTTGGTTTTTTGGGAGAGGTAGCATAATGGGGCGGCCTAATTATGATGTCATGTTCAAACAAAAGCTGTGATTTTTGTTTCAAGGCTGGAAATATTGAAATGCATCCAAATGTGCCTTTAACAGAGATCTTCTATGCAAGTAGCTTTTAATTGTGCTAAGGAATGCTAATGCATTTTTAATATAAGCATTTGCTGTTGATGGAAACTGAAGTTCTAGATGCTGGTTTTATGAGTGCTTGGATACGATTCCATAGCTATGTGTAATAGAAACTGCCACTATGTCATGGTTTCATAATCAGTATGTTTGTGTCATATTTGCCTCAGATTCTGACCTCTGGGAGATGCTTCCCAGGGGAACTCGTTCTGTGCTTGTACAACCGGTGCTGCAAACGTCAAACCAAAGAGACAATCAGGTGGAGAAGACTGAGGGGTTTGTCCTGTTGGCTTCTAACATCAGTTATGCATACAGCGATAAAGACAGAGCATGGATAGGAGCCATTGCTAACAAATTTAAAGGTGAAAACATTTGTATAGATTTGTAATGCTTCTAGAATGGTCTTTGATGTGCTGAATTGCTTATTCAGTCTATGAGTGATATCGGGGAAGCTATTCCACTTTTCAGTTTCTGCTTGCATGCTTGATTCTGCCAGGTGGAATCGGAAATGGTTAGTATAATCCTCTCAATCCTCAATTCTTCATTTGTTCTGAAGATCTGCTAATGTGTTAGAAGTGCAAGTCAATGTAATTATCCCTTTCCATGTTGCATTGGTGTACTGTCCATGTTGGCCTTTAGGGAGCATATACTAGAGTTTTAAAGCTATGCTACTTGTTTATATAACGCATCGAATGATCATATCAAGCAAGCATTCTTCTCATAAATGACCAAACAAAGTAGGAGTGATCACAGGGAATCAATGAAAGGTCAATCTTTCTATGTGTGAACAAATCATGAATTGCGGGTTCTAGGATGTAGTTGTTTTAAAGTAATTTATTCCGTCTTTATATTTTCTAGAATGACCCACCCTTTTAAACTACCTTTGGTAAAACCTTTGTGCTCCAAATCAGATTTCAAATGACTCAAAAATTGAAATGTTTCTTTATTGCTCTGAACGCATGATTGCGGTCCTCCAAACCATGGTTACCACAATTCACTAAACCTTTAACGACCCACGATCTGGGTACATCAATCTCAAACGAGGTGGGTTTACGATCCAGATCACCAAAATGAACGACCCCAAATTGTAATACTAACCTTAAATTAATTCGTTTTAGAACATGTAGCACAAATATAAAATACATATTAATTGACTACATGTATATAGATTTATAATTATATACTGTTTTAGATAATAGAAAAGCAAGCACAAATATTAGATAAATGGTAAGTAACTTAGTGTTTATGAATATTAAGTACTTTTATAATATATAATGTTGTATAATAGTGAAAACGATCTACATAAGAGTTTTAAAACGAATTGCGACTCAAAATACCGTACCAGTTAAACCTACCCTCATCGTACCGCGTACTTAAAAAAGTGTCATACCATATACCTGTACACATACTACGTACCAAAGCGACCCACGATCCAGGTAACATTGTTCCAAACAATAGAAGACATCAAATATTGTATCCCACACTGCGAAATATTACTGTGACTGTGGATAGCTATTGAAGATGATATTCCACAAGCTTTTCTGAAAATCTTTTACTAGTGAAGATGTTGTCTATACTGAGATTGGCTCACAATTTGGGCGACAGTATGCTCTATGGTTGTGAGCAGGTAGCTTGCAGAATAATTTCATGTCATCTCAAATTGATTACAATTAACTCCTGGTAAAGAGTCTACTATCACCACCTCAAATTCTATGAAAACCTGGTCAATTAGCTTATAATGGAGAAAGAAATTTGGAATGAGACAGAAATCAATCAACTGAACTCTTCTCATTAGGGAAATACTTCATATAGGAACTAGTTATTGTCGGGAAAAAGAAACTGCATGAAATGAAAGTTCCCCTTGGTTCTCTAATATTAAGACTCTATTTTGGGAAGGCAACGGAGACATCCAATTCTTCCAGCGGTCAAGTGATCTTGAGATTCCAGCTTGTGGCTTCTAATCCATTTGAGAGCCTTGAAGCCTATGGCTTAGCTGCATATATGTTGGAGGCTATAAATGGTAGGTAGGGAAGCTGCTTAACAACTTGCTTTGTAATCATCTTTTCCCCCCTCACCTACCTTCTTTTTAGACTTTTCATTTGTTGTGTTGTAAACTACAAGTAGCCAAGTACTTGTCATGGTTGGAAGAAACTTCATTTTCTTCTATTTTGTTACTGAATCTACCACATAATAAAGCATTCATCAAGATTGGATCTTCAATGAATACAAGACAACTTGCAGTAAATTCACAAAGTGACTTTTGACTATTGAAGAAATTGCATGACACTGTTTGAGGAAAAAAAAAGTTATTTTCTCCTTTTAATTTTTGTCACTTAACATTTGCCTCTCACATACAAGTACATATGATAACTTTGTGTACACGCAGTCCATCAAACTGAAACCAGAAGCTAAGTCCCGCATTGTGGAGGTTGAGGAACACTTGAGTTTCTACAAAAACTTCTCCAACCCATACGCCAGATTCTGCCAAGGTAAAATTAGATAATATTTTTACTCGAGAGCTGAAGAAAAAACCTTGAAGAGTAAAGAAAAATGGTTTCCGATATTCAAGTACCTTAAGGCGGACAACTTTTCTGATGGCCAGGATTAGGCCTGGCATGAGACACCGCACATCTGTGATATCGTGTTTGACAGAGTAAACCTGCGATTAACAATTCATATAAGTGAGATTGTAATGTCATGGAAGAAATGTTTGTCAATGCTTCCCAAGAAAAGAATGGACCTCTCCTGGCGCAGAGAAGTAGACTGTTGTACTGGCTGGGAGGCCCGGAAGAACCAAGCTATGTAAACGGACTCCATCTTCTCCCAGAACTTGACCCCTTGCCTTTGCATTACAAAAAAGTTGAGGACCATGTCAGAATGCTAGAATCCAGAGGGGTTATCAAAATTCTGTATTTCCTTATTGAAAAGCTTCATGTACTCCAGTACTCTTGGATAAATTGGATATTCATGTTTGTTTTGCTTAATGCTATTTACAGGTTTTAATACGACCAACTACCAATGTGTAGATTTTCCTCGATGTTATTATTATTAGCTCGTTTGATTTTACGTTGATATGATGGGATTCTGAGTTTTTTCCTACCAGAACGTCTGTTGAAATGTCATCTCTGTTGTAGATCTGACCAATGTTGGAGAGGTTGTTGGCAATTTGTATTGCATCCTGTGATGGAAAATCCTGTTCACAAGGGAAAAATATCAGTAATTTAACATGTTGCTATCAAGTTATTAATACCAATATGGAGATTTATTAAGAATTATTTTAGCTTTGGCTGAGTTCTGAATAGACTCACTCCTGCATTTGCCCTTGATTCGACAATCTCGACATTGTTGTAGTGGAAGGAGGCAGAAATTGCAGCCTGCTGGAGTAGTATAGATCCTATGGACAGAGTTGGTGCAACCAGACAACCCTGAGATTAATGTCAAACACCATAGATTTGATGAAATTAAGTGATTCAAACAGTTGTGTCTGATTTGCAAGGCGCTATTGAAAAACAGAGGAACATATGGAAGGTGAGCAAATTAATGTATAACATCTCACCATGTGCTCACCATGCTGGCCTTCTCACAGAACCCAGATAACGCCATAACGGTGTCTGGTTTAATCCGAGGCACATAAACCACACTTCTCATGCCAAATGCCGTTGCCTATTAGACACCATGCATAAACATTACCCAATTTAGTCCATATTAATGTGTTATACTCGTTATCGGCATTTATTAGGAACAATAATTTGGGAAGTTGGTGAATGAGATTAAAGAGTGAACCTGTTTGACATTGTCATAAACTGTAGAAGGGTCAGTGAAATCCACAACAACTGCAGTGTCTTTTGACTGCCAAGAATTCAATGAACAATTCATTCAAGTAAGATAGGACTAAGGAACTACTAAGAGGTATTGGATAATTGTGATGTTACCTGAGATATAGAACCTAAAACCATGGTGAGATCATTTATTATGGGTATTTCCAGAGCCTCTTCCATGTCACACACCTACTTAATTAGAGAAGTCAAAAATTAGAACCAAAAAGTAACCACTAAGCTTCCTGGAAGAGAGAGAGAGAGAGAGACCTTTCCAACATCTTCTCCTACAAGATAAGAATCCACTGCACCAGCTACTTCCATCCCTCTGGCTTTTGTCACTGCAACTACAGCTGCCCTCCCTATTTCTTTGGCTGCTCCATTTATGACTACCTATTCTCCAAGCAAGAGAGAGGAGAGAGAAAGACAGAGAGACGGAGAGAGAGAGGTACCTTAGTTTCTGTGAACAAAAAACTAAATTATGTTTGAAATAGTGAGTGACATCAAAGTATCACCTTGATGTTGTTTTGAGAGGGCTGCATTGAGCAAGAGGTGGAAAGCCGGGTGGTTTTGGCTTTTACACAACTCTCGTGATTTATTGAATAAAAGTTGCAGCTCAAGGCTGCCATGGTTGCTCAAAGCTTCACCACTGTTGCTCAGCTGAATATAGTCTTAGTCCAGTGTGGATAAGTCACTCTCTGAGGCTGAGCACTGCCATTCTTCTTTATAAGATAAGGTTTTTGTGTCTTCTGATAGTTCTTCTTGGAAGGGATACGTGTGTGACCGTGGCATTGTTGAATATATTGTGGAATAGCAAAATATTGGGATAATTAATATGGTTATTCCAGCATCTAATATCAATTGGATGTAATTTTATACCACTTTCTACATGGAATTTTTTTTTTTCCGACGGTTAGGGGTGTCCAGACTAACTTACGCGCACCTCAACTAATCTCCTCCCAAGTCCAGTCAAAGGCAAGTCATCAACACCAAGACTAAGGTATTCATGAGGGATAAATCTCTCATGGCCTGACCACAAGAGATTGTTAAAATTCGAACTCTGGACGTCTGAGTTTACAGCTTATGTCTCTGTTACCACTTCAACTACCTTTAGGATTCATTTATACCTTATATATGTGTTATCATTCACACGCTAGCACCGGGGTATATAAACAAAACTTAGTGAAGATCCGACCAAAGTTGATATTTAGTTCCAACTATACTAAATTAGCTCATTTCAAATCACAATACTTGAACGAAACACGTCCTAAATATCCTAATCTAATTCATATTGGAACTGATAAACAAGGGGGATAAGGCTACAAAATATTTATGTGGACCTATAAATTAAAATTAGCTGAATATTTATATGAACCTAAGAGTTATGAAGCTTGAAGATACCATGTATTTGATTAGGTAGGCCACCATTGATTGAAGTTGTTTGAATATATAATTTAGCCACATGGGAGGACAGATCAACAATGGTGTGTAAATTCTGCCTAGCTAGGCCCTGGTAGATGAGGTTTGACTTGCTTTAAGATTATTATATATCTAAATCCACCAGAAATAGATGGTTACTATTGTTGACTTAGCACAATCAAAACTGATTAGATACTAAATTATTTAACAGATCTTTTGATCCACATTAAATTCAAGCATATACCACACATGAAACATAAATTTTCAAAGCAGTTATATTGAATGTACCATAACTGTGTGAAAAAAAAAATTACAATTTTTTTGAGAATTTTTTTTTGAGATTTTACCAATTTCCAAATTCAAATAAAAAGTTATAAAAGATGATGGGTTGGCAGGTGAATAATGACTTATAATTAGTAAGTATTATCAAAATGCAAATCTTCATAATAAGAACCCAACACCATACAACAATGAACAATCTCACAATCACTAAAGTGGTAGCCTAGTTGACTTTAGTAGAAGATGAAAATCTCGCTATTCTTCAGTAGTCATGGTTCAAACCCGTATGTAGTAGTAGTTTCTGTGAACTAGATACTGTTGGAAGAAATGAATGTCCAACTTGTCTTTGGTGGTACTATGATGACGAACTCGACCATCTCAAATTAATAGTTATGACTTAAATCGAACATTCTACAATATCTGAAAACTTCAAGATAACGTCTTATGGGGTTACTATGCATGTTCGCTCTTGACCACCCTTTTAACCAGCAAAAATTAATAAATAAACAATAACAACGCAAAATAAAACATTATGTTGGGATCTATTGTCATTTTTTTGGAAAATATCAAGGGATAATTGCATAATAAAATCATATATCATGGGGTGTTATTACAATTTATATTGATTGCCTATGCTTTATTTTTAACTAGATAGAAAGATGAGACAATCATACAAGCAGCAGATGTCATCCAATCAGGCCCTAAAGGCAACATACCAAGTAGCCCAATGATATCTTCTACTCATCCACCAGTCTATGACTATTGACTGCTACCACTGGCCATATCACTGTACTAGCAAAAATCTGTGGTTTAGAGTTAATTCAGTGGTCAATTTTGACTTTTTATAAAAAAGACGTCAAGTTGAATATTTTCTTATAATAAAGTATAATATAATTTAAATTTAAAAAAATAAACAAAATGATTTTTACTTTTCGTAGTTGAGATCTCTTTAAATTTTATTTTAAAATTAATCCGACGGTTAATATTAATATTCCAAATTTAACAGGGAAAATAGGTCTCTAAGGGTGTGTTTGGTATAACTTTTTAAAAGTGCTTATAGGATTTATAATTTCTCGTGAGTATTTTTTTTTTTAAAATAGTGTTTGGAATTGCCCCACCACCATCACTACCCCCACTGCCCCACCACCATCACCACTACCACCACCATCGTCACCCCCACCACCACCACCACCACCACCACTACTATTACCATCGTCGTCGTCGTCGCCACCGCCGCTGCTGTCGTCGCTATCCCACTACCACCTCTACTACAATAACCACTACCACTGTCGTCATCCCACCATCACCACCACACCCACCGTCCCACCATTGCTACCGTCACTTTATCACCACCCCCTATTGCCCCACCATCACCATCGCCGCCGCCGCTATCACCACCACCGCTACGCCACTGTCTCACCATCATCCCTACTACCCCCACCCCCACCACTCTACTACCACCATCACCATTGCCCCTATGACTGCCACAATTACAACCGATTGTCGTCACCCATCACAACCATCATCATCTTTCATCACCACCACCATTGTCGTCCACTACCACTACCACCGCTCGCTTCAACTGCAACCGAATGCTTAAATTCCTTTTTCTTTTCTCTACCTTTGTAAGTTGATTTTGGGTGTGAATATATATATATTTATTGTTGATCATTTTTTTTTATTACAACGTGCCTTCAAACACGTGAAATAACTAATTTTTTTATACTTTTTAAAAACCAATCTCTTTGTCATATGTCAACATGGTGATTTAAACTGACTCAAACATTTAGTCAAAGTTCAAGGGAATAGTCAATACAAATTTAAATACTTTATAACCAAAAAAAAAAATCCCTTGTTTGAAGTCAATCTACCGTATCAAACATTGAGGATTAATTGTGTAATATTTAACTTTGAATGTCATTTCAAGTTCTCTAACAGGGTGTCCGGCCTAGCAGCAAATAATTACAAATCAAAAACTGTATTCCACACTTTCTAACACTTGGAATCGAAGAAGATGAAGAAGGGTGAAGAAAATATCATAAAAAAATAATTAATAAAAAATTAGCAAGAATGTCCACCTATCATGTAGATTTGGTTCTTCTTTTTAAGTCGTGTGTGTAATGGTGTTTTTAGGTGGCTAAATGAATATATAGATCTAGAGTTTTTGAGTAGCCTTTTTGAGTGGATACTCTCATATTCTACCCACAAAGTCAATCAATTACACTTACTAATTAAATACCTTCTTACCTCGACGGAAGCTTAATAATGGCCTTATCATGTAAGTGGTCGTAAATAAAGGCTATGGACCACACTAGCTAATTTGCCTATGCCAACGAAGAGGGGAACACTTTCCTACAAATCATTATCTTTATTATTTCTTTGATAAAAAAATATATGACAGTAAAATATGTTTCAAATAATTCGTACGAATAATTTGGTGGTATGAAATTAATTTTGAGACAAACCATGAATCGGGAGCCTTAGATTTAATTATTGTTCGTGATTTTTGAGTTTAACTAATACTTTGTTTGTAAGTGATTACAAAGCCTATGGAGTTTTGCTCTATAAGTGGATCAAATATGAAAAAGTTCCATTATTTAAAAAAAAAAGATAGATTTAAGGCAGGGCCGGAGCCAGAAAATTAGGAGTTCTCAAAGCCTTTTTGATTCATATAGCTTAGGTTCACCAGCTTTGAATTTTTATTCCTAAATTTAAAAAATACTAAATAGCTTTCTTGTTAGCACTAGTATATATAACTTTAATAGTCTGTTTGGTAGAAAAAAAAAATAGGGTGGATGAAAAATAAAGAAAGAAAAATACAATGGATAAAAAAAAGTTTTCACAGTTTGGTAGGGAGAAAAATAAGATGGAGTGGAAACTTGGGAGAAATTTCTCTCCCCTCCCCCCACCAAAACTTTTCCACCAAATATGGGCAGAAAAAGGAGGGAAACCGGATGAACTTTTGGACATGAACATTAGCTTTTACCATTTTACCCCTTTATTTCATATGTAACAAACGGGCCCAACCTTTGAGAAGCAAGAAACATAACAAAACATGTGTGTTCTGTCCAGGGTGGATACACTGCCACGTGGCAGATAAGATAGTAAAAAAATTTTTAAGTTTAATACGCCTTTCTTTCTTTCTAATTTTCCTCCCTTTTATTTCGAAACCAACAACAATTGAAAACCCACCTACGTTACATGCCTAATTCCCTATCTTTTAGTCCTACAGAATTTCCATGAGACAATTAGTAGCAGAAGTATCTTTCTTTTTCTTGTCGGCACAGTGGCCTTAATCAACTGAGTTAGAACCTAGAAATAATTATGATTACTAATAACAAACCTATAAAATCAATTCAATATCAAACCCACCAACAACCATACATACCCTATAGTTTTTTGTTTTTTATTTTTATTTTTAGTATTACGAAGTGTTTGAGTCAACTTACGCACATCTCGATTAATCTTTTTTCCGATCTGATCAAAAATAAATCATTCATATCGAAACTTAAAAATTCATAAGAAATAAATCTCTTGTTTTGTAACTTGGCACTAAAAAAATTATTAAATTTTAAATTCAAAAAATTACCTTGTGGTTGAGTCTTTTGTTTATTTATGTACAAAAACAAGTCGGTTGTAGCGTCTCCATCGGACGACGTATGCAGAGAATATCAATTCCCACCTAAAAGATTACAAAGTTGGTACATATATCTACGATGCACAATCTGCCACGTATTTGTTTCTATTTAGTTTGTTGATCATGCGTCCCTGAAAGTGTCGGTGGCAGTTGGAGCAATGGCTTCACCTTGAAGAGAGAGAAAAGGTAAAGACACCCGAGAGACCACTAACCGAGGTCATCCTTCTGGTCTTGTTAAGTGACACGTGTAGGTTACATCTGTGTGACGTAAGCCATTCGGCTGTCATGGGACATTGACGTCAACCAAACTATTCATGACCATCCTTGTGTAGCTGTTGCTTTAAATCGGCGTCTAATCATTTGAAATTACATCTGTGTCCCTGATATAGGATACGAAATAAAAAGAAAAAATCACCAATAAATTTTAAGCCTTATTTTTTTATAATTTATTCACAACAAAATCCAAAACTACATCAATAATTTAAAATATCTTTTTTGTATATTTAGTAAGTTGAAATATTACATAGTTTATAGAAAAAATGCAACAATGATTTATAGTGAAGATTAGAAGTATTATTACAATGATAATATAAATTAATCATACAATTATTGGCAAAACAATAAATAATATTTTATGAGGAGGGTAAAATTAGAACAAAATATATCATTTATAGAATTTAGGACTTTTTTAAAATAAATTGTCAAAAATAGAACTTATTTTGTCTAAATAAGATTTAATGGTTTCCTTTGTAAAAAAAAATAGGATTTATTGATGATTTTTTATTTTTTTAATCCAACGAAAACATGACAATAGAAAGTCATTATATTATATTATATAATTTATTATTCTATCTAAGAAAAAAGGTTTCAATATCCTTAAACACTAAATCCTAGAAAAAGAGGTCTCAATGGTAATTGACAAATGCAAACCCAATATGGAAAAAGTTTTGATGCTATAAAAAATGTGAAAATTACTTGCACACTATTATTGGGAGCTGAAAAATGGATCACTATGCAAAACAATAACACACAAAAAAAATTAATTAATAAGGATAGATAAGGGTAAGGAACAAAATTTCAACAATAGTTTTCAAAAGTAAAATTATGAATAAAACCTTATTTTGTCAATTTCTTCTAATTAAGCTTTTATCTTGAAGTACATAGTCATATTCTTCACTCTCGTATTCGTAATATTAATAGTGGAGAATTATCCATCTTAAATTCAACATTTTTTATTTTTTGTGAAGTTAATAAGGGGGCATTTGTGTCTCTCACATACTTGACTAATCAAGCTTAATTTTCATATAACATGTGTTTGTCGATGGTTTCACTCGTCAAAAATGTAAGAATATATAACTTTTTATTTTGACTATCGAAAAAGAAAATGTTTTTTTTTTTAAATTTCTAAAAAGCACAAGCTTCTCATTTTTTATATTTGAATCATTATCCAACTAGAACAAAATATGGAGGTAGAAGTTTATTTTATCCAATTCTCAACATTCATCGATGTTCCATTGAACTTTCTCTCTTCACGTGATTCATGAATTCATTTTCTGACCATGTGGAGTTTAACGTGTAAATATTGAGTATAACTGTTACACCATGTCAGCATTGCTGACACAATGTAATCATCTAATGAAAAAATAACAAAAATGATAAAATATGGTTCATTTTTTGCCATTAATGTGGTTATGTATTACATAGATGTGTGATTATAAGTTTTAGTAGGGGCCATTTGTTGATTTGTTTATCTATTAGTAAACGATTACACCACGTGACATTTTGTAACATGGTGTAACGATTACACCCAATATATTTTTTCTCTCAAGTTAATTTGGGAGATTTAAATTACTAATTTTATTATTTCGTTCCTCTATTTATTTTGAGATAAATATTATCTAGGGATATGTAAGGTATTTCATTTACATTTTTATAAGAGTTACTTAAGAGCATCTCTAACCTACTTGCCATTTCTTTTCTTTTAGCTAGTCAAACACAAAAAATACTCTCTATCCCACTCTCTATTCCCATTTCACCCAAATGGCTCTCCAAATGTGGAGAGCTATTTAGTCTCTCTAAATTCTTTCTACCTTTTTTTCTCTCTATATATATATATCTCTCTCTCTATATATATATATGTTGTATTCCTTTTAAATTGTTAAAAGTTAGTAAAAGTTGGGTAAAGTAGTTAGCTAAAATAGAGAGTGTAGTTAGAGTGAATTTGTAAAAATGACTAGTTAAAATAGAGAATATAATATTTAAATACATGTTGACTAATTATTTTGAAGAGTTAGGTTGGAGATGCTCTAATAAGATTAAAGTTACTCCATCGCTTAATGCATAGAAAAAGATATACGATTATTTATGATAATTAGAATAAATTAAATTAGTTAGAAGTATTTAAACAATAGTAAAACCGAAAAAGAGAAGAAATAGCTTTTGAGCATCCATTTATCTTAGCCAATGCTTACTATTGTAAGTTGTAACGACATGCCCCACCGGCCAGTCTGGTTTGTGACCGGCATTTATCAGTCAACATATACAAGTACAATAATTCTCCATAAGGTTTGTGTGAATTTAATAAAAAAATTGATGTAAAAATTAATGAGTTTGGCAATAAATGCATAAATCAATTAAATCCTTCAAGTAAATTAATTAATACAAATTTAATTTATTATTACATAAATTATTTATGTATATAATTTACATGACTTAAACACCCCAACGTAAAGAATAATGTTATGGACATTATTTTTGTGCATCAGTTCTCTTTAATGTGATACAATTAGAATGATTGAATATTTAATAAACTACGTGAAACATATTAATTTAATTATATATATTGAGGTGGTGTAAGTAACATTGTTAATGAAAAAAATCATTTAAATATTAAGTGTATAGACACTCAATATTTACCCTGACACGGTGTAACGATTACACCCATTACTAATATGGTATAATTATTTAATAAAAAAATATATAAAATGGGGTCTACTTTTAATTATGTAGGTATTTATGTATTATATGGTTAGGTGATTATAAATTTTAATGAAATTTATTTATAAAATTATTTATTTATTAATGAACAGTTACACCAGTTAATATTTCAGACGTGGATGACACCCAATATTTTTTTTTTAAACCCCACGCCGACAAATGCCCCAACACCGACACATGTTCAGTAGCACAATCGAGTTCTCTCAAACAAATTAGCGCGTACAACAACAGTGACTCAGTTTTGGTGGAAAAAAAAAAGGTTTCTACTTCTGTCATTTGTGTTGTGTTTAACTTCGATGACCAAACACAACTTTTAGCGGCCTTTGTAATTTCATTACAAAAAGTTTATTATTATTATTTTTTGTTAGATAATATTCAGATTTATGATGATTATTCTAGTGAATTTAACCATTGACTAAGAGTATGTACTTTAAGAATAAGAGTGATTAACTATTTTGGAGAGCGGAGGAAGAGATTAAACTTAAGACGGAATTATTATTATAAATTATATTTAACCACTTAACCAATCCGAAGAATTAGAAAGAGAAGTTTATTACTTAACCAATGATGTGGAATATATATAGTATCTTCTCCTTCTGCATTGTTCTGTCCGCCGTCCATTCATTTTTCTTTTATATTTCATCTCTCGCTCCGCCTTCCTCGAGTCTTCTCCACCAGAAAAAACTGAGAGGAGGCAGAGGGGAAAAGTCTAAATTTTTTGGGTTTTTTTTTTTTTCCCTTTGTTTTGATCGGCGTTGACATTGGTATTGTCTATTGTGGGTAAGTTTCATAGGACAAATCGGAGATTAAGATTGTTGGGTTCGTAAATTTTGGCTGATTTCATGCCCCAATTGTGTTTACTCCATTTTGGTTTCAAACAGATCTGAAGTTTCTTGTCAATTTCAACTCTCAGTCCACCAAATTGGTGCATTTTTGGCATTTCAACCCGGCCGGCGATCTCTCCGGCCTTTTCTGACTCAGAATCATAGATTCACGGGTTGATTTTTCTTTCCTCTTTCGGCATTGAAGTAAGAAAGGTTTTAGAGAGAGAAAAAGTGTATCTTTCTCTTTCTCTCTCTAGATATACACAGTTGATCCACAGTGATTGGCTCGTGTAATGCTGCTTCGGATGTTTTTTGTCCGGTGGACGTAAGTTGGGTATAGAGTCATTGCTCTGATCTGAACAACTTTACTTCAACTCAACCGTTCGATTGGAAACTTTTGCTATAGAGTTCTCTGACAAAGAAACCCAAAATGATGAGAATGAAGACCATGACGACAGGGCTGTCAACGATGAATGGTAGCTCAGGCGGTGCTGACAGTGGAAGAAACGCCGGAGGCGGCGGCGGCCGCGATAATGGTGGTGAGTGGGAGATGAGACCAGGAGGAATGCTGGTTCAGAAGCGAGACCCAGATTCAGATCACAACCGTGTCCCACCACCACCCACCATCAGAGTCCGAGTCAAATACGGGTCGACTTACCACGAAATCAACATTAGCTCTCAAGCCACCTTTGGTACACAACCATCTTCAAAACTCATTCAATTGAAAAGCTATTTTCTATGTTTTTTCTTTTTCTGAATCAGCGCTTGATTTTCTGGGATTACAGGGGAGTTGAAGAAGATGCTAACAGGGCCAACAGGGTTGCACCACCAAGATCAGAAGTTGCTGTTCAAGGATAAAGAGAGAGACTCAAAAACATTTCTTGATGTTGTGGGTGTCAAGGACAAATCCAAGATTGTTCTTGTTGAGGACCCAATTAGCCAAGAGAAACGATTCCTTGAGATGAGAAGGAATGCCAAGTTGGAGAAGGCTGCAAAATCAGTTTCCGAAATTAGCTTGGAGGTTGATAGGCTAGCAGGGCAGGTAATTCTTTATTTTAAATATCATAGATATCCTTTGAATTTCGACACGAGTTTCAATATACCTCTCAACTTTCAATTGTATCAATTTAGTGGTTGATGTAGAAACCCAGAAAGAATAGAGGTTTTGGGGGCGAATTGAAACTGTCATAGACTGTTCTGCTTGTTTTAATGGAAAATTGGACGAATTGGGTTATAAAGGTTATGAGTTGCATAGTTAAAGGATCAAGCTGAGGCAATTTGGAGTTAATGGGGCATTTTAGAATTGGAGGCATTGACGGGTCTAATTTAGAAGATAATGAATTTAACTCGATTGAGCTTAGTGAATTGGGTTTTATTAATGTAATTAAAACTTCATTATTGAATGGAACTGCATAGGTATCGGCTCTTGAAACGGTCATCTCTAGAGGTGGAAAAGTTGCAGAGAACGAAATGCTGAAGCTGACTGAGTTGTTGATGAATCAATTGGTTAAATTGGATGGCATTTATACCGATGGAGATGTAAAATTGCAAAGGAAAATGCAGGTACATTTTTGCTAGTGCTGCTGTGTGATTTTAAGTTCTTTAGAATTGCGTATCATCTTGAAGGTTTACCTAATTGGGTCATTTTCTCTCTCATTGTAAAGGTGAAAAGAGTGCAAAAGTATGTTGAAACGCTCGATATGTTGAAGATCAAAAACTCCACGCCAAGCAGCAATGGAAACCACATTCCAATGCAACAGCAGCAGAAGCCATCAGCAATTCAGCAGCAGCAACAACAACAACAACAAAAGCATTCAGATGGGCATATGCATTCAAATGGGCATACCCCATCACCAATTCATCAGCAGCAAGCGAGGCACTCATTTGGGTTATTGCCAACAACACCACAGCAGCATCAGCAGGTGCCACAAAGGCACTCAACATCGGGGCCGGTAGTAATAACCACGCAATGGGAAACTTTTGATTCTGCGCCAGCCCCATTGCCGGTGCAGCCTTCAACTTCCACAACTGCATCAAGTACCAATTCAATACATCCTAAATACAATTGGGATTTGCTTTGAGTAAGTAGAAGACCAAGTATCTGTGCTAGTGTGTGAATGTGTGTCTTGGATTTTATTTTAAGCTGGTTTGGTAACAATTTTTCCATTCTTTTCTGTATCTAGAGTTTTGTTAGCTACCCCTTTATATGTCATTCACTTCAAAATAAGAGGGGGTTAGTACAGTAGTGATTGATATCACCTTGTTTCTTTTCTTCTGTCCTGTTATCCTCCTTGAAGTCATTCCCCATTTGTCTTGATTCTGTTGTATCTATGTGTAGATTGTTACTTCAATTAGGTTTTTTAATGAAGCAGAACTGCATTGTTTACCCCAGAAATCCGATTTGAAGAGGGTTGAAGCCTTTTTTTGTCTCTCTTGTTAATTCAGATCGATAATACTTTTGGGTTCTTCACGATTTTGATTAAAAAAAAAAAAATGTTTTTTTTGCTATAAGTGTTCAGACTTGCGTTGACTACTCCTTCAAGCTCGGATACTGACTACCATAGTTCAAACGGGTTTAAAACATGTTCTAACAATGATGGTTGACGCTTAAAAGGTATGAAAAGTATTGTATCTGAAACTTTTGAATTATCTAGGTTCAGCTATTAAACCATGGTTAGAAGAAGAGTCGGTGATTGATAAATGATTAACCTTTATATTATACCTTGCTTCCTATGGCGGGTACAGACTGACAAAAGGGAACATGATGAACATGGGTTTTGTAATCTTCATGTATACTTTTTTTTTTTTTGCCAGATTTAGAAACCCTCCCATCTTTCTCATTTTAGTTAGGGCCACATAGTACATGGGGGTGGAATGTAGAAAAAGAATACGATTCGTTTGAAGTTACCTTCCAATGAAGGTAAACTCAGCCATGATTGTTTCCCTTCATGATCTTGGGTCAGGCCCGATTCATATAAAAGATTGAATCCAGTCCTCAGATGGTCTGTTTTTGCAATATATCTTTTGATCCATTCATTCAAAGCAAGCAATGAAAACCTAATGAACTCTTGAACTACTGGAGCTTAGAGAGTCTAGCTGGGATGGGGGTAGCTGTCCAACTTTCCTTCCTTTTCCCACTAAATGAAGAGTAATGCTATAGGACCTAATTAAGGACATAATTCAATACAGTACCCAAAGAGAGATTAATGCTCCGTTTGGTACGATGGAAAAATAGAAGTATAGAAAGTTGGAAGGATGGGAAGTGGGAGGGATAGATAAAACATCATGTTTGGTAAGGAAGGAAAGTAAGAATGATGGAAAAGTGGATGAATTAACTTTCCTTCCAACTCACCAAAATCAATCCCTCCAAAATCGGAAGGAAAGTGGATGAAAAGTTAATTATTTGTGTTGAGATGTATCTTGTTTGTCTATATATTTTTTAATATATTCATATACTAGTTATTGCTTGTGCTTGAAGGCACAAAGTAATAAAAAATGGTATACAATAAACATATTTGTATTCATATCCAAAATCAAATCACAAATATAGAGAAGAGATAAATGAATTTAAGTATCGGTTGTAGTGGGGGTGAGAGGTGGTTGTGGTAGGAGACGGTGATAGTTGTGGTGGGTAGCAATGACCGTGGTGGTGGCGGTGGTAGTGGTGGTGGTGGTGGCGGTGGCGGTGGCGGTGGCGGCGGCGATGACGGTGGTGGCCGCGGCGACGGCGACGACGATGACGGTGGTGGTGGCGGCAGTGACAGTGGTAGAGGTAGTGGTGGAGCGATTTCAAACATTATTTTTTTTTAAAGTACTTATGAAAAATAATTTCTAGAAGTAATCTTAAAAAGTCACTCCAAACACACCCTTAGGAGCCTATTTTTCCTATTAAATTTAGGGTGTTAATATTAACCGTTAGATTAACTTTAAAATAAAATTTAAAACGATCTGAATCGCGAATAGCAAAAGTCATTTTGTTTATCTTTTGAAATTTGAATTGTAAGCTACTTTATTATATAGATTATATATACATTAATTTTATATAAAAATACAATGATAAAATATGTATATATATATATATATATTAAAAATAAAAAAAATAAAAATAAATAGGTCAATTCGCAACTCGACACGATACAATTAGTTAAATGAGTTGAGTTAGGTTTGACTAATATTCGACATAAACCCGTAATGACTCAACACGAATTTGACACGACACGACTCGATTGTCACCCCTAATCTTAGCCAGTACAAAAAAAAAAAATTAGTCATTTTTATTTTTCATCCATCCAACCAAACACAAAGGAAGAAAAGTGTATCATTCCTACTTTCCTTCCTTGAAGGATAGAAAGTGTATCCCTCCTACTTTTCATCCTTCCTACTTTTCATCCTTCCTACCAAACAGAGCATAAGAGAAGTCAATAACAAGAGAATTCAACCCCAAAATAGGAATAAATGAAAGATGTGTAATTGTTTTTGACAATTATTGACTACCATAACCCGAAAAGGCAACCTAGTGGAGATAGATATGAGCTATAAATTTAGACATCTTGAGTTTTAAACTTGACAACTCCTTTGGAGCCAGACCATGAAGAGTTTTATTTCTCATGAATTCTCTAATTCCAAATAAACTTCTTTTGACTAGATCAAAGAAAGAATTAATCGAAGTGCATGCAAACTAGTCCAGATATCCCTGACTATGGAAAAAAAATAATTATTGACCCTAAATTTTTTTGGGATAATCTAGACTTGTCATGGAGTTATTTGGAGGCTGGAAACAGAGTACGGAGCACCGTTGTTTGCATGAACTTAGGCATAGCCCATTTTATCATGCAATGGCCCCACAACTAGTGCTCTGTAGGTTAACATTGGGCTTTCATTCACCAGCCCAGCTACATAACTGAGCTTTTCTTCAACTCCCATAAAATGCAGACATGGGCCAATGCAGCCCACATCTAGTGCCTGTATAATGAAATTGGGCCTAGAATGCCATCAGTCCAACTAAATTACTGAGTTTTTCGTCAGCTCCATAGAACGCAGACATGGGCTATACGTTGCCCACTGCCCACATCTAGTTTCATATCTATCTAAACGCCCGTATGGACTGTCCAAAAGGCCAATTGTTAATGTCTACTAAGCCACTCAAGTTTCGTTTGTTTTTTTTAATAGTTCAAAAAAAAAAGTTTGAAATTTAGTATTAGAGAAAGTGGTACAGTATCAAAAACTTTGCATTGAAAGTTAGGGGTGAGGTTGGCAGAAATCCTCTTTATCTAGAATTTACAGAAAAGCAAAAATGCTTTTTTCAAGATAAAAGAGAATTAAACGTTGGTTTCTCTCATTCCTTAACTATATGTTACAATGACGTCTTAGTTTTGGTATCTCAAGATTTTGTTGTAGGTTGTCACGTCTTCTTAATTCTATGAATCTTTCTCATACCCAACATCGATATTATGTTGTGATTTTTCGGTCTAATTAGAGGTTTAATCCTCATCATAACACTCCAACACGTGCCCTCTAGAGAAAAAAAAATTCAATCTTTTAGCTGAAGATGAACAACTTATATACAAAAATTGCTTAAACCTTTTTGACAAATAGGGCAAATATATAAATATTCAATGGAATTGTGGACACTTTTTCTCTCTAATGCATTTTGAACATTTTACTTTTCTCATTTGGACAAAATGTTCTGCAGCCTAGTTTAACTCAAAACTATGTTCCATTCAAATTGGGTGGTACAAATTTGACTTCAATTCTCATCAAACTCAGTCCAATCCTTATAGTCACAAGTCCTTAGTATGTATCAAAATCAACCAATCAAGATTTCTCGAATTCGAAAATCTCATGGTTTACCATCTCGAAGTCTCAAATTTGAGTCTCTCATGCAAGATGTTTTGATTGGCCTAATACTTGTTGTATGCGATTGATTGCATACATGCAACTCAAATTTTTATATTCACAAGTTCAAAAAACACGTGATTAAGATCATTATTCATTATGATAAAAACCCACCACCAGACTTGTTTCACTAGCCACAAACCTGTTCTAAAGACAAAAGTTGGAATACCTTTATACATTCATTGAATAGAGCATAAAGATTAGCACATGAATATTGAATATGGGTGGTGGTGGTGGGAGGAGGGTAAGTGGACTCCTGATAGGGTGCAACTTTTCATTGCTGACTATCCTTTTTTTCAATCTATCTTTAACGTCTAAGATCACATGAACGTCATTGTTAACTCTTGCTTGTGCATATCATATTCAATATATGAAGTCATTCAGACCGTTCAAATATGCCTACTTTATTAGTAGTGGCCAATGCAGATAGGCACTGAGGCTTGTAAGAAACGATGATGTTTTACAAATTGCAACATGGTGGCCTCTAGTTCCTTATAGTTATGGTACCCGAAAAAAAGATAGGCTAACCTAGATTTCCTTAGGGTTGACAAAGAAGAAGAGTCGGGTAAAAAACAACTGATCTTTCTCCCACTATTGAATTAGTATCGACCTAATTTGTTGACATAATAATATGTTATAATGAAAAATTCAATGATTATCGTGACAACAATACCATTGAACTATGTCACTGTAACAGTATTAAGCCGGCACGGTTGTAATGACGTGCTATCACAGTTATTTTGTATTGAATATTTGGTCTGCCCAAACCATGTCTCCGTAAGAGGATACCACTTTCTCTGTTGCTCCCATTATTCCAACGCATATATATATACGATTCCACAGGATTATTCTTTTTCTGAGTCATTACATACCTGCTCCATCAGTGGCCAACTTGTCATCATCTCTTCGACAGCGACCACATTATTATCTCCAGTCACTAACTCCAGTAAAAGCAAAGCAAATCTGTGGTCTCCTTCTGTGGATTGGGAACCGAATCACGTAAGTTAGGATGAACACTATTATGAACACTGATTCCATAATATATATATAAATGGGTCTAAATGAAATCTATTTGTTATCTAAACCTGATAATTTATATTCGTGAAGAATTACGACTCCATGTTTTTTAAAGTAGCATTTCCACACGTTTTTGGGAACTAAGGTCTGAACTTTTTGAGTGTAGAAGGAAAAGATTTCCTCTTCTGATTGTCTTTTTACCAATTTTGAGGAATTTAAAAAACTTTCGGTGATACTGAACCGAACCGACTATGCCATTAAATTTGAACAGGGCAGCCAGGCCTGCTGAAAAGATAAGAGTTCAGTAAAGCACAGCATGCTCTAAAAGACTACAAACACTTCAACCATTTTCAATCAAAACCTTATTCAGAGAAGGTGGGTTGGTGGGTACTACAGATAGGGGTTTTATGCTCGATTTTTTATATTATATCGTGACTTCAAAGACGGATTATTACTACTATATGTATATTGCGTAGTACATGCATGCAGTAAATTATTGAAAAATATTAAACATGTAAATCACATGATTGACGGATTTCGTCAAAAAGTATTGTGTTGAATGGTTTGATTGCGCTTGCGTGTTTTGGTGACCTTTTTTATTTACTGCTTTTTATTGGATTGAAGACCTTAAGCGCCTGTTTGATTTGTTTTTGGGAGGAATTTACATTAACTTGTTTAAACTCTTTCAAACTCAAAAATAGTATTCAAAAATGAGATTTAACATTTAATACTGTTCATATCTATGTTTGGTATGCGCAGGGATATATGACTATTATGATAATATATTTATATTTAAATGACTATTTTGCCCCTTAACCAAATTAATATAGGATATATATGATATATAATAGATATAAATGTTATTTGAATGTTAAACTCATTAACCCACATATGAAACCCACCCCCCATGGGTTTCATGAAACCCATGAACTTGAGTTTCATGACCGGGCTTAGACCGGACTGGGTTTCAAACCCTAGGCTAGATGTGTATTTGTCAAACATGAGTTTGAGGGTATTTATTCCCCAACCCATGTTCCAAAACCCCCCCAAACCCACATACCAAACATGCCCTAAGAGTACAGTAGCCGGTGGTACTTCAAGGCTGTCTAAGTGCACACTTCTTTCGTCCAGGTATACTTCAAGTCTAGTCTTATTTCGTATACAAAAACCTTTTTCGTAATTAGAACTTACGATATCGAGGCCATGAGAGAACAAATTTATAATTCCGTCAAACACCCATTATAAGTAGAATGTAGAACTTTATTCAACAATGTCACACTTCCCGCCATATTTTCTAAATGTTGCATCTCAAAAAATTTTGTAGGTGGTTGAATGTCCGAGTTCTATTTACTTTTTTGAATAAGACTTATCGATCCAACCGTCTTAAATTATTGGAGATATTTAAACATCTTAATTACTTTTTGAATTACCTACGAAATAGGCTAGGCATCCTTCTAGGGCAAAAAGAAATGGATCCAAGGCTTTTTCATGTCATCCAAAAGCCCCTATTGTTGACATTCTGTTCCCACCATTCGATTCTTCAACGCACTATCTTAGATTCTGTCACTGTTAGCTTGAAATGGGGTTCTTTTTCCAAGTTTCGCGAATCTCTTTTTCATACGTTGTCTTGCTTTGATGCAAAGGAGGTAAACAAGAACACACAAAAAAAGTTGTAGTTTGTGGTAGAAGAAACACACTCTCTCTGAATCCACAGAGAAAATTGAGAAAACAACCCTAAAAAATATGATGTTATTCAATGAAGATTTCGTATTACATTAAAGATATTTATAGAAACAATCAAAACTCTAATCATTTTTAAAAACAGAAGAAAATTGTTAATTATACGAAATTTACCAAAAATAAAAAACTTCAATCTAACTAGTTAACATAAAAGCATGTATCATTTGGTGTCTAACAAATTGGCAACACTGAATTTAAAATTTTCTAAGATTTATTAATTAAATTTTAAATTTTTTATTCTAAAACGACAAAAAATGATATTTTAAAGGTCTAAAAAATATAATTCAACCCAAAATTGAAGAAGTTCATGACAAATTGATGAGCTTTGGCAGTTGGTTTGGCCTGGATCAAACGATATTTTTTTCGAAAGGTTGGATCAAACGATATTGGTCCTGCTTAATTCTTAATTAGACTCATTCTACTCCTATTATTATTTTTTAGATTTCTATCGTGTGTTGAATGCACGACAATGTTCATATTCCAAATAATCTTTCTCTCACATATTCTACATATAATAATGGCTATTTTTTTTTGGCAGAGTCTCTGAAGGCTTATTGAGAGTAGTGTCTACTGCTGTAGCCTTTGGGCGATGCTCTATGTATCGCTAGCCTGGGGTTTAGGCACACAAAAAAAAAAAACATATAATAATGGCTGGTTAGGAGGTGCTAACACCTTCCCCACTGTCCCCTCTTTCGGTACCCTTTTGACATTCGATCTCTTAGGCTATGTTTTTCAGGATTGCTTCATAAAAGGAGATCCCAGATGCTTACAAAGTAAAGGCTAAAAGTGAAGCTTTTTATAAAGATCATGTATCTTTTATATATATAGTTGGTGTGTGTCTTTCAAGAGTAGTCCCGGATCAAACAGGTGATGTGGTGCTATCTTATCCGGATTGTAGGGCAACCCGATCTTGTTCAAGCTATGGTTTTTTTCTTGTGGTGGATAAATTTGGTGTAGCTCATTACATCTTTGTGTGGTTTCCAAGTAAAGGCTAGCTAGATATTTTGATCAATTAATCTTTTGTTGTTGATGTACTTTTTCAAAATGTATACGATGTTACGATTCTTTGCATACGATAACTATACATAATTCTCGTCTCCTTAAATTCAAATTAAATAATAATACTTGAATCTAATCATTTAGTTTAATGTGTTAACATGCGTAATTCATTAGTATCGTCAAATTAAATATTTTGTCCGTATATTAAATGGTGCCTAATAAGATTCTAAGAATCGGAGTAGTTTAGATCTATACAATTATATATATAAACATTAGTGATTTGTATTATTTCTTACTTGGGACATAGGCCATTCATTGTGAGGAAAGGGCGGACACAACGGCCATTGATTGTTGGCAAAAGGTGGAGAATTAGAATAGCCCACTCCTAGGAGTCGGAACAAAAAATGATAGCAATTAATTACAATTATAATAATCATATGATTAAGGCTCTGATCATGATGTCAATTTTGTAATGACATTGTGTTCATGTAAGAAAATAACTGTCAAATGAGGTTCACTTTATCTTTTTATGAGTTTATTATTGAATGACGATGATGATACGACGTGACAATATTGATTTAGTGTCACTGTTACATTTATGGTTTGTTTGGTATGTGAGACAAGGGAGAATTTGGAATATGGGTTGGGAATAAAAGTCCACAAAACCCATCAAACCCATGATTGGTAACTACATCTCTAACCCAGGTTACTAAATTCAGCCCGCTTTAAGCTTGCAATTTAAACTCGGAAAATTTGGAGGCCGGTCCCCCTATATGGACTTGTTTGGACTTAAGCCCGTCAAGGAAACTTATTTGTTATGAAGTCCGTTTTTTGTCAATTTTACCATACTATCCCTTCCTTTTAGAAGTGAAAATAAAACTAAAAATTAAAAAATCCTAAATCTTAAGAGTTTGACTAACATTAAAATCTTTCTTTTCTCATATCTATCTATATTCATATATAGGTTAAGAGTTTGACTAACATTAAAATTTTTCCTCTCTCTTATCTATTTATATTCATATATAGGTTAGGTGTATATATATATATATAGTAACATTAAAAATAAAAAAATAGTAACATTCAAATACAAAAAAAAAGTTATCATTTGGACACAAAAAAAATACATTTAAACACAAAAAAATAGTAACATTTAAATATAAAAAAAAATTGAAACATTCAATATTATTATTTTTAAAAAATAACAACAATAACATGTTCAACAAAAATATTAACATGTTCAAAAAAATTAATAACATGCTTAACAAAAACTGTAACATATTTAACAATAATTATTTCTCTCAAATTCAAACGCAAAAAATAGTACCATTTAAACACAAAAAATAGTAATATTCAAAAACAAAAAAAATAGTAACATTGAATATTAATATTTAGTAAAATAACAGTAGTAACATACTCAAAAAAATTAGTAACATGCTCAAAATAATAGTAACATGAACAGTAACATACTCAACAAAAACAGTAACATGAACAGTAACATAATAAAAAAAATAGTAACATGAACATGAATTTAAAAAAAAAAAAAATATATATATATATATATATATATATAGAGAGAGAGAGAGAGAGAGATTTGAATTTGAATTTTAAATTTATGATGGAGATTTTATTGGCATATTTTAATAGACCTTGAATTAAGGGATAACAATTTCTAAAATAGGAAATTAATTTAACTTCCTTTCAAGTAAGGGTATTTTTGAGATAAAAAAAAAAAAAGTGGACTTAAGTCATTACATATAATTTTAAACATGAACTTAGCCCCTTATAAGTTTCCTTGCAGGACTTATTTCCAAACAAGTACATTTAAGGGGACTCACTTCCAATTTTCACTTTAAACTCATGTTCATGGGTTTCATGAAACCCGGTGGGGGGTGGGTTTCATATGGGGGTTAAAGGGTGGAACATACAAAATGTCATTTATCTATATAATAAAGTAGCTAGATTGGTTTGTCTTGAGCTTTTCGCGGCTCAGATCATTTTCAGGTTTTTGATCCAACGATCCTAATGCTAAATTCTCTCTCCCAATTTTTGAACAAGACTTTTATTCCTTCCACAATTCTAAGACTTCGATATCTCTTATAAGTCTCTCTCTCTATCTCATACTACACATTAATTAGATCATTAATTATGACTCTATATAATTACAGATTATTTTTAAAATTTTTAAATAACAAATGAATTTTAAATACAGATTCTTTGCATCAAAACAAGTTGAATGACTATAATATAAGTCGTATTTTGTATTAAAATAAAAATACTATAATATTCGAATGATATAATAAGCGAATAATATATATATATATATATATCTATATATTAAGGGAGCTACCATTGTTTGTCTTGAGTTTTTTGTGGGTCAGATTGTTTGTCTTGAAAAGATTATTGATCAAATGATCAAAACTACTCCTCCAAAAAAATTTTCTGCCTAAAAATTACAAGAATCTTTTCATTTTACTAGATTATCGATTCGAAGTGATTATGATTAGGATTTGAATTGAGTAGAATTTGATTGTCGAATATAAAGTATATATTTTTGTTTAAACTTAACTTTGCTTGAATTTTACGAGTATTTAAAATTGAAGTCAAATTGAAATTGATTGTACAAATAATAAAAAATAATTAAATTAAAAAAATTATGGTGTCACTGTGAGCGGGAATAAATAAGAATTAGTTTATAGGTTTAAGATATAAATGTTAATTGAATCGAACTTAAATTCAATTCTCGATTTGACGTAATTATGCTATAATAAACGAATAATATATATATAATTTGTGATATATCTATATATTAAGTGAGTTATCATTGTTTGTCTTAAGTTTTTGTGGGTCAAATTGTTAATATTATTGATCAAATGATCAAAACTACTCCTCCAAATTTTTTTTCCCGCGCAAAAATTACAAGAATCCTTTCATTTTACTCGATTATCGGTTCGAAGTGATTATGATTATGATTCAAATTGAGTTAAATTTGATTGTCAAGTATAAATTATATATTTTTGTTTAAAATTAATTTTGCTTGAATTTTACGAATATTCAAAGTTGAAGTCAAAATTGAAATTGATTGTAAAAATAATAAAGAATAATTAAATAAAAAAAATTATGGTGTCATTGTGAACGGGAATAAATAAGAATTAGTTTGTATGTTTAAGATAGAAGTGTTAATTGAGTCGAACTTAAATTCAATTCTCGATTTGACGTAATTATGATTAAAACTCGAATTGAGTTAAATTTGACTGTCAAGTATAAAGTACAAATTCTTACTTAAACTTAAATTCGATTGAATTTTACAAATATTTAAGTTGAACTGAAATAGAAACTGATTTTAATTTCTTAACAAAAAATTTTACATTTACTAAAATTCACGTGAAACTTTTGAATATTTTCCTCACAAAAGTTACACAAACTCACATTGGAAAAATAGTGCAGAGATAATGTTATAAACTTTAGGTAGAAACCTGCAGAAACACAAATAGTTATAATTTTTTCAAATTTGAGATAAAATTTATTACAAATGTTAAAATCGTAGATGTTTGATCAATAATAATTATATTTTCTCAGATTTTTGAATTAATATGTTACAGTAGTTGTACCGTGACTTTCGTTATATAAAAGTTTAATTATATATGTTTTGCATATAGATTGAACAATATCAATTTGATCGTTGTATTGTTCAAATTATATTTGACATTGTCTTTATTTATGAACAAATATTTGTAATTTTTTACAAGTAATATAGTGCCTTCAGGCACGGAAAATTACTAGTACTCTCATATAACTCATATATTCCAAATAATCAAATATTTATACCCCCAAATAATCAAATATTAAAATCATAAGAACACAATAAAATATACGTATACAAACATGAGTTTGAATTAGATTGGTTAAGGAGCACAATAGTCATTTATATATAAATTTATTATCATAATAGTGATATATCCGTGCGCATACCAAACATGGATATAGACGAGACTGAATGTTGAATCCCATCTTTATAAAGAAGGGTTTGAGTTTGGAAGGGTTTGGACAAGGCAATCCAAACCCCTCCCAAATAACCAACCAAACAGGCCCTTAGGGATTGTTTGGATGGATTTTTTGGGAGGATTTGAATTGGCTTCCCCAAACCCTTCCAAACCTAAATCCCTCTTTACAAAGATGAGATTCAACATTAAATCCGGTCTATACCCATGTTTAGTATGTAAGACATACACATGTAGGACTTATAGATATATCATAATTATTAATAACTATTTGTCATATAAATGACTATTTTACCCTTGATCAATCAAATTCATATCTATGTTAAGGGGTACAATTGTCTTTTGTATTCTCAACCCATCTTTTCAAACCCACCTCCCCCTATGTTTGACGAAACTCATGATCATTGGTTTAATATTCAGACCGGCTATGGGCAGGGTTTAGGAACTCATGATTGAATTTTCAATTCAAATATAAGATTTGGATGTCTTTTGAACTACTTTTCCCAAATCCATCTTATCAAGCCCCCCATACCTTTTTACCAAACAACCCCTTAATAATGCTATAGGGATGTCTAATGAAGTAAAGTGTATTTATATACAGTTCCCCTAGACGGCTTCATGAAGCCACATCATGTATTTTCTTATTATAAGATTCTTCTACCTTTCATGAGTCCCGATCGTCAAGTATATATCTATGATAAATAATATTAGACAAGTAACTATCAGTGACTTCAAAATTTTATTAAAAAATAAATAAATATGACCAGGTTCTCATTTGAATATTAGCTTGTGATTACGCATCATTGGCGTGCCCTTGATTTATTATTAACTAATGAGGAGTCGATAAGATTAAATATTGAGTGTAATAGTTATATTATTTTAATATTATTAGGTAATGTAACTGTTCAATGATAACTCAATAATTAGGCAAAATAAAACTCATTTTTTCAAATAATCACCCTTCATGCAAGTGAGGTGCACTTACTCACTTGTTTGTTTATTATTGGACGGTTATACGACATGATAATGTTAACGTGATGTAACCGTTATACCTAATATTTACTCAGTTGGTAGTAGTTCTAGACCTCCAGCTAGTGACGGTGGGATGGTATTTTTGAATTAGATCATCTCGAGAAAGAATTGAAAACATCATGAACAGGTTTATTATTAGATATCTGATAAGAAATATAGGGATTTAACAATATTTGGTGGGTTTTCAATGACAATATTTAATCTTTTTAAATAAATAAAAAAATGCATAAGATTAAATATTGTCTATTTCTCTATTATATTGCTACTTCGTGCGAGATTCTTGATTAAGGAAGGTTTTTTTTGGGTAAGTAAGGATTAAGGAAGCTTCCTTAACATGATTAACGTAATCTCTTACGCATTAATGTCAGGCGCAGCATATGTGGTATTAATTTCTCAGCGACTAATTAATGCTATTAGTTTATTCTATACGTACGGCAGTCCTCCTACATGAAGGGGGATCGGTTGGATGAGTGAGTCCCATCAACTTTTTTAAATGAGACCCACTGATCCAATGGTCCCCTTCATTTGAGATGTAAATTTGGATTGCAGATTTGAGTTACATAACTTTGCTCTTATTTCAATAGTTACTCATTAAATATGCATTGATGGGGAACTTATAAGATTCAATAATTTGTATATAAACTTAGAATATCAAGATGTTTAGTTTAAATGATATCAGTTTAAACTATGATAATTTATTTACGGATTCTTTTTCTTGATAGCACGATGATAAGGTCTCTCTCCCTCTTATTCTTTGTAGTGACAAGAGGCTTTTAATGGGACTAACCGAATTAGGGTATAAAGTAGATAAGAAAGACTTATCTCATTATGGCTACTGTTAGATACCGAAGGTCTATACTTTGTTGCCTTAGTTAGAACAAAATAAAAGATGTGCATAAGACTATTAAAACAGATCACATAATATATACTAGTTATTGTATGTGCCTGAAATACAGAGTAATAAAAAATAGTAAACAATAAACATATTTGTATTCATATCCAAAATCAAATCACAAACATAGATGAGAGATAAATGAATTTAAGCATCGATTGTAGTAGAAGTGAGAGGTGATGGTGGTAAGAGACGGTGATGGTTGTGGTGGGTGGCAATGACCTTGATGGCGGTGGCGGTGGTGGTGGTGGTGGTGGCGGCGATGGCAGTGGTGGTGGTGGCGGCGACGGCGGCAGTAATGGTGGTGGCGGTGGCAGTGGCGGCGGTGGTGGTGTCGGCGACGGTGGTGGTGGCGATGGTTGCGACGACAGTGGTGGTGGCGGCGACGGTGGTGATGGCGATGGTGGTGACGACGATGACGATGGCGGTGGTGGTGGTGGTGGTGGTGGCGGCGATGGTGGTGGTGGGGGTGGCGACAACGACGACGGTGGTGGTGGTGGTGGTGGCGACGACGGCGGCGATGGTGATAGCGACGACGGCGGTAGTGGTGGTGGTGCCGATGGCGATGACAACGGTAGTGGTGGTGGTGGCGGTGGCGGAGGCGATGGTGGTGGCGGTGGCGATGGTGGTGGCGGCGACGACGACGGTGTTGGTGGCGGCGACAGCGGCGGTGGTGGTAGAGGTAGTGGTGGTGGTAGAGGTAGTGGTGGGACGGTTTCAAACACTATTTTTTTAAAAAAAAATACTTATGAGAAATAATTTCTAGAAGTACTTTTCAAAAGTCACTCCAAACACTCTCTTAGGGGCCTATTTTTTCTATTAAATTTAGGGTGTTAATATTAGCCGTTAGATTAACTTTAAAGTAAAATTTAAAGCGATTTGAACTGCGAAATGCAAAAATTATTTTGTTTATCTTTTAAAATTTGAATTGTAAACTGCTTTATTATATATATATATATATATATATATATATATATATATATATATATATATATATATATATATGTTAAGTATAACATGCATGTTTGAACCAACCAGATCTTCGGCTCATTTTTGACAAATTCAGGAATAATTACTCATAAATTGAAGCTCAATTTTGAAAAAAATTCGACAAAACTCACTTATGTAGATTAAGTTCTACTTCAATTTATGTTGATGATCTATCATTGAAATAAACGGAGAATTTTTTTTATAAAAATCGATTATCTAATCAGTGTTGGTGAATATTCACAATGTACTTAAAGGAGGATGAAGATCCTGTGGTGGGTTTTCAGTTGGTTGACTTTTAAAGGTGGACTCGCTTCCATTGCAAGTTGAAAGAGCAACTTGCAATTTGTGTAGTGACTCATGACCAAATGCATAGCCGTACATGTTCCTTCGATTTGATTAACCGGCCCCAAGATTTCTATATTTATCATATGTGCTTTTAACTACCACCATTTGTTTTAGATAGCACTAATGGCTTATCTTATTCTTATTGGTGAATAGTATGGGACTGCAAATTTATATATATATATATATATATACACAGAGAGAGAGAGAGAGAGAGAGAGAGAGAGAGAGAGAGAGAGAGAGAGAGACCAGGTCAGTCATGGAGCCGGCGGCTTCTCTTTGAACTCCAATCAGCCGACATGGTCTTCAATTTATGGTTTTGAACATTTAAAAATTAATTCAGAAGTGTTAAAATGGAAAAAATCTCTATTTTTCTTCCATGTAATCATGAAGTTTGACAGTGAACATGTTGCCATTTTCAGTTTAAAAATGGAAGATTGCTTTAAAGTTTACACCATGTTCATTCAAATTCGAAATAGTATGCTTGGTGTCAAATGACCGCATGGTGTATCAGCATTTTCTGATAAAAGGAGACAAAATCTTTCATTATTTTGAGGAAAATACTGTTTGGACCTAATTTGAGAATCTAATGATGTACAACCATTGGATTAATTGTGTGCTCCATCTAATATTAGAACTTATAACTAATCTAATAGTTTCATTGAAATCACGTCATTATATTTTCAAATAAGGTTCTATAGCGTTGCACTTCCTTTTAATCTTGATCTTCTCCATTTATGAGAAGTACAAGAATGATGGTTATTTTCAGCTTTTCAGGGTCAGCATTACCAAAAGTTTCACCTGGAGTTACAGGCATTGTCCTCTCCCATTTCAATTTCTGAAACATTGGCTCTTCCTACATTAAAGCCTGCTACTTACTAACTTTTATAATCCGCAGCTGAAAATCACTAGTCTACTGTTATATCATGAAATTAAGACACAAGACAAATGGTACCGAGTTCAAACAATATAATTTAACTCGAGGCCTGTCGAGAACACCATATATAAGTAGCTCTGCATTCAAGCTCTTTTTATAAATCAAAGTATATTCTAAAAGTGACAAATGGTTTTTGGTTCTTCCAGGCCACAATTTTTTGAATTCCTGTGGTAGTCAACATTCCATGAAGTTTTTGAATTCCCTGGAAGTAGCAAAAACTATGCTTGGCCTACCAAAAAAAATATTAAAAGACCCCAGCCCTTCTCTGCTTTACAACTAATATAAGCCCAAAAAAAAAAAAATTTGAAAAAAAAAGTTATTAAATAAGAGAATGATTAATTATTTAGCTAAATCACCTAATCAACACAAAAAATCTTCCTTGTTTTCGGCTTTGAGTGGCTTATCTTCCTCAATATCTTTGTTGCCATCAACAACTATGGCTCCAGTCAGTTGTTGAGCTCTCTTAGCTTCAAATTCCCAATCTGTCCGAAGTAAAACAACCAGCATGGTCACCACACACGAGGCCTGGGCGGCGAAGAGACCCAACCATAGCCCTTCAAAGTCGAACCCAGCAAAGAAAGCTAAGCCGACTGCAACTGGCGTTCCAACAAAGTAGAAGCAACCCAAGTTAATATTTGCTCCAACTTTAGGCCTTGCTGTTCCTCTCAACACCCCACAACCTGTTGTTTGTGGGCAGTTACCCAACTCACAAAGTCCAATTATTGGCAAAACCAGTGATGTTAAAGCTATGATCTCTTTATCCTGAGTGAACATGGTAGCCCACATGTTTCTCACAGTAAATGCAAACAAGAGTGCTGAGAAACCCAACATGAAGCTACAAGAGAGGGCCACAATTGCTGAAAGCTTTGCCTTCATTGGCTGGCCCGCACCCAGTTCGTTTCCCACCCTGGTTGAGACACTGAAGCTGAGAGAAGATGGAAATATGTAGATCAGTGCGGTGGTTTGAATTAGAACACCCATTGAAGCCACTGTTGCTCTTGGGTTCAACAAAAACCCACAAAGCAATATCATGATTTCATACCACCACCATTCGAGGCACACAGAAATGCAGCTTGGAATGGCTAAATTTAGCAGAGATTTCCAGCCTTTCAAGCTCTCAAACGACAACCCTCCCCATGTCTTTTTGTATACACCAGATATTAGTATGTAGATGATCAATGAAGCTACAAGATTGAAGTTAGTCCAAACACCACTAAGAGCAACACCTTTAATCCCTAGACTAAGCCTTAAAACAAGAAAATAATTTATTGGTATATGCAGAAGACTTGCTAGAGTAGCACAAAACGTTAGAGGTAAAGTTATAGATTGAGTTCGAAGATATATTCGAAGTGGGTGTAGTAGAGATTGAGCTAAGAGGTCAGGGAGAGAATACAAAAGGTATGATTGAGCTTCTGTAGCTATTCCTTCATCTTGGCCACAAAAGAGTAGAATTCTCTTCATGTTAAACCATAAAATAGCTATTGGAAATGAAGTAAGCATCAGCAAAAGCACCGTTCTTTGCAAGGAAAGACCGAGGACGGTGTGTTTCTTGGCACCAAAAGCTTGGCTACAAATGGGCTCCATTCCCATGGCAAGTCCAGAAAGAATTGAATAGCCAGTGATATTAGCGAAGCCAACGGCAAGCGAACCACCGGCTAAGGCGAGCTCGCCTAGGTGGCCGAGGAAGAGCATAGAGATCATTGAACGAGAGTAGAGTAAAAGGCCCGTGAGTATCATAGGAAGAGCTATTTGAGCAATAGACTTTACTTCTCTGACGACAAGAGAGAGATGGTTTGTGTGGGGTTTCTGGGTTTGGTTTGGTTGTTGGTGCTGTTGCTCTGATGTCGGGCTTTTGGGGATCAAGAGGGTGAACATGTCGGATTCTGGGTCTTCTGTTGGGAGATGGTAACGTTGGTTTGCGTTGCATTTGCAGCAGAGAGGAGACGATGTTAGCTGGCACATTGTTGTGTCTGTGACTCTCTGTGTGTGTGTCCAGAGAGAGAGAGACAGAGACGGGGGGAGAGGGAGAGGGAGAGGGAGAGGGAGAGAGAGAGATCTGGGGGGTTTTAGAATTTAGGAAGGTGATGGGTTTTTATAGGGTTTTCCGGGAGACGGCCTCTACAAAGTAAACCACCACCCCGAGTTATTTATCATATAAATTTTTAATAATATTTACCTATTTACAACAGTTCTATACGTATTCACAACAACCCCGTTTTTAATCTTTGATCGGATAAGACAATATTATTGTTTCAGTCAAATGTAAAAAAGGTGTTAAGTCCAATAAATTCACATTAAAAACGGAATTGTTGATCCCACTCTTTAAAAAGTATCACAATTTAATAAATAAGTTCAAAAATATCACAGAACATATCAATAATATTGTTTAAAATTTGTCCGGGCTAACTTTTTGGACGAGCTTTGGTGTCCTCTTGTAACCGGCCTGCAATAGTATATGTGTTCATGTGTTTGTTTTGGAGAGGGAAAGAGAGAGAGAGAGAGAGAGAGAGAATGAATCTTTTTGCTGAACTAAGATTTGAGGTATTTGGGTGTATTTTCCCCCCTAAAATAACAGTATGTGAGGCTTCTCTCACACATAAAAGTATTTTCCAAACTGAAAAAGAGAGTCTGCATAAATGATAGCACTTGTGCTGCTTCATTATAAAATGAGAGTCAAAGGCTACAGTAGCGTTTTCGATTAGAATCCATGAGGGACAACTTAACATGATTCCAAACCATGAGACAAAACATCTTTGGCCGTTGAACATACCCATTTTCTGAAATGATAAAGTGCTTATAAGCCCAATTTATATGTCTGATCCGGTGTGATTATGTATAAAATTAGTCATAGATTAAAGCTTTTTGACAGCCAGAATTTTGTCCATTTTGTCTCGGATCAGCGAAAGCGCCAGTTTAAAACTTAATACTACAATTGTTAGCTTTAATGTACCACCAAAAGGCGTCCTTGTTGGATACCGTCTTGTAGTTCTATGAGGTATATATAACAAATTAAAGAAGTTTTCAACCTGACTGGGGAAAGGTGTTTGTGGCCGCTCTAATACATAAAAGTTTATGCATAGGAGTTTTGTCAATTAAACCAGGTTTGGTATCCACTTTCGGTGGGGTTCACACCTTTGAAAATTTAAACGGGATGGGCCGGATTTTAACCCAAAATCTGAGCTTGTACCACATAAAAAGTACCATTAATCTTCAAGATCTACCCTTGATTTGTCTGAACTACTAGTATCATAGGTTTAATGGTGTATTCTTCGATTTAGTTCTTGTCAACAACTACCCTACTTTACACTTTGTTTTATTTTTTTGATATGGCACTTGCTAGCTACTTTTTTATTCCTTACAAACAGAATATTACCATCCTTTAAACTCTAATACCACTGCTAAATTCTGGACTTAGATTACAGATGGATGCAAACCTTAACCAAAAAGATTTAAGCTAAAGACATAGCTTTGAATGAGTTTCGTCACACTTTGTATATTAAACCCTATTTTGTTTTCTTACCCAGTCGACGTTGCCTTTCGGCTTTCACACGTGGGTTCCAAGTGTCTTATAGGTTCAGCCAAAATGGGTAACTTATGGTTCTTTTCATGTGATAAGTAAAGTCGGCTGGGGAGGGGTTGGGGGGAGGGGGGAAGAGAGAGAAGAAGGGGTGGAGGGTTTCCAATTTTATCTTAAGTCCTACTTCTACACTATTTCTTCACACCAATCAATATAAATATTAAGTAAGAGATTAATTGAGATATGCGTAAGTTGGTTCGGTACTTTTAACTGTCAAATCAAAATATATACAGTGACACATTGCCAAGTGGACGACACTGGGCGTTCTCAACAGTGAAAGGGGTGTGGTCCTTTATATAAACAGTCTCCAACCCTTTTTTTTTATTATGAGGCCAATAAAATGGGACCATTCTTACATATAGAGACAAAATCCTGGTCGCATGAAGGTGTACAAAATTCTTCACAAAAGGAAGTCCACAACTTTGCATGCCAAGACCTCCGTTCATAACACCTTTCTTTTTCTTTTTTGATAAATCGTTCATGACACTTTACTTGACCCACAGATAATTGAGTTCCCACTTCCTATTCTTAGTCATTGTGGGCAGATTCTAGCTTCCCACAGATAACAATGGTCATAGTTTTTCTTTGAAGTTAACAAGAAAAATGGTGGTCATTTTGTTGTAAGATCAAGTGGAAACCTATGGACACCTCGGTATTATAGTTAGAAAAAGTTCGTCCAATGTAGTACATAGAATACAAGTCATCATGTTTGGGCAGTATTGAACCAACAAAACAAAGGGATCAACTATGAGAATCTTCACATTCCCTGGTGTCAATCGAGTCACATATAGAGATCAAACATACAAAAATCTTCAAATATGTATGCGTAAGGGTGTCAATCGAGCCATCTTGTTTCACTTTCGGATTGTGTCATCTTCATATGTTGTCATTTGGGTCTGTGTTTTTTTTGGTATCGAATTCGTGTTGGGTTAATGTCGATTTACATGACCCATAAAAAATTGCCATGTGTGTGAGTGATCACCCCCCACTAAGACTCTGGTCTGAGTCAAAAACTAGAGTCACGGCCGTAATAAACAAGCACAGACGACCAACCCACTGCTTTCAGTATTAGGTTTTACATTGGACAAGTGGAATGCTCATGGAGTACACTAAACGATTTTTATGAAACATGTGATTGGTAGTGTGAAGAGTTCGTCTTACAAGCACCGTCCTAACAGTAAAAAGTGGTTCAGATAAGTGACAACAAAGATAAAGATCTGAAAAGGATAAAAAAAAGAAGTTCGAATTGTATTCTCATCCACAACACTAATTCTCTCGCCACATGTAATGGGTAGAATTTGGATCGTTTCAAGTTGGGTCAGAATTCGATTTTCAATTATTATTTTGAAGTTCATGCAACAATTTCAAGGATTCCGTCTTCACCAATTACACATGTACTATAAAGAAATCTTGACTGTACAATTCTCATCTTGTGACAATCTCGGGCCGAAAATCATTAAAAGTATGATTCCACACCTAGTCTTATATTTAGGTTTTCTCAAATGTGAACAAAGCTTTATAGTTCTAGATTAGTTCTAGATTGCACTAAGCTTTATGAAAGATTCATAAACCATAGTATAATCCTCTACTAACATTCAAATTCCTAACAAGGACCCATCAAGTATGACAATTTTCTTGCAATAACATATATCAAATGGCCGGTCTTGTGACTACTACTGCACATATAAGGTCAAAAAGAATAAGGGTATTATCAACATCACAGCTTCTCAAAGTCTCAGTCTATAACTACATTAGTCATCAATGTCAATAATTTAATAGTATTGTCGTCTTAAACAAGTTATTTATCGATATCATATCTTTTTCTTTAACTCTACCTGTCATCCATACAGATTTTTAGGCGGTGTTTGGTTAAGATATTAAGGGAAAATTTTAGATTAAATTCATCCAGTCACAATTTATTACCAAATTTGAATCAAGCGATAGAGTCCAATATTACTCCGTTATCTAATCCCACGTATTTTGTATTAATTAATACCATGTGATAAATTGTATGAAACAAAACATGGTTGTTGTCAAATATAAAAAGATGGTCGGAGTACCTATAATTGGTTAGAGAATCATTATATAATGTTTTTTTTTTTGTTTTTTTAACATCACACATTAATCGCTCATTCAAACATGAAATTAATATTAGAATAATGACTCGTCCCCAATCCAAACATCAATCCATGTCTAGATTAATTGAAATAACGTAAAGTGGTTGACAGATTATTATCCAAAATTGAATGAATTAAAATCAATGGTCTTGTCTCATCTTGTATAATATCGGAAATAGACACTTCGTTTACATTATTGTCCTAACAACTCAAAACAAAATAATATGCTTAAAAATTATTTTTTGGTACCATAGTCGAAATCGTTTCTAACTAAGAACTTAGAAATAGAATCATCGAAAAATACCTTTTTGACTTGTCTTCGTCAAGAAATCCATTGCATTTTTATCTCTTGTGTCGTCTTCACTGCACACTAAAACCAAACCCCATTTGTGTTTTTAGTGGAAGAAAGAAACAGAAGCTGTGTGAAACAAGGGAGATTCGGTCGTCTGGTGGACGGAGGTTCGGGTTTGGTGGGTTTGGGGCTGCCCCATATGTCAAGCTATGAGTCTTCCACAGCTCTCGGTGCATGCGAGTCTACGACAATTGTCGGTTTGTGTGCCGTACTGACCGGGTGATTGGTAGACTTTGATTTGATGATTGACCTAATGACATTTTTGGTTGTTAAGTAGTGACAGTAATCATGGTAATGCTTTCAGAAGAATTGACCCGTGCAGTTTAGCGTGACCAAAAAGGGAGTATATGTGTCGTTTTGTATTTAGATTGTGTCATTTTGAATTTATACTTTTTTGGTTATTTAACGGTAAAGATTATTTGGATAAGCTTACATGCACTTCGACTAATACTCACTTCGATCCGGTCTGATAGAACGAGGGTATTCATGACTCTCATATGGCTTGGTCCGAAAGAATTACCAATATTCAAATTTAAAACGTTTAGATTTACAGTTAATTTCTATTACCATTTGAACTACGTGACTCTTGGGGTATTCTAAACTTGTATTGAGTACTAATTATTTCACCCATTAATCTCTGTATCAGTTGTGTTATTATTAATGGGGGATCAACATATATACAAATCTAGCAAAAAAAATTGCTTCTCTCCCAACCAAAACTATAAATTTTCATAGACTAACACCCCCTACCCACCCACCCACCTTGGTCTATATGTATATGGTTGCCATCATCAAAAACTTAGAAATCGTGTTATTCTTGTCAAAATCGTGTTACTCTTTTCAAAATCGTATTACTCTTTTCATATTATACTAGTTAGATTAGTTGATTGTGTCAAAATCGTGTTACTCGTGTAGGTAAGGTCGTATCATTTATTAAGGTAGCCCCACGCGGAAGAATGTGAGATTCTAAGCAATTAGAGAATGGGTTTGGTTTAGAAAATATCCTTCCGAGTCTTTTACTATCCTTTTACATAGTCACAAAGCATAGGACAGGACCTCTGCATGAAATTCAAATTAAGAAATCTATTGGACCAAAAAACTTATATATATATTAAGAAATTTAAAATTTCGATCAATGTAGAATGTACATATATTAAATCGATTAGACACCTCTATATTTTCCTCGGAATTTAGAATTAGCTTATAAGTAATGTATAAAAATATAAATTCTCAAATCCGTTTTGTAAGTCCACAAGATCGTTTCTCGTGTTTATAGAAGCAACTGTCCCTGTAATCCCCATCGGTTTTGGTAGGGGATGAAAAATAAGGGGGTTGATTTTTATTTAAGTATGGATGGAAATGTAGAAGAAAGAAAAAAATATAGATGTATATTTTATTATTGTATATCTATATAATAAAGTAGCTTACAATTCAAATCTCAAAAGATAAACAAAATGACTTTAGCTATTCGCGGTTGAGATCGTTTTAAATTTTACTTTAAAGTTAATCTAATGGCTAATATTAACACCCTAAATTTAATAGGAAAAATAGGTCCCTAAGAGTATGTTTGGAGTAATTTTTTAAAGTGCTTCTAGAAATTATTTCTCTTAAATACTTTTAAAAAAATAATAGTACTTGAAACCACCACCACCACCACCGCCACTGCAACCGTCGCCGCCACCGCTACCACCACTGCAACCGTCGCCGCCACCGCCACTACCACCACCATCTCCGCCGTTGCCATCGCCACCATCTCCGCCGCCACGCCCACCGCCGTCGCCGCCACCACCACCACCACTGTCGTCGCCGCCACCACCACCGCCCCCACCGCCACCCCACCCCGTCACCACCACCGCTGTCGTCGCCGCTACCACCACCGCCACTGCCCCTACCGCTACCACCACCACCACCACCACCAAACCCACCGCCCCTACCCCCCGCCACCACCATCGCCCCCACCGCCACCACCATCGCCACCATCACCATTGCCATTATCACCGCCACCTCTACCACCACCGCCGCCGCCGTCGCCACCACCACCACCGTCATTGTCACCCACCACAACTATCACCGTCTCCTACCACTACCACTGCCGCCCACCACCTCTCACCCCTACTACAAACCGATGCTTAAATTCTTTTATCTCTCCTCTATGTTTATGATTTGATTTTGGATATGAATACAAATGTGTTTATTGTTTATCATTTTTTATTACATTGTGCCTTCAGACACAGACAATAACTAGTATATATATAAAATAAATGTGTACATTATATGGTTAGATGTATCCATAAGCTGAAATACTCACGTATCATATTTCTCGACCTGAAAAATAGGTTCGAAACTCAATAGGTCTGAAAGATGGTTCGCCCTTCCCTTCAATTTTCCTCAATATAGTGCTAGATGAGTGACATGTGTAAAATTTTGAATTTCAATGAATAAGTAGTTTCCTCATTCATTTTGTTGTTGTTGGACTGTTAATCATTATTAAGAAATTTTCTTCTAAGGAAAAAATCTTGTCTATTAAAATTTTAAATCTTATACATGTCACTCATCTATGTATTAAGGGAAATTGAAGGAAAAGATAAAAAGAGGGGATCCGAATACTCCATAATGAATAAGAGATTTTTTATTTTGGGAGATTTCTCCCAAACAATCTGTTATCGAAACGTGTTTTAAGATGACGGAAGCAGTACGTACCAGTCAAAAGTCTGGTGGATCAGACGAGACGACCTTACGATAATTTTTGGGGGGTGGGCCCAATCTCCATGACCGACCGACCGACATACATGGAGAGCCATGGCTGGTGGTGATGATTTGTGTGGGGGTACAATTACATTACATGCGGTGCGCAGAGCATTATCCATGTCCTGGTTGGTTTCTGCTCCAATACAATCCAATCCGGGTGGGGATATTCCAGTACCAGAGACGTACAGTACAGGACATTTCACTCACCCAAGTGCGAAACAAAAAGGACCTCCTCCTGTACCTGCATTCTGTCTGAAAAAAAGTATACGCACCCACGACACCACAACATGACACTACCATGTCGTGCTTATAACCAATGAAAACTTGGCACAACCCTTTTTGTGTAATATACACAATACCATTACCAGGTCATACTTGCCGAGCACTCGCTGGCTCAAAATTTATTCAATTCATCTCTAACCTATCAATGGTTATAATGTAAAATCAAATACAAATTCGTGTTGGATTCCTGAGTTTGTAATTCCGTTTATGATCCATACACATCAAGGTCAAAATCATCCTCTAATTTCATGTTAAGTAGTAAATTTTATTAAAAATTACTAACTCTAATACTTAACATCATGTTTAATAAAAAAAAAAAAACTGAAAAAATGAACAAATCAATTTTTCTTCTGACTCACTAAAATTAATTCCTCCAAAATAAAAAATAAAAATAGATAAAAAATTAATTATACATTAAAATATATATTAATTATCCATATATTATTTGATATATACATATATCATATTTATCAATTACATATTAAATATACATTAATTTCATATATAAACATAATAATAAAATATATATTTATATTTTTTTAATAAAAATTTAAAAAATCAAAAAATTCAAGATTCAAAAATATAAAATATATTTTTTTTTCATCTTATTAAACACAAAAATCAATTCTTCTTACTTTTCATCTCTTATCAAACACAAAAGAAGGATCACTCATTTTCGATCCTTCCAACATTTTTTCATCCACCGTTCCAAACAGACTATAAGCATAAGCATCACCCTGATCCCAGAATTTCAGCTTTGGAAGGGATCGTCTTTCCCCTTGCTAGTACAAACCACACTAAACTAACCTGGGCTTGGTCATTCTTCTATCCCTACAACAAAAGCCAATGAAGCACACAATATTACAACGACAACTGTAAGCCTACTATTCAATGTTTACTCTTTTTAACGAAAGCCATCTGACTCCCACTAATGATCCGATCCCTGTAAGTTTCGTACAACAAATTCTGATAAGTAACGATAAATGCAATGTTATTCAATTTTACCGTGTCCCTATTAGAGAAGCAACTCAACATGCAGTGATGCATACCAAGCCTTGTACAGATAGATGTTTCTTGGAAGTCTCAACCTGGAAATGGACAAACTCACAAGGGGCAACATGAAATCAACCAGCCAAAGTGAAATATCGACAAACTGAAGTTCTGCACAAAAACTATCTGATAATAACAAAGCAAACAAATTAAGTAAATGGCAGTACTAATTTCAAGATCAAGCAAGCGTTGCACGTCTGTCTCGGTCTTTTTCATGTTCAGAACCAATCATGAAATCCATTACATTGAGAGCATTGATTTTGAAAACAGCACCTAGGAGACTAACAAAATACTAACTAGTCAGCAGCACTTGGCTTTAACAACACTGGACTGCAAGAAAACTGCATCCTATTACCAAAGATGAACGAACAAGATTTTCAGCTGATCATGATCGAGATCTCTCCCGTGAACGACTGCATCGTCAGTACAGAAGAATGTAAGTTTCACATTTATGTAAACAACTACAAAACATATATATGCATCGACCAAATCATGACAATTCAGAAAATATACAGACCTTCGGTATCGGTCATGCAAGGGGCTTTCTGTTGCACCATACCCGGGACTGTCCCTCGGGTCTGGCTTAGTATTTGGGCTGGCGCTGCGATGATACTCATCATCAGGACTAACCCTCTCCCTTCGAGGACTTGGGTCAGCCCCATGACCATATTCAGGGCTTACCCTCTCCCTTGGGCTAGGTCCACGGCCATTGTCAAAAGTAGGCCTGCCTCTTCGAGGACTTGGGGTGGGACCACGGCCATAATCTCTTTCCCTTCCATTGGGACTTGGACTAGGGCCACGACCGTAATCAGGACTAGCCCGCTCCTTTCGGTACGGACTTGGGCTACGGCCACGTCCACGGCCATAATCAGGACTTCCCCTCTCCCTCCCATAGGGGCTCGGAGATCGTCCCCTGTCATAACCTCTCCTCCCAGGTGACCTATCCCGATTTCTATCAGGGCTATGTCCATTCTTCCTTTCATCATCATCTTTGATTGCATACTCCACTGAAATAACTCGATCCATCAGCTTACTGCACATCAGAGAATGATACACAATCTTAGCTAGATAGAAATTTGATATAAACAACAGACATCCAGCAGAGAAGTAAAACAAATCCAGCAAAAACAATTGCTTGTTCAGCAGAATCTGTCACATCTTCAGGCATGAAAGTTCTACCATTGGACCGACTAATTTAGCCAAGACAATTGAAAAAAAAATTTGCCAAGATCCCTTAAAGGAGAACCTACCTCATGTTTGTAGCATCCAGAGCTGTGGAGGCATCCTCCTGTGATTCAAACTGGATAAATGCAAAATTTCTTCTGATCCTAATGTTCACGACTTTCCCGTATGGATCAAAGTGCCTCTCCAAGTCCCTTTCCTTGGTATGATACGGATCAAAATTAATAACGAACAGGGTCTTGGATGGTCTCGTATTCGTTGAAGATCTTCTTGAACTCTCAGGCCTTCTAACGCTACGCTCTTGCTGCAGCAAAAAATTATTCAGCAATGCATGATTGCAAGAGTAAACAGAGAGCAAACACAAAAAATCACAGTACTGCTCGTACCTTTGTCCACTCAACACGAAGCCGACGTCCCTTTCTTCCAAATTCCCTCCGGTCAAGTCCTCGAATTGCATCCTCGGCATCTCTCTCATCATCCATATAAACAAACGCAAATCCTAAACCAACAAAGTAAAAGCACAAAAACAAATGCCTTTATACCCCATAGTTCTAAGAAACAAAAACTGAGTTAAGGATCCCCATGTGAAAGGACTTTTTAATCCGAGATCGCATTTTTTCCTTTTAAAAATATGCAAACCATCTATACTTCCGCCCCAGAATAAAATAGACCGCTCTGTGAAATCCAGAAACTATGACCAGTAAAATCAGTAACAGACCTTGCATGATGAATTATGTGGTGTCAAGGAACAAGAATCCAACGGTGGATGTCTCATGGTGATATAATGAAAAGTGAGTGCCTTCTCCAATTATTCTGTCAATTTATTCTGCTGCCTCTGCTTCGAGGTCGGTATGGTTTCTAGCTTGTGACATGTCTGAAAATGAGGGCTGGGCAAAAGTCATGAGGAATGGAAAGCAATAGTCTTGAGGAAAATGTGTGATGGCGATGCCATAGTGGATCAGAGTGGCTCTTCTTGAAAACAAGAAGAGGATGCACGGCACGGCCAGGAAATGGAATGCAGAAGGTCCCATCCATCAGCCAGGAATTGTATGGAGTCTATGGACATTCCAATGTAATCCTGCGTCAAAGAATTAGTTGAGTATGGGGGTTTTACCCTTTAAAAAACATATCTTTTTTCTTAAGCATATCCTGACACCCCCCCTTATAACTCAATAAGGAAGGATAGTGGTTGCCAAGTTAGGTCATCTGGATAATGTTGCACCACGCTGCATCAAAAGCCATCCAATTTAGTACCAGATTCGGACATTGCTGAATGATCCCGATGCTGAAGAATCCACGGTGTTGTTGTGACATGATTTTTGCATGATGACTTTAATTTACAAAACAGGCAAATTTTGTTCAATTCTTCTCAACTTCAAACTGCTTGTGCTATCCTACCCATGTTGCATACCACAGTACACATCAGGTTAACATCAGCCACCCCAACACAGATACTGACAGCAACAGCATCTTGACTTCTTGAAATTACATTAGTGGATACCAAATCGGCTGCCATACTCTGATGTCTTAGAAAAGAGATCCTTTTCTCCTCCTCAGTCCTCACCAGTAGTCAGATTCAGAAATCACAGGGTAAATGCGCATTCAGACTTATGCCGCAGTCATGTATGAACATAGTTGTACAATAGCTCAGAAGTTATTTTCCAGTTACATATAGAAGGTATCACTTTTATTTTCTTTTTCTCTGATAAGTTATAACTGGTTTCCGTTACTGTAAGCTACGTCAGCAATTGCCCAAAGACCAATAATTGCAACTTAAAATGATACAAAACCAAGTTCAAGTGATCAAAATCTCGGAAATTTAGCAGATTAGGTTCCAAGTGAATAGTTTCAATGAGCAAAGCCATGATTAAGCCATATAAATAACAGAGCCACAGATGACAAAGCAAACTAACAGTTATCCGCCTAATAAACCAACAATATCTATACAGCTACAATAATCAAAGGAATGAACACCCAAAATAAAGGCTAAAATTACCAGACTTCATATCCACTCTATCCACCTTCCCATATCTCCTGAAAAGTCTCTCCAGGTCAGACTGCCGTGCGTCATAGTCAAAGTTTCCACAGAAAATGGGCCTCATTTCACCTAAACAGAAGATGAGGTAACTTTTGTAAACTCTTATTTCAGGGGAAGATACACACCAAGTTTCACACATTTTGACAATAATTCAAATAGGGGATTTTCATCGTATATAGTCATTTCAATCATACAATTATGGAGTCACATACAAAAAAAAAACAGAAAAAACAAGCAATCAGCAAAATGTAGACTCTTACTAGAAAAAACGGAGCATATATCCCACAAATAAAACTTCCAACAGATAACATTTCTTTTGTGTGTGGCCACTTGACCATCTTACCAGAAAATGGCTCCCAAGCAGCAGCAGAAGCATCAAAAACTAATTTCCAAGAAGAAAACTTCAATTCTCCAAAGAGAAACTTCAATTTTAGGTCTACATTGCAACATCTCTAAAAGAAAAATGCTAAAGTTAAACATTGAATCTTGGCGATATGCATAGCCAGATTAAGGCATCAATCCTTTTTTTTTTTCTAGCGAAATTTGTGCAGATCACAAGGAAAATAAATAGATTGAGGCCTCTCAATTTTCTCCTTGAGTAACTTTCCTTCAACACAAACAAAGCAATTTTTTCAAGATTTTTATTTTCAGTTCTTAATAATATTAAAACATCATTCCGAGGAGCTCATACATCAACTCTTAATGGCCTCATCCTTGAGGTGGTTTCAAAAGAATTACCCAAATAACAAATCAGTCGGCCATTAACAGATGAATTGCAACCCTTTCACAGCATAGAACCCACCATCTTGGCCATAGTTCCGCATGGGTAGCAGATAAGGAAGAAAATAGAACTCAAAAACCAAAACTTCTTCTACAAGTCAATTTTCCACAAATTGAGACCGTCAAATCTAAACATCCAAACGTCTTTTAAAACTAGTTTGACAAGTTCAGGAGACTTGCCTGACATCTGTATACCCATTTTTTTAGAAAGACATACTTCACCATCTAGCTTTGTTTCCCCAATCTTCCCAACCACCAAACCGACAGTTAAGAATCAATAGTGAGACTTTTTCACCAGCTATATAAACTTACAGTAGCAAAAAAAAAACCATTATTCTACGCTGGCTAACACTTCAAAAACATATACACAAACAAATTAGTAAGCAAGATTAGAACATGAAATCAAAGCTTTGAACAGATCGGGTTAAAGAACAATCAGATCAAGCCGTTCGTGTGTACATAACATTAGATCGGACCCTAATACTCCGTTTAAAAGCAGAGAAACATCCATTATACCAAAAAAAAAACTTTGAAATTTCAAAACCGACGATCCAAACATTGAGACGTTCATCAGAACCCCAAATCTAGGTTAATATGGTCTAATTTTGACGGAAACCAAACAGATCTAAAGAGATCACGAGAGAAATTTGCTTAAATTCGAGATCTGTTGCGTACCTTTGGAGATTGGAAACCCTAATTGCAACAAAGAGATTTCCAGCGGCGCTCGATGAGAGATCGCAACCTAAACCTTGTGAATCAATATATAGTTCAGCAAAGTATCTGATATTTATTAGGTAAGGAACCAAAAGTCCCTAAGGTTTGACATTTATTGCATTTTCGTCTCTAAACTTCTAATTTCGTCCACAATGTTTACACATTGACCCACTTTGGTCGTTATCCCTAACTTCCGTCCAAAAAATTAACAGAAAATGTCATGTGCCAAGCACATGAGGGTATTAAGGGACAGTTTAGTCATTATACTCTCAAAACTTTGGACATACATCTAAAAATAAAATAGTCTCGCAAAAAGAAAAAAAAAAGATTGTCCTCTTTCTTCTCCAACCCATTTCTCTCACTCTCTCCACAGCCAGTGACCAACCCATTTCTCTCTCTCTCTCTCTTTCTCTCCAGCCAACAACCACCTCATCTCTTTCTGCACAAGACTTCATAGTTGGAATCGAGCTCCACCATCCACCAACGCTGGAATCGAGCGTCACCACCCACCACCGCTAGAATCAAGCTACATCATCCACCACCGTTGGAATCAAGTGCCACCACCCACCATAGGCTGGAATCGAGCTCCACTATCCACCACCGTTGGAATCGAGTGCCACCACCCACCATTGTTGGAATCGATCACCACCGTTGGAATCCATCTCCTCTCTCTCTCTTCTCTCTCTTTGCCCTCTTACATTCTTGACACCTCACACACAAATACAGCACACACAAATCAAGCTACACCCTATGGTTTCGATTTCGATTTTGAATTTAAACTTGTTTCGAAAGAATTGAGGCTTGATTGCCCATGGAGGTCTTGAAAAATCCAGTTCTTAATCCATGTGGGTGTATGTGACTATGAGTTTGTGTTGTGAATATGTATTTGTGGGTTTGTGTTGTGGATGTGTATTTGTGATTTTTGTGTTGGGTTTGAGGGTGGAGACACAGTAACGAGAGAGGAGAGAGCAGAGCAGGAGATGTGTTGGGTTTGGGGTGGAGACGCAGTAACGAGAGACGAGAGAAGGGGATGTGTTGGGTTTTTGGGGTGGAGACACAGTAAAGAGAGAGAGAGATGTTTGTGTGTGAGGAAGATAGAACTCAGAAGGATTTATGTGTATGTGAGGAGAGAGAAGAGAAAGGAAGAAGAAGGTGGGTGTTTGGGTCCAAGAATAATTGTGTTTTGATATATAAATAGTTGTAAAATATCAAAAATGTCCCTTAATACCATCATGTGTTTGGCACATGACATTTTCTGTTAGTTTTTTGGACAGAAGTTAGGGGTAAGGACCAAAGTGGGTCAATGTGTAAATATTGAGGACGAAATTGACCAAATTAGAAGTTTAAGGACGACAGTGCAATAAGTGTCAAACCTTAGGGACTATTGGTGCCTTTTACCCTATTTATTAACAAGACCTGACGATTTATTGTTTCTAAAAGTGGCACGTGTACTTTTCATCAGATGAAGAAATGAATGGGTAGCTAGAAATTGAATAAATAGATGCTGAGTTCGATTCTTCACAATCTTTTGACGCTAGATGATGAGTAATTTATCTATCATAAATATCTTAGTCCCGACGTGTATGACTTATCTTTAACTAGTCTAGAGAGAAGATTATTCGAGATATGCGTAAATTGGTCCAAATACCCTGATCGATGAACCAAATTAAAAAAAAAAAATTGAATAAATGGGTCTAAATTTGGATTGAAATTTGAATTATTATTTTTTTTTATGAAGTTCGTTTTACTGATTTATCTTTCAAGTTGGTATTGATCATGCCTTTTTTTTTTCTTGATTAAAAAAAAACGTTATTAACCAAATATCAAATTAGCCTCTAGCAAGTTGGTTGGTCGGTTTAGACCTAGCTCATTGTGTTACACTTACGGGTATTAAAACATAACATGACTTATTAACGCAACATGAACACAACACAAAATTAGAAAGTTTTGATATTTCTTAAGTCACCCTTTTTATAAATAAGTGGACCCAACACGACACATTTAATAAAAGAATCAGGTATTAATGAAATAAACAATGCTCCATGGACCTTATTTAAGGACCTAATGACGTAGCTTCAATGCAACCATTGGATTAGTTGTGAGTTCCAATATTAGATGGAACCCACAACCAATCCAATTGTTGTACATCATTAAGTCCCTAAATAAGATCCTCAAATAAGGTCTAAATAGCATTCCCGTAATGAAATCAATCAAAACAAATATACGACATGACTTATTTATATAACGGTTATACACGATTTATGCACGACACGAACCCGATATGACACGACTCAGTAGACACGAATTAATAAACGAATCGAGTATGAGTGAAATATTTTTTAATACAAACCCGTTAAGACTTAACATAAACCTGCTTCACCTGACACGATTGACAGACATATTAACTATTAAAATCTCTTCTTGAATATTTATAAGAAATATTTTTTTTTTTTAAAAAAGATAGAGAATTACACCCAGATCCCTTAAGGTTTATCACTTAATCATTTAGACACTCTGACATTTGAAATATTACATACAGACTCTCTAAAGTTTGCACGCGCGTACCACTTAGACTTTTGTCGTCAATATCTGTTAGTTTATCTGTTACTAAATTATACTCAGACCCTCTGAAGTTTTTAAGAACATAATATTTAGACTCATCAAGTTTAAAATATTATACTTATACCAAAAATACTCTAATAAAAGATAGAATATCAAATATTTTAAATTTTACAATAAAAATTCATGTTCTATTATGTCATTTATTAAAATAAAATCAAAAATAAAAATTCAATTTCTCTTTAAAAAATAATAATCAGTATACAATTATACTATCTATTGGAATGTTAAAATATAATGGATATAATATCTTCTATCTTTAATTGGGATAATTTGATCATTTAATAGATTTCGTTAGTTCTGTAATTGATAAGTGGTCTAAATATAATATTTTAAATTTGAGGGTCTAAATGTTAAATACCTACAAACTTTAAAGGGTTTGAATATAATTTACAGTCTGTTTGGTAGAGAGGAAAACAGAGTGAATGGAAAATAAAGAGAGGAAAATGGGATGGATAGAAAAAGTTTCCACCGTTTGGTATGAAGGGAAAATAAGATGGAGTGGAAACTAGGGAGGAATGTATTTCCCTTCTGCCCACCAAAACTTTTCCCCCCAAATATGGGCGAAAAATGAGAGAGAATGGATCAACTTTTGGGCATGAAATGGGCTTTTACCATTTTACCCCTTATTTCATATACAACAAATGGGCCCAACCTTCTAGAAGCAAGACTCATAACAAAGGTTATATCTTTCTGTCTAGGTTGGCTACATTGCCACGTGGCAGATAGGAGTAAAAAATTTTGTTGGTCATGTGTGCTTGACATTGAGTTGACAGTAATTAAAAAATTCACTTAATATATTTTAGGGTAGAATTATAAATTGGGCATATATATTTTTCTTTTCCTTTCATTTTTTATTCAATACCAAACGATGAAAAATATATCCCTTCTATTTTTCATCCCTCCTACCAAACAAAAAAGAGGAAAAATAACTTTCTTTCCTTCATGGATAAAAATCTTATTCCTTTCACTTTTCCTTCCTTCTTTCTTTTCATCCTTCGTACCAAACGGACCGTTAGTAGCAAATTTACTAGGAGACATTGACAGCAGGCATCTAAGTGTTATGTGCGTATAAATCTCAAGGGATCTATGTATAATATTTCAAATATTAAGGATTTAAGTGATTAAGTAACAAATTCAAGAGATATAAATGTAATTCTCGCAAAAAAAATGTTACATAAAAAAAGGGTGTGAAAAAAAAAAGATGTGAGAGGGAGAAGGTTAGGCAGGTGGGAAAATAGAACAAGTCATCCCACCAGAGACTGTAAAAAGCCCAAATGATCCTACCAACAGACAATAATGCCCAAATCCAAAGCTGTGTACATTTGGTTTTCGGCCTGAACTTCGGGTCATGAAGCAAACCTAACCTCGTTGCTGGTCCGCTTGAGGATAGATAGGCTGAAACAAGGAATGTTAGAGTATTTTATGTGAAAATTTAATTTCTCATCGATTAAATAATTTTTTAATATTTTTATTGAATTATTTTTCGTCATAACTCTTACATTAAAAATTAAGTTGTTGAATTTCAAAGGTTTTAACGGCTAGTTTTCCAACAGCCATTTTGTTTACTTATTATCTGATTAAATATGGGAGTAATCACGGTGTATTAAACACATATATTTTATGTATATATATTTACATATTTCTGTATAGATGATATACAATATATATCTACTACAATCTTTCTATTACATAGATTTTTGGGCAATATTCAAAGGTGTCGTGTGAAACTTCTGTTTCATTCGATTGTGCAGATCCGAGTGAAGAAATAGTTAGGGCTATTAATCAAACTAAGTTACTCGAGCTTGACTTGAGGTCGACTCGTTCAGGCTCGATTCGTTTTCTAAACGAGCCCGAAGTTGAACAAGTTTTTAGGCTCGTTTAGAAAACAAGCCCTACAAGCTCAGCTCAAACTTGACATACTCGACTCGTTTATGTGCAAATACTGAGGCTCGGCTCGGGCTCGACTTGTTTTTAGCTCATTCAGGCTTGACTCGTTTTCTTAAACGAGCCGAACTTTAACAATTTTTTATGCTCGATTAAGAAACAAGCTTTTCAAACTCGGCTCGAGCTCGTTCGACTAACAACCCTAGCAACAGTCAATAGGCTGGGTTGTTGTATCCTGGGGACGACGCTTTGTTATCTTCTGTGCTGTGATTCTTTCATAAATGAGTGCAAATCGTCTTAAGAAAACGACCTAGTTCGCGCCTTACCCTGCCATTCACTTTATTTTTTGCATCCGATTTTTCCAACAAGGAAAATATGAGAAAGCAAAATGTTATTAGAACCTTAGGACACACCTTTTACTGAACAAATGCTAATTTTTTATTGCAAATAGACACAAATAGGATTGATAATTGAGTCGAGTTATTCGGGTTTAGCTCGGATAAGACTCGACTGGAGCCGGTTTTGAACAATTTTTTACACTCATTTAAAAAATGAGTCTAAGAGGCTCGACTCGAACTCGCAAAGATTGACGTGTTTATATGTGAAATAGTCGAATTATTTAGGCTTAGCTTAGGCTCGGCTCATTTTGTGATCAACTTATTTACTAAACGAGTTGAATTTGAATAATTTTTTAAGTTTGTTTAAAAAAATGAGCTGGTTCAAGTTGAACTCGTAAAATTCAACTTAATTATCACCCCTCGACACAAAGTTGTCCATATTTGAAGGGCAATTTTGATGAGAGATTAGGCTTCAACTTCCAAGAGAAGAGGAACAAGAATCCGATAAAGTAGCTCGGATTAGAAGCTATCAAGGGTTCGTAACACGTGATATCATTTTTTTTTATGAACGCATACAAGAGATGATACATGTAAATTTTGAACATACATCACCTAACATCATATCACAATCGCAAAAGTTCAAGAAGATCAACAAGTCTAACTCTAAGGAATACCTCCAAAAAAACCTAACTTTTGGAAGAGTGAATAAAAACTTATCAATCAACATGAAACTCCTGTTGCAACAGATATGAAATTTCAATTCATTTTTTTTAATGAACACACAAAAGAGGATACATACACATTTTGGACATATTTTAACCAACAGTTATAAATTCAGACGTTTTGAGTTTGAATCTTGGCAATCTCTTGGGGCCCTCCAATAAAAAAATTATCCATCATGAATATCCTAATTCTGATGTGGATGGTCTGCTTTTTTTAAAAAATTATTCATACTGAGAGATCAAAAATTGGCCATCAAGTTTGGCAAGTGTGTCTTGATTTTTCAACTAATTTCTTCAAAAATAGTAGTTGAAAATAAGGGGGAAAAAAGGCAATACCAGGAGACAAAAAAAAGAGAGGACAATAAAACATTAAAAGCAGTAAAGGAAAGGAAGAGAGTCGTGTTTCCTACTCGTACAACACTTTCAATGTCTTGGAATTTAACTTCATTTTCAAAGATTGTGACTACTTACCTAAAAGATGTATCGTGTTTATTTAATAACCAAGTCTTCTGCTTTTAATCTTTACCTGTGGGCCTCCTCTTCCAATATCTCGAGACCATAAACTTTTCTGATCCGATTCTACCACACATATCACAACACATGAATGTCTTGAAATTTAACTTCATTTTCAAAGATTGTGACTAGTGTTTATTTAATAACCACGTCTTCTGCTTTCAACCTTTCCCAGTGGGCCTCTTCTTCCAATATCTCCAGACCATAAATTTGTCTGATCCAATACTACCACACATATCACAACATTCATGTAGGGTTGTTAGTCCACCGAGTCCGAGTCGAATTCGAGTCAAACTTGAAAAATTTGTTTCTTAATTGAGTTTAAAAAATTATTCAAGTTCAGTTCGTTTAGAAAATAAGTCGAGCCTAAACGAGCCAAAAATAAGTCAAGCCTGAGCCGAGCCCGAATATTTGCATATAAACGAGTCGAGCCTGTCGAGTTTGAGCCGAACTTGTAAGGCTTGTTTTCTAAACGAACCTAAAAACTTGTTCAAGTTCGGACTCGTTTAGAAAATGAACCGAGCCTGAACGAGCCGAACTCAAGCCAAGTTCGAGTAGCTCAGTTTGATTAACAGCCCTACATTCATGTGACTCTTCCGACTCTTATTATTGTTAATCGAGTTGAGTCTTTCGATATTTAATATGTCTAAGCTTAATTTAAATTAATTATAACTAGTTTGAACTTAATTCCAACTCAATTCTCTAATTGAAATTTGGAATCAAGCTCAACTCGATATAATGCTCATATAGTCATATACTCAAGTTCAAGGATCTATAACCCAGTATCGGCCTAACTTATAGGCCACTAAAGTCATTGTCTGTGTCCCCACATTGGAAAAAAAAATTTGAGGCCTCAAACTAAAATTTTAAACAATAGGATACAATCTAAAATTTGTGACATAATTTAAGTATTTAATGCATTTTAACTATTGAATTAACAGTAAGTGTTAGCTTTAAATTAAAAAAAGTTCACTATTAATCTAATATATTTGATCCTAAAATTAAGTACAATTAGAATTATCGTAAAACTTTTGGAACCTTTTTCAAAAAAATCTAGTGCCCCAGAGTTCAACCTAATTTTTTTTATCCCACCTAATTTTTATATTATATGTGCTTTAAGTTTGCAGTTTTATTATTAAAATTAATTGTTTGTCGTATTATAGGTATGATTTTAATTTTACATTTTCTATAAGTTAAAATTAAGGTCATTTTTAATTAATTTGTATGCAATGTGCCAAATGACAATAGAATAGAGTGAGTAAAAGTAGTGCCCTACCTAAAATTAATTAATCATGGTTGTCTTACTAATTTTTTTTATTTAAACATAGTCATGTTTCTTAGCAATATATAACAACTAGTTATTTTTCGTGTCTGAAGGCACGGAGTAATAAAAAAAAATGGTCAATAATAAACATATTTGTATTCATACCTAAAATCAAATTACAAAGATAGAGAATAAATAAAGGAATTTAAGCATTGGTTATAGTGGGGGCGAGCGGTGGTAATGATGGTGGGCGGCAGTGGTGGTGGTGGGAGACGGTGATAGTTGTGATGGATGATGACAACTAGTTGTAATGATGGCAACTATAGGTGACAATGGTGATAGTGGTTGGGGGGCAGTGAGGGTGATGTGGTAGGGGTGATAGTGGCGATGGTGGTAAAGTGACAGCAATAGTGGTGGTGGTGGGGCACTAATGGGGTGGTGGTGGTGGGGTTACGATAGTGGAGGTTGTGGGGCGATGGTGGTGATTGTTGTTAAAGAGGTGATGGTGGGGTGCCAGTAGTGGTGGTAGTGGGGTGATAGGTGTGGTAGGGTGGCGACAGTGGTGATGGTGGTGGTGGCAGTGGTGATTGTGGTGGGACAGTGTGGCTGGTGGTGGTAGAGGTGTTGGTGTGGAGGTTTCCAAACATTATTTTTTTTTTAAAAGTACTTATGAGAAGTTATAAGTATTAAAAAAACTTTTAAAAAGTCACCACAAACACACTCTTAGACCCCTATTTTTCATATTAAATTTGGAGTGTTAATATTAGCCGTCAGATTAACTTTAAAGTAAAATTTAAAGAGATCTCAACCGCGAATAGCAAAAATCATTTTGTTTATCTTTTGAGATTTGAATTGTATTGTACTTTATTATATAAATGTTTCCTTTATAAAATTTTGGACCATTGTATAAATTTCTATTTTTTTATTCATTCAGAAAAAAATTATTTTGGTAGAGAAACTAAATTACGATATGTTTCTCTTTATATTAAACAATAACATGAATCATTGCACTTGATCTTCGAATTTGATTTTGATTAATGCAAATTTTATTTACAAAGTGTGAATTTGAAATTTTAATTAAAATTATTGTATCTCAAAAGGTAAAACAAATAATTTCTAAATAAATATATTTTAATAGTTTAATAACTATTTAATATTATTTATATTATTGAATAAATATTAATAGAGTCTTATATAATATTTTTGCCTACGGCCTCTATTTCGGTTCGACTACTCTTGCGATCACCCACAAACACAAAGGGGTTGTTTGGTAAGTGAGTATGAGGGGCTTGGTAAGATGGGTTTAGGAAAAAACAGTCCAATAGATCCTCAAAACCCTTGTTTGGATGGCTTTTTCAAGCCATGGACATCAGTCCTGACCCGATACCTTAAACCCTTGAATGTGGGTTTCATCAAACCCATGGGGTGTGTTTGGGTAGTGGGTTAAGGTGGGTTAACATCCATAAGGATAGGGTAATAAGGAAGTGGGTCCCACAAATTCTTTGCTTTGGAAGCCAAAATTGAGTCAGGATATAAATCTCGGGTCTATCATTGACCCGAATGCTACAATGCATTTTAACCCTGCTACATGGGTTAAAATTAACCCACCTCCACCATGGGTTTCAATCCTAGCCGACGGGTTATGAAGGGGTAATGACATATTTATCCACCTTTCTCTCCACCTGGGTTGAGAGCTAAAATGAGGGCGATAAAGCCTAGAGCTCTTTCTCTCGTTCTCTGTCTCTCTCGTCTCTCTCTCACGCTTTGTGAAGGAGACAAAGCCCAAAGCTCTCTCTCTCTCTCTCTCTCTCTCTCTCTCTCTCTCTCTCTTTGTGAAGGCGACGAAGCCCAAGCCCAGCGTTTCTGTTGGGATGGGTTTGGGTGCCTGAGTGAACCGAATGAAGAAGAGATCTTCACTCGCACCACCCCTAACCTCGACCGTTCACAATCACCACGTTCACAGTCACCCGCACCACCACGATGGTGGATGATTTTGAAACCCTAACATCTGTTATGAAATTAATTCCCCTCTATATCTCTCAGATATGATGTGATGGTGGGTGATTTTGAAACCCTAATACTCCTCTTTGTCTTTCAAATTTGAGTCATTTTTGTGCTGCTGGTGGTGGGTGTTTCTATTGTGGTGATAGTGGTGGTGGGTGTTTCTATTGTGGTCGTGGCGTTTTTGTTGTGGTGGTGGTAGTGGCGTTTCTGTTATGGTGGTGGTGGTGATGGTGGTGGCGTTTCTGTTGTGGTGGTGGGTATTACTTCCCCTGTGCTTTTTCTGTCCCTGCAAAACTTTCCCATCTCTCTCTCTCTCTCTGTTTTATGGGTGAACACAAAGCACCAAATTTTTTTTTTTTTTTTGGATTCGAAAACCTCAGATCAGGTCTTCATATTATCGGAGCTTTAAAAAAATTATCAATGGGTACAATGGTAAATATCTATAAAAGTTAAGGTGGAGTCTATTCAATTCAATTGTTCCTTATCAAACAATAGTTTGGGTTGGATGACATACATAACCCATCCAATTAAGTGTCTGAGTGTGTTTGGGTGGGATGGGTTAGGATACAAAAAATTTTATCCATTCCTATCCTTGTCGATTATCCAAACACACCCATGGGGTGTGGGTTTCATCAAACTCATACCTGGATTAGTAAGACAAATTTCATTTGTACCCTTGAGTTAAACAAATATAAGTATGAATTAGATTAATTAATGGGTAATATAGTATTTTATAAGATTAGCAATGCAGCACGTGAATAGTTTTACACAAAAAGTTATACAACATTAGATATATGTACATCTGAATTAAATATTATTTCAAATTTAACAAACTTAATTTTTTATTGCTCGTGTTCTATTGTAGGATTATGAAAATTTTGTACGTTCCCAAAAATTCTTTGTTCTAACTATAAGAAAGAAGATTAAAAAAAATAGTTAAAGTTCTATTTTTTTTTAGAATTTTGTGATTGAGATTTATTTTTGTGATCTTTGAGAAATTAATTTTTTTGAAATTCATTTTATAAGGATTTCACTTATAATTCTTTGAATAAAATAAAAATATTTATCAATATACTAATCATATGGAACTTTACTGTAATTAGGAATTATTTAGGTGAATTGGGATAAGATTTAATATACTAATCTATAATATATGACGAGACTAAATCTAACTGGGTCAGACCCAATAAATCAAGCAAGCTCAAGTCAGTTAAAAGGCAGCCCAAGTCCGATTCATCAATCCGGCCCAGTCCAAGATCCAAGGAGCCCGGGAAGATAAAAGCACGTGGGAGAGAGATTATCGGGATACACACTCACGAAGATCAATCTTACATTAATTGTACTTACCTTTTGTAACTATTCTCCCCGAATAATTAGTGCCCTCACACTCACTTTACCATCTCACTTTACCGTCTCACCATACTTATAAATTGTAAGCCCTTTCCACATGAGAGGACACACCTTGGTATCTCACTACACCTCTCTACACATAGCTTCTATCTCCTAGCTATTGTACCTCTCTCGGAGCCTTCTCTCTTACTTTATTCATCAATAAAGACTTTCGGCCACCGCTGTCGTTTTTCGAGAGTAGAGTAGGTCACCCGGACCGAACCACTATAGCTATTGATTGTTTTATTTATTGTTCATTAATTACTCCACATCACACACTCGACTGTTGATCTTGCACGAGACAGTTTTGTGCATTATCAGTTTGGCGCCGTCTGTGGGAAACGACTAAATTTTCTACTACCTTGCTACTCTATGGCAATCACGACTGGGTCGATGAGTCAACAACCGGGAGACAACAACCCAGCCCCCCGGGAGGAGGCTCCGCCTCCCCTCGCACCCTCGGAACCATCCACTGCAGCGACTCCCGTCGTCGGACAACAGCTCTTACAGACCATGCAGCTAATGGTAAAACAGTACCAGCAAATCATTCAGTTAATGCTCGCCCACGGACAGCACCCGGACTCCCCTCGCCTAGGAGTTTCTCCTCAGCGCGCAGGAAGTTCACATGCTCAGCCTCCTCATGTACCTGCGCAGGAGGACGAGGGAGAAAGCTAGTATGCCGATCATGAAAGCCATTACTACAACCTGACGGAGGATGTCCCCAACCAATGGGACGAGAAGATCAGAGAGGTGCAAAACCAACTCGGTGATGCCCTCAACGCCAACATGACACAGGCGCCCGAGATGGTGGACTACTTGGTAAGGCGCATTGATACCCCGTTTGTTGTAGATATTGTCAATAACCCTCTACCCTCGAAGTTCAGGATGCCTGCCACTGAGATCTTCGACAGTACCAAGGACCCTCTAGATCACCTCGACATCTATAAGTCTCTGATGCATCTCCACAACGTGCCTGAGGATATCATGTGTAGAGCGTTCCTCATCACCTTGAAGGGGTCTGCTTGACAATGGTTCGCGAAGATCAAACCCTCATCTATCCACTCCTTCGCGGAACTGAGTAGGTCTTTCGTCTCCCACTTCATTGGGGGACGCCGACACCAGAAGCTTGTTACCCACCTGCTCACCATCAAGTATGATCGGGATGAAAGTCTTTGGAGCTACCTCACTTGTTTCAACGAGGAGGCTCTCCAGATCGAGGAGCCAGACTATAAAGTAGCCCTGGCCGCCTTTAGTACTAGTCTGCGCTCTTCTAACTTCATGTTCTTCATCCTCAAGAAGCCACCCTCCAGCATGCCGGAGTTGTTGTCGAGGGCACAAAAGTATATGAACGTCGAGGATGTCACTAAGGCCAGACGAGGTGAGTCCTCCCACAGGACGAGAAAAGGAAAGACACCTGTGAAGACAAGTGGGAGACAGAGAACAAGAGAAAGAGAACCGAGAGAGTCTCTATCAAGGACTGTCTCGGTCTTGTACCTCTGAGAGAACAACAGCCTTTCACGCCACTCAACGCCTCGGTGGAGCACATCATATTCCACATATAGGATGACCCCACGCTCCGATGGCCCGGAAAAATGAAGTCCGCCCCAAACTGCAAAAATTCCAACAGTTACTGTTGCTTCCACAGCGATCACGGTCACGACACTGATGACTGCTATGAGCTCAAGAGGCTGATCGAGGAGCTCATACAGTGTGACCAGTTGAGGCAGTACATTGCTGGTAGAGGACAAGCCCCGCCACCTGGCCGGGACCAGGATGACAAAGAACGTCAGAAACCCCTCAGAGAAATCCAAACAACCTTCTGAGGGCTAGGAGGAAGAGGCGACTCCAACTCCGCCAGGAAAGTCTTGGCCCACCTATGGGACACCAAACATCTGAAGATTTTATCTATCCTTTATTGTTTCAACTGATTTATTTTGTTATTTATTATTTTTATGAAATAAAATTCTGCGAAGATTATTGTGTCAATAATTGTCTTGCTTTCATTTCATAAAGTTTGTAAACAGCTTACAAGAGTCAGAACATGACCTAAGAACAAGGTAGACAAAAAGACAAAAGTCGTCATATTCCTGACGATCAGTCACTACTCTCTCAGCCACTACCATCAAGGCTCTCTCCGTCATCGTCAACCCCTAGCGCCTCATATGGGACGAAGCCAGAGAAATCAATAGCAGGGAAAGCTACCAAGCTCTTCATAACCATCAGTAAAGGCGTAGCCCTCTCAGCAATCTCACTCCTCATCTCCATCTCAATAGAATGACTCTCTGCCACGACAGCCTTCTCCCTAGCTATACGTAGCTCGGCCTCAGCTCTAACGGCTCTCTCGCGAGTCGCCAATAAGTTCGGCCTAATCCTATCTTTGCTCCCAAGCAGTCTATTGTCCAGCTTCGCACTCTCTTACGAGTCACCAAGAAGCTCGGCATTATCTTACCTCTGCTCCCAAGCAGTCTATGTATCCAGCTTCGCACTCTCTCGCGAGTCGCCAAGAAGCTCGGCCTTATCGTACCTCTGCTCCCAAGCAATCTATGTATCCAGCTTCACACTCTCTCGCGAGTCTCCAAGAAGTTCGGTCTTATCTTACCTTTGCTCCCAAACAGTCTATGTATCCAGTTTCGCGCTCTCTCACGAGTCGCCAAGAAACTTGGCCTAATCCTACCTCTACTCCCGCATAGCCTCAATCTCTAGCTTAGCGCCTCTCTCACTAATCGCCAAAAGCTCGACTTCAAGAAGTGTTACTCTCTCATGAGCCAACCTCAACTGCTCTCAGCAACCCCCCGTGTCTGCCTCTCTGTTACCAGATGCCTGAATGTCTCTCCAAGCTTGATCGTCCTTGAAAAAGGCAGGGAAAAGCGGCATTCGCCTGCAAGCATTCAAAAAGCAGAACATGAAAGAAATGAGGCGAATACAAAATCAAAGTTGAGAAGAGAGGCATACCATGGAAGACCCTTCCATCGCGGTATTGGTAATGCCCCTTGGACCTCGAGATCCACCCTTTCTGATATCCCCGGGAGTCAAAGACCTCCAAAGTCGCTCCTTGACCAAAGGCAAGTCAAAACATTGACATCGAGGCCACTACTAGAAGCAGGACAGCTATGTGGAGCTACAGTTCCTGTAGAAGACCGCACTGGAGTCTTAACTCCTATAAGGGTACAAGGATTAGCTCTGGTACACACAGAAGTCATAGTCTGGGAAGGAGTGGGGGCACCACTAGGTCCCATCTCCCGGAAAGTAACCTAGCCATCGGACCTTGACCGAGAAGCACTAGGGGCATCAACAGGGTGCCCATAACCAGACACGCTGTGGGCGCCGACCCCTTGCTCGCAACCCGAAGCAGCGCTGCCTATATCGATGTTTGTGCCCAGGGCGCCGCCTCCAACAAAGCCAACGCCTCCTTCCTAGATGCCTTCCTACTGGGCATTTCCCTCTTGGGCGTCTCCCTACTAGGCGCCTCCCTCCTAGGTGCCTCCCTACTGGGCGCTTCCCTCGTGAGCACCTCCTTCCTGGGCGCCTCCTTCCTGGGTGCCTCCCTACTGGGCGCCTCCCTATTGGGCGCCTCCCTACTGGGTGCCTCCTTCTTGGGCGCCTTCTTACTGGGCACCTCTCTCTTGGGCGCCTCCATACTGGGGTGCCTCCTGACAGTTGGGTCGGTCCTGAGCCGTTGCCCATCGCAAGCCCATAGCTGCTTGCCCAGCTGCCGCCTCCTTCTCGCGCTCTCTCCTTTCTGCGGGCGCCGCCCAGCGGCTGGCTGGCGTCGCCCAGCAGCCCGCTGGCTCCGCCTAGGGACCTCCTCGCCTGGGTCTCTCCATCTCCCTCAGCATTTTCTGGTCTACCATGGTTATCCTCTTCGCCTGACCCACCTTTTGGCTCCCCACATCTCTTCATTGACATACTTACCCACTAAAGCACTCTAAGTGAAATCCTTCTCAACAAATCTTTCCCAATCTTCAATGGAGGTTGCAAATACCCAAAGAGAAAGAGTTGCAAAGAGGAAAGAGTGAGGTTTCTACAAATAGTAGCCCCTTGAAACCCTAAAGGAAAAAGAAAAGAGGGGTTCTTTGAACATGAGCATCTTTTTAGCTTGGAACAAGGGGTATTCAGTGGAGAAATGAAGAAGTAATATCGTGGAGAACAAGAAATGAGAGCTCACTCATGCCCTCAAAATCTTTGACACAGCAAGAATTTGGGGCATGGAGGGCAAATGACGAGGTCAAATCCAACTGGGCCAGGCCCAATAAATCAAGCAAGCCCAAGTCAGGTTCATCAATCCAGCCCAGTCTAAGATCCAAGGAACCCGGGAAAATAAGAGCACGTGGAAGAGAGATTATCGAGATACACACTCACGAAGATCAATCCTACCTTAATTGTACTTACCTTTTGTAACTATCCTCCCCGAATAATTAGTGCCCTCACACTCACGGCACCGTCTCACCTCACCGCCTCACCATACCTATAAATTGTAAGCCCTCTTCACATGAGCGGACACACATTGGTATCTCACTACACATAGCTTCTCTCTCTTAACTATTGTACCTCTCCCGGAGCCTTCTCTCTTACTTTATTCATCAATAAAGACCTCCGGCCACCGCTGCCGTTTCCCGAGAGTGGAGTAGGTCACCCGGACTGAACCACTATATATCTTTGCGTTGACTCGATATTTACTGTTTTGCCATTGATTGCTTTATTTATTGTCCATTAATTACTCCACATCACACACTCAACTGTTGATCTTGAACGAGACAGTTTTGTGCATCATCAATTTATATTATCATACATATTAAAATTCTAAACAATTCAAGTTTTCCTTAAAAATACAATACAATATTTATTTTCACATAAAATCTTAATACAGTTTAAAAAGTTTAATGTGACTGAAAAATTATACTAATGTAATATAAATTGATTTTAAAAAACTGTATTTACGAGTATTTTTTATCTTAAAAAATAAAAGGGTTAACTCTTTCGATAAAAAAGATAATACACATATATAGAAATAATGTTATTTTTTCATATGAGATGAGTAATAATTGATTGACAGAGTTTTTGAACATTTTATTGAAAATATAATGTGCGTAAGATATCTAGCATCTTATGTTCGTACAACAGTATCCACAACCCCTTTATGGGCTCCGTAGCAAGAAAGAATATAATCTGTTAAAGAGAGTCATTTGTGTAAATTGCTTTGAATAGGTAAATCAATCATTTGTCCCTAAGGATTCGACATTAATCCTCTCATACCTACCTACTGGACTCTAATCCAATACTCTATTTTGAAGAGACCACTCAAAAAAAAGAGAAGAATGCGACCATCGAGTTTCTTCAACGAGCCCCACCCTAGCTCTTTCTTAGTGTAGTTGGTTTTCCCATGGTAAGCTCTCTAACTACTAGCTTGGCTAGGCTGGTCTCCTATTAAACATGGTAAGCCTGACCCTCTGTAATTAGGAATTAGTTAGGTGAATTCAGATAAGATTTAATATACTTCTCTATAATATATATATATATTATCAAGCATATTAAAATTCTGAAAAAATTAAAATTTACTTAAAAATACACTATAATATCAATTTTCACATAAAATCTTAATACAATTTAGAAAGTTTATTATGGCTGAAGTATTATACTGATGTCACATAAATTGATTTTAAAAAACAATATATATGATTATTTTTTATCTTAGAAATGAAAGGATTAAACTTTTTGATGAAAGAGAAAATGCATATATGTAGACATAATGTTATCTTTGCATATGAGATGAGTAATATTAGATTGATGGAGTTTTTGAAGGTTTTTTAAACACTTTATTAAAAATATAATAATACATATTTTTTAAGGATAATATATTCAATCAATTTTTTTTATATAAATTGATATTTATACATAGAAAATAAATAGATAATTAAAAGATATGTTAGAGATAATTTAGAGATTTAAATACATAAGGATATGATGATAATTTAGATATTTAATTGTGAAAGGATATAATGGTCTTTGTAATTCCTTATAAGAGTAAAATAGAGATTCAAAAGTTTTTTATATTAATGTACTTTTATTAGTCGTATAGATAAATATATTATGATAATAGTGATATATTTGTGGATCCTACATATATATGTGTTGCATACCAAATATGAGTATAGACTGAGTTCAACATTAAATCTCATCTTTATAAGGAGGGGTCTGAGTTTGAAAAGATTTGTAAAAAATAATCCAAACCTTCCCAAAAAATCCATCCAAATAAGTCATTAGAGGGGGTGAGGCTAAGCATCTTTGTCATGCCCAAAAACAAGTGGACTATTGATTTTGTATAAAAATTATAAAATAAAAAAATTACACAAATTAAATATTTTTATTGAATAAAAATAAAAATACTATACTGAAAGGTGCATTTATATACCATAAGGTCCATAACACTCCGCAACAAAGAAGTAGCAAATTGCTAATAAACAACTAAAGAAGTGATAGAATCGAAGAGAGTTGGAGACAGTAGACAACAGCTAATTGCTAGCTTGCGCCCATTACGTGTGGTGTGCGCATAATGCTCACATGTCTAAATACTGTAAGTAAAGTAGTATTAACCCTTAATCACAAGGGTTCGTACCAAGGGATCCGCGAATTCCCCACGCTATTGGCATTGAATTTCTGTCCCCATAAAACGACCAACCAACCTTAACCACTGCACATATCCTAATCCTACGCACCATATCCACATAGCTCAAAGCCTTAAAACACAATCTTATTTAATGTATAGCTAATCCTGCTAACATGCGCCGAAATGACCCACTACCAAATCCCATAACACTACACCATCCTGACCAATCACCCAACTACTCTTTGTCAAATGTTGGTCATGAAGAGCCTCCACCACCATCCAACCGGCTCCAACCGCACATAGCCACCATTCCTTCACCGTCTAGAGGCGGCGGATCGTCGGGAAGACATCCGAGGTATCGAGGAATCCGATGTAGAAGCGGAAAATGGGTGTCTGAAATACGCGAACCGCGTAAAACTACTCGTATATGGCTTGGTACATATCCAAAACCAGAAATGGCGGCGGCGGCCTATGATGTGGCGGCTTTGGCACTGAAAGGCACCGATGCTACCTTGAATTTCCCGAATTTGGTTCTTTCCTATCCCATTCCGGCGTCTTCGTCAGCGAGTGATATACGCGCCGCCGCTGCAAGCGCTGCCGCCGATAGAGCGCCAACAACGCCGCCACGGCCCGAAGCTGGTGAAAGCTCGGAACCAAGCGCGGCTGACAATGAAAACATATCAGGCCAGGAATTTATTGACGAGGAGGCACTGTTTGACATGCCAAATATACTGGTGGACATGGCGGAGGGTATGCTTGTGAGTCCGCCGAGAATGAAGTCGTCGCCGACGTGTGATGACTCGCCGGAGAATTCTGAAGGAGAAAGTCTGTGGAGTAGCTGGAGCTATCCTTTTGACAAATGAGAAAGAAAAGCCTCTCCATTCTCCAATGTCCACCATAAGAGGATATGTGATAGTACAAGAGCATGGTTTGCGCAGTCTCCATTGGAAGACAATGTCAACAATGGCGATTGTACCTCACCCCCCCTACCTCCCTAAAATCACTTTTTACAGCTTCAAGATGAAGCTGTTTCTTTCGTTTTCTTTTCTTGCTATGTTTTAGAGCTGATTGGGTTTGCTTTAGCTTCAAAAGTTACCGAGTACTGTGAAAAGTCTAAGAGTGAGTTTTGCTAAAGAGAGTGGCTAGTGCTTTGTATGTGTATATATAATGAATGAGTAATGTTATTGAGATCTAATTTATTGATCTAATTTGCTAACCTAATTCATTATAATATTTGGATTGACTGTGAGTTATATCAAACATTGGAACTTGATGTTAATCCAATGGTTCCAATGAAGCCACGTCATTATGTCAACAAATTATGTCAAATTTTTAGGTCCAAATAGCATTTTTCATAATGAATATTTTTTTTTGGGTAACGAGGGACTTCTCGATCACTTTGAATTCATCCTACAACAGTAAATTTTGAATACTTGTAATCACTCACCAATTACAAGTATTTTTGGAAGATATCAACGTGAGTCGAACCCATGAATATGATTCGTCCAACCCCACACTGTTAAATTATAGTTTATGTAATGAATATCAAGATATTATTACTATTGATTCTGATTTGATCGGAAAAGAGAAGGATCTTTCTTGGTAGAAGAATATTATAAAGAAATGGGATGGTCCATGAAATTAATTAGAATATATATATCTAAAGTTTCCCCCATTATGTTTATAGGTAAGTGATGGCTTGGTCACCAAATCAAAGAAATTTACAAAAAGAACCGTAAAATGGGAAGGCAATGGAGAGGTCCAATTCATTTAATAAGTGAGTGGTCCAAAAGGTAAAGACAACATATCTATCTACATGTTGGGTGAAGATATTAGAACGGGTAAGAGTTTATAATATTCGATCAACAGCATAGCCACTTCCCCATTTGGGAAATATTCTCTGTCTCTCCCACACACACACACACATACACCGTTAGGTTTTTAAATATTAGTGATATCTATCTAATATTATAATTAAAAAGTTTAATTCTCAATTTATAAAAAATAATAATAGTTAAAATTAGTCTAATTTTCATCTATTTCGATTCAATGGTATAAAATTCATCTTACAATTTTTTTTCCCGCTTAAAAATATCATATTCTCTGCAATACCCTCAATGTCAAACAACTCAATCAACACACTCTTCAATACCGGACAACCTCATTAATTCACATCTACCTCTTTCTTATTTTCTCTCTGTTAAGTTTAATTTTAAATTACAAAATTAAAGAAAAGGAAAATAAAAATCAATTGTTATATAAATGTTGTACTATCAATGCTCAATTTTTGATATTGCAGAATGATTTCAGGCACATGTTATTGCTAATGTATTTATAGCACCAAAAAAAAAAAAGTGAAGTAGTTAAATTATTTGCACACATAATATGCAAGAGAAAATTAACTCAACGGTAAACAAATACCACAAAGAAATCATCACTTCTTTATGCAAAAAATGCACATTTTGAATCTGCAAAGAAAATAAGAGAATTTTTTTGAAAAATATGATTGATTGACTGAATAATTCATATATATATACATATATATCCCATCAAAACTCTAATTATTTCCCATAATTGAAGCAAAATTATTAATTATACGAAATTTGTCAAAAATAAAAAATTACAATCCAACAAATTAACATAAAATCACGTGTAATCTAAAATATAACAAAATTAACAATACTAAATTCAGTATCTCTTATGATTTATTATTAGTTTTTGAATTTTTTTTAAATCGGCAAATTAAAAAAGAGATTTGAAGGTTTAAACGATGAAATACAGCCCAAAATTAAAGGAGTTCATAACAACGTCATAAGTTTTAATTATTTGGCCCGATTCGAATAAATCAAACAACAATAGTCACACTTAATTTCGAGTCTGACCCATTTTTTATCTATCCTATTATTTTGTAATCTTCCATTGTATTTTGAATGCTCGCGACTCTCACTCTCTATGTAATCTGTAGTCACATGTTTTACATTTGAATTTTATCTTCAAACTCGAGTTTGAGAATGTTGAGTCCCACTTGCTTCTCTATTTTTGTCCCATGATGGGTTACAGTGTAGTTTAGCTTTCCTCTCCCACCCAAAACCCAAAACTCTAAGGGCTGTTTGGTATGTGGGTTTGAGAGGGGTTTGGATTGTGGGTTGGGGAATAAATCACTTAAACTCATGTTTGGTAACCCATGTTTAGTCTAAGGTTTGAAAATTCAGCCCGTTCATGGCCCGGTCATGAAACCCAAGTTCATGGGTTTCATAAAACCCATGGGGGGTGAGTTTCATATGTAGGTTAATGAGTTTAATATCCAAATGACATTTATACCCCCCATATATCTATACCCATGTTTAGATTAAATTGGTTAAGGGGCACAATAGTCATTTATATATAAATATATTATCATAATAGTCATATATCCCTGCGCATACCAAACATGGGTATAGATATATAATGGGACAGAGACAGATTTTTACACAAGTTTATTTAAACAAAATTTGGATTTATATAACTGATTTGTATCTTTATATAGATTTTTACAAAATCTTCTTCTACCCAAACGTATTTCTACACACACACAGAGATAGATTTTTATTCGGTCGAATGGGAAAATCTGGATTTATATTCGAAGGAAAGAGAAAAATATGTTGTTTTTATATGGGTTTCATTGAATTGCTTTGTTTATTGTGGAATGGAAAAAATCTATTTGTGGAATATGTTTCGAAATTTTCGGTATGAAAAAAAGGAGTAAAAAAAAGAACTCTTGGAATAAGTTGAGAATTTTTAAAAAAGATTTGGGTCTTAAAAAAGTTTATTAATCGGAGACACTTATACCAAATCAATTTTTTTACTTTTTTTCTTACTCAAATTTATGTAATGGTATGGATTTCCATTGAAGATCGTCTAATAAATGCAATTTCTAATGATATATATTTTTTTTTTCCAATTTAACGTTTTTGTCAAATTGCAATCAACTCCAATGCGCTTGGTGTCAACAAGAGTCATAAAACACTTAAATTAGACCTAATAAATGTTATGATTGAAGATTAAATTTTGGAAAATTCTACGATACCGTAGCACTGGTTACCATTTTTTATGAGTAAAATTTTAATTTTGAAAAGTGAAGTTACAATTGTAGTCATGATCGATTATAAACACCCATAATCGATTATAAAAAATTTAGTATCGATTTCAACTTTTCATAATCAGTCATACTTTTTAAAATTATAACTTACACCTTAAAAAAGTTATAACGTAAAATAAAAGTTTTAAAGTTTGACGATTTGAAAACCCATTCTTGACATCCACAGTGGTGTAACGTCCCGTTTCCGTGATGCGTTAGTTGATTAAATCAATCGATCACAATAAACCACAAATATCTCCGAATACAGGGACAGAACTCTAATTGTCTCAATAAATTTATAATCACAATTTTAATCTCTAAATACCAATAAAAATTAAAAATTTTATCAAGATTCGTCCATCATCGATTCCTCAAATATCAACTTTGGTCATTTCCTCCGAAATTATCCTAAAAAAAAATATTAAAAGCGGGAAAATATATAATATGATAGAAAACAATATGTTCAACGAGAAAAATATGAATGACCAAATACCAAATAATTTAGATGATAAGAATGATGGATAACGAAATCAAGAATCACATTCGACAGACCACATAACTCAACTGCTATCAAACATAACCTCATACTCGATTTTTCTTGGTGACCTAACAAGTGACACTTGAGCATATAAATCAATATTCATAATAATTAATCACATCCCGCAGGGGTGTAATCACAATTACACCCCGCAGGGCCAGATGAACAAAATAGTCAAATTTGATAGCGGTCTAAAATAAAATCAGTGCCCAATTTTTGACCCTAAATTTCATAAGCTTTTTTTCCTATTCTACTCTCTCTCTCTCTCTCTCTCTCTCTCTCTCTCTCCACCTTGTTTTTCGTTTTGGCCATGGCCTCATGGCTATGCATAGCCAAAACTCCTCCAGCTCACGTCACCAAACTTGTCACCATGCTTGCAATGCATGTGATGTCATTAGACAAATGTCCATTTTTTGTCCATGTTTTTTTTTTTTTTTTAATAAAACACACTTGCCACTTAACACTAATGCTATTGGGACATAATTGAAGGACATAATTTGGGAACATAATGAATTGTCACCAATAATATGATACTGAAATATATTTAATGATGGGTTCTATTGTAGTATTAAATGAATTCATTATCATATCATTGGTGACAACTCATTATGTCCCCAAATTATATCCATAAATTATGTCACAATAACATTGCTCGTCACTTAAAAGATGGCTAGCCCCTTCATATGACACTTGTCCTCTTTTTTTATAATATCTTTATCTAAATCGCACATTATTCATATATTACTCGTTTAACATATCATTCAGACACTATGACATTTTTATTTTAACATAAAATATAACTTATATTGTAATCATTTAACTTATTTTCACATAAAGAATTCATAATTGAAATTCATTTATTTATTTAAATTTTTTAAAAATAACTCTTAGTTATATAAAATAATAATTGACGACGACCTAATTAATATATTAGTGATTATATTTTATATGGGTCGTCATAAGTGGAGACCAAATCATCGTTGGTGTGGTCCAACTCCAAACCCTTTCAAGCCATCATAGAGGACTCAGTCAGGTTAGGACCATCCATCATCATCTTCAAGAACCCCACTAGCCCCCACCCTTTCCTTGTTTGGATGCCAGGAAAATCAGAAGGAAAATTTCAGTACACACACACTGAACGCGGAATTGGGGGATTTTGTCTGTAATCCTTAGAAAACTTACTCCTATTGATAAGGACACAAACACTTTCCTCTATAACTTTCTCTTCCAACTAACAACTGGAGGATCGGAAGTTTCTCTTTCTTTTAGTATAATGGAATGGAATGGAACGCACGTGATGTCTGAGAAATCAGCACGTGGTCCACGCGTTTCCGTGGGAAAATCATAGTTAATACACTGTCAATTGGGTGGGGTTGGGTCATGGGTGGGTGTTTGATAATTAACTGTCATTTTCATCAAAAAGATTATTATTTTTTTTGTACACGTCATATTCTTAGCCCCGCTGGGGTTCTCTTGTACATAAATTTTCTTTTATTTATTTATTTATTTATTCATGTGTTAATAATAGTAATATTGACTTAAGCATTAGAAGGATTTCTAAATTTTTACTCGTCTTGCAATTTACTTGCAGGGTCAATATTCGAAGACTATGAGCGCATCTCTAAATTTTTATTAATTATCGATAATTTCTCTCATAATATTGAATAACGTTATTGAGACATATAAAATTGACCTAATTTGTTGATTTAATAATTTAATAATAATATGGTTCAGTAACGTTCTTGTGACAAGGATTGTTAAACAATTCGGGCGGTTCGGACCCAGCTCGGCTTGGGCTCGCTCATATTATAAAATAAGCCGAATTTGAATAAATTTTTAAACTTGTTCAATATTCAAGTCACGAGCCCGAATTATTCGAGAGACGACTCATTTCTTCTATTTTTACATAATATACATATAAATTATTACATATCTTAAGGTTATTTCAGTAAAATTAGCAAAAAAAATTTAAGTTTTTATGTTGGAAAATGCTATTTGGACCTAAAAATTTGACATAATTTGCTGACTTAATGACGTGACTTCATTGGAACCATTAGATTAACACCAAATTTTAATGTTTGATGGAGCCCACAGTCAATCCAAAGGTCATAGTGAATTAGGTCAGCAAATTAAGTCAATAAATTAGGTCCCAATAGCATTGCTCTTTTATGTTATACATATAAATTTATAAATTTAAGTTTATATTCTTTTGTTGTGATTTAGAAGTATTTTATGATCAGATTTGTGTGTATTTTTGTGAAAATTTTTGATTGGATATTTGAAATTTGTGGATTGAATGAATTTTTTTTTTTTTGGCTTGAATTCTGTTTGAACAATATTTTGAGTTCGATAGACGAATTCGAGTCGAGTTTGAACAATTTTTGAATAGCACGAACCGAGTCTGAGTATAGTCAAGTTCAAAAGGCTAGACTCAATTAATACCTTTAAGATTCCATCACCCGATACATCATTATATTAACAAATTAAATCATTTGAAGGGGATGGCTCCCATTGTTACACGTGTAACGTCATTAAATGAACCTACGTGAGGATGACAAGACAGGGCACGTGACGAAGACATCAGCTGCTCAATCAAATGAACCTAGCCGAACTGACTAATGAGTTCGGTAAAGTACCAAAAGAGCTCGGCTTGTACCAAGCCGAGTTGATCAATCAGTTCGGCAAACATTTAAGGTGTTCGTTTATCATTATAGCCGAGCTGTTTGAAAAGATGTACAGGAGGATTGATATGCGCCTACAACTTCGGCATTCAGATAAGCAAATCAACGAAATTATAGAGATTAGAAGGAATTGCCAGAGAAATATCAGCAACTTCCCAAATTGAATCACTGAATTAAAGGAAGGTGTGCCACCTTGAACCCAAAACCCCGGAAACCCTAATGAGGTAACGACCTATAAAATGAACAAAGAGCCTGGGTGAAAGGTACGCTAAACTCTCCCAGTCTTCTTGCATCTTACTCAATTCCATTACTGACTTAAGCATCGGAGTGCCTTCGATCGAAGCACTTCGATCTTGGGCAGTTTGTTCGTTTTGCAGGAGGGAGATTGGGAAGCCAAGTTCAGAAAACACTACCAGAAATATCAATCTATCATTCCAGTAGGAGGTGCTCATTTTTTGCCTCTTACATTTTGGCGCCGTCTGTGGGAAAAATCTTTAAACAGAACAAAAAGCTACTATGTCAAGACTCAGGAGTGCCATTGGATCACCTATAGTCAGTCTTGCCTTGGGTAATTCCGATTCAGTATCACTTCCGTCCGATGGCAACATCAGATTGCATGTCCACGGAAGCCCTACTAAGCCCCATGAGGACGACGAGGTATCCTCAGCAAGTTTCAGACCTTCCAAGAATCCAAACCAGCAAGTTGAAAATCGTGGTGAATCCCTCCGTGCCGAGGGGGAAAATCACTCTATGATAAAGTTGGTCCAGTCTATGTAGGACCGACTGGATGCTCATGACAAGTTGTTCAAGAAATCTTATTCCAGGGGGAAAGATCTGCTTAAGGAAAACGAATAGTTGAAAGCCAAATTGAAGGAGCTGACTAGAAAAGAGAAGCGTGAGAGGGAAAGCCGACGAGAAAGTCCCGAGAAGAAATTTGACAGATTCAAAAAAACCAAAACTGACAAGTACCAGCAGAAAAAACCTAGGGTTCCAGAGGAGGTCTCCTGGAAGCAGTACATCACGGAAGAATTAGACAATCGTTTGAGGAAGCCAGAGCAGAGGTCGGCTAGGGATATAGCCAAAAGAGCGACCGGGGAGTATGGAGACGGTTCGGATTCGTCCCTTTTTACCTTATGGATTGAAAGGGGGCGTATCCCGAGTAAGTTCACCGTTCCGAACTTCAAACTTTACGATGGAAAGACCGACCCATCTTCCCACATCAGACATTTCAGACAGCTGTTACCATACATCGGAGGAACGAACCCCTACTCTGCACGATCTTTCCTAGCAGCCTTGGAGAGTCGGCCATGAAGTGGTTCGACAGCTTGTCGAGGGAGCCGATTGACGGATTGTCACAGTTAGCCTAGCAATTCACTGCTCGGTTCATAACGAGTAGCAAACAACCTAAGGATGTCGGTGCTCTGCTGACGTTAAAGAAACGAAACAACGAGACTTTGCGCGAGTACGCTCATCGCTATTGGGAGACGATGAATGAGGTAGAAGGTTGCAACCCTGAAATTGCGGTAGCATCATTCAAGATCTGGTTGCCGAAGGAGAACTCTCTGTACCAATCCTTAACAAGGAGGCCGGCCGCAGACTTGGAAGAATTAATGGCCAGAATCGAGAAGTATGCTAAAGTCGATGATGACTTGTCCAGAGACGTGGTAAGGGATCAACATAACAAAAGGCAGTTCGGTAGGGAGAAACAGGCCGAGTCGAACAGAGAGTTAGGGAGAAAGAACGAGAAGGAAGGGTTCCTCACGAAATCTTCCTTCCTTGGAGTGAACACACTATTCAAAGAGCTCATACACAAGATATTGGGCAAGATTAAAGGAAAGCCATTTTTCAAATGGCCCAACAAGTTAATAGGAGACCCTTCGAAACAGAATCCTAACTTTAGATGTTCATATCATTGGGATGTCGGTCATATGACGGAAAATTGCCGAACACTGAAGTAGCATTTGGAGGAATTGGTCCGAGAAGGGCATCTCTCCGAGTTCATTGAGGGTGAGGCCAGTCCAAACGGAGGAAGATCCGAACCCAAGGGGGATAAGGCCACCCCAGCAGGGATAATAGATGTGATCCACGCTGCGACGAATCCACAGATGTCCACAAACAACGCTGCTAGGGTGTACATTCAGAAAGCTGCGAAGGAAAGAGAAGTCTATCAGCTTCGACTAACTCCGGAGATAAGAAGCAAAAGGCTGAAGGTGGAAGAATCAATTGACTCCATTTGCTTCACCGAGCAGGATTTGGACGGGATTCATCAACCACACAACGATGCTTTGGTGGTAACACTTCGGATAGCCAACTTCGATGTAAGGAGGGTTTTGATCGATCCAGGAAGTTCGTCTGAGATTATGTACATTGACCTTTTTGACAAACTCGGACTCAGGAGGGAGAACTCAAGCCATCTAACACTCCATTAATTGGTTTTAGTGGAAAAACAGTTCTTCCTAGAGGAAAAATCACGCTGCCAGTGAAGACGGGACCAGTCGGTGTCATGACCGAATTCCTGGTAGTTGATACGGTCTCAGCTTATAACGCAATAATGGGGTGGTCGTGGTTACACGAGATGAAGGCGGTACCATTAACATACCACCAAATGCTGAGATTCCCTTCTTCGGAAGGAATAGTAAACATCAGAGGAGACCAGGTCAGCGTCAGGATTTGCTTACTGGCCTTGGTCAAAACAAAAAATGAATTAGAAGTGGGAGAAAAAAGATCAGTTGCAGAAGGGGAAAAATAGCAATCAATGATCAACGGCTCGGAAGTTTCATACGACCGAGCTAACAAGGAAAGCCCTAAAGCATAGTTTTAAAACCCGGCCCGGACGTCAATCCGGCAAATGGACCGGGTCATTGGTTCAACCGTTGAGTCACTAGTTCAACCGGTAATATAATAAAAAAATAAAAAATAATTATAAATACTCATAAATAGACTAAAAAATCACAATAATTATAAAAATAACATCACACATGTAAAATTAAGTAGATAAAAATTATCAAACATGTATCCAATTTCAATATATTCAAACTGATAATGCAACAACATTAGATTTCTAAAAATAGGAATCAAAACGCATTTCTTGATCATAGAGTCTTGAGATTGGGGATCTAACAAATACAAATTATTCAATGACACTGATCAACAGAGTCAATTTGAACAAACCCATTTTGATTGTTGTACAATGTGGTGCAAAAAATCCAAGAACAATGTGTCAAGAAAACAGAGAACAACCATATTACAGAACTCTCTCCCACACAAATTACATATACAGAAACATAAACATAAACATATATATATATATATATATATATATAAACACATATAGGTGGAGAGAGAGAGATAGAGAAAAGGGGGGAGGGAACACACCACTTCGCTGGACTGGAGGTTGTGCTCAGTCGCTGGTGCCTGGTGGAGTCGCTGCTCAGTCAATGGTGCCTCGTGGAGCTGTGCTCAGTCGATGGTGCCTCGTGGAGCTGTGCTCAGCCGATGGTGCCTGATGGTCTGGATGGATCGATTTAGGGCTTTCAAAAGGGGAAAATGCCCAAAGCTCCACTTCGATTGAGTTTGAGAGAGAGAGAGAGAGAGAGAGAGAGAGAGCTGGCTGGATGGAGGGTCATCGACCGTCGGCGTTGCACAAGGCAGTGGGAGGCGCAAAAAGTGCCTGGGTGGAAGGTCTGAACTGAAGGAGTTGATGAGTGATTTAGGGCAAAATGTCCAAAAGGGGCATAACTCAGCATTTTTATAGTCATTTTGTTGATCCGGCCGGTTTAGTTAAAATCGTCTGGTTTGAACAGTTCAGCGGGTTTTACTCCGGTTCAGCGGTTTTATTCCGGTTTTAGTGCACAACCGATCCGTTTGGTGACCCAGCCCGGCTTAGGCTCCGGTTCACCAGTTCATCGGGTCAACCCGCCGGGCCGAGCCGGGTTTTAAAACACTGCCCTAAAGTACCTTTAGGCACTGAAAAGGAAGCTACAGACCGAACAATTGAAGTTCTATCTAAAGTACCTTTAGATAAAGATGGTGATCCGGACAAGTACTTCTTACTTGGAGCATCTCTTAGCTCCGAACAGCAAAAGGAACTTGTCTCCCTTCTTAAAGAATATGCCGACGTCTTCGCATGGAGCACCAGTGAAATGCCTGGCGTACCGTCCAAGGTTGCGTGTCACCGGCTGAATGTTGACCCGAGCTTCAAGCCAGTAAAGCAAAAGCTAAGAAGATCGGCACCTCAACATCAAGAAGCGGTAAAAGAGGAAGTGACCCGATTACTCGAGTCTCAAACCATCAGAGAAGTGCAATATCCGACCTGGCTGTCGAACACAGTGGTAGTCAGCAAGAAAAATGGGAAATTGAGAGTTTGTGTGGACTTCACCGACCTCAACAAAGCATGCCCGAAGGACAGTTTCTCTCTGCCCAAAATAGATCAACTGGTTGATGCAACTGCAGGGCACGAGCAAATGATCTTCCTAGATGCCTACAGAGGGTATCACCAAATCCCCCTTGCCGAAAAAGATCAAGAGAAGACTGCCTTCATAACTCCTGAAGGGACATACTGTTACAAGGTGATGCCCTTCGGGTTAAAGAATGCTGGAGCGACATACCAAAGGTTGGTAACAAAGATGTTCTCGCACATGATAGGCAACACCATAAAAGTCTACATAGACGACATGGTGGTGAAGAGTCGAAGGGCCATCAGTCATTGTGCCGACCTGAAAGGTACTTTTGATGTTCTTCGAAGATTTAAAATGAAGTTAAATGCAATGCCTCAAAATGTGCCTTTGGGGTGGGCTCGGGAAAGTTCCTCGGTTTCCTGGTTACACACAGAGGAATAGAGGTAAACCCTGATCAGGTCAAAGCCATTGAAGAATTACAATCACCTCGGACCGTGAAGGAAGTACAAAGACTTACAAGGATGGCGGCTGCGCTCGGCAGATTCATATCCCCGAGCCTCTGATAAGTGTAGACCGTTTTTTCAGTCTATCAAGGGAAGGAAGGGAACACTTTGGAGTCAGGAGTGTGAAGAAGCGTTTCTGAATCTTCAGGCATACTTGGCCTCACCACTAATCCTATCAACACCGTTGCCCGAAGAAAGTCTGTTCCTCTACCTAGCAGTATCTGAAAACGCTGTGAGTGGAGCGCTGATGAGAAACGACCGTGAAAGATTAAGGCCTATTTATTATGTGAGCAAAATGCTCCTAGATGCAGAATCAAGGTACACACCATTGGAAAAGATCGCCCTCTCACTAATTAGTTCGGCCAGGAAGCTCAGACACTATTTCCAGGGACATCAAATCACCGTGCTCACCGACCAGCCGTTGAAGTCCATTTTTCAAAAAGCCGACCTATCTAGACGCGTTGCTAAGTGGGCAGTCGAGCTCGGGGAGTTCGACATTGTATTTGAACCAAGGAAGGCAATCAAAGGACAGGTAGTGGCCGACTTTATTGCGGAATTCCAACCCAAAAATAACTCAGAACCAAACAACAAGGCAGATGACAATCAGATGCTGGAGCTCGGGGGCAAATGGACCCTATCCGTCGATGGGTCTTCTAACCAAAAGGGCGCAGGAATTGACCTCATTCTAGTAAGTCCGGATGGCTGTGTCCTAGAAAAATCCATTAGACTCGGCTTCAACGCGTCAAATAACGAAGCCGAATATGAGGCCCTAATTGCCGGAGTAAGGCTCGCGGCCGAGTTGGGGGCACCAAAGCTTCAAATATTCTCCGATTCACAACTGGTTGTAAATCAGATAATAGGGGAGTATGCGGCTAAGGATGAAAGAATGATGGCATATCATGTCATTGCCGAAAAAGAATTGAGCAAAATTCCGGAGTACTCGATCCAGCAGGTCGGAAGAGCAAGAAATTCGCATGCCGATGCCCTAGCTTTATTGGCTTCTGCCATTGATCAGGACACTGAAAGAGCTCTCACCATTGAGTTCCAGTCCGAGCCGAGTATCCAGCATACCAAGTTTGACGAAGTTTTATGTAACGAAACCGAACCAAGCTGGATGGATCCAATCATTGCTTACCTAAAGAATGGTGATTTACCAGAAGACAAGAAGGAGGGTCATAAGCTACGATTGACAGCAGCTAGATATTGGTTATCTCCAAAAGACGAGCTTTATCGACGCTCATTTGGTGACCCATACTTGAAATGTGTGCACCCGAAAATAGTCCCGGACTTCCTATCTGAAATTCATGAAGGAAGTTGTGGAGCTCATACAGGGGGGAGATCTCTGGCTCACCGAGCTATCTCCCAGGGTTTTTGGTGGCCATACATGCAGAAAGACGCCCAACAATTTGTTAGGCGGTGTGAAAAGTGCCAGAAATTCTCGGCAATTCCAAGAAAACCATCACAAGAGTTACTTCCATTGGCGAGCCCGTGGTCATTTGCGCAGTGGGGACTGGACATAGTGGGACCTCTACCTCGGGCCCCTGGCAATAAGAAGTACCTTCTAGTTGCCACTGACTATTTTACCAAGTGGGTGGAAGCCGAGCCCCTAGCCAACATCAGAAACACTGATACAAGGAAATTTGTTTGGAGGAACATTATTACCAGGTATGGAATCCCGTATACACTTATCTCTGACAATGGCACACAGTTCGATAGCAGTCCTTTCAAGGCTTTCTGTCAGCACTATGGGATTCGGAATCACTATTCCACCCCGGCCTATCCTCAAAGTAATGAGCAAGCAGAGATCTCCAACAAGACCATCTTGGATGGAGTCAAGAAAAGGTTAGAAGATGCCAAAGGGAGATGGGTAGAGGAGTTGCCTAGTGTTTTGTGGACGTACCGTACCACACCTCGGCGCTCCACTGGTGAAACCCCCTTCTCCCTAGCTTACGGAATGGAGGCAGTAATTCCTTTAGAGATCGGCTTACCGACCCTCAGAACCGAGCTGGTACAGAACAATAATAATGACGAAACTATCACCCGAGATCTCGATCTAGTAGAGGAAAAAAGAGAACGAGCAGCTATTACAATGGCCTCTTATCGGCACCAAATGGCCCGAGCCTACAACAAGAAGGTTATGCCTCGGTTTTTCGCGCTTGGGGATCTGGTCCTCAGACGAGTGATGGGGTCGGCTAAGGACCCAACACATGGAAAGCTTGGAGCAAACTGGGAAGGCCCATACAGGGTAACCTGAGTGGGTGGCAGTGGTTATTACGAGCTCGAGACCATGGATCATAGAGTTGTGCCACGCCCCTGGAACACCGCTAATTTGAGAAAGTTCTATTTCTAAAAAGTACCTTTTTTAGATAGAACTCCGAAGTACCTTCGGAGAACTTGAGGGTGCCCCTTAAGAGTCAGTAAAGTGTTTCTTAAAAGTTTAGACAAGAATTGAAGTTATTAATAAAAGATTTTTTGAAGATTCATCTGCGTATTCTACTTTTTACATACGTCCTACTGCTAAGGCAGGGAGGCAAAAAATCCTGATAGAAGTAACTACTTAAATTAGGCGTAGCCACCCGATCTATTCCAGTCCCATAGCTAGGCATGACGATGTAAGCTGATAAAGGGATGGATTGGAGACCAATAAGATTGGCGGGTCGGTGCGTGGTAGAGAAACTCTCGTAGATACCCAAGGGGACTATGAGTAACTCTACGAAGGGATCGAACTCTTTGAAGAAAGTCCGAGCAAGGGCCATAACTTCAGAAGAGGTAAGAAATTTTCTAAGTGTTAAAGTCCCCATTGAGGGACCGAACTCTTTGAAGAAAGGCCGAGCAAGGGCCATAACTTCAGAAGAGGTAAGAAATTTTCTAAGTGTTGAAGTCCCCACTAAGGGACCGAACTCTTTGAAGAAAGGTCGAGCAAGGGCCATAACTTCAGAAGAGGTAAAAAATAATTAAGTATTTAAGTCCCCACTAAGGAACCGAGCTCTTTAGAAAAAGGCTGAGCAAGGGCCAAAACTTTGAAAGTTTGAATTATTTAGATATTTCGAAGCATTTTAAAAGATCTGCTAAGGGACCGAGTTCTATGAATAAAGTCGTAAGCAAAGATGTCCAAAACCAAAGAGTTACTTGCATTAAAACTTCAAAATGTTACAGTAAAAAGGATCATTACATCAAAAATTTTGCAAAAAACTCTTTAAGTACTTTCAGGAGGCTGTGAGGAGCTAGGAAGGTAGTGCTTGGAGTAGAGCTCGGAAGAAGATGGGACTCCAGCAGCAATCAATGCAGTCTGCCAACCCTTGCCGAAATATGCATCCTGCAGAGGAGGGATTTGGAGGGCCAAGTCACTTTCAGCCTTCTCAACTCCTTCATTATAAGCAGCATCTTCTCTCTCTTTCTCCTCGGCTTTGTATTGCTCAAAATCCTCCAACAAACTAATATAATCAAGTTGGGCCTGGGAAAGTTCAAAATTGGCTTCATGCTCAGAATCCTTCAGCCGTCCAAACTCAGTGCGAAGTTTCTGGTTCTCCTCGGTCAGGCTGTGGTTTTGAGCCTGCAGAGCCTTGACTTCGTCACAAAGCTTGACATATTCTTCATCCACACTTTCCTTCTTCGCCAATGCTGAAGCTCGGGCATGGATGGCATCTTTCATAGCTCTGTCCTTCCTGGCTATCCTAGCCCCTACCTCATGAACTTTTTGCAAACCCTTTTAAAGGAAAGGGAAAGAAAAAGACTTAGAATAAATTGAAGCGATTCAAAAGAGCCAAATTGAAAAATAATGAACACTTACCAGAACCATACGTTGAATAGCTTGGCGAGACACTTCATCATCAGTGAGGGCCTCAATCATAGCTAAATCCCGAGGCAAGATCACTCCTCTAGTAAGCCCCACCGCGACATTGAAGTCTTCAATGGCAGAATCCTTCGAGGTGATCTCTTTCTTTTTTGATCTAAGGATATGCCGGAAAGGAACGTTGGTTGATTTAGGAGAAATACTCTCCTCGACCTCACCAGTCCTTCGCCTTTTAGGAGTTGGGTCCTCGGCAAGCTCAAAAAATCGAGTCATCTTCGGGTTGGGGAGACTGAGCAGAATTAGGAAGCTCCAACTCTACTGGAATCAAAGTCTCTATAGTCTGAACTAGGTCTGCTGCGTTGCTGCTCAAAACGACTTCATCATTGAGAGGGGCAGCCTCGGCAGGGACCTCAGTGTCAGTCTCATCCAGAACAGTTATTGAAGGTACGGCGGATGCAGGAGTAGGCTCGGTGGTTTGGGTCGGCTCAACAGTGGATAGAAAATCCAAAAAATTCTTCACCGTCCTTCGGCCCGAGGCAGCAAGTGAAGATTTCTTTTTTGCTCGGGGAGTCTGCTCCCGAGCTGCCTGGATTGCTGCTCGGTCCTCCGCCAAGCTGATGTTGGGTCGATTTGGAACGACGATGAATGATGTGTAAGATGGAGTATACCCTAGCAGTGTGTGTGCAGCTCGGCAAAACATGGATTCATTAAAGTCCCAAACCTTTTTGAGTTCGTCCATTTTTACTGCCGACTCAGGAATCCTGCCCTTTACCATTTCACCTTCAAACAAAGGAAAATCTGTCAGAAAACAGCAGGCTACTAAGATAACTTAGGTGAATCAAAGTTTCAATTACCTGGAGAGCCTTCTTCGTAAGGACAGCGGTAGGACGGAGTAGTATCAGCAGCGTATTCCCAGTTACCAGAGACGAACACTATATCGTTCTCATGCCCTTTGTTGGAGTCTGGGAGATGAGTCATGAGATAACGATCCTTCTTCCTCACAGCAAGGTAGAAGTTGTCTCTGGCTGGCTTCAGAATGTAACAGTACAAAATCTCCCACAAACCTAAGTTCAGATTCAGAATCCTATTCAATGCTGATACACCCATCACTATTCTGAAGAAGTTGGGGCAGCACTGAATAGGGCATAGCTTCGTTGCTGATAGAACCCAAAGAAGAAGGTGATCAAGTGGGAAGCGGACTCCTCCTTCGGTGATCGTCCTCGTATAAATCGGAATTCTTTCCCTAGAACCGATCAAAGGTTCATCCTTTCCGGCGACTTTCACCTCAACGTCGTCTGGGATGTTGTACTTAGTTTTGAAAGCTGAGACTTCAGAAGGTATGAGAGGAGCCATTGAAGAAGTTAAATGCAGAGAGAAGGAAAAAGATGAAGTCTGAAACTGAGAAGACAAAGTAGCAAAAAGAAGAAGAGAAATCGCTTATAAAGAGGGAGGGAATCCCAAAGGACAGCATTTAAATCAACCGCCAAAAGAAAAGGGGGATGTTCCAAAAAAGGCGTGAGCAATGATGAGACTAGAAGCAAAAAACGGCTGACAGACGAAAGGTGTTTGTCAGACGTTTTTTGGGGGCAAATAAAGGGGATGGCTCCGATTGTTACACGTGTAACGTCATTAAATGAACCCACGTGAGGATGACAAGACAGGGCACGTGACGAAGATATCAGCTGCTCAATCAAATGAACCTAGCCAAACTGACTAATGAGTTCGGTAAAGTACCAAAAGAGCTCGGCTTGTACCAAGCCGAGTTGATCAATCAGTTCGGCAAACATTTAAGGTGTTCGTTTATCATTATAGCCGAGCTGTTTGAAAAGATATACAGGAGGATAGATATGCGCCTACAACTTCGGCATTCAGATAAGCAAATCAACGAAATTATAGAGATTAGAAGGAATTGCCAGAGAAATATCAGCAACTTCCCAAACTTAATCACTGAATTAAAGGAAGGTGTGCCACCTTGAACCCAAAACTCCGGAAACCCTAATAAGGTAACGGCCTATAAAATGAACAAAGAGTCTGGGTGAAAGGTACGCTAAACTCTCTCAGTCTTCTTGCATCTTACTCAATTCCATTACTGACTTAAGTATCAGAGTGCCTTCAATCGAAGCACTTCGATCTTTGACAGTTTGTTCGTTTTGCAGAAGGGAGATTGGGAAGTCAAGTTCATAAAACACTACCAGAAATATCAATCTATCACTCCAGTAGGAGGTGCTCATTTTTTGCCTCTTACATCATTATTTTAAATCCCCAATAACATTACTCTGCAATATTTATACCCTCCTAATAGTACCCAAGAAATTTGACTTGGAGTCATGTAACAGTTGTTATATTTAGGTGGCATAGTTTAGTTTGGTACTTGTAAATCCCACGAAGATTCGTAAGTATTCAGTTTCCATTCACTTATATGACTGTTGACCATGATAGTTACTTACTGGTGGTGCATTGTATTCTTTATAGATTTATGTAAACATTGTCATACAAACTCCTTTTGTTGTCAATTTCACAGCAAAACCCAAAAATCATTGGAAGAGTCAAAGATTCACTTGCCACATCACCCTCCATCACACGTGTTAGACACAACAAAGACTTATAAGATCCAAAGAATCAGAAGGGTTGACCTGGCCCACAAACAGCTGGATTCATACACACCACCACTTCCCACTTTCAGACCCACCCAACCCCCTTCTTCCTTTTCAAATAGATTACAGCCCCGTGGCGGCCCAGCCTGGCTCCTTAATCCTTATCATATCATTCCGCGTCCCTCAGTCACACACACACACTACATACACACACTCAGTCGTCGAATTATCCATATAGAGATATCTATATATATATACTCAACACCATGTGTCCCAAAAGCAAACTCAACTCAAACCCAGTAGTAGTAAGTGCTCCACTCAAAAACCTCAACTGAACTTCTACACAACTATCAATGGAGTTTTTGTCAGGCTACTTTACTGAACCAATCTCATTTGGGTCAGATTTTTTGATACCTGACATGCCCGAATCGTCGTCGGTGTCAGATGGTGGTAGTGCTTGTAGTCGTAGAGAGAATCATTCAGACGAGGAGGTAATGCTGGCTTCAGATCATCCTAAGAAGCGTGCTGGTCGGAAGAAGTTCAGGGAGACTCGCCACCCGGTTTATAGGGGTGTTAGGAGGAGGAACTCAGGGAAGTGGGTGTGTGAGGTGAGAGAACCGAATAAGAAATCAAGAATATGGCTTGGAACATTCCCAACTGCAGAAATGGCAGCGAGAGCTCATGATGTGGCGGCGATAGCGCTTAGAGGAAGGTCAGCTTGTCTGAACTTTGCTGACTCTGCTTGGAGATTACCAATTCCGGCGTCTGCGGAGGCTAAGGACATTCAACAAGCGGCGGCAAAAGCGGCGGAGGCATTTCGGCCATCAAAGACCGACGGGAGTGTGGTGGTCTCCGGTGATGATCATGGTTATAATAAGGAGGAAAGCGCGGCGACATTGTCTGAGGAGAACATGTTTGATATGGATGAGGAGGCGGTTTTCCGCATGCCGGAATTGCTTGCAAACATGGCGGAAGGGTTGATGCTACCACCACCACCTCACTGTTGGGTGGCAGAAGGGTATGGTAGAGATGGACTTGAATTTGATGCTGACGTGTCATTATGGAGTTATTCTATTTAATATGATTGCATTAAAGTAATTATGATAGTGAAAGTGTGGATTAATGCTAGGAATTTAGATCCGTACTTATATTTTTGGCTAGTACGGAATGAATGATAGGGACAATGGATAATTGGATATGTAGAATAGATTCCCAAAAATAAGTGGAGAAGAAGAGGAGTGAGTGAATGATGTTGTGTGGTACTTGTTTGTGAGGGTGCAAATGTACAAATATTATTTTGGTTAGTATTGAAGTTTTGATTATGTGGAACTTTTCTTCACAACTCATAAGTCATGGTCAATCCTCCACAACTGAATTGATTAATTCCGTCCCTGATATGATCAAAAATGTCGAAACTAGAGTATTAATGAGAAATAATTTTTTTATGAAATGACCTTAAAGAGTTATTAAAATTCAAACTCAAAACATCTAAGTTTAAAATTCGTCTCTCATACCATTTGAGCTACTCAATAATGGGCACCGTTAAATCTGATTCAATTAAATATGGGACTAGGATGTGCTCTTGCTCCCAAATATACTGGGCGAAATAGTGACAAAGGAAAAAGTCGTCTGCTTGTGCAGCTTGTCTGTATAGATATGATGTACCTCTCCTAGTTGGAACTTACCTATGAAATTGAGGTTTATTTTTATTTTTTTAGTCTTTCTTTGGTTCCAATATAGAACAGAAAATTGGCTAAATGGCCAATAAATATTTGGGTAAATTTCATCGACACTTCCTATAATAGTCTTAATTTTACCAACAATTGCATGGTCTTCAAAAATTATTATCCGACCACGAGAGTTACCGCAGTGGACGGTTCTGCTGGTGCAGGCGGAGGCGGAGGCGGAGCCTCCTCTTGGCGGACTTGGTTGTTGTCCTCCAGTTGTTGATTTATCGGCCTGGTTGTGATTGTCATGAATTTGAAAGAGAATAACAAGGTAGTAAAAAACTCAATCGTTTCTCACAGACGGCACCAAACTGATGATGCACAAAATATGCTTATGCACAATCAACAATCGAGTATATAATGCAAAGTAATGAATGAAACAATCAATAAGCAATTAATAGCAAAAGACAAATATCGAGTCAACACACAGATGTATAGTTGTTGGTCAAGGTGACCTATGTAAGAAATTTTAATAATTCGTATAAGAAATTTAGAACACTTAAATTACAAGGTTTAGAGCATACATGTATGAACCATGATACTCGATCTCCAGATTTCTTTCACGGAAGGACAATGTCTTCCTCTTCTTCTTCAAAGCAATAGGCGGCTTTCACTAGGACAAACCAAATTAGGTTTATGAAGTGGAGAGGGGACCTAACCCGTTATTTATAATGAAATCTAATGGGATCTCCTATTACGGGCGACAATTAGATTAAGGTCTACACTTAACCAGCTCAACCACATCAATTAAAAATATGTAAATAAGCCCATCAAAATAGATCACTTAATAATACTGAGTTCATCTCATTGGACCATAAATTCAACCCGTTTTTCACAAACAAAAAATTAACTATCAATTAATGGAAGTCCAATATGAAAAAAAATCCAACATTCTTCCACTTGAACAACATTAATTGTAGTCATTTAAAAAATAAAATAAAACTATTTGTTTGAAAAATGACTTTCAGGCTAATCAAACAAAACTCAATATTGCCACAATAAAAATATGATCCTGAGACAACATCTCAAACACGACCAGATCCAATAAAACTACTATTTTCGAACCATGGCGGTCTTTACATTCTTTATTGACATACGACCAATCCATGATTACAAAAAATAATAATCCTATTGACATGGATCAAGATGTGGTAGTGTACTAAGAAAATAATATCTCAATATGTGATCTGATAAACATGTTATTTCATTGTTAGTCTTCCAAATAATTTTTTTTAACAACATACTTTAACAATAAGCTAGAGAAATCTATCAACTTCAACAATAAGTTAGTATGTCTCCAACTTAAAATCTCAAAATTTTCTCAAATGGTGTAATCATAGACATACTTCATTGACAAAACAGTCATACTTAAAACATACACCAAACCTTAATATTTTGTATAAATTAACATGTCATAAATGTGTACACATATAACATAGCAAGAATATCGTGCTAATAATAAGGATAATCATCTAAATACTTATTATTCATCAAATAGATGTATCTCAACCATAATGAGTATCAAATACCACATAAATAAACTCTCACTAATCAAGTACATCAAAAGACCCCAAAATGCTCATGTTATCAATATGTTTCTTAAAAGTTACAGGTCTCAGTCATTTGGTTAAAGAATCAGTAAGCATTGATTCTGTATCAATATGTTCGATTACAATGTCACCTTTCTTCAGAAGATCCTTAACAGAAAGATATTTAATTTTCGTATGTTTAGACCCACTAGAATGTTTGTTGGTCTTTGAAAAGAATATAACTGCACTATTATCACAATAAATTGTTAGTGGTCTAGAGATGAAATCAACAATCATAAGTCTTGAAATAAAATTTTTTAGTCATACAGCTTGTGTTGCAGCTCTATAACAAGCTATAAATTCAGCTTGCATAGTGGAAGAAGCTGTGAGAATTTGTTTAACATTCTTCCATGCTATTATTCCTCAAGCTAACATGAAAATATATCCTGAAGTGGATTTTAAATTATCCTGACACCCAGCAAAATCTGAATCTGAGTAACCAATCACATCAAGACTATCAAATCTCTTATAAACAAGCATGTAATTTTTTGTTCTTTGAGAGTATCTCATAACTTTCATAGCTACCACCCAATGATCTAATCTTGGTTAGAAAGATATTTACCAAGAACACTAACTGTAAAAGCAATGTCAGGTCTGGTACAAACTTGTGCATACATTAAACTGCCAACAGCACTCGCATAAGGTATATTCTTTATAGACTCCTCCTCAAGATCATTCTTGGGGCATTGACTTAGACTAAATTTATCACCTTTCACAATAGGTACATCCCAAAACTTACAATTATGCATATTAAATCATTCAAGTACACGATCTATATATGTCATTTGAGAAAGTCCCAACAACCCACGACTCCTATCTCGATGAATTTGAATGCCTAACACAAAATATGCTTCCGCAAGATATTTCATGTCAAACGTTTTGCACAACAATTGATTTAATCTCATAAAGTAAACCCAAATCATACTTGCAAGCAAAATATCATTAACATAAAGAACAAGAAAAATAAATTTGCCCCCACTAACCTTAAAATATATCCATTGATCCATCTTGTTCTCAACAAAACCAAGAGAACTTACTATCTCATCAAATTTCAAGTACCACTGACGAGAATCCTGTTTGAGACCATAGATAGACTTCTTCAACTTGCAAACTAATTGTTCTTTCCCATTCTCCTTAAAACCCTCAGGTTGCATCATATAAACTTTTTCACTAAGCTCACCATTCAGGAAAGCTATCTTCACATCAATCTGGTGAAGTTCTAGATCAAAATAAGCTACTAATGCCATAATGATCATTTGGAGTCCATCTTAGTTTTAAACACCCATTTGCAACTAATGAGTTTACATTTCTCAAGAAGTTATACAAGGTCCCACACTTCATTGTGTGCCATAGAATGCATCTCATCTTTCATGACACCTACTCACATATCAGACTGAGGACAAGTAATAACATCACCAATATCATAATTACTTTTTCCAAGGTATACATAATATTCATTAGAAATAACATGTCTCTTTGATCTTGTAGATCTTCTGAAGAAAATTTCAGTAGAACGCTCTAAACGCTGAGGAGCCTCAATAGGAACATAAGGGTCAATTGCAGGAACATGAGGATCAACAACTGGAGCAGAAAAATTAACAACAGGAACATGTATAATATTCTTTTGCACAACAGGTAAAGGAATAGAAACAAATTTATCTTGTTCATGCTCACTAATAGGCTGCGAGCAACCAACATCAGCAACATCAAACTCTAAAAATTTTGTTGTTAAGGACTCAACCATTTTAGGACCACGTGTAGGACAATAGAACCGGTACCCTTTCGAATGTTCTGGGTAACCTATGAAGAAACAACGAATAGTTCTAGGATCAGTCTTTTTCTCAAAAGGGTTATAGATTTTGACCTCAGTAGAACAACCCTAGACTCGAAAATGGCTAAGACTTGATTTCCTATTGGTCCATAATTCAAAAAGTATTTTTGGAACAGATTTGTTAGGAACTCTATTAAGAATGTATGAAGTCGTTTTAATGGCTTCTCCCAAAAAATAATCAGGTAAGTTACATCTACTCATCATGCTCCTCATCATGTCTTTAAGAGTACGATTACGTCTTTCAGCCACATCATTTTGCTTGGGACTACCAGGCATGGTAATTGAGCAACAATCTCACAATCTTGCAAGTACTTGACAAACGGTCTCAAATGCTGCACAGACATCATGTTTGCCATAATACTAACCACCATTGTCAGACCTAACAATTTTGATGACTTTCTCTAATTGTTTATCTACCTCAGTCTTGAAAATTTTAAACTTTTCAAGAACATCAGATTTTTTATTAATTAAATAAATATATCCATAACGAGAGAAATCATCAATAAATGTAATAAAATATTTATTACCACACAAGGTACGTGAGTAAGGACCACTGATGTCAGTGTGAATGATTTCTAAAATATCTAAACTGCGAGTTGCATTTTTTTTCTTAGTCTTGGTCAATTTACCCCTAATGCAGTCAACACAAGTTTCAAGGTCTCCAAAATCAAGGGAATGAAGAATATCTTTCTTTATTAATCTTTCCACTATTTCTCTAGAAATGTGACTCAAACGTTTATGCCACAGCTGTGAAGATTTTTCTTTAATGAGAGGTCTCTTAGATACAACATTTCCAATATCTGAAAGACCATATTCATTATTGATAGTCAAGCATATACTATACAAACCATCCGATAAAACACAATGACCAACAATTTTTGGAAATTAAAGACAATTGAGTTTTACTATTACTAAAATTAAAACAATATCTTATTTTATCAAGTAAGGAAACTGAAATTAAATTCTGCCTAAATGATGATACATAAAAAGTATTTTCTAAAACAAGTTGAAAATCAGTGCCTAAATTTAACCTAATAGTTCATATGAACTCAACATAGACTTCATTATTATTTTCCACTTTAAGCTTGACTTCCCCTTCAATTGGCCTCCGTTTGCATGTGAATCCCTACAAAATCATGGCAACATGAACATAAGCCCCACAATCAATCCACCAAGAATTTAATGGGACATTAACTAAATTGGATTCAAAGCAAACAAAGGCTAGTGAATTACCTTTTTCTTTATTCTTTTTTTTTTAACTAAGACTTGAATTGAGTGCACTCACTTTTCTTATAACCTCGTTTCTTGCAAAAGTAACACTTGAAATCTTTTCGAATTGCAGCCTTAGGACCTCCCATATTCTGACCAGTACCATGCTTTTTGAAATCCCGACCATTTTTTGGAGCATTATGATTAGGTTTTCTATTTCCCTAATACCCACCTTTGAAACTAGATTTAGGCTGAGAAACAAACAAGACAGTTTCACTCTTTTCTTTTCTATGTTTTTCTTCCTCAGAATCATACTTAGAGATAAGGTCATTTATTGTCTAGGACTTATTTTGGGTACTGTAGGCAGTTTTGATTTGACTAAACTTAGGAGACAAATAGTTAGAAGTGTGATGAATAATGAAATCATCAGGAATAACAATTTTGAAGGCTTTGAGTTTGGTTTGAACATGGACCATTATAAGGATATATTCCCTAACACTACCTACATTGTGATATTTTATACTCGTTAATTCATTTATTAGGCCCTCAGCTTAAGTCCTATTGGATATATTGTATCTCTCTCCTACAGCGGTAAAAAACTCCTTGACATTCTTAGTTTCAGACAAGCTACTCATAAGGTGTTCTGAGATAGACCTTTTCATGACAATCATACTCAGCCAATTAGATTTCTCCCACTTTACATAAAGTTCTTTTTCTTCAGAGGAGTTCTCACTAGTAGGTTTAGCAGGTTCATTCTCTTTCAAGACAAATTCTATATCAGCAATTTCCGGGCAAACTCAATATCTTGCTTCCTTCTCTTATAATTAGAACCAGTCAAGACTTCAATGTTGATATTATTATTATTCATAGCAAAAGAGACTGTTCAAGGCAACGAGAATATAAACAGTTAGTAAAATTGAGTAATAAATAAATAAAATATGTTTTGAACATAATAAGTCATATTTTATTAAGAGAGTCCAAATACATCACTACAAACTCCCATTTGGGCAGAGAATGTAATATGCTATAAGTCATCTCTTTCAGAAAACTAACCAATGAGAATACTCAAGTTTCGAAAATTTTATCCCCTTTGAGCAGATAATAATTTAGAGACCATCTCGTAACAAAAGCATGAGAAAAAATTACAAATTTCAATGAATTGACCACTTTGGTGGTAACTATCCATCTTAACTCATAGAATTTTCCAAACCGGGATATTATAACAAATTGCCTATAATTAAGTATCATGTGATCAATCAATATGAGGTACTAACCAATATGTATCTCTTTAGATCACTCATCATCAATCGTTGCATTCAGGTCTCAATTCTATTTTTACTATTAAAATTAAGTAATTTAAATTCACATCTACCAACATTTAATAAATAATATGTAGATCATAAAAAATAAAAAATTTCATCATATAAATCACTAGGGACTAAATTTAGAATTGTACCAACACTCTCTACAAATTATAGTAATTCAATTAAAATTGCATCAATCATAAAAAAAATAATTGATTCATATAAGTAATTTGTATGGATAAAGCCTATATCTATTCGTCAACAAGACTCATAAATAATTAAAAATAAATTTAATAAGTTGAATGAATATGACATAATCAATAAAAGTTTCAACATAAATTTTGCAGATGTCAAACAGACCCTTGATATTTATACGCATAGGCACAAAAAGAATAAATAAATTTTTTTTTATCATATTCGCAATCACCAGATAAGGATTTGTTATTGTACCAAGGCCATGTTTGATACAACTTAAAACATGGCAGTAAATAATCTATTAAGAATACAAAAGCCAAACAAAAGATTTGCTTTATTAGAATATTGAAAAACTTTGTTAAAAAAAGTGACGAAAAGCAACCCTAGCCGCCGTCAACTTTTCAACAAAAAACCAAATAATTCTCGAGTGAAATCTTGAACACTTCATGTATATATATATATATATATATATATATATATATATATATAAAGCTTTGATAACAAAGTTTTCATCTGATTACAACCCTAGCCGCCGTCAACTTTTCAACAAAAAAAAAATAGCCAACAGACACTAATAACAAGATCTCTCATTTCAACCATGGCCATCATTGACCACGACTTAAAATCATACACAAAGCCGATAAAAAATTAATAGTAAAATTATACATAAATTTTATCGGGTTCTAAATTCATATACGATAGGCTCTAATACCACATGTAAGAAATTTTAATAATTCGTATATGAAATTTAGAACACCTAAATTACAAGGTTTAGAACATACATGTATGAGTCATGATACTCGATCTCCGGATTTCTTTCACGTAAGGGCAAGATCTTCATCTTATTCTTCAAAGTAATAGGCGGCTCTCAATGGGACAAGTGAAATTAGGTTTATGAAGTGGAGAGGGGACCTAACCTGCTATTTATAATGAAATCTAATGGGTTCTCCCATTATGGGCCACAATTAGATTAAGACCTACACTTAACCGCCTCAACCACATCAATTAAAAATATATAAATAAACTCATCAAAATAGATCACTTAATAATATTAAACTCATCTCATTGGACCATAAATTCAGCCCATTTTTCACAAACAAAAAATTAACTATCAGGAAGTCCAATATGAAAAAAAATTCTAACAACCTACTCCACTTCCGAATGTGGCAACGGTGGCCGAAGACTTTTATTAATAAAGTAAAGTGTGAGAGAAGGAGAGAGCAAATGTAAGCTCTGGGAGAGGTCGGCTAGCTAGGAGAGAGAAATAGTTGTGTGGGAGGTGTGTAGAGAGATGCCCCCTCATGTGGAGAGGATTTACAATTTATAGGCACAAAATCTTAGTTGAGGCGGTGACGTGAGGGTAAATGTACTAGTTCTTCGGGGAGGATAACTACAGTTAAAGATAAATACAATTAAAGATGATTTTGATCTTCGAGAGTTTGCTCTCCACGTGCACTAATCCTCTTGGACTCTTTGATCTTTAGACTGGGCAGAATCTATGAATTAGGCTTGACCCACTTTGTAACTAATTCGGGCTTAATTAATCGGTTGAGTCTGACCCAGTCGAATCTGGGCTCATCACTACCGATGCTCAATTTTTGATATTGCAGAATGACTTCAGGCACATGTTATTGCTAATGTATTTATATCACCAAAAAAGAAAAGTGAAGTGGTTAAATTATTTGCACACATAACATGCAAGAAATGCAAGGGAAAATTTAACTCCACGGTCAATAAAGAACACAAAGAAATCATTGTTTCTTTGTGCAAAAAATGCACATTTTGAATCTGCAAAGAACATAAGAGAAAATTTTTGAAAAATATGATTGATTGACTGAATAAGTCATATTGCACACACACACACACACACACACACACACACACACATATATATATATATATATATATATATATATATATATATATATATATCAATAATCACACTTAATTTCGAGTTTGACCCGTTTTATCTATACTATCATTTTGTAATCTTCTATTGTATTTTGAATGCTCGTGACTCTCACTCTCTATGTAATCTGTTGCCACATGTTTTACATTAAAATTTTATCTTCAAACTCGAGTTTGAGGATGTTGAGTCCCACTTGCTTCTCTATATTTGTCCCATGATGGGTTACACTCTAGTTTAGCTTTCCTCTCCCACCCAAAACCCTAAACTCTAAAAGCATTTCTAGTCTTGACCTTTTTTCGGACCCTAATTTAAATTTGAGTAAAAATGACTTAAAATTCTTTTTTAATGTTAGACTCATACCCGTACCAAATGAAGAGAAACCCAAACATCGTATCTTTTTTTTTTTTTCTTTCCAACAGAAATAAATTCCCAAATGCATCCGAATTGACTTCGCCTTTAATGTTAGTCTCACACTTCGTCTTCTACCCAAGATCTCAACGGTCGCCATTATTTCCTTCAAGTAAACTCTTTGTCTCTATTCTCCTCTCTTCACTACTCACTCAATGTTCTATTGAATGGGACAGAGACAGATTTTTACGCAAGCTTATTTAAACAAAAATTGGATTTATATAACTGATTTGTATCTTTATACAGATTTCTTCAAAATCTTCTTCTACCCAAGCTTATTTCTACACACATAGAGACAGATTTTTATTCGGTGGAATGGGAAAATCTAGATTTATATTCTAAGGAATGGGAGAAATCTGGAATGAGAAAAATATGTTGTTTTTATATGGGTTTCATTGATTTGCTTTGCTTATTGTGGAATGGAAAAAAATCTGTTTGTGGAATATATTTCAAAATTTTTGGTATGAAAAAAAAGGAGCAAAACAAAGTTTTGAAGGCAAAAATGAAAAAAAAAAACTCTTAAAACTCTTAGAATAAGCTGGGAATTTTTAAAAAAGATTTGGGTATTAAAAAGGGTTTATCCATTGGAGACTTCTATAGTATCGAAAAAAAAAAAATCGGTCGACTACAGACATTCATAATCGATCATAAAAAAATTAGTATCGATTTCAATTTTTCATGATCGGTCATATCCTTTAAAATTATAACCTACGTCACAAAAAAATTATAACGCAGCATTTTCCTTAAATTTGATGGAAATCAATAAAAGTTTTAAAGTTGACGATTTCAAAACACGTCCATAGTGGAGAACAAATAATCATTGGTGGGTCCAACTCCAACCCCCTTCAAGCCATCATAGAGGACTCGGTCAGGTTAGGACAATCCATCATCATCTTCAAGAACCCCACTGGCCCCACCATTTCCTTGTTTGGATGCTAGGAAAATCAAAACCCCACCAGCCCCACCATTTCCTTGCCCCACCATTCCTTGTTTGGATGCTAGGAAAATCAAAACCCCACTGGCCCCACCATTTCCTTGTTTGGGTGCTACAAAAACAAAAGGAAAATGTCACTCCACACACATACAACCGCACACTGATAATTACCTGTCATTTTCATGACTTCACTTCAAAAAAGATTATTTTGTTTTTCTCGTACACGTCAGATTCTTTGCCCCCCTGGGTGTCTCTTGTACATAACTTTTCTTTATTTTTTATTTTTAAAATATTTGATGTATAAGTATTTTACTTGGTGCATTCAAAATGATAAATAATTTAATATTTAATAATTATTTAAAATGCAATCACATGGGTATTGACAAAGATACTTTTTGAATTATTTTAATGATGTAGAGAAAAAATAATTGACTTTTTTTCCAAAAAAGGTATACAAATGTAGTTTAAAAATAGGGATTTAAGTTTGAGCTGAACTTGAATAATATTTTGAACTTAATATACAAACTCGAGTCAAGCTTGAACAATCCTTAAATAGCACAAGCCTAACTTGAGTATAGTCAAGTTCAAAAGACTCGACACGATTAACACTCCTAGTTGTGACTGTAATTCATGAATTTTTTTATTGAAACTCCATAAATCGACACATTATTATATTAAAAAATTATTTTAATTTTTTAGATTTTAATAACATTATTCTATAATATTTGTCCCATTTAGGTGGCACAGTTTAGTTTGGGAGTTGTAAATCCCAGGAAGATTCGAAAGGTATACAGTTTCCGTTCACTTTAATAACTGTTGTCCATGATAGCTTAGTGGTGCATTGTATTCTTTATAGATTTGTGTAAACTTTGTCATTTGATTTCAAGGTACAAACTACTTTTGTTGTCAATGTCACAACAAAATATCTACCTGCCACATCACCCTCCACCACACAACAAAATATCTACCTGCCACGTCACCATCCAGAACACGTGTAAGCACAACCAAGACTAATAATAACCAAAGAAGTCAGATGGGTGAGCCCCACAAACAGCTGGGTATCATACACACCACTAAAATTGCTTACAATACTGTTGCCGCCCAGCCTGGCTCCGCATCACGCGTTCCGCATCCCTGACACACACACACACACAATCGTCAAATTATCCATATAGATAATCTATATATACTCAACACCATGCACCCCAAAAACAAACGCAACTCAAACCCAGTAGTAGTGTAAGTGCTTCAGAGAAGTGTACTTAATACCCATACGCTCAAAAACCTCAACTGAACTTCTACACAGCTATCAATGGAGTTTTTCTCAAGCTACTTTACTGAACCAAACCCATGTGAGTCAGATTTCTTGATACCTGACATGCCCGAATCTTCATCGGTGTCCGATGGTGGTAGTGCTGGTAGAGATAACCATTCAGACGAGGAGGTAATGTTGGCTTCAGATCATCCTAAGAAGCGTGCAGGTCGGAAGAAGTTCAAGGAGACTCGCCACCCGGTTTATAGGGGTATTAGGAGGAGGAACTCCGGCAAGTGGGTGTGTGAGACGAGAGAACCGAATAAGAAATCAAGAATATGGCTTGGAACATTCCCAACTGCAGAAATGGCAGCGAGAGCTCATGATGTGGCGGCGATAGCACTTAGAGGACGGTCAGCTTGTCTGAACTTTGCTGACTCTGCTTGGAGATTACCGATTCCGGCTTCTATGGAGGCTAAGGACATTCAACAAGCGGCGGCAGAAGCGGCCGAGGCATTTCGGCCATCAAAGGCCGACGGGAGTGTGGTGGTCTCCGGTGATGATCATGGTTATAATAAGGAGGAAAGCGCGGTGACATTGTCTGAGGAGAACATGTTTGATACGGATGAGGAGGCGGTTTTCCACATGCCAGAATTGCTTGTAAACTTGGCGGAAGGGTTGATGCTACCACCACCACCTCACTGTTGGGTGGCAGAAGGGTATGGTAGAGATGGACTTGAATTTGATGCTGACGTGTCATTATGGAGTTATTCTATTTAATATGGTTGAATTGAAGTAATTATGATAGAGCAAGTATGGATTAATGCTAAGAATTTTAGTCCCTACTTATATTTTTTACTAGTACGGGATGAATGATAGGAACATGTATATGTAGAATTGGTTCCAAAAAAGAAGTGGAAAAGAAGAGTGAGTGAGTGAGTGAATGATATTGTGTGGTACTTGTTTGTGAGGGTGTAAATGTACAGAAATAATTTTGGTTAGTATTGAAGTTTTGATTAATTATGTGGAACTTTTCTTCACAACTCATATGTCATAGTCAAGCCTCCACAACTAAACCCATTAATCTCGTCTCCGGTCTGATTAAAACTAGAGTATTAATGAAGAATAAGTCTTTTATGGTCTGACCCCAAAGAATTGTTAAAATTTGAACTCAAGACATCTAAGTTTACAGCTCGTCCCTCTTACTACTTGAACTATTCAACAGTGAGCACCATTAAATCTGATTCAATTAAATATGGGACTAGGATATGCTCTTTGCTCCTGGCAAATATGTTGGGTAATATAGTGACAAAGGAGATAGTGGTCTGCTTGTGCAGCTTTGTCTGTATGGATATGATGTATCTCTCCTACCTATTATGCTGGAACTTGCCAAATTGAGGTTTATTTTATTTTTTTGTCTTTCTTTCTTTGGTTCCAATCTAGAAGAGAAAACTGGCTAAATGGCCAATAAATATTTGGGTAAATTTCATCAACACTCCTTATAATAGTCCTAATTTTAGCAACACTTCCTACCAATTCTAAAATTTCACTGTACTCCCTTCTACTTCATATATTCACTTTTTACACCCTTTGTCACTGACAACTAAAAAAAGAGTGATATCACCATCATTTTCTTCATAAAATATCAATATTACCCCCTATCCTCATGACCACTCCACCCTATTTCTGCCTCCACTTACACAACTGTTTGCAACATGTCCCCTTTCCTACCTTATTTACACACATCACTGCACCATCATATCAACATTTAATTTTATCAAATTAACACCAATTTAATATTCAATTTCATCAAATTAACACTAAATTAACCTTAATTTTTATCAAATTAATATTCACATTCATCCAATTAACATTTAATTCATCCAATTGTTTGGTTTGCATCTAGTGTTGGGATATATGCTCTGGTATAGCAATGGAAGAAAATTAATTCCATCTTTTAACAGTAATAAAGAAAACAATTCCTCATAATACATTAAAATTCTAAGTTTAATACTTTTTTCTTTCCTCCAAATAAAGTCTCTAGATCAAATCCAAGACACTCTTTTAAACATACAGGCGAGTTTAAAGTAACTTTTGTGATCTAAACATTTCTCTACTTATCCTGTCATAAATGGTGAATAATTTTGATAGTATGTCGCCGCCTAATAATGATACTACGAAATTAAAAGAAGGCGATAAAATATTCAAAGCAATTTTACCTTGAGATGGGCCTCTGTAAGATTACCCAGCAGTATGTTGCCGCCTAATAATGATATTATGAAATAAAAGAAGGCAATATAATGTTCAAAGCAATTTTACCTTGAGATGGGCCTCTGTAAGATTACCCAGCCATTGCTAAGAATATAAGAATCAGTTGTTATCAGTTGTAGATGCTTCTCCAATTTCACGTTCTAAATGCTGGCTAGCTTGTTCAAACGATAGGAGTTCTTGCATGAGTGTGGCAAGCTTGGCTACATTCTCCTCATGAATACGTTGGGGAACCTTGTCTTTGTATCCAGAAGCGTTCATCGTCTTTGTAAGACTGTCATGTTGCCTGCAAATTAAGACACGATTATTCCACCCACACAAAAATACAGGCAGGAAGACTCTCCACCAGTTTATGTAAAATCCATGCGAAAAATTGTAGTAATGATGAAAGATAGCATTCACGCCCATACACTGAGAATATTAGGTATCACAAGTTCAATCTCACTTAAAAGCAAGCTAAATATAAAAGAAAGATTTAACTCAAAGTATGAGAAAATGGAAGTCCTACTTGCAGGTTCAAAACTCTTCATTTTCATGTAAGATTAACCTCATTTTATCACTTGTTTGTAATATTCAGATTTAATGATATTTTTTTCCCTGGTAGTACAATGATATAACTAAATCTATACTACTAATAAAAGTACCTTAAGTGAAAAACTATTGATTCACTATTTACAATCACAACCTTATGTATTTAAATCTTTAAATTACCCTCTAACATCTCTTTTTAATTCTCTATTATGCTTGTATAAATATCAATATCTATGAAAAAATTTAATTGACTATGCAACCCTTAAAAAAATATATGCATCATTATAGTTTTCAATAACGTGTTCAAAAAGTCTATCAATAGATCATTACTCTTTTCAAATAAAAAAAACACATTATGTCTATATATATTTACTAACAATTGCCCGTACCTGAAGGCACTACGTAACAAACAAAAAAATTAAAAGCAAATACATGTGCATTAAGAGAATATGCCATAAAAAATTGTCAATTAGAAAAACTAAGAAAAAACATTGATAAATATAATATGGGCCCATTATTTTTAAAAAAAAAATTGATAAAATACAAATCAAAACAATCTCAAACATTGTTCAATGACTGTTTAATTATTGATTGATATGTAAATGGTAGTAAATTCAAAAATCATTGTGGAATAAAAACAATCAAATAAATATGAGATAGAAAGCAAGAAAGAGGGATTAAGAGATGAATTGCAACAAAAAATATAATAAACAACATCAACAAAACTTAAATCAATTAAAACTAAATTTTTAACACTATCGGGTTAAATTACACTTTTTTGTCCTCATAGTATGTTGATAGTTTAGAGAATGTTCGTGCCTCTAAATATAATTTTTTTTTTCTATTCTTCCAAACAATTACGGCTAAATTCTCTCTAAAAATAAGACTCTACAAAAATATGAAGATGTGCAAACCTTATTAAGTAAAGATGTTTTTCATATATCATACTTAAACATATTTGTGGAGAGATAGAATGTCATCAATAGAAACTGGTCTTGATCAAATTTACATGATTAAATCCAACTACGCTAACATTATCAAATTGAGAAACTGAATACATAAAATTTGAGTTCCATAAAGAATTCAAGCAAAATCCTCTAAAAACACAACTATACAGAACTATTACCACTAATACCACCATTACCATTATTACCACTTAGCCTAAATTTTTATAACTAATCAAATTTTGTACTCAAATTGAAATTAAATCTAACCAAGTCAACTATTTAAATTAATTTTGCTATTCAATTCAAACCAAATTTCATCAATTACGTTAATTTTATGTTGCACAAATTTGTCCCGAGAGCTTTACCCCACCACCACTCATCCATCACAACTTCGAGATTAAATATCATCACTAAGACCACCATCATTATCACTTCTAAACCTAAAACATATCTTCAGCAACCATCGGTACCGCTTCGAGAAGGCGAGCTTACTTTTAACTACAATCCAAGCCAAATAATGTATCAAATTGGCAATAAATCAAATGAACTATAAGACATATTGACAACAAATCAAGTTGAATTTTAATATACTGCAGGAATGGTGTATAACTTGCAAAATTTATGAATGTGCACAAAGCATTAAATTGAAGTCGAGATTTGAATTTTTTTTAGAGAGAAAATAATATTTAAGAACATAGACATTACAACCTAAAGAACCTTGAATAGCAGTATGGAGAACTCATTAAATATCGTGTATACACCTCACAGTGGTTCCTGTCATTTTTGCTTTCTTTTGATGCAAACCATTCCCAAATGTGCCAAAAAAACAAAAGGTTTGGCTCTTGATCAAAAAGACTCATTGGTTCTTCCGGAATTCTTTGCAGTTTTTGGACAAAAGAAACACTAGAAATAGATGAACTCATCCTTGTTTACAAAGGACCACTTAGCCTGAACCAAACTTAGGTCCTCATATCCTAGAACGTACAAAAAAAGATTGTAAATAACCTAAAAATATGTACAACTAAAAAAAATAACAAACCCAAACCAATAAACCACTTTTCTAGGAGATCATCGTCCCGTTGGAGTTGTGTCATTGCTGATCGCTGGAGCTGCGCCGTCGTGCTATAGATGGTCGTTGCAGCAGACAAAGTAAGTTCGCTAAAAAATAAGGATAATGTTGGCCCGCTCATTGAAGCAATAATATAAACACTTGGTGTTTCAGTGACTGTGGTGGGTTTCGGTAACAATGTGTGCCTGTGGGGGTGGGGAGGCGTTTGTTGGCTAGGGAGGTTTCGGTGGCAGTGGTGGGGACTGGGGAGGAAAGGGGGTGGAGGTGCTGGTTGGCTGTAGATAAGAGTTTGGCTTTGGATATATAGGGTGTTTGGTGGACTGTTATTAGTTTCGGTGGCAGAGGGGAGAGGGAAGGAAGGGGTGGTTGCAGTAAGGGGAGACATACGCAGAGAGAGAGAGAGGGGGGGAGGGATACCCGGGTGAGGCTTCAAGATTGTCGATGGTTGATCATTGTGTCTCCGATGGTGCCTCCATAGTGTTGCTGTGAAGAGAGATGGTTTCGGTGAGGAGAGAAAAAGAGAGAAGAGAAAGGGGCGCCGGTGGCTACCGGGGCAGCTTAAGCCAATTTCATGCCTAAAGCAGAAATATTAAAATGAGGCATTTTAATAGTTAGTATTATTTTTTAAAAAAATTTAATTTATTTTAAATTTTCTATGTGAAAGGGAGACAAAAGAAGAATATGTTAATATTGTCGAAAAAGAGATTTCAACTTTTATTTTTGTTTTTTACCACAGAGAATGAGAGAGAATGTTTAATTTCAACTTTAGTTTTTGTTTTTTATTTTTTTTACTGGATGGAGAGAGAGAGAGAGAGAGGGCGAGAGTAAATATGAGTTGACTTTTGAGTATTTTTTTATTTTTTTAATTTCTAAGTTTTTAATGTTATGGATTGGATTATAAGCCCAAATTATTGCAATAAAAATTTTGATTGGATTTAATTTTTTAGAGCTTTTTTGTAAAGCTTAAAATTTAATGGATTTAATTTTTTTTGTGGGTTAGTGATGTACCTAAAATTATGGGGTCTTCTAAAAATTTGAGACCTAAAGCCCATATTTTTTTTTCCATAATGTTGGACCTGCCCTGAATGGCTATTCGTTGGGGGAAAAGATCGAGAAGAGGAACAAAGAGAGAAAGAGAGAGAGGCAGAGGAGAAAGGGAATATCAGAAATAATTGGGTGAATAGATCGAGATCGATGCAGGTGATAAAGGAAAACGGAGTAAATAATATAGTATCATCATTATATTGAATATTCTGAAGTTGTGATGTGAAAAAGTGATTTCTCTGACATGAAAAAGATATTATTTAAAGCAGCATGAGCGGAGGTCAAAATTTAAATATGAACATTAATTTTAAATTTGGACATAATTTTAGATTTAGATGGCATTGATTTTGGGTGAGATTGAGAGGCGAATTCAATGTACGGGTGTCAATTTTGGAAACTAAAAATTTTGAACAGCAAAAATATTTCAAAAGAGCTAATGTGGTACGTCGGATCAAAACGATCTGAGATGTCAATAGTTTGAGACAGTTTGGGATAACGTCGTCCGTTAGATGATGACTTTTTTTGGTTATGAAACGATCTGAACCACTCTTTTTCTCCAAAATTCAAAATCGTTCTACTTTATTATATAGATTTTTTTCATCTATACTAACTCATATTACTAATAAAAGTACCTTAGAATAAAAAACTTTTGATTCACTGTTTTCCTCTTATAAAAAATTTTAAATACCACACTATTCTTTCGTAGTTGAATATCTAAATTACCATCATATACTTATGTGTTCAAATCTCCAAATTATCCATAATATCTCTTTTAATTAACTATTCACTATATATAAGTATTAGTATTTATGAAATTTTTTAAATGACTACGTTACCCTTAAAAAATATATGCATACTACAATTTTCAATAAAATGTTCAAAAAATATTTAAAAACTTCATCAATCTAAAATTACTCATTTCAAATATAAAGATAACATTATATTTATATATGTGTATTTTTTTTATCCAAAATTTCAACCATTTCATTTTTAAGATAAAAAATAATCTTTTATGTAGTTTTTTTTAAAAATAATTTATGTTAAATCAACATAATTCTTCAATCACAATAAACTTTTCATGTTTTATTAAGAGTTTATATAAGAAAAATTAGTGTATTTTTAAGTAAAACTTGAATTTTAGAATTCTAATATTCTTTTAAAATATATATTATAGGCTAGTATATTATATTTTAAGGTTAATAGCACTTTTAGAACCTGAAATATGCATGTTTTATCAGTTTGGTCGTCATTATATCAATTTTATCAGTTTGGTCTCTAAAGTATTTAGTTAGTATTTAAATGATCTATACACAGACAATCTGTTAAGTTTTTGACAGAAGTGATGGTCACGTGATACTATCTGACGGAATGAAACGTGGTCATTTCCGTCAAAAAAACTTAATGGACCGTTTGGTTCACGGTTACCTGAATCGTGGGTTGGTTGGGTACATGGTACAAGTACAGATGCAGGGTACGTTACTTTTCCCGGTGCTCGGTGCGGTGGGAGTAGGCTTAACAGGTACGCTATTTTGGGTCGCGGCTCGCTTTGGATTCGCTATTTTGGGTCGCGGCTCGCTTTGGATTCTTATCCAGATCGTTTTCATTATTACAAAGAATTATATGTAGTTAGTTATACATTATACACATAATGAACCCTAAAGAATATTTTTACTTTTTTACCCAAAATAAGTTTGCTTGTCACATAACATATAGGGCTTTTTAGACTTTTCACCCAAAAAAATACCATTAGGTCATTTAAGTCCAAGCCACCCATTCAATAATATATTAACCCCAATTAAGAGAGAGGGAGAGAAAGAGAGAGAGTGTCTTAGATGAGACGAACAAGGATTCTCTCATACGAACAAAGAGTCGAAGACTTCGGCGAAGCCTTCTTACAACGATGAATACTAAGGCGAAGACTTCTCATAGCGGCGAAGACTTCGATCTGGTATGTAACTAAACTGCCACTTGATTTTTCCTATATCTCTCGGCTTTTTCATCCCTTTTTGTAATTTGCTCTGTGAGATTTGGTTCTTGATTGGGGTTAGGGTTTTAATTAGGGATTTGGTTTTTGAATTAGGGATAGATTGAATTTGGGATCGTTGTAACAGACGATCCAGGTTGCGAACGACCCCCATTTGGGTTCGTGTGACCCAGATCACGGAACGTAGGCCCTTGAGCGTTTTCTGGTAACCTTGGTTGGTTAGGGACCATTTAAACAAGAATTGAATATTTTATAGACCAAATCAGGGTTACCAGAAAACGTATGACCCCTTACGATCCCCGATCTGGGTCGCACGACCCCAAACGTGGGTCGTTCGTGACCTGGATCGCTCAAATCTCCGACCCCTATCAAACCAGACTAAATCAAAACTCAGAATCTCAGACTCAGATCCCCAATATAAGCCCTAAACCCATATCAAATCAAATCATTGTAAATATCAGAAATTGCACAGATTAAGCTATAATTGGCCAAACCGAGTGAAGAATGAAGATTATGTTACATACCAGATGGATCCCACAAAGCTTTTCAGATTACTACATCGAAAAGTGTTATGGATCGCGTTCGTTTGCCTCGATTGATTGATCTCCTTCTCTCTCTCTCCGTCGACTTCGCATCTCCATCGACTTCGCATCTCGCAGATGAAGATTGGTGTGGTTCCCATCGCAAATCTCTATCTCTCTTCGTTGACTTTGCATCTTGCAGATCGATCTCCTCTCTCTCTCTCGTCGTTTGTTTCTTTCTCTCTTTTTCTTTCTCTCTCTCTCTCTCTCTTCTGTCCATACTATTAATTAATTGGAAGAACCGAATCTGACAAAAAAAAAAAAAAAGAACCGACTAAGATATAAAAAGATAAAAACGTGTCCAACACTCTAATATTTTTTTTGGTAAAAAGACGAAAGAAGCCATTTATTTTACAAGACACGTTGTCACACACTTTGGATAAAAAAAAGTAAAAATACTAATAAGTCTACCAATTAGGCAACTGCCTTATTGTAAGACTACAACTTTTGGTACGCAACTAGGCAGCCTGGCAACCATATATATATACATATATATATTTACCCTAAACTCTATACCGCCTCTCTCTCTTTCTGTTACCCATTATTCATTCAATATCTCTCTAATGTATTGAATTTTTGTTACTTAAAAAAATGGTTTTTGGGAAAAGGAGGAGGGAAGAACAAGACTCTTCTCAGGTTGAAGAACAATTCGGAATTAATATTCAGAATTTAGATGATTCTGCTGATGAACAAGAAGTCGAACATATTGAACTAACGGAAGAAGAAAACACTAGGCAACCACAAAAAAATCGCACACAGGAAGATCAATTACAAGTTGATGCAAAATTGAAATCATTACTCAATGAAGTCAGTCTTATTGATGCAGCTCAAGAAAATAATCCAGGGGATCAAAAAATTGGTCATGTAAACATTGCAGTAGTAAATTAACAAGTTCGTATACTCGAATTGTCACACCCCCACCCCGGATCACATAGGGTAGGCGACGGACCGGCCACCAAGGCCTTAACCAACCAACTTTTTGCATTATAAATGCAAAATACAGCGGAAGACAATTAATAAAGTGATCCATTCCACCGAACATAAGCAACATTGTAAGGTTCACTACTCCAAACATAAGCAACATTGTTCCCAAAATAATTAAATATTTGTCTCAAAACTACAAAAACATTTATTCCTGAAGATCTAAAGTAAAATAAATCTTCAAGTTCCCTAATTCCTTATATATCCGCAGACTTACTCCTCACTGTGATCCTCTCCTGAAAAATGTTAAATGTTTGTATGAGCACAATAGCCCGTGAATAGCAACCACATCTAATGAGGTGTGAAAATAAATCCCACAGCTTATATACAAAAATAAAATTTGATACATACATAAGTACAACAAATCATACCCCAACCCCTCTCACATAATCATTTAAACAACATGATTTGTCTATATTTGTCATTACTTATTTGTTTTAGGGTTTTAGTTTCATTATATAAAGGGATGCATGTAAGAGTTTTATTTAGATTAAACTTAGATTATTATTGAATACTGATATTGCTTCCTTCTCAAATTCTTTCTCTTTTCTCACATCTTTCTTCTTCTCTTCTCATCCCTAATTTTTCCCTTCCTAGTCTACATCAATTTGGTATCATAGCCTAACTTTGATTCGTACAAATCACAAAAATCACATCAACATTGTTCATCGCGCACTGTTCTTAGGGGTGCAACTCGGGCGGGTTGGACAGTCAACCCTAGCCCAACCCCAGGTATATAATCTTCAACCCTAACCCTAACCCTAACCCTACCTCGGGTTGAGGGACTCAACCTAAGCACTGTCCGAGTTTAATATGGGCGGGCACGGGTTGAATTCGGGTTAATGATTTCGGACTGATTTCGGGTTACTTTACGGGTTCAATTCAAGTTGAGCCCAAAATAGGCTTGTTGTTCTAAACTTGATGCACTGTCCCACAATCCAGCTGCAACATACATGTTTGCTAGAACCACATAGTTTACTGACTTCTCAGGTTCTATATTAAATAGGTGTCTGGCTGCAATTTCTCAAATAGACATATTGTCATAGTTACTACATGCCCCAATAATGGAACCCCAAAGTGAGGCATTAATTCGTATTGAACCCGATTATTAAATCGGGTTGAGCCCGATTTTAATATTCGGGTTCAACCCGTGAACCCGATGGCTCAACCCGAGGCCCGTCCAAATTGAATTCAAGTTGAAGTTTTTTGACTCAGGCCCAACCCAAATATTAAAAATCCTAGCCCAAGCCCTAATTTTTTCGGGTTGGGCTCGGGTTGAAATCGGGTTAGCCCGCCCAAGTTGTTTTGATGTCATTACATTCTTGAACTTGTTTTGGTGTCATTCCCTTGTTCCAAGACTCAATCATGAGTATGTATGATGTCTCTAATCCACATATTTACTCTAGTTTAAGAGTCTCTCTTCGAGGTCATCATCATAGCAAGTCTAAGTATGTCTACAAGGATTCAACATCTATTGTCAAATCAATTAAAGATCCTTCTACATTTTGTGGTACTCCAGATCCCAATCAATTCTTGGATTGGTTAGCTAATTTAGAAGAATATTTTGATTGGCATGGCATGACATGTCAGATTCCCATTGCGTCCGTTTTGCTAAATTGATGTTGGAGGGTTCCGTCAAGCGGTATTTGGCAAGCAATTGAAAGAAGCCTAGATAGTTTAGGAGAATCACTTATCACTTGGGTTGAAATGAGATATAAATTGAAAGAGAAGTATTTGTCTACTTCCTACACGGATCAATTTTATGATCAATGGCTCAATCTTAGACAACATTCTTCTAGTGTCTCTGATTACTTTGTCCAGTTCGATTATCTCATGTACTTGTGTGACATTGTTGATGAAACTTGAATAATTGATCAATTTATTCTTGGGTTGAGACCAAAAATTAGTAGGGAGGTCAAGCTATACACTTTTAATACGTTAGTTGCAGCCTATTAATATGCTTTAAAGATTGAGAAATTTCATAAGAAATCCAACTATAGCTTGATGGGTTCTTAATCACAGTCTGATAAACAGCGTGATAGGATACCTTCCAATTTTACTTCCACCACATATGAGTATCATGATTACTTGAACGATACCCATGATGTTTCTGCGTGCTTTCCTAATCCGAATGTGGCAAAGGATTTAGATATGCTAGTATCGGATAAAGAGAAAATTGTTACTCATTTAGTTTCATCGGATCAGAGTCCTCCTCCTTTGCACCCACAAGAGTTCATATCGAAAGAAAGTGTGTGTAAGTCTTTGCTTGTGTCAATTCTTGAACCATCATTGGTCTTGAAAATTGTGAAAAAGTCTGTTGAGTCTACACCTATGCAAGATATTAAGCCAATCGAGTCATTTATTGCATAATCTACTAGTGACTATTCTGTGTCTACTTGTCCAAGTCATCATGACTTTGTTACAGATTCTTCTCAATCTAAGATTGCTGACTTTGTTCCTTTGTCTACTGCCAAGTGTTCACTTGAGTTTGTACTTAATTATTTTCAGCACCAAGGCGTTATTGTTCCTCATTTATCATTGAAGTCTTGTCCCACTAAATGCTTGGTGTTTAAGTCTGCTTGGAATTATTTTCCTATTCTTGAGTTTGGATCTAATGATTATTTGTTTAATTTTTCATTGAATGTTATTATTAGTCCAGATTTTTATTTGGAGGACATGCTACTTAATCGAGGTACTCCAGTGTCTCCTATTTTATTAACAGGTGTTCATACAAATGAATATTCTTGCATTTATCCTGATCAATGGAAAGAAGTTGATGGTTCTTTCATTCTAGATGAAACATTATGTCATCTTCATCCTGCTCTGTTAGGGTACTTCTGCTTTGAAGACTCTCCGGATGAGAGTTTTTCTCAATCAGAGGAGAATGACGGGGATCGTGTACAAATTGGATAGATATTTTAGATTAATTATGAGAATAATTTGGATACTTTTAATATTTATCTTTTAAGGGTTTATTTGTCATTACTTATTTGTTTTAGGGTTTTAGTTTCCCTATATAAAGGGAAGCATGTAACGGTTTTATTTAGATTAAATTTTGATTATTATTGAATACTGATATTGCTTCCTTCTCAAATTCTTTCACTTATCTCTTCATTTTCTTCTTCTTTTCTCATCCCTAATTTTTCCCTTCCTAGTCTACATCACTCTGATATCAAACTTGTCACACCCCCACCCCGGATAACATAGGGTGGGTGGCGGACCGGCCACTAAAGCCTTAACCAACCAACCCTGTGCATAATATATGCAAAAATACAGCGGAAGATAAATAATAAAGTGATCAATTCCACCGATCTAATAAATATCAGAGGAATAAACTAAACATTACTAACATCATTACTAAATCCATGGAAAATAATAATCAAATTGTAAAGTTCACTACTCCAAACATAAGCAACATTGTTCCCAAAATAATTAAATATTTGTCTCAAAACTACAAAGAAATTTATTCCTGAAGATCTAAAGTAAAATAAATCTTCAAGTCCCCTAATCCCTTGTATATCCGCAGACTTACTCCTCACTCTGATCCTCTCCTGAAAAATGTTAAATGTTTATATGAACACAATGGCCCGTGAATAGCAACCACCTCTAATGAGGTGTAAAAATAAATCCCACAACTTATATACAAAAATAAAATTTGATACATACATAAGTACAACAAATCGTACCCCAACCCCTCTCACATAATCATTTTGATGATGCACAAAATAGTCTCGTGCAAGATGAACAGTTGAGTGTGTGACAGTGTAATTAATGGACAATCAATAAAGCAATCAATGGCAGTTATATAAATATTGAGTCAACACACAGATATATAGTGATTCGGTCCGAGTGACCTAATCCACTCCGAAAAACGACAACGGTGGCCGGGAGACCTTTTATTGATTAAGTAAAGTGAACGAGAGAGAGAGAGAACAATGGTTAGCCCCGGGAGGGATACAATAGCTAGGAGAAAAAAATCATATGTAAGGTGTGTAGAGAGGTGTAGAGATGTCCCTCTCAATGGAGAGAGCTTACAATTTATAGGCACAGAGCCTTAGTTGAGGCGGTGATGTGAGGGTGAAGGCACTAGATCTTCAGGGAGCTATAAAAAGTAAGTACAATTAAAGACTGTCTTGATCTTCGAGAGTGAGTATCCCGATAATTGCTCCTCACGTGCTCCAATTCTTCTGGACAACTTGAACTCTGAACTGGGTCGAATCCATGAATTGGGATTGACCCGCCTTGTAACTGATTTGGGCCTAGCTCATTAATTGGGTCTAGCCCAGTTAAATCTGGGCTTGTCACATTTAAACAACATGATCTTATGATCACAAATAACTTTATAAATGAAAAGACATTTATAACCCAAAACACCTACTCATTTTCACAAATAACTTTATAAATGAAAAGACATTTATAACCCAAAACACTCACACACATTCAGTTCCAAATACATTTATCAAATCATGTTTGTTACCACTAGCCTGGTAACTGGCCTCGTCTCTTGTCATCACTAGCCTGATGACCGACTCCGTCTCTTGTCATCACTAGCCTGATGACTGACTCATATGTACACATCCATATACCGATCACACCAGTATACAATCTCGTTACCATTTAGACTTGGTAACTCAATCTCCATCTCATAAAACATGATTTGCACACACCAAAACTGTCGTTTTAGTCCCAACGCACACAATTTTTCTTTCATCACCAAAGCAATGATATAAAATCATCCTACAAGTTTTTCAAAGTTCACATGTATAACAGTTCACAATTGCAAAATATTTAATTGCAACCCCAAATATCAACACATATATCATATATATGAAAAATTCACACGCACTCACCCAAACATTTAATATAGAAAATCCTCCCAAAAGAAGTAGTAACTATTCACCTTGATTCCCAAAATCCAATTCAAAGCCCTCTTTCCCAACCTCAATGCAATCAACATCTAATCCAAAATAACATATAACGATCAATCTCTATTCCTAACTTCGTCATTTCGCGATTCTATATTTAATTTTTATACTCCCTACCCATTAATATATACTTAATCTTTTACATATAAATATCTTTTCTAATATGAGGTAATGGGGTATATAAGTAGTCTGGGCTATTCAAAAAAAATTTCTAAAGTTCTGAGGTCAAATCATAATTTTTGAAACTTTTGGGGTCAAAGTGTAATTTTTTTGAAAAAAGAATTTTCTATTTTTGGGACTGCCATTCTATTCTTCCAACTTACCAAATAAAACAGTGATTAAAATTAAGTTTAGAAGAATAAAGGGGACAAAATAAAACTCTTTGAAATTAAAAGGGAAGTTTCCATAATTTCAGATTTCTTATCTTCTTCAACCTACGGGAAGTCTCCAATAACTTGAACAACTCAACCACCTTTCTTTTCCTTGTTCAACCTATTAAACTCAATCAAGTCTCAAATAACTATACACCCAAATTCAACTTAATATCTTCAAAAATTATTTGTGTATATATATATATTACGCTATGAAATCTAACACTATGTGATATAATAAAATACAAAACAAATAAAATAAGTAATGCATCCACATTACTTCAATGGATCCAACTCCCCCTTTTTCTTTTTCTTTTTTCCTTCCTTCTATCTTTCCCCCCCTCTCTCTCTCACACATTTTTTTTTTCTTTGTTTGCTACCCCTTATTTTGGTCTTCTAGAGTTTTATTTATCCAATAATACTATCCTATTTAAACCATATATATATATATATATTCCTAGATAGCCAATACACAAATAAAATAAATTTTTTTATGGGTAATTACATGAATTCATTACCCCTTTTTTGGTGCCTCACCCGGAAAAAAAAAACAGAAATTAAACGATGTCAAGCGTTGATGAATAATTTGACTGAATATGCAAAATTGCGAGAAATAGTACAAAAGGCAGAAAAAAAAAATGAGTTTCTCCATCCCTAAAAAATTCTACATTGATGAAGCGGCAACCTTCACCGACGACGGGATCAATTGAACATGCATTCAAAATAATAGATCGAGACATGGTTGACTTGAAGGTCATGAGAGGATTATGTGCTAATGGAATCTCATTCAATGTGTTGAGAAATCCTCAATTCAATGAGATGGTCGCAGCTATAAATAGAGAACCTAAAGGTTACAAGACTCTCAACTATGAAAAAGCAAGAACTACATTATTGGATGAGTGCAAAAGAAGTGTTGAAAAAGATTTGATTCCAGTTAAAGATACATGGTATTCTAATGGGATATCCATTGTATCAGATGGGTGGACTAAAAGTGAAGCATCAACCACTTATTAAAATCATTGCTGCAAATCGTCGGGGAGCTATGTTTTTATATGCTGATGATTTTTTGTGGAAAGCCATCGAAGAAGTAGGTCCACTAAATGTCATTCAAGTAGTGACAATAATGCAGCAAATTGCAAACTTGCAGGGAAAGGTGGAAAATGTACAAAAACACATATTTTGGTCTCTTTGTGTTGTTCATACTCTGAATCTAATTTTTAAAGACTTTGCAAAGGAATTTGAGTGGTTTAGAAATACTTATAGAAGGAAAAAGTCTATTGTTAAATATTTCTTGAACCATACACATGTTTTGGCTATGTTTAGGGCTCAATCTAAATTGGAGCTATTAAAAGTAGCTAACACCAGGTTGCATCGCATTATACTTTGTTGAAGCGACTTGTTGACTGTAGAGAGTCCCTTTCAACTACCATTGTTCTCAAGTTATGAAAAGAATTGGTGAAATCTGGGGATGAACACACAAGTAAGTTAGGTGTTTTGGTTACATAAATCGTTATTAGTGAAGAATTTTGGGAGGATGTGGAGAATATCATAAGTATCACAAAGCCTATATTTTTTCTTATTAAATTTTGTAATGGGGAAGGTCAAAAAATGTGTGAGATTTATGAAAAGATAGACAATATGCTTAGTGAAATAAAAGATATTATGAGGGGTGAAAAACACGTTGATAAATTTCCCCAGATTAAAAAAATTGTGCTTAACAAATGGGAGAAGATGAATATTCTTTTGCATTGTCTTGGGTTTGCACTAACATCACAGCTTTATGATACCAAATATCTTACTAAACTAGCACTGGGAGGTACAATTACGAAAACTCCAAATCAGGATAGGGAGGTCATCATAGGTGTTGTGGAAACTTTTGAAAAGATAGCAGAAGATATAGAAGAAGCAAAACAATTGCAAGAACAGTTTGCACATTTTCACTCGCGAAAGGGTCTTTATACTATGGCGACAGCTCAAACAGATGTTGTGACCATGGATGTTATTGATTGGTGGTCGACATATGGTTCAGAAACTCCAAAATTAGCAGATGTGGCGAAAAATGTACTAATTTAAATTACAAGTTATTTATTTCTATTGTTAATTATCATTATTAATGTGTCTTATTATTTTTTCATAAAAGGTGTTATCAAAACCAATTACAAGTTCTTCAACTGAAAGAAATTGAAGCACGTATTCATTTATTCACAATGTCAAGAGAAACAGATTGAATTCTACTAGAACTGACAAATTGGTTTTCATCCATTCAATTATTCGTCTCCAATCACGTTTCAGTGAAAGCTACAAAGATGGCCCTTTTAAGAAATGAGATATAAATCCAGAACACACATATATAGATGATTCTAGTGTGAGATTGAAGGATTTGAGATGGAAATCCTTAGAGGATGACAATACAGATAGTTCTACCATTGCTAGAGATGAAGATCGGGAAGCTTCATCCTTACATATTTCTATGCCCGTCTCTATTGACAAGCCACCTACTAGTTCTAGCAGGCCACCGTTCCGTCATTTCGGACTGCATCAGACTCAAATTAATAATTTGCAAGAGGAGGGAACACTGCGAAATATAAAGGAAAAAGAGTTGGCAATTAACTCAAGTGCTCCATTTTTTTCTTATTATTAAGTAATTTTTATTTGAGACTTGTTAGATGTTTAAGAGTGTTATTTTGATTTGTGCTTCAAGTAAAAAGCTATTTAATCGCTCTCTAGTATGTTATTTTTCAAATTTTAAGTCTTTAAATTTATAGTCTTTTTTTGATAATAAAATATGCAATCATTACTTTTTTATACATGATTATTAGTTGATGTGTTGTTGTTGGTCTTGATTTGCATTTTATAATGTATAAATTTATATAATTCTTTGTAATAATGAAAACGATCCGGATAATAGTTCAAAGCGAACCGCGACCCAAAATAGTGTACCAACTAAGCCTACCCCCACCGCACCGCGCACCGGAAAAAGTAACATACCCCGCACCTATTCCCGTACCACGTACCCAACCAACCTGCGATCCAAGTAACCTTGGACCAAATTGACAAAATTCATATATTGAGGACGAAATTAACAAAAAATACATACTTTAGAGACCCAAAGTGTTATTAACCCTATATTTTATCATATTGACCTATCTAATTCCTAATTATTATTATTTTTTTTCTTATAGTTAAAACAAGAACATACAATATTTTTCAAATTTTATAGTATAATACAAGCAATAAAAATATAATTTTGATAGATTTGAGATGATATTTAATGTAGGTACACATATACCTAATACTTTTTATTAATATTTTGTATACGAAAATTATTCACGTGCAATGCACATATTGCATTGCTAGTCATACCAAATGATTGCACAATGTGCTTAGCAAAAAGCAGCTAGAAGCAGAAACAATCTAATCAAGAAACTCTAGATTAACCATCAGTTTTTTTGTTTTTTCTTGATATGATACAAATTAATTAGATGGACAAGTAGCAGCCCTTAAAACAAGCAAAATTCAGGAAAAAAAAAAGGGTAACAAAAGCCACACAGTGGAGCCACGAGGCCAACACAAGGAGAAACATCACTTACTTTTGAATCTCCTCCATCTTTTTCCTGAGCTTTTCACGTTCTGCTTCTGCGTTAAGAGTTCCCCGAAGCTTCAGAAACATACAAAGGCCTTCATTTACTACAGATACAGCACATCCAGCTGGTGCAGCATCATCCTCACATAGAACCTAGTAATTTTAAGTATCAAAGATCAGACGAATATAGCTAACAAGAACAAGAATCAGCATTATAGAAAAAAGAAATCAATCTCAATCTCTATACAAAACTACAGCACTTTAAAGCTGAAGAAGTAGGCTCTCAGTTCAGCTTAGCTAGAAAGCAAGTCTTCCACAAGGTTCCATACCCAGAATTGCTGCTTTAACAACCACCACAATTTAACAAAAAGAAAGAGCCCAGAACATATATGGCCATGAAGTCATATAGAAGTTCGGCATGATGATCACTAACTATAATCAGTAATTATCTTAACCATAAAAAATCTAACGACCATTTTTAGTAAAATAGTGAATGATATTCCATTAGTAATGAAAAAAGGGGTGGACCGGTGAGATCATCTTTCTTGAACAAAGTGAAGAGATAGGAAGAGAAGACATTAAGCTAATTATACTGAACAGAAGAGAGGGGGGTTGTATGGAGGGTAAACAAGAGAATAAAGCAGATTGTGCATCAAAAATCCAGCCTGAAAGAAAATTTAGACTCTTAAAAGGTCTCTCTCTCACCATAGGTTAAAAGTTAAAACAAGATATGGTGAAGAAACTAAAAAAATGGATGTTGCGTATTTCGCTGTTAGATTTTGACCAACCTATTATCAACTTTGATGTTTTCAAGTACTCCTAAAGTTTTGGATAAAGCCAAACTACCAAAATGACAAGAACAAAAAAATTTCTTGAAAGTTAGATACTTGTCACGCATGAGAAATTAGACACGTATAAATCAGCTTCACCTTGACAATGAACCCTAAAAGAGGCACAAGAAGCATGTAACAAAAGAAAACATCAATCCAAAACCTCTCTTCTGACATCTGTGTGTGTGTGTGTGTGTGTGTGTGTGTGAGTGATAAGTTTAAACCATGGTTACCACAATTCAATAAACTCTTAACGACCCACAATCTGGGTACATCGATTCCAAACGAGGTGGGTTCGCGATCCGGATCACCAAAATGGACGACCCCAAATTGTAATACTAACCCTAACTCAATTCGCTTCAGAACATGTAACACAAATATAAAATAAATATTGATCGCTACATGTATATAGATTTATAATTATATATTATTTTAGATAATAGAAAATCAAGCATAATTATAAAATAAATGGTAACTAACTTAGTGTTTATGAATATTTTGTAATATATAATGTTGTATAGTAGTGAAAACGATCTACATAAGAGTTCCAAAATGAATTGCGACCTAAAATATCGTACCAACAAAACCTACCCCCATCGTATCGCGTACCTAAGAATTGTCGTACCATATATCCGTACCCGTACCACGTACCAAAGCAACCCACGATCCAGGTAACATTGGTTTAAACACATACCTTCAAAGATGATAATGTGGCAAGGGTTGAAATCTCCAGTTCATGGCTTTTGATAATCTCTACAATAGCATTGGCTCGGCAAAGTGCAAATGCTGCTCGCCTACAGACAAAAGATACCTAGGCCCCTCAATTATCTTTGTGATGGACTTTGCAATAATTGAAGTAAACATGATATATTTTTACCACAACTATGCTAGCAATATACATAATAGGATCAATTTTTTTAGAGCACAACATAAAGCCATGAAAGCACTGCTCCTCCAGAGAATCCTACAAATTCCTCATGTCATGCGGCTCCATATTTGAGTCATAGAGCGCATGAGTGAAAACTGATAATCATATTCCAAGGAAAATGAAATGTGGCACAGTTCTTTTACATGCATATTTCATCATACATAAATGTCAATTTTTTGCATGATTCATCAATCAATTTTTTCTTTTTGAACATACCATCAATCAGTTCAATAATCATTTATTTTCCAACTCAAAGTTGTAACTCCATAGGTCAACTGCAACGGTATTACGTCTAACTCTATACTCACAAGGCTTTTATATAATCATTGCCACCACCAAACTGACAGAAGGCAACATGCTTGAAGGCTTTCTAGGGTCTCCTACATAAAATTATTAACTCAAATCCTTTTTTCCCTCCATACATTTTGTCCATGCAACAATTATTGCCATTTCCACGGCATTTGTTTGTGGCATGTGTCCCACATCTTCGGTCATTAAGTGCCATTCTTACCCAACATGGAAAATGACATTTACTTTCTTATTCACAGCATTTTGAGAAATTGCCTTATAGTCCGAGAAAGAGAATAAATGGGTAGAATTTGAAGCTTTATAATTGCATCACATTCACAATGTAAGTTCATTTGGTAAAAAATACTAATTGGCATACTTTCCATGGCGAATTATATAAGAGGATTTGATAATCACACAACATAAGTCAAAAATGCGGATACAAGTATACACACATAGTGTTCCTCATCTTTAGGAGATGAACAAAAATTTTCAAACCTAGTTGATATAGTGAGTACCTTTAGTTTGGTCTCGGGGTTGAAAGTGAATATGAGTAAGAGTTCCATTGCGGATATGAATGCTCATAGGCATAAAATTGAAGCCTAGGGCTATAGGGTTGGGTTGTGAAGTCAGTGAGTGACCATTAAAATATTTACATCTTCCTTTGGAAGGCAATCCTTTGTCCTTAAATTTTCTGTTGTGGGGAAAGTGCAAAAAAAATCAAATGGTTGAAAAATAGGGTGTTTGTCCAGGGGAGGGAGGCTTACTTTGATACAAGCGGTTTTTGATAGTATTCCTGCTTACTTTATATCCCTTTTTAAGCTTCCTAAAAAATTCGCTAAGATATTTGAAATATGATGAGAAATTTTTATGGGAAGGAAGAAGGGAAGAAATATCATTTAGTTGGGTGAGTAGTGATGTCAAAATCAAAACCAAAAAGGTGGTTGACAATTGATAACTTGATTAGGAGGAATGTAGCTCTGTTGTGAAAGTGACTTTTGAGGTTTTCATTGTAGCCTAATTCTTTGTGGCATTCTATTATCAAAAGTAAATATGGAATCCATTCTAATGGATGAAACTCTAATGTGGTGAGTAGAGGATCATTTCATAATCCTTGTAAATTTATCTCTCAAGGGTTGGAAGATTTCATGAAGAATATTACCTTGAGAGGGGGTAATGGGAGAGAATTCGTTTTTAGGAGGATACTTAGAATGGTGAGTCATCCTTTGCTTCATTATTTCCTAGACTTTACATATTATCAGGTTCTCATAATGGCACTTTGAAAAGCTTGCTTTTCAATTCTCATTCTTTTTCTTATGGGGATTGGAACTTCAATTTTTTTCGCTCTCTTATCAATCGGGAAACCTTGGAGTAGGTATCTCTTTTGCCTTTGCTTAATTTGCATATTTGCATTCATCGGTTAATGCTACGGGAGTTCGGTCTTTCGATTCTTCTGAAAATTTCTCTTGTAGTTGTTATTTTCAACAATTGATTGATGTTCCTAATGATTCATTCTTTGATCCTCAAAAGATGATTTGGAACAAAGTGTCATGCTTGCATGGATGATTGCTCATGGTATCCCCTAATTGGTGTGCCACGTGCAAAGGTGGGGAAAATATTGATCACTTGATTTCTTCATTGTCCCATTGCTATGTGTTTGTGGCACAAGATCTTGTGGGAGGCAAAAGTGGTATGGGTCTTTCCTCGAGATTGTGTGACCTTATTTACGATGCATTCAAAGGTTTTGGGAGTGGGAAATGGTTTCAAATGAGTTTAGAGAGATGTCTTTGTCGGTTTTACAATTTAATTGGAAAGCCGTTGTAATACCCTTGTTTGAAAATAGTTTATAGAAGTTGGAGTATTTATATCTACTGTATCAAGGATTGTCGGTGAAGCAAAACGAATGAAAAATCGTACGAATGCGCGATAGGAGTAAAACCTTTCGTTGAAAGTGCATTGGTTTGAATAAATTAAGTGAAATTCTTGGAAACTAATGAACTTTTGGGATTAAGATACTAGGATTTTAAAAAAGAAAAAAATCCTAAAATTAGGAATAAATCCTAATTTCCAAACCACCGGTAATACTCCTCCAAATAGGAGGTGTAAGCTCAATTGAGCTACTTGTTCATGCAATTAATTGTTACAAGGCTAGGGACCTCTATCTTCATCCCTTGAAGAGGTGAAATCATGCAAGAGAAAGAGGTGAAACAAGAGAGAAGAATAGTGAAGAGGAAAAGAGAGAAAATGAAGAAAAACAAAGAGGATCTCGATTTTGGCATAAAAAAAACTTGGATATTCCCTTAGGAAGCTTGGCTAAGTGTTCTAAACCTCTAAGATGTTGAGTTTTTTCCATTGATTATATAAAAAAGTGTTGGGGAAGTTGGAATTCAAGGTAAGTTTATGAAAACCAAAATTGGAGAGGTATGTGTACATGTGTGATTTCATGTGAATTTCTTTGAATTAAAGCCTTAAACTAGTTTTAGTATAGTTATATAACATGTTTATGCTATAATTTGGATGGGCAAACCTAGAAGTGCATGAATTTGAAATTTTGATTTTGGTTAGAAACTTGATTTGGTGGCTATGCGAAATCATAGATTTTAAGGCTTGAGGAGGGCCTAATCCACTGTTTTTTGGGTCAAGAAAGTTGATTTTGGAGTTGGTTTGAGTTAATTTGGACGTTTGGTGAGTCAAAAGTGAAGTTGGAAATCTTAGTTTGAACTTTCATGGTGGAACCGAAACCTTTCGGCTCAATTTGTTTCAAACCTATGCATGATTTGTAAGAACCAAAAACATGGTTGGAAAGAGTGGAAAAATCTGACATTTGAATGACATGATTTGGATAAGAAATTAAGGAGAAAACCTAGAGAGCAATTAGGGGATAAACTAGGGTTTGAAGTGAGAAAGGTGATGGAGGAAGGGGAAACACCACCAGACACCCAAACGGTGAGATGGCGCATGGGGCATGATTTGGGGGTGTGCTTTGGACCACCATACTCCTTATTTCAAGAGCTTTTCATCCACATATTGTGTGCCCAATTTGGTCCTTTGATATACGTGCCGAAAATAATCATTTTGTCATTTTTCCAAATCCGGTTTGAGCACCATATGCAATTTTTTCCAAACAAAAATATTTCTATGGTTTAATAGTTCTGAAGTACTTAAGAGTTGAGTTGCCCCGCCACTGAAAGTTTATCTGTTTAATTTTTTACAGTTGTTTGAGGTACCGAGTCATATTAAGTAGGTTATGTTGTTCTGCGACGAACTTGGTTTGTCCAACTCTTTTTAATACTTACTTGATTACTTGATTTAACACTTATATTCTTCAGACTCTTTGTGCGCGGTGATTTTCACACAATAAATAAACGGACAGATCTCTCCCGTGGTGAACACGAATATTACCAGGAAAGTCGATGATCCCGAGACAAACAGAAGTGAGAAATGATATAAGGAGTGGTGTTGAATTACTTTCCGAACAGTCCGCGCGATTCCGGCGTGTCGAGACGAACTCTGCCACTCAAAAAAGGTTAGAAGTGCGCCGGAGTGTTTTCCGGCGATACCCCTCCGACGATCAAGTCAATACGTGAGAGAGAGGTAGGAATTCACTGTTCTATTGCTTTTGGGTGAAATTTTGCATACATTTTTCTTGCATTTGTGAGAGCTATTTATACCTCCGTTGAGGTAATCATTGCGGACAAGTGGGTCCCTCGAAGTGAAAGCCCCTCATTGGTCCTTTTGGAGGGCAGAGTGCCTCCCTTATCACACGAAAATGAGTCTCTGCATTTAATGCTCGGGCCCCCGAGCATTTAATGTGCTTCTCCCGGAGTCCGCCGAGCCATAAATGTGTCCTATCAACTGGGCGGTCATTTAATGCTTCCTTGTGATGGTTGCGCACAAGTAGGAGCATCTTTGTCCCTTGGCCCTCAATTTTGTGCTCTGTGCCTCGTGTATCATTGTCATTGGTCATGGATATGTTCTCTCTGTCATTTTGATTGCTTTGGAAAGGCAAGTCAATGATTATTGATGAATTAACTCCAAGTAACGATAACCGTCAATCTGCTACCCATGCCTCGGGATCTTGAAGCCGAGATGACGTGTCTAGAAATGAACCTCGGTGACGTTAGTCACGCCGAGGACACGTGTCACTTGCAGATGGGCCAAGGGACCTTTAGAGCCGAGGACACATGTCACACTCTAAGCAATCCAAGGGGATGGACGCCGAGGACACGTGTCACTTGTAGGGACTCTGCAGTACCCTTAATGCCGAGGACACGTGTCACTCGCGGATGGAGCCGAGGAACCTTTAGTGCCAAGGACACGTGTCTCAATGGACGCCGAGGACACGTGTCAATCCATGGAACTCCCACGCTTTTCATGCCGAGGACGCGTGTCATCTTCCTGTTGATTCTCAGAAGTGTCCCATCACTCTTGATTAAGTGATTGGGTTGATTACTGATTGAAAATTTTAGATATGTTATGCGGAACTGTTTATATGTTGAGTTAATGAGTCGTTTTTGTAAAAGTTGATTACTCATATCCATTTTGTAAAAAGTATGCGCACACAAGATTGAGCAACGGAGGACCTATGATCCAAATTTATACCATTGCTAGTTTCATTGAGTTCATTGGTTCGGTGACTCGGTGGCTTTCGAGTTTAGGTACCGGGTAGAGGGAATGTATTTGTTCTTTAGTGTGGCACACTATGATATTTGTTTTGAGTATTTGTCTATATGTATATATGCTAAAATGTTACTAAAAATCTCAATCACTAAAGTTATGATTATGTTCAAACCATGTTAGTCGCAGAACTGGATTAATCTATCGAGTTAGTTGACACTCACCCCCACTCTATTTATCTCTTTTTCAGAGTTTTCGGGTGAATACGAGAAAACCTATCTTTAGATGATGCATTCTAGACAAAATGTTGTCCTTGTTCAAAATGTGTTGAACATTTTTTTTTGTTTAGAGTTTTTATTTGAAGTTGACTTTGTAAATGCATTCGATCTCTATGAAATGAAAGTTATTTTTCTTATCGGAAAAAAAAAAGGTATACACATTTACCTTTCATGCCTTTCCTTGGCTGGCATCAAGGATCTGAGAGATCTCAATGATTTTATAGCAGACTCAACCAAATCCATCTCGTATTCTACCCTTTCATTAGTCCAACACTGCAAAAATTTTAAAAATTGGGTTGAACATCAGCACAATTGATGTTTTGCCAAATGTTGAATGTTCATATATCTTATGGACAATATAAACCAGATAAAAAATTGGACAGGTCAAGAAAAATAAGTGAAAAAACAACACCTATCCCCATTAATGATGGTCCGAGAGAGGCAGATTGGGCACGAACATAACCTTTTAGCATTATGCGCACAAAGTGAATGCCCTCCTGTCTGAACCCACAACCTCAAGGTTTCGTCCAAATTTTAACCATTGAACAAGTTAATGCAATCATATTCAAGTACAAAAACAAGTGGCCCCCTTTTGAAAAGGGCAAGAAAAAGAAAACCACAAACAGATAAATTCCAAAACATCTTATAAGTGCAATAGGATTAGGAAGATTGGTGCATGTGCTACCTAATTGGTGATTGAAGATATTGCTAATGTACATCGGACACATAATATTTGAAGCAGCCCATGAATGCCAAACTAATGTTTAAACACAAAGCAGACATCTTCTCATTTACAATCAAATGTTCTTTACCAGTCGGTCATAAAACCAACTACATGACATTTGAATGTTGGAGAGGATCATATACAAACACAAGAATTTTAAAGTCAATCGGAAATGCATTAAAACGATTTTCCAGATAAGTCAAGTCATCAAACTAGTGGCAGTATATTATTTGGCACAAAACCACATACCCCATTCTCTGTATATCAGCCATATAAACAAATTGATGTCAACATTGCATATCCCAGTGTGTCACAGGTAGCTTTTCCAGGCATTTACTTTCATTTAATCCAAATGCTAGGTTATACATCTTGGGTTCAGTAAATGTCGATGCTACCCAAGGTCGTATTAGTAAACTTTTCATTAGACTTTGCAAAAATACAACTACATCTCACCTCCACAACTGAAGGATACTCGCATATCATGATAGATTCCTTCCTTGTACAATCACTCCTAGTAGGAAGCCGTTGCCACAATTCTTCTGTAACATAGGGCATAAATGGATGAAGTAACCGTAGCCCATTATCCAGACATACCCACAAGGTGTCTTGTGCAGACGTCCTTGCAGACGCAAATGTTGGATCACTACTAGCAAAGTAAGGCTTGATTACTTCAATAAAAACATCACATAGCTGAAACTGCCACCATGAATATACTGCACTGGCTGCATCTGAAAAATCATATGAATCAAGAGATGACACAGTTTTGGATATGGCTTTGTTCAGTACCGAGAGTATCCACTGGCAGCTAAACGGCATGATATCCGGAACTATATTCTTTGGAGGGGTGTAGTCATCTCCAAGCTTGCTCATGGCAAACCTTATAGCATTCCACAATTTGTTACACCATTGGCGATAACCAACAACCCTTTGGATATCCAAATTTATCTTATCAGACTGGAAGGACAAAAATCACAAGGTTACCAAACAACCCAAGGAAGTGGGAATCTGAAAAAAAAAAATAGGAAATCGTGAACCTGAGCGGTGTAAGAGACAAGGGCAAACCGCAAAGCGTCTGCGCCACATTCAGGAATACCATTGGGAAAGTCCTTCACCTGTCCTTCCTTGGCAATCTTCAACTCAGCGGGATCCAAGTTACCCTCATCCAGTCGCTTGTGAAGTCCACCCAGGGTTATTCCACTTACAACTTCAACAGGATCAATTACATTTCCTAAAGACTTGGACATCTTCCGCCCATGTGCATCACGAATCATGGGGTGCAAATAAACCTGCAAGTTCAAAATGCATCCTTCAATCATTTTAACAGAAAAAGGTACCTGTATTCAAACTTGTTGGAAACTACATATATAAAATCTAGAGCAGATATAAAACTTCTGCACTCCTCCTATACCTCAACCTATGATACCTCTTTTTTGTATCTGCTTATCAAACTTAAGACCTTAGAATATTTTTTGGGGGTTTGGCTACAAGTTTGAGGCCTTACCATATTGTATAAACAAATTAAAAATTAGGTTTCATTTAGACCGATTTGCAACTTCTGATATCATTTCTCTGATGAAATGAAAAGATGCACGCCAACAAACTCTAGAACTCCTCCAGAGAGCAGTAATGCCGTAAAAAACCATGACAAAATTTGAACCTTTAATCTACCCGCGTGGTTCACAACACTTGGCCAAAGCACAAAACTGGAGATGGCATGGCACAGATACCATCCAATTAACTACATGGCTATGACATGGTATGATACTGTGTACTCACCTTTCTAAAAGGCACATCACCCCCCAGCTTGATTCCTAACATCACCATCCGAGCAACCCAAAAAAAGAGAATGTCGTGCCCAGTTTCGAGAACAGAAGTCGGATAAAAAGCCTTCAAATCTTCAGTATCCTCTGGCCACCCTAGCACAGACAACGGAAAAAGACCAGCAGAAAACCAGGTGTCCAGCACATCAGGATCCTGAGACATCTGAAACTTCTTCCCATCAAACATTCTGCTAGCCTCTAACAGAACGTCTTCTTCATTTCTAGCAACCACCCAGTGGTCATTGTATACACCAAGTTCCTTCAGTTCATCATCATCCAGTGTCACATACCATGCAGGTATACGATGGCCCCACCACAGTTGCCTCGAGATGCACCAATCACGAATGTTCTCAAGCCATCTATGATATTTGAAACCCAGAAGTACAATACACTTACAGTTATTCAAAAAAACGTTTACAGTTATCATGTTAAAAAGCTAGACCCTAAGACGCATGGCTCATGATATTTTGTCTCCATTATTAGCTCCATGCAACCTTAAACACTCTATTGTGCAAGTTAATATCACATGTGAAAATACCTCTTCCATTCAGCAGCATATTGTTTTGGAATGATCTCCATTTTCTTACTTTCATCATTCATGACAGCATCAAGAGCTTGCTTGGCCATAACATTGCAGTTGACATACCACTGAGGCTTTATCAAGGGCTCCACTACATCACTGGTTCTTGAACAAAGGCCAAGGCGCATCTCATTAGCTTTAGAACCTCTATAGAGTCCCTGGATGCAAGAAAAATAAAAAATTTAATTACTTTTTTAGTTTGTCTTTCTTCCATCTAAAGATAAATCGCATCCAAAGCAAGCATATATTGCAGCTACAAAGCTCCAATTATACCCCAGGATGCGGAAACATGTGTGCTTGCCAACTTTTACTTTTTAAGTTTAGACAGAAGGGGGAACAAAACTAATAAACCAGATTATTCTTCACCAGCCCCTCCAGAACCGAAACTGTATTTAAGAAGGTGCATCCTTAGGCATGCTAAAAAGGGCAATGCGGTCAGGAATCCCAATGAGAACAAAAGTATCCCCATTAGCAATAGCAACAAACTTAACATTCCACCAATTTCAACTTTTATCCAAAATACAAAGTGTTTAACCACTGACTGAAAAGTTGTCAAGTTAGGCAGACTGACTAGTTATGTTGTGTGAATACCTTTTCCTGTAAAGCTGCAGTCACGGCTTCACGGGCTTTGAAACGTGGCATGCCTGAAAACTCCATACCACCATTGCTGTTTATTTTTCCATCATCTGTGAAAACGTTGATAAAGTCAAGATTATGACGCTTTCCAACTTCAAAATCATTTGGATCATGGGCTGGAGTTATCTGCAAGAGAGTCAAGGCGGAATTCATAAATTTACAATCCAAAGGTTAATCAAGAAAACTCATTTCTAAGTTACATAGGGAGAATAGGTACCTTAACAGCACCAGTACCAAATTCTGGATCAACAAGTATTGCATCACAAACTATAGGAAGTTTCCTTCCATTAAACGGATGGATAGCAAATTTTCCATGAAGATGGCTGTATCTCTGGTCATCAGGATGTATGGCAATAGCAGTATCACCAAGCATTGTTTCAACTCTAGTTGTGGCCACAACAAGCTCCTCAAGATTTCCTTCTAGAGGGTAAGCAAATGATGTCAAAACACCAAATTCCACTGGATTTTCATATCCAGGAACCTTTAACAAAGTCCTATCTTTGATTTCCACATGTTCTACCTACAAACACCAACAAACTTCCAGAGATGTAGAATATGCTCTTGACTAAGTCGTTCAGAAGACAAACGGTCTTGGCTTACCTCAATATCAGATATTGCTGTTCGCAAGACACAGTCCCAATTCACCAGCCGCAGATCCCTGAAGTACAGGGCAAAACACATAAAATAATCTGTGTACAGGTAATGTGTCAAATCAAAGGACAAGGTGACAAACATGATTATATTGTCAAATAGAAATAAAAAGATACAGTTTAAAGAGAGAAGCAATAATAGACTAGAGCCAGCATAATAGACCCCCATTACTACGTAATAAAATATTGAGACAAGTCAAAAAACTAACATAAAAAAACTAACATCAAGAACTAGCATTATGGCTATCACCCATTATCGGTTGGTGGTTCTGCGTTATGCTGAGAGGAGACCTTGATATAGAACAATGCTTGGCCTTATTAAGTGGTTGCCTCTAAGATTTGTGCTCACAATCTCATGCTTAAAAGCCCAATTGCACCATGGAATGTGACCTGCCCTATCTATAATCCAAATTAAGATCAAAAACTTAGGATAGAAAAATTGAGGAGAAAGGAACAATATTTAAAAGAAAATGTGCAGAAGAAGTCACATCCCAAGTGCCATAAGTAAAGCAAAACCTCTTTATTTTTATTTATTTTTTCGGAAAGTCAAAAGTCAAAAGCACTTTATTATAACATCATCAACCCTTTTAAAGAACAATGATAGGCTGTCAATAGCCCTCTTTTTGTTTGGAAAGTGCTCTGCAAGCAGAATTTTAATAACAATTATCATTAAAAAATGATACTGGAGTGGCGTTTCTGCAAATAGTATGATATCAATGCTCTATTGTTTCAATATGAATTAATGCTAGTGGGACACATTCTGGTCTGAAAATTCTGTATAAATTTTTTGTTTGTACACCATTACCGTTCTTTCTTTATATTCTTTTTTTTTCCCGAGTGGGTGAATGGGTTTTTTTTTTTTTTTTGGGGGGGAGGGGTAGACATGGAGGGTAGCATCACTTATAGAAGCAATGCAAAACTCAAATTCGAAATGCCAAAGCAACTAAAAGCATGGATAACAATCGAAAGGGAAACAATGCTATCGATGTCGTATACCTATAAATAAGACCTTCATTGTAAAGCCGAACAAAGGCCTCTGTCACAGCCTTGGATCTTTTGTCATCCATCGTAAAGCACTGTGTGGAGAACACAACATGAGAACAGGGAGGGAAAAGCCAAAAGAAGGAGAACAATCCAACTAAACAAACCAAAAAGCTTCCCAATTTTCAGGAGTATTGACTATATCTAGAGTGAGGTCAAACTTGCAATGATATTTTTGAATTCTTGCCTCACGAGACCAATCAAGAGAAGCACCCAGGCACCGTAGTTGTTTTAATATGGTGCCCCCATACTCATTCTTCCAATTCCAGACCTATCACCAAAACATAAATGAACAAGGCTGAATATATTCATACAAATGATATTGTATTTTAGGACTTGAAATTATAATTGCAATTGAACAATCTACTGACAGCTCAAACTCACTTCAGACACAAATCTCTCGCGACCAACATCATGCCTAGTTAAACGCCTTTCCCGCATAATCTTCTTTTCGACAACGACCTGCAAATCAGCATTTATGTTATATATATCTAATATCATAGACAAATTTGTAGTCAATGGAATGACAGATAAAGGACTCTAGCTACAATGTGTGACATAAGCTGCATGCATGTGATGCCGCCTCATGTCAATGGGTGTGGATCCAGGTAGATTAGTCGCACATCTGAGATTTGAATTGCAACCTTATCCATGAAACAAATAAATAAATGGGACCTTTGCACCTTTTATTTCTCTTTTTCATTTTTTTTTTTTTTTGTGTGTGGGGTTAAGACAGACTGTTGGCTAATATGCATTTCAATTCCAATAGCACAAAATGATGAACAGTTGTTTAAGTGCATCATGTCCCCTTCATGATGTGTCGACGGATTAGAGCACTGACATACATGCAATACTTAGGCACAAAAAAAGGCTTGTCAACCCTCAAGAATACAGATAGGATAAATTAAGAGAACTAGCATGTTAAAGAGGTGATAACAAATACAACCTGTGTTGCTATCCCAGCATGGTCCATCCCAGGTACCCACAAAGTATTGTATCCAGACATTCTTCGCCAACGAATGATAGTATCCTACATGGAAGAAAAATCAATAGCAAATTAATTGTAAATGAGAAGCTACTAACGAAAATGCAAAATAAAAGCAAAATATATGTAACTATGAGACCTCGATGGCTGCCATAAGGGCATGGCCTATATGTAAGGCCCCAGTCACATTTGGAGGTGGCAGAACCTGTGGTTACACGGAAAAAAAAAGTGAAGCTTAGAAAGAACCAAATTCCAAAATTCATATCCGGATTTCAGACCTGATATTCTTAGGTCTGTTTAGAAAGAGGGACACCCGAGGAAGTAGAAAAACAGCAAAAGGTAAGCCAGCAGGCCAAGAGGAATATGCTGCCCTACTGTTTTCCTTTTCTTTCCTTTACCCTTTCCTTCCTACCAAATAATGGAAACTCTCCATCCCCTTCCCTTTCCGCTCCTCTTTCCACATTGTTTACCGAAAGGAGTATTAGACATTTTCACATTTCATAAGACTTAAACACACTCATTAAATTTAGGTTATGTAAAATGGAGAGAGACATCACAACAATCATCAAAGCATTTACTGCAGTTATGTTATAAGGATAGATCAGATTATGTTTTAAAAGGTCACAGAAATTTTCCTATGTTCAATAACATGATATTACAATCACGGCAGCAACTACCTAAAGTCCATATAGAAACTCACTATCGTAAACGGCGGTTTGGAGCTTTTGTTATCTGCGACAAAGAACCCTGATTTCTCCCACCATGCATACCACCTAAACAGTAATTATAAAACTTAAGAACTGCATTGATAATAAACACGAGTTCGTATAATACCAAAAAGGACAAAAACCAACTCCAAACTTACGAATTTTCTACTGCACTTGGGTTGTAGGCCTTTGCCATCTGAGAAGAAAGCCGTTTCTTCTCACCAAATGGCGTTACCAGGTCAGCATAATCCTCAGGGTTTTCTTCCCCTGCATCCCTCTTTAAGTTTTTCTTTTTACTCGTTTTCAAAGCAGTAGGACCTTGCTGTGCCTTGAAACAGATATAAGACATTCATAGGTCCATGAAAAAAAAAAAAAACTAAAAAATATTTATGCTCTTCAGTCCTCAGAGGTGTCAACATACAAGAGGCAGCACATATCATCAAAACTTACAAACCGAAATACACAAATAATACACTACTCAAATAGGATCCAATGGGAATTCGGAAATGAAGATATTCTTGCCTGAAACAAACTACAAACAACGATGTTAATCATACCTGAAGTTTGGCTGCTTCCGCTTTTTGTGCAGCCTTAAGTTTCTTCAATTCTTTCTCTCTTGCCTAACCCCAAAATGGTGCAAAGCTATAGTATTAATCCACAAAGCACTATCATTAAACCAGAACAGTACCTATCTCTAGTATAATGTAACAACAACTTATTTAAAAAACCCAGATATACCAATGTCCAAATAAAATCATTTACTTACTTCGAAACTATGCATGAATGAAAACGAAAACAATTGCCATCTTCAATTTTAAAAAAATAAAAAAAATGTAATTAAGCCTCATACCTTTTCTTCTTTCTTCTTCTTCTTTTCAGGATCTTCGACCTGTGATTGTGCCTCTGATCCCACCTACAATAGAACGAAAAAATCATAATTAACACATAAAATTCATTCGCATCGGTGAATGACACTTGTAAGAGTATATTAATGACAGGAAATATAAATATCATGAAATTCTGTTACAAAACATTTACTTCTCTTTCGTTCTTCTTCTCCATGTCGTTTGATTGTGCCTCAGATTCAACCTACAAATAATAATAAAATTCACATCCAAAACCTAGGAACGAATCATATTCTGAATCAAACGAAAGAATACCAAACATTAACAGAATCGATAAACTTGTAAAAAAATTAAAGCTGTGACACAGACTCTTACGCTCGCCATAGTTGTAGCTTTGAAATGGAGCAACCGAGCGTTCTCTCTCTTCCCTCTATCCACGGCTCTCTGTTTCACTCGTGTGTAGATATTCGTCGAAGGCCTCACGGCTGCCGTTATTAAAACCCTAACGTAGGAGTGAAGAACGGTCATTAACGACGCTAGAAATAGTCGACGTAATTAATAATATAAAAAATTTACAGTGACATGCCCCTATATTATTATAAATTGAAGAACAATTAAAGTGAAAAGCCTGTTTTTCATATTCTACCCTATAATATATATCTACCAGCAATAATCTCGACATTCTGAGATATCAAAAAATTAACATGCAATATTTTATATATTAAATAATAATTTATTTTTTTAATTACACAATTTAAAATTAGAGTGAATTGGGAGAAAATAAGAGAGAAATAAGGAAGAGATAAGAGATGTGACATGTGTATGTGGATTATTAGAGTTATTTTGCAACTATGTTGGTTAAATTATTTGACATTGGGGCAGTGCAAAAAATATGATGTTATTGAGAGAGAAAAAAATATTGAAAATTTTTTTATATTATTTGATCAAAATAAATAAAAATTAGATCAATTTTAATCGTTGATTATATTCAATGTTGACATACTAAAATTAATGTTTGCCTATTATTTTGGTCAACTTGATATGTTTTGGCTTTTTACACTAATTAAAAAGTCAATAAATTAATTAGTCTTAGGTCAGGTTTTTAGGTCTAAATAATATTAATCTTAAAGATAAACTCTAAATTTTAATTATATTAGTAGAAACTCAACTTTTATTACTTGAGAAAAAGAAAAACAAAATTACGTATGATTTATATCTATTTTGGAAGATAACTTTTACTAAAATTAAAATGATTTTATTATCTACTCCAGTTCATTTTATTTTGCAATCTAAGCAAGTATGACAGAACTAAGAGTAAATTACATATATAACCTTTAAATTATGATATTTATGTTAATTAAGTTTTTTAAATATTTTTTTTTAATTGAGTCCCTAAACTCTCTAATTGTGTCAATTGAGTTATTTTTATCTGTCTCTGTTAGAGTGCGTCACTCGCGTGACTATATATATGACAAAAAAAAAAATCAAAATGGCTCAGTTGACACAATTAGAGAGTTCAGAAGTTTAATCCACACAAACAAAATTTAGAGACTTAATTGATACAAATGTCATAGTTTGAGGATCATATATATAGTTTATTATTCCAATCGTTTGTGTCACCTAAGTGACACGTTTTGTCAGTTTCTGTTAGAAAATCTAATAGACATAGACATAATGACTCAATTAACATAATTAAAGAATTTAGGGACTCAATTAATATAAAAAAATTAAAAATTTAATTAACACACAAAGGCTATATTTTATACTTGAGGCGGTGTTATATTTTATACTTGAGGGGGTCTGTCTGTATTAGTGACAAACCTCAGGGGTCTTGATGTAATTTACCCAAAGATAAAAGGAGAGGGAGAGCGAGAGGGAGGGGGAGAAAGAGTGGAAACAACTGAAAAAATCAACTCCATTGATGATGGCTTCTGCAACTTCCTCAATCACCCTCCCTCACACAGTTCCAATTCCAAAGCACTACACACAAAGGCTAACCAATCATCACCGACTTGCTCTGCGTTCGTTTTCACCGTCTCGTCGGCGACATTTTTGTCTTAAATCCAAGGGCTCAAGCTCAGCTACCTACATATCAGGCCCAGGTGCTGATGTAATAATCTCCGAGAACGATCCAGAGTTTCAAGACTCGGAATCGGAATCGGAATCGCAGCAGTCGACGAATTTGATAAGTTGGGGTCTAATATGGAGTCTTGTAGCTCGCCACAAGTTGAGACTTGCGGCTTCGGTTATCACTCTCGTCGGTTGCACCACTTGCACTCTCACCTTGCCCTTGTACACCGGTAAACGTCGGATAAAACTCCTAATACATTGCTCTTTTAATACGTTTGTTTTTACTAATATGAAGAAATAGAAAGTAATCTGAGTTATTTTGTACAAGATCTCCGATTTTGATAATTAGGACTACCAGTACCATTGTACTCGTGGATAGGGCATTTTTATTGATTAACTCAAGAATGTGCTAGTGAGGAATAGAGGAATGACTCGTCTGATACTCTTGTTTGTGTTGCTACATGTGGGGAATTTTTTTTTAATTGTAGGGAGATATTTCGAAGTACTTACAGGAGTGAGACCTGAACCTCTATGGAAGGTGCTCAGTAAGATGGGACTTCTGTATACATTGGAGCCCATTTTCACGATTATTTTCGTTTCAAACATGAACACCATATGGGAGAAGGTTATGTTAAGCTTAAGAGCTCAGATATTTCGAAGGGTATTGATTCAGAAGGTAAAATCAGTCGTTACAGCATATTATAATTATGAGCTTATGTTTTTCTGTCATTGCTGAACAGACTTTGAGCTTATCTGCATGAAATAATGTATTGGGAATAGTCAAATGACTGTGATATATTGGTTTATATAAAACTTCTCGTCTATTTGTATCGATAGACAGCCAAAAGACATGAAACATGGTTATTACATGTTATTTGAGTTTAGAAACTGTACATGCCAAAATTTTCAGGGGATATTAAATTGGTCTCAACCTTGTCTTTCTTTATGTTGGTGTTGATATTGGGTCACATGACTCACGTACTGCTGCCTGGTTGTGAAGAACAGTTATTGTATTTGTTCCGTAATGTTGTATCATTTAAAATATGATAATTAGTTTCGTGAAGTTCTATCCTTCTAACACAGTACTCTGATTTTTTAATATTACTTTTCTTTCATCTTTGCAGGTGGAGTTTTTTGACCGATACAAGGTATGAGTATGAAATCCTTCTCGTTGTGTGTGCTCCTGCTCCCATATCGAGATTCAAATAGATGGATTTATTATGGGTGTATGATCTGTTTATTTTCTTTCTGAAGATCCCAAGATTCTGGAAGTATAAAGATGGAAGGCTTTCAATGCAATGCTTCACAACATGATCTTTTTTGCCTAATAGTGTTATCGTAGACATAGACAAATATTTGGTGCTAGTATTTGCAATATGGTGATGACTGTAATTCTTTTGTTTTTGCAATGATGCCTTCAAGAAGATTTTTCTGGAAGTAATAACTATCTACTGCTCTAATAATAGATTTCCAGTTTTGTGGCTTACTAACGTTTTTATCATTTTGGCACAAGGGTTGCATCTTTGGGTTTTGATCATGCTTCTTCAAATTTTATATTTTTGTTGTTAGGTAACATTCTTCCCTCTACAACCCCTCTCGAAACACAAAGCCCGACATACTTACTTAGGGATATGCTGTAATTGCACTTAAAACACTTACCACTATCTGATTTTCAGGTGATTTGCATTGCATATTTTCTTGCTCACTGTCTTTTGACATTAAAGACTCTAAATGCAGGATGCTAAGTAGAGAAAATATAATAATGGAATATATGTGCGTAAGAAGCTATGAGTTTGAGAATTTTAATATTTTTAATTACCGGATAGCAAAATAGAAAGTCATAAGACACATGTTACAGAATGCTTACATACTGAAAGGAAGACAGCAAGAAAGAACAAGAAACATCAAGTACTAAATTTTGTCATATCATCCAGAGTGATACAGAAGATGCTAAACTTGAAACAAGCTCGCTATGGATGTGTAAAAAGAAAAGTTCAGCAGGGGCTAACCTTTGAATGATGGTTTTGCATTTGGAAAGCTTTTATCATGTTCATCCTAATGGAACGTTTCTGGTCATGATGGTTATGGTATTCCTATAGCTGCTGCTACTATTGATATGATAGTTTACAGTTTGCTTTTTGTAGGTTGGTGAACTCACTGCTTTATTGACATCTGAGTTGGGTTCACTTAAAAATATTGTGAGTGACAACATTTCCAGGGACCGTGGTTTCAGGGCACTATCTGAGGCAAGCTACTCTACACTAAGCAGAAGTGAGCTTTATGTTTCCATTTTTTTAACTTTTCTTTTGATGAGAAAAGTGAGGTTTATGTGGACCACATGTGTGTGGACTTGATTCTCTTTTATTCTAATGACTTTCTTGCACTTCATATTTGACATAGCTTTCCATAATCGTTTGATTTTATTCTCACAATAATTTGCTGAGAAAGTTACCAAGTGTTTCCATTATTCTCACAACAATTTTCCATTACCTGCGATTTGAGAAGGGTTTGTTGAGTTAAGTTGAGAATGCACTTCTAGAATGCTGATTACCAGTCTTATGGACAGTAGAGTCTGCCTTATCATCTTTGTGCAAATTTAATCTGATGATCTTTTTAACCATTGGTGTCTTTTGCTTTTCTTGCAGGTGGTTGGGACAATAAGCTTTCTGTTTGTGCTGTCACCCCCACTCGCACCAATTCTGGGCCTTCTTACGCTTACTGTGTCTGTTTTAGTTGGTAATCATCTCTTTGAAAGAAGCCACTCACTCTGTACTTTGTTTTCTGTTTGAAATGCATACTGTCCTCATCATGATAAGTGGGTTGGAAGTACGTTCTGTACTTTTTTCCTTTTTTCTTCTTAGAATCTTAATTCTATATCCACATCTTTAAATTCCATGCACAAATACGCTGGATTCTATTATAATGGTATGAATTAACTGCTTTGGAAAATCTGTGGTTTCAATTAATATGTGCGAGGTTTATTATTTCACTGGAAATATAACTAGAGTTTCCCTATACTTCCACAATAGATTTATGCATTGATACACAAATGCTTAAGCTCATGTTCAATATCACCTACTTTAAAGTTGTTCTAAAAATGTTCATCAATTGCTAGCTTTATAATTTCTTGTAACTGTTCTTTTTCATTGATGTTTTCTTGCCTGCTGCTGACACTTGTGTATTCTCAGCTGTGTACAAGCGGTCAACTGTGAATGTATATAAAGCGCATGGATTGTCCCAAGCTTCTATCGCCGATTGTGTAAATGAAACTTTTTCTGCTATTCGTACTGTAAGTTCTTAAACTGCTTCACTATATGCTTACTCTTTTCATGTCTTTTTTGGATCACCTGAAGTTAGAAGTGTTTTGGTCCAAAAAAAAAAATTAGAAGTTTCCACCATAGTCTATTAGAGCCAGCAACTTATAGGATGATAAATGTATGATTTTATCAGTGATATTGTTCCTTCAGGTAAGATCATTTGGTGGAGAAAAACATCAAATGTCAATGTTTGGTAGGCAGGTAAAATATTCCGTTGAGGTCCCTTAATGATTGATATCCTTAAGCATATGCTCTTCTCAAGATATCGATGCACTTAACACCTTGTGGAGCTTGGCAGATTCTTGCTTATCAGACTAGTGGCATAAAGCTTGGAATTTTCAAATCCGTTAATGAATCACTGACTAGGGTTGCGGTTTATATATCTTTGATGGCCTTATATTGTCTGGGAGGAAGTAAAGTAAAGGCGGTAAGCAGTTTGAGCTGATTTAACGTTCTTATATTTTTTTAAATGCTTACATGTGATCGGGCCTGGCTCCTCTTTCAAATTAAATGATATCCTGCTCACATTTTATCAGCAAATGTTGTTGTGGGTGTGTTGGTGACATTTAATTGAGCAATTCACATTTCTATAAGGGCTTGCATTCTTTCCATTTACCTCGGCAAAATTTTCACATGCTGCTTTCAGGGTGAACTCTCTGTGGGAACTGTGATTGCATTTATTGGGTACACCTTCACTTTAACCTTTGCTGTGAGTACTCTTTCTCACTGTTTTCTTTTACTTTTTCACTTTCTATAAGTGACTTGACACATTATGTTTTTCCAGGTTCAAGCGCTGGTTAACACATTTGGAGATCTTAGTGGAGCTTTTGCTGCTACAGACAGGATTAACTCTGTTTTATCTGGGGCTGAAATTGATGAAGCTCTTGCTTATGGTTTAGAAAAAGAAATCAAGGAAAAAGAAGTGCATGATAAACATTTAGGAATGTTCTTTGATAATGGTTCCTATCAGAAAAGTCAATCTCTAAAAGTGGGTTACATGTCGTCCTTAAATTCAGCTAGCAACGTACGCAGCCTTGCAGAGTCTGGTGATATTTGTCTTGAAGGTATAACCAAATAAACCAATACACTCTTTTACTTGTTTGGGGGCATTGTGAATCCCAGATCTACCTAATGCATTTTGCATAATAAGATTTCAATTCTTGTTCACCTTTTAAGACCATGTATTTTTATAAGCAATCTAATTGAGAGATAACTATAATTCCAGTATGAGTTTGATGAGGATATCCATTTTTTGAGACTGGAAACCCTATCCGTATATGATTACAGCTCTCTTAGTTTTGCGAAATTTGTACAACTATGGAGTCAGATTTGTTAGCATTGCTGGAAAGCTTTGGTTAGGGGGTATCATGTTTGATGTCCCATTTTTGTTTGCTGTTCGTCATTCGATTTGGGAACCAAAAACTTCCCAAAGCCATTTTCTGTTGCTGTTTCTATGTATAGAACAATAATTACAGTAAGTTCATATAGCATTTGTTCCACTGCTGCCAACGGGCCTTCATTTGTTTGCAGATTTGCAGTTCTCTTATCCGTTGAGGCCTGATGTTGAAATACTTAATGGTCTTAATCTAACGCTAAGGTGTGGAACTGTAACTGCTCTAGTGGGCCCAAGTGGCGCAGGAAAAAGTACGATAGTGCAGCTATTGGCACGCTTCTACGAGGTTTCTTTTTTTTTTTTACTACTACTTATTGCTAATTGAAGTTTAACTCTTTAAGTTCTGAGTTTCTTATCAATAATCAATTTCCTTATTTTGCAGCCAACCAGAGGTAGGATAACTGTTGCAGGTGAGGATGTACGAACATTTGATAAGAGTGAATGGGCTCGCGTTATCTCCATAGTGAATCAAGTATTTCTCTTCATCTTCTTTCTAAGTACTTTACACTTTATTTTAGTGTTTAGAGAAAAGATCTAAGCAATCCACGGATTCAACTGGGATGAGGTCGGAACTAGTACCCAATCTAGCAACGGACATTAATTGGTAGTGGTGCAGTTATTTTGGCAGGTTGACAGTGTGGGAACTAGTTTGAGGATAAATCATTAAGAGGAGAGGCTCCTGTTAAACCAACCCAACCAAGTATCTACTCTTAATGAACAGACACGCACGAGCATGAGGTCTAGTTCATTAAGAACATAGACTTTGGTTAAGCCATGCCCCATCCAAGAATACATTCTTAATGAATGGAAACATGACCGAGCAATCGGGCATGCTCTCTCTCTCTCTCTCTCTCTCAAACTCTCTCACACACACACACACACACACACAAGCATGGAATTATGAATTCTTCTAGGAACATTTATTCAAACCCAGCATTGTTGACATATTAACATGTTAGAAAACAGGTCGATGTTAGAAAATTTGGGTAAAATGGTTATAGGATTGTGGAGTTGATTGGATGGGGTCCGTTTGAGGCAGTTAACTTTCATGGAAACCAACCCAACCTGAATTAGGTGGCAACCAAATGTGATTCTGATGAATTTATCTGTATGTAAATAAATTTGCTGTTGCTTGTACAGGAGCCTGTTCTTTTCTCAGTATCTGTGGGGGAAAATATTGCATACGGGCTTCCAGATGACTACGTATCCAAGGATGACGTGATAAAGGCAGCCAAAGCTGCTAATGCTCATGATTTCATAATTTCCCTCCCACAGGTCTGTCATCTCTCCGATATGCATACAATGCTTCTGCTAGTTTCTGTACTTTTTCTGAAAGTTTGTTTGATGGAAAGGGTTATGACACACCTGTTGGTGAGCGTGGGGGTTTACTAAGTGGAGGCCAGAGACAGGTACAGCATTTAATGTGTTGGTTGCTGCGTGTGTGTTGGGGGGGGGGGTGTTTGTATGGGAGAGAGAAGTAGAGAGAGGTCGGTACTGAACCTTCTTACCTATTTTGCAGAGGGTTGCTATTGCTAGGGCTCTGCTCAAGAATGCCCCGATCCTGATACTAGATGAGGTATGGTTTTAGTTTGATTCTCATGGCATCTGAATATTTTATCAGTACCTTGAAAAGGCTTATAATGTGTCAGATTTGTCTGAATCAGGCTGATGGAACAAAGGGTAGTGTTATTGTTTTGAGGTCTAGACCATGTCTATCCATAGAAACTTAAGAAAAATAATCGAAGTACTCTGTTCAAGAAGATCATGGTCAGGGTTATGAAGACGTAAATGGAACCCATCAGTCTCCAGCTTTACTAAAACATGTTTCTTATACTGTTTTCAGCTATAAAAATAGTGCAAATCTGTCTAGTTCAGGGCGCCATGGACAAATTTCACCACCTTGCTTGCTTCACACTTTTGATGTTTTCTTACTACAGGCTACTAGTGCTTTGGACGCAGTTAGTGAACGTCTGGTCCAGGGTGCTTTAAACTACCTGATGAAGGGTAGGACAACATTAGTGATCGCTCACAGATTAAGCACCGTCCAAAATGCCAATCAAATTGCTCTATGTTCTAACGGGAAAGTTGCAGAGCTGGGCACCCACTCTGAGTTGTTGAATAGGAAGGGTCAATATGCTTCTCTGGTTGACACTCAACGGCTTGCATTTGAATGAGATTGATAATAGCCGAGGGAATGAGTATGTGAGGCATGCACTTCACTTTCTTCTAATTATTTCTAGGCTCCAGCAACCACATATTTACTCTCATTTTGGTTTCTTTATGCAGGCATTCAAATCCGCCATGCTTGCAAGCCGGTTACCAGAAAAGATCAGAAAAGGAGGTTAGACGGGAAGATGAGTCGAAAACAAACAGAAAAAGGATCCATTTGACATAGTGTTGTTGAAGGTTAATATACTACCATTATGATCAATACAATTTGTATCACCTTGACTAGACTTTTGTAAATTTACAAAAGCTATGAATGAAATTACCGCAGCAATTAATTTGTAGACATTGGACTTTTTAAGTACTGTCAAAGGAGATTGTAGCATTCAAACTGGCAAGGCATTCAGTAGGAAGGCCAAGGAAAGTGTTCATGAAAGAGTCGTTTATCGGTTCAACAGTAGCCACCCCTACCAGGCTGCACCTCCCTTCTTTATCCAGTCTCTTCCCTCTTCCACTTCGGATTGTTCCGTTCGACTCCTCAGATGTCAACACTGTCTCCACCAGCAGTGGTGGAGCTTTATAAATATTCCCAACAGAAAACCAGAATCTGGCCTTGAACTCAAGATCAACCTAATAAAAAGCAGCAACATCGACTGTTGGAGAATCAATGTATTCATATTCTATGATCTTGCAGGGTATAAAAATTATAGTAATGAAATGTTTGTGGTGTAATCGTGTCATGTTCAGAGTGACACACATTAACCGTAATCAAAGTAATCAAAAACTCAAGACGAAGATCTCTTTCTCTCTATCAAATTCACCATTTATAAGCCCTTAGAGACTGAAAATTCACTCGATCCATATACTAACACAATTAAGTAAAAAAATCTTCTAATCTATTAGGATTTATACAATATCCTCAAAAACAAAAAACATGTTTCTCAGTACAATATTATTAGAATTACTTATCGGGGTAAAATTGTATTATTTATGTTTCATGATAACTTGGCCTCATTTGAATTAATCATGTCATTTTTGAGTTCGTCCTCCATAAAGAATAACCACCCTACACAAAGGATTATATGTAAGGTGAAGAGTCCTTGTGTAGGAGCTCTCTTAAATGACACATCCAGTGTGTACTTCTCTTCTCCAAAACCACCTCAGATATTTACAAACCTCTACTTCAATTCTACTTTCTTTTTTGGATGAATTTTACTTTGCACCATGAAAGATTTCAAATTATATTAAAGATTAAATTTTTCACAATAACGGAAGCTAACAAAAGGGTCACATTATAATTTTTTTGATACATTGAAGGTGTAATATAAAAAATTTAATCTTCGAAGATACAAAATGAAAAACTTGAAATCTTTCGAGGTGCAAAGTAAGAAAAATCCTTATTTTTTCCTTTTTTATTTTAACATCATCAAACCAAAGGATAACGAGAGCAAGAGTATGATAATCTACCTGCCCAGATTCTTGGTTGATGCTTCCTCGAAAACTTTCTGGAACAATATCAATTCTCAGAAACGGTGGCAATGGCAATCCCAAGAACTTAGTTGTTGCAGTCGTCAATGGCGGAATATAGAGTGTTTTGATGTCATAATTGACAGAAGCTACCCCATTAGAATCATTATCTATGATCTTTGTACCTCTTCCACTACCCTTACCTCCTTCAGCATTGTATTCAAAGTTGGGATATCTAGAAATACCAAGTTTGCAATCACCCAGTGTCCTGAATCGAACAGTATATACCTCAGTTTTTTGTGGGTTTGTCTGAGTGAAATTGGTGGTGGAAATAGGCTGTTCTTGATTTTGACTGTAACAAGAGGAGGATAAGGTTAATGTTTTGATTCTATGCTTCGATTTAACTGAGGAAGATGAAGGTAAATGTGTTGGTTTGTTTTTGGGAATTCTGCATAGGATTTGAGGATTGGAGGAGCAAACTTGACAACCCATCCTTTGGTTAGTATTCATTGGATTCTATACAAGGCAAAGCAAGAAAATTTATAGGTTAAATAGACATTCAGAACGGCTGTATTAAGGCGTTAATATATAACGATCCGTTATCCCAACATAAAATTAAAGGATTTTGGCCTTTCTTAAACTATCCGTTTAATAAACGAGCGGACTCAACACGACATGATTAATAAATGAATTGGGTATAGATTAAGCCAATTAAAAGAAATACATGACACGATTCGTTTATATACCAGTTATACACTGTTAATATACAAACCAGATATGATACGATTTGTTATACACAAATTAATAAACGAATTGTATATAAGTAAAGTATTTTTTAATATGAACCCGCTAAAACTCGACACGAACCTGTTTCACCCGACATGATTGACGAACCTAATTATAATTTACTTAATGCTAGTTCACTCACCGTATATAATTGAAGAGTTCACTTCTAAAAAGTGAGTCTCACTTGAATAAATAGTAAACGATCTACTCATGAATAAATTACATAAAAATATAATAGAGAGAATTTCAATGGAGTAGTGTCCTACTGAGGAAGTTTTTTTTTTTTTTGATCAAATCCTACTGAGGAAGTTCAAGTGGAGATTTTTTTGGCTTTTATGCAACTGTTCACATCAACATACGAGGCTGGTTTGTGTCCATAAGTTAGGACCTTATCTAATACCCACCTTAAAGGACCTTATTTTCCAAAGAAAATTTCCTGAAGATCTTAATTCTATGGTGACCGACCAAGATACTTTTTACTTTTCAATGACGAACTTAAGAGGATTAAATCGGTTTCTAGTCGACAAATGTTTCAAAATCTCGTAAGATTTTTTGGTTTTTTGATAAATTATAATTTCGTTTTAGTTAAAGCATATCTTTTTTAACTCGTGAAAACAACTTTTTTGTATGTTGAGATAAAATTACGTATATGTAACCCTCCTCAAGTTTAGCGATGTGAGGCCTAGTGTATTGAGCCGCCATGTTTGTATCTTTTCCTTCAATCTTCTTTTTCATGGAGATGTATATGGCCGTGTTAATGTTTGAATTTATAGTTGGTTCTGAAATGGGCCAACGCACATTTTTCGATCCATTTAAAGGCATAATGACAAATTTTTTTTATCATTTTCTAATTCTTTGGCCAGCCTAAACCGGTCATATAAACTCTGAAAAATGAAGGAAACTAACTTACATCAATCAACCATGGCTAAAATGACCTGAGAAATCAGAAAAATATTACTCATGGTACAAACCTTTACAAAGCAAACATCAAACTGGAAGCAAGCATTAGGGTTCATCACTGGAGTTCAACTACAAACCTACTTCATTACATTAGCACAAAAATTGCAACTAGGCACATTAGGTCAAGTATCTTCATCTTCATTAGATCCTGCAGGTTGATCCAATTCTGTCACCCGATCCACACTTTCAACAGACAAGAGAAGATCTAAGGGAGGTGGCAGTAGGGAGATGTGTGCATGATGCCCACCGAATTACTGACTCAGTAACCACAAGATCGAGCTGCTCAAATTCACCATGCCCAATTGTACGGTTCCTCTTGCTGCGGATGTTTGACATTCTAGACCAATTGGTTCCTCCTGTCCTTTTCATTTCAGCTGCCTTATTGTCCATCTCTCTTGTCTCATACCCAAAGCACAGAGAAGAGTCCGGTACAATAAACAGTTTGCCCAAGCTTTCCTCTGCATACCAAGGAAGTAATTTTAGATCAAAAGTTTATTAGTAAGCATAAAAATTGGATGGTAATAAGCTAAATTACCTTTATGGACAGAATCTTCTGTGGAAACGTTGGCCGAGAAATCTAATGCACAATTTCCTTGGCCTTGTGCAGTAGCTGGGCTGAAGAATGCAAAGCTTGTCATTGAGAGGAGAGGGGTAGAGAATTCCAGGGTGTCTGATCCACAACTGCTGTGGAAAGAAAAGCCGCCAGTTTCAAAGCAATGTGTTGATGGGTCCCTCAAAAAAGAAGAAATCGATGATCTGCATGTAACTTCAGGTGGTGAAGCATCACAAATAATAGGGGAGCCGATGCCAAAACTGATGTCCTCGTTTCTAGGCATAAAGTTTGCAGAGAAAGACCCTCTACCCAAATCCGATTCTCCACAACTTTGCTTTTCACATACATATGGTTCTTCAAGAAGTGGTGCAGGGTCCCTCATCCAAGTGTGACCTATGAAAAAAGAGAAGCAATCATCAGGTGTTGGGAAGGGGATGGAAGGGTGGGCTGACCTCTGAAATGATCTCAAAATTCAAGGAAAACTTTAAACTTCAGATATGCCAAGTAAAAGAAATTGGTTGCAGTGAATTGACCTACATTACTCAAAAACATGAATAACATCTCTCAATTCATCATAACAACGATTCTTGCCGCAATCCATGTCACAGAAACTTCAGGTGTTAAGCTAAGTTATACATGGAGATGAATTTTCTGACGACCACAAACACCACAAATTGCAATGTCAATAGTTTACCACATGCATGGAATTAGCCAATATTGTTCATTAGAGTGCTCCAAGACATTAACAAAGGAAAACAGACAGACAAGCATGTATAGCAAAGATTTTAAGAGAAAAACATAAGAAATTATCATCAATTATCAGCAACATCAACCAATGTAGTCTGTTTAAATGAATTTTGTGTATCTTTCTAAATTATTGAGCAGTACCCTCGTTCAAACTGTTGGCTTTTTGCGTTTCTTTGCAATTTTGTATCTGTTATGCACAGGGCTTTACCCTTCAAATATAATCTTGTCAGTGACTGATAAGATTATAGAATTATCCCATGCTGTAACCTTCCCCCTTTACAAAGCACCCTACTAGAATCTGGACCCGGATACCTAAATTTAGCATTCACGATAGCTAGGCATTCTTTGTAAAACAACCAAGTGGGGACCAACTTACCTAGAATTTGCAGAGTTGTTAGCCTTTGAGAAGGGTCTTTACAGAGCATTCTCCTAACCAATTCCTTTGCAGAGTCAGATATATCATCCCAGGGATCAGAAGGAAACCGCAAATCAGCTGTTCTAACAGCATGAAATATTCGCGACTTAGTCTTCCCCCAAAATGGTGGCCTCCCACTAAGAAGAATGTAAAGGATAACGCCTGCACTCCAGATGTCAGCCGCCTGGTTGTAGCCTCCTGCCAGTACCTCAGGAGCTATATAAAATGGACTACCAACAGTCCCATTCAACTTCATCCCTGTTTGAACACAGCTCATATTTTTAAAACAGAAAACCACAATTTTTTTGTGGTTACCCAAAGAAACTTGCAAGGGACATCAAAGAAATGTGAAACCTACCTGGCTTGATGTAGGTTGCAAGACCGAAATCAGCCAATTTAATTGGTGAAGAGGGGGTTTTTGTGGCTAACAGGATGTTCTCCGGCTTCAAATCCCTATGAACGACACCCTTGTCATGACAATACATCACCACTTGCATCAGTTGCCTGAATAGTATTCTAGCCCCAGCCTCAGATAATCTCCCGAGCTTCTCCAACTGATGAAAAAGCTCTCCCCCAGCACAAAGCTCCATCACCAAATGAACATAATCTTCCTCCTCATAAACTGCCTTGAGATCTACAACATTTGGGTGCCCAGACAACCTTGTCATTATCTCAATCTCAAGCTTGATACTCCGCACATCATCCTGGGTGACCAATTTATCCTTGGCAATTGATTTGCATGCCAATACTTCTCCAGTCAACTTATCAGAGCATGCCCTGATAATGCCAGACTGTCCCCAGCCCAACTGCTCTCCTAGAACATACCGATCTTTCAAATTTGATGTCTGATTTGAATCCAAAATGGTCTCACCCAAGTTTGCAACTTTGTAACAATTGCAAAGCAAAAATGATGACTCGCTATTGCTGTTGCTCTTGGCAACAGCCATACGAAATTGTGACTCCCCAAATAATCAGAAAATTCTGACCTGGATATCTGTTTTATGGTTCTCCGGGCTGGGATTATCAACTAGCTTTTAGCAAAACCCCTTTTTCATAAGGTGGAAATGCTAAATTTGCAAGTCAATAAAGGCCATTTTACTCCCATACCTACACCATAACCTAAGGTCAAGATACAGAAAGAAGCATCCAATAACTAGTGGTTAAAGTTTGACATCAGTGCTTACTGTGGCATACGGCGTATTTGGACAGTTGTTACAAAACAAACCTAAAAGCAACCAAGGATCAAGCTCTCAGCTGCAATTTCCTCAGTCTCTCACGTATCATCTGGATCTGACAAACAATCAAAATGTATCAGAATTCAAAGTCACACTCTTAACACCATCAAAGGTACACAATCTTTTCCTTAAAGATAAAATCAATCAGTATCACATCAGAAATAAACAAGAACCTCCTGGGCAAGTTTTTGACAGATCATATGAGCATTAGAACATATGTATGTATTTGAACACAGAGCAGTTCAGACAAGCACAACTCCTAACAAAGAGCATCGTTCATGAAAATAAACAATAAAAGTTTCAATTCAACTGGAAAATATTCTCGAACACACGTAATTTAAACCCTAATCAGCTTCAAACAATAATGCTCATGAGCACAAAACCCCCCAAGTTGACAAACAAAAAAACAAAACTCACCCTTCAAAAATTGGCCATTAAAAAAGCAACCCAGATCCAAAGTTTCGAAAACGAACATATAAAGAAACCAAACCTATCAAAACTCATCTTCAAATTCATGTGCATAAAGAGATAGAGAATCAGAGTCAGAGAGGAAAGCCTAACCTGGAGAGACAGAGAGAGAAGAGAGAGAAAGAAGGAAAGAGAGAATCGCAGCAGAAGTCCGTTGGAGCTGTGATTCAGTCTCCCACGACAGACTTCGTGGGCTCTCCCTGGTCTCCTCCTTAGTTTGCCAAAGCCCCCACTTGTGTGTTTCTGTTGCTTTGTTTTGTTTTTCTTGTTTTGATTTTTTCTAAAATTTGAAATTGATTTCAAAGCTTCCTCTTACTAAAGTCTGACTTTAATTTTATACTCTAATTTTAAGCACTAATCTAAAATATCTTAGTGGTTAGTCTAATGATTATCACCACCTTATTGATAGACTTTAAAGTCGGGTTTAAATTTCATCATATTCCTACCTTGTAATAGGACGACAGACTTTTAATTTTTGAGTAGTAATTTGACATCTAAATATTAAAAGGGCAATGTGCTAGAGAATGAAACATGCATATATTTAATATTTAAGTATGATTTTTAGTAATTCAGAGGTTTTAAATTCAATCCCTTTTCATACTCTCTAAAGATCAGTCATTCTTATTCCTTTAACCGAGTTCAAGCCACGGTAACGACTGAACTTGAAAGAGTAGTTGGTACAAGTCTAAACATCCTGTAACTAAAAACACACACACACAATCATACAATTTTAACATAAATATTTTACTACTATACATGACACTGGTATTTATATTATCATCAAAAATATATTTTGCTCGACGTTGTAATATCTTTTTGCCTCCTTCATCAAATCCCATAGACACATGAATGTCCAAGAATGATTTATTACAAAATATATAATGTCCCCAAATTGTGAAAAACCTTACTCCAATATTATGAAAACTTCCAAAAAATAATGAAGTACAATTAAAATTTTGTGACTACAAGAAATATTTGAAAATAAAGATGCAATAGTCTCTCATTATTTAGGAATTTCTTTTAAACGAGTGTGTTATAGTACTATTAGAAGAAGTGGTACTTGGGTAAATGAACCATGTTTTTTTTTATTTTAGTCGAGTTGTACTATAGTTGACTTTTAATAAGATTACATATATTTTCTCTCTTGGATCCCACAATGACATAAATCATATTCTTTAGACCCAATTTCTTCATTCATATGACTTACAACTTGGATATCCTAAAACAATACATGTAGGGCATGCTTGTTTTGTGGAAACATTAGTTGGTATTGACTAGTGATATTCATACCAATCATACCCTAATGAAATATAATTTAGTATTCTATGTGTAATACAATGTAATATCATGTTTGTTTGCAAAATAATGATTAATGTGGACCCTACATAAAGTAAATTTGCAAGACTTGTTTGTCCCCTTGTGAAAAGACCAGTTTAACCTCAATGCATTCCACTCGTGTGTGGAAGAGGTAAAACATTAAAAAAAATTCTTATATCATTGGTGGGCAAATACAGCAAAATAATACCATGCCCCCACATGGTATTCAATATGCCCATGTACATGGGATGAGGCACACTGTAGTTAATTGGGTCAGGATTTCAACTCAGAAATTAGTACTGTACACTAAGTAATTTGGTTCCAATCATGGTATAAATGGATTCCAACTACTTTTTTACTCTATCTTACCACTTAATACCACTATTATCTGAAAAACAAACATGCCCACCTAGAACTACAAAGTTTTTCATGATTTCCAAAGAATTGTAGTCTTTGATTTCAAATATTCCAATTTTCTTTCGAACGCATAACCTTAAAGTCCAACAACGGAGTTGATGACTATTAAATTAACCACTAACTTCGAATACACTCATTTATTTATTTTTTATAATACACTTATTCAAGTAAAGCAAAAGTCTCTCAGATTTTAATCTGTAATGAATAAAACATGAGCAATATCACTTCGACTTAAAATATTGACTAGATTTGTAGACATGATTAATTATTGTAATTGATTTAAGAGTGGTTTCAATATTTATTGGGATTTTCTACTTATTAAATAATTATGATTAAATAAGTCAACAAATCAAATTAATATTCTAAGTATAAGTAGTATTTTTCATAAAACATGTACCTCACCTCTACCAAGTACCAACAAAAAAATAAAACAAGACAAAGCGCGTGAGCCCATTGAACCCAAACGACAGCCCATTGGGGCTACAGTTACTATACGACGTTGTAGAGTAGGAGGGCAGTGGGCAGAGACAGTAGACAAGCCCCTGGTTGGTCTATCCCTCTTAAGCTGAGCGCTCCGTCTCCCTCTGACTTGCATGCTTGTTTCCTCTCGTTCGGGTGGAACTGGAATCAAATGGAAACAGAAATGGAGGTTTTTCAACCCGCGATTGCAGTTTTGTAGGTATGATTAGATTTATTGTGACAGCTTTTTTTCATTATTTCCTACTTTTTTAGTGAATAATGGGGTTAATTTCAGCCACTGATGCATTATCTTTACCTATTCCTTGGCAGAACTAGCATATTTTCGATTTACCCAACTCGCATATATTCATATATACAATTGATGTATTGTGATGTTTTTGATATATGGTGAATCACTATGTCATTTATATGCCCCTCTCTCTCTCTCTGAGTTGACTATACTACTATACCACCAAAGCACATATGATTTGGCTGCTTGGAAAAAGGATTAGTCGAGAGGCACGAAAGGTAGACAATGATACTCTTGACCGTTGAAAAAAAAAAAAAATGGTTTGGCTGGAGATTCTAAAATTGGACCTGAGTTCAAGTTTTAGAATTTCCATTTTAATTAGCAGAATTTTGTTTACTATTTCGTTCTAAATTTTAATATTGTTTGTTTTGTGCATAAGTTCATAATTTCTTAGGGGGTGCTCTTATTAATCTTCAATGGAGCAGAAATATGTCAGAAGCACCTGTTTGAACAAAATTTACCTAATGAGCAAAGATGATTTAGATTGCCCAACTGATGGATTATAAGAATTCCCGAAATTACATCAAGTGAATTACTGGAATGTTATATTGAGTTGCATTTTTTTCAGTGTAAATATAGTTGGTTACTCTGTTGTCTTGGACGTATGGGGTTCAAGTCACGAAAATAGCATTTCTGCATGCGTGATAAGACTGTATGCATCTCGCAGTGGCGGGAGCCTGCCTTGTGTCTGTGTGGTGTTATTGTGAAGAAGTTCCTTCTGTTGGGAGCCCACTAACAAACCCTTAATCGTTTCTTTTATTCCAGGAAGGTCCTTCTGATTGATGCCCACACTGTACCATAATCATCAATGGCACAAACTCTGAGTTTGGTTTCATTTGCCTCAAGTTCTGGAACCAGGATTTCACTTGGAAAATGCGGAACATTTGTTTCGAGATCCTCATCCAGACTATTTAGTATCCGAGCTGTGCAAGATAATGAGGGGCCTCCTCGACGGCTGGTTGACATTATTCGAATTGTGCCAGAAATCTCAAGGAATTACTTCAAAAGTCCTTCTAGGAGGGCACTTTTTGGGGGAATATCCTTACTGGGTGGCTTCTATGTGGCACAGACAATCTCTCTATCGTTTGGAGCATTGGGAGTGAATGATGTAATTGCTGCAGTGGTGTGTGTTCTCCTTACAGAATATGCAACAAGGTTCTATTACAGTCGGCCAAAGGTGACTTTCCCCCTTGCTCTGCTGAACAACTTCAAGATGGGTTTCACTTATGGTCTCTTCATTGATGCTTTTAAACTTGCCAGTTGAATTGACCTGTCTGAGACTCTGAGTTACTTGCCTTCCTGGCCGACATGCCTTATGTGGTAGAAGTTATCTTGTCATGGGTTCTGTTCAGAATTTGGTATTAGAAATGCCATCTCTGCTCTATAGCTCTTCTGCAGAAGGAACACTCCCCCATGAAAGCCATTCATATTGTCGCCCAGTGGAGCATCCACACTCCTGTTCTTCCCTTTATTGGATATTTCTACTGTTGGATGACCTCTTGTTTCTTTTAATGTAACCTCTTGGCCTCTCTCTTGTTGATACCTTGCACAATGCATAACATGTATATGGAATTTTGCAACTTGGATGGAATTGGCCTGTTCTTTTGTTTGGAATGCTCTCTCTCTGCCCCTCTCACACGCAGACGCACACGCACGGTTCTACCTTATGATGGCGGCCTTTTTTTGTTCTTCCAAGCGTAGAGACTGCATATGAGGAAGATATGAATAGAGATGCAGAAGTTCTTGTTGGAGTTGGAGGTGCTGGAGCAGTGAACATGATGACTCTTTCAGTAGCTCTTGCAAGAGGAAGAAGTGCGGTAAAGAGGGGTTGCAGGCGTGGTGTCTTCCGGGTCTCCTTTACATGAGATTGGGGGCAGCAGGGCAATGTTAATGTTATATTTGGCAAGGGTGAGGTGAGAGATTTCTAGGATTAAGAAAAATGTCAAATTTGTTATTTTGTTAATGATAAAAGAACCTCTACAAGGTAGGGTCATATTGAATCTACTTAAACATTAGATACTTGGAATCGGTCTCTAACCTTAAGTAGCGGATAAACTTGAAGAGATTTCAACGAGAATCAAATTTAGAAAGTTCGAATTAATGATTCGTCACAAGCTAACCTAGTATCACTCAATCGCCAGTAGAATAAGAAGAAAATTTAATCCTTTTGGCTTTTTTGTGAATTCCCAATTAGCTTACATTTCTATCTTATTTGATTAAAATGATTTGCAATAAAACTTGATACTAGTACGTTATCTCGTACAATTTTGGTGCTAAGAGTATCTTCAAATTTTATTCAAACAATGAAAATTTGAGTAAAAATTAGAGACTCAAATTTTTATTTAAATGAAGAGAGAATTAAACTTTTACTCAAAATTTTAAAATATAGAATTATTTTAAAAATAGGGTAAATTATATTTTAACCTCCTCAACTATGACTTTTTTTATTTTTCCCCTCTAATGATTAAAATTTTTACATTATCCTCTCAACTACTTTAATTATTTCACATTATCCCGATCATAAACGTTTGTTATTTTATTGGACAAAAAATTGTTGATGTCTTGGACAAAGTGAAAAAAATTACATAATTTAGGTGATATAATGAAATAAATTTCTATTTAATATTTAATAGATTTTAATAATTGGGATAATGTGAAATAATTATATAATTGAGAATATAATGTTAAAAATACGATAATTGAGAGGACAAAGTAAACAAAGTCATAGTTAAATTAATAATTCAGGTGACAAAATGAAATAAATTTTTGTTAAATATGTAACGGATTTTAATAATTGTGGTAATATGAAACTAGTTACATAGCTGAAGGTATAATATAAAAAATATGATAGTTGAGGGAGCAAATTAAAAAAAAGTCATAGTTGAGGAGGTATAAATGTAATTTACCTTTGTAAGTAATTACAACGCTATCGTGTTACTTATATAATCTTTCTTCCTACTTTCCAAAAAGAAACAATCCTTCTTCCACTTCTCCTCCTCCCAACCTCGGATACACTCTCTGCAACATAAATTAGGGTTCTAATTCGATCCCTCAAAACCCTAACCCCAAATCCCCCCCTTCCACAATAACTCTCTCACCAACAATCCTTCACTCTCTCTCTTCTTCCAATCAGTCCAACCACACCCTCCTTGATCAAATCACTCAATCTCAGCTGCCGATTCCGATTATTCCGTGTGATGATCACACCAAATTCGCAAACTTTCGCTACCTATTACACTTTGTGGTTTCAACTTCGCATACCACTCTTCAGTTCTTCAGAATATCATAGAGTCCACTGATCTTTACCCACGTATTTATACCTATAGCGGTATATTTCTCTATAATGGATGTTGAAGGAAACAAGCGCGTTTTCCAACGACTTGGGCCGTCGTCGAACGATAACAAACAGCAAAAGGTTTGTTACCATTGGAGGGCAGGCAAGTGCAATAGATATCAATGTCCATTCTTACACAGAGAATTACCTGTGCCACAGCCCACTGCCAATGGTAAGGTGTCATCGAAGCGGTCCCACGGGTTCATCGATGATCAGAATTTACCTCGTAGGAATCCTAATTTTAACAACACTAGGAATCCCAATTTTAACAACAATTGGGGAAGAGTTCAGGGCGGTGGAGTGGTGAGGAAGATGGAGAAAGTGTGTATTTATTGGGTTCAAGGAAGTTGCAGTTTTGGGGATAAGTGTAGATATTTGCATTCTTGGTGTACTGGGGATTGTTTGTCGTTGTTGACTCAGCTCGAAGGGCATCAAAAGGTAGTGACTTGTATATGAGTATTTTGAATTTGGCTGATTTAAGGTTTTGTTAGTTTGAATTATTTCATTGCATATTAACATAATTGTTTCTAATTTGTCAAATTTGAGTCTTTATTGGGATTTGCATTGTATTTGTTCCTTAAACATGTGAGTGAAGTCGATTGTCTAATTTGGGTTTCTTTTGACTTTGCATTGGTTTGAATACTTGTGACAATTAATGGGTTTTATTTGAACAGGTTGTTAGTGGGATTGCGATGCCATCTGGGTCTGACAAGCTTTATACTGGAAGTAAAGATGAGACTGTGAGAGTGTGGGACTGCCAATCTGGGCAGGTCAGTATTTCTTTCATTATGTTGCTGCTCTTTTTGTGAAATAATTTTCCCTTTTGATATCTTTATCTTCATTTAATGCCCGTGATGCATGTTAAGTACTTTCAAATTTGGATTTTCTGTTATTTTGGTCCTATCACTATATAGTTAAAATTTTGGGAAAAAAAACAAACTAGGGCCTATAATCAACTGCATATGCAAAATGTTAGGCAAGCAAACCAGTTTTGGCTTGTACAAGTGTCTGAAAGGTGAAAAGAATTATGTGCTGGGCAAACAAAGATTTAGGAAATAAGAGTTCTATAATATATAAAGAAAAAACAAGTTACTCTGATTAAATGATCTTTTTTGTTGTGATTTGTGAGCCTTTATCTTTAAGGAACCAAAATAACATGCCACATAAGGTGTGGATTTCTTTTTTCTAATTTCCCTTTCCCTCTGTTTTTCTGGCAACACTAGAGAACATGTGGAAGCCTTTATATGACGTTAATTCTGTGTTATCTGCAGTGCGCTGGGGTGATTAATTTGGGTGGTGAAGTAGGTTGTGTGCTCAGCGAAGGCCCATGGGTATTTGTAGGCCTACCACATGTTGTCAAGGTAAGTTGGAAGCAGGACTTTCATTTTTTGTGTCAGTATATACTCCACTGTTCAATTTTTTTTTGTCAAATCTTTTTAAGTGTATTGTAATCATGCCTCATTGGGCTTGTGGTGGTCACATGTCAGGCATGGAATGCCCAAACCAACACTGACCTGAGTCTTAGTGGACCTGTCGGACAAGTCTATTCCCTGGTTGTGGGTAATGATTTGCTCTTTGCTGGTACACAGGTAAACCTTTTAACTATGAATATGATTTGTAATTGTTTCCTTAAACACTTTCTGTTTTCAAAGTCTATCAGTGCCTTGCTGAAGTGGGTTTCACATTTTTCATAAGATCTGGATCTTTGTGTAACTGTTGCAAGTCACCTTGTTATGAGGGAGTGGTATTTAATAAGTAATTTTAAAAGGAACTCACCACACCTTTTGGGTTCTAGATTACGTAACATTTGAACTCCCTAGATTCATGGTGATCATAACTGCCCTAAGTTTTGCTGGTGTACATCTTCTAAGGAAAGCCTTCACATGTTTACATTCAGTTTCTGTGTGTGTGTGTGGTATTAGCATATCTTACTTCCATTGAAAGACGAAATTTTTTGACAGGATGGGACCATATTAGCGTGGAAGTTCAATGCAGCCGCCAACTGCTTCCAACCTGCAGCATCACTTAAGGGGCATACACTTGCTGTTGTGACACTAGTTGTTGGAGCAAATAGGCTATACTCTGGTTCCATGGACCATTCAATAAGAGTAAGTAGGTTATAGTGGATATGCATTCTGCTGCGGTCTTTGATTCTTGACAGTAATTTTCGCATATTAATTTTGCTTATGGTTTGTTGTTTCTCACTTTCAGTTTTCTTGGTTGCTTGTTCTGATTTCAGGTATGGAGCCTTGAGTCTTTGCAGTGCGTACAGACACTGTCAGATCATACTTCAGTTGTGATGTCTGTTCTTTGCTGGGATCAGTTTCTTTTATCCTGTTCACTTGATAAAACAATCAAGGTTTTATTTTATTTTTTTCAATGCAATGAAGCATAAGATTCATGGCCCGTGTAGTTAGTTATTCCTTCTATTTCTTTCTTTAAAATACAGGTGTGGGTTGCTACCGAAAGTGGAAATTTGGAAGTAACATACACTCACAATGAAGAACATGTATGTTTCTTTAACATGACTCCGTAATTTTAGAATAGTGTCCGAGTTTGTACAGAAATATATGTATAGTGAATTTGAAAAAGATACCCCTGTTAGCATTTATACCTCTTTATTTGTGAGACTTTGACTTTACAAGATCAACTACTTACTATAAAACTTTTCTTTTTAGAAAAAAGACAACTGGGGGTAAAGGACCTGATAATATTTGCAATTCCAACCAAGTATTTGCTGTTCATAGATGTAGCATAGTGTTCTTCGGGCAACAGAGCTGTCTGTCTTCTTAACTTTAACAAATTTTCTCTTATATGTTCATGTTGGTTAAATTATTATTATTCTCATAGCTGCATGCCCAATGGAAGCAATTTGGTAGGCCCCATTGCTTTGACAGTATGATGTCTAGCTGGTCATTATTTTTTGCACTATGCTTTATCTTTGTTGATTTATCTCCTCTACGAGCCTCTATGCTATCAGTGTTGATTGACCCAGAAATATCTGGAAAGACGGTCGATTTTAGTCATGAATTCAAATTGCTTTCTTCTAGAATGTTTTCTCCTCTGCCTATGGAACTATGTGTACTTCACTCGAAATGGTTGTTATTTACGGCTTGTATGAGGGTACTTTTCACACCATGGCCACAGAGCTAGATGTTGAAAAGATTGATTTTGACTTGTTCCCTTCCAATTGATGTGGGTGGACACATTTATTTGTTTATACAGTTGAGAGAACTTTGAATAGGTTGGTTCCGATTTGGGCCTGTAGATTTTCTGGTTCAGGAGGAGGCTTGACCCTTGGAAAATGCTTTACCTTTGGAACGGATATTATGTTGTTTTGGGATGCGGCACCTGTCAGGCTCAACAGTGGAAGCGTTCTGGTCACTGTTTTGGTGAGAAGGGGATGCTTAGACTTGTGGGAGAGAGCTTTCTCCGGAGTGTATTATCTGCAAGGTCACCTTAAATTTGCCAAATTTTTAAGCATGGGCAGTGTCTTCATCGAGAGTTCTTTTTGAACACAATTTTCGTACACTCATGGAGTATGTAGGATTCTCCAAAAGTTAGCAAAACTCATCTCTGTCAAATCTGGTTTCTTGTGTCTCAATCTGATCCATGTTGTCCATGAAGTCTTGGAGCATATTATCTTTCATGCAATTGCAACCTAAAAATGTGTATATTCCTTATAAAATCCTTCTATTTCCAGTTCCTAGTGTTTACTTAAATGTCATTATCTCAGATCTCCTAAGCGTGTGGTTTGATGTTGTGATCTGCCTTGTACAGGGTCTGCTCACCCTCTGTGGGATGCATGATTCGGAAGCCAAGCCAGTCTTGCTGTGCTCTTGTAATGACAACTCTGTCCGGGTCTATGACTTACCATCGTAAGTGTAAACATTTGACCACTTCTAGTATCTTACTGAGTTCTTTTTCTTTTTTTCATTGATTCTATATTTTGCACCATGGTTAGGTTTTCCGAGAGGGGCAAGATATTTTCAAAACAGGAGGTTCGATCCATTCAGCTAGGCCCAGGTGGTCTGTTTTTCACTGGCGATGGGACTGGTGAAGTGAGAGTTTGGAAATGGTCAACTGAGCAAACTGCAACCTCCTCATGAGTGACGGACAGTACTTATTTTCACTACAATATATCTTTTTGGTGTTTGCTTTCATCTTATTCTTTGTTCCTTTTTAAAACAAGTTTACAGAACGTAACAAAATATTTGAGATTGCCAGTTTCGACTTCCTTGTGATAGCTGCGTAGTGGCACGAGAACTATTGTCATCCCTTTACGGTATACCATAAATTGTAGATTGTATAGGGCTTTGCCCCACGCATGTGTAATTGTAATATGTATCAGCCAAGAGTTTCGCCAATGAGGTTTCTTGCGTTAAAACATTTGGCCGTCGTTGTACTCCCTTTTTTTGGTGGTTTACTCTGACGGTTGTAATGTTTCGTATCTCTTCAAGAATGAACTCTTGTTAATCTTCGGGCTTTCTCCAAATGATGAACTCTGAAGCCTCTGGTTTTTCCTTTTGTGACTGAGAAGTGATCTATGTGATGGCTGTTATGTAAAATGGGGATTACTCACAATAAACTGTAGATTATGCGAATCGGGCCAATCAATACTCTCTTGTGGGACTTAAATTTAGGAGCTCAAGGTACTATCTGTCCTAGACTCCTTTATTTTACACGATCTTTTCCTAGTCCAACGGTGGTCGAAATCTGGAAGAAGTGACCTTTTACCATCTTACATGTTGAAGATTCAGATCTTTCTCCTCCTGTTTAAACCAGGAGGACCATGTGAATGTTGCCTTGATGGTTCTACTGTCTGTACAAAACAACTATTTGGGCCCCAAAATATAAGGCCTTAAAGGACCATAGGGTGGGTCCCATGAGCCATAGACAACAAGGCCCACAAGGGTTTATAACTTGGTTGGTCAGTTGGTGTTTGATGGTTGGAACTCTTCAAGGGTGGGGTGTGGGGAGGTCACATTTCCTTCACGCAAGTGGCTCTCTCCAACACAAAGTTCCTAGTATATACTCATATACCAATCACTGATAGTGCTGATGATGTTCCATTACAAAATTCTGAGTTCCATTACAAAGATTTTGAGAACTCAGAATTGAATTTCCAATCTAAATATGGGGTTTGGGGGGTCCTTTGGACTATTTTCTCAAAACCTATCTTGTCAAGTCCTCCCATACCCTTTTACCAAACAGCCCAGGGGTGTTAAAATATGACATGATTTGTTAATACGACACGAACACGATATGCAATTAGAGGGTTTGACTATTTTTTAAGCCACCTGTTTTTTAAATGAGTGGATTCGGCACGACACGACTTGTTTATATACCAGTTATACATGGTTTATACACGACACGAACCTAATATGATACAATTCGCTAGACACGAATTAATAAACAAATCGGGTACGAGTGAAATAATTTTTGACATGAACTTGCCTCACCTGGCACAACACGATTGACAGTTCTACTATGTAGATACTAAATTCCCCTAATTTTTGAATTAATTAATAAAAATACATATTTCTTCTCCAATTAAATCATTCCTTGTGATCCATATACCAACTCCCACCATTTTTTTCAAATTTGAATTTCTCAACATTTTTGTTAACTATTAGTAACGTGAAAGTTGGGTAAGAGCAGAAATAATCGAAAAAAATTATAAATTTTGTGCATCATACAAGAACGTCACTTGTAATTAATTATACGAAGGGAAGGTAAACAAATATTCTTATATAGGTCACGCTTCCTCTTTAAATATAGACATTTGATTTATCTAAGTTTTGGTGTCACCTAAAAACTCACCTACTAAATAAAGCCGCCACCGCCACCAAATTCCACATAAACATATGGACGGTCATCTCTTCCATAAACATATAAAACTATATTCATAATTATAAAATTGACCAACTTGGTATTAAATATGGAGGGTAATGTGGTAAAATTCAAATAATAACCAATTAAACATTATCGTAACTTTTTATATATTAGAATTGAGAAGTTCTCGTATCATTTGAACTATAATTTTAATCCAAATACTAGCGTGACGAAATAGTTTTTCATATGACCCACTACCATCATGATTTTGACCCACAAGCAGCCTATGGACCTTTTGTGTTACTAAAAGGTTTTTTTTTATTTTTTTATTTAATAGTCAGGAGTGTTCAGATTAGTTTATGCGCACCACGACAAATTTCTTTCTCGGTTCAGTCAAAGACAGACTATTCACGCCGAAATTAGGGTATTTATAAGGAATAAATCTCTCATAGTCTGACTCCAAAAAATTACTAAGATTCGAACAAAATTTAAAAAGGGTTTCAGGATCAAGTTGTGGACAGCAAAATTTTGTGTAATATTTCTTAAAAAATCTCGGATTAGGTAATAGGTTGAAAATGGTTGATGTAAGGCTTTATCTTATGCTCTTATTCATTACGAATATCATTTTGAGGAAGGTTATATCTAACACTTGTAATCTTGTGAAAAACTTGAGGTTTCTAGATGATTGATTTGTACTACCTTATTTTTTTTCGCAATTTTTGTAAATGAAAGATCGTCTGTCACGAAATTAATATTCGCTATATTTACATAAATTCTCAATTAATACATGATAATATATTAAAAAATGATGTAGACTAGACTGCCCAAATAATACTCCAAAAGAAAGGTTTCCACTTTGGTCAATTGGTGATAAATAAGAAAAAGTCATTCATATAAGGGGTGGAGACTTAGAAAAGACCAACCTCAAGATATTTAAAAGGATAATAAAGACGAGTTATAAATTCAGATGTTTTGAGTTTGAATATTAATAATTTTTTAAGGTTAAATTAAATGAGAAATTTATTCCTCATAAATATTTTAATTTCGAGGTGAATTATTATCTTTAACATGATCGAAAAAAAATTAGCTGGTCCAAAAACACTTAACAGTTGAATAAAAAAAGAATAGAAGACTTGAAGACCTTGGAGCCAAATTACACACGGCGGTATGGTTGAACGACCAATTCCATCCTCTCTCCCCTCTAGAAACCCATTATATATAATGTAATCCCCATATTCTCTCAAGATTATCAGAACCCATCTCTCTCTCTCTCTCAAAGTATGGCTTCTTCTAACACAAACCTGCCCCTAAAAATATCAAAAGCCATATCTGATTCATCTTCATGGTACTGTGCTTTTGTAATACTCTCTCTCATCCTATTGGCTTCTGTTAGAGAGAATTCTCTGACAGACGAGTCTGTGAGAGGAAACCAGCTCTTGAACAGGCCTTGTGATGAAATATATGTGGTCGGAGAAGGCGAAACACTCCATACCATCAGCGCCAAGTGCGACGACCCGTATATAGTTGAGCAGAATCCATATATTCAAGACTCCGATGATGTTTACCCTGGACTTGTCATAAAGATCACTATGTCAAAGCCATGGAAGTTACAAAGGTAGTTTGTTATTTTTTTTCATCAGCCACTGTTACAACGAAGAAGACGATGAAGTTTGAACCCGCAATGTTAAAGTTCTACCAGTAGAGCTGTTAACGTAGAGAGAGGTTTTCCTATGTTTATTTATTTTGTATTATGTACAAAAACTTTCGTTTTTTTATTATTTTTTTTGAGAAGAAATCACACTATTGTTGTGGTAAGGAGATAGGAAATGAATATTTATATATATATAGTTGGGTTTGTAATAAGATCATGAATTATTGTAGAGAGAGGTACTTTTTTTTTTGTTTTCTACAAAACCAGTCAAAATATGAAGTTTATATTTTTACAATAATACAATTTTGCACCTAATTTACTAATTTAATTTGTTTACTTAATTCATCACACAACTATTCTATTGGTAGCTCGTTTCAACTAATATTATAACCCACCGTTAATCCAACGATAGTAATTGATTAAGTTAATAAATTAGGACTAAATAACATTGCTCATATTTTTAAGCACATATCAGGAGGTCATGTTATGCAATTTTTCGCGTTTTTTTTTTTTTTTGTTTGGTTTAAATTTATGTATAGTGCTAAGAAAAAAAGTAAACGAAGAAAAAAAAAGAAGCAATTCCCGGATGGGGATGGAATTATGCTCCTTTTTGTCAAGACTAATGCTCCGTTTGGTACGATAGAACTAATGCTCTGTTTGATACGAATAAAACGGACTCAAATCCACAACTTTCACTTGAAAGGACGAGATTCTGACCGATTAAAATACAATCCTAGAAAAATGAGGTGTACAACCCAAAAATTCTTTCCAGTCCTCTTGGGGCTGCGCAGAAGGAGATGAATGGTGGTGTTTTTAGTGACACGTTGTCGTATTCTTTTCTGTATTTTATTAGGTCTTTTCTAGATGAAGAAAGTGTTTTGTGTGTTTTGAGAAATTTATCGAAATTGATTAGTGAGTGATATAATAAAAAAATCGTTTAATAAATAAGGGTAATGATTATCGACATGATATGATTAATTTTTTTGGTATGGTGGATGAAAAAATTGAGGAATAAATTTTTTATTGTTTGGTAAAAGAAATAAAAAATTGGAATGAAAAAATATATAAACTCAATTAAATATTATACCCTTGAATATAAATTATATTTTTTTATATTAAATTGTAAAATTGCACTTTACAGAGAGTCAAAGAAAGGGTAAAATATGAAGTGTAAAATAAAAACTATTTGTTACAAAAAAATTGACTTTGCTTCTAGAAAAATCTTGCCCATGTAGAAATAACAGCTTGTGAAGGGCATAAAAGTAATTTACTTAGCCTCATTAAGGTCAACAACACTTCTCTCTTCCACTTTTGGACGGAAAAAAAGATGGCGGGTGGAATGAAATCATTTTTCACCCACTTTTCCATTCCATTTGATTTTTCTTTAAAACCAAACAAGTGATACTCTTTCCTTCCTCTCCATTTTCCATCATTCTTTTTCTATTCATCCACTTTTTTTTCGTACCAAACAAGGCCTAATATCATAACCCACTATTAATTCAACGATTATAGTTGATTAAGACAATAAATTAGGACCAAATAGCATTGCTCATATTTTTAAGCACATATCATTAGGTCATGTTATGCAATTTTTCGCATTCTTTTTTTTGTTTGTTTGGTTTAAATTTATGTATAATACTAAGAAAAAAAAGCAATTACCCGATGGGAATGAATTATGCTCCTTTTTTCACAGAAAATGGAGAGATGTATCGATAAATTTATGGAATTTGTCATGATTAACGGGTTCGAACTCACAACTTTTGCTTGATAAGACAGGATTCTGACCGATTTGAATACAATCCTAGAAAAATGAGGTGTTCAACCCAAAAATTCTTCCCAGTCTTCTTAGGGGTGCGCAGGAGGAGATGAATGGTGGTGTTTTTAGTGACACATTGTCGTATTCTGTTCTGCATTTTATTAGGCCTTTTTCTAGATGAAGAAAAGAGTCTTAAAGTTAAAGGAAGGTGATGGTAGTCAAGTCATGTTATCAAAGCAAATCCACACACATTTGTGTATGTGGTTGAATTTAAGGTAAAGTACAAATGAAGTTATTACTTCTTTATGATGTAATGCTTGACCCGATTCAATTGTTTTTTATTTCAGGAGATGATGTACACAAATCTAACATTTGGAAAGCCATTCAAGTGATAACATGAACGAGTTATAAATTCAGACGTTTTAATTTTAAATTTTGATAATTTTTTAGGGTCAAATCATAAGGAATTTATCCCTCATAAATATTCTAATCTCGATGTGGATGATTTGTTTTTGACCAGACTGGGTTGGAGATTAATCGACGTGCACATAAGTTGACACGAACACCTTTGATCGTTAAACTAAAAGAAAAATTTAACATTTACAACCTTTTTGGATATTTCATGGCTAAGGAAACATGTTCTAAACCTGCTCGAATTAGGTGGTCAATATCCGAACTCGAGAAAGTAATCGCCGCAAGTCTGAACACTTTGTAACAAATATATATATGTACATAGGACTCCATCTCTCTCACTCAACTAAATGGAGTCCAAAATTTAACATTTACCAACCGAGACAAACATAAGCTTTAGTTGAGTGTGAGAGAGATGGAGTCCAAAATAAGTTTTCAAAATAAAGTATGAAATTTTATGTTGTGATGGTCATCTTTGATTAGAGTCGATCACTGACTCCTTAAGTTTCAGAATTGCATATTAACCCCTTGATTTCTGTATAATTTTTAAGATACTGTAAAGTTTAGTCCCCTTGAAATAATAATTTTCATAATATGGTCAGTTTGAACCTCTTATGATATTCTGTTTGACTCTTGATCAAGACCCCTAGCTAATTTTCAATTTCACATTTCAGCCCCATCTACATTATATGTTTGAAAAATAAAATTTTCCATTCATTATTACTCAAACATCTCCAAAAACATTTCAGATCATGTCGAGTTTAAATGGGTTCGTATCGACATACTTGGTGGATCTGGTGGGTCACTCATTTACCATGTGAACCTTTTAAGGTTATACCACCTGGCTTACAATACATGAGGGGAGCCAGAGTTTTGGAGCCTAATTATTGGACTCAAAAAGCCCAATCTGGTTCGTATTGGGTGCAAGTGCAATCTCAAATGGTTGGTTGGGCTTGATAAAAAACATTGGTTGATTGTAGGCAATTATTGGACTAAAAAAGCCCAATCTGTTTGACACGGGTGCAGTCTCAGATTGGGTTGGGATTGGAAAACCCAACACTTGCTTTATAAGAACTCTTTCACACCCGTAATATGTTCAGCACTAGGGCTCACAATCGATTAAATTTGGATCAGATTTTGATATGTTCATATCTGAATCTAATTGGATATTTGATCCAATTACCCGATTCAATAAGAACCCAACAAAAATTTATAAAAAATTAATAATTTTATCAAATGTAAAGTTAACTTTAACTTAATTTAATTAACCAATAATTCTATTCAATAATTTCATGTCAATCTCATTAATTATCTAACTAAATATGTATGTATATACAATAATTTTTCTTAATTAAATATATATTTATGTATATATATATATCGGATCGGATTTACATGTATTTAAATTTAAATCCATTTAAAGAAATTTAATCATTTTTCGAATAAACAAATTAAAATATTAATTTATTTTCAATTAAATGAATTTGAATTCGAATTAAAATCCGCTCATTCACATGTTATTAAAGAACCAAAATTGGACTACACAATTGGGGCCAACTGGGTTTGTCGGACCCATAGTGAATAAAAAAATATTATTTAGAGATAATCAATTACAGTTGTTAGATTAAAAGTGACCTCTATTTATTATCAGAATAAAATTACCAAAAAATAATAAAATTACCAAAAAAAATCCGTATTTAATTAGTTACCATCCCAAAACATCATTAAATGCAAACCAAATCCTATTAATTGATTCTTAACGTATTATTACCCTTTCTGGGGAGCACTTATTACCACCAATGACATAATCAATTAATTATGGGCTTACTCCAAAATTCCCATGGGCAGTTCAACTACATTCAATAAATGGTGTTTTCACGTCCTAAGTCACCGGTGGCCGCCGGCCGACCGGCAAAGGGTCGAAAAGACACGTAGTCTGGAGGTGACTCATAAAATCCAACAATTCCATTTTCCATTGTTGTTTACTAATTAAAAATAAAGAAAAATCGGGCACTAGGATGAGACGTGAAAATAAAATTCTCTGAAAAAATAAATTAAAAGATATGATGCTGATATTTTTTAATTGATTTAAACTTATTTAAAATTCGAACTTTTTTCATTTTGTCAGCATTACATCATTTATTACACTTAATGTCGATATAACTATCTCCTTCTCATCTTTAAGCCAACCAATTCAATGAGAACTGTCATCCATTAGCTGTGCCTCGTAGCCCATACATAGTGGTTTAAAATGGTGACATTACGTTATTATTGTCACGTGTTGTCATTAATCAATTATAAAATAAAAAATATAATTAGTATATTGAATTCCACTATTCCAACATGAAAGTTATTAAAACAACGGAGCTTACTAAGTCTCCTTGGTATTCTATCATTAATTAGTAATACTACGTGATATTGATAACGTGGTGTTACCGTTATACTCAATATTTTATCCTCAGGTTGAGAGGAGTATATACAATACAAGGAGAAGGCTAGTTGGTACTTGAGTGCTGAAAACTAGCTTCTTCCTCTCTTTCCCAGGAAGTGTTAACAACATTTTGTACCCTGTGAAATGTTTCACCGCTGAAGTGTTGTAAGCTTTCAGATATATCCGAAGGACTGTTCTGTACACGAGACTCTTGGATCCACGAGTTGCATTTGTTTGTATGATCTGAAGTTATAGAGAGAATATGGGTTTAGGGTGGTGGAAACGATGTAGTGCAGCTCTTGGAATTCTGTTCTTCCTTGGTTCTTGTTACTCGGAGAAAGGTATAATGGCCTCTCTCTCTCTGTCTCTCGCGGCTCAAACAGACTCATTAATTTGGCTCGAATTGGTTTCCACCAGTAAATAATTCTAATTTTATTGTCAAACAACTTTATACTAAAGATGAACAATCTCATCACTTCTCTGTTAGAATTTTAAAGAATTTGAACTTTTAGGGTATGATTTTTATAGTTTAATCATTTTAATTTTAAGGGAAGTTTGTTCACAATTCATAATCAACAAATTATTTCAATCTCCTCTCTCTATCTCCAGCTCCATATCCCACGTTTGCAAAGGATGCAACAATGGCTCCACCAATAGTATACTACGACTACATCATCATCGGGGGAGGAACTTCCGGCTGTGCACTGGCCGCAACTCTCACCGGAGCAGCCAATGTCTTGTTGCTTGAAAGAGGTGACTTGCCCTACGGAAACTCCGACGTCACCAACCTCCGTGGCTTCGTTGCCTCTCTCTCCAACACTTCCCCATCATCACCTTCTCAGCTCTTCGTCTCCACAGACGGCGTCATCAACCACCGACCCCGCGTTCTGGGCGGCGGCTCCGCCCTGAACGCCGGATTCTATACGCGGGCCAGCATCGCCTACGTGAACAGAGTTGGGTGGGATCAAAAACTAGTTAATGAGTCGTATGAGTGGGTTGAGAAGAAGGTGGCGTTTGAGCCACCGATGTTGCAGTGGCAAACGGCGGTGAAGGATGGTTTGGTTGAAGCTGGTGTGTTGCCGGACAATGGTTTTACGTATGATCATGTGCCTGGGACGAAATGGGGCGGTACAATTTTTGATAAAGGCGGTCACCGGCACACTGCCGCCGATTTGCTGGAGTATGCTGATCCCACAAGGATTGTTGTGTATTTGAATGCAACAGTGAACCACATCTTGTTTAAGCTGCAAGGTAAGGAATAAACTAGTCTATATATCTACATAAATTCACGGTCACGGATCATGAGAGGGTGACTTGTATGACTTCTCTCTTTGTCGTAGGACAATCAAGGCCAAGAGCTTATGGAGTGTTATTTAGAGATGCAAAAGGCAACAAGCACATAGCATACTTGAACAGGGGCTCCAGCAATGAGATCATTTTATCAGCTGGTGCACTCGGAAGCCCTCAGCTGTTGATGCTGAGTGGTGTTGGCCCAGGTGAACACCTTAAGGCCCACAACATCGGGGCGGTACTGGACCAGCCCATGGTGGGTCAGGGGATGGCTGACAATCCGATGAACGCCCTCGTCATTCCTTCACCGCGCCCAGTCGAAGTTTCTCTCATTGAAGTGGTGGGCATTACTCCGTTTGGTAGCTTCGTTGAAGCAGCAAGTGATTCAGTTGAGGCCTTTATTTCCGATGCACTGGTCAGTGTTACAAGACATCCTTAATTATAATCTGTGAAACACTCTCACCATAGTATCAATTTTCTTCCTGACAATTGTTCCCACCCATATTCTTTCTACTTAGAATTACGGGTGCAATCATAAAATGCACATAATCTACTTACAAATTACGTGAATCGGTTAAACTTGAATTTTATGTAATTAAGGAATTCAATTTCGGTTTTATGCTATCCTTATACTATATTAACCCCTACGGGTTAAATTAATATTCTATTTGATGTAAACGAACATTTTATTTGTCTTTTAGATATCAACAATGCTACATCCACAAATTTTTTTACCAAATATATGTCATGTGTAGAATTATATTATATCATAAAATTAGTTTCGACCGCTGAAATGTCTTCACTTGATTGGCTTATTAATTCAACACCAAAAATTTAATAGGATTAAGGTTTAAATCCCTTCAACCATGACCCAATATGTATGATTCTACAACTCTCTCTCCTTTCCTCTTGTTTCTTTTCACTATAACTAACCCACACAAACACAGAGTCGCACAATTGTATAAGTTAATAAGATGATCTTAGTACATGATATTTTTCACCTAAGGAGAATTACCCTACCCATGACTTAGAACTCGCAGTTGTATTATTGCTTCAAACCATACTATGCGAAGGGTCCTAATCGACAGTGGTAGAAATGGTTTACTTCTTCTTGTAATTCTTCATTATTGAAGTCCCTTATTAAAGCATGAATTGGAAATGACTTAATTGCAGACTAGCCCAAAAGTGTTTCTTGATCAAAGAATCCCAGAAGCCATAGCTAAACTACTTAATGCATTCACAAACAGCACCATTTTTCCAGTTGGAATCATCCTTGAAAAGATCATGGGTCCCCTCTCTTCCGGTCACCTCGAGCTCCAAACCAACGATCCAAACGATAACCCTAAAGTTACTTTCAACTACTTCAAAGACCCACAGGACTTGCAGAGGTGTGTTCAAGGCATGGAGACCATCATAAAGGTCATAGAATCAGAGCCACTCTCAAAGTTCCGCTATCCTCTGGTCCCAGTGCAAGATCTGATCAACTTGATGCTGACCTTGCCGGTGAATTTCAGACCTAGACACATCGAAGCTACTTACTCATTGGAGCAGTTCTGTATAGACACTGTGATGACCATATGGCATTACCATGGAGGTTGCCAAGTTGGTAAGGTCGTCGATCAAGATTACAGAGTTCTTGGTGTGGATGCATTGCGAGTTATTGATGGCTCCACATTTTACGACTCCCCTGGAGCTAATCCTCAAGCTACTGTTATGATGCTTGGAAGGTAATTGCCATTGCCATTACTCCTATCATATTGCAGGCAACCTTGTTCACCTGTCATAATAATCAGACTAATTGCTGTTTTGTCATGCAGGTATATGGGGCAGAAAATTCTTGGTGAAAGGTTTACGGATGGAAAGAACTAGAATATGACTAGAATATGCTACTGCGTTGGAGGTTTTTCATGTACTGGACATATTTTGGTTTTAATTATACAATAATTTGGAATTCGTTGGTACATTCAGGAATAACCTTTCAAATTGCGTTGTCAGACTCCCAGGAAAAGCTTGAACGATTTTATTGACAATTTCAGGCACCATTGGATCACTAAGACTGATGTTTGACCTAGATTCAGGGGTCACAAGTCAGAGTCTGCCACATCTGGGCACATGAGAAGCTTTCACCAAGTTAGAATAAGCTGAAGTATTTGGGTGGATCTGATTCACCTATTTCACCAAGTTAGAAGAAGAATATGATGAAGGTGTATGCCATTGCAACCAATTAATCAGACACCCTCATACATAGCTTAGACTACACAACTCTTTTCAACAGCTTTGTTTCTTTTCCACCTACAAATCAGGGAGAAGTTGTTCTGAATGTATTGACCAAGAAAGCAAGCCTTGACGGTCATTCAGAGCATAATATTCCCGGCATAAGCAAATCCTTTGTTGATTTATTCCATCTCCCATGCCCAGATAGAAATTTTTATAAATCTTGGAAAGCAGTCACCTGAGTAACCCAGACCTTTATTAAGATTTCATGAATTATGAAGAAACAAGATTGCCGTACCCAATGTGATTGATTCAAGGACATAACAGAATCCACAATAGACATCAACACCCAAATCATTTGCTCTTCTGCACCATCACTATGTTACATTATACTACAAATTGATGACTATAATCTCAATGCTAGTTCGAAATATGGAGCATTGAAGTATAGGTTTAGAAACCACAAGATGATATAACAGAAGCTTTAGAAATGTTGCACTAGAATATAATTCCATTAAGAAGCTCTTCAATTTTTACAAAAAGATTTACTCACCTAATAAAAATGGGCAAGAATAATGCACTTTCGGATGTTCTTGATTAGCAAAAATGTATAGCAGTGCATGAATATCCTCACTTTGAGGATGCGTTGTATCTCCAACGATAAATTCATGAGCCTTACCATCCACCTCTATAACACTTGATCCAGGGGCCTTTCTTATACCTTTTTCTTTCATCAACCTCCTCATTGTTGAAACATCATCCCATCTTTCATTAGTAGCATATATGTTTGACAAAAGAACATAAACACCACTATCTTCTGACTCAAGCTCATGGAGGCGATCCAGTACATCATGGGAGAGCAAATTTTCATTGGCCTTGCAAGCACTAAGAAGAGATCCCCATATGAGCACATCAGGTGGCATAGGCATTCTCCTAATGATCTCCTGAGCTTCATCTAGAAGACCAGCCCTACATAGCAAATCAACCATACATCCATAATGTTCTAACTTGGGGGAGAGATTAAAATCATGACTTATCATCTGATAGAAGTACCCACGACCTTCGTCAACCAAACCAGAATGGCAACAAGCTGTTAAAATGGAAAGAAATGTCACCTCATTGGGCCTTATCCCAATTCTAACCATTTGGTCAAAATGCTCAAGTGCCTTATGGCCATGTCCATGCATAGCTAGACCGCCCAACAAGGCATTCCATGTAAAGACATTCCTACTAGACATCCCATTGAATATCTGTAATGCCAACTGTATACAACCACATTTCGCATACATGTCCACCATGGCAGTTCCAATGTGAATATCCCATTTGATTCCCTTGCGGTCAGTGTGCTCATGGACCCATCTACCATAATCAAGAGCTCCAAGGCTTGCACAAGCAGAGAGCACACTGGTAAGTATAACCTTATCTGGTTCCACACCTGACTTTTGCATAGCACTAAACAGTTCGAGAGCCTCCTTTGGAGCCTTACATTGCACCAATCCGCTTATCATACAAGTCCAGGAAACGATGTCTATTTCTGGGAGCTCGTTGAATAGTTGTTTTCCCTCACATAAACATGCACACTTGACATACATGTCCAATAGAGCATTGTTTACCACCAAACCCATTCCAAATCCATGCTTCAAAATCAACCCATGAATGATCATTCCCAAATTCACATGCCCAAGTCGCCCACAGGCCACAAGCACACTAATAAAAGCAGCTATATTTGGCTCCACATCCATTTTAAAAAACACACGAATAGCATCGTAAAACAACCCTGCTCTCACATATCCAGATATCAAACTGGTCCATGACACCACATCTCTCACAAGCATCTCATCAAACACTCTACTTGCATCACTGCATTGACCACAGACACTATATAAATGAAGAACCGAGTTTTGAACATAGAGATCACACCAAAAACCCATCTTTACACCCACCCCATGTATCTGTTTACCCTCCGCAAAGCCCAAAAAATTCCTACAAGACTTCAAAACTGCTGGGAAAGTATACATATCCGGCAAAACCCCGCGTCGAATTAATTGTCTATACACCAAAACTGCTGCTTCTGGCCTATTACCTCCAGCAAAACCAGCAATTAGGGTGTTAAATGGAAGTAAATTTGAGCAGGAATCGAGTTTATTCAAAAAATTACACGCATAATCTACAAATTCAACAGATTTCCCAAATAATTCGGCAACTTTGTTCACTATAAAATCGTCATGAATGACACCAGATATGATTAATTGAGCATGGATTTGCCTGAAGGACCTCAGGTTGGTGCACCTATAAATAGAGTCCAGAATGGTAAATTTTGAAGAAAGCATAGTCTTGTTCTTGTCAAGTTACATATGCCCATTTCAAGAAGAGTCTTAAAATTTCTCCATAACCAAAATTTCTCTTGTGAATGGTAAAGAAGCCAGGCTCTCTGCTCTCATACATGTTGTTGCATGCCATCTACTGTAACCTCCAAGGATGGGTGGGGCTACTAGCAAATGATCAATGTGTTGAAGAACAGAAGTAGCTTTTACTGCTTCCTTTTGTTTACTTTGCAACCGTGTCTCCCAGTATGCAGACATGGAACGTGCTTGATAAAACGTTACATGCAACATTGACCAACGAAGTGGATCGTAAGCATATAGTTGAACCTCTCGACCGATACCAATATCACTCTTATCCAATTTGGCGTTATCGAACCCGCTATCAAGTCTAACAGTGGAGGCCATAGTCATTAAACTAACCATTAATTTCATTTTAATTAATTATAATTGCTTAAATAAAAATAAGTTTTATCTAATATTAAAATTTATAATTAATTCAATAATTACAAAAACTTTTTTTTATTTGTTCTTCATAATCTCATACTCATGAACACTTTTTTTTTTGGTTCAACGGTCAGAGGTGTCCAAACCAGCTTACACGCACCTCAACTAATTTTCTTCCTAGTCCGATCAAAGGCAAATTATCTCTGCCATTAAAATATTTATGAATGATAAATTTCTTGTGGTCTCACTCTAAATGATAGCTAAGAAAACGCTCTTCTTTTAAAAAGTAGTTTAAATAATAAATACTGTCCATGTAGAAAATTGTGGTAGGAAATTGGAGCAAATAATTGACATGTTCCTCTGAAATACAGGTTAGACAAACCGATTAATTATAGGCCCAACAATGAGGTGCCCCTCCCCAGCCTCACTAGGCCCAGCCTCTTCTCACTTGGGTGTAATTTGGGTGGGTCAATCTGAACCCACCCAGCCCAAAGATAAGGTGCTTGAATTAAGGGCCCGTTTGGTAACTTGATGTTTTCGTTTTTTTTTGTTTTTGTTTTCATTTTATGACAAAAAAAAAAATAAAAACATGTTTGGTGAATGTTTTTATTTTTTTTTTAATTGCTCTGTTTCAAAAACAAGGTCCACATATAGAAACATCTAAAATGATGTTTTTGAAAACATCAAAAAAATAAACACGCGCGATGGATGTAATGAGGTCTGGGCTTCGATCGTCCTTAACAACAAAATATAAATTTTTTTCTTGAGTATATAAAAGGCATCTCTCTTTTCACCTGCTCTCATATCTCTGTTATCTCTCTCTCTCTTTGCTGAAGACGAAGCCGAAGCCACACGCCATCTCCCCCCCCTCCCTCTGTCGCTCTCACTCTCTCTCTCAACCTTCTTTATTTTAGTGGTGGTGATGGATTTTGGAGAGTGGTGGTGGGGTTGCTTGGTGGTGGTGGGTTTTTGGGGATGGGTGGTGGATTGGATGGATGTGGATTTCGGGGATGGGATGGGGTTGGGTGGCTGTGGGTTTCGGGGTTGGGGGGTAGGTTGGGTGGTTGTGGGTTTCGGGGATGGGGGTGGGGGTTGGGTGGTTGGGGGTTTCGGGGTTGGGGGGTGGGTTGGGTGGTTGTGGGTTTCGGGGATGGGGGTGGGGGTTGGGTGGTTGTGGGTTTCGGGGTTGGGGGGTGGGTTGGGTGGGTGGTTTTCGGTGGTGGCTGTGGGTTATGGGTTTCGGTGGTGGGGTTGGGGGTGGGTTTCGGTGGAGGGATTGGGTGGTCAGTGGGGTAGGGGGTGGGTTTCGGTGGTGGGGGTTGGGTGGTCAGTGGGGTTGGGTGGTGGTTTTGGGTGGTTATTGAGGTAAGGTGGTGGGGTTTGGGTGGTGATTTTTTGATATAATACCAAATATGTTTTTTATTTTTGTTTTCACAATTTTTTAAATATAAATGACTAACAAACATGTTTTAGATTTTTAATTTTTATCACAAAAAAAAACAAAACTTAGTTCTATTTTTTTTATAAAAAAAAACATAAAAACGAAAACGTTACCAAACGCACCCACTTGGACAAAAAATTCTTGAATTGAATTCGGGTCATATACGGGTTGAAGTTTCAGGGTCACAATTTAACCTGAGTCCGAATAAAGTTTTTAAAATCGATTTCAACTCAAGTTCTAATCCATAAACCAATATATATTTAAGGATTATTAATTAACTTAAGTATTAAAAGAACATTTTGTTAAAAGACTCACACTCATCAAGAAGCTGATATAGGACTAGAGAGGGTGCAAGGTCCGTTGTTGATGAGTACATGTGAGATGTTGGATAAAGAGTGACAGAAAATGTCTAAGTTGGAATCCCACGATAGATTCTCTCCCTCTTGTATCTAAAAAGCAGGGCACAGGTAGAAATTTATTTTAGGGTGGACACATTTAACTAGTAAAATTTAATTTTTTCTCCAATCAATAAAAGTATTGTGGTACATTTTTTTTTAAAATCATGTTGTATATTTAAAAATTCATTAAATATAAAAGGATCAAACGCCAATATACGTAGTCTATGTAAACAATATTCAATAAAAAGAGGCTAATTATAACCCTTTTCAAAAAATAAAGCTAATTACAACCATGTATTGTGGAGCCTGACAACTTTTCATACTTTGAAACGATTGTATGATAATATTATTAATAATGTTATCGAAAATGTCTTTCTCTATATAAGTAATTAAGTTAATAGTAATTAATTTCAGGCTAAGTCGCAACAATTTTAAAAAATTATAACAATTTCAAACAATTATGAATAGTATAAGATATTGAGAGTTATCGAAAAAATAGGCTCAATCACTAGTCGCAACTTTTTAACATATTTTCATCTTTCTTTAAGTGAAAAATGAGCCCGATTATTTTTTTGCACAAGATTTAATTGGTCCATACTTATTGAAGTGGTCAAATATTTTTGATTTTTGGTCATGAGGGTGGGCCTAATTTCAACTACCTAATAAAAAACCATAAATATACAAAGGTGAAATTTTTAAATTTTTTTTCAGGGCATGTGCCCCCCATGTCCCTATGTCCCTCCGCCCTTGATAAAAAGGGTACATTTTGGAATACCAATGTCCATATAATGGGCTTAGATCTCCATTGGGACTACGTGAGCCCTCAAAAAAGCCAAGGTATTAATATATAGAAATCGAATATTAAACTCAATTTAATAACCCAAGTTAAACCCAAACTTGTGTGGACAACACTCAATTAAGGATTTTTGGGTTTAGGTCTGGCTTGAGTTTGCCTCACGTTAAGAGTTTTATAACTTGGGTTGACTTGATCTCTCAAATTGTCCAAGTTCCAACTCTCCCTAGTTATACCTCTACCTCTCAAACCCTCCACCACACTCACACCTCTTCCCATAAGGATGTTTTGGGTGTTCAAAATGAGCTTCGAGGGATTGAATCCGGGCGATGGGTCGATTGTAGAGGCGAGAATATCCCTCATCCCTTCCAATTTTGAAATTTTTTGTAAATGTTAATGAAGACGAATATGGTAATATTGTAAAACGATTTTGGAAAATAAGATGATAAAACTAATAGCATCTCGAATTCAGTATAATTTAAAATCTATAAAAGATGAAGTGTATTTATTATCTTATCAGTGAAATTTACTGTTTTATTAATGTACCAACTTATCTGCACTGCCAGATTTATAATACCAGACGAGTCGATTACAAGAGAGGGTCATATATCATTGTTCTTATTACTTTGCTTCATTTTCTTGGCATCCAAAGGAAGTACTGAACTTCCCCCATGAGAAAAAGGTACAGACTTGAAGTACAGATTTCATGTACTCCACCTCCTACCACCTACTACTCTCCCCCCATTTCCCCTCCGGTAAGTCTACCACCTACTCTTTGCTTAATTACATCAACCTGATAGAAATGGATCAACGGTCAGGGTATGTATCATTTTCTATGGCCCATAATTACAAAGCTCAGTGCTTGGATCCGTCAATTTTGAACGGTTAGGAGTGTTTAGACCAATTTACGTGTACTTCGATTAATTTTCTTTTCGGTCCGATCACAGACAGGTCATCTACACTGAGATTAGAGTATTCATGGGCTACTCTTGAAGTTTAATAGTTGACTCTTAATGGCCAAACAAACTTAAATTTTGTGAGTTTGAAATCAAGTTATACAATCAAGTTCCAAATTCAAATTCAATTCGGGTTAATATCAGATTTGAATCTCGAATTACGTAGCTTAGACTATTATTCTAGTTCAATTTGAGTTGAACTAGAATTCTTTATCTTAAATTGGCCTTGAATTCAAAATTTTAGGTCGAATTAGAGTTGGATTCCCGTGAACTTGATAACCCAACTTAAGTATTGCTCAAATTTAAGTCGAGTGGGGTTCTTTTTTCACCTATTTAACCAAAGTACTAAAAACTGTACCAAAAGGCTTGCTATTTTGTTTTAAACTCGAGCTCAAACTTGATTCAACTTAACCTGCCCAAGCTGCATCCTGAGGATTGGTTGTTAATAGGTTTTTGTCTGTCCCAACAGACAGAGAGCTTAGGTGGAAATGCTTGGTCTCAAAGTACAACAAGACCAGCTTCTATTTTCCATACTATATTCCTCCGTTGAGTGAGTTGGAAGTATAGTACTATTCCTACATGATATGTTTAATGTAATATAGTTTATTGTTTGAATCAACACTATATAACTGTTCCTTCAATAAAACTTTCATCATCCATCTCTATCTCTATACAACTTCCAACCCATTTCTTGTTTTACAACACCAATGGCTTCTTTTTCATCCAGAATGATTTCCCACACAATTATCTTTCTTATAATTGCGCTTCCAAGGTCAATGGCAATACTCGATGCTCAATACTATGATCAAACATGTCCACAAGCTGAAAATATAATCTTAGAAACACTTCGAAATGCTTCGTTATATGACCCCAAGGTTCCAGCTCGTATCCTCAGAATGTTCTTCCATGACTGTTTCATAAGGGTATGATCTCTCTCTCTCTCTCTCTCTCTCTCTCTCTCTCTCTCTCTCTCTCTCTCTCTCTCTCTCTCTCTCTCTCTCTCTGTGGGAATATGAATTGTTTAGCTATTAATTATACAGGGATGTGATGCGTCGGTATTACTGGACTCAACTCCAGGAAACAAAGCAGAGAAAGATGGTCCTCCCAATATCTCACTCCGATCATTCTACGTGATTGACGATGCCAAAGCTAAACTCGAAATGACATGCCCACGTACAGTTTCATGTGCTGATATCATCGCAATGGCTGCAAGAGATGTAGTAACCATGGTAATACCAATACCTTGATGAAATAACATATACATCATGGTTGAGTCACATCATATTACCATCAATCACATTAAAAAAAAAAAAAACCGACAAGAATTTAAAGGATTAGAGTTTAGTTTTAACTAATTCTGGATTTGCCAAACTCATGTAATAAATGAGATGATATAAAGGTCGATTGAATACAATGCAAACCTAACTAAACATTATCTATTCACAATGTTAATTATATGAGTTGAATACATGTTAACATGACACGATTTATACAAGTTAAAAACACGACAAGACCCTTGAAGGTTCCCAAAGGTTATTGAAAGCCATATCCCCTGCACCTTCTATTGATCATTTATCTCACTCTTGTGATAATTTTTACAGTCTGGAGGTCTATATTGGAATGTACTCAAAGGAAGGAAAGATGGGAGGGTATCAAAAGCCAATGAAACCATCAACTTACCAGCTCCATCCTTCAATGTAACTCAACTTATTCAGAGCTTCGCCAAGAGGGGTCTAGGAGTTAAAGATCTGGTTGCTCTTTCTGGTGGCCACACTTTAGGGTTTTCCCACTGTTCTTCTTTCGAAACCCGACTACGCAATTTCAGTTCAGTCCATGATATTGATCCGACCATGGACAGTGAATTTGCATTAAACCTGCGGAAGAAATGCCCGAAACCGAACAAGGATCGCAGTGCGGGAGAGTTTTTAGACACAACTTCATCAAGTTTTGATAATAACTACTACAAAAGAGTCATGGCAGGAAAAGGTGTGTTGGGATCAGATCAAGCATTGTATGGTGATTACAGGACCAGATGGATTGTTGAGGCATTTGCCAAAGATGGAGGTTTGTTTTTCAGAGAGTTTGCAGCTTCAATGGTGAAACTTGGAAATGTAGGTGTTATTGAAGATGGTGAAGTGAGGGTCAAATGCCGAGTTGTAAATTAAGAGAGAGAGAGAGAGAGTCTTTTGTCTGTTGACATAGGTCAAAATGTCTTTTGAAGTGGAAGGGAATAAGCTGTAAGTCACGTTGATAATAATACAAACCCTAATTGTGTTCATTATATAACTTTTTGGGCTGCAACTGTCCATGCATGAAATTTGCAATCAACTTGATGTAATGCTAGAGTGATCCTCTTCACATAGCTTAGGTAAGAATAAAAGCTATTCATTTCTTGACACAAGACTCGGACAAGTCGAGTATTTTTTATGAAAAATGAGATGGAGAGAAAAGAACTATTTCATACGAATGTGTAAGTTCTCAAAATTATTTATTATGTAGCAAGTCTAATAGGGTTTGACTTCTCTCCAATTCTCAACCCAAGTTTAGCAATTGTCAGGATAATATTGTTAGTCGTTATTAAGAGAGACCACTTCGGTGATTTGCTATGATTCTATTTTTTTTCTCAATGGTTACGAGTGTTTGAGTCAGTTTGTGCGTCTTTTCTAGTCCGGTCAAAAGCAGGTCATTCATGTTGAGATTAAGGTATTTATAAGAAATAAATCTATCATAATCTAGTTTCATAATTGTTAAGATTCGAACTCAAAATGTCTGGGTTTATGATTCGTCCATGTTATCGCTCGAGCTACTATTAGGCTTGATTTGCTATGATTCTATTATTCCGACTAAAAGCATCGCCAGCAGTTAGGAACAAAATATTGAAAAAAGAAACGGAATTTGGAGTTTGGACCTTAATATTTTGCGTATACGGGCTTTTCAAGCCCATATTAATACCACTGGGCCACGTGGGCCAGTAGTCCCAAACCGCTATTTGAACTCTCAGGTCCGTCCAGTATATAAGGCCACAAAGATAGTCCCTATATATCATCAACTATATGTAAACTAGGGATAACCCGTGTCTGAAGACACGGTGCAATGTGAATGATTTTGAGAGAAATATTAGTAGCCGTCAGATTAGTCTATTTGAGACCGTCGGATGAACTTCTTGAAATCTGGTCTATTTTATATTATAAATGATATTTGGTAAAGGATAATTCTATAGTACCGAAAAAAAATTTTCAATACTATGCTAAAAGTTACACCCTTTAAAAGTGAAGTTATAATTACTTGAAATAATTTCATGATCGATCATGAATACCCCTGATCAATTAGAACTTCATTTTTACAACGAGTAAATTGATCTAATTACTTTTAAAAGTTATAACTTACATTATTTTTTAAGTTGTAACTTCTATTTTAAAAAAGTATAACTTGACCTCATCAAGTTATAAATTTCGTTACAATATCGATTTCGGTACCGTAATCTTCCTTTCCTGCCACGAAAAAATTTATGCAAAATAAGCGTTCAAAAAATTGCTAAATAAAATGATATTGATATCTTAGCGACTCTCACATGGCCATGGCCCATGTGGTTGTTTGCACTATATACCTGGAGGGAGAGGGGGAGGGGGGGGCATGTTTTGCTTGATGTTCTTAGAAAAAATCAAACAGCAAAGGTGCAAATGACATGACATGTCATGACACATTGGCAGCACCTGCATTCCATCACTTCCATCTAATCAACTTTACATAAAAAGCACATTCGAGTAAACAAAACACTTGTTATTGGAAGATTTAGAAAGAATCATATGTGCGAAATCTCGTATTTTTGACAAAATATAATATTTTTTCAGCTTAAACTCGTAACGTTCAATTCAAAATAAACTAATTTTATTAATACACTAAAGGTAACTTATACCTGAATGAACGGTATAATATAAATAATTTTAAGATGAATATTAGTGGCCGTTAAATGATTCTATTTAAACTATCAGGTAGACTTATTAAAACATATTTTATTTTATATTATAGATGACCAATATCCACCGTCAAAATTGGATTTAATATGCCTAGTTTAGTGATAATGCACTTTGTATGACGGGCAATGGAAGAATTCTTGGTGATGCACTCTTCCAGATAGATTGGATATGGGTTGATTTCATGATTCTTATCTCGATATCTCAAGTTCAAATTTTATACGAGTCTGGTTGATTTTATACATGTAATTAGCGAGTGATTGCACACAATTGAAATTTGTAGTTAAAATTATGATTGGGTGTGTAAAACATGTATTTTCATAAGAGGGAGGAGTGCTAATGAGTCGAATTGAGATTCCTTCATGAAAATATTCAAGATCGGTTCAAGATAACTTTTAAAATATAATGTTCAAGCTACACATTAATTTTTCATTCAAATTTTATAATCGACTTTGCGGTCGGCACCACTTGTTTTGATTAAACAAATTAATTTCAAAATTAAATTTTATTTGGACATAAAATATTAAATCTGAGAAATACTCAGTGTATTGACATCTAACTACACATGGTAGAATTTAAAGAAAGATGGAAAATGATCAATTACATTCATATTTTGAAAATACATAAATAATTAATTGGAAGTTATCAGTCAATAACCGTCAACAAAAACAAAACTGTCGAAGACAAGGACTATAAAAGCGCATATAATGGTGAAGATGAAGGATACACTCAAACCCTCAAAAAACCCATTATCTCATTATTATTAGGAGTAGTTTTAAATTAGTTTTAGAAAACAATTAATTCTATAATTAATGTTATTTATTCAGTCTTTTTTGTAACCAAAGTACTTTTAATTGAATTAATAAAGAAATTTATTATTTTATTAGTTTCATGCACTCTATCGATTGAAATATATCAATCGACCCCAACAGATTTTGAGCAACAAATTCAAATTTGTTTTTGTTTGAGGATCAAACTCAGGCTTTTATACTCATATTTAATGTGTAATATTAGAATTTAAATGTATAAATATAATTGAGCCGAATTAAGATATTATTAACGGACTTTGAAATTGAATTAATGTTCAATTAAAAAAAATAAATGAAGAGTTAAATTGAAGATAATAAATAATAAAAGACAAAAAAGTATGAGCTGTCGCGCCAAAACAAGAAGACCCACGTGACAAGGTCTCTTCCCCCGGGTTGGTCGAAGTGACTACTGTTTTTTGGGATTATTACACGAAATGCGTTGTCACTATCTGATTGGTTTATCGATCATTTCATCGTACGAATGATGTTGACGTTTTCAAACGTTATTCACGACTACCCAAAATCCATTTTATTTAATATTAAATAAATGCTAGCAGCTATTATTAAATTTTCCTTTTGTGTTACTTTTGATTTTGTTCTCTTTACAAACACACCCAAAAGATTTCTATATTTGTATCTCCTTTTTTTTTCCTTTTATTGCTCTATTTTTATCTTTTTTCGCTCTTTTGCAGCTTTACTAAAACTAGATAGCATTAAGGTTTCCTTTTTTTTTTTTTTTCATTTTTAGTTAATTACACTTAAACCCACCTAAGATTTGTTATTTAATTAGACAATTCTTTTTTTGGTTGAAAAATAATACTACAATCCTCTCATGTTTGTAACTCACTGAATAATCGCCCAAAACCATTATACTACGTACGTACGTAGAAACACCTTTGAACATTTTTCAGTGATATGTTATACAAATTGTGCATGCAGACCCATGAGCAAACTCTTTATAATTTGGAATATGACATTACCAAAGGGTATACAATTAAAATATTAAAAAATGACTTTGTCATTAAAATGAAATTTCAACCAAAAAAATAAAAAAAAATCTAACTTATCAACCTCATTTTTACCAGGACCGACAATTGATATTATTTATCTCCATCTCTTTGTCTTTTTCCTGTCTTTTCTTTTAATACGTTGTCTCCTCTCTGCTTTTCTATATCTACTTCTTCTTCGCATACACTGCGTAACAAAAACAGTAATGTTAGACTGACCAAATTTAAAACCCAAATGACATGATAACATATTATTTGAAGTCTTTATTGGGGCCCAAATGGCATGGCACCAAAGAAAGAAGCTCAAGTCAGTTGTCATGTCATTTGGGGTCTAAATTTAGTTCTAAAATTTGGTCAATGTAGCATTACTCATATAGGCATTAAATTCACACACACAAGGGTTTGACCATCCCACAACCCAATCTCGACCACCCAAATTTGCCACCGCCAAGACACATATTTTTTTATAATTTTTTTTTTTTGGGAGGGGGAAGGGGAAGGGGAAGGAAGAAGAGGACTTGAACCATTAACCTCAAGAAGACAAAACCTTTACAAGACAAGGATAAAACCACTCACCCATATCCCGATATACCATCGTTGTTGACCTATCGTCACTAGGAATGACAGTGGACCGAAGCGAGAGCGGAGGGTGTAGTCTCCATTTTCGTACCCATTTAAAAAAACTTTTTCCATCCCTAGTCCACCTCCGTTAACGAGTATAGTTTTCATCCTCATCCCCGTTCGCGGGTAAATTTGTAATCCCCGCCCCCACCCCGTCCTCAGCCTTCACCTCCGCCCCTACCCCCATCCACCTTACTCGCCTAAACCAACATAATCCAAAATTTTAAATAATCTAACATGATTATAGAATATCATAATATAATTAAAAGTTTGTCATTTACAACATAATATAATTAAAATCTTGTCTACAACATAATCCAACATAATATAATTAAAAATTTGTCTCCATTGTAAATCCAACATAATATCATGCAACATAATATAATGTAATATAACATAATCTAACATAAAAAAATATAAAAATACAAAAATCTACACTTTTACAAGTCAAAATCATGAAAAAAAAATCAAAAAAAAAATTATTCAATAATATGTAGATTTATATTCACAGCAATATATATATAAAATAATAATTATAATAACGGGTAAAGAGGGGCGGGGTGGGGGTAAGTGTCAGTTCATTTTCGCACGAATTTATACGGGTATTTTCGTATACGTTTACCTTCCAATATGTATGGTTCATTACAGATCCAAACAAGACGAATTTGAATAAATACTCATTTTTATCCGATCCACTGCCATCCCTAATCGTCACCACAAACCCAAGCATCATCATCACTATTGCTAGACACAAACCTAACACCTATGCATCAACACAAACATCCAACATGAACAAATACAAAAGAGAGATATATTGTATTAATTATAGAGAGTGGTGATTTGGGTTGTTAATTGGCATGACATGGAAAAGGTCAAAGAGAGGCTAGCTTTTCGTTTGGGTTTTGTTGGACATGATGAGAGACTTGGCAAACATGATTTTTAAATTAGAGTTCGGAAGAAGTACTTGACAAGTGTTGATTATGGGAGTGATAGAATTGATTCGACTAGAATGGTGTTGTTATGCAAGAAAATGGTGGGGGCTAATAATAGTATAAGTAGTACAACTAGAGTTGGATTGTCTCTGATTTTAAGCTTTGATATATGCAATGTAATATCTACGCATAAAATATAAATAAACCTACACAAACAAAATTTTAAAGGGTGATATGTCCTTCTCAGTACTTTATTTTTTTCAAACCATCATTGCTTGGAAGTGCTAGTATCATTTTTCCTATGAGAAGGGGTCCATATGAAGAAAGGCCAAACCTTAGTAGGGGTTTTACTTACCGGGAAAAACCCTTGGGGGGTTTATGTGTAATTAATCAGTTTTTTTTTATTATTTAGGGTTAGTTTCATGTTCTTTGCCTTTTTTGTGGTTTAGACTTGACAGTAAAAAGGCAAAGATTCGCAGATAGATAGATGATGAATAAGGAAATATAGGGTTCTGTGGCTTGTAAATAAAGAGATTGATATATCAACAATCATCAGATCCTTTCTGTCTTTTTTCTGCCTATATAATTCTGGGTATTGGGTTAGTGTTTATGCAAAATTTTTATAGTTTCAGCTGTGTTCCTCATGTAAATCCTTTCTCCAAGATCGTCACTCCTATTTTCTTCAAAAACTTTGATACCTTCATGTCATTTTCAGCTCTGGATCTTTGTGGAGTTTCTGGGCTGTGAATGCAATTTCTTTTTCATTTTCTTTGTTTTTCTGATGGGCCAATGCTATTCTGCACACGTTAGTGTCTCTGGTCAACAAATTTTCCTAGGGTTTTCTGGGTTGTGACTGCTCTTATCAACATAATTTTAGCCGCCTGTGTTTTTTTGGTATGTAAATTTTCTACGGTTTTGGTTTTCTAACTGTTCTTGTAAAGTTTTTGACACCAACCTGTGTTTTGTTGTGTGAATTTTCTTGAAAATTCTGGATTTAAGACTTTTTTTCTCAAAGAAATTGAAACTCTTTTCCCCGTGAGGTCCAGTCTGCAACTTTTTCTGGGGGGTTTTGCACTTTCTGGTGAGATTTCAACCTGTCTTTGTGGATCATATTGGTGGTGATCTTTATTTAGGGCTTCTTTGACTTCATATATAACACACCCATGTTCTTATAATTGTAATACAGGATATGGTGAGAGGAAAGGTTCAGATGAAGAGAATAGAGAATGCAACGAGCAGGCAAGTGACCTTCTCAAAACGTCGAAACGGGCTGCTAAAGAAGGCCTATGAGCTATCTGTTCTTTGTGATGCTGAAGTTGCTCTGATTATTTTCTCTCCCAAAGGAAGGCTTTATGAGTTTGCAAGCTCCGAGTAAGCCTCTTATATCACTGATAAAAAATTTAGAAAGAGAAAACTTAAGACAATTGTGATTATTAGTATATCATTTGATCAATTTCAGTTTACACTGTTTTGATTCGACTAATCTCAATCAGTTCAGTGTGTACGTGTGCAATGATCTTATGTCTTTCTTCTGCTCTTTAATTTGATGCAATCAGGTATGGCCATGGTGTACTTCCAGAGAACTTGGTACGATGAACTAAGTTTTTAAAGTAGCTTAGGAAGCTGTGTGTGTGTTTGTGTGTGTGTGTGTGTGTGTGAAATCCAACTGAGAGATTTTATTCTGATATACTCCTGTTTGTTCATTGATTCTGTGAACAAACGTGTACATTTCAACTATTATATTGCGTTCTTTTGTACTTTTCATTGTCATATAAGTATAGAAGCACTATACTACATCGTTAAGTTAGGTTTGTCTTTACAGAATATCTGCTGCCTATGATCGGAGGGTAATGAAGCTTCTACGGTCATCTATACATTTATTTTCTTCCCCTCCAAAGCCATGTTCATTTGGATCTGCAAAGTCATGGACTTTTGGTACAAGTCTCATTGATTTGTTCTCTGATTTTCATCATCAAACCTCTATTGTTTCTGATCATAGAAGGTCTGAAATTAGCATGTGTGTGTGTGCGTGCTGGGCTGAGTCAAATCCAACCGAGAGATTTTATTCTGATATACTTGTGTTTTTCATTGAACAAACTTGCACATTTCAAGTTTTATATTGCGGTCTTCTGTACTTTGCTTAGTTTTATATTGATTCTGTACTGTTCTACAGCTTGAAGTTGTGTTTGCCTTTTTCTGAATTCACCAGTTTTTGGTATTTGGCTCATCTGATCCCTTAGATCCAGCCCACCACACCAAACCAAAAAAAAAGTAAAGAAAACATTTACTTGAACACATTGCAATACTAACCTCCTTATATTTGTCTAATCCATGCCTTCACTTAGTTAGAAACTTTGCTTGGGATAGCATTTGATGTAGATATGGCCTTGGTAGATTTGGACCGCAGAATAGTTGCGATTTTTGTGATTTATGTTTTTTTTTTTTTTGGTAAGTAAATTCAAATCTTATTATCTGAAAAAGAGATATGCAACATAGCTCAAGTTTGTCACGGTCACATAGAGCATAACCTTACAAGAGAGATGTTCTAACACTATTCTAGTAGATTAGGCAATAAAGTTTTCTTATTCATCCTTCTAATTATGTACAGCTCTTCTTTATATTTTTCACTTCTACTTTCTTAAAAACTTTATGTCTCGACAAACGATTGAATTAGCATGTCAAACGGCATTTTGGTGGCCAATTTTACTATTCAATCTCTTGCATGGTTTATAAGCATTTTGGTTGCTTTTCTTTATCTCAAATGAACTGAGGCTAGTCTTTTCTCTTTGAAATATAATGTCAAAACAAACCTGAGATTTCCAACTCACCAATTTCTTTCCCAATTTGCTTTCTGTTCCATTTTGTTGACCACTTCTTCAACTTAATTGTTCTCTTCCTTCTCTCTTGCCTCTTTAATTGCTTCCTTAACTTGGGTCTGCTCAAGTTGTTCTACTTCATGGGGATTGTAATCCTCTTTGTTCTCCACTATTTCAAAGTCCACTCCTTTTGAGTAAATTCATCTTCTTCAGCACAATGAACCCAATACTCGTTGGATAAGAACTCATCGTCATATTTAGACACAATACTCTCAATAAAATCAATTTCCAAACATGATGTGGAGATTTTATTACTCTAGTATACTTCCAAATCACTGGATGGATAACCTTTTGAAAACTCCGAATATCATTTCTTCTTTCTTCTCTTGGACTCTTCAGGCAAGTATTTATTGGATATGCTACCCCAACATCCCACAAATCACATGCATGTAGTAAGAAGAAAGATGATTATTATTCTCTTATAGTTAGAGAACACCAATTCATCACACCAAAGATCCATATTTGGTGATTCATCCTATATCATCATGACTGTGATGATCGTATTCTAGAATTCAAGGATCTTTGTGTCTTTGGTATCACTTGTTGGAATTACTCCAATAACTTTGATATCACTTGGTTGGGAAGGGAAGAATAAGTGGCAAAAGCAGAAATCTAAACTGAAGAAGAAGAAACAAACTTGTCTTTAGGTATTTACTCTCATTTACAAATGAAGGCATGGGACCCTTTATATATCTTTTCCCATACATGCATTTCTACAATACATTTACTATATCTATCAATGCATCTACTTGTTCCATACCAATATTTTGATACACAAAATGCGTGAGTAGTGCATAAACGTACTTTGAACTTATACAAGTGACTCCTACCATCACATGTAACACACACACCCACCTATCAACAACCAAAAAATAAAATTTTGAACAATTAAATAAATTAAGAAGTTAAGTAATTATCATGTTGAACAAGCTAGTGGTATATCGAAATACCTAGGGATCAAAGAGCCTTGGTGGCATTATCTCTCCCAAAACACTTGATGTACCAATGATATGTATCCAATTGGGTTTATTTGATTGTGATTTACCAATGATGTGTGCTTCCATAGCTGGCACCTTAAGGTGTTTGTGTTGACCAAGTTTAATTCCCCAAATGCTAAACCTAATTGAAAAACCCTAAGAGTGAGGAATGCTAGAGCTCCATTCCTCACTAAATGCGTAGAGTGAGGAATGGAGATCTTCGGTCTCAATAAATGCTTTGGTTGATAGGTGCGAGTGACAGTTGATAATCCATTGTTTGGTCTGTCGGAAAGGTATCGATTTTGTCGGGCAAAGTGTCTTCCTTGAAATTGTAAATATGTTATTTTGCCCAACTAGTAGTTACTTTTCTTAAGCCAATTGCATTTCGGTAAGGGAGTCTAGTAAAGGCTCTAATTGATCTGCCTTCTCTAGTGTGGAAAAGCTTCTTCGCTTGGTCTCTTTAGGCTTACTTGGGTCAGGCTAAAGATGTGCCGTTAAAGAAAGCTTAATTCGTATTAAAAGTTGAGTTCAATTCAGATTTGATTACCGAGCTTATAATGCGGAATCAAAATTAGGTTTAATTCGAGTTCTATTTGATTTGAAGTCAAATTTACTAACTTTTACTGAGTTTGGGGAAGGTACTGATGAGCCCAAATCTAACTGAGTCGGGCCTAATTGATCAAGTAAGCCTAAAACAGCTGCAAGGCAGGTCAAACCCAGTTCATGAATTCGGCCCAGTCTAAGGTCTAAGGAGTCCAAGAAGATTAGGGCAAGTGAGGAACAATCATCGGGATAGTTACTCTCGAAGATCAAGACAATCTTTAATTGTACTTTTTTTTAGCTGTAGCCTGTAGCTATCTTCTCCGAACAACTAGTACCTTTTCCCTCGCGTCACCGCCTTAACTAAGACTCTGTGCCTATAAATTATAAGCCCTCTACACATGAGGAGAGACATCTCTTTGCACACCTCTACATAGCTATCATACCTCTCCCAGAGCCGCCCCTCTCTATCTCTCACTTTATTTTATTAATAAAGGTTCTCCGGCCACTGTTGTCACTTTCGGAATGGAGTAGGTCCCCCTGACCGAACTATTATACATCTGTGTGTTGACCCAGTATTTGCCTTTTTACTATTGATTCCTTTATTAATTGTTCATTAATTACTCTGCCTTGATTGTGTATAAGTCTGTTTTGTGCATATCTGAATATGAATCGGGGGGTTTGTTACCTAAAGTATGCAAATAGTGTGTATTGGTATTTTACTTATTTCGTTGCATCTTTAAACACTACGGTTGCATCTTCAGTATCATACTTGTCATTGATAAACTAAACATTAAAATTATGCCTTATAACTGCTTCTGTTTTGCCTTAATCAGCATGCAAAAGACAATCGATCGATACCGCGGAAGTGCAATAGAAGAGCAAAGCAACAATGCTGGAACTGAAGAATACATGCAGGTCAGATTTCCTTGCAATTAGTAAAATAAGCAGTAGCAAAAATATTTATTTCAGAAGTTTTGGCATCAATGAAGATCACAGACAAGATAGGCATGAAATATTTGATTAAATTGTCTTGTGAATGGCATAATAATCTGTTGTTCTAAGATAGGTTTGAAATTTTCAAAATAGGTTTTAAGTTTGTGAGATTAATAGCATCTCATACCAGCACTGTTCAGAGCGGACTAATGTAGTTTTAAACTTATTTATTAAATTATCATTATGTTTATGAAAAGCGTGGTTTTGAAAACACGTTTTCAATGCAACAAGTATTGACAATGTGTTTTCCAAAACATGCTTTTAGTAAAAAAAAAAAAACTATAGTTTGATAAGTAAGTTTAAAAATACGATATTTTGATTATATAACAAAAATTTTAAAACACTATAAACCGGTAAACAGTTCCTATGAACTGTATTATGTCTTAATGGGCATGCAAGCAAGTCCGATAGTTTGTGATATGATACTGCTAGAGTTGGATAATTTTCATATACCATTGATGGTTTACTGCTCAGTAAGTTATTTTTACTTGTTATACTAATTCAATGCAATGATTTAATTGATTTACTGTATTAGTTTTAACTAGACATTCAATACTTGCGTTTGTTTCATGTTATTTAATGTAAAACATTTAGTACTAAAGTCGATTGATTCAACTTTACTGTCAGTCATATAATTCAACTGGCAAACCACAAAATGAAAACCTGTCAGCTGAGTGGTGTCTCTTCACGTCTAGTTGTTTCAAGGTTGATTGGACTGATAATGTCTGTTAGTAGGCACCAGTGGCGTGTATGCTAAAACATTTCTCAATGTGCTTGTACGAGGATGGCAGGACCAAGGAAATTCGTGAGCTTTTAGTTAACATTTGATTTCGTCCATGTTGGTTGATAGAGATAATAATCAAGTCGATCTTAATCTGACTAGTTTTAAGTAATTATGTGAATTGTCTAGACATTTATTTGATATGTTTATTAGTTGTGTCGAAAGTATTTGAATTGACACATAGACCTCTTAAACAAAAAATCGAAAATTAGAACTCCTTATCATGGCAAATTCATTGTATATAAGTCCTTGTGAATTGAAGAAATCGTTAGATATTTATGATACAAAGATTCATATAACGTGCTAATTTTATTTTGTATTTGTGTCAGAATAGCTCATCTTCATGAGGGATAGATGGGTTATTTTAAAAATTAGGTTAAATTTCACACGACCTACTGGGATCACTGATGTAATTATACGAAAGCAACACTTTCTCATTTTAAAAATTATGATGAGATCCCTTGACATTTGAAACTAGTACCGACCAAACCAAATTTCAAAAATACCCTTATCAATGGTGGGCTAGAATACTATTTAGAAGATCATAATAACCCAAAAAGTAATATTGAAAAGATCATATATTCCCATCAACATAGCTTGAATACAAATTAACTCCATTTTTTGGGGTCAGAAAAATTAGCTTCATTGACTCCCAAGAAATACTAATTAACTTCGTTATTTACAATAAATCAACTGCAAATAAACATAAACTTAATTAAGTATGTTTATCAAGTAAGTTAATTATATTACTAAGAACAAAACTAAATTTAACAGTTAAATAGTTATAATTATTATATACATTTGATAAATAATCATTATAATACTGATAACATGAAAACTATTTAACTAATTTCTTTTCTTTAGAATATTTAATTGTTGATCATTTGGCAATGCGTTTTGAAAATTTTCAAGTAAAACATTTTCATTTCTAAATTTGATTGGATTCTAATAATATATGTTATGACTAATATTCTTTCAATCAATCGAATTTCCAAATTCGACTGGAGTCTAATAATATATGTTATGACTAATATTCTTTCAATCAAACATATATCCCAATGATTCCCATGCTTGTACTTCAAAAGGAAAGGGGTACAAGATGATGGGAAATCTTCTTGCAATCTTTTCCTTTTTAAAAATTCTTTTCTCCAAAAATCGCCTTTGAAAGTCGAAACGTAGGATTGATGATGATCCAGGGGGATCTTCCTCAAGATTCCAAGTAGCACTAATTGCAATGATGGTAGGGGATGTTTGAAATCAAGAACTTCTTCAACTTAGCACGTTGAGATTGGAGTGTGACTAAAGAGCGAGTTCTTAATTAAAAACTCTCATTTTCTCGTTGAGGTATTTAAGGGCTTCTTGTTCATCCGCCACATTGATTTTTTATTATTATATTAATTATAATATTATTTGATAGTTAACCAGTTAAAAATGTCTCCACAATTATTGAAATAATACTAATTCCAAACAATTTATGGTAATTTCTCTCTTCAAAGTCTTGAATCTTTTGTAAATTTTCTTCTTCGAAGCTACTATCCACCATTGTACAACCTCTGCCTCCACACAACACCACCACCTCCATCCTAAACCACGACAACACCATCCTCCACTACTTCACACAAACCCACAAAAATTCCATTCCTTCGAATTCTCCACACAAGATCCCTTGGAAATACTCTCGTCCCCCATTGAAAACCACCATACCTACTTACCATTGAACTTATGAGAGAGAGAGCTTTGGTCCTCCTACCTCCACCTCCACCATTATTGCTACCACAAACAACATGCACACATGAACGAAATCTTCCAAAGGCTAAGTCGGGGATAAATTAACACCATTGCATTGCCACGGCCTCTCCACCCATGACCCAACAATAAATCTCTATCACTACAAATCCAATTTCAAATCCCAATCATAAAATTATCTATTTGATTACGAGTAGCAGTGTATAGCTAGGAGGTGGGTCAATAGTATTATTGAGGGTTTAAGGGGAGGGGGCAATGCGGTGTCTTGGTGGGAAGCGAGAGTGAGAGTGGGTTGCACCATTATTGGGTGTGTGGGTGGGAAGGGGCGATGTTGCGCTATTGGGGTGGGGGAAGGAGGCCGTGCTAGTGTTAGTGGGAATCGATATGCGAGGGTGAAATGATGGGGGGGAAGTGCAGTTGTGCATGGGCAGGATGGGAGTTGCCAGGGTTTAGGAGTAGGCGTCGCTCAAGTATGGATGTAAGGAAAACAACAATGGGTCTTTAGTCCAATGATATTCCTTACCTTGTGAAGGATTTGTTTTTTTTAGGTCAAAGGTTTAAGTCACCATCTCCTCTTTCCCCCCCTCCCCCCCACCAAAAAAAATTGAAAAAGGGAGAAGGAAAGAAAGAAAGATAGTGGTCCTGTACAGGGCATGGATTTGGGTTTGAGTTTGGATTTAAGCATAGGTATGATTTGGATTTGGCATGTGTATGAGTATAGATTTGGATTTGGGTCCAGGCAAAATTGTCTTTTAATTATAATCATTAATAGCGTCCAATGATTGGAGTCTCGTTGTGATTTTTTAAATGTGAGGGAGTCTTCATGTAATTAAGCGAATCTAGAGGTCCAAGTGAAATTTACCCTACCAAGAAATGTTTGGAGTCAAAACTAGGAAATTTGATTCCTTGATTGGTGGGATTGAATTCTATCCATGTAGTAAAAAAGACATATCTATTAATAATATTACATGTACCTAATTTTGAAACCTAACACATTATAATTATTAGATTGATAATGGATGGTTCAATATTGAGATTGACTGCTAAAATTCCTAACTTTTAGTGATTTAGATTTCACCTGTGAAAAACCAAATCATGGAGAAGATCATGATTGTTCTCTATAAGTAATGAACCTTATAGAAACTTTCATAGCTTAAGTGGTATAGGGCAGAAAGCTGGCCTACTGCATCTGATAACAGCAGCTGCATTCTTGTTTATAATCCTAATTGCTCTCACATTAAATTACCTTTGTACTATGATTCCCTGAACTAAGTTCTGAGGATACTCCATGGGACCATGACCAACTACATTGCCTTTGCCAGAACTTTTATTGCTTCTTTCCCGATTCCTAATGATAATTGATCGCTTGTGCAGCACTTAAAGATTGAAGCAGCAAACATGGCAAAGCAGATGCAGCTCCTTGAAGTTTCTCAACGGTTCTTCTCTTAGTTGTTAACTTTTCTTTGTGTTTGTTACTTAGAAACTCTTGAATCCTAGGGCTTTTATCCTTTAACATGGAGTTTGGAATGTGTTAGGAGGCTTTTGGGGCAAGGTTTGGGGTCGTGTTCAGTTAATGAACTCAGAGAGATTGACAGCCAGCTGCAGCAAAGCTTGAAAAACATCAGGGCCAGAAAGGTAATTAGAAAATCCTACCGAAAACATTGATCAAAGTTTGCTGTAAATGATCAAAATAATTGGTTGACATTGCTTAAATTCCAGACTCAATTGTTCAAGGAGGAGATAGAACAACTAAAAGTAAAGGTATGATGAATCATGAAACTCTAATGTCTTCTAGTTTTGTTTTCTAGTTTGAATTGTTTAATTAATATGTAAACTTTTTTTTTTCTTTCGCAAATACAGGAGAGACTTTTGTTAGAAGAAAATGCAAGGTTATGCCAAAAGGTAATATATATATATTTTTTTTCGATTAAGCTCTCATACCATTCACATAATACTATTCGATCAGTACTTGGAGATCCTAAGATCGTTAGGGTTAAATTGAACTAAAATCTAACTTGAATTATTAGCACCCTACTAATAAATCGGCGATTGTCGTAGAATGACCTCATTGCTATCTTTCATGTTGTTGAGATGAGAGACTATCCATTTTGTTTCTTTAAAAAGATCACTATAGTTGATATGCGATGAATAGGGTGCAAAATGATGCTTAGAAGTTTTCTTCACGGTTGTGATTTATTATGCCACAATCTTCTCCTGTTGTTTTTTGTTGTACTTAGAGCTCATAAGTTGATATGTAGACTATATATATAGACCCTGCAGAAATAAGAGTCTCGTACATTAAACTGTTTGAATTGCATATATAACTCTATCTGCAAGACACGCAAAAGTGTGAAAAAAGTTGTTCTCGAGTTAATTCAATGGGTGAATACTTGATATGGCATTTGCTTCTGCATGTACTATTGGTAATTTGCACCTAGTAGTTAATATAGTGTCAAAGGCTTGTGGTGAATTAGTTTCCCATCGCGGGATGAAGTATGTAGAAGTGTTTTATAAGTTTTAGTTCCAAACCTGTAATATACAACGTGTTTTAAAGTCATTTAGATCTTATCTAAAATGTTTACACGACTAATATTACCGTCATTAATCTATATGGCGTGGAAGTCACATAGTCCGTGGATTTTGGAGGATTCAATTGGGCTAGATAGATCCCATATGAGGACCCGTTGCCCTAAGAGAATGGATTTAGTTGACCCAAACTCATTCCACGTCGCTTGGTAAAATGTGTTTAACAAGGTAGATAAATCTGAGTTTGGACCTTCGTTATGTATTTTATGTTTCGAAACCATGCCCATCTAACAGGCGGACAAAAGTATACGATGTAGATCAGTGGCATTAGAACAATTATGAGAAACCAAGGTTCTTCTCCATAGCAAGTCACAAGTATGTCACTGTTGCCTTCACCAAACATTGAGTTTGTGCCATGATACGACACTTGAACTCAAAGCTATGATCAGATCCGATTGAATGTAATCCATTCAGATTTCTCATAGAGATCCAGCCGATTGGATCTGATCCTATTACACTTCTTGTTTTCAATATCTGTAGCTATTGTTGATAAAAAATTTCCATCTGTTATGCTAGAGTGGAGTGAAGCCATGGCAGAAAACACAGGCAAAACAAAAAGAAACCGTAATATACAGCTCAGGTATTGAGAGGTCTGAGGTGGAGACAGAATTGTTCATCGGATTGCCCGAAATGCGATGTTCATAGCTGCTTGGTTGAGTATCAGCACAAATATTTCAAGTATGCCTCTTGTATTATTTTCCTATTTTTCAGCATAGTGTAATCATATTTATCAATTATTTTAGACATGGGCCTGTAATATCAGTAAGATAATAATGCTCTATGGTTGGAATATTTAGATATTTGATATACACCTGTGTGTGTGTGTGTATTTGACAATGGCCTACGAAAGGATAGTGTCTTTAGGGTAGTAATATTCAATCAGACACACAAACCGACATAGATTTTGCGGAAATGATCAGCTAATCAAGAAATAAGCACGTTTTTACATATTTTTAGTAACTGAGTTAATTGAAAAATGAGCATGTTTTTACATATTTTTAGTAACTGAGTCTACGTGAATATAGTTTAACATGACAATAATTTGCTTATAGATGGATAATGTATAAATTAAACGCATATTAACATCAGACAATATACAAGACTTAAGATCGAGACATAAGGTGACAACTCTACTTGTTATGTGACATCAATCTCAATCTTTATTGTACTACATATTCTCAAGTTCAATAGTAACTTACCTTTTCTTTTCTACTTTCTCAACTTCAATTATATCCTTCCAACATGATGCAGTACCCTAGAAGATTCATTTGCACATATTAACAAACACATGGGATATAGTCCTGCCAAAATGCCTACCCTACCCGGCTAGGTAATGTCTACCACACGCTCCCCCCTTACCCTTTCTTTTCCATTTCACGGGCTATAAACCCGCTCATTCTTTCATGTATGCAATGTCATATGGAAGCACGTTACCATTCTGCACAAAAACATTTGAGACACTCCCTCTCTTTTCTCTCAAATCAATTGTCTCATTGTTTTTTAGAACATAGTCGGGTGTAGTAGAGTTTGTGACATACAAGGGATAAAAGTCACCCGATTCGGCCCTTGGTGCAAGGACTGCCAATTCTTTTTGTAAAAAAGTCGATTGTGTGCTGATCATTGGCTTGAATCGAAGGAAAAGCCATTTAAAAGATCAAGTCACTAACTATTCAGTCACGGTTCAATTCTCATGTGATATCGTCCGCTTTATATTATTTCTTTCGCGTTCTAATCATGATACAACAATTTGACCAAAATTATACATGGTCTCTTGGGGGGTTAGAAGATTGGACTTTCGACTATTACAATCAAACCCCTAATGAACCACACATTTCCATGTGGTACCTGCATATCAACCCCTCAAACCAGTTAATTACTGGGCCCAACCAAGTTCTAATGTGGGATCCATCCAAACTTGTTTATATTTGAACCATGCACATCTCAAAAATGGGATTCGGCCCAGTGTTTGTTTATTTTCAATTTCCATGAGAGAGAGAGAGAGAGAGAGAGACCAATATTGTCATGCTGCTAGTCAGTTTATGTGTTGATGCATGTACCTAACCTACAGCTGATGATGCCATACCTTGCTCTATACACTCATTTTAATCACCTGTCAAGCACCCAATGCTTCAAATCATTGTCTTTTTTTTTTCCTCTTTCTCTTCCCTCGCAAATACAACCCACCTTTGAATTTTAAACAGTGCTCTCTCTCTCTCCTTACTACAGTAAGAGCAGTCGTCAGGAATATATTATAGGTAGGGGGAATCTTACATGATTTGCGGGAAATATGAATATGGAGAAACATTTTATAAAATATTACAATAATTAAACAAAAATATGTCTGAATATGATTGTTGCCTTTTGATTTTCACTGCATCATTTGCTAAAAACATTAATTATAGTGTGCCATTTGTCAATAGGAACACGGAGCTCCGAGTGATTTGGACCTTTGTGCTATGTGCATGTGTTTTTATTAATTGGAGTGGTTCATGTGTCCTTATCATAAGGTAAACTAGTACAATTAATGACTTAAATTGGCCTGTCCAACCCTCCATGAAACTTTGCACAATCCTTTGCAAGGGTTTCTATATGTAATACTATGAATCATAGCCTAGCTCCTGATAAAATAAAATAAAATCATAGCCTAGCTGGGCTCAATTCATAAGTACTATGGTAGGGGGGTCCCCTCACAAGTGGACATTAGAATGTACTTCCTCCAAGATTGATTTAAATCATGTGTAAGTATGAAAGAAAACCAATCAAATGGTTTAACCCACCTGGTGCGATCCGACCTGCCCAAGGTAGATCAAGCCCTCGAGGTTGTTTGGTATGGGGGTTTAAGGGGGTTTTGGAACATGGGTTAGGGTATAAACCCCCTTAAACCCATGTTTGGCAACTATGAAGTATGGACATGATTTGAAACCCGACCTGGTTATGACCTGGTCATGAAACCCACATACTTGGGTTTCATGAAACCCAAGGGGGGGTGGGTTTCATATGTGGGTTAATGGGTTTAAGGTGCAAATGACATTTATACCCCTATATATCATATATACCCCATATATATAAATTGGTTAAGGGGCACAATAGTTATTTATATACAAATATATTATCATAATAGTCATATATCATTGTGCATACCGAACATGAGTATGGATAGCATTGAGTGTTGAATCCCATCTTTGGATCAAACCCGGGTTTGGACAATCCAATCCAAACCCCTCCCAAAAAACATACTAAACAGGCCTCAAGGGTTCTAGACCCTTCGGGGGCTATTAGTAGATATGGGTTCAAACCCGACATGCCCAGGGTAGATCAAGCCCTCAAGGGTTCGAGACCCTTCGGGGACTATTAGTAGATATGGGTTCAAATCCGACACGCCCAGGGTAAATCAAGCCCTGAAGGGTTCAAGACCCTTCGGGGGCTTTTAGAAAAATTTGGGTTCAAACCCGACTATTAGATAGATGTGGGTTACAAAGTCTCATAACCTTAGTTAAAGTTGGATCTCCACCTAATTCAACAGAATCCGAATCGCCCCCATACGAATTTCAACCTTTGACATACTACTAGTTTAATTGATACTATTAGATCAATGAGGACATAATCTAACACTCCCACCACCACCCCCCCCCCCCCCCCCCCCCCCCCCAAAAAAAAATAAAAAGAAACCCACTCACTTGGAGAGATGGACAATAGAACCAAAAGAAATTATAATCAGAAGAGCCATAGTATAAGGTGCATTTATGGCACAAACATTGGGGGACTAATACCACACCAATGAAATTGAAATGGAATCTAGGTCAAAGCCTCTCAAGGCTCAAACCAAGCTTTGACTTTGTATTAAAACCTCAACTGAAAACCAATCGACTATGAGTAGATTAAGTTACTAACCTCATGTGATAGTTTAAAAGAAGTTATTGTATCGTTATGGGGGCAATTAACTATAGTATGTTTTTCTTTAGGTAAATATAAGTAAGTTGTTCCATTCACCTCGTTTGAAACAAGCCTACATTTCCCTTTCCAGGACTGTTTATTGATTAACTTCTTTCATGCTATCCCAATCAATAGGACTAAACCAGCCCCAAAGGATACATCCAATCACTGTCCCCAAGACCTGTTGTGTCAACTAAAGAATAGAAGAAGCATTTGAAGAGGCAAAGCACTGAAAGCAGTGGACCCTGAAGACTTCAAATTGCTCTTTGGACTGTAAGGTATGTGGGTGAGGACAATATCCATAGAAGACGACGAATGAAGGGATTCAGAAAGTCACAAGACTCACCATATCATTGGGGGATTTTGGGCATGACTGACGGGAGGAATTTTGTGGAATTATTTTTCAACTTTATCCTTTTTTTACCGTATTTTTTTAACTTATTCATGGTTTTACATATATGAAATTAACCATAAGAGGTAGTTCAAGTGATAACAAAAACGAGCTGTAAATCTAGATTGATGTTCTGAGTTCGAATCTTGACAATTTCTTAGAATTAAGCTATGAGAAATTTATCTTTCATGAATACCCTAATCCCGGTGTGAATGGTTTGTCTTTAACCAAACAAGGAAAAAGATTAGTCGAGGTGAAGAAAAAAAAATAAAACTAAAACTAAACTAAAAACAAACCAAAAAATCCAACTCTGTGAGGGGGTGAAACACTTAACCACCAAACAACCAACACTAAACTCTTTTTTTTTAGGGGGGGGAGTGGAAGGGGGAGAGAGACTTGAACCCTTGATCTCAAGAAGACAAAGTCTTCACAAGAAGAGTATCATTGAATCAAAGGCCCATTGGTGCCAATACTAAACTCTTATACCACGTTAAAGAATCCAATCAAAAACTAATTAACAATAGGTGGAGTGATCTATCAACTGCATAAACTAAGAATCTACTTGATCTTGCGGTACAGGTTTGCTCTACTCGCAAATTAACTCTTTAATATAAAAACGTGTTTGGGAGGGGAAGGGGGCTTGAATCCTTGACGTCAAGAAGACAAATCTTTCACAAAGTAAGGAGTACCATTAGATCAAAGACTCATTGGTTACATACAGGACCTGTTGTGTCAAGAAAAGAATAGAAGCATTTGAAGATGCATAGCTATTTGGACCCTGAGGGCTTCTAATTACTCTCTGGAGTGTAATGTTATTGTGTTTCAAAAAATTGATTAATTTTTTTTTGAATTAACACATACAAGAAGAAATATGTATATTTTGAACATATTTTATCTGACATCGAATTACAGCCGCAAGAACCAACAAGGCCAAATTCACGTACCGTTTTTAAATGGGCCTAATATTTGGAGGAGTGGATGAGAGTTTATTTATCAATTTAAACTTCTTGTCGCAACCAATGTAGAATTTCAATTCATTATTTTTTTTGATAAACGCAAACAGGTCGATATTTACGTATTTTAAATGTATTTTACCTAACATTATATTGCAGTCGTATGAGTCTAAGAAGACCAACAAATCAAAGTCCAATGAAAAAGTTTAACAGTTATAATCACAACAATACTGTTGAATTGCGTGAGTATCACATTATTAAGTCAACAAATTAGAACAATTTTTTAGGATGCCACTACTCTCTTTGTAGATCTACTACTCAATTCTAAGAGGTAACTCAAGTGGTAACAAGAACATGTTGTAAACTCAGACATCCTAAGTTCGAATTTTAGTAATCTCTTGGCACCAGACCATGAGATAAACTCAGACGTTTGAATACCTTAATCCCAACGTGGATAGTCTACCTTTGATCGAACCGAAGAAAAAATTAGTCGAAATATCCGTAAATTAGTTTAAACACCCCTGACCATTGAAAAAAATAATAATAACATTACTCGTACTCATATACTCAGAAGAAAAAGATGAATGTGATGGGATTCAGCAAGTCACAAGACTTACATAATAAGTTGGATTTTGATACAGTAATATGGGGCCGGACACTGACCGGAGCAATTTTATATGCGAGGAGCTCATGCTGTCGGGAATCCTGCAACATTGCGGGCAGCTAGCCATCAGAGGAGGGGCATATTTTAAGTTTAAGGGGCCTCCAATCATTTTAGATTCAAATGTTTATATTGTGTTATCGAAAAATTATTTTTTGTTATTTTATCTCGTTTTTTATTTTTGAGTTCAAATTTTGATAATTCTTTGAAATTAGGACACGAGAGATATTCTAATCTTGATATGGATGGTATGTTTTTGATCGGACCGGAAAAAAAATTAATCAACCTATACATAAACTAATTCAGATACCCCTAACCGTTAAAAAAAAAAAAAAAAATTTGGGATAATTTATGAAAGTTAATTTTAGATGTCATAGTCTTACTTTTATAAAATAACAAACCTACTTTGCAACATATCAAACCCACGGATGAGCCGCACACAGCGATCTACTTTCTATGTGACATGTCTCTTTTAGTTTTAGCAATGGTGGTATTTTTTTTTTTTTTTACTACAGGGTGTTTGAGTTTATGTCGACTACTCTCTCGAACTCGGAATATTGATCATCGTAATTCGAGTAAGTTTAAAACATGTCCCCTAAAGAATAAGAGTGGTTGACTATTAGGGGATATAAGAAATGTTCAACCTAAGACATTTAAATTACCAGATGTCAGACTCAGCCACTGAACCACCTCTGAGGATTAGCAATGGTGGTACTTAACAATTAATAATCTAACTTTATTTATTTTGGAAATTAATTATTATTATTGAATTGATAAATAATTCTATTTCATATTGGGACCCACTATTAATAAAAAAAGAATAATAAATAAGATCAACAAATTAAGTAAAAAGATTGAATCTTAGTATCTTTAATCTTCTTTTAAAACTTGTCTATTAGGGGAAGAATTTAATTACTTAATGTTAACATTGATAAATACCAAAGAGATTCACAAAAAAAAAAAAAAATACCAATGAGATCTTATATAGATGAACTAGTTATTACATGTGATGTGCCTGAAGGCACAGAGTAATAAAAAAATGATCAACAATAAATATATTTATATTTATACTAAAAATCAAATCATAAATATAGAGGAGAGAGTAAAAAAATTTAAACTCCAGTTGTAATGGGTGAGCAGTGGTAGTGGTGATAGGCGACAGCGGTGGTGGTGGTAGGAGACGGTGATGGTTGTGATGGGTGGCGACGGTCATGGTCATGGTAATGGTGGCAGTCGTAGGTAGCAACGGTGATGGTGGTAGTGGTAACCATGAGTGACAACGGTGATGTTAATTGATAATAATGGTGGTGAACAATGACGGGTTCTTCTTGGCGATAGTGTGATGAGTGGTGCCGAATGACGGTGGTGGTGATGGTGGTAGGTGTGGTGGGTGTGGATGATAGTGGGTGGCGATAGTGGTGGGCGATGACAGCGGCGGTGGTGGTGGAGTGACGACGGTGATGGTGGTGGTAAGGGTGATGGTGAGGCGGTGGGGTGGTGGGGTGGTGATGGTAGGGGTAATAGTGGGATAGTAGCGAAGGTGGTGGTGGGGCGGTGGTAGAGATGATGGTGGTGGTGGATTGGCGGCAGCGGTTGCTATGGTAAAGGTGGTGGTGGAGTGACGACGACGTCGGTGGTGGTGGTGGCGGCGGTGGTGGTAGGGGGTGATGGTGGGACAGTAACAGTGGTGGTGGGGCAGTGGTAGAGGTGATGGTGGTGGTGGGGTGGCGACGGCGATTGTTGTGGCAAAAGTGGTGGTGGGATGGCTGCAGCAAAAGTGGTAATGGAGGTGGCGGTGATGGTGGTGGGGGTAGTTGTGGTAGTGGGTTGGTGGCGGTGGTGGTGGTGGTAGTGGTGATGGTGAGACGGTTCCAAAAATAATTTTTTTTTTTAAAGTTTCAAACATTATTTTTTTTTTTTAAATATTTATGAGAAGTTATAAAATATTTTTAAAAAGTCACTCAGACACACCCTTAGGAAACTATTTTTTATTAAATTTGAGATGCTAATATTAGCCATTGGATTAATTTTAAAGTAAAATTTAAAGAAATCTCAACCGCGAAAAGTAAAAGTCATTTTGTTTATCTTTTATAATTTGAATTGTATTATACTTTATTATATAGATAATATGAGCATCGAGTTGTCTACCGTACCGACAAAAAAAAATTTATTATCATATCAATGTTTATTACATTTGTAAATATTTTTATCACTATTGTGTTATAAAAAAATGATAAAAATCGTTACAACAATAATGATAAAAATACTCATAACAATAATAAATTATTCATAAAAGTGATAAATTTTTTTGTATCGAAAAAAGTGATAACAACAGTGATAAAAACAACTGCAACTATGGTAAATCATCCCCAAATGTAGTAAATTTTTTTGTACCGAAGAAAAGTGATAAAAATAGTTATCATAATAGTAGTAAAAACACCCACAAAAATGATAAGAGTAATACTATTTGAACCTAAAAATTTGATTTAATTTGCTGATATAATGATGTGACTTCATAGGAATTATTGAATCAACACCAAATTTCAATGTTTAATGAGGTCTAGAGTGAATTCAAATGTCACAATAGATTAGGTACCAATAGCTTTGCTCAAATGATAAATCACTCACAAAATTGATAATATTTTTTAGTTATAAAATAACTCATAAAAATTATAAAAATATTCATTAAAATAATAAATTTTAAAAATACGATCCAAATATTTTTTTATCGGTACCGTAGTCAAGTCCCCTTAAGAGATATTGCTGTGCATTATCCAAATCTTACTAACAAATTTAAGCATGAAAACAAAAATAAAACTAGATGAGTTAACCATAGTTAAGGTCAGGGTTCAAATAATATGAAACAAATACGTCATATTTCAAAACAGAATAGTGTTACGTTACGTTGCAGATCCCCAATAAACCACCAAGCATTTATAAAAGCCCAGGGGGTAGTGGACATTGCATCGTCATCCGAGCTCCAAAGGAGGAAGAGAGAGAGGGTCGTGGTCATATCGTCATCTCCTGCATTTCTTCCCATTTCAATTTCCAATGTGATAGAGAGAAAAAGATAGAAGAGAGAAGAGTTGGTTCTCTGGTCTTTGGCCAGGTAAATCTTGGGAGTTAGTGAGAGAGACCACCTACCTGAATAGATTGAGAGGGAGAGGGAGAGAGAGAGAGACAGAGAGGGCATAACAGCACCCTTTTGTATTGTACTTGAATTGTCTTCCACCCATCAAAATGTGGCTGGCTTATGGTTCATGGATCCGCTTTTTTAGCTTACATTACCATCAGCATTCTTCAGCTTTTTAGCTTTTCCACTTCGAAGCTCACTCTCATCTCTGTGTATGGCCTAGGGCTCTTTAAAACTACTATATTCTGTCATTTTCATTAGGATTCTTCCATTTGTTGGAAGCTTTTTAACTTTATTTCTAGTCTCCGTAGAAAAAAAGAGGGTCAAAACACTGGGAGTTATGGGCAAAGAGTGGTTGTACTGGGGTGGTGGTGGTGGTGGTGGTGGTGGTGGTGGTAGTAGTAGATCCACAAAGAGAGTAAGATCAGGGGGAGGAGAGAGAGACAGTAGTAGTAGTACGTCTTCTGGTTGCATGAGTGCTGTCCTTCACCTCTTTGATTTACATCACTTTCAGTTTGCTTTACACCAGCAACCCTCTTTCCACTCCGACTCTTTCCTTCCAGAGGAACCCACAGCCCTCAAAGGTACTCTCTCTCTCTCTCTCTCTCTCTCTCTCTCTCTCTCTCTCTCTCTCTCTCTCTCTCTCTCTCTCTCTCTCTCTCTCTCTCCTTGTCCTCCCTCAAATTTTGAGTAGTGGGTTTTGCTAGTGCAGGTGTAGAAGCACCAAGGAACAGCTTGGAGTTGGAGGAACCGAACATGGAGGCTTCTTCGTTATCATCAAACATGAAGAAAGAAGAAAATTTGAAAATTTTGAATATCCCAGTAAGCATAGAACTCATCTATATATCTTATTTATGACAAAAAAATCTATCTTATTTATATTTTTAATATAAATTGTTATTTCCCATGTTCTCTCTCTCGTGTTTCTCTTCTTTCAGCAAATAAGATAAGAGATTCTTGGGTCTGTAAAGTGAGTAATAATGGCAATTATGATGGTTTTGGATCTTTAATCTTTTCACTTATGTTCTAAATCCAGGTGGGTATTCAAATCAAAACCAGCAGTTACACTAGAACACCAAAGGCGTCGACTTCAAAAGCAAGAACAGACGATTTCTCTTCAGAATGTAGCAGCTCTCCAGGAGCTAAGACTCCAACTCTAGTCGCTAGACTAATGGGTCTTGATCTTCTTCCTGAAACTTGCTCTCCCTCTTTGTCAAAATCACATTTACATCCTCAATCACAGACTCAAAAACAATCTCGAGATCTGCTTTTAGGCCGGTCCAGCATCAGTAGGGGTTTCTTTGACTATGATTCAAAGGGTACCCGTTCATTGCCGGAGACACCAAGAATATCGTTGGCCAGAAGATCGGACGTTGATCATCATCGGCCTTCACTTCAAATTAACAAAGAGAACACTTCTTTATGTCCAGAGCTTGAATTTTCTGGTAATTTGGCCAGAAATTCAGCTAGAAGAAGAGACTTGAGACTCGTAGATAATGAGAATAGAAGCCCAGGCCAGTATGCCAGACAGATTGTGAAGCAAGTGAAAGAGAGTGTTAGCCGGAAAGTTGGTCTAGACATAACAAACACCATTAAAGACAGAGAGCAAGGAAGAAGAGATGAAAACCTTGTTCTACTTAAACCAAAGAAACCGACCATTGAATTGAGGGAAAGCAAGCAATCAAGTCCTTCTTGCTCACCAAGGCTCAGGTTCTTGGAGCCCAAGGCTAAACCAGACACACCATCATCATCATCATCCACTAAGAATCAAAATTTTCTCTCTCCAAAGCTCACATCATCACCATTGTCATCATCTGCGGATAATCAGTCACGAACGGTTAAAGTCCCATCAAAACCCAAGTCTCAGCCACCATTGCAAGAGCAACAAAAATGCAAGAAAGTTGGGAGCGAGCGTTATGGTCCACATTTCAAGAAGCCGCCACAAAGTTCAGAAACGATTCGGAACAAGAAAGAGGAGCCATTTGTTCGTTCATCAACAGCTGCTAAAGCAACACTTTTAGACAAGAAATGCAAGAAAACTCCATTGTCAAATAAGCTTCTCAACAACAATTCTCCTACCCTTTTCCCAGCAAAGAAAGACCCTTCTCCTCCAGCAACAAAATTACCCCATAAACAGGTACGTTTTTGTTTATCCTTAAATTTCTTGAGTTGAGGAAAAAAAAGAGGTTTCTTACAATTTCTTGATATTGGTATATATTTTTGATGACTGTTCTTATCATTTTTGTGCATTTTGTTGGGGGAATAAACAGTCACAGGTATCTGATGCCGTTTCATCGAAAAGGAGCACACAGTTAGCTAGTTGTTCGAGCCATTCGTACGAACAAGAAGCGACGAATAGGCTCACCATCCAAGAGAACAATGCCGAAGACAATTCTGACGGCCGTGCCACCACCACTACCGTCGATGAAGCCGAATTCCGTCAGTACATTTTAAGAATACTAAAACGTACTGGAATCAACAGAGATTCTCCAGTGTCCACCGCAAAATGGTATTCCCCAACCCACCCCATTGACCCATCAATTTTTTACCACCTCGAACTTCTCCATCTCACCACTATTTTCACTACCAAAAACTCGAAACTGAGTCACCGGTGCAATAGAAAGCTTGTATTCCAACTCGTGGACGAGATTCTAGCTGAATTTTTGAGGCCATACATCAATCTGAAGCCATGGGTTACTGTGACTCCATTAACACATGCTCGTCAAATTAATGGGTCACAACTGTTGGACAAATTGTGTCAAAGAATCGAAACCTTCCCTTCAGCCGATTGTCGAGTTCTCGAAGACATTGATGCGCTGATTGACATGGATTTGACTAAAACCCAGTTGCAGAAATCAATTCCGCATGAAGAGGAAGGTGAGTATTTAGTATCGGAGATTGAACGTGACGTTGTGGACACACTGGTGCATGAAATGGCCATGGAACTGTTTGGTCCGTACAGATTCAGAGTTTGAGAAACAAGGTCTGACTGAGTCATGTGGTCAATCACGTGATGAGATGCTATTCGTCGGATCTGGACCCACTTATCCAAGGGGGTGGCCTTTTTTGTAGGAGAGAGAGGGAGAGGTGGTAGAGGGGTACATCATACATGTGGGGTGTAAATAAAAAGGCAGTTGGCAGACAGCACTCGCTTTCTCATTGGTTGTTAATATAAAAAGTATGAACACTCTTTTCTTATCTTTCTAGAGTATATAATCACTTTTTATTTTCTTCTTTTTATCGAAAAACTATTAATAAACAAATAGCTTCTTTTTATAGTTTGTATTTCTATATTGTTGTGTGTTTTTCATTGCGTCGTTTGAAAGTCCGTACATCAAATTAAACATAATTATAAAAAAATACATAGAACAAAATATTTTAGAAAAAAGTACATAGCTGAGATACAAAGACGTAAATGCCCATTTTATAAAATTTTATTTCCTAAAAACTTTAACAAGGCATTTATTAAGCGCTGAAATTTAGGGTCATTTAATTCAAAATTTCTTACATTTAATGCACTTTGATTCATGCGTATTTTTTTTTTGAAAGTGATTTTATTTTCAAATTATATTTATGCATTAAATATTTACTTCTACTAGTTTTATAAGAGAATTTTAATATTTCGTTTATTTTAGAATATATTACTTGTTTGAATTTCAAAATTTGTTAATATTCGAACTCCATAATAGTGTAGCAAAAACAGTGGAACAAATACACTGTAACAAAGACAGTGTAACAATACACCGTAACAAAAACAATGTTCAATAATTTTGTGCATGTGGTAACAAATTCAAAATGGAGATGGACTGTTTTAAATGAAATTATATGAAAATATATGTTTGACAAAATGTAATAGTACAATATTTTGTGTAAATGAATTGTTACACTGTTATTGCTACATTGTTCGGATATTAAATATAATTTGAAAACAAAATCACTTTCCAAAAAAAAAAATATGCATGAATCAAGGTGCATTAAATATAATTTGAAAACAAAACCACTTTCCAAAAAAAATACGCATGAATCAAGGGAGAACATACAAATATGGAATATTAAAGTTCTCCCACAAAACCAGAAGATGCTTAATGTACCACTTTCTAAAGAAAATACAAATGGATCAATGGAGGACAAAAATGTCACAAAAAAATCAGTAAAATTCAAATAATGTACTTAAATACAAATAAGTATCAAAATTAAGGACTTAATTATCTAACATTTTTTTCTGTGTATTTTTTTACAATTAAGTCTAATTTAGTGTACCCCTTCCAATTTCCCCGTTTTTCATTAGTCTGCCCAGCAATCTTTTTCAAATTAGGTTACAAAAGATTTATCCTTATGAATATTTTAGTTCTGGCGTGGATGACTTGCTTTTAATCGGACCAGAGAAGAAATTAGTTGAGGTGCGCATAAACTAGTCTGGATACCCCTGTCCGTTGAACCAAAAAAAAGAGTGACAAGTAGTAGGACGGTACTCGACGTAACAAAAAAAATTTACATTCAACATTGCAGGTCCAAGTTATGAAAATAATATTTTAAAGATTTCAAATTTTTAGGCATATTATGGAGATTTGGAGCGTCAACTGGTAGTTTGATGAATCAGTTGCTGAAAGATGTTTGCTTGACTTGTCTGGATGATGTTCTGGACATTTTGGATTAATTAATGTTGTTCTGATAAATATGTCTTCTATTCTTAAATCCGACGATTTCACTTTTTATTATTGTTTTGAGGAGTGGGGGTGTGGATCTGAATCCTTCTATGTAAAAATTTTAGCACTAAGTTTTATTTTTTATATTAGATCAGTCTGCTTTGCTAAATGTATTTCTGATTAGAAATGTTTTTGTTACTTTTCCCCTTTTTTTGTAAGTCTTGCGGCCTAACGGGAATTTCGTCAGCATCGAATGTAACTCTTGAGAGATCGAAGACTATTCTCTCGTATCAATAAAAAATTTCATTTATTTATCAAAACAAAAATAAAAATTAAATAATTTTGAAAATAGTGTAGAGATTTTAATCTCGATCGATCTTAATTTCGCACTCGAATATCGTTTTTTCTTAACTCAAAATTTACCTTACATGCAGGTACAGACCCGATGGATGGCGGGTTTTCGCCCCTATAAGCATGGGCGTCAGGTGACGAATGGATTAGGTGTCAGGTATAAGCATGGGTAACTGAGGACGGTCAGTCTCGTAGTCTCAGTTCATACGTGAGCCAACATTGACCGGACTGACCGGTGGTTAAGATTCCCTGTAAATTTTTGGAGGAGACGAAATCCGGCTGAGGTAGGTCAGGTCTGTGCGCAGTGGGCAACCCCATGTCAGTAGTCCACTTTAGCCTCGTCACCATAACGCCACAACAATCTGTTCCATCCATTCAACCTAAAAAAGTCACATCACATCTGATTTATTATTCTATTGAAAGTTAAATTTTTGTATTATTATTGGTATTGCATTGAAATTTATATTTTTTTTAAAATATAAATTATAACTATAAATAAAATAATCGATCCTAAATATAACTCATAAAAAGAAATGTTATGCATGAATTACAAAGACATAACCGTTCCTAAATATAGCTCGTATAATTGTACAAGTATATCTCGATTTATCATGTTGTCGTTCAAAGTTTATCTCAGTTTTATCTATTTTTCACATTGTCATTGATAGTGCAAAAATTTGATGCACATAACATTGCTCGTATAAAAAAAAAATGGTATGCATGAAATGGTCTTTTCGTATAAAATGCATTGTGAGAAAGTAAGCGGGAAATTCAAATACTAGGAAAATGTAAATGTGAATGCACATGCAAAGACAAGTGTAGGATGACATGCATTCAACTTGGGCACATGTTGGAAATTTAGTATGATTATAATGATAGTTGACCAACTCAATTTAATGATGTTGGAGCTGTTTGAGGTAAAATACTTTTTTTCTTACTGACGTCCTGCTTACTCTCTCTTACTTCTAAGTTTCCAAGTATGGTTTGTATACTGTGTTGATGAAAAGATCATCCGTTTTCCAGTTTTGGCTGCTATTATTGTTCATGTCTCATGTCTCTTTAGACTTATCGGTACCTGTGATTTACCCGTGATTATAAATATTTAAAGTTTATTCTTGCAAAAATGTGTCCAAAATATGCCACCTTCAAAACAATTCTCACCATTGCTACACCCATTCACATGGAAAGATGGGTCCGGATACAATACTGGAAAACAATTTTTTTGTACCATACTTCCAATTTATATATCGGATAAAATTTTGATACATGTAAAACTTTTGTATTTTGTCATTTACTATGGATGGCTACAATTCAATCTAACTTGAATTAACGACTCTTAATCAATTTCGGTATGATACTCAATCAAACTCCATGAAATATACGAGAAAGGTGCATTATAATTCAAAAACAAAGAGGGTGTAAATGCCCAAAAGCAACTAGTTTAGTGGCATTTTTTTTTTAACTCTATCTCTTGTGGTTTGTGTTTCACGAAGTTATGAGAGTCTGTAGGACTGACTGATACATAATAAGGTAGGACTCACTGGTACACTCACTCCTGCAGTACAGTATCACACCTAAATGCAGTTTACAGTAAGGAAATCAGTCATTGAATTTAGTTGATCAGATGTTATAAGCTTCCTAGACAATGCTATCAATACCCATACCTACTGCCTGATTTTTTTTGCTACGTTCAGAACAATAACCTCGCCAAAAGTTTGGTATCGTATCGAAAGTTGTCATTCAATTAAAGCAAGTTAAGATTCAAATACGCCAAATTAAGACTCAATTTAACCCATTTAGGATCGATCAAAAACAAAAAAAAAATAACTTGAAATTGATCCCGACTTTTAGAATCGATCTCAAATTTTTAGACCTAGTAACAACTTTGCTCTCATTACATTTTTAAAGTGTTCGAATGCTCCAAGTATGCTCCAGCGGTTTCTGTGTTGATTACAAACAGGCTATCAAAGCAATCATCATTCTCGCAAAAATGTCCAGGCAAATCATCCAAAAGATGATCATCATTGCAGAGGTCCCATAGACACAAATAACATAGAACAGACAAACAACTTGGACCGGGTAAACAAGAGCCATGTATGATAAATAGGCCAACACATCATGTTTTAGTGGAGCCATAGGCCAATACAATGCATACATATATGGCGGTAAATATATATGATCAGGCTATGATACCAAAAAATATGTATGCATACAATCGTAAAAAAAAAGTATGATAATAGTACGCACGATACCAAAAAGTAATTTTCCGATACCATTGGACCCCATGTATGTTAATCAGCAGGACTTCATAATTCAACCCAAACCCCACCCTACCCTCTCCCTTTGAGAAACTCTCATTAAATAAGAGTTGTTTGGTCCTTTTATCATTACACGCACAAAGTAGCCAACCTTAGGTTTGGACCTCTTATCTCAGGGGTGCCAACCAACGGTTTTACCATTGGATCAGATAATGAACCATGCGCCCTTAATGAATACCATAATGAAATTTTTATGATCATCTCAACAGGTTTATGTTCAACTGGAAGTCTGGAATACATCATGATCAGGATCCTAAATACCAAGCCTTATACCCACTCTTTTCCATATGTTCATGCATATTGGTATAATGATTTGAAAGAGTTGTTTGGTCCATGCATATAGAGTTCTTAACTAAAAAGCCTACAATAAACAAAGAAAAACACTTCCTTGGTGAAAATGACACTTTTTAAGAGATCCAAGTAGTCATTAGAACTCAGAAATGTTAACCTTCAAATTTCCCAACTTCGTATCAACCACCTATAGGTAATTAGAATAATACAACGGAATGGAATATCAGTTCGATTAAATAATGAATAAACAATTAGCTTAACAATGTACCTGGTGCAAGAGTGGCGAGTCTCTGCTTCCGAGGTTTCACCAAGTCCTAAGATTCTATCGGATACACTCAAGATCTACCATCAACATCAAACCCAGCCCCAGTCCAACCAGGTGCTGCAGATCCTCGACCTTTAGGTACTGCTCCAATTCCCTTTCCTCTCCCTTGGATCAGAATTTTCTTCTTCTCTCTTCCCTCACCATCCACAGAGGACTGTTGACTGGTCCCATTCATGATTGAGCGTATTTCACCATTCCCTTGACTGAATACCTTTCCAGCTAATTCACCAGTTGGTTCCAATGTAGCAGGAATTGAGGATGCATCTAGAGTTGGGCCACTCTGAGCAGGTCCCATTGGATTCCCATCCTAACAAGATATTGAGCAAAATGTTATAGCTCTTCTCCATGCATGTGAATATTTATGCAAGAGGCAATGTCATGACATATGATGAAATTATGTAATGTGATCGCATGAGATGATGTGTGGATCTAGGTTGGTGGCAGTCCAAAAGAGAACAGCACCATTCAAATACATGTTTTACCAGTGTCCAGGAATCTATTTAGTTCACTGACAACACTAATATCCTTGATTTCTCTGTATAAACAGCTGGAACATTCATAATATACATCCTAAGTAGCTATCGTCAACTAACCTTCCTCTAAATTCCCACAAAAGATTTGTTGTTTGTTATGAATTGTGTATCCCATGTCCAAAAAAATCTTAATTAACATGACTTAAGTTCCCAAGTGTTGTTACACAACTAAAACAAGACAAAATTCCTCGTACAGAGACACAAATGGACATAAAAATGGCAAGAGGGCTCACATATGGGGCAGAAGTGGATGATCTGCTTGGGTTCAGTGCTTCTAGCCGCCTTTTTAGCTCCTCCAGTCTAGCAAACTGTGCGCTACTGCTTTCTTGAACCTATAAAAAAGATGGCTTTGTCAAGAAATAAAACATGACACAATCGCACTCCACGTGTTATTTAACAAACATATGTACCAGACTGTTCAAGTCTTCACATAGCTTCTGCTTGATTTCTTCCTCATCCTTTACAGCCTTCGATGCTGCTTCCCATGCCTGGAATGAACAGAATAATATCAATCTGATGAAAAGAGGTAAACAATTTCCACTACAAAGTGATTTGAGACTCTTGGACACTGTGAACATCATTCAAGAAAGAAAGGGCAATGGAGAGAACAAATGTAAAATAAGAAGTTTGGAACTCTTCCTCAAAGTGTTCAAATGTGTTTTTGAAAGTGTTCAAATGTGTTTTTCAAAGTGTTTATATGCTTTCCAAGATTTTTTCAAGAAGAGGCCATTTAACGCATCAGATGGGATGAGAGGCAAGTCAACACAATACCAAGGCACTTATTTTCCCGTTTACAATTGCAAAAATTGTTCCGTATAGATTTGTGTGTGTCTTCACCACTGCCCCTAAAGAACATCTATGATTTCATTGTTCAAAACTATTAAGAGAAACTTCTGATTTCTGATAGATTTCGGCTACAAAAAATTGCTTATGTTTATTGACAAAGGAGAAAGATTCAGAGCGTTGTGGGTGCTGCTCAGCTTCAATCATCATTTATTGATTGAACGTGACAGCAAATCCTCATTTATTTCAAAGAGTCGACAAATATATCACATACCATATGAAAACTGAAAAGCTCTTCACAAATTGAAATGGCATTCAGAACTGAACTGTCTCATTCTAGAAATTCAGAAAGAAGCATATACCAACAAAAGAACCAATTGTATCTTTGTAACCATTTTGTATCATTATCAGAATGACTTGACAGCAATGTTAGCTGTGTCTAATAGATGAAATAGACAAACCTTACGTGCTTGCTGTTCCTTCAGCTTTGCAGCAAGAACTCTCTCTGTCGACATCTCTATTTTCTTTCTAATATGTTCAAGTGCTGAATATTTATGAATACATGAGAGCAACAACAGCAATTACTAAGCTATGCACGATAAAAAAGGAGATATGTCAAAAAAATCTTCAAATTAGAAGGACTAGTAAGTAATCAAGGCAATGACCAACCAGCTTTCTTCGGCCCAGCCGTAAGTTTCATCTCCATTGTAAGATTTCCCAGCTCTTTTTCGACATCTCGAATTATTGAATAATTTTCTTCAATATATCTGTGAAGAAGACAGAAAACGATACGGAAACACATCCGGTGAAAAATTAAAACAGAAGATGAAAAACAAATATATTGCACAAAACCCTAAAACTGCTTCAAGGCTCGTACATGTATTAAAAATGATGAAGCAGTGGTATAGGGCCATCAAACTAGAAGTCAAAAGCGTAAAGTGGGATAAATAAAAAGAAAAAGGATCTAATACTGATATGCGTACACTAAAACGTTGGGGAGCCTTGAGGTTCAAACTCTATGCCTAATGCTTCACACTCCGAAGAATCAAGCCTCAAGTGAAGTAAACCCTCTCGAAGCATCTTAAGGCATTTCTTAGACCCTATAAAACAGAAAGCTAAGGAGCAAGTCAATACACCATTAGACATCCGAATTCCTTTTGTTAATATCTTCTATCAATACATTACAATAATCAAAACAAATTAAATCTGATTTGCTATAAGTTCATAAACTAACAAAGAGTCTGGTTTCTTTTGCTATTGGCAGACCTGAGAAGCGTTCCCCCTCCCCCTCCCCTTCCCCCTCCCCCACATGAATCCCCTAGTGCATTCCCCCGTGCTGAAATTCGAATCCTGTTGCATGCTCCTTTGCAGCTATTAGACCAAAGCACCAATAAACAGTAACTCTAGCTCAGACCAAATAGATGTTACTCAACCGTTATGTCAGCAGCCCTTTATGCTGATCAATTTCTGCCTCACAAATGGGCTACAACTGTTCCTCTGTCATAGTAGAACATCTATTCCTCAACGGCGTAAGTAGAACATCAATTAAACTCGTGATCTCAGCATCATTTTTCATCCCACAATTTCATAGCAAGAGAACAGAGGAATTGATGTTCTACTTATTTAGAAAAATAGCTCAATTTAGGGATTCAGAATAATAAATTTGCAAACAATGTAATTAACAAATGGAAGATGCAACATGAAAAAAAAAAATGATTCGAAGACCAAAAATGGGGGGAAAAAACTTACTTCTTCAATTGTAGTTGCTCTTGCAAAATTATCTGGAACCGGAAAACACAAAATCACACACAATTTCCAAAAAATTCCACCAATATATAAGTAAAGAGAAATGAGAGAGAGAGAGAGAGAGACCTTCTCGGTGTAGGCGATTACAGGGGCTTCTCTTGCGATACCATCGGGTCCGATCTGAGGTTGAAGCGAATGTTTGACATTGTTATCACTACGGGCATTGGCGGCCATGTTTGCTAAATCCTTCGAGATTTAACTGAATCTGTGTGTGACATATACGAATAGAATTACTGGTATGAATCTGACAATTCGACGTGCTTGTGTGAATTGTGATCTCTTGGCTTCTTCTTCTTCTTCTTCTTCTTCTTTCTTTCTTTCTTTCTTTCTTTCCGTTGATAACCTTTTAATGGCGATATGTGTTGTTTTGGATCTCTTTCAGTCGACATTCACTCACTGCACATGCCATTGGCGTTGGAACGTGGTTTGTTGTTGTTGCTTTGCTACGCCTTCAATTTCAGTCTTCTATTCTAATTCCATGCCTCTTTATAGGTTGTTCTTCACTTCACAACCTCCGCAAAAGGCTCCTCACCGGCCCCAAACATGTGTATTGGCCTGAGGCCCTGAGGGCCCTTCACAAATAGGTTGTGGGCCGGGTTTTTGGTACGAGGAAACGGCCCGGCCTACAAAAAAACGCTTGTTATGGCCCAAACAAATTCTGTACACCGATTTTTCCTTTAACAAATTCTCTTTTGAAGAGTTCAATAAATACTTTGGAAAGTGACTCAGAAATTAATCAGATTTCGAATTTTGGATTGTTAACGAATTCGAATATAAATTACGAAAATAAAATTCATCAAATTATCGGATCAAATTTTTGAAATCGAATTCTGATTCAGATCAGTCAGAATACGATCCAAAACCGTTCCATTGACACACCTAGTCCTTAGAAGCATGAGGTGTATGTATAAGAAAATGCAAGGACTTAATTTGATGACCTAATTGAATGTAACCATTGAATTGAAAATAATTTGAGAACTCACAAGTAATTCAATAATTGTATTTAATTAAGTCCCTGATTACGTCCCAAATTAAAATCCCTATAGCATTTCTCGTATATATAAATAAAGTTTGAACATTCTCTATATATGCCATTAGAAACAAAAACAAACTTCACCAGCTCAAGGAATTAATTTTACCCCTACAAATCTAGTCTAGTAAATAAGACCTCCAGGTGCTCATAAAAGACTCTTGAGATAGGGAAATCAAAAGCAGGAAGGTCAATAGTACAAAGTTTTTACAGAATAGATACATTTTTCAATGAACATCCAGATTTCTTACATAAATTTCCCGTTTATTTATATCAACACTTATGAATCAAGATGAACTTGTGTAGGTAGGTTCAAAAAGCGGTGTATGCCACGCCCCGATCGTAGCCTCTATCCGTCTATCCGTCCATAAACATGGTGAGCAAAGGAAGAAGGAATAGGGCTCCTTATTACCCCAGCAGCAGGGAAATCCAAATTACTTTAGCCTGGTAGAAACATATAGAGGAAAGAGAGAGAGAGAGACAATTATCTCTCATGCAGTAACTTCAGTCAAGATATTGAGGACTGCCTCTTTTGTGGGAAGGGCTGGAATTGCTCCTTTCTCTGTTACAGTAATGGCACCACAAGCATTTGCAAAAAGAAGAGCTTCTCTTAACTTCTTCTCGTCCTGCCAAAACGAGAAAATAGCAGAAGATGAGGAAAAATTTTGTGAAAGGAATGGGTAAATGATTCACTTGGATTAAATCTATAGATGGGGTGAAACGGTAACATCACATGGAATTCCAATTGATTTTGTAACAATAACCTAACAAATGGTTTGTGAAACAGCATATGTCCCTTTTCAAGGCTATACATGCCTTGCGCACTCCTGATAAGTTCAAAAATTCTGCAGAGTTCTAAGGAAGGGAGATAAAAATAAAAAAAGGGTAACATCCTTAAAAGAAGAGGAGGAGGAGGGAGAAAGAGAGCAACATGATAAATTTGAGTTCTGGAGAGGAGCTATAGCCAGCTTAATTCCCTGTTCCACGAAGAAATCCCATTTCAAGGATGTCGGAAGGGAATCCCCTAGAAGACCAAGTAAAGTGAATTCAAAACACATTTGAGTTAAGAACATCAGTCTGTAACGCATAATTGTAGACTTTACAACATAAGATCAATCTGCAAGACCAATGGAATGAGTATAACAAGAATGACAAGTGGATCAGTGTACTCCCCCACTCAAATTGCAGAGGAAAAAAAATGCGACTTTTCCCAAGACTATGACAGTAAAGCATTAAAAATGAAGTCATAATATGAGTCATATTCTTCGCCACAGCAGAGTAAACAGAGGTGGTGTCATTGTAACAGAAGGATGTGATTAGAAAGGCATATTTACCACAGAAGACAGGCTAAAAATGGTCTGAAATAAGCAGCATCAAATAAGGCATATCAAATGACTCCATCCAAGTCATGCAAAAGTTGAATTACCTGGTAAAGGTTCATGTCAGTAGCTAAGCTGTTCAGTATCCCGCCAACAAAAGCATCCCCTGCACCAGTTGTGTCAACAGGTTTTACTTTAACACCTGGAACTCTACCCTTAAATTGCTGCACAGAATGTGGATAATGTCATGGGACTCATAATTGACTGGTAACCGTTAAAGAGAACAAAGAGAAACTATTCAGTTAATTAGATCAACTTGATGACACAGCTAGTGTTTTTCCTTTTTTGCAGTGTGAAGTAGATCCAAATATGTAGAATTGGTTCAGGAAATATTATATGCATGTCTAGGTAACTGGCAGTGAAAACTAATGAGACCAGCCATACTTTGTGTACTAGGTGACTTAGAAAAAAAATCTTAGTGTGCTCAACGGCCATTTAAAAAAAAAAAAAAAAAGAAACACATAAAATTAGAGCATTGGTTTCCTAATGATGTGTAAAACAAATATTTTGACAACATATAATAAGCTTACCTTAGTGTAATATCTGCAACCCTCTGACCCTTCAGTTACGAGCAAAAGCTTAAGGTTAGGGTGAAAAAGCTTCTTTAACACCACATCATCATCATAAGGATCGTCACCTCCAGTCAAAAATGAAATTTCATCCTCACTAATCTGACAATTCACGAGAGAGTTCCATTAAGTTCTATGTAAAGTAATTCTTCGTCATTTAATAATAATGTAAAGGCTGTTGCCTTTACCCTTCAACGCACAAAAAGCTTGGGAACTTCACAGCTGAAAGTTATACCTTGATCACATCTGCATGTTCCCATATACTCATTATGCCCTTCCGAGCAGCATTTGCTGATGGCCACAATGGTAATCTCAAATTTGGATCATATGAGAGGATACTACCAGATTTTTTGGCAATGGCCATTGCAACTAGCTGAGTTGACCTACATGGTTCCTCAATCAAACTTATTGAACCATAGTGGAAGATTCCAGCCTGCATCAAATACAATGAGGGTTTGAACAAAATCAGGACCATTCTAGAGATAGATCTTGTGCTGCATTCTTATCAAAAAAAAAGGGGCACAGAAAGCACACCTTCTTAATGAGGTTTACATCAAGTTCTGATTCACGAAGAAGCATATCAGCACTAGGATTGCGAAAAAACATGAATTCACGCTCACCATCAGCTCTGAGAGTAACAAATGCCAGTGCAGTCCTCGCACTAGAGTCAAACCGCATGCCTGAGTTGTCAACCTTGTTTTGTTTCAAAATGTCAGCCAACATGCACCCAAAGTCATCTTCACCCACCTACAATACATATAGCAAAGGTTTTAGAACTACAGCTGCATTCAAGAAAAGAGCCATTGACAATGGAAAGCATGACAATAGGGCCACTTGGGCTGCGAAAAACCATATGCAATGCCTATTGGTGTGATAAAAACCATATACATCAAGTGGACGCTTGAGCTATACACTTGAGCTCCTGTTGTGTCACATGCCAGAATGTGATAAAACAAACACCAACACACATCTGACCCCAAAACACAATGCTGGTTCAGGTTGCATGGCTCAGAATCCAATTCCAATACAAGGATAGAAATAATGGGATCATGAGGAAAGAAAAATTGCTGGTGTTGCATCGATAGAGATAGGAATTAACCCCAAAAGGGAACAGTACATTATTAAACATAATAGAGCTTGGCATACAAGTGAAGGCGAAGGAAAACAAAAGATGTTCAAATGCACCTTGCCAATAAAGGCCGAAGAACCTCCTAATCTAGATATGCAAACAGCAACATTAGCAGGAGCACCACCCGGAGCTTTTTTGAAGGCAGGTGCTTCAGCAAGTGAAACTCCACCAACTGTCGGCACAAAGTCGATCAACATTTCCCCAAAGCAAACAACTAGCTCACTGTTCTCATGTGACCCACCATTTGTATCCAAGGACAGGTCTTCTGAGTCACCTACATATATGCAATTGTTATCAATAAGGCCTAAAAGAAATCAGGAGTAGCAGTTATCCCTGAAGAAATAAAGACAGGCCTTTGAATATCTCATCATGTACCAGGATGATCGACAAACGCATATGATCAGTTCATAGTTACACTCTCCAAGGCATAACACATTAAAATACCAAAGTTCTCGATAACTGCAAAAAATGATGAGGAAGAGTCATATAGGCAAACTAGCCAAATTTACTATTCAGACTACCCCTCCAGGTAGGAATTGTTGGGTCACTAATCTAAACTCCCCATCGGAAACTCCATTTCTCAGATAGCATAATTACAACTGCAGGAGGTCATTTGTCTTCCTTGAAAACAGCGAATTATTAATACAATCCGGTAGCGAATCCAATTAACCCAAGTCAGAGATTTCCCAGACAGCCATGGACACTTACAGCCCCTCTCCTTCCCACCAACAACCCACCCACCCCCATCCCCCTAAAAAAAAAACCAGTAGCAACAGAAAAGACCCCCCAGAAAAGTGTCATATTGGCAAATGGAATTTCAGAGACCCTAATGGTCCTCCAATCTAGAGACCCCACACAGCTAGCAAGTACATAAAGAACCGAGAACCCATATAACTAGTATGTATAAGAAGAATCGATTGCTTACTTTTTCCATATCATAATCTAATTGACAGACAGAATAATTAATAATTCAGGAGAAGAAATCGAACACTATGAAGAAAATCATGTTCAGGATTAAAGTCCTAAGGAACCCAGAAACTATATGATTTGCATCACTAACACAAGACCAAAAGACACAGTTACATATCCAAGTTTATAGATTACAACTGAAGAAAACAAAAGAACACACCAAAGAACATCAAGAAATCTACAAGTTTGATTAATAAGTAATGATCTAAAATCCTAACGATGATTGAATACAGAATTACCACCCCAAATTTGAGTATTCAATCAATAACTAAAGACACCCAGAATCAGAAAACCACAAACAAGCAATCATAATATCTCGCAAAACCAGAATTCCAACAAATTCCAAGATCTCATACGGTTAAAGATGAAGAGACTAAATAAATGAGAGAACGATGACGAACCTGAAGGGGTTCTTCCAGCCATGCTGTTTGCTAAAGAGTGAGCAGTACTGAAACTGTAAGCTTTAAGCTATTAATAAGAATTAAAGCAGTGCGCTTAGTGGTGTCAGAGAGAGAGAGAGAGAATCAAAGAGGACAAACTGGAGAAGGCTTCGAAGTTGACAAAGAAGCAAGAGCAAGTTTTATCGGCCCATTTAAAGCACGCCATACTTACAATAAGATTAAAATTAGGTGCATGGCCAAACATTGTTTACTTTCATTTATTAAATATACTCTATATAATTTTGTTTTATTTATATAGATGAGTTAGCTTGAGGTTGAATATGAATTTCAACTTAAATCCATGCCAGTTTAAATGGTATTAGAAACGAACGGTAAATTTAAACGTTTTGAATTTAAATTTTGGTAATTTTTGAATTAGGCAATAAAGAATTTATCCTTCGTGAATATCATAATCCTAGTGTGAATAACTTATTTTTGACCGGACCAGATAGGGAATTAGTAAAAAAGCACATAAGTTGACCTAGACATTCCTAACCATTGAACCCAAAAAAAAATGAATTTAAACTCGAGTTTTGTGTTGAAACTCAAATATAAGTTCGACTTGTTTAATTAATAAGGTATGATTGAGTTGGACCAAATCGTGCTCGAAGTTAGACAAAAAAATTGATGAGTCAATCTTAAACAATTTTTTCGAAACTCATTACATTTTCAAAATAATTCTCAACACTAATCAAGAACGTATGAATCGAGTCCAACAATCTAATACTCCACTCGGTTTGAATCATTTACATCCATTAGAGGTGGCACTTCAATCCACCATTATCAAGAGTATATATCACCGTTCATAATTTTATTCATATTCATGATTAGTATACTAAGAGAAATTCATTTTTTTAACAACAATCATATAAAAAAAGACTACGAGGTTCGAATATGCGGACAAATGCGAGTCAGTGATGATTAGACAAACGATTGAATCCTTCTCAATTAGAAAAAACAATCATTGTACATTTATGATTCAGCATTTAAAAAGTTCTTTGTCCAAGAATAGGACTTGAGGACGAAGGCCCAGAAAACTATGGGAATAAGGGATTTTACTAGGGAAGGCCTCGTGGGAAAACCCGTTGTGGAAGAGGATTCATGGCGAAAAACTAGGTCCTTTTTTTGTCTTTTTTTTTTTTTGGAAATTAATATGAATAGTTTGATTAATAAATCCTAGCCACTCCTAATAACTATGCAATTAATAGTAATTGTGATTAAGTCATATCATTTGGTGCAAATAATTTAATTTAAACATATGGTAAATGAAGAGAATTTAACTTAAATATTTGGTAAATAAAGTTTTATTAATGCTGTAAATAAGCAGCAGTTATAATTACGTACTTGTTTCATCTCCGAATTTTGCGTCAGAGAGGTATAACTTTCTTGTTCTGGTTCTTAGTCACATTTTAAAAATATTAGTTGGTGTATACGTATTTTGAACGTGAACTACTTTTTTATATGTAATATTGTATGTTAAAGTCGATAGTCACTTCTCTCTACACCTTTTATAAGGTAATAAAAATAAAATAAAACTCAACAAATTTATTGAAAACATAATGGGTGGTGAGAAGAAAAATAAAAGCTTAATGTAAACACTTACTCCAAATCTCACTTATCAAATTTCATTATGGAAAACAATTTTTTTTGAAGAATTCGTCATAATGTATCTGATCCATGTATAATATCACGAAAAAAAGGATACAAATTTTTTTACTGCTACTTAGTATAGGCAATAGGTCTGAAAAAGTATCTAAAAATATCAAATTTAGATATTTGTACCCTATCGAAATAAACATGACATGTATGTTTGAAATAGATTCTATTTTGATAGAGTTTGAAAAAGCACTATTTCATTGAAAGGTTATACATCACATTCTCTTACACCTGATAATTTGCTCTATTCTTAATCACTAAGAAAAACGGGACAAAAAAAACTTTCGATTCTATTCATAAAAAAATATAAATCCAAATAATAGATAATAAAAATAGATTTTAATTTCTAAAAACATAAGAAAATAAAAATAAATAAATAAAATTAGAAATTTTAAACAAAGGTCACTCAACATTTATATTATACTTGCTTAGGTGCATAGTATTTTAGATATTTAAGTGATGCTAGATGGTAAAAGAGTAAAATAATTTTTTTTAAAAGTAGTATATATATATATATATATAAACTAGCAATGCAACACATGTTTTAAACATGAATATTTTTTGTATACAAAATATTAATAAAAAGTATTAGGTATATGTGTACTTATATTAAATATCACCTCAAGTTTATCAAAATTATATTTTTATCGCTTGTATTATACTATAAAATTTGAAAAATATTGTTTGTTCCCAACGATTCGTTGTTCTAACTATAAGAAAAAAAAGATAAAAATAATTCATTTGAAATTCATTTCATTAGGTTTCAACTTATAATTTATTGAATAAAATAACAATAGTTGTCAATATTCTAATCAATGTTTAATATAATTAGAAATTAGTTAGGTCAATATGGATAAAATATAGGGTTAATAACACTTTAGGTCTCTAAAGTTTGCGTTTTTTGTCAATTTCGTCCTTAATATATAAATTTTGTCAATTTAATCCATAAAATATTCAATTCTTGTTTAAATGGTTCTTAATCAAATGGTCCATTAAGTTTTTTGACGGAAATGACCACGTGTCATGCCGTCAGATAGTATCACGTGACCAACACGTGATCACTTCTGTCAAAAACTTAACATATTATTTGTGTATATATCATTTAAACCACCAACTTACTTTAGAGTCTAAATTGACAAAATTGATACAATGAGGACCAAACTGATAAAATATGTATATTTTAGGGACTAAAAGTGCTATTAACCTTAAAATATAATATACTATTCTATAATATATATTTTAAAAGAATATTAAAATTCTAAAATTCAAGTTTTACTTAAAAATACATTATAATTTTTTTTATATAAACTCTTGATAAAACATGAAAAGTTTACTATGACTGAAGAATTATGTTATCTTAAAAATGAAATGGTTGAAATTTTTGATAAAAAAATATACATATATACGCATAATGTTATCTTTATATTTGAAATAAATAATATTAAATTAATGAAAGTTTTGAATATTTTTTGAACACTGTATTGAAAACTATAATGATGCATATATTTTTTAAGGATAAAGTAATCAATTAAAAAATTTCATAGATACTGATATTTATATATAGTGAATAGAGAATTAAAAGAGATGTTAAAGGTAATTTAAAAATTTTAACACATAAGTAGATGATGGTAATTTAGATATTTAACTACGGAATGATAGTGTAGTATTTAAAATTCTTTATAAGAGTAAAATAATGAATTAAAAGTTTTTCATTCTAAGGTACTTGTATTGGTAATATAGATTATTAGTAGTATAGATAGAAAAAAAAAAATACACTATTATTTTTTTATTTGAAAAGAATAATGATCTATTAATAGAATTTTTGAACACGTTATTGAAAAATATGATGATGCATATATTTTTTTAATGGTTGCATAGTGAATTAAAATTTTTCATAGATATTGTTATTTATACAAAGATAATAGAGAATTAAAAGAGATATTAGAGGGTAGTTTGAAGATTTAAATACATAAGGTTGTGATTGTAATTTAGATATTTAACCATGAAAAGATATTTTGGTATTTAAAATCTTTTATAAGGGTAAAATATTGAATCAAAAGTTTTTCACTTAAAGTATTTTTATTAGTAGTATTAGAAGTTATCCATATTAAATTTACACACTAGTGGGTGTCAATAAAATTTATCGAAATGAAAGACAGTTGTTTTATATATATATTTTTTTGAATAACCAAGGAACCCCCCACCAATTGAGCCTATTTAAACCTATGGACGGTAGTTAACTTGGACTCACGTGCAAAACCTCTTTTCCATATGCAGAAATTAAATCTAGGGGATGTGACCCCAAATAACATTTTCACCTTGTAGAATGTCAAATCTTAACTAATGTCAACTTAAGACATCTATCAAGAGATCGATTACCTAACGGGGTTGAAATGAAAGATAGTTGCTGGAGGATAAACTCTTAAACCAACAGTATTGAAGGCGAGCAGGGCCAGCCCAAAGGGATAGAGGGCCCAAATTCTAGTTATGGTTCTCATTGATTTAACTCAAAATTATTAATTTTTTTTTTTACTTTTTAGAATGAGATCTAAAATCAACTTAATATTGTAAAAAGACCTAAAATAGAAAAATAATCTCTCTCTCTCTCTTCCTCATAAATATATATAATAAAATAGCTAGATTTTTGAATTTATGGGAGTTATATTTTTCCTCCAAAATTTTATACACTTTTCCCTCCAAATTTCACAAATCCAACACAAACACTCCACAATACACAACTACACATACTCATTATATATATACACACACTCATTATATACACACTCTAGTTGTACACACACTCTAATATACGAATAGTGTCATAGTTTAGTATTGACTTCAGTCACGGAGTATCGCTAATTTCTTAATACTTCACCATCAAATCACATACACAATTAAAGCCATACAATTATCTCTTCCTTTTATCTTATCATAGTTACACAAACTAAAAAAATCTTATGACTAACTTTTTATATCTTTTTTTTCTTTCTTAATCATCTAAATATGCAAAAAACATTATTATACCCAAAAAAATATTCATATCTTTTTTTTTTTTTACAATCAATATATGTATAATTTTTTATTCTTTTTCCTAACTTGACATTAGATTGAGAAAGTATTAAATTATTTTTTAATTAATAATTTGTTTATTTTTTAATTTTATTAATATGATTTAATTTAATTCAAATAAATTTTTTATTCTGAACGTTAAGAGTTATTAGGCGATATAATATACACTAGTAATTTTGAATCTCAAAAAACTAAAAGAAAAGAAAATAAATTATGAATATTTTGAAATTTCTAAATTTATTATCTATTTTAATTCTATTTCTAATTTTTTTTAGTTTTTAAATGAAATGAAATAAAATTTTAATCCATACAATTATCACCAATGTTGCCATTTAATATTTTCTTTGAATACCAAAAAATAATAATAAATATAAGGAAAAATTACAACCACACCCCTTTTAGTTAACCATATCTTGAAGAACACTCCCTCTATTTTTTGAATCTTCACTGATATCCCGATTAAAAATGTTAACTAGAATGCAATTTTACTAAATTGTCCATGTTATATTTGAGGAAAAAATTTATCCACATGATTAGCACTCAAAAATAGCATATTGTTACGCTCTTTTTGGACTAATTATACTTTGATGGAGTTTAAATGATGATATTTTAGGTTCTAAAGTGAAGGAAAGTCCAAAGGCATCCAAGAAATACATTTGAGGGACAAATGCCGAATTAACGCAAGACCAAGGGAGCAATATCAGGAGAATGCAAAGAATGAATGACAAAGTGTAATAAAAGCATTTGAAAAATCAGCATGCATGCAACCACCGTCCATTTGCCCACTTGCCCACTTGCCCACTTGCATTCTTAAGCTTATAAATAGGCTGCTCCTTCTGCATTTCAAAGAGATCTGAAGGTGGAATCGGTGGAAAAACCAAGAGAGGAACTAAGAGTTAGGAGAGATTTTAGAAGAGTTTTTAGAGAGCAAAATTTCTTTCATCTTTTGTAGTTTCCATTTCAATTCATGTATTGAAGATTTTATGCTTATGTTCTTATGGTAAGAGTTCTTTCTTATAATTGTCTTTTCTTTATAGCTTTTATATTTACTTGCTTATATAAATATAATGGAAGGCTGAGCCTCCTCTACTAAGTGTTTTCTTTTATGTTTTTATTATATCTTGATTGTGAATTAAACACCAAGTAGTTAGTGTTTTTTCTTTTATGTATTTTCATCTCTTGGTTGTGAATTAAACACCAAGTATTTATTGCTTTCTTTTAATTTAAGTATTGTTTTCTTTTACTTCCATTGTTGGAGCTTCCTTCTTCCCCTTAGAGGAGTGAAACTCTTCCACTTTTCTAGAGCTTTACCAAAGCCGTGAAGGGTGGAATGTGATTCACTATTCTTTGTCGAAGATCGGCTCTTTGTTTAGCTATTTTACTTTAAAGCATTTCACTTCTAGTGCTTGAGCATTTTACTTTGTAACACCTTTTGGGGATGAGTACCATTCATCATTCTAGCTTTACCATAGCTATGAAGGGTGAGTAGTCCTCATTCACTCTTTGGGAAGGGATGATAGATATGTAAAAGATTAATCCGGACATTATGTTTGTGTATCACCTTTATGCTTAAATGTTCTATACTCCACTTGATTTTTGGGTGATTGAATGCACCTAGCAAAGTAAAGGTACTTTGTATAATCAACGGATCTTTCTATGATAAATGGATGACTCCTACATGGAAAGATCCATTGATTCAAGGCAAGTACCCTAACTAACTCTTCATGACAAAATTTCAATGTCCACCATTATTGCACTTCATTCCTATCTTCCGATTAATTTGCCGTTGACACGGGAGTTAATTGAGTTATAAAGCATAAACATAATGCACCGGATAATCAACTACATATTCTGATTCCCGAACCAAAGAGTGTTTGTTACATTTAATCATCTTATATTTTGTCTAGAAAAATACCCATTGGAAAGAATTTTACATTCTATCCAAAACTTCCCACAACTTCAAAATCATAATATTTCCAGTTACAAGTCTTTCTCACTATTTACTTCAAAGAACACCAACCATAGTTCCCTGAGGATTCGACTCTGGACTCAAACCAGATTATTACTACAACTTGACCGCCTGCACTTGGGTGTACACATTTCGGATCAAGTCAAGTTTTTGGCGCCGTTGCCGGGGAACCATAAAAGGTGCTCTTTTTAGAAAAAAAAAAAAAAAAAAAACCTCTCTTTTAGTATATATTTTTGCCTTATTGTGAATAATTTTGTTTTTTTTTTATGACTGACACCAAACGTCTCTTTCAAAATTTGCCTGTTGAATCTTCTGGGTCTGTAAATCAACTTGAACCACCTTCACCCAAATCAGAAGCCGATTCTTGTAACTTCAATATGGCAAATATTGATAGGCAGGGTGAAGATCATGTGAGAGAGGGGGAAGTACCCAACATTCGAACATTGCGGGATTACTTACATCCCACAAGGAATAGTGTCCCCTCTTGTTTTATTTTTCCTGAAAATGCTCCCCTCTTTACTGTAAAGCCGGGGACAGTGCATTTATTGCCCGTGTTTCATGGATTGGATACAGAAAATCCGTATCTGCATATCAAAGACTTCGAAGAAGTGTGTGGAACATTTCAAGACAATTCTGAATTGACAAAAATGAAATTGTTTTCTTTCTCTTTGAGGGATAAAGCCAAACAATGGTTACATTCTTTAAAATCTCTTTCAATCCCTAATTGGCAGGCTCTACAGAATGAATTTTTCAGAAAATTCTTTCCTCTGCACCGCACTAATACACTCAAAAGACAAATCATGAATTTTTCGATCAAAGAAGGGGAAACTTTTTATCAAAGCTGGGAGAGATTCAAAGATCTTCTCCAATCTTGTCCACACCATGCTTTTGAAAATTGGACTTTGGTAGGATTTTTCTATGACTCCTTGCCCACTAGGTTACGACAGTTTGTCAAAATGATGGCTCAAGGAGAGTTCATGGGAAAAAGTCCGGAGGAGGCATTCAATTTTTTTGATACCATATCTGACAGTTCTCAAATGTGGGACTCAGCATCTCCTACCACTGTAGAAGCCAAACCACCTACTTTCCAAGGGGGTAAGTATGTCTTGAGAGAAGATGATGATCTTAGAGCAAAAATGTCCACTTTGTCTCGAAAGCTTGAAGCTTTAGAGATGAAAAAGGTCCATCAAGTTGATGTTGTCCCTCCCACAGAACAAGTGTGTGGGATTTGTGCACTAACAGGGCATCCTACTGGGGAATGTCCGACCATTCCGGCATTCAAAGAAGTTTTGTTGGAACAAACAAATGCCATTTCCAATTTCAACAAGCCTTACTCCAACCCATACTCTGAAACATACAATCCAGGGTGGCGGAACCACCCAAATTTCAGTTGGAGAAACACACAACCAACCCCCATGAATCAGCAACAAAGTCCACAACAACCACCTCAAGGACCTCCACAATATCCTCATCAACAAGGGCCACCACAACCACCTCAAGGACCTCCACAATATCCTCCATATCAACCACCACACAAAAGGAACCTTGAAGATACATTGAATCAATTCATGCAAACCCAAATGAGCTATAACAATAGTTCTACTCAGGCTTTTATTGATTTCAAGTCCCAGACCTCACAATCTTTTGAGGATCTCAAAGGCCACATTCAAAAGCTGACCCAGTCCATGAGCACACATGAGAAGGGAAAATTTCCTGCCCAACCAAAGCCTCCACAAGGCCAATTTCAGGTGGGAAATCCATCAACTATGGAAACTCCACAAGACCAAGCCAAAACTGTCACCACATTGAGAAGTGGCAAAAAGATTGACAAGTCCATCAGAAACATGCTAATTCCAGACCCAAAACCAGTCTCAATTCCAGCCAACCCATTAAGTGAGCCAGAACTTGAAAAAAAAAATGATTGTGATCCCATGATTGAACAAGAACCAGAGCCATCAAGGGAAGAAGAACCCTCGTGTTCTATTCCTGCTCCTTTCCCTCATAGACTCAAGAGCATACAGAAAGCAAACAATCAGTCTGAAATTTACGAGCTTTTCAAGCAAGTAAAAATCAACATCCCACTTCTGGATGCAATCCAACAGGTTCCAGCTTATGCCAAGTTTCTAAAAGACTTGTGCACAGTCAAAAGAAGCCAAAATGTTCAAAAAAGAGCCTTCCTCACAGAGCAAGCCAGTGCCCTACTTCAACACAAAATCCCTTCAAAGTGCGAAGATCCAGGGTGTCCCACTGTGTCATGTGTCATTGGAAATTTCAAAATTGAGCAAGCATTGTTAGACCTTGGAGCTAGTGTCAACTTGCTTCCTTTCTCTGTCTATCAGCAGTTGGGTTTAGGTGAACTGAAACCCACTTGCACCACACTCCAATTGGCAGATAGATCTGTAAAAATTCCTAGGGGTATTGTTGAAGATGTACTTGTCCAAGTGGATAATTTTGTCTTCCCTGTAGACTTCATTGTTCTAGATACTCATCCAGAAGTTCATTCAGAAACTCCAATTCCTGTCATTCTTGGTCGACCTTTTCTAGCAACCTCCAATGCACTAATCAATTGCAGGAATGGTATTATGAAATTGACTTTTGGGGATATGACTCTCGAAATGAACGTCTTTGACATTGCAAAACACCCAAGAGAGTACGAGGAGGTAGGAGAAATAAATTCCATTGAGTCATTGATACAAGCACATCTGAATGACTCATTCTGTGAGGATCTTAGTGAATCAACTTTGGCAAAATCTAACTCATCTGACTCTCTGGAACAAAACTCCATTGAGTGCCCTACCTTCAATGTGGGGACATGGGCTCCTAAATTTGAAGAAATTTCATCAAGTGGTACAAAACCACTATCTTCAAGTGACAGACCACCAAAGCCTGAACTGAAACCGCTCCCTTCTGATCTCAAGTATGCATTTTTAGGTGAGGATAAATCTTATCCAGTGGTAATTTCTTCAAAAATCACAGACTTGCAAGAAGCTCAATTAATTGAAGTTCTTAAAAGTCACAAAAGCACCATTGGGTGGACCATCGCTGATTTGAAAGGTATAAGCCCGTTAATTTGTAATCATGCCATATACCTTGAAGAGGACTCAAAACCCTCTCGTCAAATGCAGCGACGATTGAATCCTCACATGAAAGAGGTTGTGAGACTGGAAGTGCTCAAACTCCTAGATGCAGGGATAATTTTTCCTATCTCCGATAGCAAATGGGTTAGTCCAACCCAAGTAGTACCAAAGAAATCTGGAGTCACAGTAGTCAAAAATGATGCAAATGAACTCGTGCCAACACGAGTCGTCACAGGATGGCGAATGTGCATTGACTATCGAAAACTCAATCTGGTGACTAGAAAAGACCATTTTCCTCTTCCCTTCCTTGACCAAGTCCTCGAGAGAATAGCAGGCCATGAATTTTACTGTTTCCTGGATGGGTATTCCGGATACAATCAAATTGAGATAGCTCTGAATGACCAAGAAAAGACCACATTCACATGTCCATTTGGCACTTTTGCATTCAAAAGGATGTCATTCGGACTTTGTAACGCTCCTGCAACATTTCAAAGATGTATGCTGAGCTTGTTCAGTGACATGGTCGAAAAATTTTTGGAAATCTTCATGGATGATTTCTCAGTATATGGTGACTCATTTGATTTGTGTCTAGTTAACCTAGAAAAAGTTTTGATGAGATGCAAAGAGGCAAATCTGGTGCTTAACTGGGAGAAATGTCATTTCATGGTGAATCAAGGCATTGTCTTGGGTCACATTGTGTCGTCAGAAGGCATGAAAGTTGATAAAGCAAAAATTGATTTGATAAGGAATCTTCATGCTCCTAGGGTTGTGAAGGATGTTCGATCATTCTTAGGTCATGCAGGATTCTACAGAAGGTTCATAAAAGACTTCAGCACCATAGCAAAACCTATGTGTCATCTTTTGAGTCAGGATGTCATTTTCGACTGGAATGAAGCGTGCCAAAAATCCTTTGACAAACTCAAAGGCATGTTAATTTCTGCCCCAATAATGCAACCTCCTGACTGGACTCTACCCTTTGAATTGATGTGTGATGCTAGTGACTATGTTGTAGGTGCTGTTTTGGGACAAAGAAAAGATAAGAAGCCACATGTGATTTACTATGCAAGTAAAACTTTAAATGATGCCCAAATGAATTACTCAACAACTGAAAAGGAATTACTTGCTGTAGTATTTGCATTGGAAAAATTTCGATCTTATCTTGTTGGTTCTTCTGTTACTGTATTTACTGACCATGCAGCACTGAAATTTTTGCTTACAAAAAAAGATGCCAAACCAAGGCTCTTGAGATGGATCCTCTTGCTCCAAGAATTTGACTTAGTCATTAAGGACAAAAAGGGTGTGGAAAATGTGGTGGCAGATCATCTGTCGAGATTAACTTATGAATTTCATGAGGATGGACTGTCAATTAATGAAAAATTCCCTGATGAACAACTATTCAGGATTGATGAGACCCCATGGTACGCTGATATTGCTAATTTCCTTGCTACCGGAACACTTCCTCCATTTTTCACTCCCATGGACAAAAAGAAGTTTCTGAGGGAGGTCCGCAATTTCTTTTGGGAAGATCCCTACGTATTCAAGTACTGTAAGGATCAGATCATAAGACGTTGCATCCCCGCTCAGGAAAGTAGACAGGTAATAACATTTTGTCATTCAGAAGCATGCGGTGGTCATTTTTCATCTCGAAAAACCGCTGCAAAAATCTTGCAGTGTGGATTTTACTGGCCCACACTTTTCCAAGATGTCCATGCTTTTTGCGTAACTTGCGATAGATGTCAAAGGTTGGGAAACATTTCAAAAAGAAACATGATGCCCTTAAACCCAATTTTGGTGATCGAAATTTTTGACTGTTGGGGTATCGATTTTATGGGACCATTTCCCCCCTCCTTTGGCTATCTATACATTTTAATAGCCGTAGACTATGTATCCAAATGGGTTGAAGCAATTCCATGCCGAAATAATGATCATCAAACAGTGATCAAGTTTTTAAAAGAAAATATTTTATCTCGGTTTGGAATTCCAAAATCCATTATAAGTGATGGGGGTTCTCATTTTTGCAATCGTCCCTTCTGGAATTTAATGAAAAAATACTTGATTTTTCACAAAATTGCAACCCCTTATCATCCACAGACCAGTGGACAAGCTGAGTTAGCTAATCGGGAGATCAAATTAATTTTGAAAAAAACGGTGAACCCAGATCGCAAAGATTGGTCATTAAGACTAACTGATGCGCTCTGGGCATACCGAACTGCTTTTAAAACAATTTTGGGCATGTCTCCCTATCGATTAGTCTATGGAAAGCCATGTCACTTGCCTGTGGAATTGGAACATAGGGCATACTGGGCTATTAAAGCAATGAATTTTGACTTAGACAAGGCTGGACTGTCACGGAAGCTTCAGATTAATGAATTGGAGAAATTGAGAAATGAAGCATATGAAAATGCTAAGATTGCAAAAACCAGGATGAAAATTTTTCATGACAAGAACATAGTGCGAAAATCTTTTGAACCTGATCAAAAGGTTCTACTTTTCAATTCGAGACTTCGCCTATTTCCTGGTAAGTTGAAATCAAGATGGACTGGACCATACATTGTTAAAAAGGTATTTGAACATGGGGCAGTGGAAGTGGAGAACCCATCAAACGGTAACATTTTTACCGTCAATGGTCAGCGATTAAAACCCTTTGTGGAGAATTTTGTCCAAAATGTGGAGACCATTTTTTTTATGGATCCAGAAAGTATCTCCGGAAATCACTCCGGAGATTACGCTTGCCGACACAAAAAAGGGTCGGGTCAATCAGACACCCGACACGATGGACTGCCTTTATAAGGCTCCCATCGTTTTTTTTTTCCTTTTTCTTTTCCCCACCGCCTTTACTCTTTTCTTTTCTTTTTCTTTTTCTTCTCTTTTCTTCTTCTTCTCCACTGCATCTGGTCTTCTGTACCACGATCCAACCCATAACAGTACCATGTCTGCATTTTTCGATGACCCTATCCTCCTTCTCATGATCTACATTTGTTTGTATTATTTACTTATGGCTGTTCTTCTTCGGGCCGCACTGATGATCAAGGGTTTTTGTCCCAATGAAAACCCAGACCACCCCAAAGATGCTTAATCTCTGTTTTTTTTGGTATAGGTCATCGGCGATTGAACAGATCTCCACAGTTAACTGCGTATTCAAGCTCTACAAACCGAAAAACTCGAAACATTGGGGACAATGTTCAGTCTAGGTTGGGGGGTGAGATCTACAGTTTACAGTAGTTGATCTGCAGTTTACAGTAGTTGATCTGCACAGGTTGAACCCGTAAAATTTTCTGTAAATTTTTTTTGTTTTTATTGTTGTATCTGTTCAGATTATGTACCTTGTATTGATGATAATATCTGTGGGTCAGTTTTGATCGTCTTTGTGACTGGAAGACGTAAAAGAACCAGATAGTGGGTTATAAAGTAGCAATCATGGATGTAAATCTTTTTTGGTTTAGTCTAGGAGTCCTACGTACTTTTCCATCTGATGTACATACCATGATCATGAGAAAAGCAAGATTAGTAAGGAAGGCTGAAATCAAAGAAAGACAAGCGAAACCCTCTGTGGCCGAAGCAGTTATTCTAAACGTCGTCGTGCTACACGACTTGGTGCCTGTAAACAGTGTGGCAGATACTTTCATGAGAAAAGATACAACAAATGTTCTGAACCAATTTCCGGTCGCGCAACTGATCGATTAAACTGGATAAAACATGGGCTGAGTAAGGATTACCCTGATACGCCATGCTATTCCGGTACTGTGCTTAACCGATTTGTGAGAGAGGAAGTTGGGAGAGTTACTGGTTGTCCATTTTACACAGATACGGAGGGGGAATCAGATTGACCTCTGTGGAAAAGTGTACTGAGGTTGGGAATGAAAGCTGAAGGTCCGAGTCTGTAAAAATTTTTGATTCGACGTTCGAACGTTACAACACGTTTGAACGTTTTTGCTAAAATCCTTCTACAATAGTGTATAGTTGCTTTTATTTATTAATGTTATTTTTAATGCATGTCACTTTCTTTTGTTGTATAATTTTGTTGTTCCTAGTTTCAGATATCGGTGCATGGGTCAAAGCTCAAGTACGAGGTGTTCTCTTACCCTACTCATTTTTATTACTATGCACCATTATTGCGCCTGCTGCTATTATTGCGCCTGCCGACACTGCCGAAAGTAAAGTTAGAAAAAAAAAGGGGGGGGGGCCTCCCACTGCCTTTCTTCTTCTTTTTTTTCTTTTCTTCTGCCTGCCAGCTCCTGCCGACACTTTCTTATATTAAAAAAAAAAAAAAAAAAAAAATCTGAGGAATGCCTTTATTAGGCCTTCCACCTTTTTCTTTTTCTTCCACCATCACCGGTGTTGATTCCCCCCTTTTCTCTTTTTCTTCTTCTTCTCTTTCTTTTTCTTCTCTTCTTCTTCGTCGTCGTTCTTTCTGTTCTCTGTAAAAACAACTCACCCCCTGTAAATCCATGACCATATACGCCGACGATCCAGTCTTTTGTTTAATAATTTGTCTTATATGTTTGTATGTGTACCTGGGTGCTCTTTGTGTTCTCACACTTAGGATGAGGAGTTTCCAGAGAAACCCAGATATTCCTTGAGTTGAGTAATTGTTGTATTTTGTTTGTAGGTTTCGGCAGATGAACAGATCTGTACCTTACAACCTTATCTCCACTAGCCCACTAGTGCTAGTGTTGTAAGTATTGCTTGTTTGTAATTTCATTTATATATATATTTGAAATTTGATATCTACAGCTTGTGATTCTCATGGCTATTTGTCTTTATAAGATTCCTTGTGAATTTGCTATGCCCTCCAATGACTATGTTGTAATTGCTGTTACAGTAAGATCTGATAATTTGCCAAATAATCCTCCTCAATCCTATGTATTCTGGGTTTATTCCTTCTTCGTTAATTTGTTTGTTTCATCCTAAATCTTCTTCCTTCCGCTTGTATTTTGGTATACTTTCTCTAGTTTCGTATTTGTAATTTTAGTTTTAGATCTGAAAAAAAAAAAAAAAAAAAATTATTTTTTCTGGATCGCGTTCTTTTAAGTATTTGTACATGTATTTCATGATCACATCGGATGCAGCTTCAACTGTCTTTGTGACTGGCAGACGTTAAAAATCCAGATAGAATGTCTTTAGTCTTAGCAAGCATGGATCCTAAACTTTTTTGGTTTAGTCTAGGAGTTCTACGCATTTTCCCATCTGATGTGCATGCTGTGATAATGAGAAAAGTAAGGGATGTGAGAAAAATTGAGATCCGAGAGAAACAACAACAACCATTGTGTGGCAGAAGCAATTTTGCTAAACATCGTCGTTCCATTGTGGCAGGATATTTCATATGAAAAAACATAATCAGTGTTCTGAACCAATTTCGGGTCGTGCAACCGATCGATTAAACTGGATAGTGTATGGGCTGAGTAAGGATTATCCTGACACGCCATCTTATGCCAGTCCAGGACTTACAAGTTATGTGCGACAAGAAGTTGGAAGGGTCACTGATAATGACATAGATCCAAGCGATGACTCGGATTAGATTTTGACTATAAAAACAAAGCTGTAGAAAAATGTGTTTTGGAATGAAGGTTAAGGGTCTGAACTCTTTTGTAAAATAGTTTTGTACAAAGTTTTGTTGTTGAAATAAAAATGTGGGCCGAGTAAGGAACGTCCCGAACTACCAACTAACAGTGTAGGTAGGGATTTGATCCTGAGACGCCATAAATTTCCAAGTTCAATTTGTGCATTTTATCTTCTTTCAATTTTCATAGATAAATGAGTATGTGGGCTGAGTAAGGAATGTCCTAAAATGCCAACCTGTAGTGTGGGTAGGGATTTTATCCTGAGACGCCATAGTTTTTCAAGTTTAATTGGTGCATCTAGTCTTCTTTCAATTTTCATAGATAAATGAGTATGTTTATAATTTTGAATTTTATTTCTTCTTCTTTAAAAAAAAAAAAAAAAACTCACTTCCTTGAAAAATGGTATTTTCTCTATGCTTAAATGTCAAATGTATATTGCTATTTGTTATTCTTAAGATACAGAATGACCAGACTCGAAAATAGAATTGGTATATAACCGACATTCCATGAAAAACCTGACATTACCAGTGGAGATGATAAAGAATACCATGGTAAGTTTTGAGCCTTATCATACTTTTGAGAGATAATTAATATTTATTCAAGTAAGGTCTTTCACTCTCTATTTTTGAATAATCTCATTAAATTTGCTTTGATTGATGCAATTAAGGTAATCTGTTGACATATCCCCAAGAAATCTGTTCATACGACACATACATGTTCACATACTTGAGAAAGGATTTTAGGCCATCTTTGATTTGATATTGAGCCTTAGCCATTTTTTTCTGCAAAATTATTTCCCTAGTCAGCCATGTTTGAGCCCTCAATGTATGATTTCTTCTTTGATAAACCCAAATATTTACCAAGCCACAAGAAAACATACTGGACACATCATTGCTATCTAATTTTCTTGCACATTCTTATAAATCAATATGACACAGAAATGCAAAGAAATGGGGAAAACTGTGGAGATTACTTTTCGATGACAAGGAGAATCAATGGGAACAAATGAAAAAAAAAAAAAAAAAAGAAATCATTTCTGGGCAAAATGTCGAAAAGCTAGAAAGAAGTGTGTTACATTACAGAATGAAATGATAGCTTTTGAAAATCATTGACGTCATTTCATTAGCCACTGACCTCTGGCCACGCTACAACCTATGAAAAGCCCTAATTGATCTCAAGTCTGTTACATGCGTGTGTTGTCAATCAAAATTGGGGTATGGAAAATAGTATTTCTTTAAATTGCATCAATATTCCTTCATGAGATTATGCCAAACATGATTAGTTTGTTTCCTTAAACTTCACTCCCTTCCTAATTGTGCATGTGATTTTTCGATTGGCCACCTTCTGATCACATGCCCCGTGAGAGACAAGTCACTATAATCGGAGTGAATTTTTGCTGAGAGCATTCTACGAGAGGTTTGTGAAATCGAAGCTATCCATGGAAGGTAGTAAAGTGGAGTGTTTGTTATATAACAATTCTTGTTGCTAGAATGATCATTCTTACTACATAGGGAATTTCAAATACCAATATAACAAGTGTTTATTTTTGCATATATTACGTACCAATGACAGAGAAGTGTTTTATTTTGCTAAAAAAAAAAAAAAAAATTCGGCGTCTCAGCTATCATGGTGCTAATGCATATACACATTTTTTCAAATGGAGTTTGTAGGTAGCTTCACTGAAAACCTTCACGAGACAAAACTCGTCCACTAGGAATCACCTAGGGGTTTAACGGCATGTTGCATGTGCTAAATGCAACCGGATACCTACGAAAAAGGCATTAGGAATAAATTTACATTTCATTACCATCTTATTGCTAGAGACCAGCAATGTTTAGGTTGGGGAGTGTGATTAGCACTCAAAAATAGCATATTTTTACGCTCTTTTTGGACTAATTATACTTTGATGGAGTTTAAATGATGATATTTTAGGTTCTAAAGTGAAGGAAAGTCCAAAGGCATCCAAGAAATACATTTGAGGGACAAATGCCGAATTAACGCAAGACCAAGGGAGCAATATCAGGAGAATGCAAAGAATGAAGGACAAAGTGTAATAAAAGCATTTGAAAAATCAGCATGCATGCAACCACCGTCCATTTGCCCACTTGCCCACTTGCCCACTTGCATTCTTAAGCTTATAAATAGGCTGCTCCTTCTGCATTTCAAAGAGATCTGAAGGTGGAATCGGTGGAAAAACCAAGAGAGGAACTAAGAGTTAGGAGAGATTTTAGAAGAGTTTTTAGAGAGCAAAATTTCTTTCATCTTTTGTAGTTTCCATTTCAATTCATGTATTGAAGATTTTATGCTTATGTTCTTATGATAAGAGTTCTTTCTTATAATTGTCTTTTCTTTATAGCTTTTATATTTACTTGCTTATATAAATATAATGGAAGGCTGAGCCTCCTCTACTAAGTGTTTTCTTTTATGTTTTTATTATATCTTGGTTGTGAATTAAACACCAAGTAGTTAGTGTTTTTTCTTTTATGTATTTTCATCTCTTGGTTGTGAATTAAACACCAAGTATTTATTGCTTTCTTTTAATTTAAGTATTGTTTTCTTTTACTTCCATTGTTGGAGCTTCCTTCTTCCCCTTAGAGGAGTGAAACTCTTCCACTTTTCTAGAGCTTTACCAAAGCCGTGAAGGGTGGAATGTGATTCACTATTCTTTGTCGAAGATCGGCTCTTTGTTTAGCTATTTTACTTTAAAGCATTTCACTTCTAGTGCTTGAGCATTTTACTTTGTAACACCTTTTGGGGATGAGTACCATTCATCATTCTAGCTTTACCATAGCTATGAAGGGTGAGTAGTCCTCATTCACTCTTTGGGAAGGGATGATAGATATGTAAAAGATTAATCCGGACATTATGTTTGTGTATCACCTTTATGCTTAAATGTTCTATACTCCACTTGATTTTTGGGTGATTGAATGCACCTAGCAAAGTAAAGGTACTTTGTATAATCAACGGATCTTTCTATGATAAATGGATGACTCCTACATGGAAAGATCCATTGATTCAAGGCAAGTACCCTAACTAACTCTTCATGACAAAATTTCAATGTCCACCATTATTGCACTTCATTCCTATCTTCCGATTAATTTGCCGTTGACACGGGAGTTAATTGAGTTATAAAACATAAACATAATGCACCGGATAATCAACTACATATTCTGATTCCCGAACCAAAGAGTGTTTGTTACATTTAATCATCTTATATTTTGTCTAGAAAAATACCCATTGGAAAGAATTTTATATTCTATCCAAAACTTCCCACAACTTCAAAATCATAATATTTCCAGTTACAAGTCTTTCTCACTATTTACTTCAAAGAACACCAACCATAGTTCCCTGAGGATTTGACTCTGGACTCAAACCAGATTATTACTACAACTTGACCGCCTGCACTTGGGTGTACACATTTCGGATCAAGTCACCACACCCCCTCTAGATAGATATATCTTTAATGAGCCCCCCTATATTTTTTAAATTTTTTTATATATTAAAATTCGGGCCGATTAAAATTCGATTCGAGTTAATTAAAATTTATTTTTACGTATTAAAATTCGAATCGATTAAAAATTATATTTTTTAAAGTATTAAAATTTGAGCCGATTTAATCGGCTTAAATCAAATTTTAATCAACTAGCATTGAGTTTTAATTTGTCCGAATTTTGATACATAAAAAAATATAAATTTTAATTGACTCAAATTTTAATGAATCGAATTTTAATTGGAACGAATTTTAATAAGTAAAAAAATATAAATTTTAATAGACTTGAAGCGAATTTTAATCAGCACTAACAGTTCAAGTATAACTCAAATCGGCTCGAATTTTAATACGTAAAAAAAGAATTTCAATAGGCTCAAATTTTAATACGTAAAAAAAATAAAATTTAATCAGCTCAAATCGAATTTTAATCAGCTCAAATTTTAATGAGTAGAAAAATAAATTTTAATTGACTCAAATTTTAATCGAATTTTATGTAGAAAGATTGTTTGAGGTTTATATAGGGGCATTTTTGGTATTTTAGATTTTTTTTTTGGTTAGAAATGGTGGTTTAATGACAGGGGTGTTAATAATATTTTTGATAATAGAGGGGGTATATTTGAAGATATAGTAAATTAGAAGGTATGTAGCTAAAATTTTTCCTAAATATAATGATTACACTACGTCGTTATTATCAAACCCTTCTTTTACGGTTTGTGGTGTTGAGTTTTTTGTTCAGTTGAGTGAAGCTACGGCACATGTTTGTTCTTCAACTCCACCGCTCGGAACTCTCTACTCTCTCTAGTTGCAGAGGATCACTAAAGCAGCTAGACCTCCATCAATGGCGTTCTCGGCTAGAACAGGGAACGTCTTTTCGTCATCATCGACCAAACACAAAACCATCGGCAAATGCCAGTTCTACTCTCTGTCCCCCCCAACCAAATCTCTCTCTCTCTCTCCTCGACGATTCCCTCCCCGTTCCTAACCTCTTCTGTTGTAAACTCCCTCCTCGAAGGTATTTTATCCTTGTTTTTGATCGTTTTGCTACTTCAATTTGTATTTTTCTATCTTTTAGATTGAATGTGGATTAGTTTTGAAAAAATACTAAATAGACTTAAAAAATTGATTTGAAAATTTAACTTGATGAATTGTGGGACAGAGAGTATTGTTTTGTGCTGTTTTATTTATAGGTCGAAGTGTTCATGCAAGAAAATTACCTTGCCAATTGGATTCAGGTTTGAATTTTCTTTTAACATTGTTTCCAAATGATAGTTTGAAGAATAACTTCTAGTACGTCGATGTTTTGATATAGTGATTAGGGTTTTCTTACGTATAGGCATTGTTTAACCTAATAATGGGTTTTTGGAATTAGGAAGTGACGTCAATATTGAAATGGAATGGTAGAGTATCTGGTTTTTTCCATCTTGTTCAGAGATTGGATGGATGAACTAGAACTATGATCTCTCCCTCCGGAGGGAGTACGAACACTGACATTCAGTCTGACTGGCCGAGCTATGCAGCACCCTCGCAGTTGATTAGCAATTGCCTCTTACTCTCTTCTTGTATTGTGCTAATAGTGTGATTGTAGGTGACCTCGTTATACTACATATGCCCTAGGCTAGTAGGGTTGTTTACCCCTCCATTCCAATTGGGTTTTTGATGTAAAAAAAATAATAATTTGCATTAAAAGAATAAATTAAATCTAATAGTTCGGCCAAAAAAATATTCTTTGGGCCTAATAATTTAAATATTGACTTTTTTTTCTTTTAATATAAAAAACCAAATTGAAATGGAGTGGTTCTCACCTTCTCAAGCCAAGGTTTTGGGAATGTTCTGGAATGAACAATCCCTACTAGCTAGGGCGTATAAAGAGGCCATCTTACCACCACACCACTAGCATAGCACAAAGAGAGGAATGAGTGAAAGAGGCAATGACTAATCAACTACGAGTGTCAAAACTTCACCTCTTGCTGCATAGGGTGGCCAATCGACTTAATGTTATTGTTCACACTCCCTCCTCCATCAAGGAGGGGGAGATTTTAGTTCTCATTCATCCATCTGATTTGGACAGTTTGAAGAAGACGGAGAAAGAATAGATAGTCTGCTGTTTACAACCTGGCCAAAAAAGGACTACGGAATTTAACAAAGAAGCTGCGCAGGTATATTATCTGGTTTGAGTTATTTTACTTGTTAATTGGTATGAGAAAAACTATTCTTTTTTCTTTCTTCTGTCTCTTGATGTTGCTTGGATTTGAAATGCAGATAATCATCAAAATTTTCGTGGGCAATGGTGGTGATAAAAATATGGTTGGCAAATGAGTGCTTTGATTGGTTGTTTAGCTATTCATACCTGATGGATGCAATTATCCAATTATGTGTTTTTAAATCATTTTCTTTACTTCCTTTTGTAATTTCAAGTGGTAATTGTAAGAATTAAAACCAAAGGGAAAAGGTTTATGACCATTGTTGAAGTATAAATACTTAAGTTACACAATCTCAAACAGTTTAATTTTTTGGAGTAGATGGTTGTTTAATATGGTATCAGAGCAGGAGGTCCTGCGTTCGAATGTCGCCGCCACCCTAATTATTAAAAAGATTTGCACGTGCTAGTCCCAAAATCTAGCCGGGGACATGTTGAAGTATAAATACTTAAGTTACACCATCTCTAACAGCGTAAGCTTTTAGAGTAGATAGTTGTTTAACAACTATATATTGCAAATGAAATCAAAGTCCTTTTCAACCAGAAGAGACACTATTGTTGGCCAATGAATCTCGAGATTTGAGCGTGGGGCTTGAAGACCCTACAATATTCTGGCTCACTGCCAGAACATAAAGACTAGTGGAGTTGAATTTCTTGCAAAAATAAGCATAGACCAAGTCCAACCTTTGAGATTTTGGCAGGTCTTGTGCCTAGATATTATGTTGCGTCTACCTGAAAATACTTTTAAATTTTTTTTTAACAAAGAAAACAGTAAAATAGATTTCAATTAAAGGTTTCTGGTTTGTTTTTACGTTCAAAATTTATAATGTCTTATTCCTGGTGTCTATGTTACATGGACTTATCTTAATGCATGAGCTACCTTCAGTTGCTGCAGGATGAATTGGTTTAAGTATGAAATACGTTTCGGATGTATCATACATGTGGTTGGTCATGCATTCGGCAAGAATTTCTAGTGATCCAAGCCATTGTTATATGGTTGCTTCAGAATGAGTGAATTGCTCAGTTGGAATCATAAATATACAGCAGTGTCCCGGTGTTCATGGACTTGGGGGTTCATAGACCTTAGAGACCATCCATCATATACTTTGTTGAATCCATCTGCACAGATTAGTCTTTTGGAGATGCAGTTTCTAATTATAGTTTTACTAGCCATTCAGCAATTTGGTTGTACAGAGCAATGTGATTCAATTTAGGGAGTTTGGTGATTTCAGATGGTGGAAACTAAAGATCAAATCTTATCATGTCAGGGAAGCTGTATGTCAACGCCAGCTATTTTTGCTGGGATAAGGAAAAGAAACGCAAGCATGTTTTTCTACGTATTTATGCCATTAGGATTTGCAAAGCTGAGCAAGATGCTTTGCATTTACCTTGTGCTTTTATCTGTCTTGCCATAAGAAAATATTTTTGAAGGCCAATGGTGGGTTTATAATGAATGCAAGCCATAATCCCGGTGGCCCTAACTATGACTGAGGTATCAAGGTGATTTGCTAGTCCTTACACGCTCTTACTGTATCTCTATCCCTTTGCTGCCCTATGCACGTATGATGTTACGAGATTGTTACACGAGTAGTCACACATGCATGATTTGAAATTACTTCCATTTCTTAGTTTCACTTCAGTGCACAAGAATGAAGCCTTTTGCACTAAAGTTCTTTTGCTGAATGTGGTTATGGGCCTTATGGCATAAAATCATAGGGTAAAAGAATTTTCAGCTCCTCGTCTTAAAGTTTCTGATGCAAAATGCAATTCTTTTTGTTGCTAATTTTCCAGTTCAATTACAGCAGTGGGCACCGACAAAATTTATGGAAACACACTTTCTTTGTGTATCTTATCCTAAGTCTATGCCTGAAACCTACTACTGCACGGAGTTCATATTTAATTTATCGCTTTTGTAATGGTTGAAGATTTGAAATGTATTTTGAACTTCATATTCAACAGTATTTACCTTTATTTGCAGGAAAGGGACTATTCTGTATAAATGTAGCTAATTTGCCAAATTTGATACATCAGCACTTGAATAGCATAGCATGATATTTTAGGTTGAATGAAACAGATAGCTTTAGGGTCAGATAGCTTTCTTATAAACTTTCCTCTTTGATTTGTGGAGTGTCTGGTTGGAAAGGCTATTAAATCATTGAAAAAATGACCTTGGCTGTTTCATCCAATCCAAAGGCCAGAGATCACGCTGATATTGATTAAATAAGATTCTGTAAAGAGGATTTCACTGTGTTATTAAAATCAATCCTTATAAGACTTGTGCATAAAAGATGAAAATGTGATTCTATCCCAATTTACAAAAGTATCAAACATATTGGATCATCCGCGAGCAATCTGGGTGAGATTGACAGGAATATTATTCACCTATTCTGAGCATTATGTTTTGGCTATTTGAGGATAAGCCTCAAGCTTGAGTGAGGAAAATTATGCTTGGCATTTATGACATTCTGTTCATGATCATGTGACTTTGTTCACTAACCTGAGCAAGCCAAGCTGAAACTCAAATATGCTTGATTGTATAAGAAGTCAAAGCAACATTACACCCAACCTAGGCTCCTGATTAGGTGAAGCAAGTGTCTTAAATGTTTTGGAACTTGCCTAGATGTAACACATTAAGGGGATAGTTGGTAAGTCATACGAAGCTACTGAAACATCAAAGATACTTGAAACTGACGGCGTGTTGATGGAAATATGCATCCTTATGGGTTAGCATGTACAGTTTCAGGGTGGAAATAAAAGGTTGTGCAGATGTGGAAGTATCCAACTATAAACTAACTGACAATAACTTCAGAGCTCGCCAAGGCTCTTGAGTAGCCTTAAGGAATGAGATAAGCTTTGACTCTCCCAATGTGAGAGGCCAACTTACAATTTGAACATATTAACCTACATACCTGACTCAGATGGATTAGGCAAAGGAAAAACATTAATAATATACTTGGCTGAAACTGGGAACAAATGTTTGAGTTTTCATTAAGGGGCTTCTGAAACTTATTTATGACTATATGATAAGACAACTTTAGTACAGATGTCCACAAGGCTGCTTGACAGTCCTTATGATACTAACGTGGGACAACCTTGAACACTGGTAATGAACAAGCTCATTTTGGCCTGTGAATGAACCAAGTATGGGCTAGCTTGATGAACCAAATTTTTAGACAAGTCTAGCTGAGTGGTAGTGAAGCTGAATGTTCCATGAAGCTCAAAATCGACTTGAGCTCAATTGAAAAACAACAAGATGATGACAACGACAAAAACAAAGAAGAATAAGAGTTAGGGGAAGATGTAATTTTATGTTAATGTAATTGAAAAACATCAAGATGTGCATGTAGGCCATTGAGGATGTAATTTTAATTTACCACCACCAGCCTATTTTATGCTGAGCAAGAATATGTGGTGAATCAAGTGTGTCTAAATTATAAACATGTTACAAGTTCAAGTGCCGAGCACTTTCTATCCTTTCTTCATCTCTACAGTGTCCCTCACAGTTACTCATTTCTAGGTTTTGCAATCTGTTTGCTGAGAAGCATTGTGGCTCAACAAATTGATTATGACATCTTCAGGTTGAACAACACTTATGATGTTGTTACTGTTAAGAGAGCTAATAATTAGAACCACCAAGGGTGGTTTATATTATACACTTGAAGGGCATTCCACCTATTGCCAATTGGTTTTGGTTGGATGCTCTAATGGTCACTATTGTTATCATCCTGGAGATGGTGATAGAAACATGATTCTCGGTAGGAGATCTTTTGTTACTCCTTCAGACTCTGTTGCAATTATTGCGGCCAATGCACAATAAGCCATTCCAGCTTCCAGAGTGGTCCCAAGGAAAGACAGTTTAGTGGCCCCAAGGAAAGACAATTTTGTGGCTTTCTCTTTCAATTTGTTTTATCCATTGGACTCCGAAAATTGCTCATCCTTGCTACTTTGTAGGGTTTAGCTTGATCTATGCCAACAATCGGTGCTCTTGATCGTGTTGCTCAAAAGTTGAATCTTCCTTCTTTCGAGGTTTAGCCATTTGACTTAATATATTATGATTCACTTATACAACTGACTAGCTTACAACTGTGAGGTCTCATATAGATAGAGATTCTTTGGTTCTGACAAACCAATTTCCTATGAATGGACATTCATTGGTTTTTTTTTTTAACAGGGACATCCATTGGTTCAGGTTGGAAATTCTCGGGAATCTAGTGGATGCTGACAAATTGTCAATATGTGGGGAAGAAAGTTTTGGAACTGGTTCTGATCACATTCGTGAGAAGGATGGCATATGGTATGGTCTACACTTATGATTTCCCCTTTTCCCCCTCGGTGTCTATATTTTCTGACAATTAGTATTTTTTCTTTCGTGAAGATTCATTAATTGCTTATATATGTTCCAACATAAAGAAATTGCTTGGATTTTCCCCAATGATTTTGTTGATACTAAAATGTGATTATGTAAGTTTGATATTTTGGTCCCAATCAGATGTCTAGTTTCTTAGTTAATTACCGTTATGCATACTTAGATGCATACATTTTCTTATTAGTTGAGTCAGTTTCTACCCTTACAAATGTGCTGGTACCGTCTATTTGTGCATTATTTTCTGCCAATGTTAAGTTTGAGTGACTGGTTTGACTCTAGTTCTTAGGGTTAGTTATGGTTGTGTACCAGGCTATAAAGGGACATGACAAACTATTCATCAACTTTGCATCACTAGATAACATATTTCCATCCTTTTTTATGAGTCACCATATCTTGCTGGATCCATGCTTACAAATTCCCAATTGTCAGAGCTTTGTTAGCATGGCTTTCAAGAATTGCATATAGAAACAAGCAGAACAAACCAGGGGAGGGACTGATTTCTGTCTCTAATATTGTAAAGGAGTATTGGGCCACTTATGGAAGGAACTTCTTTTTTATTATGACTATGAGGAAAGCATTATTTTGGGATGAATTCTCGAATCGTTTTACTCACCTTTTGCAGTTACACAGCTTACATCTTGTAGACCACTTTATGCTGGACTAGTTCCTGTCTTGGAAGTGTCATTATCTGACACGAACTTCGTATTTTAGGAATGTGATTCTGCAGGAGCCAATAAAATGATAGGGTATTGATTACGCCCAAAGAATAACGCGGTAATTGTAGCACAACTTTGGGGTGTCGATTCCACAGAGAGACAAACTAAAAGAATAGTAGACAGGAACAAAGAAACTAAAGAAAAATATTAAATAATTACTGGAGGATAAAGTTAATTTTAAATACAAATTAAAATGAAGCAAAGTTACTAACTAAAAAAAGTACTCAAACTTGACAAACAGTAAAGCGTCGGGAATCCCTTACACAAATATGATATTTTAATTATTCTTAATTCATTGAATAACTCAATTGGGAATTCAATTCCCAAAATTCCCAACCGGAAGATATAGATTTATAAACCAAGATCAAACCACATGTAACCCTTTGAAAAATCATTCACCACTTTGAAAATACGTAAATTATTATCACTATCGAGAAAGTTCAACGACGACAATATACTCAAGAAGCAATATTGCAGCAAAGAATTAAATTAATATAGATAAATAATTGATCCAAACATAATCAAAGAACTAATCCATTCAATAGAAAAAACATGACTGAATCCATAAACAGAATAAATTCTATGACTATTCGGAGAAAAAAACCTCAACAATAAATTGAGAATGACAAAACAAAAGAGTTTTACTAATTAGAAATCAAATACATAAATTAAAAATAAATAAAATACCATCTACTGTGCAAGTTCATCCTTCGCCTTACCTGAAAATTTAGTTACCCATAAATATAATGGACAATAAAAATCTCCTGAAAAAATAGAGCAAATAGGCGGCCATCGAAGCTTTTTTCCAACTCCCTGTTCTGCGTTTTTTCTGTTGTTTCGTCTTCCAGCCGCCCAAGCCAAAGAACTCCTTTGTTTTCCTCCAGCCGCCACACACCCAAGGAAAAAAGAAAAAGCCAGCCCTCTTTTTATTTAAGAAGAAAAGTCAAACCCTTTTCTTTTTCTCCCCACCGTCCAAGCCCAAAGACCAAAAAAATAAGAAATTTCAAAAGTCTCCCTCTTTCTTTGAGAAAAACCCTTTTAATCCCCTCTTGATTTCAACCTTTTTACTTCAGCCCTTAAAGCTCAAATCTTGTGTAACTTGAGAAATATCAAGCCCAATAAAAATAATGAGTGCTGGGCCCACGTGATAGCAGCATCAATTTCAACCTTTTTACTCCATGGGCTGCTATCAAAATAAAAACAAATATAAAAGCCCAATAGTAAAGTCTCAAAAATACTAAATGTAAAGCCTAATTGTAAATTATCTCTCACCAACCAATAATGTAATATTTAAGATGTAAAATACTATAAAATCATGCTCAAATATATCTCAATGTGAATAGATATTAAATTCAATAATATAAATTATATCTAATTATTTCTATTCACATTTTAGCATTTTAACCCAATAATAGGGTATTTAGAATGCACTTTCGCGCACTCATCACACCCCCCAACTTACTCATTGCTAGTCCCTAGCAATTTTCATGCCAAAACAATGAAATAAAACATAGAAAATCACACACAAAGGCCACCAAGTCACACTTTCCAGATTCACATATCAAAACAATCTTAAGAATTCAATAATCCCATCACAAGCGGTCTACCTGAAGCAATCCACAGAGTGTGTGTGTTCCAAATTATATCCATCTAACCAGAAGCCCTGACACATGCAACATCAAGAACATCTCAAGCGAAAGGTTCAACTCCATAACTCACGGGTATAAAAGTGTTTCGTGTGGAGATTCTTTCTATGGAGTTGACAATGGGTGTGCACACACTCTCATGGGGAATTTAGGCAATTTTGTACAAGCAACAAACAAACATTGATCTTATGATAGGAATACTAACAAATGAGACTTCCACCATGCTTTCCCAAAAACTTACTTAGGATCAGAACGGTCAACACAAAAGGTTGTAATGTGGCTTAGGTTTGAGGCTATAGAAAAAAATGAAAAGGATTCAAAAACTTCCAAGTACATACAAAGGGAATTTTGTTGAATCTCTCAATAAATCACATTTCTCACTTGATGTACTCTTCAACCTTTCAAATCATCGAATAATGCCTCTTTTTTTTTTTTTCTCTTTTTTTTTTAAACAATTTGGTAAACAATTATGTCACCCTGGTATTTTTCTATTTCTAACCAGCCTTGGTATTTTTTTTTTTCTTTGAAGCTCACTCACTTGAACACCTTGTAACTCATGTTCTTCCCTTTTCTTTCTCTTTCTTTTTTTTTTTATATTTTTTTTCAAAAAGAATTCCACATCTAGTACACAATTGGAAGTAACAAGGGTAGGAAAAATCAGTGTATAGGTTATACTCCAATGTGGAGAGGTATGGATAATGTAGACATATGAAAAGAAAAAGCTACATGTGTTTATTGGCTCAAAGTTGGCTACTAGGGGTCTATGGTGGAAAGGGTTAGCTTGAAAGACTCAATCGTTGATCCTAAGTTGACATTTGTCATATCCCAAGTATATCCACCATCTTACCACAAACCATGTAATGATATTCTCAAAAGAAGTACCCAATTCAACAGATCAATGAACGCTTATCACAATTTACTGCATTTGTAGGCTCTCAATCCTCTCCAAAACTCACATGAATACTTAAGCAAAAGAGTTCTCTAGCTACATGTGTCAAACCACCATCTTACCACAAAGCTTGGATGAGTGCATTAGGGGTTCTGTGAATGCTTCAGCAAAAAATGATTATGATGGGTTTGGAGAATTCACGAAGATGGTTATGAATGAGAATAAGTACACATGTGAAAAGGATGCACGTGTGATATAAAATTAAAAACATTTGACACATGAAGATATGCTATAGAGTTCCAACAAGCATTTTAAATATTGAATTTGCACCACCACCCCCAAACTTAAATGAAACATTGACCTCAATGTTTAAGAATCAAATTTGAATGAGGAGTAACTAAAAAGGGTAGAATACACCTGATGAGTGACGTGGGTAGTTCGCTAAGCACCAAAGATGGTAACCTGAAATGACAAAATGAAACTAACCTGCAAACAAAAACAAAGAAAACAACAGCAAACTAAAAGAAAAAAATAAAAATAAAAATAAAAATAAAATAAAACAAAACAAATAAAACAAATAAAAAAAAACATACCTGCATGGTGTGGTCAAGGTTGATAGACCGGATCCTCAAGTGGAATGTCTTCCACGTTCAAAAATTGTCTATCAATTAAGACTTTAAGGCGTTGACCATTTACTTTAAAGATCCGACCATCCTTAGGATTCTCTATTTCCACTGCCCCATGTGCAAAAACATTCTTCACTACAAAAGGGCCGGTCCACCTAGACCTAAGTTTTCGGAGGTGCTTATGGAGTCTAAAATCATATAAGAAAATTCGATCATTAGGCTTAAACGTTTTTCTCAAAATATTTTTATCATTAAATGCTTTCATTTTAGCCTTATAGATTTTAGAGTTCTCATAAGCATCATTTATCAACTCCTTTAACTCGGTCAACTGGAATTTTCTAAGCTTACCTGTTTCTCCCATGTCAAAATTGAATTGCTTGATGGCCCAATAGGCTCGATGCTCGAGCTCCACATGTAAATGACAAGGCTTTCCAAAAACAAGCCTATAAGGTGACATGCCTAAAGGAGTTTTCAAAGCTTTACGGTAGGCCCAAAGCGCATCAACTATTCTCAAAGACCAATCCTTGCGACCCAGGTTGACCGTTTTTTCTAAAATTTGCTTAATTTCTCTGTTTGCAAGTTCTACCTGTTCACTTGTCTGAGGGTGGTAGGCAGCAGAGATCTTATGTACCACCCCATATTTTTTCATCAAAGCTTCAAAAGAACGGTTGCAAAAATGCGTACCCCGGTCACTAATGATAGCACGTGGTATACCAAATCGAGATAACACATTCTCTTTGAGAAATTTAATTGCCGTCTTATTATCATTGCTCCTTCAAGCTGCTGCCTCTACCCATTTTGACACATAATCTACTGCTACAACAATATATTGATATCCAAAAGAAGGAGGAAATGGTCCCATAAAATCAATGCCCCAACAATCAAAAATTTCAATCACTAAAATTGGGTTTAAGGGTATCATATTACGACGGGACATAACTCATAACTTTTGACACTTTTCACATGAGTGACAATACATGTTTGCATCCTTAAACAAGGTGGGCCAATAAAATCCACACTGTAGAATTTTTGCAGCGGTTTTTTTCATTGAAAAGTGGCCCCCACAAGCTTGGGAGTGACAAAATTCCAAGACGCTAGCAATCTCCTTATCAGGAATGCAACGCCTTAAAATTTGGTCAGGATAGTATTTGAAAAGAAAAGGGTCATCCCAGTAGAATTTACGTACCTCAGTCATGAACTTCCTCTTGTCCTGAGCGCTCCAATCCACCGGTATTTCACCTGCAGCCAAATAATTCACAATATGAGCAAACCATGGTAGAGAAGTAATAGAAAGTAAATGCTCATCGGGAAAATCATCCCTGATTGACAGGTGGTCAGAGGTATCCTCAAATGTGAGCCTCGAGAGATGGTCAGCCACTACGTTCTCCACTCCTTTCTTGTCTTTGATGGTAATATCAAATTCCTGCAAAAGTAAAATCCACCGTATTAATTGTGCCTTAGCATCCTTCTTTGTAAGAAGGTACTGAAGGGTTGCATGATCTGTGAAAATAATAATAGGAGAACCAATCAAATAAGCACGAAACTTATCCAAAGCAAACACTACAGCTAGCAACTCTTTTTCCGTGGTGGAGTAATTCATCTGAGCACTATTTAGAGTTCTACTAGCATAATAAATGACAAAAGGCTTCCCCTCCCTTCGCTGTCCAAGAACAGCACCTACAGCAAAATCACTAGCATCACACATGATCTCAAAAGGTAAAGTCCAGTCAGGTGGCTGCATTATAGGTGCTGAGGTAAGCTTGCCAATTAGCGTTTTAAAAGTCTCTTGACAAACTTGTGTCCACTCAAATGAGGCATCTTTAGCTAGGAGGTCACATAATAGTCTAGATATGGTGGAAATTTTTTGTATGAACCTCCTATAAAAGCCCGCATGGCCAAGAAAAGATCTCACATCCTTTACTGTCCTAGGTGTAGGCAACTTAGAGATTAATTCAATCTTAGATTGATTAACCTCTATCCCCCTAGAATAAATAATATGACCTAAGACAATACTTGAATGTACCATAAAGTGGCATTTCTCCCAATTCAAAACCAATTTTTTTTCCTCAAAACGAGTCAACACTCTCTCTAAATTCAATAAACATGCATCAAAAGAAGATCCAAAAACAGTTAAGTCATCCATAAAAACTTCCATGCAATTTTCAACCATGTCACTAAAAATACTCATCATGCAACGTTGAAAAGTAGCAGGTGCATTACATAATTCAAATGACATTCTACGAAAAGTATAAGTACCAAAAGGACAAGTGAAAGTGGTTTTTTCCTGGTCTTCTAATGAAATTTCAATTTGATAATAACCAGAATAACCATCCAAGAAACAATAGAAAGGATGACCAGCCGCACGCTCAAGAATTTGATTAATAAAAGGGAGAGGAAAATGATCTTTTCGGGTGGCAGCATTCAATTTTCTGTAATCAATGCACATCCGCCACCCAGTCACAAGTTTTGTAGGGACTAACTCTCCCAGGTCATTCTTCACCACAGTAACACCTGACTTTTTAAGAACAACCTGTGTAGGACTTACCCATTTACTATCAGCAATAGGATATATGATTCCTGCATCTAATAGTTTCAACACTTCATTTTTCACCACTTCTTTCATAGTGGGATTAAGCCTATGCTGGGGGTCTCTACGAGAGCTAGTTCCTTCCTCCAAATTAATTTTATGAGAACAGACCAGAGGACTAACACCTTTTATATCAGCAATGTTCCAACCTAAGGTTGACTTATGCTCACTTAGGGTTCGAATTAATTTCTCACCTTGAGACTCCGGCAATTCAGATGAGATAATAATAGGAAAAGTATCACCTGGACCAAGGAAAACATGTTTCAAGCCCTTGGGCAGAGGCTTCAATTCAACTTTGGGTGCTTCTACACTTGAAGGAATATATTTTTCACCTTTCTCAGGTAACTCCTTAAACTTCGGTTGCCATGCCCGAGTGCCATAGTCCTGAGTCCTATCAAAAATAGCACAAATATCAACTACATCAGATAGATTACTGATAGAATCAAACTCAGAATGAACAAGAAAATACTCAAGGGGATCAAAATCATGAGCTATAGAAACTCCCTTATCCATGAGTGAGTCAATCATGTATGTCTGGTGGCTCTCGTCATCATCTTCTGACTGTTTTGCAATATGGAAAATATTCACCTCGAGAGTCATGTTTCCAAAAGACAGCTTCATGAGCCCGTTCCTGCAATTAATAAGAGCATTAGCAGTGGCAAGAAAAGGCTTACCTAAAATCAAAGGAATTTTAGAAGTAGTATCAACAACAGAACTAGTGTCAAGGATTAGGAAATCAATAGGATAATAAAATTTATCAATTTGAATTAGAACATCCTCTACCACACCTCGAGGTACTTTGACTGAACAATCAACCAATTGCAATAGCACAGTGGTTGGTTTGATTTCTCCCAACCCCAACCCCAACTGCAAATAAATAGAATATGACATTAGATTCACACTAGCTCCTAAATCTAGCAAAGCTTGCCCAAACTCATTATTTCCAATGTTGCATGCAATGATTGGACAACCAGGATCCTTGTACTTGGGAGGAATCTGCTGCTCAATTAGAGCACTAACTTGTTCTGTCAGGAACGCTGTCTTCTTCACATGGTGCTTTCTCTTAACTGTACACAAATCCTTGAGAACCTTTGCATAAGTAGGAACTTGCTTAATCACATGCAAAAGAGGAAGATTGATTTTTACCTGCCTTAGATTCTCTAGGATTTCATTGTTAGCATCCAGAGTTCGCTTGCTTGATTTTAAAGCTTGAGGGAATGGTACCTTAGCAAGACTCTTTGTCATCTCAGGTTCCTTGGGCAGCTCGGCATCACTATTATCTTGATCATCTGATTTGTCCGTTGTTGGGATGTGTAATGAGTCACCACTTCGTGTCACAATGGCATTCACATCCTTCAAATTTTCTTGCGCCATGTGTTGACCATGGGGTGCAGACTGAGCTTGAGAAGGGAACTTACCTCGCTCATTCACACTGAAGGAGCTCATCAATTTGGACATTTGGCTTTTTATCTCTTTGTTTTCTTCAACAACCTGCATAATCAAAGATTCAAACTTTTGGTTAGTCTTACCCTGTGTCTCAATAAAAGCATGCAAAGTGTCTTCTAAAAGACTCCTAGAAGATGTAGGTGCATGATAAGGTGCAAGATATGATCTAGGGGGTTGTGCAGGTGGCTGATTTTCAGACTTCCAGCTAAAATTGGGGTGATTGCGCCACCCCGGATTATAGGTATCAGAGTAAGGTGTAAAAGACTTCTTGTACATACCTAAGGTATTACATTGTTCCTCATACATCCCTCTCATCTCAGCAAGTGTGAGACATTCTTGGGCGAGGTGATCTACCCCGCCACACACAAAACATGGTCCAAAAGACTCTGCATGATTAGCCACGTGTGTTGACTTTAAGTCCTTAGTCTTTAACACATCTAACTCCCTAGTGAGCATCTCAACCTTAGCCTTTAGGCTATCCTCTTCCCTGAGATGGTAAATTCCATCACCATTGAGGTTTCCTGCAGGTCGTGACCTATTTGTGCTTTCAGTAGCACTAGGTCCAGTCCAAGTGTGAGCTTTTTCAGCAAGCTCATTTAGGTATTCTATGGCCTCATCAGGATCTTTTTGTAAGAACTCACCATTACACATCATCTCCACAAATTGGCGTTCTCTAGGTGTAAGTCTCTCATAAAAATAGCTCACTAAGCGCCAATTCTCATACCCATGGTGAGGACACACACTCAACAACTCCTTAAATCTCTCCCAAGACTGATACAAAGTCTCACTGTCATTTTGTGCAAATGTGGAGATTTGCCTTTTTAAAGCATTGGTCTTATGTTGGGGGAAATATTTATTAAAGAAGACTTGAGTCATCTCACTCCATGTCCCAATAGATCGTGGTCTCAGCGAGTATAACCAACTCTTAGCTCTATCCTTCAAAGAGAAAGGAAAGAACTTAAGTCTCACAACATCATCAAGTGCAATTTGATTATGAAAAGTCGCAACTACTTCCTCAAACTCCCTAATGTGCACATATGGATTTTCATTTTCTAAGCCATGAAAATTAGGGAGTAATTGTATCATCCCTGTTTTAAAATCCAGTTGACGAGTATTAGCTGGAAACATGATGCATGATGGTGTAGCTGTGCGTGTAGGGTGGAGGTAATCATGAAGAGTTCTAATGGGTTGATCTTCGTGTTCACCAATTTCTTCGGGACTCGACTGATTGTCAAATAAAGGATTTAAAAAATCTGATTCTAACTCTACCACAGGCCTACAAGCAAATCTACCCAAGGTGTCTCTATATCTGTGCATGCAAGGCAACGGAATACTAAAAGAATAAAAATACTATAAAAAGAAAGAAGATAAATAATAATAATAATAATAATGCAGCAAGCTAAAAGAAGGAACGAAGTTACCGGTTTTGCAAACTGTTGAAAAGAAAAACTATCTAACAATTCTTTTACCGTCTCCCCGACAACGGCGTCAAAATTTAATTACGCCCAAAGAATAACGCGGTAATTGTAGCACAGCTTTGGGGTGTCGATTACATAGAGAGACAAACTAAAAGAATAGTAGACAGGAACAAAGAAACTAAAGAAAAATATTAAATAATTACTGGAGGACAAAGATTAATTTTAAATGCAAATTAAAATGAAGCAAAGTTACTAACTAAAAAAAGTACTCAAACTTGACAAACAGTATAGCGTCGGGAATCCCTTACACAAATTTGGTATTTAATTATTCTTAATTCATTGAATAACTCAATTGGGAATTCAATTCCCAAAATTCCCAACCGGAAGATATAGATTTATAAACCAAGATCAAACCACATGTAACCCTTTAAAAAATCATTCACCACTTTTGAAAATACGTAAATTATTATCACTATCGAGAAAGTTCAACGACGACAATATACTCAAGAAGCAATATTGCAGTAAAAAATTAAATCAATATAGATAAATAATTGATCCAAACATAATCAAAGAACTAATCCATTCAATAGAAAAAGCATGACTGAATCCATAAACAGAATAAATTCTATGACTATTCGGAGAAGAAAACTTCAACAATAAATTGAGAATGACAAAACAAAAGAGCTTTACTAATTAGAAATCAAATACATAAATTAAAAATAAATAAAATACCATCTACTGTGCAAGTTCATCATTCGCCTTACCTGAAAATTTAGTTACTCATAAATATAATGGACAATAAAAATCTCCTGAAAAAATAGAGCAAATAGGCGGCCATCGAAGCTTTTTTCCAATTCCCTGTTCTGCGTTTTTTCTGTTGTTTCGTCTTCCAGCCGCCCAAGCCAAAGAACCCCTCTGTTTTCGTCCAGCCGCCACACACCCAAGGAAAAAAGAAAAAGCCAGCCCTCTTTTTATTTAAGAAGAAAAGTCAAACCCTTTTCTTTTTCTCCCCACCGTCCAAGCCCAAAGATCAAAAAAATAAGAAATTTCAAAAGTCTCCCTCTTTCTTTGAGAAAAACCCTTTTAATCCCCTCTTGATTTTAACCTTTTTACTTCAGCCCCTAAAGCCCAAATCTTGTGTAACTTGAGAAATATCAAGTCCAATAAAAATAATGAGTGCTGGGTCCACGTGATAGCAGCATCAATTTCAACCTTTTTACTCCATGGGCTGCTATCAAAATAAAAACAAATATAAAAGCCCAATAGTAAAGTCTAAAAAATACTAAATGTAAAGCCTAATTGTAAATTATCTCTCACCAACCAATAATACAATATTTAAGATGTAAAATACTATAAAATCATGCTCAAATATATCTCAATGTGAATAGATATTAAATTCAATAATATAAATTATATCTAATTATTTCTATTCACATTTTAGCATTTTAACCCAATAATAGAGTATTTAGAATGCACTTTCGCGCACTCATCAGGTATCTTAAGGATTTAGTTTCAAAGAGCAAGATAGGTAAAGAATATGGTAAGTTTGCCATCACACTTTCTGTAAATTAATCAATATATTGCAACACTTTCCGATACTATTTGGATGCCAAATAGATTTGTTTGTAGGAAATTATGCTCTTCAGTATGTCGATGACTTCACCTATACTGATCCTATAAGTTGATGTGCCTTTCCCAATCTCACCTTTTTCTTTTGTTTTCCTAACAAAGAGAAGAAACCCTTTAGCGTTGCTATCTGGTTTGGGTGACTTAAATCTGATACACGAGTTCAGGTGGGTGGAAGTGTGGCATCCAAGCTAGGTCTTCGGTTTGTTTTCGCTGATGGATCGACAATCATACTTCGTTTATTGGTGTGCATCAACTTATTCTGTTTCTCCTCTCTTTTTGTTTTGCAGTTTTCTTTTTTTATGGGGGCATTTAACCAATATCTGGATTGAAATAACTTAGTTTTATACACTACAGGGAACTGGTTCAGCAGGTGTGAACGTTAAAATGCACATTGAACAGTTTGAGCCATATGTTTCTAAACATGAAGGGCATGCTCATACTGCACTGAAACCATCGATAGGTGTGTCCACTGTCATTTTGCATAAGCAAACTGACCTCAGATTTTCCTTATTTGTTTAGTTAGCTGATCATGTTGTTAGATCTGGCGCTGTCCGTTTCAAAGCTAAAGACTTCACGGGCAGGGAGAAACCTACAGTCATCACATAGACTTGAGTTTCCAATTATTATTCTCATGTCAAGGAGCCCTCACTAGTAGTACTTTGTAGCAGGTTGAGTATTTCATCTTTGCCTCCATCTTTATGTGTTTCATTGTTTTGGTTTCGGTTTCAGTTTGCACACACTCATTCTTCGAGGGACAATAAGTATACTTTGTCTAAGGAAAATAAAATATCCATCTTTTAGTAATAACTGATAATCTAATGCCTGCTTAAAATAGAAATGTACTTCTGACTCTTGTTAACCTTTTATGGCATTTCTGATCCATAGATACCATATTTAAGAAAGCTAATGAGCATTATATCTTGATGTTTGCAGTTGATCTTTTGTCTGATTAAATGGGAACTATGGCCTTTAACGACTGTGTCATGGGCATTTACGAGCTCTACATTTCACTTGTACATAACAATGGGATTTGCAGAGTCTTTAATTCAGTTGGCACTCTTTGCAGACTGATTCTAGTTAATTTCGAATATATTTAAGCTGGATTTATGGCTGATTTTTGTCATATCTTTGAGTTGTTGTCCTCGTGCATAAATGGTTTCATGTCATCTTTCCAGTATATATACACTTGTCATTTTGACATATCTACATTCACCTAAAATATTTTAATTTGCTCTCTAGTTATAATTGGTGCACCCAGTTATGCAGACCCAAGCCAATCACAATTCCCCCTATGATTTTCATTCTAATAGAACAGCCAGGAGCAAGGACAGGTTTCAGCTGCACTATAGCAATGAGAAACACTCTCAGCCCTTGGCTTCAAGGACGATTGAACATTAAACCACAGTAGAGCATGTTACACAGGTCTTAGTCACTGAGGCAGAGGGAATTTTAGGATATTTAGCTAGCCTTGGGCCCATTATTCAACATTGATGTTGTTTTTATTGTCTTCTATTTCATCCATCCCATAATTCAACAATATATAGACCATTTGGATGATTAATCTGAAGTCTGAATCTGCAGGTAGACACTCATTGTGGTCATTGCTATGAATCCTAGAACACAGTCCTTTTCTTGGAGTTCTGTTCCCTACTTTCTCAATTGTGTATGCTGTAACCTCATACATGACCGTAATTGTTCTCTCCGAGGGCATAACATGGTAGTGTTTTCGTGTTTTTTCTGGACATCTCCCTTATGGTAAGGGCCACCTCCTTTCATACTTAGATGATCGAAATCATCTAATGGTAGGTCCCAACCATCATGCATATGAAGCCAAATGTACAACTAGGATGAGCAGCCACCAGCTCTGGTATGCACACTGGAAAAGTTTGTCATATAATTCCTCAGTTTCTCAAATGCTAGCCAACAGGTTTGTCCTCTATTCCAATATCTCCAAGTGACATCTTGGCACAGCATGCACCAAGACAAGTTGTCCTTATTCCATTTATCTTTCGAGAATTAGAAAGGTTTACTTTTCTCAGAAAGTGACATTGTCTAATTGCTCCTAGATTACTTGCCCTTTTCCCAAATTTTTTTTAAAAAGAAAAACTTTGCAGATTCAGCCCAGACCGTGTCCTTTTCAGTCCAATTGAGATCTGATAGCAGTCCTCCCTCCCCCCCTCACCCACCCACACACCGACACCAACACACACTCTTTTCCGAAACTTTGAGCTCCATGTGATATAAACCAAAGTCATAGCATGTAAGGTCAAAACTCTAACATAAGAATGTATACTTGAATTTCCTAGAGCTGGATTGAGGGAGATTATAGTGAAGCAGTGGTGTCAGGGTACAAAGGAAAAAGCAGGAGCAATTATTATAGTAGGGTCTGGGGCTTCAGTAAATTCCTCTAGATTATCCATTTTCCATGTAGACAAATTTGTGGCAGCTGAGATGGACCAAGTACTGCCAAGAAAAAAGAAGAGAAAAAGACTGACCAAGTTCAATGTGATTTCCCCAGCAAAGAGGACGTGTGGGGTCTGGGGCTGCTGTGTTTAGGCTTACAGATTTGAGCAGATTCTGTTAAAATATCATGTTCCCTTAATAGGATGTCCAGGTTTGATGGTGTTGATCTGGGGCTTCAGTGTTTAGGCAAAATGCATTAGGCTTTTTTTTGCAAAAATGGATAGGTTTGATCCAAGCGAATACCGACCGAACTTTTGACGTGTATTACATAAAGTTGCTGTTCTCATACCCAAAACCCTCACAATTCTAGAAGTTAAGTCTGTATCTAGTCCATCCTTCCTAGCATATTGCATAGTGACCATGAATATACATTTTTTTTGCAAACACATGCCCACTTCTTTCTAGAATCACTCAGAATTTCTTGAGTTGAAATTACTCCCTAATCCCTATTTTTTCAGTACAAGACAGGCTCAGGTGGGGAAGAGGGGAGGGAACATCAAGGTCCATCACCCAAGGCAACTAACATGGTGGTGGAGTGGTCACAATGTCATGAGACAAAAGGTGGGGCAAATGAGTTCTCCCAAAGAACAAATCCTATGAAATTGACAGACCCTGCAAGATTGGATCTCTGTACAACTACAGTTAAAGAGGGTTAGTGTGTCACATTCAGGGACAAACACAGGTTCTTCCTCTCTCTCTTTATCCACTAAAAAGATCACTTGCTCTTTTTCTCTTTCTTGTGTTTCCATTATTCATTTGGTGGGTCTGAGTAAAGGGATTTAAGATCTTATTATAAATGGGGAGCAAAGACAATCCCATTTGAAATGACCTTCTACCTTTTGATCTTATAGAGCTTTTAGAGGTGACAAGCTTTTCTATCCACTCCACAAGATCTTGTCGTTTTTTTTTTTGGGTTAAAACCCTAGTGTGATTACTGGGAAAAAATAATACACGATTTACGATTCTGCTTTGGAAGATGATTGATTTAGAATTTGTCGTTTTGTTTTGTTATCTTTCCAGGCCACAATATCATTAGCTTACCAACTGAATTTTGCTTCCACTGTTTGCCTTTAATTGTGATAAGGTTCCTCCATTATTTACCCAGTGCTTCCACCATTACTTCCATTCTAGTCTCCTAATTGTAGTTTTGAAATTCTCACTAAAAGTTCCTATTCCTAAAGCCAAACTCCCATCAGTCGGCTTTCATTAAAGGCAAGAACATCAGTAAAAATATTCTTTTCGGCACTGGCGGGCATCTCCCAGCTCCTTAGTGGAGCATACTCCCCTCCCAACACACACAATTTACAGAAGTTAATGGTGAAATTATCTTCTATCACTATTTCCATTTTTTTTTGTTCGGTGGTAATACATGCTTAGTATAAGTCAATGTATATATATATATATATATATATATATATATATAAAACAATCAAATTAAGTGGGAGGTGGCTTGAAAAGCTTTTTCTCCCACTTTTCTTTTTTTCTTAGAATTTTAAATTATTTAATTATCACTTAATCAATTATGTTTTAACACATATCTCATGTAACTACTCCTCTACTCACTAATTAACTATCACTAATTCAATTTTTTTTTTAAAAAAAATAGCCACTAATTTAAATTTTTTAGAAATATAGTTTCTAAAAATTTCTGTGCATCGAATGAGGTTGGGGGGAAGGAAATGTGTGCAATTTCTGTGCATCGAACGGGGCAATTCTAGTACACTTATATGTGCAACAAACATAAGATAAAGAAAAAATATTGTTTAAAAAAAAACACTTAAAAAGACATCACTTATGACCATGCCTAAGGCAAAAGACAAAAGAAAGAAGAGAAAAATTAGTTTTTACCTTTTAGGTGCATAACTAGTTTACCACTTCTTAAATTTGCGAGGATGGGTATGGAGTTTTCTGCAAAACCAGGAGTCCAGGAAGAAACGATTGGGGTTACTGTACTGATGGTGATCACCAACCAAACTGCACAGCATATGGTGATGATTGAGACTAGCTCTGTTTGGGTGGCAATTTCTGTTGCCAATGTGATTAATCTTTCTTTATTGACTCCACTTACTCTCAAACCAACCCTTTTTTACCACTTAATTAAGATAGAACCCACATCATTTTTTTGAGGGGTCCGAATCTACTGCTGTTAGCTTTTTAGCAGCAGGGGTTCTGTTCCTCAAAACGACTCTGTTTTACACCAAAATGTCATCATTTTATTAAATATAACAATGTTGTTTTGGTGTGAAATGGTGTCGAACTCGGGGAGAGAGAGAGAGAGTTATGGACTAATGCTAGGAATCCCAAATGGCTTTGGATCAAGTGGGTTTTGAGGTTTTTTTTTATTAATGGAACTCACTCATCTAAGGGTCTAATACTTATTTGATATTCGTTTGAGACCCCAAATTTAGGATCCATAGTATTTCCCATGTGTGTGTGTTTGTGTGTACATTTTTCTCATAAAATCTAGGTTCCCGTTAGACCCACCATCAAATAATGGCACATCGCAATATGAGAAAAAAGTAGTAGTTAATGAAAGAATATGAAGTATGTATGTCCACAACAAGCCACAAGCTTTCTAAATATGTCTATGGAAAACCACTTATTGATTTCAGGTGAATTATTTTCCTTAGAACCCACATACATACGAGTGCGCAGTTGTGACTTTTGACAACCCACCAGCCAGCTAGTTGCCCACATTGCTTAAACATAGTGGTCCATTTCCTCCCTTCTTACTTTCCTTTTTCTCATTGACCCTCCATTCATTCATGCATGCATAATACGTATACATGTATAAATTTTGTTTTTCTTCTCTCTCCACACGCTCGGATAAAGTTTGCATATATATATTTAAGTTTATGATAAATCGGATTCTTCTCGTCCCCTCGACCCCTCCACTGTCTTTTTTAGGTGAAGGTGAAGAGCTGCATTTTTCAAAATCAATCTATCAAATTCTCGAATAGCTGGACGTTCGAGGTTTAATGTACTTAGATAAAATTATTAACAAGAAGAAGATGATTTGAATTCGAAAATATTGGAGAATTCATATATTTTTTTTTCGTATTAGTATTTCACAAGGGGGAACAAAAAAATCACATCACCTCGTGAAGTTTGACTTAATGATAAGTCCCTTGTGGATTCATAGTTAGGTTCCACCAATACGTACGTGGTCTGACTTTGTCAATTCATATTGTAGTTACAACAGTGATTCCCACCTCTCTCTCTCTCTCTGACAAGATAACGTGAATAAAAAAAAGATATCATATTAAAGTTTTAAAGGGCCTCGTTGATTTACGAAAAATACCAAATAAAGTGAAAGCATAGTTTATTTCAAAATATATATGTGCGTGTGTCTTTATATACACACACTCACGTATAGTGCTTCTTTACTGTTGTAATATCTTCCCCCTCCCCCCTATCTCCCCAACCCTTTTGAACTCTGATATGATAGAATTTGATCTAAACTCTTTAATTGTTATGAATGAGAATTTGTTGGGTAATCAATGTAAAAGTTCTAATAAACTATGGATAGGTTTATTAGTGACCTAATCAAATAGAAAATAAATTGGAAGAGTTTTAATATACCATGAATAGGTATATTAGATATGTGATAGGAAACAATATTTTATCCCTATAAATAGGGTTAAAGTATTATGTCATCAGTTATCAGATGACCAATTTTTCTAGTGAATAATATATCAATGTAGATTTTTGGTCCATGGATGTATGTACGGTATATCAAGGTGGGTATGCTGTAGGGGTGCAACTCGGGCGGGTTGAGCTAGTTGAAAGGTCAACCCTAGGTATATAATCTCCAACTTTAACCCTAACCCGACCTCAACCCGAGTATTGCCCGAATTTAATTCGGGTGGACTTGGGTTGAATTCGGGCTGATTTCGGGTTAAAAATCGGGTTGGACTCAAGTTACTTAATTCATGTTGATAAAATAGGGAAATGGGAGGAGTGACAAGTAAGAGAGGGAGGCTGAGAGTCTAAGATGACTGACAATTGAGAGAGGGAGGAGTGACGAGTGAGAGAGGGATTTGAGAGTGATGAAGGCGCAAGTGTGAAGACTTGAAGTGAAGTGAAAGTCTGGACTCTGAAGAGTGAAGATAAATACTAACTTTAGTTAAATATATTTATATATATTTGAGGTCAATCCGATTTAATAATCGGGTTCAACCTGATTTTAATATTCGGGTTGAACCTGACAACCTAAGGCTTCAACCCGAGACTTGCCCGAATTCAATTCGAGTTGGGGTTTATTTGCTCAGGCTCAACTTAAGTATTAAAAATTCTAACCCAAGCCTTTTTTCCGGGTTGGGCTCGGGTTGAATTCAGGTTGGCACGCCCAAGTTGCACCCCTAGTATGCTGTATTGAACCACGTTATATATTTGTGTCATATTTTTATTGTTTTCCTATATTTGAATTCCTATCTTCCAACAAGTATTATTTGTGTTAATTATCCGCTATGTAAAACCAACGAATAGCTCATTGGGTTACGGCTATGAAGATCTCCAATTCTCTCCCAGAAAATTGGATGACCTATTTTTCCACCGAGCTAGAGGTACATGTCTTGGATCGACAAAAAACTCGGACAACCCTAACCGTTGAACAAAAAAAAAAAAAATCAAGTAAAAATTTTGTTTTAAAGGATTTAGGTGATGGAAGAATACATAAACTTGGTTATTTATGATATGAATTCAAGTAAACAATTATAAATACGTTAGGTATGAAGAAAATTACCTAGATTCAACAAAAACAGGACCATTGTTCCAACTCCTTCCTCTCCTCTCGTGGGTGAAGATGTCAAGCAGATTCTGCCCAACACCCCCCAACTGATGGTGGAAATGTTCAGCTTTTGCCAAAAGTAATGCATTACAGAATCAAAAATGTTTCTAGAGAATGATTATGATATCAAAAATCACGATTCAATTACTAAAAGTTACGATTCAATAAGATAAAGTCATCACTCGACTAAGTGAGATTACGGTAACAAATAGGGTCATTTGACATGTTAGTAGTCATTTTAACTTCTTTTGCGGTGACTTGACTCTAATCGGGTCGTAATTAATTTATATAATAAGTGAGTTAGGAGTTATGACTAGTTTTTTTTTTTAAATATTGTAACTTAATTTATATTAAATTATAACTAATCTATATTGAGTTGTAGTGTTGGATAGGTATTAGACATGTTTATCGTGTCGGGTGTTAGCGGGTTTGTGTTGAAAAATATTTTATCTATACTCTATTTATTTATTAATTCGTGTCTAACGAGTCGTGTCATATCGGGTTCGTGTCGTGTATGAATTGTATATATAACTGGTATATAAACGAACCATATCATATATTTCTTTTAATCGACTTTTTTCATACCAGATTTGTTTACTAATCGTATTGTGTCGGGTCCTGACATTTACGAAACAGGTGATTTGATGACAACTCAAATTCTTTAATTTCTTATTGTATTAACAAATCGTGTTATATTTTAACGCTCTTATTCACTGAAACCTCATTAACATGAAAGTGATATTACTGTCTGAACTTTGAGAGGAAAAAAATCGAAATAGAAAAACTGTCAGAGTAAAATCCAAGAGAGCCCAACCCGTGTAGGCAGAGAGCAGGGTGAGATCAGATAAATCTATACGGAAGGAAACGCCAAACTCCCCCCTTGGGAAACGCTTTCCTGGCAACAATAGAAAAGACAAGATAGCTTGGAAAGTTTCCTAATTCATCCATTCTATAAGCCCTTGTCTTGTAATTAAGTCCTTCATATGTCCTTCCCTGCAAATATAATCTTTTCCGCACACCTTGTGTGTAATAGGCACAAAAAAGTAAGATTGATATGAGTTTATATTGAGCCTATTTGGAATCGAATTTTTTTAGGGGAAAAATTGGGATTTGAAAAGTTTCGTAAAAAAGTCAGGGTTAAAATATTTTTTAAAGTCGTTTGAGGTGTTTTGTAAAAAGTTTGAAAAGTCACTTTGAATTGATTTTCTAGTTTTTTTTTGTCTTTTTTGTGTCAAAATAAAAAAATAATTATATGTATATGTAGATTATACATAATAGTTCTCAAAATATGAATTTTAATTTTTTTTAGGTCACTAATAATATTTTATAAATATAATAAACTAAAAAGTTAAGTGGGATTAGTCATAAAACTTCAAAAAATCGAAAGAAAAACTCATAAAATTAGTTTCTTGAATTTGTCTAAATAAGTATATTTGAGTCCAAAAAACTGTTGCATAAGTTGGTAAAAAAACACAAGGTCTAAACGGCCTTGTTATTCTAAAATCCTTAAAAAAATATGTATTTAATCTAGCTCCAAACATATCCAATTATACTTTTTTTTCCACTATTTATAAGTGGGTACCCTATTCATACATGATGAGTGATCAATATTCAATAAAATTGAGTGAAAATATAATGGAAAGAAATCTAAATCCAAAAAAGTTAGACAACTCTAAGTTTTCAATTTTTTATGGGAAAAGTTTGGGCCATTGCTTAAACTCCACATGTATATTTTTATATACAATTGGTCCTAAACCTAGATGGAAAAACAAAAAATTATATTAGGTAGATAATCCAAGTGGTAATAGAAACGATTTATAAATTCAGACGTCTTGAATTTGAATCTTAACAATTCCTTGGAATTAGGTCATGAAGAATATATCCCTCATGAATATCCTAGTCCCAGCGTAGATGATTTGTCTTTAACTAGACCAGATAAGAGATTAATCGAGGTGTGTATAAATTAGTCCGGACACCCGATCAATCCATTGGGTTTGAGTGGTTAACTAATTTGTTCATTATATAGGCCCCTAGTTTGTAATAAAGTCCTTCATTGCAAATAATATTTTCTGCACATCTATGCGTGTTAGAGGCACAAGCGAAGACACCTATAAGATTCCAATTTTCGTTCACCGATTTCCCCAATGAACGGCTTTGGCTTTTCTTTCATCACACCCCTCAAACTTACTCCTCTCTCTGTCTCTCTCTCTCTTCTTCTTCTCAGTCGACTCTTTCACCTTTCAGGTTCATGCAATGGGTATTGACAGTGGTTTCACAAACAAACTTCCAATGTCTCAACAGCCCAAAAATGACCACAAAGATGAGCAAAAGCCTCTAATTTTTGATGCCTCTGTGCTTCGTCATGAATCCAACATACCAACCCAGTTCATATGGCCAGACCACGAGAAGCCTGGCGCTACAGCACCAGAACTTCCGGTACCTCTCGTCGACTTAGGAGGATACCTCTCCGGCGACCCTGTGGCGGCCATGGAAGCCTCTAGCCTCGTCGGCGAGGCTTGTCGAAAGCACGGTTTCTTTCTGGTAGTCAATCATGGTGTCGACGCCGGTCTCATTTCCGATGCTCATCGGTATATGGACTCGTTCTTTGACCTGCCACTTTGTGAAAAGCAAAAGGCTCAGAGGAAGGCTGGTGAGCATTGTGGATATGCTAGTAGCTTCACTGGAAGGTTCTCCTCGAAGCTTCCATGGAAAGAGACACTTTCTTTCAGATACTCTGCAGATACAAACTCCTCCCATGTTGTTGAAGAGTATTTGGGAAACACAATGGGTCAAGATTTCTTACAATTCGGGTACCAAAAACATTACCATTTCACTCATTTTTCTTACCCGGATCAAAATTTCGTTTCAGCACATAACGATGGTTAAATTAAAAACGTTTCGAAAACATTAATCAAGTGTCGGAAAACACATCGATCAAAACTTCTTGAAACATAAAACTAGTAATATTCAATCACTAAATTGTTCTGTTTTTTGCTAAAAAAAAAAAAGATTCTTTTAGAAAGGTAAAACTTTTTCTCGAGAGGACAACTTGCTTAGTTTTAGGTAGACATCGAAACATCTTGAAACATAAAACTAGTGATATTCAATCACTGATTTGTTATGTTTTCCACAAAAATACGCTACGTTTTGAATTTTTTTTTTTTTTTTTAATGGTATCTAACATTTATTTTGTTTGCATATATAGGAGAGTTTACCAGCACTATTGCAATGCAATGAGTAGGCTTTCTCTTGGGATCATGGAGCTCTTGGGGATAAGCCTTGGTGTAAGCAGAGTCCACTTCAAGGAGTTTTTCGAAGAGAATGATTCGATAATGAGACTCAACTACTATCCACCATGCCAGAAACCAGAACTCACACTAGGAACAGGGCCCCATTGTGATCCCACATCGTTAACAATCCTCCACCAAGACACTGTTGGTGGTCTTCAAGTGTTCGTGGACAATGAATGGAGGTCAATTGGTCCCAATTTCAACGCTTTTGTTGTTAACATAGGCGACACTTTCATGGTAAGAATTTTTTTTTTTTCAACGGTTAGGTATTTTTGGGTCAGTGGTCCAGTCAAAAGATAGGTCATCTATGTCAAGAATTAGAGTATTTATGCAGGATGAATTCCTCATGACCGGACCCCAAAAGATTTCTAAGATTTAAATTCAAAACGTCTGAATTTACAATTCGTCTCTATTATCACTTGAATTATTTTTTAGGGTTCTTTCATGGTAAAATACATGTATATATAATATCAAAAAATATATTCAAACTTTTTATTATTAACTGACAATAAAAAGTTTAGGTATCGTTTCATAAAGTTTTTTTCTAAATAAATTTTTGGTTTTTTACTTACTTTTTCTAAGTAGTGTCCATTTTTACAAATTTTTAACACTTTCATGGTAAGATAAATAATATTAAATATATATCCTAATATTATTTTGGGTAATAACTTAATTACCGTTTTGTAACTTTTTTTTTGTTTCAATTTTTCTTCGGTGTTTTAATTGCTTCTTTTAACTGTTCATCGGATTTGCTTTCTTTCTCTAACCTTAGTCACATGATAAGATAATACCCATATGCACATAAAAAAGGGTATCATTAACATAATATGGTGTATTTATAATCCTATGCTTTTTTTTTTTTTTTTCAACGGTGAGGGTATTCAGGCCAACTTACACGCGCCACGACTAATTTTTTCTCCGATTCGATTAAAAATAAGTCATCTACGTCGGGACTAAGGTATTCGTGAGGGATTTATCCTTCATGACCTAATCCCAAGAATTGCCAAATATTACTATACTTTTACTTAGTTGGATGTAATGTTCATTAAACTTTGTGGGGTTTGTTTTTTCAGGCTCTTGCAAATGGAAGATACAAAAGTTGCCTGCACAGAGCTGTGGTAAACAATAAAACTCCTAGGAAGTCTCTTGCTTTCTTTTTGTGCCCAAAGAAGGATAAGGTGGTGAGCCCACCATCTGAATTGGTGGACACCAAGAACCCTAGAATATATCCAGACTTCACATGGCCGACCCTACTCGAGTTCACTCAGAAACATTACAGAGCCGACATGAATACCCTCCAAAGTTTCTCAAATTGGCTTCAACAGAAACCAGCTGAAGTCCTATAAGAACCTGCCGGCCAGTGCCCGATGACGACGACGACGACGTTGAGAGGAGGAGAGAGAGAAGCAACTGGGGGAGGGAGGGAAGAGAGAGATGGGTATGAATTTGTACTATGTTAGGAGAGAGAGGCAACTGGGGAGGGAGGGAAAGGAAGAGAGAGATGGGTATGAATTTGTTCCATGTTTGGAGGAAGACAGATGCTTAATTGAAGGGAAGGCCACTTTTTACTCCCTTTTTTTTCCCAGTATTTAGGAGGTAAGTAAAGATAGAAGAGATAGAAGGAAGAAATGAATAAAAAGCAATTTTCATAATTTCCTTTGATTATAGACATATTATCAATAGCATTACCTCTCTACTTGTACATTGCAATTTGGGTTGTCAACCACATCCACTCGTGTATGGACTTTAAGAACGCTTTTATCCTAGTCTTCCAATGGGTACAGTTGGTTCCATCAAATAAAAGCTGTCTCGTAACAGTGTCTAGCTCTTTCTTTTCGAGAGTTCATTAATAACTATCACCACATTTCATACTATGTGATATGGTCAAAAGCAAGTCAAACGAATTGAGGGTAGGGCATCTAATGTGTCAAAGAGGCCGCATCTGATATGGGGAGACCCGTGTTCTATTCATATAGTTCTACGAAATTGGATTACATGCACATGAGACAAATCAATATGACATGATCTAAATATGACATGATTGGATTCGAATTGACACCTACAACGATATTTGCTTGTTTCCTAAAAGATTAAAATGAGAAAAAAATTTCACAATATCTCACAAATGCTGGTAACAGAAAGGAAGAGGGTAGTTTTCTTTGCAAGTTATAATTTTATACCTAACCTTCATGTTGTATGTACTCTAAAAATATCCTCAAAGAAATAAGGGTAGCCTATAAACACAATACCATAATCAAATACATGATCGTAAACTTGTAAACGAGTTCAAATCTCAAAGTCACATAAAACACGGGTTTAACCGCACGTGATTTGGGAATGATTGTATGCATCATAAATTTATGTCAAATCATAGCCCCGAGTTTGAAGGATGCATAACCGAAAGAATTTGTGGTAAAAGAGAAAGAAAGAAAAAATCTGCTTCACTTTTTTGAAGTTTTTGGAATCTACTGTGGATTGAGTTGAGATTTATGCTCCAAAATACTTCCACCAAGAAAATATAAAAATATGGGCCCCCCACCTATTGAATAATATCATAAGAATAGGAACTAGAATCCATTGAGGATTGACACAGCTTTCATTGTAAATGATTCTTCTGCCAGTGTTTTTGGTTTTATTCTTGGCATTAGTTTATATCTGGAGATTTGGACTGTCTTGTTAGTAATATATATATAGTATGCCAAGAAACACATACGACATTGTCCTGTGCTTGTCCTTAAATGCTGCAACATTCTTCCTATGATATTATATCACCTCATACACAAATTTGAAAATGTGGTGTTTTTTTGTTCAATTTCTGACGTAATTGTGAGCTCACCCCCATGTCCTTATTCTAACCTAGTTAACTCGACGAGACTCGACCGATTCGACTCAAGTGAGTTACCTATACTCAAGTCATAAGCCAAAGCCAAATTGATGATTAGTCTAATGTAGGAATTCTCAACAAAACAAGGTTAAAGTTTACAAATAAGTTTAGTATGAGGACAGTAAGGCCTACCTATTTGTTGCTAGGTACTAGCAACTAGTAATTGAGTTCAAAGCCCTTGTAGCTGTATGAGTTTTTCTAATTAAAGAAAGCCAAGTTGATGATTTTTCAAATGTAGGAATTCTCAAAGTTAGTTCAAGTGATAATAAGGACGAGTTGTAAACTTAAATATCTTGAATTCGAATTTTGACAATCTCTTGGAGCCAGACCATGATTCCCTAGTCTCGGGTGGATGATCTATATTTGACCAGACTGGAGAGGGGATTAATCGAAGTATGTATAAACTGACTCGGACATCCTTGATCGGTTGAAAAAAAAAACAATGTAAGAATTCTCAACAAAACGAGTTTAAAGATTGCAGACCAATAGGAGGACACTAAGGCCTACAAGCACTAGGGAGTAATTTCAAAGTCCTTAATAGTTTTGAGACTTGAATGTATCAAAAAATACCTTAAATTCCTCTAAATTTTTTTTGGTTTAGAAGTGGAATTCGTCAAAATAGAACCTTGGAAGATTGAAACATAAAAAATCAATCCCTGACTTCTTGATTTGTAAAAGAGTAATTATTCAGGCCTAATTTGTTAATTTAATTCACTATAATTGTCAGATTAAAAATGGACTTCATCTAGTATTAAAACTTATTGTTGTTTTAACGGTTGCATTGAATTAGGTCAATAGGTTAAATCCAACTAACATTTATGTCTATAAAATCTTGAGAGAATCAAGAATAACCAATTACGTTATGCTCAATTGGTTAGCTAGAGTGTTGAATTGTCGAACAAGTCCCACATCGATCGGTGATAAAAGGGTATTGGGCCATATAAGCGAGCTGGTCACTCCACCTATTAGGTACACCTTTTGAATTGAAAATCCATACCCAACAAGTAGTATCAGAGTCATAACCCAAATTATCGTGTGGATTAGCTCCTTGTGTATGATGAAATAACAGTGATGATCATTCATTGTGAGCCTCATTCGAGAGAGAGTTATTGAGATATCAAACAAGTCTCACATCAATTAATAATAAGAGATCTTAGACCATATAAGAGATCAAATCACTCCACGTGCCGACTGCGCCAATAAGCTAAGAACTCATGGGCAAGAAGAGTTGGTTGTATGGGATGCGGTTAAAGGTGAGCCAACTCGGAAGGGAGTACGGAACAGGGGAATGGTGGGAAGTGGGAACCAACCATCCGCCACAAGTAAGGACAAAGATTAGTCCCTTTCCCGTACTCCATTCAAAAAGGCCCGCTTCACGTGCCAACATTTGTTCTTTGTTTTAACTTTTAACTCTCCTTTCTCTCTCAACCTTCCCAACTTACATGTGTCTGTCTATGTTTTTTTTTTTTTTCCTCTATGATATATAAAACGACACTTCTTAGGATTGTGACATTGATTTCACCTGTCCTACACCCTCTCCTTCATCTCTACCACTCCTTTGTTTTTGGCTCTTGTCATTCCTACCATTGCAACCTCTCATTAAAAATTGATTGCAATGACTGTTACGCAATCACATCAATACTTCTAATGCATGACAGAGGGAATGAAAAACAAGATTGATGATACACAAAATTGTCTCGTACAAGATCAACAGTCAAGTATGTGAAAATGTGTAATTAATGGACAATAAATAAAGCAATCAATGGTAAATCAGTAAATACTGAGTCAACACACAGATATATAGTGGTTCGGTCCAGGTGACCTACTCCACTCTCAGAAACGGCAACGGTGACCGGTGGCTCTTTATTGATGAATAGAGTAAAAGAGAGAAAAGGCTCCGGGAGAGGTACAATAGTTAGGAGAGAAAAATTATGTGTGTAGATGTAGAGGGGTGTGTTGAGAGATCTCAATGTGTCCTCTCTCATGTGGAGAAAGCTTACAATTTATAGGTGAGGTGAGGCGGTGAGGTGAGCCAGTGACATGAGGGAGATGACACTACTTCTTCGGGGATGATAATTACAAAAGGTAAGTACAATTAATGTAGGATTGATTTTTCGGAGTGTGTATCCCGATAATCTCTCTCCCACGTGCTCTTAGGCTCTTCGGATCTTGGACTGGACCGGATTGGTGGACTGGGCATGGACTGCCTTTTAGCTGACTTGGGCTTGCTTGATTTATTGGGCATGTTCCCAGTTAGATTTGGGCTCATCAAAGATTAAACAACAGAAACTTTAATCTGTTGATTATTACAATAATATCATATTAAAAGTCGTCAAGAATCTTGTTGATTCACGAAGAATATCAAATCAATTGGAAGAAAGAGAATTCGTCTCTCAGTTTATTTCAAAATAATCTAAAGCTATTGAATTTAGTTTTTCAACACAATATAAATACGAAACCTTAATGGTCCTAAATGACTAGAAAATCTAAGTAAATAAGTAATAATACGAAAATATCCCAAACAAAGAAATAAAATAAAAAAGTGCATAAAAAGCGTCCTAAACGTCTTTTTTAACTTAAAAATGATAGGTTGAAAAACATATTTCAATCTTGCTCAGGTCGTCGAAAGCTTTCCAAAATGGAGTTTTTTGAAATTTTCTGACACTGTCGCTCAAAATCAGCCTTGATTGACGCTCAATCAATGTTGCTTTCGATGTTCTTAATCTGTCATGTACGTGCAGCATCAACTTCCCGATACTGATACATTCTATTTATCGGTATGAATAGAAATCACAAGTGTAATGGTATTACATTCGATAAATGGTGTAGCTTGGGTTATTTCAGGTGGCATCCAAAAGTTCCACTCTTACTTTTCGAATCCTCTTCAAATCAAAACAAAAAAAGAAAACAAACATTCAGGTACACATATACTTATCTTTTTATTAAGTTTGTAACCAATTTACCCATTTGCACCTAATCTAGTGATAACAGTACAAAATGTGGCCTCACACACAATTAATATATCATTATCAGTATGGATTATTCCTAGTATAGATCAGAGACAGCATAGCAAAGCAAATGGGCTATTACTAAAACCTATCATGCTCCAAACCCTAAAGTTTTATAATTTGCTTGTCTTGATTTTATAATAGGAACCCATCACCAAAATGATCAATGGATGGTTGATCTTGGTGTAAACAGATAGAGGGTGATTCATGGGAGTATAGGGTTATACCTCAACCTATTTTGATATTATTTTCTTTGTTTCAACTTCTCCTTTATTTGTGGGGTGTGACACAATTTATAACAAATCTTTTGCCCACCTGCGACTAAAATCTGGATTTTGATTTCTTTCGGTATATTTTTCATAATGTTAGTTGCTTGTTATGAATTGAAGTCGGAGCCACCTTGTATAAGTGGCGTTTTCGATCAATACACGATAAATAATTTACGATTTAAAAAAAAAAAATATACTGGAGGAGATCTAAATATCTCAACAACACGACATTTTGCCAACCTTAAACAGGAAAGCAAATTAGAATCTCCACAAAACTACTATAAATGAACTCTAAGTAATTAGGGTTAGCTGTCATCTCTCATGCCAAAGAACATCCAATGCATACTGTCCACCATTACCTTAATTACTTTTTAATCTGATGAAACAGAATGCCTAGCTATACTATTTTGGGTTCTAGCTAATTGGTCATAGCACAGCAATTAATAAGCAACACTCTTAACAGCTGTAGAGGATTTTTTGGGCATGGGAGATTTTGTTCCTTCATGGGGCCAATGCACATGAAGGGTCTGGCCCCCTATATTCTTGATTTGCTTCTTTTATACAAGGAAACATTGTCTTATTTTGTTGAAAAGATCAGGACAAATATTTCTTGTTTGTAATGATAATTGTGAGAATATTAAACAAAACGATAGCTATGTAACAATTATAATTATTTTTTTTTCAACGGTCACGAGTGTCTGAGGCAGCTTATATGCATCTCGACTAATCTTCTTCCCGGTCTGGTCAAAAACAGATCATCCACGCTAGAACTAGGGTATTCGAAGTTTAGACGTCTGAATTTACAACTCGTTCCTATTATCATTTGAGATCATTATTATAAAAAAAAAACAACAAAACTATATACAAATAGCCTACTCTATGTTCATAAAAAAAAAAAGGCATCCTCTTAATGTATTATTCACTTAAAAAACGACACAAACAAATCTATCCCATCACCAACTTTGATTTTTTTATTTCTTTCATATTTTGGTTTGGATTGGAGGCTCTATCTATAGCAGTAGCTGTTGGGTCTAACCCATTTGATATGTTTGCCGCTTCAATTAAAGCATGGAAGTCTAACCCGTCTGAGTATTCCAGTAGTTTGAAGTTGACTATGGGACAACTCGAAAACATGGATTTGACACTTTTTGGTGACTCTTGCAACTTACCCGATTCTCGTGATTAGTAGATGATTGCAAGTATGGAGCCTATAAGTTTAATTGTAGCTTTGTGTTGACAAAGTTACTCGTCATAAACAAATATGTATTTCTTATATGATGGTAGGGTCTTGGTAATAAAAGATTGTCTTAGCCGCGTTGTTTTTGGATCTTATGGTTATAAATACAGTAAATTATTTAGGGTATCTTCCAATATTCAAACTTGACAACTCAAGTTAATAACTGTGGGTTATTTATATTCTTAATTACCTTTATTTTTCATAACTGGAATTTTAAATAATAATATCCAATTGCCAAGATTACTTGTAAAAGGATTAGGTAGCATATGGTTTGGTGATCAAGTTGGCAATTCAAAGCTAGTGACTAGTCAAGCTCAAGCATGTGATGACAAAGAGAGCATGAATCAGATCAAGTTGGGATTCCTGGTTTGTTATACATAATTAGTAATTTTTCTACCTAACATCCTCTTCCATAACCATAATTACATGCCAGGATGTAGAATATAAACACCATTTAATTAATATATAAACTCCATTTAATTAATCTAATTACAAAATCTAATCTCTTCTGTTTGTTTGTTTGTCTTCTTCTTCCACCAATTTTATTTTTGATAAGGAAATGTGTATGCAGCCATATTAATATCAGCAGGTAAGGCCAAGAAATGCTCACAAAGCATTCATTCATGCACTCCTCATATCTCTTATCCTCTCAAGAAGTATTGCTAGTTGCCTTCAATCTTATTTTAAGATTTTTTAAAATGGCTAGGCTTTGAGGTAGCCACGTACCTACTACAAATATAAGAAAATTGGTGAAAATTAGGACTGATAATTCTTAATACAATCTATCAATTCATTATGCACAACGTAAATTATTATCCTCGGGCATGGATTTAGTTTAATGTTTTCGGATTATAACCTGGTCGATAGTTATACATGTTTAATAAATGTGGTAACAAGAAAAGGGTTATATATACAAAATGAGCCCAATCTCATACAATTATACATGATCTAGATACGGGTGACACAAACTCGCTTGATACAACACAAATCTGATTATATATGGTTACGAGTAAGTTATGTGTTGCTAATCACAAAATAGAATTCTGATACTGTCTCACATAAACTTTTTCGTAGTTCTCCCTCTAAGGTGAGACAAGGGAACATAATGGTCCACCATCACGGGGAATATCAAAGCCCCGAACTCCGTAGTAAGGCACATGTTCGAAAAAAGGATTGAAGTCCAAGAGCATAGGGCCAAGTTATTAGAATAATGGGCTTCGAGTCATTAAGATCCAATAAAATTCAATTCAGTTCAACTCAACTCAACTCAATAAAGACTTAATCTCAACTATTTAGAGATTTAGATCCAGTAAAAGTGGACTCGACATCAAAAGGCCCATAGGATTGCCAGCACTGGGCCCTAGAATAGAAAGCTCCTAATTAGAGTTAAGTCGGGTGGTATAAGATTGCCCCACCAAATTCAAACTGGACCAACTATATGAGGCCCAAATAACGATCTAGTTACTTAGAAAACCAATCAGTCCAATTACTTGGTTTCATAAATTTATCGCAATTTGGCAAAGAGAATAATTTGGGCCCAATGTGGCCCCAAAATTATAACTAATAACATGGATTTAAAAAACTAGACTTGATAATTACAATTTTTGATTTCACTGTAAGTCCCAGCATTTATTGGGACCCACTACCTATTCAATAATTGTGATTATCAAGTCTATTTTGTAAGTCCATGAAGCCAAGCTTGAAATGAAATTCTAAGTTCGACCAATCAGAACCAAACATAAAAAGGAAACAAAACTACATAGCCACGTAAGTCGTCATTCGACTAAACATGTTCAATATTTTATATATATTTTTAGGTCGAAACAATTAAACATATATATAAAATTACTACATATTTTATATATATTCTTCGTCATGTGTAGTAATTTTCATTGCGTTGTCACCGCAATAATTTAAGCTCAAACAACATTATATTAATAACTCGAGATACATACATTATTGGTGCAAGCGACAAACTAAAGAAAAACAAAGGAGGGAAATTACGAAAGGAGAAGAAAAGCAAAGGCATCACTTTCCTCCATCTTTTTGGATCTTTAACATCATTAAGAAATTGTGCAGTTGCTACAGTATCAGTTGATGTTAATTTATTGAATTTTATGTTTGTCCCTTTTTAAAAATGTTCTTAAAAATCTGACTTGATCGAATAGGTCTTGAGAGGGCGGTGCTCTGACCGATTGAACTACAATCCTAGGAAAATGAGGGGCAAACGTCTAAAGTTCGGTGGTGTAGGTTACCCCCAAGATTTCTAAAATTTCAGTCAATTAATAACTATTTAATTTTATTTTATAACATTTCAAACAAAACAAAGTATCCACAAATTATTGCTAGCTGCAACAATAGGAACCCTAGCAAAGTGGCCATAAAATGGAAAATGAACATGCTTAGAGCAACCATGAAATCTAGCACAAACCTTACATAACCGATTGAGTAATTTGCTTAAAATGCTTTTCCCACACATCACTTGGACACATAATCTAAGATAATCGACATAGAATATGGTCATTGTACATTTATAAACGTAACAAGAGAATTATGCAAACAACGAGTTTCGAATTGAAGCCAACAACGAGACTTGAATCTAATGCTTCAACGAACAAAGCCCTAAAACAAACTTTTCCCTATAGATCTCGCATGTCACCTTACTCGATTAGGGCCTTTAGAAGACTAAATAAATGGTCGAGGAAGTGGTAAGTGACAAGAATACATACCAACGTAATTTCTATCTGTTATGAATGGGTGTTTACTGAATAAACCGTGATGATGCCAGACTTCTCGCAAAGGGTAATTATCGAGAAGATGAAGGTGCCGAAACCAAACCTAAGTATTGTGACATGGTTGCAACTTTTCATAAACACATTGAGCCTTTTCAAACTTAGCATGAACTGTAATTTTCTGGGCAAAAGGTACCTTATGCCAATGTGGTGAATAACGAGAGTCCCATCCCATGTATTCAGTAACTACATTCCCTACAAATATATAGATAAAAGTGGGGAATAAATGACTAGAACACTGTGGAAGTTATACTTAATCTTCCCTCCCACAAAATGGAAAAGAGAGAGAGAAGATTATAAATTTCATTATTATACGGTGTTATATATCCGCTTCAAAATACTTAGAGTATGCAAAAAATAGAAAGAGATAGACTAGAAACAACAGTTGTTGCTCATGAAAAGGACATATATATTGTAAATAAATGCTATCTTTAAAGCAAATAATATACAGAAATTATTATAAAATATTGTAACACTGCAGCTTCCATGCACCAGTCTACTTGGTGACAATTTGGGTCAACACAAAGGCAATATGCAACCACTCCCTTCAGTTTATTTTTTGAACAAAATACATCTAAACCAATTCAACAGTATCTTATCTTCTTTTACAGTGAGTGGAGGATAGTTATAAGCGAAAACCGAAAGATCAATAACCTGTTACTCTACTATATATACCATATCCGAGAACATCATGTAATGCATAAGCAACTGCGGTGCATATAAGTCTAGGAGTTAATTGACTTAAAAAAGGGTTATCGTTCAGTTAATATAGAATAGCCTAGCTTGAGAGTTGATGCCACACAATCCCACAGCATATGGGACCACAAAAACAATATAAAGAGGGAAATTAGAGCTGCTGTTTAAGGTTTAGGGAGGTTGGTAGAAAATCTCTAATTCGCCCGTGCTATATTGTTTCAAGATTAATCGCTTACATAGCAGTGTGGCCTTTCTTAGAGGCAGTTCCACTTTTCTTTGGACACCGGCACATAGACAAGCTGCATATATCTAATGTTTTATATGTATATGTTAAATGTTGTATTCACTCAATAGATTTGGCAATTCAATTTAAGCACTTTTCCTTGCTGCAACTCTTCTTCTGATAGTTTTTTTTTTTTTTTTTTACTTTGGGATAAAAGTTTGGAAGCAAATGAAGAATCTAATTAGAATTGCTGCAAAGATCAACAGCAACAAGTATGCATAGTCACATGGAATTGACTAACTTGCATTATAGCTAAGAAGATATATATTAATCAATTAAAGAGGAGTTAAAGCATATTGGAAGGCACATAACATTTTAACAACCAGATTAGATACCGGTTTCTAGTAATAAACAGTGATCGTCAACTCAACTTACACATGACTGAATCATGAAATGAGTGCTACCATGTGAGTCACAATGTGCATCACTTCTAAGTAGTCAATGTAACAGTGATGCTACTTGTCAATGATAATGCGATAATATCTACTAAGTATACAAGTCATTTGAATAGATTAAGCTGGACCGTAAGAAATCACAATCACAGTACTCCTAAGCTAAGCCATAACTCATAATCACATGAAACCATGGCACAAGATATATATTGTGAAAATCACCAACAACATTCCGTAGGATGAACCATAAAAATTTCAAACAGTTTAAGTTTCATTTCAGTACCTAAAAATTCAAACCTGGAACAGGGAAAACCCATAAGAAACTCCCTTTGCGTATTCAACTTCAAACAGATCACAATGAGGCTAAGATTGGTCTTCAAAAGGTAGTCATGCTGTTATTTTGAAACTTCACTAAACATTACTAACCACAGTCAGTTTTTGTTTCAGTGCAGAAAGGTCAACACAAGACAAATCACTGACCTGCAAGGATGATCCACAAAACGAGTTAAATATATCTGTAATAATGTAAAAAATCTATGAGCTACACGGAAACCCTAAACCTAGAAGTAAGAATTACTTGTTTACAATACCTCTGAATGAATTGTGTGAAGCAACTTTTCGTTTGCTTTTGTGGAAATACAACTAACAACAGTAAACCCTTCTTCAAGCAGTACTTCCAACACTCTTGAGATGGGAAAATCATCCTCTTTGAAGCCACAGCTGATTAAAACCTCCAAGCCACCACTGCATGGGCTCAAATTGACACACACAGGAGAGCCACTATTGGAGCTTTCGTTTCCATTATCAACATCATTTGTATTAAGCATCTTGTTCAGCTTGTCTCTCTTGATACCCAATTCCTTGATGTTCCTCTCCATGTGTTTTATATAGTTCAGAGTTTCATGAATGTGATCTGAGGTAGAACGCCTTCCCTGAAACACCATCAACCATGAGGCCTAATTTTTCACACCCATATACAATTTTACCTCATGTTTTTGTGTGTGTGTGTGTGTGTGTGTGTGAGAGAGAGAGAGAGAGAGAGAGAGAGAGAGAGAGAGAGAGAGAGAGAGAGAGAGAGAGAGAGAGAGAGAGAGAGAGAGAGAGAGAGAGAGAGAGATGTAGAAGAAAGAAAGAATTTAGGGAAACATTGACACCCATGATCTCTTGGCATAATTCTACTTATATAAGGACTTAAGGAGTTTCACTAACAAAAAAAATGAGGAAAGGAAGAGAAATACAGTTTCCACCTTGATGTATTCAAGAGGGAGAAGTGAACGAAGAGATGCATAAAGATTATTCATTTCCTCCCTTCTTTTCCTTTCAATATCTCTATGCATAATTCTTTTCTTCTTGACATGATCATTAGTATTCTTATCGGCTCGCAGACTTTCTTCCATGTTGGAGTTGTTAAGATCACTGCTTCCCACTGAATCATGACCGATCATGCTGAGATTTTGTTGGATTTGGGTTTGTTGGTCAGGATTAGAAGGGATCTGAAACACCATCTCATGGCTTTGTTGGAAAGGAAACATTGTATAAAGATTATCCAAGTTTCAATTAATAAGCTTTTTCTGATCTATCAATGGAAGGTGATAAAGAAGGAGATACGTTTGTTAGGGTTTGAGATCTTCAAGGGGCCTCAAATGCTGAGATTCCCTTCAATTTCTTCATAAACAATGTTGTAGGAGTACTGACCTCACCAGCCATATTTTTTAAAGCTTGCTTATGGGAACTGTTGTTATGTACAAATCCAACCCCACCTATCTACGTTCACACTTCTAGGTAGACCAGCCTTCTTTGGAAATTTGGTGACATAAGAGTCATTCTACTATGTGTTTTTTGAATTCATGAATACAACACAAAACTCTGGATCACTATAAGAAATGAGGGATTTATTGATACTTATATTAAATGTCACCTTAAAAGCTGGCAAATTCCTACATTTACAGTATTTTCCAAATTATCAATATAAAAAAGCATTGGGCCGATATTACGGTGAGGGCGATCGATGAAGAATTTATTTTTAATGTTTTTGTTTTAGTGCGTCAATTAAACTTAGGGTTTTTGGAATAACAAAGACTCAAATTAATTACATATAGATTTACATCTCGTCCCAACTTGAGTGGGATATGGTGGAGCAATATTACACCTAGAAAATCTCCAAAGCTGACCATATATATTTTCATACCATTTGAGTTCAATGGGCTGTCCTGACTTGGTAAGGGTAGATGAAGTGTATATTAATTTTAGGAGTTGTCTATGGTACAAAAAAAAATGGTACCGTACAAATATTTATCACATTTGTAGCTTTTTTTACAAATAATGAGTGTTTTTATCACTATTGTGGTATTGAAAAAGAGTGATAAAAATAGTTATTACAACAGTAATAAAAACACCCACAACAATAGTAAAAACATCCACAAATATGATAGATCATTCACAAAAGTGATAATTTTTTTTGTACAAAAAAAATAGTAAAAATAGTTATTATAACAGTGGTAAACACACACACACAAGTGGTAAATCACCCACAAAAAGTGATAAATTTTTTTGTTGTAAAATAACTGCAAAAATTATAAAAGTACTTATTAAAATAATAAATTTTAAAAGTAAGATACCCATGAGCCAATAATTGGATATGGTTTTAAAATACTTATTAAAATAAATTTTAAAAATGCTTATTAAAATATAAATCTTAATTCTATATTGGATATGGTTTTAAACCAATAATTGCATGAATATGTTAAATAATGATTGGAAATGTGTAGGACCTTTCTCATGAATGATAACTTGTCAGCATGGGGTCTATTTTTGTTTTTCTGAGACAAATCTTTCATGTTGCCTGGAGGATATATGTAAAATATATCAACCTTAAATTCATAACATGAATTTCCCTAGAAAATATGAAAGTAAATTATTTAAAATATTATTCTCGAATATTATTGGTTGCCCAAAATATTAAAGCTTTATATGATATACCAAAACCCTAATCCTCTACAGACTACAAATAAGGAATTTGAAATCTAACTAAAATAAAACTGTTTTTCTTTTGGACTCTTAAAGAATATTTAACCTAGCAACATATTATATGAGCCTTTTATCATACCCATTTACTTTGGCAACTTATTTTCAGAAAGAGACCATGGTTTTCCACTTAATTCTCAAATTCAAGCAGTTTAGAAAAACGTTAGTTCAACTAACATCTTTAACCTATAAAAAAATCAGCACGATCTAAGTAAACCTAAAATGCTTAGAACACGTCAATCCAACTAACGCGATCAAATCGCTATAAGATAGTGACGTTTTTGAAAGATTCTTTTGATTATTTATCTTAACTCTTAAGGTTGGATGCCATGGAAATGCGTCAATCCAATTAATATGATCAAATTAAAAAAAACGTCAGTTACACTAACGTGTTTTAAAAATTAAATTATTCAGAATACATCAATTTGACTGATTTTTTTGCCTCTTTGGCTTTAAAACATCAATTTTTTTAAAATTGTCTGGGTTTGAAACATAAATTGAAAATTGCCCTCTTTTAAAAAAATAATATTCCAAGTTACTTGGGTTTGGTAAAAAGCTCTTTATTCTTTCCCTTATTATAAACTTGAAGAACTATGTTTGCTTGATGTGCATGTACCCGTACAGTGGTCGGCAAAAGCAGAAAGAAAAGCAAGAACACATAAGAACAGTATCAAAGGGATACTCTCAAGCAGATATCCCCCTTAATCTTTTTGGGCTCCCTCCATTAAATTTGAAGCACGTCCATGAGAGTTGGATAAGGAGTTTTTAATGCATACCTTGAGGCAAATATAAAACACACCATTTGGAACAACTTAGCAACTTTCGTATCTTCTTGCTGCCAAACACAAGAAGAAAAGGTTATACCTAAAGGATTTGGACTTAATTTATTTTGATAATTTATTGATCTATTCTATTGCCACTGTTAGATTAGCCGATTTATAATATTAGATGAGAGCTGTCATTTAGCAGTTTGCAAAGGAGTGGGCCTACCCTACCAGCTATCTGTGACGCCCCATTTTCCGGGGGTCTTGTATTAACCGTTGACAACCCATCAACCCGCGGAAATACCCGTGGATGTCGCTTAACCCGACACCACATTAATAACATCCTTAAACCGAGGTTATAATCCACAATGAAAATTCGGTTCAACATTCATTCGATCCAACCCCAGTCCAACTCCCCATGATTCATACCCCATTAGGGTCCAATTTGATCATTGGAGGGAAGGAAAAACATAGCCCAAAGGCTTGGCAAAGAAAACAAAAATAAAAAAAATTCTGAGTTTTGGAGGGCGTACCGGTACGCTGAACCCACTGGACATCGCGTACCGGTACGCTCTGCCTTCTGTCTGTCTACGTACCGGTACGCGTACCGGTACGATTTTGCCAGTTTTGCCTTTTTCCTTTGTTTTTCACTTCCAATCCATTCTAATACATTCCTAACTCATCCAACACATGTATAATACGATTTTTCATATAATACACAACTTATACAAGTTCCATTACATTTAATTCCATAATTTATACATCAAAATGGAATTTATACAAAAGTTTTACAAAAACTCGAACTAAAGCCACATGCCGGCCCCCTTCATTCTTGATGCTCTCCAAGTGAGCCATCCGCCGGTGTAAACCCCATACCTGAAATGTTTTCCGTATAGGGTGAGCCAACGCCCAGTAAAGTAAACCCTACCAGGGCTACTCTCCCCCTAGATGCTCATGCTCATGCAACATTCATTTGCAAACAATCATTTATCAAAAGGACATGCATTCTAAGTTGGAATGCAACATACCATGCCATGAAATGAGATGTCACTCACTCATGCATTTTAACCCGAGTTCTCACCGACTCATACAACATGATGCAATGCCAAAGTGTTTCATTTCATCATTTATGTTTACATCAAATGATATTTTGAAAACTAGGGTCTTTCTTGGGATCGGACTTCTTTATGGACTTAACCAATGGTCTTCCACACCCGTACACTTTATGGGCTCTTATACCAATGGAGTGCACCCCCCAAACACCGGGTCTTTCACCCGAGAGGTCGTCATGCCTCTTCTTGCTCACCCCGACCCAATTTATCATGCAATCAAGCGGCTTAGCTAGGTCTTCGACCCAACTTTTCCCAAGCCATACTGTCAATCCCCAAGTGTGGTATTGACATCAACCATGCACACACACCCATGTAATGAGATGCATATGCAATGCCATGTTCCATTGCATACAACATAATGCTCAATATATATATCCATGGCAAATCATATTAAAGCATATAAATACCATATTCCCATGAAGCTAACACATTAGCAACATATCCAATCAACACAAGACTTAAGCATGCTATACATAGTCATGTGTCACACACTTTAACATACAAAAGGTATTTAACAACACCTTCAAGGCAACCATCATGTTATCACATAATCATTTCATTCCTATGACAAGACTCAATGTACACAACTAGCACCTCATCATATAAACACATAGCATATTACTATATGCCAAACTTCCAAGAATGACCATCATATAAATACATAGCATATCACTATATGCCAAACTTCCAAGAATGACACAAGGAACCTCTATATATCGAGTTCAAACTAGAACTTGAATTCAACCATTTTTTACCTCCCTTTCCATAACCATAGGTAAGTAAACCCTATAGTTCTATACACACCTACCCACCCACATGACACTATAGGTGAAAAATAGTCCCAAGTAGGAGAAACCCTACCTCTTGAAGCGTAATTCACCCGAAGGAAGCTTCAAGAACACTTTCCAAGCCCAAGTCTAGATTTCCCCCAAATCTCCTCTCTTGGATCTTCGGTGAAATCACTTGCTCTTGGTGTGGTTGCGTAGCCCTCGTCGATGTGATCGACTTTAGCTCTTGGTTCGACGGAATCCGAGCGACGGAACTCCGGGAATCGACGGAGAAAGCTTGAAGATCAAGGTTTTCTCTCTTCTCTCTCTCTTGGCCGGCCAAACAAGAACACAAGGGAAGAAAATTCTGATTTTCTAGATATTTACCCCTATTTATAGTTTTAAATACTCGGCCCACGTCGCGCCACGTGTCCCTCGCTTAATCGGGTCCGATTTAGTCCCGAAACGATTCGTTTGATCTCGGTTTAAGTTCAAATTAATTTTATTTGAACTTTAACTTAATTTTAAGGAAATTTTATAAAATTCATTTATGGGGACGTTCGTGAGGTCATTCGCCACGCAGTCGCCTCGAACGACGTGCAAAATCCGACTATCTCGGAATTCGACGAAATTTGACAAGGTGACTCGTTTTCGCGATACGAATTCAACAGCGAACTCCGTTTCCTCATCCGAGGTCTAAAACATGAGTATTTTAAATACGCATTATAGTGGCAAATTACTATTTTGCCCTTTTTGGAAAAAGTCCAAATTTCCCGAGTTTTACACTATCAACGGCTTAGGGTGAGAAAAAGGGGGCCAATACACAACACTGTTATGCTGGTGAAATTTTTTTACCAAGTTTTTTCTTCAAAGTAATGTGACACAATTTTCATCATTAAATAAATAGGACCCATTAATATTTAATGATGGAAATTATGTCATAGCACTTGAGATAAAAAATTTGGTAAGCATAACATTATTGATAAATATTGGATATAATAGTTACACCACGTTATTATGCTGACATTGTATAATCGTCAAATAATAAGATAACATATGAGTAAGTGGATCCCACATAATTAAATAACTACATATTCATGTCATGTAGTAACTACTCGTGTGGGATTCACTTGTCCACTTGTTGCCTTATTATTAGACAATTACACTATGTTAGCATGATGAAGTTTGTAAACGTTACACCCAATATTTTCTCGAGAAGAGGAGGGACTGACTAATGATTGGTCAACGGGCTAAGTCGATTTGCCCACTTAAAAACTATAGTAAATTAGGTTAAGGTCCGTCCTTTGGTATGTAAATTAGGTTTAATCTTAGCAAATTTCTAGTATATAAAAAGATCTTTCTTATTTTTAAAAACTTTGGATGCATTCCCTATGTTGGTGGGGTTGAATAGTTATTGTATATTTATTACCTATTTTGCCATCATCACATGATTTTAGCCTAAATTTAAGATATACGTGTAACACTCCAACCCGGGGTACAATATCTGTAATCCCTGCTTATTATTGTTATACACCTTTCTTTATGTAAAAATAAGCATATATAAAAAAAAATCATATAATCCCGTAGTGGTACGGCTTGTCATGAGCTCTGCTTATTTACAGACCGTAATATTGATCTCAAAAATATGACATAGAATAATACAATTTAAATTTAAAGGTCATATTAAAATGAATCCCATGATGACATCCCAATCGACCCTCTAGACTCGGCAGTGGACTCCTCACGTCTTTATGGTTTTTCCTGAAAAGTCATTAAGATTATTAGTAAAAGCAAAGATGCAATTAATATTTAAGAGCACAACCAGTGATAAAGGAAACTTTTTTTTTTTATTTAGAAACAACCTTAACCACAAATTAGATACTTATTTTCAAATTACACTTCACCTCATACACATTTGTTTACATCGCATAGGCATAACCTGTATATATCACATCGACAAAATATACAGCACATATATTTACTTCCACATAATTAAATTATTCCTCACAAAGAATACCCCACACGCGAACAAACTAATCGCCTTGTAAACAACAACCGCCACACATGCTATATTTAGTTGTGCAAATTCTTGCGCCACATAGGCCACATGTATCGCAAGCTTGTAACACCTCATAGATATCATTCATCAGTGGGACAACCCAAACCACATTAATGGTTTTCCTTCAGATGACCCACATCACAGAGAGTTTTTGATCACGTTACTTAGACGACTCCACCACATCATAAAATCCCGTCACATAAACAACTCAAGCCATAAAAATACTTCATGTTACTTAGACCACTGAAATCACATAATCCTCTCTCGTCATTTAAACGACTCTCGTAATGTACCGTGTGTCCCCGATTAAGTAATTAGTCCCAACAATAACCATAGTAAAAACATATGTTTAAAAGTCTAATAAATTATCACAAAAAGTTGTAGGATAGTGCACCTACCTCGAGTAAAAATCTACATCCATGTCGATTCCTTCTGTCGGGTCCTTTAGCGAGACGTTCCTTGATGTAGATATTTCTGACCCTACCACACATATAATTATAATTGCGTTCAAGCATTTTACATGTATCCGTTAATGTCCTAAATACTTAATTTATATGTGCATACTCACACTTACTCCAACATAATTTATATGTTATAAGACCTGATCAATCTCTTTCCTAAGCTCAAGTGGATCGCTATTAATATTTTAAGTATTTAAATTATTTTCACGTTAATTATATAAAGGGACTAACTTCACTATTATAGAGTAATTTCCTAACTAGAAATAAATCATAATATGTTCTACAAATCCTTGATAATTGCCTCAAAATCTCAATTAAAATAATCAATTCGAACTAATTAAAATAATCAACTCGAACCAATTGAAGTAATCTACTTAAGATAATCTACTCGCCTAGAGTATAACAACCTATTCAACCGGGTAAATTAATCCATTCGATTCGATTAAATATGTCTACTTGTGCCGAATAAAATAATCTACTCAACCCAAATTTTCCTACAACATAAAATTCATTAATTTTAGAGATTATCCACTAATATTTCTTTTAAAATAATTACACTTAAACTCATACACTCATTAAATCATGTGAACCCTTAAACCCTCAATTTCACTCCCATAATTTTGATTCCAATCTAGTCCACGAAAAGTATCCCGAACATCTCAAATGGTCATTTTCTACACTTTTCTCGCATCCGATTGAATACCCATTTAAAACCCATTTTTAACAGCCCCTAAATTTTGTTTAACACCCTTAATAAAATCTGTTTTAAACTTAAAATAAAACAGCCCATTAATTTTAACCAAAACAGTCCATGAACTAAATTAAAATAGCCACTAATTTAAAACATGTTAAAACAACTCACACATATACAAATACATATATACTAAAATTAATCACAACTCATGCTTAAATTTAATCCCACATACCTTGATTTCTCTTTCCCCCTCTTCCTCCTTGCTCTCGGCTCAAGTAGACCCATATACATACATATTTTCTTCTCCCTCTTTTACACTCCCTCGCTCACGGTTTCAACCAAGAAGAACACACACACACACACACACACACACACTGGTTTTTGTTATAAACACACACACTTCTTCGCTTTATATTACACACACACACACACACGGCACACACTTGGCCTTTGTTTAAACACACACACTTTATAATGTTACACATGTAAGGATGACTCATCCTTTTTGGTAATTATGTTTGCCTCCCCCCCAAGTTCTTAAGTGATTTCGAAATCGACCCACTAATATTTTCACACATGAAATTTCTATAAATGGGTCTCACTAATACATCACTAACGGGGTCCACCTACCCAATATATGCTCACATACATCATGGCTATTAAAAATTAAATTTAATTAACCCTTTAATAATTTCACATAATTACAATTTAGCCCATAAAATTATGCTAATATGCATGCAATGCATGATCGGGTCTGACAATACGAGTGATATAGGAACTGATGGATGGGTCTGGAAAAACCATGGTTGTGACATGAACTATGATAGAGAAGTGAGGGTGGTGGTGGAGGATTAGCTTTCGTAGTTCTACCCTTTAGATGTCCAGTTTGTAGAGCTTCTCAGTGATCGAGTAGGTTATGATAATCTTGCTATTATCACTGGTCTTGGAATGATAAATGGTAGAAGCTACATGTTAATGGGTCATCAGAATGGTAGAAATACAAAGGAGAACATTCAACGCAACTTTGGGATGCCCACACCTCATGGGTATGTATTTGGGTGGATGAAATCCTTAATTTTGAATTGTGCGTATATGTAGCTTCTTCTCAATTAAATACTGATGTACCTATCTCGTAGATGTATATATTTGTATCATGTACCAGAATGATCGTATATGTTGTTCATCGTATATGATACGTTGTGTACCTATATAAACACGTATATTTTTATTGCGTACATGTTGTATATTTGTCTAACGATTTGTGTACCTGTTTGACGATTTGTGTTTATGGAGAAGATTAGCGTACCTGTTTGACGACTATTGCATACCTGTCTGACAAGTAGTGTTTATGGAGAAGAAGGTACATTATGATGACGTAACTTTCTAGAATATGTGTGTAAATTAGGTAATGACATTATCATTATTTTTTGTAATTTTAAAGGGTGTTTTTATATCTATTACTTTGACTTTTCAATAGGAACCTAATCCAAAAGCAAATTAGCGAGTGATTTTTTTTAAATTCTATTGGCCCTAGGGACCGGCCTAAAAAAAACTCTAAAAACTATGGCCATGGCTTGCCCATAGAGCCATCCCTAGTGGGCCTTTAAAGGCCTACTCACCGGGCCAGCCTTAATTACTTATTTTTTATAAGAAAAAAATAAATAAATGCTGATAACATTTTCCTAATTTGACATTTTTTTTTTTTTTAATTTTGGGTCGACCCATGGGATGGTCTACAGGCCAACTTGTCGGGAGAAGCTAGCGAGCTTCAAGTGGATCAACTATCGGGCCTATTAGAGGAAAAAAAGCCACATCCCATGGCCCTACTCATTTATCTAACTGGCTATCCACGGGCCTCCATATGTCCGATTGGGCAAATAAACTTTTTGCATTGCTTGTTCAACTTTATCTGTGGATTAAATTAGCAAATTACGTTACTAATGGGTCCAAATATAATTATCAATATTTCGGCTTCATTGCATACCTATGCACCATGGAGATATATCAAATAAAGTTATCAATATTACGTTAAACTAGGGAATCGAAACTTGAAAATCGAACCTATAGAGGTGGGTCTAATTCTATAGAAACCTTAACCAAAAAATATTGAGTGCTTATTAACGTAATTTGCTATCGAATCACCACCAAAATTTTAACAAATACTCGTGATTTTTAGATCAAATATAAATAATTAATATACATATATGTGTATATTATATATAAATATAAATATATACATTATATGTAATAAAAGGCCAACATATATACAAATTCGATCCGATAAAAAATCAATCTGGCTAATATGTATATGTAACCGGTCCGATTGAAGATTTCTAAACGAATTCAAATAAACGGGTGAAAATATTGGTCTATATCGAAGTAAACAAATTCATATTCGAATTGAATTCAGATTAAAAATCAATTATTGACAGTCCTAGCCATATGGACTTAATATTTTCTCCAACCTTACACACCTTTATGGAGACCCAACTATCCTTTGGCATTATATAAGTAAAAAACTTGCCCAAAGCTGACAGACATGTGGCCCTAATCCAAATAGAATCCATAAATGGCTTTGTGGGTCTGGCCCACCAGATTATTTAATTTTAGAGATAATGGAACTAATGGCACTATGGTTTCTCTACCTCTCTTTTTTTTTGGATAGAAGAACTTAAATAATTAGAATGATTGAGGTCACGTGAGTAATTCATCCCAAAAAAAAAAAACCATCTATTATTATCTGTCTCATCTCCCTTGATAATCTATAATCTATAATATATGATGTATGCATCGCCTTTCTTTCACCACCGTTAAAAAAAAATACATAATAAATTCAATGGACCTACTAATTTAATGATTCATGTTGTATAGAAAGGTGGTAAGTGTAGAAGTATTGTTTCTTTATCCCAACAATAAATATAACTCTTAGATTAGTTAAGTAGCATACTCCAAGCCTCAAGGGGTCAATAATAATTTCTCAGACTTCACGGGGGCCAGTTGTAATATAATCACAGCTTGAGGGGTGTTAGTATCATTTATCCTTCATGATTATACCATAGAATCCCACTACAGGAACAGCACCCAGCCAGTTATGTGGAAGTGAATGCCCACATCATAAGAAAATACAAAGAGGATTCTGACACAGTTTCCATCAAGACTTTAACATCAATTGGAACATGACAAAACCATTTTTCTATATGGTAGTGCTCACAAAGTGTTTGAAAGAAGGTAAAGCTGAAACAAAGGAAAACAAGAAAAGTTCACATTGATAGGACATTAAAGCAAACAAGTTAGAGTATCTGGTAATAAGTATCTTAGGTACTCATTGGGCTTCTTCAACACTCCAGGCATGACTTGATGAGGGTGATGCTTATTGTGGTTATCCAACACACATCGCTAGGTGAAATGTGTGTGAAGTGTTTGATAAAGTTGAGTTATGGAACATAATACGAAGCATTTTAAAGGCGTGAAAATTGCAAGAGATATCGAAAAATTACAGGAATGCAACATATATCACCTTTGATGATCAAACAATAACCAGTTCATGCATGACCATCTCCAGAGGAAACTTTTGGACCTTTGACCCTAGGGAATCAGCCGTCCTTCTTACTTTTCAGGTAAGGCAAGTATCAAAAATTATGTGGCACCACACAAACAACCATCAGCCTCTAATACCATTAACCAATTCTCCCAAAGACTTGTAAGAATTCTGTGCAACCTCGTAAGGATCACGACATCTACTCTCTTTTTTTCATCAATAGTGTGCAATCAAGTGTTCCAAATCCGTCAGAAGTAAAAGATCGAGGTATTTTTTAAAACAGATCAACTTGTAAACAAGTATAACATTGAAGCATTGTCAATGATGGTACACATAACAATTAACCTTAGTCCTTGCAGTGGCAAATCTATACATCCTTGTTCCAAAAAATACAGATTCATATGAGATTAAAACTAGAACTAGTCATCTTTCAAGTTCATAATGTGAGATTGATCTGTTGTTGGTAGATGATATGTGAAGCTCAAGAACTAATTAACGATTGAAAAAGTCCTTAGCCTTTTCTGCCCATGAGAGATTTATCACAAGTCACCTATTTTGATATAGATGGATGATAAAACAGATAACAGTTCATCTTGTTCCTACGAGGTAGAAAACACCTATCAAAGAGGGGGACCATTCAAAACGATTTCCCAGAGACAGTTCAAAACAGACTCGTAACGAGCCGTGGAGCTCATAAACAGATAGGATAACAGAGAGTCACAGACAACCCACTGAAGGTTCTCAGAGACTACCAGTATGGCTTCTCTCCAATTTCATAAGAATTAGAAGATCCTCCAATTCTTAACAACTCCATGACACGTCAATGCTCAACCCCTTCCAAGTTCCAACGGCCAAGATCTTGACACATTAGCCACCCACTGCAACAACGGCAATAGAAAAGAAGGATTCAAGTAATGGTCACTTCTATCATCTAGACTGTCAATATCAAAGCAAGAAGGAGGTCAAAGCTAAGGGGTTACGAATTCTTCAGCAAGTAGAACGCCTATTTGTTTCGATAGTGATATTGGAAATTAAGGACACTTATATAGACACTCATCCAACATCAGTGCAGAGAAGTGTTCTAGATGCTCTAGCCTCCCAAGACAGATAGAAGTTTTGCTCCTCATGGATAGACTAGGCATATACCATTCACGATTGTATTGTTTCTCGTGGCCTCTAGTACCTTCTTGGGAAAATTGGGTATATTTTAATTGATTATGGGTTGTGTGGCCTACAAAAAACTAGAATTGCCTAAGCTCGCATGTATTGATAATCACTACAATGTGAAGGGTTAGGACAGGTAAACTAGCTGAAAACTGGAACCCAGTCAAATACATTTTTCATAAAAGGCAGGTCCCTACAGATACTTGAAACAGAAGCAACTTCGTTAATTGTGAAACGCCAATGTGCACTATAACTTGTTATCTCAGGTTGCCTACTTGGATTTTAGTTCACAATCACTTTATTGATTCAGAAAAGCTCTTTGAGGTGTTATCAAAAGTTGTGACTTCGAACAAACAGAAAATATCAGCTACTGGGACAATACAAAATTCATAACATCAATGACTCAGTTTCTAATGGTGAAAAAATGGCAAGACTAGCTGCAGTACAACCTGTCTGGCTTATGCCCTATACCTCTGCTGTAAATGTTCTAAAATACATGCAGACAGAGTTATAGCACAAGTAGTCTACAAGTAGCAATAATGGTAGGAAAACGCTGAGGTAATGGAAAGTCGTATTACCTTCACTACCCGCTGTACATTTCACTGATCAAAATACAAATTGAGTTCCATAATCGAGAGTGTTTCTTTCCACCTTCACCCGCAGCATCATAATTTGAGTGCCAGGCAGTCCAACACTATAAACACCATCATAATTTAGCTAGAACTCATAATTTTGAACAAAACACAAGGTTGCAATATCGTTCGAGAAGATAATTGACTTTCACCTCCAAAAAAAACATATTCCAGGCTAGAAATGCAAGGAATAATATATTCGGGTAAAACTTCAGTTCTTGTGAGAAATGCAACACAACTGCCTCAATATTGGTTACATAAACATAATATGCATTTCTAAGTGATAATTATCATGCTGAAATCCACCATTTGTCACAGCCAGGAAGAACCACCACACAATAGTGAATACAGACATTCTGGGACAGCAAATAATTGGCAAGAAAGGCTTCATGAGTCCAAGTAGATGCTTCTCATCAGACAATACGGTTCCTATTTATGATTCTCTGCTGTTCACAGGTTTCCAACCTAGATACCAGCTTGGCTAAAAATGATTTTGTTCAGTTCCAATCATTTCTTTGAGAATAAGGAAATTTATTGTGTTGTCACAATGAATTTGGTTGCCCCAAATTTTCAGCACAATAAACATTGTAACATATTAAAAAAAACTTAAACCTTATCTGAAACTATGAGAACCTAGTGGATTAGAAAAGGCACCATTATGCAGCACTAAATTATCCTCCAAGTGATGATCTCATGGTCTCTGCTCCTTGACTTGACCTGTAAATACCAAGCCTCAAATCACACATTAATCGGTAGTTTTTCACTATATTCAGCAGCCACGATAAGAAGTAATGCGGGGAAGTGGGTAGAAACAAGGGTATAATGAATGAAAATGGGATAACGAAACTAAATCATTGCTTTGCACACAAATACCAGTTTAGAATCCTACTCTAGCCTGTTGATTCAATTCCTAAGAACATAAGACAAATTGGAAAAAGAGAGACGAGTCTCCTCAGTAATATTATTGATCAAAAACTACTTTGCCCAAGGCTTACAAGAGTTTACAATTAAATTAGAAAATAACAAAAATCTTCTAAAATTTTCTAATTGAACAGCATTGACCCGTTCAAATAAAATACCAAAAATTTCGCCACATGTACTACATCAAGAAGTCAGTCCTGCAACATTGCATGAAAATTGAAACCAAAAAAAAAAGAATATTTTTTTCACATCTCTTCATCTGCACTACGATATCTAGCTGCCGTATAAATACATGATTTCTCTCCACGTGATACATAAATCTATTGTCTTTCGTTCTAAAACCTGCTCCCGATGGCAGTTTTCATGGCAAGTGACAACCAAATGTGAGAATTTTTTATTTAAACTAGTGAGTGAACACAACAGCATCCCAACTCACCTAAGGGACACTTAGAATCGGTCAAGTATGGTGAGAATCCAGAATATGTACCAGCAGGATAGAATCTGCCAAGGTTGATGAGAATCTGGAATATGTACCACCAGCACTATCCTAACCAGTTATTCTCCATAACTAGTCTCAGCTCCATGATAAGCAACACCCCCTACAATTAAAAACCCAACAACCATCACCAAGCCCCAAAATTGAAAGGGGCCCAATGTCTGTACTTCAACCAATATACTACCATCATTGACTAACAAACGCAGAAATTGCAAAGAAAAAAAAGCCGGTGATGGCCTCAACATTGCAAGGTACTGGAAGGGGGCTGCATAAAGACTAGACTCTGGCATTACTTTCATTGTGTTTGTGAATAAAATCACACAAAAAAGGTTAAAATTTAAAAAACCACTGTTTCAGTAAGAGCTGATTTCTTGAGATTAGGACACTCGGTTTACGTTCCATCTGGCTGTGAAGTTGTGATCATGCAACATTCATGTAGACAAGAACATATACATTTATCTATCATTTCAATATTGGATAACGATTCTAACTATGGCCTAGGAACAGCCAATATTTAGGCTAGAACATCCTGGTGATGCCCGAAAACAATTTGGCAAAAGGACCAAGAACACCACTGATTCAAGCAGACTGTAAACTAACCTCATTGTGCTTTCCTGCAACTATTGCTATCACACGTTGATATTTGCAGCACTATCTGGAATTCCCATGTCTAATGACAATACTAAAAACAGTGATTGTATAAACATAATTTACTTAGTATAAGACTGCAGTCATTCCCAGACCCACAATGGCGAGAGCCTCGTGCATTGATTACACCTTTTTTATAAAACTGCAGTCATTCAAACTTGGTGATGTCCCAAAAAGTAGCAAAAAATTAGAGATGATTACCCCTGGCCCAGGAACTCTCTACTAAGAAAAAACAAGGTGCTTATTCACTACACCGATCAAATTTAAACATCAAAAGGGGCTCACCACTAAAAAGTATTTCTACACATATAAAGGCGTCCAATTATTCCGGGCATTCCTAAAACTCAGTGTAAAAGAAATTAAAGTGGGTAAGGTCCTTGATTAGCCCTTCAATCATGGCAAAACTAAAAGAACATAATGATTTTAGCAACACTAGTATGAAGTATCAATCAAAAAGCAGAGTAATTAAAAGTTCTCAAATCCATTGAATATGAAAATTTTGCTTTTACATTAGTCATCAACAAAGATAATGGAAACAATAATCTACAAGACTACAACAACACACTACTGTTCATGACAATTGGCACCGAACTCTACCAACTCACCGGACCTTCTTATGTGACTTATAGCGGGAAGGAGGTGAAGGAGAAATTTCAATGGGTAGCGGCGGTGGTTCTAAATCTCCAGTAAGCATCCCCACCACTTCTTTCATGGAAGGCCGACGAGCAGGCGACTTCTGTAGGCACAGAAGAGCCACTGTAATACATAAAAGAGATTGTTCTTTATCCAAAGACTCAATAGACAAATCAACCAGATCAATAAGCTTCCCTGCACGGGCAAGGTGGCGCGCCCAAGATAAAAGATTGGAGCGTTGGAACTCCGACATCGGTGATCCTGTCACCTGAAGTGGCCTCCGGCCGGCAATAAGAACAAGTAACAGAACCCCAAAGCTATAAACATCACACTTCTCAGAAAGATCACTACCGCCACAATACTCCGGTGCAATGTAACATACAGTCCCCCTCATACTTGGGGTGCTACTAATACCACCACTTCTCGGAATCTCCCCACTAATAGAATCAAAACTCTTTCCCCGAGCTCTCCATAGCTCACCACTAAGTCCATCCAACCACCAATCCACACTGCCCCGACTACCCCTGCTCCTACTCCTCTTCTTTCTATTGAAAGACAATTCCTCCTCCCTCGGCCACCAATTCTCGCTATCAATACCATCACTAACCGACCCTTGTCTTTTCGTCTTCTTCTTTTTCTTCCTAGCAAGCTCTTCACAGTACTCCTCCTTCCACCATTCTCTCGCCGGCCTTCTCTTCTCTCTCTTCACATTCTTGTCATCATCCAATGACACCCACCAATCCAACCTTTTCCGATTATCATTCTTCTTCTTCTTTTTCTCCATTTTCCTAATTGTTCCTGAACTCGATGAAGCCCCAATCCATTCACTGTTCGGCATCTCTTTCTTAATTTCATTTCCAATCCATTCCGTCACATAATCCTTCACAGTCCCGGACTCCCCCCCTTCGTTATCTTGCTTCCACCACCAATCCTTACCCAAGACACTCTTTTTCCTCTTGCCACTCTCCAGACTAGCCCTATCGAAATTTAGATTCCCATCCGATACACAAGTATTCTTTTCAAACCCCTCCGACGGCGATGCCATTTCCGCCACCGTCCTTGCTGACACCACCGTCGCCTCCGGTGAAGCCTCTACGCCCACAACAGTCTCCGGCGACGCCACTACCCCTCCAGCCTTGACAGAACTCTCCGGCGACAGATCAACACCGCCGTTAACCTCTTCAAAACAAGTCGTAATCACACTCTCCGTATCCTCAACCACGTATCCATTATCCTCCGCTCTTCCACCCAAATTAACCTCCTTTTTCACCTCGATTTCACATTGAATCTCCGATTTTAACCTCGCCAAACCGAAATCCCCAATCTTGGCGTTGAAATTTGCATCCAGCAGTATATTACTCGGCTTTATATCTCCGTGAATTATCGGCGGATCGCAGTAGTGATGTAAATACTCAAGACCTTTGGCGATATCAACTGCAACTGAAAACCGTTTTCCCCAATTTTTCAATTCAGTACACTTGCGTTGAAGTAAACAATCTTGTAAACTACCATTGGGCATGAACTCGTAGACAAGTAACATACGGCGTCTTCTTTGGTTAAAGGAAAAACCTAAAACGGAGACGATGAAATCAGAGTTGATTTTTCCGGCTAAGAGGAGTTCGTTTTGGAATTCACGTTCACCTTGAAGAGAACCAGAGTCCATAAGCTTGACAGCAACCATTTGGTGGCTGTCGAGGGTAGCGGAATAGACGGAACCGAAGCCACCGCGGCCGAGGACGTGGGAGGGGGAGAAGGCGGAGGTGGCGCGGCGGAGAGAGCAGTAGGAGAAGTGGTGAGGGGGTTTAGAGGAGACAGGAGAGGAAGGGGAAGGGACGGTGCGTTTGCGGGAGAGTTTACGGAGGCAGAGGGGGAGGAGGAGAAGGAGGAGGAAGAAGAGAGAGAAGGCGGCAGCAATGCCGACGGCGAGAGCGAGGATGATACTGTGGTTTTGGTGGTGGTGGCGGTGGCGGTGGAGGGGAGGTGGTTCTGGTGAAAACTGACGAGATGGCATGATGAGAGAGAAAAAGGTGAGTGATTAGGAGGAATGAAGATGAAGACAGCGCATAGCTGAGAGAAAGACAAGAGTAGCTGGTTAAGTGCTCACATTCCTTCTGTGTGAAGCTAGGAGTTGTTTTTTCAGTAATAAATTACACAAAGGTCCCTAGATTTCTGATAATTTTATATTGCACCATATTCCTATTCAAATTCTTCAATTCCAATTAGCACTAAATCAACTGACAATTATAATGAATTGTGTCATGTAAAAATTCATTCAACTCCGATCGATTCACAAGAGTTTATAATCGAGTTCATGCCATATCGTATAACTAGTTATTTCCCGTGTCTGAAGGCACGGAGTAATAAAAAAAAGATCAACATATTTGTATTCACACCCAAAATCAAATTACAAATATAGAGAAGAGATAAAGAAATTTAAGTATCGATTGTAATGGGGGTGAGCGATGGCGGGCGACAATGGTGATGGTGAGAGACGGTGATAGTTGTGATGGGTAAGGCGATGACCGTGGTGGTGGTAGCAGTCGTGGATGGAAATGGTGATGGTGGTGGTGGATTTTGAGTGACGATGATGATGGTGACGGTGGTGGTGACGATGGCGGTGGGGGTGGGGGTGGTGGAGGCGGTGGTGGTGGTGGTGGTTGCAGTGGTGGCGGTGGAGGTGGGGGTGGTGGTGGCGGTGGTGGTGATGACGGTGGGGGCGACGGCGGTGGCGGGGGTGGTGGCGAGGGTAGTGGTGGTGGTGGCGGCGGCGGCGGTGGTGATTGTAGAGGTAGTGGTGAGGCGGTTTCAAACACTATTTTTAAAAAAAAAAATACTTATAAAAAGTAATTTCTAGAAGTACTTTTAAAAAGTCATTTCAAACACACCCTTAGTGACCTATTTTTCATATTAAATAGAAGGTGTTAATATTAGCCGTTAGATTAACTTTAAAGTAAAATTTAAAACGATCTCAACCATGAATAACAAAAATCATTTTGTTTATCTTTTCAAATTTGAATTGTAAATTACTTTATTATATAGATTATTTTTCTATTTTGTCTTCATATCTCAACCTTGTCATAATTTAAAGTATTAGATTAATGTATGAGACTCTCATCATTGGGGTCGGGTTAAATGTACGTATCTTTATTCCTATAAGCAGAAAGACTGTTTTTACTACTTAAACCCGTGACCTCCAAATTATAATAGAACAACTTTACGGCCAAAATCCGAGAACGACATGGCTCTCTGTCAATTAAAAAAATTGTTGGGAGGTGGAACCACATAAAGGGGCAGGTAAATTCTCTTTGTTTGCTAGTTCTTGATTTCAACCATCTTGTGCTGGCTATACATGGTGCCCACACCAAAAACTACACCTTAGTTTCTTTTGTTTGGTTTGACAATTTGATATTAGTTTTGCCAACTGATGAAGACACTTACACCCACTAGCTAAGTCCATTGTTTATTATAATGTTTAGTAGGTTTAAGAACTACATCAGAGGAGCAATGGGATCCAACCTCTGACCTGTTTATTTGGGAAACAGTCAAGATACCACCTTGACCACCATGGATGGGGCAGTGACTGGATCATTCGTAAATATGCAGTGGGTGGGGGTTGACTTGGACACTTGATGTTGTTATTCAATTTATGAATAGATTAGTTGGATTTTTGGTCCAAATCCAACTGAGTGCGGAGAACACGTAAATTCAACACGGAGTTTGGACACCTTGTAACAAAAAAAAAATTATAATAAAATGGGTTTGTTTGGAATCAAGTCTAAAATATTAAGTTCGATTCTAACAAATCGATCCTAAATTTTGTATTGTAATTTGAACTTTTTTTTGTTAGTAACTTGACTAAAAAAAGTAATTTAATCTGAAAGAAATTATTACATTCATACTAGTATGGTACTATTACTCCAAAATCTGATAGAATCGATAGATATTTTTTAATCGACGGACAGTTTTCAGGTGACTGTTTATAAGGGGATTCAAATGTATTTCTTTTTAAGACTTCCTTGGATGAGAAATAGTGAACAAATACACAATACAATAAACTAATAAAAGATAGTTATTTTATTACTTCAATCGAATTAACTTTGGTTATAAAAAAATTGAATAAACAGCATTGATTGCAATAATAACTGTCTCTTAAAAATTAATCTAAAACTACTCTTAAAAATACCTAGACCATAATTCTTATGGGGGTTTGAGTGTATCTTGTCTTTTTTACTAAATGACCTTTTTATAGTTATTGTCTTTGACGATTTTATTTCCATCAACAATTATCGATTGGTAATTTCCAGTTGGTTACTCTTCATTTTCAAACATGGTTGTAGCTGATCGATTCATGTCTTTTTTCAGATTCTACCACGTGGTATTTTCTTAGTGTATTCAGACTGTTAGGTGTCGATACACTAAATAATTTCTTAAATTTAATATTTTGTGTTCAAACAGGTACATCCATCCAGAGTTGAGTTAGAGTTAGATTCAGGGTTGATAATTAAGCCGAGTTTTACGAGCTCTAGTCGAGTCTGTTTAAGCTCGTTTTTTTCTAAACGACTCTAAAAAATTATTCAAACTCGGTTCGTTTAAAAAATGAACCAAACCTGAGTAGTTCGACTATTTTACATATAAACGAGTCGAACTTTAAGCTCGTTTTCTAAACGAATTTAAAAAAGTTATTTAAGTTCAACTCATTTAAAACAGTCGAGAAAGAATCAAGTAGTTCGGCTCAATTATCAACATTAGTTAGATTAGATTTGTGCAGACAAGAATAATAGAAACCCTTTGGGAGGAATGCAAAAACTAAAAACTAAAACAAAGCCAAAAGGAAAAAGAAATAAAAAGAGAAAGGTGGGGTGGCTTGACCGGAATTAGATGCCTAGGCTTTAAGCCTTTAACCTTTTAACGTATCAAGCTTTTTTCTCAGTCTCTCTTAGTTGGGAAATGGAAACAACACTCTGTTTAAGGTTGGAGAATAAAGTAGGAGCAGCAATACACACAGGATCAAGTAGGTCCATAGTCAAAAAAAAAAAAATTCTTTCTCCATACATACCACTATTAGAGGTTATAAATATGAGGGTTGAGTTAGTTATGAGTTAGATTAAATTGGGTTAAGTTAAAATAAATTCAATTCATTTTTCATTTAAGTATTAAATGAGTTATAATGAGTTGAGTTTATAATAAATTGGTTTAAACTCATTAACCCATAAAATAATTAAAATTCTTAATAAACACATATTAGTATACCAAAACACATACACACATTAGTACACAAAAATACAAACATACATATAAACACTAATACACCAAAACATACACAAACTAATACATTAAAAATACATATATTAATACACCAAAAATATACACACATATACCAACACAAGAACTGAAACATATTTAATAAAAAAAAATACACACATATAATGGGTCGGGGTCAACTGTAGGCCACGGGTCAATTCGCATGTCATGGGCCAACCTACAGGTCATGGGTGATGTATTAGTGTGTGTTTGTTTTTGTGTATTAGTGTATATATTTGTATTTTTTGGTGTTTTAATGTGTGAATATTTTTTATTATAGTAGTATATTTATTTAATTTTATTACTTGTATTATTTAATATAAAGATAAATATTCAACCCACGGATACCCATTTATAATTAATATTTTTAATTATAATGAATCATATTACTCAACTCATTTAGAATCTGCATTAATTAATATAGATATTCAACCATTTATTTATGGACGAGTTGGGCAAATTAATAGGTGATGGATTAAGATTGTCACTTTTAGATACCACTAATCTATATAATAAAATAGCTATAAAAGTTTATCTTGAGCTTTTCGAGACTCAAATCGCTTGACGATTATTGATCCAACGGTCCTCATGCGGAATTTTTCTAAGACTCTTATCTCTTATCTCTCATCTAACTCTTTCTCTTTCTATGTCATACTAACTGATACAATTCTCTCTCTATCTCATACTCTCTCTCCTATCTCTTACCCGTTTTAAACACACACTCTCTCATCTCTCATATAACTCTCTTTTGGACGGCTATATGCATCTAATACCCATTAAAACTCTAATAATAAGGATTATTTCTAACAAATTATAGATTTATTAACATATGTCATCTGGAATGGAGCCAAGAATTTTATTTAAGGTGGGCACTTTAATTATACATTCTAATTTTTTTTTCTCATAACCAATCACACTATATAATATATTTATATTTATTATATCATATTTGATACATAAAGTCTATTTAACATAAAAAGGCCAAAAAATAATGTATATTGTATATGTATAAAAAATTGACTAATTATCACCATTGTAAAAAAGTGAAACTAATTGTTATTTTTATAATTAAAAAATATCAGTTATTCACTAACAATCTATTAAATTTATTCAATAAATGATATTCTAAACAGTATCACTAAAATATTAGCATAGTAAAATTATTAAACTAAAATTTAAGAGGTAAACATATTAATTAAAAAAATAAGGGAAAATTTCAACCACACCCCCTCTAGTTTATCATATCTTCAAGGACATCCCCTCTAGTTTATAAATCTTCAGTGACACCCCTTCTAGTTTATATTTAAACATCACTAACACCCCTTACCATTAAACTATCATTTCTAACAAAAAAAAAATAATCTAAAATACCAAAAATGCCCCTACATAAACCTCAAGTAATTTTTCTACATAAAATTTTATTAAAATTCGAGTCGATTAAAATTTATTTTTCTACATATTAAAATTTGAACCAATTAAAATTCGATTGAAGCTGAATAAATTTTATTTTTTTTAACTTTTTAAAATTCGAGCCTATTAACATTTATTTTTTACATATTAAAATTTGAATCGATTTGAACTCTACCCAAGTTATTAGCGCCGATTAAAATTCGTTTTCGAGTCGATCAAAATTTATATTTTTTTACTTATTAAAATTCGTGTAAATTAAAATTCAATTTATTAAAATTGAAGTCAATTAAAATTTATATTTTTTATGTATTAAAATTTGGGCTAATTAAAATTCAATACGAGTTAATTAAAATTCAATACGAGTTGATTAAAATTTAATTTGAGTCAATTAAAAATAATTTTTAATTGGCTCAAATAGAATTTTAATTAGCCCAAATTTTAATACGTAAAAAATATAATTTTTTTTTTTCTCAAATTTTAATATGTAAAAAAATAAATTTTAATTAGCTTGAATCGAATTTTAATTCACTCGAATTTTAATACGTAAAAAAAATTAGAAAACAGAGGGGGTCTCATTGAAAATATGCTTATCTAGAAGTGGTCTCATTGAAGATATGTTTACTTAGAGGGGGTGTGAATGAAGTTTGTCCTCAAATATATCATGGGCAATTTAGTAAAATTGCATTATAATTAATATTTTTAATCTGACAGGGGGTGTCACTGAAGATTTAGAAACTAGAGGGGGTGTCCTTGAAGATATAGTAAACTAGAGGGGGTGTGGTTGAAATTTTCCCAAAAAATAAAAATTGATTGGCACATAATAAAGATTATAATCAATACTCGAATAAAAATAAAAGACAATTTTTTGTAGAAAAAACAAAGTCAAATGAAGATCAATTAAAATAACTTTCACTTGCAAAAATTCATAATAAAATGAAAATCATCTGAAAAAAGTCTTATTATAATAAAAAAGACTAAATAATTGAAATAAGAAAATTATTGAGTGAGCACAAGTAAAAAATATGTGTATAATTTTTAGAATATATAAATATAAATATACATATCATATTTTTTTTTTTAAATTGAGGGTGGGCCTGTGCCCACCCTCGCCCCTATGTAGCTCTGCCCATATATGTCATTATATATATATATATGTGATCTTAATTTAATTTTCATTCCTTTTATATATATCTCTCTCCTATCTCTCACACATTTTAAACACACACTCTCATCTCTCATATAACTCTATTTTTCTATCTACCTCACACACACACTCTTTCTCTCTCTATCCTAAACGTATATAATAATAAAGTAATAGGAGTTGGAGAGTTTGACTTGTACGGCTATATATATCTAATAATAACAAAATACATCCAATATTCATTAAAACTCTAATCTCTCTCTATATCATATTCTTATCTCTCATAAGTTTATCACATCTCTCATATAACTCTCTCTCTATACACTCTGCTAACACACACACCAATATCGATTCCTACCCAAAAAAAAAAAAATTTTTAGGTATAATGATTAAATATATAAATTGTGTACATGTTGATATTTTTTAGGGGTCATATTTTTAGGAAAGTTTTGTCAATTTTTTTTTAGAAAATAGTATTTTTAAATTGATTTTGAATTGTGTAACTAAAGAAAATAATAAAAAATAAAATATTATTTAAAAATATTTATATTGCATGACCGGTACTCGAAGTATTTTGAGTTACTTAGTGTCTTCAAGCACATATTATTACTAGTAATACAATATAGCGATCAAACTTGACCCTAACTTTGTTTTAGTATAATGTGTTTGTATGGGATGTGTGGGCTTCTTCAAGATATTTTCCTCAATGTTTATAAGAGATAAGTGGTAAGAGAATTCATTTTAAAAAATGCTTAATATTTGCGGGTAGTGATCCTCTATATATCTCCTCAATGTTTACAAGAGAGGAGTAGTAAAAGATTTCATTTTAAAAAATGCTTACGATTTGAGGTAGTAATCCTCTACAGTACTGTAGTGTGTGTTGTTCTCTTAAACAACATCATTTTACACATAAAACAACGTCAATTAAAGAAACAACACCCATGCGAGCAACATAGGAAGTGTACCCTAAGATTTGAGGACCTACACGAAAAGTTATTAATTAGTTCATGTATCACTAAGGGATGAAAGAGAGTTTTTTTTTTCTCTCAAGATTGTTATAAGGGATGAAAGAAAGTTGCAAAATAGATGAAGTCAAAGGTTATAGGTGTATTTGTTAAGCCAACTTTTAATCTAATAATAAAATAAGAGAAGATTAATAAAGATGGGTTCTTTATGAGATGCCATGGCATGTCCATGTGGGGCCTTCTTGGACCATTTGGTCTCACTTGCTTTGCTTGGCTTTCCTCAAACGAAAGTCTCTTCTTCTATGCACCCACAATGTAACACTCGAAGCCACGTGGGGACTAGGCTAGCCCCATCAACGGGATTGTCGCTTCTGAAAACTATGGGCCACGTGCGAAAAGCACCATATTTGACTCTACACTTTTTTTCTCTTTTTTTAGGGCATGTTTGGTCTGCAAATTTGGATAAGATTTAAGGGAGGGATTTTGTAAAAAATAGTTAAATACAACTATTAAACTCGTTTTTGGATAAAAATTTGAATTTCGGAATTCATAAGATAAATAAATCTTGGTCTGCTCTTAACCTGTAGTGAATAATTGATCAAAACCTACAAATATGGGTTTTATGAAACTCATAGGGGTGGATTTCAAATGTGAAAGATTGAATTTAAAGATAAAAAATTAATATTTTATCCAAAATTTTATTCTTCTATTTCCATAATAATAGACATTTTAGTAAATTGGATAATATAATTTAACATAAATCAATGAATCTCATGTATATTTATATCACCTACCAAACATGTAATTTGATATAATTTTTTTTTGAATCCCATGTATAAATCCTAAAGGTTGGATTTAGAAAGGTTTTATAAATTTAATCAAAACCCCTTCAGAAATAAACATCCAAACAGGCCCTTATAGGGTTAAGGATGTTCAACTCAGATTACGCGCACATTGATTAATTTTTTTTTCGATCTAATTAAAGACAGGTCATTCATATCTGAATTAAAAAATTCATTAAGGATAAAGTCCTTATCATTTTATTCGAAAAGAATTGCTAAGTTACAAACTCAATATATCTGAGTTTTCCAAACTACAGTGGACATCTAACAACTAAATCAAATCAAGGATTTTGAAGTTGGATATTATATTTTTATTTAATTTATACTTAATTCATTTATAACTTTGTATAAATAAGTTGGTCCAATATATAAGCTGTATATATTAGGCTCATGTTACGCTTAGTCGAGTTCGTATTAACCCACTTATTTGACAAAAATAATGGTTGCATTTGTTATTATATTAAACAGTGGTGCAATAAGGAATATGTTTTAGGGTGGATACACTTAATCACAAGTTTTACTTTATCCTCTAATAAATAAAAATAATGTTATATATTTATGTTTTTTTATCGTATTTAATATTTAAAGATTTATTAAACACAAAAAGGCCAAACGTCTATATATGTAGTCTATTTAAACAAAAAATAACTAACGAGAAATTAAATATAACTTTTTACAAAAAAAATAAGACTAATTATAGTAATTTACAATTGACCCCAACGAGTTTTCATACTTCGAAAGTATTTCATGATAGCTTTATTATCAATGCTATCGAAAATAACAATGGAGTGGGCCAATGGTTTTTTTAACTCAAATTTTTTTTTATATATTAATAATATTATTTTGACTTAATTTATTGACATAATTTGTTGACCTAATTCATCACAACCATTGAATTAGTTGTGGGTCTCAACAAATATTGGAGTCCACTGTCAATCCAATGGTTATGAATAATTAGGTTAATAAATTATATCAATAAATTAAGTTCAAATAGCATTGCTATTTTTTTTATGAGAAATGTTATTTGAACCTTATTTGAGGATTTTATTTAGGGATCTAATAATGTACAACTATTGGATTGGTTGTGAGCTTCATCTAACATTAAAACTCACAACTAATCCACTGGTTTCATTGAAGCCACATCATTAGGTCCCTAAATAATGTTCCTGTACTATTGCTATTTTTTTATTCAAAGTATCCAACAGATTTGATCTCTTCTCCATGATTGGCCAAAAAATGGATCCAATTTTATTTTTTTAAGTCATTAGGGTGAGCCCTAACTGAAGATATCCAAAAAATAATATATATATATATATATATATATATATATATATATATATATATATATATATATATATATATATATATATATATTTATTTATTTATTTATTTATATTTATATGTAATTTATTTTTTTTAATGGTGGGCACAGCCCTCTCTGGCCCGTTGGCCGTTGCTCCCTCCACCCCTGATATTAAGAGTGCTAAAATTAAATAAATATTTATTAAATTTATATTAAATTTACGTCTTTCAAGCATAATACTAATACATACCAAATTGCTTACCTCTTAAGTCTTAATAGATATTTGAATGGAACGACTGCACGGGCTATTTGTCTCAAAGACATTGAATTTGACTCTCCTACAAAGAATTAGGTTTTTTTTCCCCCGAATGTGCGTGAATGCTATCGTAAGAATGGGAAAGTTTTTTTTAAAAAAAGACATTCAAATTGATAATTGTAGGATTTTGGAGTGGGCTGCCCATCCTAAATCCAAATTATTTAATGGGCTCAACGGATGCATAACAGTTCAAGAGACCCCTCCACAATTCATCTACTCCGCAATAAGGAATTGACCATAATCCAAATGAGGGAGCCCAGCAGAGAGTCCAGCTCGGCACAACCCTGCTCGATCATAATAAGCTCAGCGGTAAGCAGCCCGAAATCAAGGAGCTCGGTACTCACCAGACCCCGAATGTCCCACATCGCGCCACGTGTTTAAGGGACCAGGAGACAACTTCTGGAGCCTCTAAAGAACGTGTATTCTCTGATAAAGGGAATATTTGTGCACATTCTATTGAAGGACTGTGGATATGACTAGTGTCAGGGTAACAGTCACCACTACAAGACAAAAAAGAGGGGACCACAAAATCAGCCGAAGCAAGAGGAAGATCGCAAAAAACCCTAAATAACCCATTGTATAAATAGAACACCATGACACAATGTAAAACCTACCTGAAAAACCTCTACTCACAAGGCGTTGTTTAAAAAAGCTCTAAGCTAAGAAACTCACTATAACCTTCTTTTTCAAGTAATATAAACCTTACGGAACAAGAGTCTGCATTACAGTGGACGTAGCCCTGATCTTTCGGTTAAGACGAACCACTTATATATTATCTTTGATCATATATATTTCCTCTGTTAGCTTAAAATATTCATATTACCTTCTCTTATTTTACAAAACATTAGACTTGGGGTGAGTGTTTTCGAGCACTGTCACAAATATTAAAAGTCCAAGTTCAAAGATGAGATTGCGATGTCCACCGTTCAGCTTTGACTTGGAAATAAAATTTAGCCTTATCATACGAGTTGACTCCACTCTAATTCTCGAGGATTCTTCAATTATCTTTGAATAATAAGAATATTGTTATGTGAACTAAAAATTTGTATTTAAAATAAATTTGAATTTTTCTCTCAAAATCTATGGCTCTTTTCCCCAATGCTTTAAAGAAGATAATATTTATTTAATTTCAGAGGTCTCTGATTCAATACTTTTCATATTCTTTAAGAGTCAGTCATCATTATTCTTGAGAGAACATGTTCTAAATCCGTTTGGATTATTGTGGCCAGTATCTGAATTCGAAAAAATAGTCAGCACAAAGTTAAATAGCTTGTAGCAAAAAAAAAAACCAAGACATTTGTTTGACCTTACATAACAAGTTTCATTTGCAACTTTCCTCTACGAGATAATATTTTACAGAAACACATTCAATTTAGAACTGCGATTGTATCCCAGGGGAAAAATACCATTTTATGATAAGTTGGACAATTTTGCAATTTTCAAAATTTTAGTGGTAAACTATCACTAGACCTAAAAATTTAACCAAATTTGCTAGACTGATGATACGGCAATTAACGTAATTCAACAACATTATTTTAATTGCAATCTTTTTTTTTTTTTAATTATTAGAGCCAAAATTCAGCAAATTATGTTAATTATGGGAAGCCTAGCATCCATCTACTCGTGAGCCCGATGAGGTGATGATGCTTGGGTATCGTGCTTTCCGCCCAACAAAAATACTTCGTCGCCATAGCCGAATAACCGATATTCTTTCTTATCCGTGCTCTTCCCCTTTTTTAAGTACTAAAAATATTACTCAAATTTTGTTATTATTTTTTTCCGGATTAAAGGTTAGTTGTTGCAAACTACTAAGTACTGCGTCAATGGAATGGGCCATAATAGGGCAAAATGAACCCCCAAAATGCTCTGTTCAGTTAAACTGGACTCAAGACAAGCCCAATTGAGAATTTCGTGAATTGTTATCCATATATAATGACTATGTATTTTTCTCATTACACAACCCAACATTAATGCAGATTGCTCCTCATTAAGATACTCCAAAATGCTAACATTTAACCCCAATGATAGTTCAAGCTGTAATAGGACGAGTTGTAAACTCAAATGTCTTGAATTTGAATTTTAACAACTCTTTGGGGCCAAACTACTAGGAATTTATCTTTTATGAATACTCTAATCCCGACATGGATGACCTGTCTTTAATTAGACAGGAAAGAGAATTAATCGAAATACGCATAAGTTGGCCCGAACACCAATATCCGTTAAACCAAAAAAAAAAAAAATGCTAATATATTCAAACTCACATACCGCCTCAAGGAATAGACATCGCACGGGGCAATGAGAGATTTCAATCTTTTTTGATTAGCTAACATAAATTCATCACACGAATATAATAGCTATTTATTTCATGTTTATTTTTCCATCCCTTTTTTTTGCCCTAATTTGGAAGAAAAATTTGTCAGTAATAAACTTTTTCCCAAGTTTTCTGTACCTTTCTATGTCTTCCTCTGGTACCAAACCAAATAGTGGAAAATATTTTTTTCCACCCTATTTTCCCTAACCCTAAAATTGTTAGAATAATAGCATCTTAAAACAAAAGATTGTTACACCAGGATCTCAAATGGCTTCATCCTAGCATTTACGCCGAGATTAGCGATTGATCTAATAGTCATCGTTCTCACTGTTGGACCTTAAGATCGTGAGTTCAAACTTTGTCGTCCCCGTCTCTGTAATAGTGTCTGACCAAAAAAAAAATCCTAACATTTACATTCATTAGAAAATGGATGCATATATAGCTAAGAACTGATGCCCTGTAGTTTGGTAAAATAGCTAAGTCAGGTTATGCATGACATCACATTTCCGGCGCCAAGAAATTTAATCATTCAAAAGAAATCGCCAGAGTTTCCATTCAACCCAGAAAGTCCCGATGAAACCTATATGTGCATCTTCTTGTCTTCCTCATAAAAACCTGTAAAAGATAGTTGTTATCAACAGAGACGACATTCTTCAAACTATCATTGCCTTTAACTCCTCTTCAAGTCGACAACAATGACACTAACGTTGTCAAAAGTTTTCCGTCCCAAAGCAAGACGCGTCAGCAATGCAGCTGCTGATTGACTTCGTGATGGGTACAAGTCTCCGGCCCCTGATTCTGTGGAGAAGGCAGCATCAGAACTTCCTTCTTGAAGACACTCGCTAGCAATGTCGCAAGCCAGTTCACTGCTTAGAACATCCCACATGCCATCGCTTGCCAGAATCAAGCAGTCGTCTTCTGGGACCCTTTTTGTGAAGGTAATCTCAGGCTCTGCTGTCACAACTGGTTTTAGATACCGGTCTCCTGTTTCAACAAGCCAAATAATTGAGAAGGGCAGACATTAGCAAAGTAAGCAATCAAAGGGCTGACACTAGCGAGCACTCATGGCGTCCTTGCTTTCTCGATATCAGTATTAAGGATCTCTCCTCCTTCTGGTAGGTGCAAGCAATAAAAGAAATATAATTTCAATAGTAGCTTCATAATATCATAGTTGCAATACACTGAACATCACATAAGTTTTTAATCACTTCTTGCAAATTAGATCAACCAGTGATTTGCTAGTAGTGGAAGTCACCACGTGGGATCACACATATGATACGTTCAATTAAAAATAATTTGGTTTCAATTTCCAGCTTGATAGCAATTTCAGTCGCCTAGGACTTGTACATAAAGAGTTCCCAAAGCATGAAATTCTACTCTGTTGTCTTGCTTTGGGGGAAAAGAGCCATTGATGCTGAGAGAAAATAAACTACTTCTTAAATGGACTTCTGAAAGACTAAAAATGGGGCCGTAAGATGGCAAAATCAAATTTTTTGAACTCGGTTAACAGTATTTATGGAAAAATTTCAGCCATTAAAAATACAGAATGTTCAAATTGGTATGTATGGAGAATAAAATATTAGAAAGTCATTTTCTGATAACATTTATCGGCTTTGAATGCATACATACTTATAAAGAGAGGAGAACAGAAACTCTGCTATATCTGTTATCTAGATTGTCGGACATTAGGTATAATAAAAAGCACAATCAATCTTGAACATTACATGGTCTTTTGCATTGATTTTGTAGAAGACAACAGGTGGAGATACATCCTATGGTCAAGCTACCTAAAAAAATATATTTCAACTAGAATATAGAATATAGCACTCTGAATAAGGCTACAAATCTAAGTTTTGTACTTGTTACTAAATCTGTGAACATATTGCATGCATTTAATGGTACACTTGAGTGATGACTGAAACCAACTGGTAAAAGACCCATGCCTCTTTTTCAACCATGTTTGACTGCAATTGTAACCCTAATCAATATATACACTTTAACAGTACAAAACAATACTTAACAGCTCACTGAGGTGTCTACCGTAATATGTAACAATTAATAAAATTGTATTATCTAACAATTGGTGGCATCAGCTTATGAATAATCACAGGCATGATGCACTGGCTCGGTACAATTTTAAGCATACTACAGTCTAGGGATTGTTTATTTCAGTATGTATGCACCATACAGATATTTCAATTAGGGGGAAGGGTAGAGCTTTGTACGAATACTTTCATGCAAGGCAATTGCATTAATTTCCTGCAGTTCTTTACCCGTTTTTCCCTCATGCATAAGAATAAGAAGTTATAAGGAAGAGACAGAACTTACTTGTAGTTGTTATTCCTGCGGGTCTAAGCTTCATATCAAAAATTCATAATCCAGGCCTTAAAGCCCCAGATTTCAAACTTCAAAAAATGTATGAACTATTCTACAAGTAGAACACAAGATGTTATTTTTCTTTAACAGAAACACAATTACTGACAACAGTCTTGGCCGAATAGAAGCAATGCTCTTGCCACAGACACCATCACCTACCACTACAACCAGAACCTAAAACTCACCGAGGCAAAATTACCTGACTGGTGCAGAATTACTTTGATTGTTATTGTTAAAGCTACCTTCATGACGAATCACTTTAGTCATTTTCTGAACAATACCTACCACTGCTCTTAGTTAAAAATATGGCAGTAGCTTGTGAATCTCTCATCAAAAACATTCAAAACTTTAAAGTGGTATTGGCTCATTAACGTCGTTTGAGAACAACCATTAATTATTGTCGACCTGAGGTAATTCAGTTTCATATAATGCGATATTTGTGGTTCAAACGTGTAAGACAATGTTAAGAACAATAAATGTTTGAGGCTAAGATTACTGTGATTAAAATTGAGAAGAATGACTAAAGATAATATGGATGTGGCATTCAACACTAGGAAGATATCAAGGAACCACAGATAACACAAACCTAGTCCATCTCTTTGTGTTTTCCTTCCCTCTTTATTGTTAAAAGGACAAGGGGACTTCGTCTTTCTAAAAGCTGCCCAGTTTTCCACACAAAACAAAAATTAAATGATCACCATCCTTTGAAATGGAGATTCAAGAGGGAAGATTTCACCTTGCAAACTTATCTTCATGAGGGCAAAGCAAAAATATTCCGAAATGATGACGTCAAATTCTTTTATTTGTTTCTTTGATCATTTTCAGAAATAAAAACCAAATTTTAATTCAAATGAGGATGCTTCATGATGGAATCCCATATAGTAGTTTGGATACCATTTCTTTAATAGGCATTCCTCCTTAAAAGCATAGCCATGGCCAGAGCTACACTGCCATTATTAGTACAAGAAATCAATAAACACCCAAGAAAATGGCATGACAATATCTGTTAAAATCTGCCTTTTCCGTAATGTAACCTCTTTAAGCACAAATGCCAACTCAATTGAGGTTTTCATCTTGACACGTCAAACCTTAATCATTCTCTTATCAACTTACCTAAATGACGTTGATTTTCTCGTGGTATCATCAAAAGGAGAACTCAAAACGACAAACTCATACTTCGCTATCTCTTTTATATAAGCTTACAAATTCACATTTACTTTGTCATCCTGAATGACAACTTATACCAAGCTTGAATAACAGAAAAGAAACTACTAGTCCGACTTGGACATATGGCATGCCAACTTAGTCAACGTTGTCATCTTTGTATTAGAGTCCCTAACTAACTAAGACACGTCAACCACGAAATCTAAATCGTGTTTTCTCATATCTACTTACCTAAATAACGTTTGTTTTGTCGTGGTAGCATCTAAAATCAAAAGAACCATAAACGACAAAACTGTTACTTCATTGTCTCTTTTATATAAGCTTACAAATTCACATGTACCATTTTGTCATCCTTAATGATAACTTATGCCTAGCTAGAATAACGAAAAACAAATTGCTAGTCCTACTTGGACATAAGGCATGCTGCAATGCATCGCCATTCCTAATCTGTAGAGATCCCTTCCTTTTTGTTGACAACTAAGATGTCTTTATTTTCTCACCATCTATTGGTCCCCAATGCAAACACCTAAACTGTTAATATGTAACCTATTTTAACAACCTTCTACCCTCAAATCTTCCATCATAAATGTTTAATGTTGTCATATGCATTATTCCAACACTCAGCACCATAAAAATTAAGAGCAATGCTATTGGGACCTAAAAATCTGACATAAAAATCTGACCTAATTCACTGTGACCTTTGGATTTACTGTAGACCCCATTAAACATTGGAACTTGGTGTTGATCCAATGATTCCTATGAAGCCACATCATTATGTCAGATTTTTATGTCAGATTTTTAGGTCCAAATAGCATTTTCCAAAAATTAAAAGTCTAGCTGATGCCAGCTGGTCCTGCATAAAAATTAAAAGTCTACCTAAAGATTTTTTTTTTATTTTTTTTAATAAATAAGAGCAAAAAACAAAAATAACATCTGAAGATTTTCATTTGGTATCATTCACTTTTTGAGAAAGCATTGAGAAAAGTAATATTTTCAAAACATAAACTAATGATTGTCCTAGAAAAAGAAAGGAGAATAGTCACACACAAAAATCCATAGTGGCAAAAACCTGTACATTTGGCTTAAAACACACACCTACACACTTATATTCAATCCAAGTGTAAGCCAAAACAGTTTCTTCAAGATACACATTAGTTGGTGTAATAATGCACACTGATGACCGGCTTCAAAAAAATAAAAAAGATACCCCCCGATACATTCATTCACCAATAATAAAATAAAGATCTAGAAAAGTTACCTATTGCCCGGGACATAGCGAGAATTCCTTCAACTCGAGCTCCATCCAAATAAATTACATGTCCTCCAGAAGCTTTAATCCTTGCTTCCTCGTCTGCTCTATCAGGCTGCCATAAAAATCAATTAAGATCATTATCAATCTACTAGATAGTAAGCTGTAACAGATCAAATGACAAAATTGTACAAACACGTGTCCGCCTCCAAACGCGAGTACGTTACATAAACTTACCTTCTGATCAAAAGAAAGAGGAATGGGCCTCCCGGCACGGGAGAGGACGGCGCGTGAGTCACCGCAATTGGCAACAACAATTTGCTCCGCTGTAACGACTGCCACCAAGGCGGTGGACCCCGTAAGCGCCACTTCCAAGGGGTGGCACCCACATTGATTCCCCATGCTTCCACAAACGCAGGTAGTCATCGCCACCTCGTCCATTCTCTCAAAGCACCTCCTCATCGCCCTCCTCCAACAGTCCTCTACGAGGACTTGCGGCCCAGAACCGCCACTCTCATTCACCGGCGTGTATTCCACGCGCATCAACTCCTCCGCCATTAGCACGTGCATCCTATCTCTACACATTGCAGCCACCTGAACATGAATTTTAATCATTATACACATTGCTTACCAAATATTAAAACTATTTAACAACCATATTTTTTAAAATGATATAAATACCCCCAATCCACAAGGATGTATTGATGCTAACTAAAGGCTATATTTGCCTTTTCACAAGGATTTAATTTTAAAAGTTTTGACAGTACGACGAATAAGAGAAATTGAGTGAGGTATACGTGAGGTCCTCCATGCCCATCGTAAACACCGAAGAAATGCACAGGTCGTCGCCGGTTAATCTCCGGCCGGCAAAGGTTCGTCCTTACACATATCGCATCTTCCATATCACGTTGCCTTCCGGACAGCGACATCGATCCAAACACCGGCACAACTTCACTAACACTGATACAGTTCGTCGCAGCCGCGGAGGAAGCGTCCACGTCTTCGCCGGACGAAGAAGACGTCAAAGAATGATGGCTCTCCTTCTCCGATCCAACTAACTTTCCTTCCGCGACAAAATTCGAGCTCTCTGAACGATTCTCTGTCTGGTTGATCGACGCCTTCTCTGGAGGCGAACCGGCAGCGGAAACAAGCAAACATCTCCTCATCTCTATCCTCCTCCGTCGTCGCTCTCGGCATTTCTCCGGATCATCTTCGTCGTTCTTCATCATATGCTCGTAACCGTAAGCCTCCGTTATTGACAATCACATATATATACTTCGAACAAGCGAACTAAACCTCCATAAATCTTCTCTAGCTTGCTAGGTATGCATTGTATATATACTGCTTTTGTAGTTAGTGAGTGACTGAGTGTGAGAGAGAGAGAGAGAGAATGCTGAGGTTTGTGCTGAGACATAGCGGCAACGTGGTGGGGTTTGCTGTATTTCTCGTGGAAGAAGCCTACGCAGCCAACTATACGGGCAGCTACCCTAAGTGACCTTTCTGCCCTTCACCGACCACTAGGAACTAGGTTTTGGACACCTGGCAGTATTGACGATTCTCCTGCCGTAAACGTCTTCGCTAGCTTTCTCCGTCTGGTCAATTTATCGTATCGCGAAATGAGAAAATGGCGTGGGTTTCGAGCAGTCCCACGTTTCAATCGGTCTGACTAACACCCTGGGCCAGGTCTTAAAAGGTTGACAAATGGACCAAGGACAGACTTCCACGAGTACACCGCAGTTACTTTTTGAATAGCAGGATGGGTCCACACCAAGTACGTTTCAGTAATTCTCACACCGAAAAGACTCTCTGACCGGAGAAAATATCGGATGTAATCTGACACCACGTTATCAATTTTACGAGCCATTAAGTAAATTTAGTAGGTTTTACTGTATTAATTATTATTAATAATTATTTTATTTAATAATTATTATGTTGAAATAATAAAATTTATAATTATATTAATTATTTTATAATTAATCTATAAAATCACAAGATATTAATGATCTGACGTGACCATTATAACTAATATTTCCTCCTCTGACTAACTCTTTCTCTCTCGTTTGAATTTCGGAGTTGGTAACCACCTGGCAGTCTGTGAAGGAACCAGCGCGGCTTAGCTAACGTTGATTGTCCAACGTTGACACGTAGGAAAAGTTGTCAAGTAGGGGAAGCTAAATCAATATATCCGTGTCAAATACTCGTCCCAGAACACTGTGGTGGACAGAAATTTGGGACAGATGACGGGGTTTAAAAGTGGGTGACATTTGAGTTTAGCTTTTTGAGAAAACCTTGTTATTCAAAACAAAATTTAATACCGTAACTCTAAAATTTATAATTTTTATGCAAATTTATAAAATTTTTAAAAGTGATTTAAGAATAAAAATTTACAATTTTTGACAATATATTATAATTTTTTATATTTTAAATTATAATTTCTGTGAATTATTCATAATTTTTGTGAGTTACTTGATATTAGGACTGACAATCTAATACGCCCAAATGAGTTTTAATCGAGTTTGTCGAGTTCGTTTTTTTAAGCGAGTTTAAAAAATTATTCAAGTTCAAAATGAATCGATCCTAAACGAACTTAAATCTAGACGTTTTTTAATATTTAAACATATACGAGTCGAGTCTATCGAACTCATTTTTTAAACAAATCTAAAAAATTGTTTAAAATATGTTCGTTTAAAAAACAAGTCGAATCCGAACCTAACTCAAACAGCTTAATTCGATTATCAGTTCTACTTATTATCTATCCTAAAAATTTTGATATCGATCCCAAATTTTGTAAGAAACAACCACAGAACTTATAATCATAGTTGGGTGCCATTTTTTTTTTTCCCTCATCCGGCATTCTGAATTAAAAGCGGTGGGCTTGACACGTGCAGGTCTTATGTGGGATGCCGCCAAAGAGGATATTATTCGGGTATGACGACAGAGTTTTTTGTTTAGTCAAAAGTGAAATTTATTGAATTAAAATCAGCCGCTTAATGATGATAAAATAAACGTTTAATTGGTACGAAGTAATAAAGATAGTCCCATGGGTTGCGTAATGCGATACATTTGCCTTTTTCATTCATTGAGCTTAGCGATTGATTTGGCTAAAAAAAGAATAATAAAAAAGGTTAGCCATGGGTCAAATTGCCATCGTCCCCACTAGAGACATAACTAGTATGGGACCTACGCCTGGCCTCAGCAAGGGGCTGGGCCGGGTCGACCCAGTACAGAATGTTTCAGTCCATAGTCAACCCGTGGGCTGGGTTTTGAATTTTGACTAGTCAACGGACCGGGTCGTTAAATTTTGTTAGGGCCAATGGCCCATTGTGGGCCGGTCTATTGGGCCATAAATGGGCTAAATACGAACCGAGCCTTATAGCTCTTCTATTGGGCCTGAAAATGGATTTTTTATTAAAAAAATATTTTTTATGTAAAAAATACAAAAAATTTGAAAAAAATTATTTTTTTATATAAAAAATACAAAAAGGCATCAATTACATGAAGTTGGTATGAAAAAATAAATTAACAAAAAAATTATTCATATTAATTGAATTTAACAAATATTTACATAGAGTTATAATGTTACATTACAAATTGATTTGTGGGTGAAACTATTTTGTATCACTACAAATTGAATACATCCTAACTAGATTGACACCTACACAATTGTCAATAATTTACAAATCTCAACCTATAAAAGTCACATATCAAATATCAAATAAATAATTTATATAATAAAATACAATAAAATTCAAATCTCAAAAGATAAACAAAATGATTATTACTTTTCGCGGTTGAAATCTCTTTAAATTTTACTTTCAAGTTAATCCGACGGTTAATATTAACACCCCAAATTTAATGAAAAAAATGGGACCCTAAGAGTGTGTTTGGGACAATTTTTTAAAAGTGCTTATACCACTTATAACTTCTCATAAGTATATATAAAAAAAAATAGTATTTGGAACTGTCCCACCACCCCCACCACCCCCATTGCCCCCACCATCACCACTGCTACCGTCACCCTACCACCACCCCTACCGCCCCATCACTACCACTACCGCCCCATAACCATCACTATTGCCCCACCACCACCTCTTCTATAACAATCACCACCATCGCCGCCACCACCATCCCCACTACCCCCAAACAATGGAATGAAATTTATTTTAACTTTCCTTTCTTTCAAACAGTGGAATGAAATTATTTTAAAATTTTCTTAGAAGTTTTTCATACTAATCAAATGCATACATGCAAATATTTTTTTTTTTACTTTCTTTTTTTTCACTTTATTTTCTATTTTTTTCACTTTTTATCATCTTTTTCTTTCTAATCAAACGTACCTAGGAAAAAAAAAACAGCCTAGATTCTATCTTTCGAGCTGTAAAGCCTACCCATGACTCGTAGACCACCTACTATTGGCGGAGCCCACTAGCCTCACAGTCTTTGTCCGAGCCCTATTTGAATATTGAGAATGCCTCATAGAGCATAAACTAAGGATCAAGTCTTTAGGCTAAATAATGTAGCAAAATCGAAATAACCAATTTAGTTTTATGGGCCCTCCTGGTATTTGTTGGGTTTGAAAAGTCATTCGAGCCCATACAGTATATCCAATTTTTTTTTTTTTTAACAATGTTATAAATACTAAATTTGGGAATTTAATTAATTACAATCATTAAAATAATTATGAATTTTAAAGCTGTGTGAAGCTCACTTTCAATCCAACGGTCGCAATTAATTAGTAATTTAAATTAAGTCGAAAGAGCATTTTCTAATATTCTTTTTTCATAGATTTTTGTGTACTTTATTTGTAGTACTCATTGATCATATAAATAAAAAAAATGATATTAAAAAATAATTGTTCAGTATGGTAGACATAGGTCTAGGCTATAATGGTACACTACCAATAAACATTAGTGCAGTTGAAAAGTCAAGTTATATTTGTACTAGTGGACTTCATTTGCTGGTACATATCTATCTGTAATTCAATAGTTATAATACATTAAACTTTAAAATTATGACTCTAAATTAAATTCTAATAACATTTATCTTCTCTTATCAAGTTGATATGAAAAAAAGACTTTTCAATCGTATAAACTTGGTGACCAACTTAAATGAGTAGGTCTGTCAATGGATCGATTTCTAATTCGAATTTGAGTAGCTCGACAATGTGAGATCGGACCTGAATGAAACGTAGATCTGAACATTGTAAAAGGGTTTAACTTTTGCTAGTGGCTCTCGAACTTAACTGATACATGTGATTTACATGTAATTACATATATCCAAAATTTATTATCGCCGTGAAATGATCTTCTTTAACAAAAAAAAGAAAGCCGACTTGGAGACCCAAAAAAAGAATGGCATAAACTTATCCATCAGAAAAGAACCAAAAGTATATTTCCTAAAAATGGAAAACAAAAACCAACACAATCTCAATCTATATATATATATATATTTTTTTTTTAGGAGGGAGAGGGGGAGGGGGGAAGGGGGGGAAGGGGAAGGGGGCTTGAACTATTGATCTCAAGAAGACAAAGTTTTTACAAGACATGGAGTACCATTGGACCAAAGGCCCATCGGTCAATCTCAATCTATAACTTCTGATCATGCATGTGATCTTGAGAACAAGAAGGAACCTTCAACATCAATGCTATGGACTCTGGTCGACAGCCAAGATTGGGTACCTATCAATGCTATCAGACCATGGACCTCTCTTCCCTTCCCCCACCATTGACCTAACACACTCCCAAACCAAACTGTTACACTTTGGCCCACTCCCCATCCCAAGCTGCCACACCTTGTCACCCTTCTTCACTCTCTCCATGGCCTCCATGTATGCTAACTCATACCACAATGAAGACGAAGACTGGTTCCCAAACCTGTGTAGTGTCATCAGAGCTGGCTCCATTTCTCTCTCTCCTAGATTCAACCCTTTTCCTATCTCCCTTATCACTGGCCTCCCTGAAGTTGGCAAGCAAAAATGCTGTATCACTGACCTGTTGGGGTGCAAAAAAGAAAGAAATACTTATAAAGCCCATGGATGAAGAAAAAAGCGATCGAACAATACCCAGATGAGTGTATAAGACCAAATACAAAGGTGGTGGCTCGATTCAAAAAAAAATCGACAGTACTTAAAATCAATTGGTGTAATCATTACCAACTTGATTGAAATTTCTACCTGAAATTTGGAATGTAAATCTCTGTGGATTTGTCGATGAATCTCTTCCGAATACACGAAACAGCATACCAGATTTTCTCTGTAAATGGTAATATTGATGAACCCAGAATGCTGATGTGCGACCGGAGAGTTTCTCCGGCGACCTGCAACAAGTCTCTCCGGAGAGTAACACCTGTCAATCCAGTTGAATCCTCTTCTCGCATAGCTGAATTGTAACCCTTGTCATCAAAAGCTCTTTGGGTTCTTAGGGTTTTTATCAACTTATATTTTGATGATTTTCTTGCTTCTTTTTTGTTTGTGATCAAAATTGCCGCAGAACCCATTCGGAACAGACAGTTAAGGACCATCATGGGTCGTTCTTTTCCAGGATACCAACCAGTAGATAAAATCTCTGTGCTGAGAATAAGAGCATTACTGTTCTTGTGAGTTTTGAGAATATTTTGGGCCATATCAATGGCTAGTGCACTTGCACTGCACCCCATGCCACCGATATTGAAGCTCTTTACATCTTCTCTCATGGAGTATTTATTGATAATAATGGAGGAGAGAGAAGGAGAAGGGCAAAAGCCACTGCAGTTGACGATGAGAATGTCGATATTGTGAGGAGAGAGATTGGTTTTTGACAAGAGATCTTCAAAGATAGGGAAGAGAACCATGTGGACTTCTTTCATGGCTTCTTGGTGGTCTGATCTTGGAGGGATATAGTGTACAGCTGGAGGGAGATATGTTTCTTCACCTTGTCCTGAAGAAGAGAGGACTTTGGCCATGAAAGCTATGCTTTCTTCGTCCAAGAAATCAACCATTTGAACATGTTCAATGAAGAGTGAGAAGGGTACTCTGCAGATACCTGGAGGTTTCAGACACGAAAAGTCTACAAGGTAAACTGGTGAAGGCTTTGAGAGGTAGTGTCTGAGGATGAAGAAGAGAAGTAAGCAAGAGAGAGAGAATAGATGATATATGCTCATCCATTTTTGGATGATAAAGAGTGCTTCTATGGAGAAGAAAATTAAAATAGTTGAAAATTTCAGGAACTCCAAGAGGATTGATTGAAGGTGCTTTGATAGGAGAGTATGGGAAAGTGTCATGGTGCTTTTGGGCATGGGGCTATTGTTGAGCTTGGAAAGGTGCTCCATCCTTTGGAGAGAGAGAGAGAGATGTGAAGGAAAGGTGGTATGTAAGACCAGTTTGTAGAGGTTTGATATGTGCATATATAGGGCAACTTGGAACTGAGCAGACCAATTTACCATGTCAAGGTGTATTAATGCCAGTTGTAAATGAGAGTCTTCGTGATGAGTTCAGATTAGGTACGACTTCTCAGTTGGTTGGGAGGTTGACACACTGATCAAATTGATGGTAAATGCTACTTGGAGTCTATATTTATGGACCATTGAGGATATGTGATCTCTTCCTATAAGATTGCTTGGTTTGTAAAAGGGAAAATGCCATACAATCAAAATTACAGTGTTAAAACAAGTCTGCGACGTTGCATACATATGCCGCCTACAAATATGGGGTTTAAACACATGAATAAGGTTGTTTTATTGTGAAATAAGATTACGATCGGATTCGAGTTATAGAAACAATATCTTTCGTAAAGATGTTAATGAATCATATTATATCAAATTCGTGTTGTGTCTAATCGTGTGGTGCTAAAATTTCTTTAACATATGTTTAACCCATTTATATTCGTATATAATCGGATTTATATCGTGCACAACTCATGTTTAACAAGCTTGTGTTATGTTCAACTGGTTGTGTGTCAATCCATTTTTTGACGAATCTAATATGTTTATTTGTTTATCACCCTAACTAGTTAAAATTCAATTTAAGTCTGCTGACTTTATGTCGATTTTTAGGGTTCATTGGTCGTGTCTAAATAACATGTCTATTATCTGATGTAAGACTATGTAAATCTAATCATTTTCATAATTTTGTATTTGAGAGCATTGTGCATTTGTTGTCCTTTTTATTATTCTTTTAATCCCACAACAAAAAAACCTTTAGTATTACTTTCTAAAACTTCACACCCACTTATTTCATGTAAAAATTATTGTAAAAAATGCATGTATATATAGCATTTACCATTAGTATTTTATCACTTGACATATTATTAAATCAACAAATTAAATCAATTTTTTAGATACCAATAATTATTTTTTTGGTTACTTTTTAAAACTTTTACAGAGGAGGGAATAGTGAGGTTTGAATACGTGACCTAACAATTTAAAGATAGATTGCAGTGATCATTAGGTCAATCACAAATACCCGAGTCCCAATAAAACTACTCCGCAATCATACATGAACTAAAAATAGCAATCCGGCAAGAAGGAATGGCTACCTTTTATGTGCAACTCGTAACTGGTGGTTGGAAATACAAAGAGGTGGTTGGCTAGCTACTGTCACTGCCGAACCTCTCCGCATAAGAAAACGCCACCAACGAACCTAAGAAAATGAGGAAGGCCATTGCATTCTAGAGTATGGAAATGACCTAGGATCATTTAATTCCACATGTTCATTGAAGGAACCTATGTCTCTTCTCTAAGTCACATTCAATTTAATTTTTGAGCAATGCTATATATCTCAAATTTGTATCTCAAATATGCATCCCAAATTAATAAGGATGGTTGAATCAGTGGGTCCCAATTAAAAAAGTTGGTGAGGCTCAGTCATTCAATGATTCTCATTCATTTGGGATGCACATTTGGGATACAAATTTGGAATATAAAGCATTACTCTTAATTTTTATTCCTCAAGAAATTATTAGCAGAGAAAACGAAAATCCGTTCATAATAGGGCCCACCACCTTCCGGCCAACTGCCATCCCATACAATTACAAGAAAATACTATTTGAACTTAGCAGAGAAAACGACAGTAGAAATGTAACATCTTGAGCTTGTGATATGTTTTTCTTTCCTACGATGCAAATGTTTTTTGCTTCAAATACTAATGTACATATCTATAAGATTTTAAAACGTTTGTATCATATTAAATTCGTATTCACCATTTAATAAACAAGTTTGACGAGTAAATCCATTCATAATACCCAAACCAATCAACTTCATATGGGGTTCGTTTGTTTAGCGAGAGAATGATAGAAAGTGTAAGAAAGAGAAACTTTTTAAAATTTTCATGTGTTTGGTTAGTATAAATAGGAAAATGATAGAAAAAATAAATTTCTTTCAGATATATATTTGTGATCTATAACTAACTTTTCATTTTACTCTTATTTTTCTTAAAATATTTTATTAATTATTAATTTTAAAAAATTTTGGTATGAATTTGATTAATCATATAATTTGGCCCAAAGACCTTTGTGTTGGTGATTGTCCTAGAATTAGATTTCGAGTCACTTTTTAAAAAAAATTTAACTTTCAATTATAATTACATTTTTTTTCCTTTTAAATCGATTTAATATAATTAAGGATAATTTAGACAATTATAAAAAAATTATTTAACTTTCATTTCTTTCAAATAATATAATGAATTTTTTTTAAAATTTTTTCGTAAAATTTTCATTCTAACCAAATATATGTATGAAAATATATTTTTTATCATTTTCTTTTTTTTCACTTCATTTTCTATCATTTTTTTTTTTGTAACCAAACAAACCCACGGGGATTGACAGATCATTATAAGAATCCTTTAACAATTACACACCCACGCACCCCCACATATATAATCCCATAAAAAACCAAGCCAATTAATTTGTCAACTGCTTAATTTGGCGTATGTAGAAAATCCGAATGCCATCCCGAAAACGACCCTTTAACGTTTGAAAGGCCAACAACGACTTGTACAGAAACCTGTGGCCCCCACAATTGACTTCAGCTAGAGCAATCGTGGATGTAGTTGCTTTCCTTGATTCTTGAAAAGCACCATCTGGAAGAACCGAGCGATCTGTCTAATAGGTTAGAATTTAGATATCCTCCTTTAATGTTTAGGTACGAATTTTCATAATTATAATAGTTTGGTGGAGTTAAACTTACTCTTTAAAGTCTAGAGCACGGGACGAGACTTTATCTTCCAGCCCAACATAAGTGCGATGTGATTTTTTACAGATAGTTGTGCGGTGTTGACGAACAATACTCTCTGATAAATTTATGAAATAACTTGTTTACGCATCTATTTAGTGTAAAAAAAAAGCACCAGCTGGGTTCGGCTTTAGGATTCGATTATAATACTAAAAAAATATTTTCAATATCATATCTTTTGCTTTCATTGAATGAAAATGCAACACTCTAATTTTTTTATTAGTTTGTTTTATTTATTTATTTTTACAATCAATAACTACAAATATATCAAATTAAGATTTATGTTGTATATAAAGATGCTATTTATTGAACTTTGTTTTCGAACTAATGATTTGATTAAATTTCAATAGTATTATTGACTATAATAGTGATCTATCGTTGCATCTATGGGGTGGCAATCGAGTCGTGTTGTGTCAGGTTTGTGTCGTATCGAACATTAGTCAATCCTAACCCAACTCATTTAACTAATCGTGTCGTGTCGAGTTGACCTGTTTATTTTCGTGTCGTATTCGTATTCGTGTTGACCCACATAAATTTTGAATAAAAAATTTAACGCTAATATTTTATTTTCACTTAATTGAATCTCTCGTCATATTTTTTCTGCAAACTAAAAATTAATTTAGTAATAATAATAATAATGAGTAATAATATCTTTTTTATACAATAATTATGTCAGTACTTGATAAACAGCTACAAATAATTAATATTTTATTTCTATAATATTAATTAAATATGCTAATCGTACATCGCGCAACCAAATTAAACATCAGAAGTAATGAAAAAAACAAGCCATCAGAACATGAAAACTCATACATGCAACGAAAAGGCCAGGTCAATCTCCTTCGAGTTAAAAAATTCGTGTTGACAGGTCAATTCGGGTTAAGCGGGTTGAACCCGATACACAGGTTTGTACCAAAAAATAGTTAATACAAACTCATTTATTCGTGTCGTGTTCGTATCGAGTTATCGTATCATGTCAAAAATTGAAAGACCGAGTATATTCGACCAATAATAGTTTTTATGTATGATATGGATTTAATTAGAGTAAATTATACTTTACCCTCTTAATTATAAAATTTCTCACATTGAATCATAAAATATTAATTTTATTTCATATCACTCCAATAAATAACAATAAATTTGAAAATCTTTTAAACGAGTGAGGGAAACCTCAACAAGCTTCCAACCAAGTGCATAGTACCACTTTCTCTATTAGGGCATCTCCGAGGGGTGAGGCATATGGGGTGGCATACCCCATATGCCACCCCAAATTCACAAAAGTTTATTCCAAAGGGAGTGGCATATGGGGTTGGAAAATGTTATTAAAGTCTTTTGGGTGGCATTTTTGACAACTCTGGAGAGAGAAAATGGGAGGTTGCAAATGGATTAGTGAATATAGATCTGTTAGATGAATATAGATCCAACGATTCATATAGATTGATGAATAAAAATATGAAAATGGCACCCCATTTTGGCACCTGCCATTGGAACAGATTTATAATTTAGAGGTATCAAAATACTGTTTAAAGTTACAAAATGATATTTGACACCCCAAAAATAGCAGTACCCTCGGAGATGCTCTACCCCTTTTCTAATTTTGAATTTCAATGTACAACTCACGCTATGTTCAATCCCGGATCGTCATTCAAACGAGGGAGAGAAACGTCTCATCGCGCCTGTGAATAACCCAAGGTTCCCTCTCTCTCTCTCTCTCTCTCCATTTCTGAAATCAAATGTTCTGATTAACCAAATGTTTCTTCATTGCGGTGCTAGGAAAGATCAGATTTTCGGAAGTTCTTGGTAAGCCCTAATTTGTGAGAAGTTGCAGTACCAGTACAGATACTTCATGAGGAGGTACTATCAATTAATAATAGGTTTGACATACCTTCATTCACTTCAGTAATTGTAATTTCTTCAATAATATATCTTATCAACATTACAATCACATCCAGTTCAGCAAAAAAAAAAAAAAAAGTACAGTACAATCACATAGATGGGCATAGCCAAGTACTCGAGTTTCCTGCCATTGCATAATTTGGGAAGGGTTAGATAATGTTTCCAAGACTTGAACCCGTGAGGTACAGGTCTTGTTTGTGTTTTTTCACTCCTACAAGAAAAGTAGTATATTGCAATAATGGATATGTGGCTAAGGACTTGTTTGCTTCAAAATCTGTGGGAAGCTAGAAGATGGAGGCCCCCATCGATGTTCAGTGTAAGCATGGTCTTGTAGTTTACAGCTTTCTGTTCGTCACTCAGCTTAAATACATAGCTGCCCAGCAAGACAGCTGAGAAAATCTTCATTTGCCTGTAGGCAAACTCTTTTCCCAGACAGATTCTTGGGCCCGCCTGCGTAAATGCAGGGATAATTTGAGTCAACATTCTTCTCCTTCAAAGTTTTTAAGTAGTCAATGTTTTTGGCTTTTAGGAAGGTAAATTTGTTTGATATTTGAATCTGTTTGAAAAATAAACTTTTGGTAGATGGGCAAGTGTTTATCCTAATCTTTTGGGTGTTTCTTAGATTAGGAGGCAAATGTAATATTGCTCTTGTTGAGAGTTTGTTTCAAGTGGCCTTAGAGCGTGTATTGAGCTATAAAGTATATCTTCTCGTCTTTCAAAATAAAAAAAATTTACCTTTCGAAAAAAATAAGCTTTGTTTCTCCCTTAAGAGTTTATGATGAATTTTTTCAAAGGGGGTGGTATTTACTACTTGGTAATTATAATATTGTTTCTCACCTGAAAGGCTGTGAACTTAAACGGGCTTTGTTGCTGGAAAACACCATTTTCATCGAGCCACCTCTCCGGTTTGAATTCTTCCGCATCCTCCCCCCATATTGATTTCATCCTGCCCATGACCCAGGGCTGGTATGAAAACAGATCCCCTTTCCTGATGCTGAATCCATCTGGAAATTTGTCGTCTGAAAAACAAACCTTCCCCTCCTGGTTTAAGGAAGGACACATTACTAATTGACAATTTAATGAGTTCGTATTGACTAGTTGATTATGTTGTAAAATTGAGTATTTAACTAAAAAAGAGATGTAATCAAGACGTTTGAACTAATTTTCTCAATTTTATCAAAACAAATGGCATTGAAATGTACCATGTGAAAGTTTATGTTATCATTAGTATTTGTGCATCAATGTGTATGAATGTATATATGTATATTTTTACGTATTACCACTGGAACTGCAGGATAAAGTCTGAGTGTCTCGGTCAGGGCTGCGTGGAGATACTGCATTTTATCAAGGGCTTCTTCAGTGATGCTGGTTGCAATTTCATCAAGGTTTGAAGTCTCTTTAACTCCTGTTGCTTCCCTCACTTCCTGTGCTATTGTTTCCTGTGTGAGAGGGTGCTTGCACATCATGTAAAAGAACCAAGAAAGAGTGCTAGTTGTTGTGTCCTTCCCAGCCATCATTAAACAAAGGATTATGTCTCTTAAGTACTTTGGATCTGTGTCATTTGATTCCAGAAACTTGGATAAAATGTCTCCTTGCTTCAACTGCCACAATTTGGGTCCAAAATATATGTTAATTTTCCTCTACTTACAATTAAGAAGAAAAGGTCAAGAAGATAATAAACTCACTGCTGAATCGTCCTGTAACTTATTGTGAACTTGTTCTGTCTTGATTCTGATAAGTTTATACACAAATCCATCGATCACTCTGATACAATCCCTCAATTTTGCTTCCGATCCAATGTTTAGAAATCGCTTGATCTTCCAAAATATATCAAAATACCGATACATGACCATTACACTTGCTTCATCAAATGCATTGGAGAATAGGGTGCCTTCTTCATTTGTCCCGCACATACTATCTATTTCAATTCCAAGTACAACCTTGATTACTGAGTCCAACGTTGATTTCATAAATAAATCCTGCAATTGAATGTGAAAGGCAATGGGTTTACTTTTACTTTTTCTTGATATATTGAATCTTACTTGCATTTCCAGTCTATTTAAAATAAAGAAGAGGGGAAGGGGGAGGGGGAGGGGGAGGGGGGATGGTGGACAAAAACAGACTTGGATTTCTATGATCTGATTTGAGCTTGCAGATTCAGATACTATCTGTGCAAGTTTTGCTGCCTTTGTTCTAAAGATTGTACTACTGAAGTCTCTCAGCATTCTGGTGGAGAATTTGTAACTTAATGTCTTCCTCTGCTGTTGCCAGTTTTCGCCATCAACAGTGAAGATACCGTCCCCTAGAAGATCCATCAGGATGTTGTGGTGGAACTGACCCTGCAAGATATCATGGTGGGAATTCAGAAAAGTAAAAGCTTGAGGCTCAACCATACGGTGAGATCACAGCTTCCTATTGTGATTTACAGTAAGAGGGGTGCATATCAGTATATATTGAGCTTGGAAAATATATAAATCTATGTAGTTTGTTTTCTTTCAACCAAATACAGGTTAAACTTAAAAGTAAAACACCATATATCATCAAATTTTTGTTTCTTTTAAGCTTCTGTTGTATCAGAAGTCATGCACAAGAGTTCAAATAGGCCTAAGACTTGATTTGTTACTGAATTTCTGACCATTGTATGTACTCTTACAGTTTCTTATCTTGATTTCTGAATGTTAGATCTTTTTCTTCAATTTCTGGACAGCCAAAAAACAATAAGTTATTGCATTTTTTTTCCCTAGGCATGATTTAGTAATTAACTCTATTAGTAAGAAAGAGAAAGGTGTAGTATTACTATTACCTTGCCATAGTTTGCAAAATTTGTCTTAAGAACATGTTCAACATTGGCAGGGTCAGCGGTATAGACCTCTGTCCCGAACAGATTAAGCAATCTGTAAGTCTTGTGTTTGCATGCCAATTCAGTCATGTAGTGGAGCAGCCTGTGGAAGTTGAGTAGTTGATTGAAGACCGTCCCGGCTACCGGAGGGTATCGCCTCTTTTCCGGTGATCTTCTGGTTATAATCTTGACTGAACATATTACTATGATCACAGCTACTGTTACTGTTGATATGATGGGATTATAGAGAGCATCCATGGAAGTCCTTAGTGGGTGTGTTAAGAATAATGTAATCTTATTCTTATCCATATACTTTGACTTCAGATATCCTTCTGTTTATGCTAATATTATGAAGGAGATGAATACACACTCAAAATTTTGATTCCAATACTACCCATGCAAAGCAAGATTCTACCAGTTACATACATGGAAAAACTGAGTATTTTGGTAATTTAACCAAAGGTAAGAGTAAAATATTTCCAATGGGTGTATAGCAGGCCAAAATTCAGGGCCCGCTTTAATGTCCTCTAAATGGACCATAATGGGCTTTTTCAAAAAAAAAAAAAACTTTGACATATAGAGGTACAATTTTCATTTATTAAAAAACACACACGCAACTTTCAGACTGTAGGGCCAATGATTGGGCCGTCATTTGGGCCACCACCCCCAAAATTTGAACCCCAAGCCATTGCTTGTTGGGCTAACGGGCTACTTAAGGCCCAGTCACATGACAGCCCGGCCTGCCAATTTGCCCAGTGGGCTGCTGGGCCATTGGAATGCCCCTTGGGCGTTTTCCTGACTCTTGTGTGCAGGCGAATGTTGAGTCTCGCATGCCGGGTCGTGTCCCTCTATTTTTTGGTGCACAAGAGGACCCGACATCTAAGTTGGTCGGAGACATTTGTTGAACCGGGCTGGGCCATTACTTTAATTTTTTCCTGCTTTTAACTTGGACTGACCGGGAACTAGGAGTATTAAAATATGATACGACTTGTTAACACAACACGAAATTAGAAGGTTTAAACCTTTCTTAAATCACTTGTTTCGAGTGAATCTGATACAACATGATTAATAAATAAATCATGTATGAGTGAAGTCAATCAAAAAAATATATGACACGATTCGTGTATATACCAATTATATATGACAAAACCTGTTATGACACTAATTAATAAACGAATTGAATATGAGTGAAATATTCTTTTACACAAACTTGTCACACCCGATACGATTTACATACCTACAGTGAACCTCAATGAAGCAATGAAACAACTATTAACAAACACTAGTGAAGTTTTTTAATTACAAGCGAGGAAATGCATATATAAGCCAACCCCTTATCCATATGAAGGGTGAAGATGGTTCAATAAGTAGCTTCAAAGAAATGAAACAATTATTGACAAACACTTGGGACTTTTTCTAATTACATTCGAGGAAATGCATATAGAGGAAGCCCTTTATCCATGTGGAGTGTGAACATGGTTCGATAAGTAGCTTCATGATCCTCATCCGCAAGTTTGAATTTGAAGAAGAAAAGGAGAACAGCAGCTAAAATCTTCATTTGCCTATAGGCAAACTCCTTCCCTAAACATATCCGAGGCCCCGCCTGGCAAAGATAAAGACATAATTTAAACCAACAAACTTGTAATTATGTTCCCAAAAGGGTGAGAGATCTTGGGGAAGAACAGTTACTGACCTGAAAGGCTGTGAATTTAAAGGGACTTTCAGCTCGGAAAATGCCTTTATCAAGCCATCTTTCAGGGCGGAATTCCTCAGCATCCTCACCCCAGATGAATGTCATCCTTCCCATAGCATATGCCATGTAGATCACCCCGTCACCTTTCCTTATTTTGAAACCATCAGGAAGAACATCATCTTGTTCGGAACTCTTCCCATCCTGTGTTTACAGTTAGAACACCCAAGACAATTCTACTTCTGAGTCATACTGGTTCTTTATAAAATTTAAACATAAAAGCATATGAACAGAATACAAAACCTTAGAACAGTTTACCATTTCAGTAGCTTCTTCCATGAACAAAAGAAAATAATGAGCTAAATGAAAATGTAAATCTTAGTGAGTACATTTACAAGTGAGAGAAACCATGAGGATTTTCAATGGATTTACCACCATTCTCAAGTTTTTGGGCACTTAAGAGCTATGGAGAGAGGAGGGGCAAGTTTTCGGGTGATCAACTTTAGAGCTATAGAAAGAAAGAGGGAGGGGTTGCATGGGAGGTTGGACGAAGAACTAGTGGCAGTAAAACATAAACAGTGATGATGTGAAAAAAAACATTACCACTGGAACAGCAGGATAGAGTCTGAGAGTTTCAGTTAGAGCTGCATGAAGATATTGCATTTTGTCCAGGGCTGCTTCAGTTAGCCTATTAGTGAAAATAGCAGTAGACAAGTTATCCTCAGCTTCAGTTGCTTCTCTCACTTCTTGTGCAACCTTTTCTTGAACCAAAGGATGTCTACACAGCATGTAGAAGAACCAAGTGAGGGTATTCGCAGATGTGTCCTTGCCAGCAATGATGAAACTGAGAGTTATATCTCTCAAATATTTATCATTCATGTTCTCTGAATCTTTCTCACTCTCCACAAGGAACCTTGACAATATATCTTCTTTACCTCCCTACTTGCAAGGGAAAAGAAAAAACCAATTGGTACAGACCAAGACAAGGAAACAATCAGTTGTGATCAAAGTAAACATTGCTTACATCAAGCCTTCCCCTTTTCATCTGCTCCCTCTTTTGCTGGATCAAATCATAAACAAAACGGTCAATGACTTTGATGTTCTTCTTCAGAGTCGCTTCCAAGCCAATATTGAGGGCTCTTTTAATTCTCCAGAATGGATCGACGTAGCGCCAAAATATGATACCATTGGAATCATCAAAGGCTTTCATGAATTGATTACTCAATTCATCTGAACCAGATAGGGTATTAAGTTCAACCCCAAAACCAACCTTAAAAATGGAATCTAAAGTTGATTTCATCAATAAATCCTGCCCAAAAATTAAAGGGTCTCCATGTTAACTCAAGAAGTAGTAGATGCTAAGGTGGCTGTGAATCAAATGAAAATAAAAATTACTTCATTTTTCTCAATAGAGAGATCTTTTGAAGGCCAATTTCATTATTTTCTTGCTTTGGGGAAAGAATGAAGGCAAGAACAGAGCTTAGAGTTGCGGTTAGAAATGGAAATGCAAGTTCAAATTCTACGATGATATGTCGTTGGGTTTTACCTGGTTTTCTCATGGCTTGAAATTTTGAAATAAGTGGGTGAAAGATTTAGGTAAAATATTGATAACCAAAAATATTATTTTAGCCAGATTACCTGCAAATTCATAGTTTGCTTAGCCACTGCGGCTACAGAAACCTTTGAAGCCAATTTAGCAGCATTAGTTCGAAACACAGAAGTACTGAAATCTCTCAAAACCTTTGTCGAGAACTCAAAGCTTGCAAGCTTCCTTTGGTGGCGCCATTTATCCCCATCCACACAGAAAATCCCATCACCAAAAAGATCTCTCATTATCCCACAATTATACTCCCCCTGAAGGATAGACCACAGTCGAATAATCAGAAAACCAAAATTCGGAGAATAGTTAAACAGCCATGGAAGTTATGTTACCTTGCCATAATTGGAGAAATTTGTTTTAAGCATATATTCAACATTAACTGGGTCAGCAGTATAGACATCATTATGTAAAGGTGAGATCAACCGGAAAGTACTGTGCTTCCGAGCAAGGGATGTTAGGTAATCAAAAAGTCGGTTGAATTGAATCAGTTGATTCAGGTTAGACCCTGCTACTGGTGGCCGACGATCCTCCCAGATAAATTCTTTGATGTAAGTGACTAATATTATAGCTACCAATCCTATCAGGGAGGAAAAGAGACACCAACCAGTGCCAAAACAAAATACGGTTTAAGGAAAAACCCTACGAGAAGGAAGAAAAAGGTGAAAACGAAGACAAAGCTAGTGCTCATCATGGTCAATATTGTTGGGAGGATCAGATTGGAGGATACAACTGAAAACTATCCAAGGTATTATCAATCATATAAATAGTAACTTCACTGATATGGTTGTAACATTGACATGTTCAATAACCTTCGTTTATAGTTGCTTTTATACAAAAGGATGATATCTTCTTTTGAGATTTTTCTGTTTGAGATTATCTGTAAAAAAAAAAAATCAGCGTGGCGTTGATGTTAGCTTCAACAGATGTTTTTAAAAATTGAGTTGATTTGATTGGACTTTCTAGAATTTAAAAATTGATGTGTGAACACAAAGGAAAGTATAGAAAACTAATAGCGGATGGATACATTTTTTTTATGGGTTCACCTGGGAAGACTTTGTATGCCAAAGAGACCTTTTCTATATTTTGATGATCTTGAAAGCTCATCTGTCATGTTCTGGATTCTAAGAGAAATTGATCAGGCGTATGATTTGTTTGGCACATTCACTTGGAGTAACGTACCAGATGTTAGTGCTTTTGCAATGAATAGGTGCAAGTCCCTATCAGATGCATCAACCCCACCCCCGGAACAGGCAAACCAACAGGAAAAGAAGGAGAAACAAATTAAATCAATGTATGGCTTCATACAATATTATTGACAATTAAAAGATGCTTGGCCCAACATCTTTCACAAACTTCCGTTTGTATGTGAACACAGTATCAATATAATTACCTATGGGCATACATATGATGTCGAACCAACCTGATGCATTGGCAGGCTTAAGGGGCATAAGTTGTGGTAGAAACCACAATAATATTGCTTAGAACCCGGGCAAGTACCTCTATGTCATCATCAGATCTCTGTCTCCACTGATTCTTCAATAGAATCAATCATACCCCCTTCCATCTTCATCTCATTACTTAACCAATTTAATACGCAATGTATTCCCTCCATTTCAACTTCAGCTGATCCTCTCACTGAGAATTCGTGGACAATTCCATCAACTTCAATCATCCCGCAGCCTGGAATTGCCTTCTTGATCCCCTTCTCATTCATAAAAGCTCTAACTTTCTTCATATCATCAAACTTACCAGCTTTGGCATATATATCACACAAATTGACATAGAAAGCATGATTTAAAGGTTCCAAATCAATCAGATGCCGAGCAACCTTCTCTCCTAAGTCTACATTACCATGCATTTGACAGCCTCCAAGCAGGGCACCCCAAACAAACACATCAGGCTCCATAGGCATACTTCTAATAAGCCCTTCTGCCTCATGAAAGCGTCCAGCTCGACTTAGAACATCAATCATGCAGGCATAATGTTGGACTTGCGGCTCAATTAAGTAAACACTTTTCATCATGTCAAAGCACCAGCGACCTTTTTCTACTAGGCCAGCATGAGCACAGGCTGACAACAGCCCAACAAAAGTCACAGGGTTAGGCCTCACCCCAGCTGCTTCCATCTCTGCAAATAGATCAAAAGTCTCATTGCCATACCCATGAAGAGCAAACACTGAAATCATAGCTGTCCATGCCAATACATCCTTCTTAGGCATCCCTCTGAAAACCTCCAGTGCTCTCTCCACGCATCCACATTTCCCATACATGTCCACCAATGCTGTCCCAATTACCATATCGCACTCCAATCCACTTCTGTTCAAGTAACTATGCATCCATTTCCCATAATTAATCGCACCCACAGCAGCACAAGCTGAAAGAACACTAGCAACAGTAATCTTATCCGGACTAACCATGTCCTCACCCCAAATCTGCATTTCATGGAAAAGTTCTATGGCCTCCCTTGGCCGCCCTCCTTGAACAAACCCCGTTATAATCGAATTCCAAGTAATAATATTCCTCCTCCCCTTCATCCTCCTAAACAAATCCAAAGCCAAGTCAAGCTCACCGCTTCTCAAACAGCCGATAATTATCGAATTCCAAGAAACAACGTCCCTATTAGACATCTCATCAAATACCCTCTGCGCATTATATAAAAACCCACATTCTGAATACAAACTAACCAATGAATTTTGCACAAAAACATCACTATGAAACCCCAATTTTAAAACATGGGCATGAATGCTTCGACCTGCAAAACCATCAGCCCTCCTCACACATTCCTTCAAAAGAAATGGGAATGTGATGCAATCAGGAAATACATGATCAAATAACATTTGCTTGTACAGAATTAAAGACCGACACGAACAGGGTCCACTTTTCTCATTGGTTTTAGTTGCGTAAGCTCTGATCATAGCGTTGTATACAAAGATATTTGGGTTTTCTATGAGTCGAAAAAGTTGGGTCGCGTAGCTGACGCATCCAGACTCAGAAACTGTGCAGAAAAAAATGATACGGGAGATTAGGAAATAGTGGTCGGGTTTGGATATGTCTGGGGATGTTATGATTTGGGAATGGATTTGTTTGAGCTCTCTCATGTTCTTGCAGTTTTGTAGTAAGCGTAAGATCGTGTTTCTGACATACAGTCGTTGCGTTTCAATCATTTTTCATTCCATTGGAAGTTATTAAGAGAAGGCAAAAGATATATTGAAATGGTAAAAGTAGCATTAGTTTAAGAATGAGGCAAGCACACAGAGTCGGGGAGTTTCTAAGGGTGGTTACCCTCTCCGTCCACTGGCCGAAGATTTCATGGTTAATCGGAAATTAACTTTTGATGTGTCCCAGAAAAGCTTAGAAAAGGGGAGAAACCAGCCAACCGTGGAGGTGGTCTTAATCAAACAGAGCATTGTTTTATTAAATACCAAAACGATGTCATTTTGGTTATAAAAATAAAATTCATCAAATAATTATATTAAAATTCTTAAATCGAGTTTAGATTTAAATATGTCAAAATCTGATCCAACGATCCACATTCGATCTTTGATAGGCTTAACTGACTGCATCAACTCAATTTCAGAACCACCCAGATTATTATCCATCTGTCAGTGTGAATCAGAATAAATTGTAAAAATATATTTCAATCTGAAGAAGGAATAAAAATGAACTTTAAATCCGATTCCTACTCGATAGCATATCTATAGAAAACCCTCAACTCCTCTGCCTGCTCTCGTCTCCCTATATATGGCGAGTCCTTCTTCCATGACTTGTGCCTGAGCCAGCAATTGAGCTCTCTTCTTCCCCGAGGGATGGGTAGAAAGATAATCTCTCAAAGCCGTTTCACCTGTGATTTTCCCCAGCTTCTCATACACCTTAGGTGCCACTCGAGGGTCATATCCTGCAGAAGCCATCAACAGCAGGCCAATGTAGTCGGCCTCCATCTCCATCCTAACGGGGAAAAAAACAAAGTTTCAGAAGATGAGCACTTGGAAGGCAACAAATAAATATACCCGATACGTGTTTCCCACTTCCATTTACATGGCTGGCAAACTGGCTATGATCAGATTAATCAAGGCAACAGAAATCGAGAAAACGACAAAACTGTGTCCCCACTTTATCTTAAGTAGACAAAACTACTTTCTATCAAAATTAAGAAAACCCAAAATGGCAAACCCACAGCATTGTGAAAGGCTACTGCATCACAATTTCAAAATAACAGCCTGCTCCTCAAGGAACTAATAGATTCACCATGTAGTTAAACTTCATTTATTAGTTCGAGCTTTTGATCTTCAGGACCCCCAATTATGCTTCTCAAACAATTGTGTACTTCATAGCCCTGCAAAAGAAATTCAGCTACCATTTAATCCAATTATTCTACTTTTACACTTCAGAAGTTATAGACCCAGACATTTGTTGCACCTATAGAGGTCATTCAGTCATAAAGACAACTTCAATGCCCAGATTTAGATTGGCTCCACTGATATCTGAAACACACGTTTAGAAACCACAACTCATCCGCTGATTCTTCAACGTCAAGAGTTTCACATGACATCATTCAAAAGCATCCTGTGTTTAACCCCTTACCATAATGTTATTCTCCTCAGAATTTAACCTCCTGCATTTCTGCAGGCTGCCACTATTGATGATGCCACATATGGATATACAAAGGAGGGTAGAAATATTGTGGTGCAAAGACACCATAGAATTTGTACTCAAAAGATGTCAATGATGAAACTGGCAAACATTGGTCTGTTTGATTAGGAGTTGCTACCTAAGTGAAGACATATAGCAATGTTGTGTTCCAAATTAAGTTAATAACCCGCATTGATATTTGCCAAACCATAGACACATTCCAAAGGGTGCACTCCCATTTGCCTCTAATGGCGACCATCAGACTCACAACCCTGTCAGCCATGATAGGAGCATAAATACAATTTAAAACCCTATCTGCAACAACCATAAAATTGATGGAAACTTTCTGCCCATTTATCAATGGGTATGTTTCAACTGCATTTACACATGCCTACACTTCCGGGAAAAAACCCTCAAGGCAACAGGGGAGAGTGGAAACATGGTGCCGCGAAAACGCCAAAGCACTTGTACTCGAGAGATGTAAATGAAATCACTAGACTAAATGATACATGAGGGCAAAAATAATTATAAGATATTTAAAGTAAGAAGAAAAGTGGGAGCGAAAGGTACAATGAATGCCTAGGAATCAAGACTTTATCTTTACAACCAGGGCTCTCATTGTCTAACAAAATAGGTTTTATCAACAAGTGATATGTAAACTCCGTGGCATCAGTCTCTGACACATCTTTGACGGCACAGGTATACTAGGTGTCAAGTAGCAATGATGTCTGAGGCTGAAGGAAATGGAGAAAGCTAGGGCAATAACAATAACAGCAGCAGCAACTGTATCAAAGAATACACTTGGAGAGCTCTATAATTCATAACATCCAAAAATCTGGGATTATAACCTCTAAAGATGGTTTTCTTACTATGCCTTAATGTGGCTGATGTTCACCCCTTCTTCCCACTCCTACCCACTCATCCCCTCCCTTCCCCAAAAAAAAAAACGTGTATTAAACCAGTATGGCAGGATATCCAGAGCAAGCAAACAAAAACCACATATGAATTTGTGTAGCAGCCATCTCTGCATGCCCCTGATCCTGGTGTTTTCGGAGTCCAATGCCCCACATTTGTGTGCAGACAAAAAGGTTTTTCAGCGACCCTAAATCATAGGTGCAACTATATAACAGGAAAAACTCCTATTATGCCTATTCTGTCGGCACTAATGACACTAGCGGCCTCTTTGTGTCCCTCCATTATGTGGGACAAAAATATCCCTCATTTAGCAATAATTGCACAGGTAAACATCCTCATAGACGCTGGCACCCCTGCAGCAGTCCATTATGTGCTCAAGTAAATATTTTCAATCACTCAACATAGTATAATCCCAATTATTTGGGGATCAGCTAGCCAGACACCTCATATTCAAGTTAACAAATTAAGCAATACAAGAGTATGCATCCTCATCAACTAGGTTCATTTCGAGCAGGCAATCAAACTAGTTATAAGTGCAGATCCCTTAGAAAGAAGTTCGATGAATCTAGGCCTCTTGAATGCTCTTATGGAGACCCTGCTTGCGTTTACATCAAACAATCTATAAAAAATATGTTCTTTGGATTGTTAAACCTGATCTTTTCTTTCGTTTTCTTTATCTTTTTTTCTAACTAGCAGGTAAACAAATCACTCAAAGGAACTGGCTAATCCTCCTGGACACATACTCGACATGCTTTATTTGTTAATGGACAAATCTCTGGGAAACATTACTCAAGCAAATCATCAGTTCCCTCAATGTGTAACTAGGTCAAAAACATAAACATAGAGGATGCATCAATTCGCCAGGCATGAATCAAAGACAAACTTAGAACAACATGGCATCAAACAATAAGTAAAGAATCACATGACGATGTGACAAAAAATGAACCTCAAGAACATAGGAGACTTCATAGTCAAGTAGAAACAATTAGCACTAGCATTCACCAATTGTCCACTATTGCTAGATCGAAAAGTACATGGCAAATAGATAAAGCAAAAAACCATAGTGGACAGCATACCTCCGTGAGAAAGGAAGCCTTAGGAATAGGTGTGACATTGTGTTGGCAATATCAGGCATAACAAACTGATATAAGATAATTTGAATGATAGCAAACCACAGGTTCTTTGTAATCCCTTCAGCTGCGTGCCGAGCCACAGCATGCCCAACCTATTAATCAAAATAAAAAAAAAAAGGCGCCAACCACACTAAATTCAGATTAGTAAGTGATCAAACTTTAAGCACCAATCCTATAAAATTAGAAGAGACAAAACATACTTCATGCCCAATTATGGTCGCAATCTCTGCATCAGACTTGAAATGTTTAAGCAACCCAGTAAACACAACAATTTTCCCACCCGGTAAGCAAAAAGCATTAACAACAGGCTCATTCACCACCAAGACCTCCCACTTCAACCCCTCCAAATGCCTCGTCACAGGCCGTGACCCCTCCTCTATACCCTTTTTCCTACTCTGTTGAACCCACTTATCATCAAGAATCTCATCTTCTTTATGCCACTTCCCCTCAGAATTCTCACTCAAAGCCATCAAAGTCTCTTCCCCACTGGTCTCATGAGGATCAACGCTCTCCAATGCATACACATGATTATTGCCCACCTGCTCTTTCCTCAACCCTCTTTGTAAAGCCTCAATTATATCTTTTGATATCAATCTAACCCTCACACTGTCTGGGTGAATCGCCGGAAGTATTTTTCCTTTGAATGTCCCTTTCATTTGATCAAATTGTCTCTCTCCCAGCTGTAATTCTAGACTTGGCGACAGAATCACGAAATGCTTTCGTTTAGAATATGGGACAGTCTCCAAATGCCCAAAGTATACAGTGATCAAAATCCCTGAACCCACCAAAGTCACAATCAACACAACCTTTGGATTCTTGAACCATCTTCGAGGCCCTCGTGGCCGAAAATGGCGAACCTGGTTTCGATCTACATAGTAATATCTCTTTGCACCATGAAGAAAAGGGCTATATTGATTCTGCTTGAGTCTTAATTGAAAACCCAAGTTCCTAGAAATCGGTGAAGAATAAGAAGAAAACCCAGAAACCCTATACTGATTCAAATAGGGTATCGTAGAAAAGTACCGGTTGGCTTCTTGAACAGACTCTCGAATTGGATTTGTGGGCACATTCGGATTTCTGTGTCCAATCTTCGAAGTGAAGTTTCGAAGCACATCGAAAGCAAACTTCGATCTTCTATACCATCCCATAATGTTGTGCAATATTCTATAATCATTCAGAACTCAAAATGGGTATCACAAAAATCATTCAAAGATTTATTTTTCCCCCCAATGACAACTTTTTCGGCAGATATAAACAAGGGAAGAGAGAGAACATGGAAGAGGGGATGAAGAAATGAGAAGTTTGTGGGGGCCGCTTGATCGGTGAATTTAGGAGAACGCTGTGGTCCCTGCGGACGTTTCTGGAAATCTTGTTTGACAAGTTTCGTTGAACTTGCAGAATGCAGAGTGGGGCATAGCCTGTGGCGTACGTACATAATCAGTTTTTTTTTTTTTGGGCTTTTAGTTGGGCTGTAATTGGGCCAAATTTTGTAAGCCTAAATCCGAATCTATTAAACTCTTTTTTTTAAACAAGTCTTAAAAATTGTTTAAACTCAATTTATTTAAAAAATAAGCCGAACATTCTAAAAAATTATTCAAATTCAGTTCGTTTAGAACACGAATCGAACTCAAATCGAGTTCTATCCGAACCAAATCCAAAATAGTTCGTATCACGTAACACCCCTACACCCTAGCTTTAAGTATTTCAAAATTCTCACTTTATATTTTCAAAGATTAAATTTCTTACATTTCACCCTCAATATATCAAGAGTGTTACAATTTAACTCTTCTGTTAGCTTCTATTATTTTTTCAGTCAAAAACCAACACAACTAACCGAAAGCAAAAGTCACATTGTAACACTTTTAATACATTAATAGTATAACATAAAAAATTTAATCTTTAAAATTACAAAATAAAAATCTTAAAATTTTTCAAAGTACAAAATACCTTTCACTGCTTTTTTCTCGAATCCAATTAGAGAACGATAGTCATTAGTCCAACATGTGCATTTAGTTTTGCAATCAATTCACCGTCTCCTACACCAGCTCATCCATTCAGCTTCCAACTCGAAAGACTACTGAAATAGATTTCACCTTCAACATCAGCGTCTAGTACTAGTGGCCTGGCATGGCATGTCAGCTACTGCTGGTGTCAAGGAGTAACAGCTACCAGAGAACAATTTGCATCACAGCAGCATAATTAGGATGAAAAAATTTCAGAAATTATTAACTCAATGTCCCGAGTTTAAATCTCGCAATAAATATCCTAATTGATCGAATCCAATATGCCCCGTTACAAGTGATTGCACGCATCCTAAGTTTACCAATCCAAATGACATGTGGCTGGCCCCATACAATCAGAAAAAAAGATAAAACAATTTAATAGAACACAAGAAGGAAAAATCACCTATAATTGGCAAATCTAACCTTTCAGTTTTCTAAGTAAAACCAAACATATAACATTTTCTTCGTTACCACAAAATTGTTAGGCCTCTCAAAGCTCCGTTGATTACTGTACATTATGTAACAGTTTCAGAGCTCTTCACCATTTGTTGCGGTTGTTGCCACGTCCTCTCCCTCCAGTAGAACCTTTGGAAAATCTATCACTTCCTCGGTCAGAAAAACCTCCTCTCCCACCTCTTCCTCCAGAGAACCTACCACCACTGCCACCTCTCCTATCAGAAAAACCACCACGACCACCACCTCCAAATCTTCCCCCTCTTGACTGTTCTCTCTCTTGCAAGTGTGGCAATGATTTCACCACCTCTAAGCTCACACCAGCAGCATTTTCTTGGCCTGCAACCCCAGAAGATGGGAAATCGAAATGAAATCTTATTAGAGCTATGCCAATGAGATAAAGCAGTATTTCTCGCTAACTAAATTAAAACAAAGGCAGCAATACAACTCCTGGTTGTTAAACATTGTTCGGAACTATTCAGAGCATGAAATTTTGCGAGCAAATATTTCAGATGACGGTAATGCTAAACTGGAGACATGCTTGCCAGCTACAATGATCCTCTCTACAGCAAGGCATGCCCCTATTCAAAAACTTAGTTATGCAGGAAAACAATAAAGAACATACCAGCAAGGAATGTGTCCAAATCCTCATCAGACACATCAAACACGGCCCCCTTTCCGTCAGCAGTCAGAGCAAGGCCCTTAATTGACTCGACTTTCTCTTCAGGTAAAAACCTCCTCAAGACACCATAAGCAAAGCTGAAATATCATGATGTCAAGAGAAAAAAAAGTGTCAGACACAGAACAATTCAGGGCCCGTAGCATTAACCATCAGAATCTCATCTTTTTTATTTGAACAAGTCATAAGATGATCAAGAGTGCTAAACCAACTTCCTCTTGCTTTATCAAGGAAGAATAAAGTGTGCAGATTATCAATATCACCCACCAATAGTAGTTTTATATGCAAATTCCGGACCAGCAATGGTGGTAGCCAGTGCTAAATGTTGCACATCCCAATACATGGCATGAGACATTGACAATTGGACCAAGCAACTAAATATCACTCAACAACTTGCTTTTGAGCCTAATAAATGAGGCAAAAACTCTTTACCTCTCTTATGCTGGAACCACCACTGGTTGGATCCAGTGACAAAGATTATCAGCACTAGAAAACTAAAAGCAGTGAACTTTTTACTAAACCATGTTCAACAAAATGCCGCATGACTAGTGTTCCTCAATGATATATTATAACACGTGTAGTACACGTGTATAAAAAGTGAAAGAATAGGTTTCAGGTGCTCACGATGGTGTGTAGATGGGTCTTCCAGCCTCAAGAAGTACTGTGACATAGTTCTCCATGGAAGTGAGGAGTGACCTACTGTTGATCTCGGTATATCCCTGCACAACAAATAGTAGGCCCAATATTTGTCAGCAACTATTAACTAAACTTCATGATTTAAATGAGAAAAGGAAACAGAAGAACTCACAGCAGCCTTGGCAAGTGCCTTTGCAAGCAGTTCCACTGGTGATAGACCAGAGGTATTCAGTAGCTCCTCAGCAGCAGCTTTAAAGGACGGAATAACACTACAAAATTTATAATATTTATAAGAATATCTGGATTGACAAAAGCTAAACCATTTATTCAAATAACACAAATAGCAAGAATTTTGTTCAGAAAAGTACACAAATAGCAAGTTACCTATCAGAGATTTGGGTGATTGTTTCTGCCGCCTCTGCACCAGCTGCTTTAGCAATATCGGCCGGCTGGGGAGCAGATATATGCTCAAATTTCATGCCAGATTCTCTTTCTATCTTAGAAAAATTTGATTTCCTTGGATCATAAAGCATTACAGCAACACCCGTATTCCCTGGAGGAAAAATAATACACTTCAACTCCAATAACCCAAACATTCAAACATCGGGATCAATGAAAAACCTAATATCAGAAATTTACCTGCCCTCCCGGTCCGCCCTGATCGATGAATATACGCTTCGACGTCACGTGGAGGTTCACACTAAAGCATCAACACCAATGAAGATATATTTAGCATAGATACATACAACTCAAAACCAAATAGTCATAATCTAAATATGATATAAAAGACAGACCTGGATTATCAACTGGACGTCGTTAATGTCCAATCCCCGTGCAGCTACATTTGTGGCCACTAATGTCAGGAACTTCCCTGATCTGAACCCAGAAAGTGTGACCTAGAAGTGTTGCAACACATTTTGATCCATCAATTAAAAAGGTCATATGAGATATCAAGTTTGATATTCACAGGAGATAGTGAAAAATCCGTTCAATAGGCAATAAGAAGCAAGGTTGGCTACAAAAGGGAACTTTAGTGAAGTGTAAACAACATACTCCTGTATGCATTCAACATTACAAAAACCTCGAAACAGAAATTTGTACTCGAAGAATAACTCATTTGCAAACTCTTACTACTGAAGATCGTTCATGATGTTGGGGCAAGCAGAAGACATGACGAGACATATTTAGCTGATAAATGCATTTTTCCGAATCTTCCAAATAATAGATAAATGCATTTTTCAAAAGAAGCAATTTAATTGCAAAACAATGTTAACCCCTATAACAGCTATAGATAAATGCCCAAAACAGCTTGGTTATAGTTAAACATGAGTTTAAAGTGTCTATTTCTTTTGATACAGCACACCAAAAGACAAAAAGAAAATCCTGCAAGAAACAAACTAATTTAAGAAATATTTTACAGGCCTTCTAGTTCACAGGCAACATATGAAGAAAAAAGCAGTATAATCTGCCTTTTACCTCACGTTGAGACTGTTGTATGTCACCATGCAAGGCGCGTGCCCCAGGCAATAAGCCAGCAAGTTGAGAAGCAGAATCCTTTGTCTCAGTGAAAATAATAGTGCGGCCTCCACTGAATCAAAATCATCGATGGAAGATAAACATCTTTATAAACAATATCTAAAAATCGAAATCAAAAAGTGACGTTCTCACGAGATAAGTAGGGCAACATCATTATCATCAACCAACCTGCTATAACAGCGAATGATATCAGGAATAAGCTGGGATCTGGCTGAAGCCGAGCAGGGAACAACAATATGCCTCACATTAATACTAGCCTTCATTTTCTCATTACCAACAAGGTCTGCAGTCTTCTTGTCTGGTTTGAGGAACTTAGATGCAATCTGACCATGCAAAACAGAGAGAGGGCTTCAAACTTTTATTTGGTTTTGTAACACCTAATTTTTTTTATTAATAAGAGTTTCATTTCTTATCAAAAAAAATAGCCATAACAGTAAGGAAACGAACATGTTTCACCCAATCTGGCAACGTGGCACTGAAGAGGAGTGTTTGAACTTTGCTTGCATCCTTTACCTTGCCTTCAAAACCCAAAAATGGAGAGTTAGTAACACCATTTTCCATTACATAAAGAAAAATCCAAGATCACACAGAAAACTTAACCAGTTCTATGGTGTCAGATAAACATATACACCTTCGCCATTAGAACTCTGTAATATGGTCCAAAATCTCCATTAAAATCAACCCAGGGCATTGTTTAAAATAAATTACATACCTAGAATAAGTTCAACATCTTCAACGAACCCCATCCTCAGCATTTCATCAGCTTCATCAAGGACACGGAACTTTAATGAGCTGAAGTCAATGTTTCCTCTCTCGATGTGATCCTACACCAAGATTTTCATGGAAGTTGGCATCACTTTAACAAATACATAAAAGTGATATCACAGAAAAATGTTATAAACTAATAGGATTCAAATTTAATTAAAGAAAAGGATACCTTAATCCGGCCAGGTGTTCCTACTACTACATCAACCCCTCTTTTCAATTGAATTTGTTGAGATTGGTAAGGAGCACCCCCATATAAACAACATGAACTCAGACCCAGTTCCCTACCATAGACTTCAAAGTCAGCAAACACCTATAATAAAGATCAAGAAAAAACACAAATAATAAGCCATTTATATCATGGAAAATATATTGTTAAAAGATAAAAGTTCCCAACACTAAGGTTTGCACAATACCTGAGTGGCCAATTCCCTAGTTGGTAAGAGTACAAGAACACTCGGTGCTCTTCCATATCCAGTCTTTCGTGATGCTTTCGTAGGCCCATTTGTCAAAGATTCCAATATGGGTAACACAAAGGCCAACGTTTTCCCCTGTATGATTGCAAGCATACCAAAAGGAATTAGTATTGAGTGCACTAAAAGGAAGAACAACAAAAATCTGGAGGAATTGGCAAATATCAAATGCTACATGACCTATTGAATTACATGTACATTCAGAGGCCGGCCCATCTTATAACCTTTTAACACACAACTTTAGAATGCCAAAAAAATCATTGCAGCCTATAGTCAACTTCTTCATCCTGGATAAGCTTATCTCATGCACTTGAGGATCGGAAACTCAGAATATGCTGAGCAGTTATTTTACTCCAGTCCAATTGGCCCTGATCTTAACCAACCCACCAAAGCAATAACAACAACACAACAGAATGTCACCCATGTTTGGACATAGCCAGGATTCAATTAAGGAGGATGACTGATTGGCCAGCGAAAGTTTAAGACCCAAGCTCAAAAATCATCTTACCATCTAACACATGCAAAATAGAATCTACCCCATCTAGTTTACAATTGCTATAATCGGCCAGAAGCTGCACAATATCATTCTCGTTACTCAGAATTGTCATTCTAGCGTCATGAAGTATTTGCACAACACCGAGTTTAAGAAGCGAAATAAAAACCCAGTCTAACTTAACAAACTCCAAACCATTCAAGTGATAGGCTAACAAGCTGAAACAAAAACACAAAAATGGAAAATTATCTCATACCTGACCGGTGCGTGCCCGACCAACCAAATCTGAACCATCCAAAATGGTATCAAAGGTCATAGCTTGAATAGGAAACAAAGCCTCAATCCCTTTAGAGTTCAACAACTCTTTTAGCGGCTTCGAAATCCTAAATTTCGACAGGGCGTTCGGATTCTCCTCTTCCTCAACATCATCATCGTCCTCATCATCGTCCTCGGTCAACTTCATCTTTTTCTTCGTCTTCTTCTTCTCCTCCTCGACCTTCAGATTCATCGGTTCAACCAACTCTGAGCTCGTCTCACTCTTCCCTTCCTCGTCATCATCAATTTCAAACGCCTTTCGCTTCTTCTCTTTCTTCTTAGTACTCTTCTTCTCCAACCAAATCTGTTCCGAATTTTCAGAATCAGACTCCGAGTCTTTCGAATTGGCTTTCGGTTCCTTTGATTTTTTCTCTTTCTTGGTCTTCGTATCAACTGAAGAGTCGAGCTTCAAGGTTTCGACGCTCTTCATCTTCTTCTTCTTCTCCTTCTCCTTCTTGTCTATGGGGCTTTCGGAGAGAGGTTCGTATCCGGCAAGAGAAGGCATAACTATATTTAGGGAGATCCGTACGTGTGTGTGGAGAGAGAGAATAGAGTTGGAAGAGTTCTCCTGCTTGGAAGGGTGTGGCAGTGAATTGCAGAAGCAGGAGAACGAGAGAGAGGGGGAAGGAGGTTTAGGGTTTGTGGTCTTATACGCTGGGACGGTGGAGCATTTGTGGGCCGTTGGATGACGAAAACCTATGCCAACGGGGTGATCACCGTTAGATTGAAAAACTTCCAAATACTTGAGATGAAAAGTTGTAAGGTAAATTACACTTAGACCTCTTGAAATTTGTCATTTAATTATTTATATCTCTTCATATTTAATATATTATACTTAGATCCCTTAAAGTTTGTGCGCTCGTATAACACATATCTCCTATCACCAATTTCCGTTAAAATAGCTGTTAAAAATTCATTATGTTATGATACCATATAAAAATAATTTATCAAACTACCCTTCTTGAACCAAACATTTGAAACATATTCTCAATTGACCAACTTTGACTATGTGGTCACATTTAAGAAACTTCAAACAGTAAGAATTGTCAGACGCAAAGGATCTTTAAATTCCCCAAAGTGTTCTTCATGTGGAGGAGAACAAACTCAATAAGGTCTAAAGGTGTGACATAAACTCTAGGAAGCAACTAAGGCGAGAAACCTTATATACTCAATTAGATGGATAGTTTAGTTATTGTAAAGAATTTCAGAAAATATCTAGGGGCATTTAGGTCTTTTATTTTGTTCCGTTGCATATGTTGATTAATCGTAATCCACAAGAGAGTTAAGTGTAATATGTCAAATATGAGGGATCTACACTTTAAGAGGTCAGAGTGTAAATTACCCAAAGTTATATTATATTTCTGAAAAGGTCAAGGACTTACGAGTTATGATGCAATATTTTTAGCGCGAGGAAATACCGGACAAGTAATTTATGGAGTTATCTTTGTTTTATTTTTATTTTTGTAATGATTTTTGATAAAATTTCACACAGAATTTTATTTTTTTTTATTTTCTTTCTATTCCGGGAGAAGTTAAAAAAATTATAGAAAGTTAATAAGGTAATTAATTTTTTTTTTTAAAATAATTAAAATAAACGGTTAGTTGGAGTGGGAGATTATTTGGACCACTTAGAAGAATATGAGTCAATAAAACTTTGTATTTTAGTTAAACAAATTAAAATTATGCATAAAAAAAATGGATTACTCAAGTCTTCTCACTAGAATAAAAGTGAGTTAGAAAGTATCTAAATCCAGAGCCTCAATACTGATTTGTATGCCTAAATAGGCAAATTCACAATGGTGTTATGCTACTTTTTCTTTTTCTTTTTTTGACAGACACTGGTACAAATAGAGCTGTTAATCAAACTGAGCTACTCGAGCTTGGCTTGAGTTCGACTCGTTTATGCTCGGTTCGTTTTCTAAACAAGCTCAAACTTGAACAAGTTTTTAGGCTCGTTTAGAAAACAAGCCCTACAAGCTCGGCTCAAACTCAACAGGCTCGGCTCGTTTATGTGCAAATACTCGGGCTCGGCTCGGGCTCGACTTGTTTTTAGCTCGTTCAGGCTCGGCTCGTTTCTTAAACGAGCCGAGCTTGAACAATTTTTTAAGCTCGATTAATAAACAAGCTTTTCAAGCTTGGCTCGAACTCGACTCGGACTCATTCGACTAACGGCCCTAGTTACAAAAGAAGGGAATGACAAGGATCGAATATGCGATCTTAACATCCGATAACAAAACGGTGACTATTAAACTAATCGCTAACCTCTATGTTGCTGATCCATTGATGAACAATAAATTTGGATCGAGAAAGTCTGTTAAAACAAGAGTGCATGATCAAACAAGAAATGCGGTGCTTTGAGAGCGGCACACAAGTATCTCAAGCAATGTTCATCTTTAACGCCATCTCTACAGTGCTTACCCTCTACAGCAATATGAAAGAAATATTTTGGAATTCACAAAGAGCACCACTCTCCAATTGTGGAGACATCCCTAGTCCCAAGTAGAGGGAAAAATACACCATCTGTATACACCCTATGGCTTTTCTAGTTAAAGAATCAAGCTATAACATAGAGAAAGTCCTGGTTCTAATGTTCTATACCCTCAAAATCATATCCCTGAAGAGAGAAAAATGCAAATAAGGTTATATTCAAGACAATTCCACAACTCTGCTTAGGCAAAGGGTACATTCCGGTAAACAAAGTATAAATGTCAAATCTTTGCTTTGTGAGGGAAACAGTCAAACAGATGGAGTTGGAAATAACCATCACATTGAACATAAGAACAGCTTTCTCCGACTGGGCCTCCTTTCTTTTGTCGCAAAAATAGAGATCGTTCAAATTTCACTCACATAAAAGGGACGATCTTCCTCATTCTCCACATCATCTTTTTAGGATTCTTTGTCTATGTATGAGCCAAAAGTGTGCTCTCATTATTTGAAAATTGACAATCTCACTTGGTATTACGGTTCCTAGTCCTCGAGAATGCCCATCTAGAAAGAAAAGAAAATCAAAGCTAGTACTCAGGTGAATTAGATTGGTTCCAATAACCCTTTATTAATTCCATTAAACCTCTATGTCCAGGCGATAACAACAACATAGTTATAGCATTCGGAAACTACAGAGCTCAAAGCAAGTATTGAGTACATTGCTAGGTAGACATCCTTCACAAGAAGAACATTTAAACCGCCAGTTCTCAAAACCAAGCAAGTGAACAAGACAGCAAATATACCATAACATTTACTGCTTCTTCACGAGCAAAGGTCCAACATTATCCCCAGTGGCTTTGTTGTGCTTCACATGGCTTCCATCACATAGCGGGAAAGTCCCAGACCTCCAACACCTGCACCGAAAGTCCATCAGAAAGGACTAATTGCAGAAATCAAATAACTATGAAGCAAATGAAACACAAGATGATCACAAACATTTTGCAACACCATATTTAAAAAATAGGATTTACATAGACACCAAGTTGTACTCGGTAGTTCTAACTTCTAAGGTTATAGTTCCTCATGTTCTAGCAATCTGAACAAGATTAAAAAGCAATCCAGATAATGTATCTTCATCTATATTCAATCGAACAAAATGACAGATATTATATCTCTATTTCATAGTCCTGAAGATTAAAACCAATATTTAGGGTTTCCTTCGTCTGAGAGGCATCAAAATTTCACATAATCGGGCTAAAACGATAAAACTTGGTTAATTCTCAGTAGAATCTGAGACCAGATCGATTACCTGCAGTAAGCGGTAAGGGGCTTCGAGAGTTCGCTAACGGTCACAGAATCAACAACTTTATCTTCGGTCTTCCGAATCTCAGGGTTTATAGTATTACCCTCCGCCCTAACCACCACCAGCCGCCGCCTCGGTCCCGACGCATCGGAAGGGCGAGTCAAGTGGGTCCCAACTCTATCTCCGGTTCTCCTATTGAGAGACTCCGGCGAGGATAAACCGAAAGAAAACCCAGCAACCACCGTACTACCAATTGATGCCATTGAGTTTTCTAAATTCTCTCTGGAGTTTCGGGGAGGAGAGAGAGAGAGAGAGAGAGAGAGTTTGGTGAAAACCTGAGAGGAGTGAGTCGGTGACGAACTTGTGGAGAGCACACTCCCTTGCAATTGAAATGTGAATCGGGTGGATGCTACAACTTTGGCTTTTGCTCGTTTTGTCCTTAGAATTTACCATTAAATAAAGAGGAAATTACTTACCCAAAAAAAAAAATTAATAAAGAGGAAATTATGTTCTAGAGTCTAGACCCTCACGGCTGTTGCGATAATATTTTGGGAGAGGTTTGAATTGACTTGTTTAAATTTTTTTAAACTCAAACTTTTTTTTATAAATATGAGATTTAACATTAAATTCAGTTTATACTCATGGTATGCTCATGGATGTCACTATTATGATAATATATTTGTATATAAATGACTATTGTGCTCATTTACCAATCTAATCTAAACTCATGTTTGTATACGTATGGAGGTATAATTGTTTTTTTAGAACATCTCCAACCTTGACTTAAATATAGACTCAAATTTAAATTTGACTCAAAATGACCTAAAAAACATCTCCAATCTTGAACTCAAACCTATACCAAATCAAGTCAAAACTTATTCTGGACCTAAATTGAAGCAGACTCAAATTCTATATCAAATTTCTAACGGTAACTTTTTAACCTATCCAAAACTAAAAAACTTCTTTAATTACTTGTTTTCTGTCTCTTCTTGCCTTTCTCTACTACATTGTTTCCATCGCCGACCACCACCAAAACTTTCATAAATCATTTGAAGGTCTGTAGATAAGTTTTTTGATTTTCATCTTCCATCTTCTTAATTTCTTGTATTTTTCAAAACTTTAATCTCACACATCTTTCATACTATATAAACTCTAAGCCTACGCATCAAATTATTCTTTGATTTTTTCGAGTTAAACACTATCGGTAGTACAATTTCAGACCACTGATTCTTCATGAAATTTTAAGTCTTCGGTATCCACAAATTTAGAAAATTTGTCATTTATTTCTTCAATCTTCCATATTTGTTAAAAACGTATGTTTTTTTGTTCTTCAGACCAAGCCCATGTTAACAAATTTTTTTTCTTTATCTGGATTTATAAAAAATTATAAGGAATTAAAATAATCTTAGAATTTTGGGAAAGTTTCTTTATTTTCATATAGTGTTGTATACATATTCATTTTTTTTTTTAATTATCCATTTTTTGAGAGATGAAAGTTTCATTTATTTTATCAAATACTATAATTTGAATGACACAAACAAAATGAGTTTTGGAATAATAAAATAATTTTTTAAAAGATTTGAGTCGATATTTGAGTTTGTCCATTGAAGTAATCTATATCAAATCAAACTTATTACTCAAATTTGACTCTAAATTTGAGTCATGGTTAGAGATGCTCTTATATCTTGAATTCGTTAACCCTCGTCTGAAACCCACCCCCCATGGGTTTGATAAAACCCATGATCTAGGGTTTAAGATCCGGGCCAATAACGGGGCGGGTTTGGTAACTCAGGTTTCAAATTTTTGGCCAAATATAAGTTTTGTGTGTTATTTGGACTATTTTTTCCAACCCATCTTCCAAAACCCCCCCAATCCCACTTACCAAACAACCTCTCAAAGTTTGCAATTATTTGTAGTTATATAGAGGCTTCTGTTATTGTGGAGTCTGTATATATAATTTTACTCTTGTAAGTAGAGAGGTTATTTCTGTAACTCAAACTCGTAACCTCCAAATTATAATGGAACAAACTTTACCATTGCGCTAAGGCTCGTCATGTGAAACTTTAACTCCTTCTCTCAAACAAAAAAAACTCTTATCTTTGTATTCACTCTTCCTCCTTTATTTCTCTTTCACACACACACATCTATCTCACTGTTATTCTCTCTTTTCAACTCTTCTTATGACAAACAACTCTCTTCTTTCCCGCCAACTACTTCCACCCATTCAAAGTCATCGACCACATCTACACACTATCTTATTCTCTCTCTTAGAGCATCTCCAACCACGCTCAGCAAAGTAGCTACCCAAAATATATTTAAATATTCAATTCACTACTTTAGCTATCAATTTTTTAAAATTCACTCCAACCACGCTCAGCAAAATAGCTTATTACTTCAACTAACTTTAACTAACTTTCAATAATATAATTCAAAAATGCCACGTGGCATAACATGTAAGCGCCATAATGATGACGTGTCGTGCCACGTCCTCAAATTTAAAATTTAAAATTTAAAATTTTGCAACGGAGTATATCTTTCTATTATGCAATCCCCTTAACCGTTTCCCCCACAAAATAGTCGAGCTATTGTTCAATCTCAAGCAATTGCCAATCTCAAGCAATTGCCAATCTCCTTCGGAATACTACCAGTGAACCCATTGTGAGATACATGAATGCTGAATTGATCCATCCATCTACATGGTGTCTGGTCACTGGAATTCCAACTCGCCAGGTAGCTGAATTGATCATGAATGCTTTTCTTCATCTCCAGAAGATGTATTCCATCTGAATTCAACCCCTCCGAAGGACAACCCAGAAAAAGAAAAACAACTAAAATTCTGATAAAACTCATAATCAAACATCTCTTTAGCTCAGAAACCCCAGGCATCATAATAACAATATCCAATCAACCAAATTTAAATATGAATCCAGAGATCCGTCATCTACAAGAATCACCTCAAACAAGAGAGTGATCAATTAATCATTTGAAGAAACCCAACATTCCGAAATCCAGAAACCAGCAAACTAAATGGCAATTTCTGAATGAATATGATAACCAATCTATGACAGAACAGTATAATTCTCCAATAAATTCCAACTGAATATACGAGAGAGTGATATATCAACCATGTCATATAAGCCAACAATTCAGAAACCCAACAGAACAAATGGGTACTGCACAAACAAACCAAGGAATTCATCAATAGATTCCCAATTACACAATAATCCAGAATTGATGATCGATTTCATGCCATTACCGAACTGAGCTCAAATTCATCAATAGATTCCCAATTCCACAATAATTCAGGTTGATAACAACACAAAATTAGCATTATATTTTTAATAATCAGTCACAATATTTCAAGTACCCAATTTAGCATAATGCCCCAAGTTCAATAATGAAATGTAAATCAAAGGAATTATATGATTTCAATTCGTGAAACTCTCATCAGACAGGAGAGACAGCGAGAGAGGCGAGAGTCTCTGAGATTTAAAGAGGAGGAGGCACTAGGGATCGGTGATGGCAGTCGATGGTGGCAGTCGGTGATGGCAGTCGGTGATGGTGGCAGTCGGTGATGGCAGTCGGTGATGGGCTTTGGTGGTGGCAGTCGGTGATGGGGCTGGGCGTTGGTGGTGGCAGTCGGTGATGGTGCTGGGCTTTGGTGGTTGCAGTCGGTGTCGCTGGATCTGGTGGTGGCTGGCGGTATCGCTGGATCTGGTGGTGGCTGGCGTTGTCGTTGGCCAGGGACAGTGAAGGGAGAGGTGATAGTGAGGGAGGTAGAGGAGTGATGGGGAGGTGAGAGTGAGAGACCGGTGAGAGAGAAGATGGATCTGGAGAAGAGAGAGGGATTTTGGAGGGAGAGAGAAATGGCTAGCTACATTTGCTGAGGGAAAAAAGGGGGAGGCAGAATGCTGAGCCAAGTGGCTAGCCGGTTGGAGCCAATTTTTTTGGATTGGCTCAGCAAAATAGCTAAAAAATGCTATTTGCTGAGCCCATTGGAGATGCTCTTACAGTGAATATCTCTCATTTCCCTCTTGGCTCCACCGTTGCTAACAAACGACCACTTTCATTATCGGTCTCTCTTTCTCTTCATTTCTAGAATCAGTCATTATTACACTATTCCAATTTCTGAGCACGCATACCAAAATCATTATCCACCTCCCCCACAAACATTTTCAAGATTCCACCACTACTTTACCCACTTCCAAGCTAGTCATTTTCAAGATTCATGAATTAGTAGAAGTTGATTTGTTATTTTTTTCTGCAAGTGATACAGATCAAATTTTATGGCTTTCAATTTTTCCATTTATGCTTCCATTTAGGCTTTAACTACTTGATGCACGCGTGCGTTGCACTCTAACTATTTTTATTTTTTTTATAAAAAAATAGATAAATTGGACTAATTTTTTTATATGAAGATAGTTATATATTACATGATAGTTACTAAATTTTATGGGGCTCACTTGTCCACTTGTTCTCTTGTTGGTGAACAGTTATGCAAAGTGACACTGTTGACGTGGGATAACCGTTACGCTCAAAATTTTTCTCGTATTTTGAATTGTATGAAACTGAACTGCATTGAATTTAAAAACTGTAATATTTAACTTCAGTAAGTGATTAATAGTTGGATGGTTACTGATTTCTTAGACCAATAAGAAATTATTACAATAGTTTATTATTGTATTTTTTTATCTTTTTAAGGATTGGATTATTAATTAATTTTTTTTTCACAAGCATTGATATTTGAAAGTAGTATATAGATTATTAGACCTATTCAAATATTTATTTTTTAGCGAATTTAGATATGCACTATGTATCTACAAACATATGATGTAATTTGGTGATTATTTAATAAAATTGAGAAGAAATCTGTGTGCTAAATATTAAAATTGTTTATCATCAACTTATTTGGATCATAACAGATATCTATTTTAACAGATTCATATATGCACTGTAACAATTGAATTGAATTCAGATCACATTGTTCATATCGGATTTGGATCGAATTTGTATTATTTGGAAATAAGATAATCAAAAGTCAAATAATAAGTTTATTAGTTGAATTAGTGCAACTAATAAAAAACTAAAAAATTTCTTAAAAAAAGGATAAAGTAGACATTATAGAATTTTGAAAGATAAATAAGAAAATAAAATTTTTTTCTCTTAAGCAACTTTAAAAAGAATAAAGTAGATATTATAGAATTATTGAAGGATAAATAAGAAAATTGAAAGTTTTCACTTAAACCACTTTTATTAATAGTATAGATATAGATATAGATATAAATTTATTAGTAGTATAGATATAGATATAGATATAGATTCACACTTTTATTTCAATTTTTTTATTATGGTTCTTCCTTGGTTTTTCATGTTGGATTTCCGACGAAGAAAATTGGAATTGAGCTTGGGTGTGTTGCTTGTGTTTTTTGATTTCATGATTGATCTTATGTAGTGGGTATGACATTGAGTTGTGACAATGAAATTGCTATGAGTGGATGGCTGGGAGGATTAATGGTGTAGTGAGTGAGTTGTATGTGGTGAAGGTCACCAATGATGGCATGGTTGGATCAGGGAGATTGGTATGCAAAATTAGGTTTTTGTGTGACAATGACACGGTGGTAGAAAAATGGTGTGGCTTGATTATGCCTATGTGTACAGTGAGCGTGTCGGAGAAAATTAATGCGGGATAAATGTTTATTGGAGAAGAAATAAAGTTTTCGTGGGAAAATGGAGATAGAGAGGAGGTATTAAGGTTATTTCAATGGTACGTTGTAGTTCACATATTACATAGGGGTTATGTGCTTATTTTGCAACGTGAGAGGATTATGTGCTTAATGCCCAAATTAGGGATAACAATTATGATCCATAACCCGACAATCTGTTCATAAATTAATGGGTTAAGTACTTATTTTATTAATACGGATTAAAAATAGATTAAGTACTATTATTTAGTTTAAAAATATGGGTTGAGTTAAACTTAAAATGAGTACCCATCGAATTTTCTTCTTCAAAATCAATGATACAATCCATACCTCTTATTTGGTTTAATAGAAACTCACTTTGCCCTGCGATTTTCTCACTCCACTCACTTTCTCTCTCCTCTTGTTGGTGTAAATTGTTGGCTACTCCAATTGAAATTTTCCAATTGGCTATTCTGATTGGAATTTCTTATTGAATCTCTCACTATTGGCCCCCTATGGTTTACTAGTGCGAGGGTACAATTTAGTCCATGGGGTTATGTGCTTATTTTGCTACGTGTGGGGATTGTGCTTAATGCCCAGGCAGGGGCATATAAAAAAGAAAGGGTTAATTATATTAGATGTGTCTAAAGTTTGAAATTTGTCTCATTTTGATCCTCAATATTTCAATTGCATCATTTTGGTCTCTAAAATATTAAATATGTTTCTATATGGTCCTTTAAACAGACAACATTCAGATTGCTAACGATTTTTTATTATAAACTTTTCATGTAATACATAAATATAGACAAAAAAATAATTTTGATAGTTCTTAAACAAAATTTGGGTAGCTCTTGACAAAAAAATGTGTAATGTAGGCATCTTTTGACCAAAATTTGGATAGCTCATGATCAAAACTGTGTAATTTAGGTAGCTATTTAACCAAAATTTGAATAAAAATTTAGTCAAGAGTTATCCAAATTATTTTTTTATCCATATTTAAGTATCACGTGATAAGTTTATAATAAAAAATCGTTAGCAATCTGGACACTGTCTACTTGAGGGACCATATAAAAACATATTCAATACTTCAGGGACCAAAATGATGCAATTGAAACATTAAAAATCAAAATGAGACAAATTTCATACTTTGAGGACCTCCAGTGCAATTAACCGAAAAGAAAAAAAAAAGTTTAAAATGCTTCTATTACTAGCGTGGCGCGATTTAATTGAATATAAGACTCCAACAATTTGATCACAAAACTAACAAGTAACAACCCAACCGACGACGCCTTTGCCTTCAATCTACGAAACACAGCTCTTTTCTCTCTCAATTTCTTCATACGACTCTCTCTCTCTCTCCAATGGCGAGGATTTTCGCGAAGAGAGAGACATGTGGACTCTTGATTGCTATTGTGTTGATGACGTTTTGTGCCAGGACAACCGTTTCTGCGAGATCTGAAAAGGAAATTAGGGAAAGGTTTTATGGTAATCTGCTCAATTCTTCGGCTCCGGACAACGGCGACGGTAGCATTGCGCAGATGTTTGATCGCGTTCTGGAAAAAGAATTCTCCGAAAATGATCAGCCTGAAGGTTAGGGTTTTTACTCTTCAGTTTAAAATTGGTTTTTTAGAATGGAAACACTTGTTTTCCTAGAATATTTTCAGTACACACACGCACAGACGGACTTCATTTCAAATTAGGTTTTGAAAAGTAGATATTTGTGACTTTTTTTCAAAAATATTGGCAAAACACGCGCACATAAATGTATATTTGTGTATATGTTAAATTTAAGTTCAATTTTAGATGTTCTCGAATTTCTATAGTGCTGTCAAGTTGATACATATCACTTACTTTCCTTTTACTAGGTTCCGATGGAAGCAGCTTCAACAGCAGCGTAGCTGATCAACAAGTAGGTTTCATTTTCCTTTTGAACCTTTTGGATTTGTGTCAGTTTCACTGACTATTAGGCTGATTAGTAGGTATTTCTGTTGTGAGTTTGTCTATGGTCAACTAGCTTGCATGAAATCTCAGGAACCTTTGGCAATATTGCAGCTACCACTAAGTTGTGGGGAATACATAATATAAATAAACAGAATACAATTTGTGGGCTTTGTTTACTTGATTCATTTCCGTCATGCAGGACAAAAAAGTTTTATTGAAACTGAGCTGGTTGAATTTGATATTGCATACATGTTGCATGTCTAGAATCTGTTCTTAATGGGACGGTCAGGGACATGCATGTGCAATTCAGTTAGTCAATATCAACGGAATGTAACCTTTTGCTGTAATTCAGTTCTTCTAGTTTCAGTTGTTTCACAATTTTGTTTGGCCATTTTTCAGTCATAGATGACTTCTCATTATCATTTTTCACAGGCTGTATTGGAGACTGTTGCTAAAATCACCCATGAGAAGATGAAGAAGAATGAAACCAATGAGGCAAAGTAAGGGAACATATATAATTTTGTTGGGAATTCCGGAAGTATTGCATAACTTGTATACATATGTACAACAATTAGAAGGGAATGTCTTTTAGCTGTCACATTATCACATTTTGTTCTGCCTTGCATCAAATGCATCTAAGTTATACGTCCATTATTTTTTTCGGCAGTGGTACTAGATCATTCCAGTTTCAAGATGTCTTTTCCCTGGAAAATGAAGGCTCTGATGATATGACTACCTTGATAGACAAAAAGGTGACTTGAAACTTAGGAAAGGATACTCTGTGTCACACCTGGGGCACAAGTGTTGAAACATCTGTTATTTCTTCTACATTTAGCACATGCTGACTTGATTCACTTAATGGCAGGATAACGTGTTTGTGATGTCAAACAGGAAATCAAAGTATCCAATACTTCAAGTAGATTTAAGGTCAATCTCATTTTGTATTTCAACCTGAGTTCTACAAATAAGTAATACTACTCACAGGGTTATCATTGATGATAAGCTGGTGATACAAGGACCCTAAATCTTTTGTTGTTTTTCTGATGTGTGGAATTATCATTTGAAATTCTGTAGGCTAATTTCAGACTTGGTGGTTGTTATAGTTTCTGCTGCCATTGGTGGAATCATCTTTTCCTGTCTGGGACAACCGGTTTGTATCTATAACTGGTGGCTGCATTGTTTTGGCATCTTCTCTATTGGACAGTTGTTTTGAGCTTTATCTTTACATATATTCAGTGAGAGTCTTGTCTACAAATTTGTATAAATTATACCTTCCATGGCTCAATATGGTAGGTTATTGTTGGGTATCTTCTTGCGGGTTCGCTTATTGGACCTGGAGGTTTGAACTTCATCAGTGAAATTGTACAGGTATATTCTCATGAATAATTCAATATCATTGCTTTTCGAGGAATTTATTATGTTTTACTTTCTCATGTGTAATTTGCTTGCTCTGTTTTGGTTTAAAAGTTGCATCCTCACAGATGACAATTAATAAGGTATGATTGTTTAGAGGCCATTTAGAGACAATTCTGGTGATCCTGTTCCCCCTGTTTAGATGTTGAGGAGTTTTAGGAAGAAAGAAAAAGCAGGATGATAACTTGAATCTTTGTATTTTACTTTTGGAGAAGAATGAAGAATCCAATTCAACTGAACTATGTAGTACTTTAATCTGTATGAACCATTGTTTATTGGTGCATCTTTTTTTTTTGGATTAGGAACAACACTTTCATTTCAAGAAATCCTCCTAAAAGAGCAAAAATTAAAGCAAATAAATCAAAACAAAATTAAGGAATACAAGCAGCTTTTCAGTTGTGTTGGAGAGCTGATAGAGAAATATCTCGAAACTCATTGGTAACTACAGCCCGTAAAGATGCCAGACTATTATTTTTGACTGCTGTTATCAGACTATATTTTTGTAAGCAAATATATATGGTAATTTTGGAGGTTGAATTTGTATGTCATTCCAGGTTGAGACTTTTGCTCAGTTTGGTGTTGTTTTCCTGCTATTTGCTTTAGGACTGGAGTTTTCTTTGACAAAGGTTTGCTAACGTGTGCTTATGATTTGTCATTGACCAATCACTTGAGGTTTTTTTTTTCTTCACTAACTTCTCTGGAATCTTCCCTAACTTGTCACTGATGCAGCTAAAAGTGGTTGGTCCCGTTGCTGTTCTTGGAGGACTGCTACAAATAGTCATTCTTATGTTCTTGTGTGGCATAACTGCTATGGTATATTTCTGAGAACTTGCTTTTATACTTGTACAAGTCTATCAATTGAACTTCTTGATTTGAAATTGGTGCTGAGTTTCACAATCTACTGACTGACACAGTTTTGCGGAGCAAAGTTGTCCGATGGTGTATTTGTCGGTTGCTTCCTCTCAATGTCTTCAACAGCAGTGGTAAATTTTCTGATCACTTACTGATACTGTCCATCTTTTCTCTTGTGGCTGCTACATGCTGACCATGGATGCTGTTTTGCTCACTTTATTTTAATAGGTGGTGAAGTTTTTGGTTGAGAAGAATAGTAATAACATTCTTCATGGTCAAGTGACAATTGGGATCCTTATTTTTCAGGTAATTCTGAAACAACTTCATCTTAGGTAGTAAGGCCATTAGTAACTAGATGACACTTGAGCCGATATGCTTGTTTTTCATTTTTTTTTAGTTATATATTAATTCGTTCCTTCACAATTGTTTTTTTCCAGGATTGTGCTGTTGGTTTACTGTTTGCTTTGCTCCCAGTTCTGGGTGGTAACAGCGGCATTTTGCAAGGAATGGCCTCAATGGGGAAGCTGTAAGTCAATATTATGCTCTAGATCTCTCCATTCTTCTCATCTCATGTATTGCAGGCGCTTTCTTATTCTTATTATCGTCATGTGCTGTTGCTATAAGCTGAGACCTCAACTGTAGTAGTTACAATATCGGCACACTCTTATTCTCCTTATCATCATGTGCTGTTACTATAAGCTGAGGCCTCAACTATTGTAAATTTTTTATCAGCACACTCTATCCACTTTTTTTTTTTGGCTTAAGTTTCTACTTTGTGAGTGCACACATGCAAGCATACTTTCAAGTGTGAATACGGTCATATGAGTTTTAACTTAATTTTTTTTTTTTTTTTTGCGATTCAGGCTGCTGGTTTTGTCCTTATATCTCACTACTGCATCTGTTTTGACTTGGTCATTTGTTCCTCGATTTTTGAAGTTAATGACACATCTATCATCTCAAGTAAGTTATTACCTCTGTTTTGCCATGAATGAAAATTTGACGTCCCAGTAACCATTCTTGTGATGTAATTCACTTCTCTTTTTGTTTTCTTCAAGTTATGATTACATGAATATAAGTGATCCTAAAATATGAGTCATTTAATCTTGTTGGCACAGTTAGAGGGATTTGTGCAGATAATATGTTTTCCCGAATTTGATCTTTAGCTATGCAATAGTGGGCAGTTAATTAAAAGGAAAATTAATCAACTCATACAAGACGAGCGACAAACTATTGCAGGATTTTTGACAATTCGGAAGCTTATTGACCCCTCTTCATTCTGAAACGAAATCACCTATCCCAATGGGTGGTGCCTTAAAGGTTTCAAAGTCGAGTTTTGAAATGTTTGCCTATCTCAGATATTAACAAAGACATTTGGAATAAAACCTTATTTTGTTTCATTTAGTTGCATCATGTTCTTTGTATATCGCCATCTAATCTGTTAGTTTCTATGGTGGCAATTTAGATGTGAAGATCCAGTTTTAATCAAGTGATTGGTATACACATAAGTTTAAATATCCTGAAAAGCATTCATATGCACTTTTATACCCACATGTAAATGTATACTTGAAGTTTGGGTTATTCAACTCCAAGGCAAATTATCAACCAATCTAACATTTGACAAGTATCTTATTCGTATTTGAGTAGTATCTGAATGAATTTTGGATTTAGACACAATATCTGCCTTTTTGGGATTAAATTCACACACAGATAGATTCAGCCAAAACCAAATCAGCTGTAGTTCTAGTTTATTCGCTGGAGCTACTACGGGACATAATCTTTGGTGAGATATTATGGTGATGAAGAGTAAAATGTTGGAGGGTACCATCGACTTTAGTTAAGGAATATCCACTTCTGACATAAAATTGTGAATAGAATTTACTGGTTCAGACTTCTGGTCTGATTGGATTAACCCAACTTGCCTGCTTTCCTTATTTGCTGCTTGGATCTGATGGTAACTATTTGTCCATTTCCGGTTAAACTTTGTATTTTGCTTTGTGTGGCTTTGTTTACTTTTTCATTTTGACTGATGTTTTATTCCTAAAATTGCATTCATCTGTGATCGTCAGACTAATGAACTTTACCAGCTGGCTGCAGTGGCTTTTTGCTTATTATCTGCTTGGGTAAGAACAATATATCACATACTCTGTCTCATGAATTTTTGTTTATAGTAGTTAAAAATTTGTATCTTGCTTAATTAGGTTCTTCCTTGGTCATCAGTTTATGTTGTGAGTGTGTAATTCTGCCATAAGAATATGTTATCTCCAGTTATCTGTGGTACAATTGACTAGGATTGGACTGCGTTATGAAATTGGTTTATGCAAGTTTAGTTCACAATAGGTTATAGAGTGGGAGAGTGGAGTGGCTGATGTGTAGGATTTGCTCTCATATTCTGACACTGCTTAGAGAGTTATGGTGGTAATTAATTAAAGTGTTCTCTGCATCTGGCGGGCTTGTTGTAGTAGAGGATAATGGACATGTTTGTCAGGAACCTCAAGGGTTAAACTTGCAGAAGGGTTGTTCTAGCATACATGATGGTAAATTGGCAAGCTGGTCATAGAGAAGCTAACGTTTCTCAAAAGTTTATCCCAACACTTATACTGCAAAGGCATCCATTGCAGGAGCAAATGGGATTTCCAAATAAGGATTCCTTTATACCAACACACGAAGCTCATGCATGTATTGGTGCCCTTCTGTTACAAGAACAAGGCCTCTTGGACAGATCCCTTCTGAGGGAGTGTACTAAGTTTCTTCCATTGCTATTGCTCCACATAAGCATCCCACTGTGAAGGGCGGCTTGCCCCCACAAGAACCCCAGAATGCACAAGAATGCTTATTAGATGTCTATACAACACATCATTGGAACGTTAGAGATATATGGTTGATGGCTAGGATTAATACTTGCTAAGGTTTTTACCCCTTGGTGGTATTGCGCTTTGCCCCAGTCGTGAAATGGAAAGGTTCTACATTCCTGACGTAAAAATTCAGCCAACCCTAATGTGATCCCAATTGTCCAATATTCTCTTTTTCACGTCACGCAAACTATCATGTGGGTGTACACCTCCTTGAGATGCTATTCATGCCATGTGAGACTCAGTTGTCCTTCACTCAATAATCGCCATAAATGCTGTTTGCCTCTTCGTACTGTACCAAAGTCCGAGAAAGAGTTGTTGACCTGACTGTTGCTCGGAGTATTTACTCAAGTCACCCAGCATCCTTATTGTGATCTGTACAATGATTGTTCCAATCGCAATTTTTTTCTGATGGAGCCAAGATTGCTGATCTGCGTGGCACCCCATGGTCTCAGTCTCACTCCCTCACCCACTCACACACACACTCTCTCTCTCTCTTAACCGACATGCACACATACACATTCTGGGATGCCTCGAGGCCTTTGCGTTTCCCTCCATTGCCATCACACAATGCCTCCGTCTATTAAACTTCATCCACAAGGTGTAACCCTAATTGGCGATTACCTCTTTGGTCTCTATCAAATATCTTCCTGATAACAATGGAGTTTAGGCCCTTAGAGATTAGGATTAAAATTTCATTATCAAGAATGAGATACCTAGTGGCTAGTAATTGGTTTTATTGTATCATTTTATTCAGTGATTCAGGTTTGGCAGTGGTGTTTTCTTTTTCGGAAAAAGGATATTCTTTATCATTTTTACAAAGATAGTTGTTATTGAGCTTTGCAATCCCCTGAAAATGCAATTCCTGCCACTGCCAGTAGAGATTCCCAAGAGGACCATGCAAAATATGGGAATGAGGGAGAGAAGAAAGAGATTTCTTGATCAAATACTTGTCTAAAGTTCCTTTTGTTAACATTTCAATATTCTAGTTCTAATATGCCCTTCAACTTTCCAGTGCAGCGATAAGTTGGGCCTTAGTCTTGAATTGGGTTCGTTTGTGGCTGGGGTGATGATATCAACCACTGACTTTGCACAGCATACTTTGGACCAGGTACCCTTCCCTTCAACTTGTGCTTCAACTTTTGTTATCCATGTTGATATATATATGTGTGTGTGTGGCATGATGTGCAAAGAAGTATAGAATGAAAGCCCCTGTAGAAAGTCCATGTTGTTGACTTATCTTTTGGACCATCGGGCATGCCACTTCATTAAAATATTGTGCTCTGTACTTCACAGTTTTATGGTTTATGTTCTTGTAGCTTATGTGACCATCCCTTTAGAGGAATGTTTAGCTTTCTGCAGTTTTTGCTGGGAAGCTCAAAGTCTGAAACTTCAGTTTTTTCATTTAAGCTTTGCACTAGGAAACTGGATGTATTGTTTGGTGTTGCACCCAGATGGGAGGGGAGAGTAGGTCACTTGAACCTGTGACCTACCACAGTTGGGATCGTCCCAGGGCGATTGGGCCATCCCACTTGTTCCTTTATCAATTTTTTTATTTTTTTGGAATCAAGCCATCACAGAAAATGAGGAAACATTGTATGACCTCTTCTTTTTACAGCATTGCACCGTTGTTTGGTGCAATTGTTAAAGCTTGGGCTATCAAGTGTGAAAATGCATGTTTGAGTGTCATGGCAACCATTCATGTGAAATACAGCCAATATCATGTTAATGCTCTCCCTTCCTCCCATCAGATGGGTTGCTTTGACCAACATTCAGTTTTGGCCTTTGCACCTGTAGATGAAACCCTAGGATGGGCAAAGGTAAACAAATATGAAGTGTACTTAAATGGTTTCCATACATTTTGATGTACATTATTAACGTACTGTCTAAAGTTGAAGTTTTATGTGGAGAGTTGTTTTACCTGCTTGCCCATGCATGGACTATCTTATTGTTAACCGTAATGATATCATTGAAATTCACCTGAAAGTAATTGAGATTGAATATCTCTTTTGATTAAGACAACCGCATACCTTCACCATTGCAAAACTTGAGAGTGGTTCTGATAGCCAAGTTTGCTTATTATCCATATGTAAAAGCACTGAAACTATAATATTTTGTAAATGCGATCTTTAAAAGACATTTTACTGCTGACATCTCTGGTCAAACATAATTTGAAGTCAGATTTTTGAATTTCTGGCTATGTGGCTTTACTTATATAATTACATATGCTGTACGGACTTTTGTGATTAGAAAAAAGTTTCAAATACAATGTTTTTCATGATGTAGGTAGAACCAATTCGGAACCTTTTTGCTGCACTGTTCCTTTCTAGCATTGGAATGCTTATACATGTACAGTTCCTGTGGACCCATGTGGACATATTGCTTGCTTCTGTTATCCTGGTCATAGTGGTAAAGACTACTGTTACTGCTATGATCACGAAAGCCTTTGGATATAGCATTAGGACATCATTTGTGGTAAGTTGGCTTGCTAAATCTGACTTCCATTGGCCAAGTAAAATTTGCCACTTTGGGACTTAGTTTTAGTATTTTTCACAGGTTGGAGTACTTCTTGCTCAAATTGGAGAATTTGCTTTCGTCCTCTTAAGTCGTGCCTCAAATCTACACCTTGTTGAGGTAATTTCTTACTCTGTAAATACGTGCTTATGCAGACACCTGTTGATTTCTACAGCACTTGATTGCTTCCTATGACTAGATATTTTATTATATAATGTGTTTGACATACTCATAATAGATATATTTAATGTTATTGAATTTTTTTTCATTTTGTTAGACTTTTAGACTTAAAAGTTATTCAGAAATTGATGTTTGTTGCTACCTCCTCGGCCCTCAACAAAAAAAATGAGTCTCCTTAATCTAATTAGTTCTCTTTCCTTGTTATGTGTTCTATTAGTTGATATCGTCGGCCTTCTTTTACTTCGTCATTGAAACTTTTGTCTTTTGTTGTTTGCCAACTAAGATTCTGTTTAATTGATTAGGGCAAGATGTATCTTCTTCTTCTTGGGACAACGGCTTTCAGTCTGGTAAATTTATTACTTGTAACATCAATGGGAGCTCCCCACCCCCTGCATCCCTTCTTTTTTTTTTCTTTCTCTTCTCTTTTTCCGTTTTTCGCTTCCTATTCCCCCGTCCCTTATTTAATGTTTGCGTGGTGAATGATGTACAGGTGACAACTCCTGTCTTGTTCAAATTGATACCTGCAGTTATGCACTTGGGAGTCCTCATGCACTGGTTTCCTTCAGAGAGTGGCATACAGAATGAGGTGATACCTATCTCCCATTGTTAATGGTGCATACAAACTGACACACGATAATAAATTAGCAGGAATCCTTGCAGCACAAAAATACTTTGGAAATTACTGAGAGCACAAAATATATAACAGAAGGCTATCATCTTGTTAGTGACTCTTCTCATTATATATCCTCTTAAAGAAATAACTGGCCTAAAACTTTATGAAGGCACAGATAAAACCTTTGAGAGAAAGCAGGAGCATAGCATTTAGAACAACATTCCTACACCTACCATGAAGTTTTGGATAGTGGAAAACGATAAATTTCATTGGGGCAACATAGTGAGTGTATTTGAAATTTACAATAGGTTACTACCCGTCGAAGTTTTGTAGAAATACATGTCACCTCCTATGCTCTCAGGAATTACACTAAATCCCAAATGCTGTTAATTCTACCAACTTACATTTGTCATTTTACAAAATTTCCATCTTTGTCTTGGTCAAAATTAGGCAAAAAAAGCCAAAATTAGTCAAATTAAAACGAAAAAAGGAAGGGAGTAGGAGCTTCAGTCCCCACCCCTCCATCTCCCCCAAATCTCACCCCTGCTGCCTGGACAAACCCCCACAGCCCCCAAGAGAGAATGTCAATTCTCTAACAAATTAAGATACGGAACTTTTTGAGGGTTACTAGGGACAGTAGAAGATAGAAATAGAATAGCACTTGTTCTGTGTAGTCAATTGCTTGTGAAGCTTAGGCTTGCCAAAGTAAGAATAGTGATCTGCAATATGTATTGAGTCGTAACAATTATGTTACGAAATGATTAATCAACTCTTCTTCATTGTACAAAATATCTGCGGCTGCTTCTTTTAGGATGTAGACTTCCGGGAAAGAGAAAGTGGTGAATTTAAATTTGGTTTGTTGACAATTTGAAGAGCTATGTTCTGAAATCTATCACAATCACACATCCTTAACAGTCCAGACACCATCATCACGATTATAATTGCTCATTTTTGTCGTCAAACGGGATCAACAAGTTCTTCCATCTTATGTTAAAGTGAACTGGAGCATTGCCCAACAGCTTTTTTCTAAAACCACACTTTTCATGGCCTCTTAACAATCCCTAATTTTCCGGTATGGAGCCACCTCCTTCACCGGACTTGCTTTTTACCATGCCCAGGTGAGCAACCCGATTTCTTTATTAGCAAAGGACTAACTTTGTCCGGCAACCATTCTGAGTGGGTGTACAAAACTAAGCGAAACTTGTTAGATTTTCACTAAAAAACTAAGAGTAAATGTATGAGATGGCGGACATTGATGGCTGTAAGTCGGAACTAGGGTATCGATACTGCAGCGGTTGCTCGACAGGGGTGACATACCTAATATTTTAGAAGCACATCATTTTGGTTTTATGGTTGTAACATTTCCCTTCTCACCTTTTATTCTCTGTTGATAGTTAGATATTCTTGCACAAATTACTTTGCTACAGAGGATACGAAGAATTTACTTCCTGTCGCCTTTTTTTTGTCTTTCTTAATTCTGTTTCCCTTTGCTCCGCCATTTGCAGGAGAAAGTTGCCATGATTGACACATATAACAGACAGTTGTGACCTTAGAGCTGATTGTGATTGTGTTCTATAGTAACGAAGACTCTAGTTAGATGCAGGGGTATTTTGAAATACCGAGTTTTTGCGTATCGACAACTTCATCATGGAAGCTTCAAATTATACGTCACGATAGCTTGGAGTAAAGTGTACATATATACATATTCTATTACCTCATATTCTTTGGAAGTTTGTAATATATCCTCATTTTTTGGACATGGACATGTAATTCGAGATTCATACAAATCTTACAGAGAGCATTCCATGTATTTTGCACTTTACTCTTTGGATTGAGTTGGAAAAGGGATTCTAAAGGCATCTTAATCTTTATTTCATGAGGGACATTATTATTATTATTTTTGTTCTGTAAAATAAGATTGTTCGGGACTCAATAGTTCGAGCTACTACATATAAGATTGTGTATATCTTACTCTTTAGGTTGTTCTTTTTTATTTTAATATATGTTTCTGGCACCCATCATTTAGAGGAGAACTGAATCCAATCAATTTTAGTTGTCTAGCCGCTCTAATTACATGATTTGTGAAACTATTTTCCTTTTCGATTATATTCCAATGTAAACAGGGAAAAAAAAAAAAAAGAAACCTATTTATTCACATATTTCAATCATTTATGTACTATTTTTGAAAAAATATATATGTATTGCTCAAAATTTGGCTGTGCGTATCCTGGTACTTCCCCAAACATCTATCAATTATTTCTTCAATGCAAAAGACTTCTCAATCTCGTTGCTTTAATCTGACCGTCTTTTTTATTCATTAACTAGAGGTTGCACCATAATTTTTTGGGTGAATTGCACTTTGTACCCTAAAAGATGTTAAGATTCGCTCTTTGTACTCCCAAATGTTAATTTTTTTGCATTGCATCCTTACTATATCAAAAAATGTTATAATGTGACCATTGTTAGTCTTTTTGCCTGTGTCAAGGAGTTGACTTTTGACGAAAGAAAGAATGAAAGCCAACAAAAGGGTCACATTGTAATATTTTTGATATATTAAAGGTGCAACATAAGAAATTTAATCTTTGAGAGTACAAAGTGAAAATTTTAAAATCTTTCAAGGTACAAAGAGCGAAAAACCCTTTGGTTTTTTGGGTCATCTCTCAAATAATGACCAAAAATAACCAAAGGCAACGAAGAACCCTTTAACGCCAAAGCTATTCCAGTGCTTAACCATTGTATAATTTTGACAGATAAACTACTACAACTTAAGATTTATGGGTTAATAATATCTTAAGCGCTTTATAGAATATTCAGAGCAGAAGACTTTGCCCCATATAGGAGAGATAAGTACTACAATTTTATCCCTAGTTTGAAAAGGTTGTTTTTCAAACATGTGATTTATCGATTGATGTATACTATATTTATTTTAAATTGAATTGATGTTAAAGTGAGTCTAAAAATAACTTAACCGTTCAAAAATACTTTCCCCATTTCATGCTAGCATAAAAACTTGTCTTTTATAATTTTTAAAACTTAGAGAAAAATAGAACATAATATAAATATTTACTAGCGACGACCCCATGCGATACATGGAATATGCATCCCATCGTCTTCTGTTATCCCATTCACTCTCTTTTTCTCTCTCCCACCCCACCATTAAGGAGTAAAGAAATTAGACAAATAATTATAAAAACTTGGGGTGATAGGAAATAATTTTTAAAAAACTTTAAATGAGGAGTTATTTGGGTATAATTTTAAAATTGGCAAAAAATCCATGGCTCGTTGGCTGGTCTGCGAGCTCAATGCGTACGAAATGGCCATATTTTCTGGAAAAATAGGCCCAAAGATCCAGCTCTATGTCCCGTGTTTTTTGAACCAAAAGGCCCAAAAGTCCAGCCCCCACTTATGTCCTTCGGGTTAGTACAGTAAGGCCCATTGGGCAATCCAAATGCAAGAAAATGCTAGTTTTTGAATGTACAAGGATAAAGAAAATCAGCCCACTAGGTCGGCAATGATGGAGTTGGACAGTCTACTAAAAACCCATGGGCCGTCCAGCAACAGGCAGCCAGGCCAGGAAGGCCCTCTATAAGCAGACTTTTTACTTCTGCCCATATAGTAGTCTTCACTCTTCACACGAGTGCTTATCAATTTGTACCTTGCATCCCCTCACCGAGCAGAAAGAGAGAGAGAATGGAGAAGCTTCGGTGCCAGAGAATCGGGTGCTCCGCCATGTTCACGGAAGATGATAATCCAGACGGTTCCTGCACATATCACGATTTGGTTTGTCCCTTCTTTAATTTCTCTGTCTTTCTATAAAGATTATTGTGATTTTTTTTGGAGATTTTTTGGTTTATGTTGCTCTAGATTTCTATATCTTCATCATTCGTGGATCTAACTATTCATATTAATGGATTTCATTCACTGTGAGGGCCAATAATTCATTAACATTGCAAAGATTTTAGCTCATGGTTTATATATGTATGTGATGCTTCAACTGGAAGCTAATTGAAAGGAACTAATTGCTTTTGTGCTCTAAGGGCTTACAGAGATTTTTGTGTTAAAAGTTTCAATTAAGCTCTGTTGTGCTATTCCAAGAAGGATTTAGTTGGTTGCCTCTGATATTGAAGTACTAATTTACCACCTAGGTAAACTAATTCACTCAGCCTTTAAGTCCAACCTTGTGCAATTTTTTTTAACTACATTTTCCTTTAAATTTCTTGCAGCAAAGACCTAATGACATAAGATAATGATAACTTCTAACTGACATGCTATGAAATTGCTGATTTTTTTTTTTATGTTTCATTTTATACTACCTTAGATGCTAATTAACTTAGTTATAGTTAGAAAAGCCCCCAATCAGAGTATTTTCATCCATTTATCATTTTCAAAGTGTCGTAGATGTCAGCAAGAGTGCAAGACCCTATTTCCTTAACTTTATAGCATCCTTATGTTCTGGAGCCTAGTGTAAGCCAGCTATGCCTGTTGTTTTTCATGGAGTTCTTTATGAACTTAGCATATGCCTGTTGTTTTTCATGGAGTCCTTTATGAACTTGGCATATGCCATTGCTTAGCTTGTTGGAAAATTTTCTTCCTGTTTTTGATTCTCTAGTTTTCCTCTTTTAAAATATTAAGTATTTTCTTCCGCATTTGACTGATTGAGTTTTTGTTTTCTATGCATGGGCTTGGTTTCACTGCCTGGGTTGGTTCATTCCATCAGGGAGTAAGTCAAATCTTCAAATTTATGTGCAGTTCATTAGAAGTTTTTTTTTTAGATGACATTGTAGAACCTTGCCTTCTACGTATTCCTACATTCTAATCTTAAACACTGAAATTGGCAGCCTGTATTCCACGATGGAATGAAAGAATGGAGTTGTTGCAAGAAACGAAGTCATGATTTCAGCTTATTCCTAGAAATTCCTGGGTATGTGATGTTTTCTTCGTGAGCTATTAACACCCCTCCCCACAAAAAACAAAACCAAAAAAAAAAAACACTAAAAACAAAAAGCCTGGTGCCTAATGTAGGAATTTTTCTTTTGATATCATAGATTCAGATCATGGACCAGTATATTATACTTGACATGTAGTACAATGTATTAGAGTGTATTGAAATATTTCAATAGATTGTAAAAGCATTTGAATGAGTCTCTGTTTTTTGTTTGAGTTAGTTCATGGACTAGCTGAAAGATTTTGGACTGGCTTGGTTCTAAATAGATGTGAGAAACTCCCAAACCTAATGATCATTTGATCTTGTTCTTGAAGATCAATATAAGCCTACAGCAGCTAGGACTGCTAGGGTGAATTTTGTAAGTATCTATTAAGACATGATAGTCATTTAGGAACCCTTTCAATATTAAACTCTGAACATGCGTCATACATTTATATGATTACCTCAGGAGATTTAATAGAATTGAAATTAGATGTACATGATAAATTGAGTTGCATGAACAGTACAGTTTCTCAGAGTATTTCTGTCAGTACCGTACATTAATTCTAGATGATGGGGCCCCTTAATCTTTCGAGGAAATTGCCATATTTGCATCCGTGTTCCTGCGTTATACTGGGGATCAGATAAATGAGAGAGTCTGACTAGAATCACTCTCATTTTGTCTCCTAGCCCCATCCATCTAATATGCTCAAATCGTCACTTTGTCAGTGTTAGACGTTTAAAACTCAACTACACTGCTATCCATTGGTTTACCCACATGCTTAAATTTTGCACTCTCCCATCTAACCTTTCAAAATGGGATGCCTTCTCTACTCGTAATGAACACTCATGCTTTGCCTTTTATCTGTTATGGGGCTAAACATGTCATGGTATGACTGGAACCACAAGAGCAATGGGTGCACTTGGTACTTGGTAGCAACTCCAAGGAAGAACGGCAATGGTTGCTCGAGTTATAACGTGTAGCTTTTTAAAAAATGCATTTCTAAGGGGACTGACTCGGTAATAATGATTCGCCAGACACAAGTTCAACAGGAGGGGCTCTTGAAATTGTTTATAGTAATATTGGGATTTCATTGGAAAATGTTATGAATTTAATGTTAGATTACATTGTATCTACTCCTAAACACACTGTTATTCTTGATGTGCATTCCTGATTTATCTTATGATGTCCTTTTGAATATTTGTTTTAACATTGGAAAAAGAAAATAATTGAACCTTGGTCCCAAATTTGCTAAACCTGTTTAAAATATGCCTATCGTATAAAACATGGAACTGTTGATGGAGGCTGTCATTCCTCTTGCATAAATAGACACTTTCTATGGTGAGAATTGTGTGTCATTAAATTTGTCTACAGTTTCGTCACTATCAGCTGACCATTTCATATTTAAAATTTTATCTCGGAAGATGTAAGACAGGCAAACACACAACTGAAAAACCAATTAAGCCACCGGCAGCTGCTAAAGCAAAGAAACCAATTTCTGCACCAGCTCCTGCAACTGATATATCTACAAAGGAAGCTTGCTCTAGGTGCCGCCAGGGATTTTTTTGCTCAGACCACGGTATTCTTCTGCTTTGCACTCTTTTGGTTTTAAGGATGTAGCAAGCAACAGTGAATTACTTATTCTTATATTGCCACCATATTAAGATGCAACTTTGTGAAATTGACATGTAAGTTGAATACAATAGAATTTAAGTTAATTCAACCTTCAAATTGGTGTCAGAGTTACACAAAGGGATACAAAAGAGATGGTTTCACTTTCAAACTGGCTTGATTTCCGCTTCCCACCATATTGGAAGTCTTTATTGGTTTGTATGCTAAACGCGCTACGTTGTATTTGCTTCTTCTAGGTTCACAGGCTAGAGAAATGAATCCAAAACCAACAGATGCAGTACAAGTTACTTCTGCTGAAGGCAATACTGATTCACAGGAAGGTTTTTCTGCTCCATCAAAGAAGATAGTTGATATAAACCAGCCTCAAACTTGTAAAAATAAGGGATGTGGTAAAACATTTAAAGAGAAGGATAATCATGACACTGCATGCCATTACCATCCCGGGCCAGCCGTCTTCCATGACCGGATGAGAGGGGTGAGTTACGTACATACATGTTCTTTGTTCAATCACATTCCCTCATTGATGTGTGTATATGTTGGTTCCTAGCACAAAATGTTGCTGATAATTTTGTTTTTGCAGTGGAAATGCTGTGACGTTCATGTAAAGGAATTTGATGAGTTCATGGACATACCGCCATGCGCCACTGGGTGGCACAATGCTGACCCTGTGTCATAACGAGCACAAACAAGCAAACAAGCAAGGATGAGGTGGTTCCTTTCTTGCTCTTCTCGTTATTTTGTGGGTTTGTATGGTCGGATATGTACTGTTGCTATTTAGACAAATTAAACCTGTGTTGTGCTAATTTATTAACTTCTCCATCATTCATAAGCGTTAAAATTAAAAGCAGACCACAATGACTGTTCCTTCTTGTTTAACCTGTGAAAGTACTATAATTTCCATGTGAAACTACGATGGTTGCTTCATTATTCCGCATAATAATTCTAATTCTGAATAATCGTTGAACCCAAGGATTTGAAGCTTGCTTATCTTCTTCTTCCGCATCTGCTCTTTTACTCGAGTACTTGAATCGCATTGGGGACTAGTTATAAGCTAAAGTTAAATTTGTAAATATTTTCTTCATGTTACAACCATGATCTTGGCTTTTCGTTCATGGACCTCTAATTGTTGTTTGTCCAGGTATAGCGTAGCTGAAAGTGATCTGGAAGCCCCCACCCTTCCCGTTCCCTTTTTCTCTTCCATCAGTTGTAAATTTTTGATTGCATAGATTTTCAGATTGGCTTTCCCTTTGAAGTCCTTGGAGCACTTCAGTTTCTGAACTGACACGATTATTTATTAAATTTTATTTCAGACATAAGACTTGAAAATACCCATTCATCTACTGGGCCGGACTTTTCTCCGTTCTTCTAATACCAATGAGAAAGGTATATGTAATCGATCTCTCTGTATTTTAGGCTGAAGAGGTGATTCATCTTTTAAGAGTCGAGTAAATCTCGAGCTATTATTCTTCCAGTATAGCTCTGAATAGGTGATTAATCAAGAAAGGTTGAATAAACTTCGAGCTATTACTCTCAGGTTGGTTCTAACCAAATCATCCCGTTATTTTTTTGATCAGATAATCATCCCGTTATTGGATCCCTCGAGTTCTCAGCCCATTCGCTCTTCGTCTACTCTGAGTCTCTGACTATACCTCTGGTTGAACTCCTAACCTGTCAGAGTTACACCCTAATGCTTCGTTTGGTATTGATGAAAAAATGAAAGGATAGAAAATTGAAAGGATGAATAAAATACCATGTTTGGTAAAGAAAGAAAATATGAATGATTGAGAAGTTCATGGATTAACTTTTCTTCCAATTTACCAAAATCAATCTCTCCAAAATGGATGAAAAGTTAATCACGTTCGTTGAAATGTATATTATTTGTCTCTATATCTTTTGATATATATATAATTGTAAAATATGTATTTATATTTTTTTCAAAAAAATAAATATAAAAATACAAATAAATAAATATAAAATAAAAGTTTTTTTTATCTTCCAAAATAAAAAAATTAATTCTTCTTACTTTTCATCTTTTTTACCAAACACAAAGGATAAAAAGAAAAATTCCTTTATTGAATGATAAAAAAATATATTATTTTCACTTTCTATCTTTAAGAGATTGTTAAAGGAAGAAGTACACCATCAACCAATCGAAAAAAAATGATTGATTTTCAACACCCTAAGAGTCCATATAGCTGCACTAGTCCGCTTTAGTTAACTTGTTCGAAGCAAGGATAGATATTAGTAAGTCAACTCCCAAGTGGATAAGACTAAAGCAATTAATCATAAAGAAGATATTAGTACAACAATCAGTATTTTTCCATTCATCCTAAACAAAGGACCAAAATGGTCATTGTTGGGATGTACAGTCTTATGGTTAACCTGAATTTTTGACAGACTCCTGCAAGAAAAGGTTTGTAGACGATTGATGCCTACCCCAAGAGAAATGGAAGAATTCGATCAATCTCTTAGCCAATGAACCACCCGTAAGTGCTTGAACAATTGAAACAAAGGCACGAGTCCAATTCAAAGCCATCAACCAGCTCAAATCATCTTGCAAGCTCTCCATAGGATCTGCTTGCGGAGCACCCATCACTCGGTGGATCAAAAACACTTTCTAAGAGAAGGCTATGGCCAGACCAAAATCCATTATTGTTCTATTAGCCAGCCAGGGGAAAAAAGAGACATTTCTGAGGAGAAATAGATACTTTATACAGTATGAAAAAACGGACCTAACTTTGGAAGCCTAAAATGCCCTCAGTGATCGCTTTTCGATATTTTCTATTGAGGAATAGATACCGTTCACAACAAAATGCTTATTAATTTCCTACAAATACAGGTACTATAACCCCCCCCCCCCCCCCCCCCCCCCCCCTCCCCCCCCCCCCCAAAAAAAAAAAAAACAAAAAGAGAAGAAATTTTGCTGTCGAGCTTAGAACCTATTGGAATCTGAAAATTGAAGAACATCTACGTTGCTGAGCGATTCGAGACAAATTATGGATGATAAATACAGATTTACCCCTCTACAGCAGCAGTTGCAGAAGAAACTCCTTGCTTCAGCATTCTCAACGAATGTCCAAACTCCTGAGGCATTTTAAGAGGTTAGAATGGCACATGGAGAACTAATAGTCAGACTACTTACCAAGAAATGATCTTACATATCTAACACGTCGAACACATATTCCTGCTTCACAAACAATTCTCTTTATGATATAAGAAATACTAGTTCGCTTGAAATCATTGACTAAATTTAACATCGGTTAATGGGGAAAACGAGTGTGTGCTATTACAGCTTCTCGAAATTGTATATGTACAACATTATAATTCAGTGGCAAACTACTATGCAACATTCAAATTACTGAAATGAGGAAAATAAATGGAGAAAAAAGGGCTGGTTTACTGTACAAGAGAGAGAGAGGACACCTTTGTCTAGGGCACTTTTCGAATCAATCACTAAAATACAGCAATTTTTAAACAAAATTACCAAAATATGGCACTTTTAAACTTATTTACCAAATTACGGCACTGCTTTTTTAAAAGCGGATTCAATAATTCCGCTTTTAATAGAAAGCGGATTCAATAACCCCGCTTTTGTTAAAAAACGGGATCAATGATCCCGCTTTTAAATAAAAAACATGGTCCAAATAATGAGCTGAAACACATTAAAAGCGTGGTTAGTAACCACGCTTTTAACGTGTTTCAAATGGTGTGACCTACATAGCATCATGGTTGATACTGAGGCTCCTTCAAGGTAAAGCTACTGTTCATCTTCAGCTCTGTCCATGCTACTGTTAGATTTGATCCAGGTAAAGCTCTTCCTTTTTCTAAAACCAATGAAATAAGGCATCTGTCTCTTGTTCATCTTCAGCCTCTCTTTTGGAGTGTAATGAACTAAATTTTTTTTTTTTTTCTGTAATGAACTAATAAACCCAGACCTAGATCTCTTCTTTTTGAAGAAGATGGCTCAAGAACAAAACCCTTCACTGCTCTTGGATGCTTTGTATTGTGAAGAAGAACATTGGAAGGAAGTGAGAGAGAACGGTTTTGAGGAAGAAGAAGAAGAAGAAAGCTATTACAGTGACTGTATAAGCCCCAAATCTCCATTGTTGCAAGAACATGATTTGTTGTGGGAAGAGGAAGAGTTGTCTTCTTTGTTCTCAAAAGAACAGAAAAACCCTCAATATAATAGCTTTCAAACCGACCCATCATTGGCTGAGGCTCACCAAAAAAGAATCCATGGAAGTCGTCACCAAAAGAGCAGTGGAAGTCGAAGACCGTGAAAAGCGTGTTTAATAAACACGCTTTTCACAAAAAACGTAAAAAGCGTGTTTATTAAACACGTTTTTCTTATTGCCCAAATTTTTTTTTTCCCATAAAAGCGGGTTATTGAATCCGCTTTCTATTAAAAGCGGAATTATTGAATCCGCTTTTAAAAAGTGCCGTAGTTTGGTAAATAAGTTCAAAAGTGCAGTATTTTGGTAAATTTGTTTGAAAAATACGGTATTTTGGTAATAGATTCAATTACGGCAATAGGGGAGAAGGCTCAGTAAGCCAAAAGTGACGTCCATTTTTAGTTAATAGGTATACTAGAGAGAAAAGGTATGGTGACAAACAATGCAAGCAAAGAAACTATTGTAATGCATAATGGAAAGCCACTAGCATCTGTTTGCTCAAACAAATTGTGATATTTTTAAGCACTGGATGATGTACAACTTAATGACTCACCAGCAGTTCCAATGAAGATCAGAACTCCTAATATGCTTCCTCACCTTTCACAACAAAATGATTATGTATATTGCAGAGGTGAAGACCCCCCCCCCCCCCCCCTCTCTCTCCTCTTGCTGTTTAGATCTTATATGAAAGTTGCCTACTTAACCAATTAAGATTTCCCACCAGTGTGACAATTAAGTGAGGGGGAGTCAGGTGTGGATCCAATCATATTAGAAGTTTCCTAGCCAAGGTCAGCACCTCTTAAAGAAACACGATTCATAGCTACAATTCATCATCACATGAGAAATAACCTTAGAGAGGATAGTATTGTTACGGTAACCATAATACTGATTAATGCTCAAACACCTGCAAGAGTTGTAGCACAAAACATGCGAGAGAGAGAGAGTAGAAAACATATCTCTAAAATTAAGTCCAAATTCATTTGTATTAATTTATTAGAGATAACTAATATCTAAGTATGCCAAAAGTATCATCATTAGCATATTCAAACAAGTTCACGAACAATGGAAATTGATATCAATTAATCCTAAAAATAATTTTTTTGATTGCTTAAGTCATAAAGCTTTGGTCCTACCTGTTAATGTTGGGCTGGGATCCAATTTCGGGAAACCTCCTGTCACTCCCACATTGATTCAGCTTTCCAACTCTCCTCTGCATTTGAAGGTTAAGAATTAGAAACTGTTCATTGTTTAAATTGAAAATATCTAAAAGATGCACCATACTATCTTACACAAAATTCAAGCTGGAAAGGACTAGGTGCATTCTCCTTTGAGCCCTATAAAAAATAAAGCATTAGCATACCTAATAAGAAAAAACAACAGTATAAACATCCTAGATTATTTGAAGTCGCCTTTGCAATGAACTAACCTTAACCGACCTATGCTGTTTGGGCTGAGATGTTGTATTAGTCTCCAGTCCAGATTTCAAGGAGAGCTGGCAAATATAATAATGGTTTTAATGGATGAGAAAATGAGAGCGATTAAGACATGGCATACTGAGTAAAAGAAGCTCGTTTTTGTGTCCAACATCTGCGTTGCCAAACTGACACCAGTGAAGCAGTTATAGAGAAAACAAAATTTGATCACAGTGGAATCATATTTTACCTTACTAAATAATTCTATTGGTGGATTCTGTGGAAGCCTATTATCACTTGGAAACTGGCAGTCCTGGGGAAAGCAACTTGAGGGATTTAATTAAAAGAAAAAGGAAAGGTGCTAAAAGCTTCAACTGATAATTTAGACAAGTATGCATAATTCGATTAACAAATCATAGTTGATACCGCCGTTTCCAGTGTGCTATTCCGGATGACATTATCTCCCTTGCTTGGAAATATCTGTATCAAACACGATATAGCATCATAGCTTCAGGTGATCACTACTAACACAAACTTAATAACATCGCTCAAACATATTACAAGTTCCACCTTTTTACTGAAAGGGTGAACTTTAGACTTGTGCAATCTTTCTTTCTCCTGTTTTGACGCATCTTCGGGGTTCAATCTGAGAAACATAACTCTAACCATATCAGAAGAAACAATAATCATCTAAATAAAGATATAATAAAAAATGCTTTAGTTTCAGAAGCAGGTGACCATATGAAATGGGGAAAATTTGTGAAATGAATGCAGTTCTCAGATCAAATAGATGCTAAAATCTATGCATGGAACAGGTTATTGCAAGATGAATAGCATATTTAACTTTTGTCACTCTTCCTCCATAATATATGCAAAGGCAGTCGTTTAAGGACAGGAACCGTTCATGAGGTTGATATTTAATATGGAGGTGATTCTAACCTTCTGAAATCTGTGGACTCACAGTCTACAACAGAATCAGGATTGTGCGAGTTTAAAACCTGCAGAGAAAAAATTATCAGCTGCCACTAATAAAAACAAACAAACATCACTAATATTAAAGAAACAAGCAGCTTCTTATGACAGAGACAACTCAGAATGGAAGAACAATTTATCTGTCCCATTTCACAATACAATAAATAGGACAAGCTATTCAACCTACATTAGCAGATGAATGTTGCATAGCCCTCTCCATGGTCTTCAAGTGAAATACCTAAGGAGCAGTGAGGTGAAGGAAACTAAGATTCAGGAATTATGTGATAAACAATTGTCCTTGTAACATTGGATACTACAAGGCTTCACTGCTAACACTCAAAAGGGGAGACAGTCAAATAAACAAGCTGTAAATATTTACTTGAAACTCCGGCAATTTTGGCGTGCTCTTTTTCGGAAGGGACAAAGAAGGAGCCTCGAGAATCTACAAACCCACAAAAACATGACTCGGCCTCTTAGAAAATAAAATGTTATGCACATAGTATATATTGTCAACTTCTTGTGAAATCACAGTTCCCATAAGAATTAAGAGAGAGCATTGATTAATAAAAGTACCAACTTTTCTGTTCAAGGGCCATGCTTTAAACATACGAGCATTTCGTTTTGCTTGTTCACCTGGTTCAAAACTATTCTTGGACCTGAAACTTCGAATGTACAAAAATATTTCTTACAGCTTATTAAATAATGTAGGCTGCTTTGATGTCAGTCTATAGGACAAAAAGTACCAAAATAATTTGGCAAGAATTGAAGATTCGAAGTTACCTACGCCGTTGGGCCCTCTGTGCTGTTTCTAGATCAGGCTCTCTTGGAATGGTACTTGGAATGGTACCCTTTGATCTGGAATTCACGGAGTTAGAATCACTGGGTGCACGCTGCGGAAAACAGCAAACATTTCTTCATCGTTCATAAATATTTAGAAAAATTATCTAAATGACCAATGACAATATATCATCTAGCAGTAGAGGTACATATTAGTCTATGAAACTGACTTTATATTCCATTGCAAAATGGCTTACCTTTTTAGCCATCTTGTGTAGCAACAGAGTTTGGTGCTTCAGATGAGCAACCTGATTTGTAACATAGGAAGACATTTTCAGGGAATTTGTATAGAAGGTTGACCCTAATTATGTGGAGTTTTAATTCACTTTTTCAGATGATAGTATCTATATAATAAAACACAACATAGAGCACAACAATCCAAATTGTTTCGATCCAACGATTTATGTTACTACTTACATTTTAACCTTTTTACCACAAAAAAATGCATATACAAATTTAAACTACTCACTTTACATTTACTGTGAATTGCACCAGCAACCCTAGTTCTACAATAAAACAGCAATTCAACCAATTTCCTGTTGCCTGCAAACAGCATTTGCTAAGGGGTGTCCTCTTATATGCACCTTGTAAGGTCAGGACCCACCAAAAGGATACTATCTTAATGTTAATTCCTCAGTATATCCCTATCAATGCTAATACTTCACTTTTACCTTTCTCTCATCATTCATACACTAGTATTGCTTCGTCACGCATGAAAATTGTACAAGACATGAAGATAAAAATAAAACAAAGAACAAAAATTGAAGGACTTGCTCTGGTAAAAATATGGTCTTACCAGCCACAAACATACTGCAAAAAATCCTACTCACATTCCTTAATGGTCCATCACATTTAACTAGAAATTAGTCATAAGAAAACTTTATCGGTTCCTTTGCTATGGACAATTGTAGAATGTGTCATGAATAAACAAAAGCTCAACTCCATCAAAACATATTAAAAACATTAGTTGCAAAATAAAAAGGAAGAACCGATTCATTGCACCTTAAGCAAGTAACCACTTTCTAGCTTTTGTCTTTTGGTCGCCTCGCTTTCAAGTGTAGGTGAATTCAACAAATTACTCTCAGCTACTTTAGTTCTTGGCTTTTGAGACCTAGCAATTAAAGATTACAATTTGGATAGAAGTAAGAATCACATGGTGAATAATTAAAACTAACTAAAAAATCAGAAACATGGGTAGTGGAACCAAACAAATATTCTACAAACCTGACGTAAACAAGAATTTCAAAAGCATTAAACATCTAATATATGACTTAATTCTTAAATTAGTTATAAACTGGGACTCAATCAGTAATGTGGGTAAACAAGGTACAAATCAAAGAAGAAAATAACTAAAATTTCTATATATCATGCTTTTGAAGAAAAGCAACAAAAAATATCAGCAGCAGCATGGACACTGGAACCAAACAAATATCCTAAAAACCTGATCGTAAACAAGAATTTTAAAGGCATTGAACCTCTCATAAATGATTGATGTGGATAATGAATTTATAAATCAAAGTAAAAACTAAGACCTTCCGCAAAATCGGTTCAAATATGGATCCCGTGCTTTATTTTGCTTGGCCAAATGACTGGCTGTAGGTTTCATTAAAGTTGAACTCCTTGGTTTAACTGATTTAGCCATTGAATTTCTTTTAGCTTTCAAAATGTCTTGAGCCATGCGAGTATGATCCTTCAGTCCTGCAGTAGTTCAAGAAGGAAACCATGACACATTGTTAGAGCAGAATGAACAAACAAAAAAAGAGAGAAATATCTACAACAAACATTATCTGCCTTGGCTTAAAGAAATCCTTGCTGAGGAAATTGCGAACCAAAATGAGAATATGCATATGTTTGAAAACTAATCACGACACATGATGCAATTGAAAAGGTATGTACAAGCTGTTCTGATTTTATATGATGAATGCATTACTAAAGTGATACACATGGAGAGAAACTACATTTTACCTTGGTCGTTCTCTTCTGATGTAGAAACTTTGGAGTCAATGTCGCCATTTGAGTTTAGAGAGGCACTTGCATGTTCTAAGTGTGGAGAGACATTCACATCTTCCACAATAATGTAATTTCCCAAGTTTAACTTTACAATGAAAGCTAAGAAGTTCAACAGAAAAAAAAAAGAGGTGAGAGGCAATCTTCATGGGAGAATCAATCACCATGAATTAACAGATGTTTATTAAAGGAAGATAATAAAAAACTCCACATCATATAGCCTTGAAACCAAATAGAGAGAAGAACTAGCAACTTAAAAGTCGAAGAGAATATTACAGTGCCAAAGAAGTTTCACATTTTACCGTCTTCCAGCTATTAGATTGGAAAAATTCTTTCAAAAACCTCCTCACACTGTTTCCCACAGAATGAACGGAACACACAGAGAGCGTAATCCAATAGTACATTGTCCAGTCTTATCCGCAAAAGTAAACAACCTTGATGCATATGCATATCTGGTTCTATTTCCCATAATTCAAACTTCAATATTACCACGTTACTCCAGAAAATTCTTGCTTACAGAATTTGTTTTGGAAGAGCAAAACCAACGGAAATATCCCATTTTGCTCTCAAGTCTTTTTGTCAAATTAATGACAAAAATCGAGAAATTCCAAAAATCAGTCTAACAACTCCAACAAAAAACTTACAGGCAAGGAAATGGACAAAAAACCTTATATTGGTTCAATCAACGAATGATGATACATGACATAGGAACATAACGCAAACACATAAACATTAATTTGTTAATGTTTTTTAGTATCAAACCAAGTTTACATAAATTCATCTGTTATAAAACTACTTACGCGAAGGCGGATAACTTCCGGCGAATTCGAACCAGCGCTCGGCTTCATCTGTCTCAGAATTCGTCTCCGGCCGAGTAAAATCGAAGAACCGAGCAGAATCATACTCGTAGTCCGGATCAAATTCCGAAACCTCGAAGCATTCTTCAATGAAATCCTCCATTTCTTCGTCCATCTTCTATATATATACACACAAGGCCGGAACAAAATTTCAGACGAAAAATTTAGAGGACAGCATTGAAGTTTTCGATACTTTCCGTCTACCTCTGTCTAGGCCCCTGGGGTTTTGATAGTGAAACCCTAAATTTGTTGTGGAGAGATGAGAGAGAAGAATTAAATTTTTGTGGTCGCAGTGAACGGCGAAAATTTCGACGTTGTGGAAATGAAATGGAAATAGCCATGAAATCACACCGGTCTTGTCTTTATAGGTAGCGCCGAGGCTTTTAGGCCAACCCCCCGAAATTTGAAAATGTGGGCCCCGTTGCCGAAATTTATTTTTTTTTGCGCTATTGAGAAATGTTTCTAAGTACTGATTTTATGACGAAATTGCCCTTACTATTTTTTTTTTTGGGTGGGGGAAATTAAAAATTATTTGAAGTTTTTGGCTCTCTAAATTTTATTTATTTTTTACAAAGTGTTCAAACTTGTGTCGACTACTCCTTCAAATTTAGATACTGGTCATCGTAATCCGAACGAATTTAGAACATATCGACTGAAAAACAAGGATGACTATACCTCTAAGGATATGAAAAGTTTAAAACCTGTGACATCTAGATTACCAGATGTTAGCCTTAGTCACTGAACCACCTCTAATAACCGCTTCTTGAAATGTTTGGAGGTTTTCTAATTGTTTTTCTCATAATGGTTAGTGGTTGACCATTTTTCTATTGGATGTTAGAGCATCTCCAACAGATGCTGTAAATGACCAAAATCTGTAAAATTTAGCTAACCAAAGCCAAAAGTCATGCTCCAACATATGTTGTTCATATACTCTAAAATAGATTTTTGCTACAGTGATACTCTAAATATAGAGTATTTAGAGTATCACCGTAGCAACTTTGTAAACATAATTTATATTATTTTCTCTCTCTTTCTCCCTTTCATTATTCCAAAAAAAAAAAAAATATAAAAGAAATGAGAAATAATATTTAAAAGAAGTAGTTAAAAATATAAAAAAATATGTTGGAGTGCGTATTAAAAAAGTGAGTAGTTAAAATAGAAAAAGTTATTTTTTGGGTAACTAAAATACAATTTATTGTTGGAGATGCTCATAAGGTTGCGGGTTCAAATCTCATCATCTCCTTCGTTGTAATTGTGTCTGACTAAAAAAAATTATATTCTCATGATAGAGTGAAAAATTAACTTAAATTTTTTTTTTTAGATAACAATTTTAAAGTAACCCTTAAATACTTGAAAGAAATCGAATTCTATACGTTGTAGCTAACTTATATCTTTAAAATCAATAGTAAATCCGATGCATCAATTAAACTTAAATTTTTTATAACTAATAAAAATTAAACTCGACACGTATGAATTTATACCTCATCCGTTGTTCATTATTGAGCCAACTCATACGAGTAACTCTCAAGAATAGTTGGAATAACGAAGAGTAAGATTAATGCATTTGATATTTTCATGACTACAGGGGAGGATTTTAAAATTTAAATAAGATGATGACAAATCCTTGTTTGGGTGATTAATGGGATTGGTTTGTCCTGTTCTCGGATAAAACCGTCTCGTTTAGGTGCGGAGTTATGTCCTCGACAGCAACAGCCTGTCAACATCTTTGCATTTCTGGCATTTTCTTCCCTTTGTACACGTTCAGATTTTCAAATTCCAAATTACATTGACTCCCCTTATTGTTCATCAATAATTAAAATGATACCCCCGTTATTTTTAAAATAATTTTACAGGTATCTGTACTAATTTATCCAATTTATCTCCTATAATTGTCATCTCTCTGGTCCTCCTCTAATCTCACTCTTAAATTGAAGGATAAATCTCATAATTATGACCTTTAAACTTTTAATTAACCCAATTTGTCTTGAACTATGTAATGTGTTTCAATTGACGCATTCCGTTAAAATTAACTGATAAATGACACATATTCCGTTAAATTTAACCATTAAATGAGATAAATTCTATTAAAATTAACCATTATAATCTGTCTCATTTACGATTAATTTGAATAAAGGGAGCGGTTGAAATAAAGTACATAGTTGAGGGAAAGAATTAAAATAATTGAAAGTTAAAGAACAATTTGAAACAAAAGTCATAATATATAAAATATTTATGAGATTTACCAAAAAATAGGACCACTAGTACATAGAATTGCAGATCTATGGATTACATGTTATATATATTTTAAACATATAAAAGAGATAAAGAAGGAAACATTTTAGTGAGAGGCATTCTTGTCCTTGCAAATGAAAAAAGTACAAGAGACGCTCCCCTTGCAAATCAAGAAGGGGAAGGTAATGACTGACAATAGACTAATTAGTGGACCATGGCAGCAGAAGACACTCAAAAGTCCAAGTTCCTCTTTATTTGACAGTTGACAATCCAACGTAGGTCACAGGAACTTTATTTGCTCGTCGGCTTCTTTTAGCTAAGGCCAAGATTTTTTTATTTTTTTTTTAACTGGACCAAAATTTTGATAAAGTATACATTTTTATGGACAGCTCTCTACTTTTATTTAATTATTAGTTATTGTCTGTTCTTGAAAGTACAAAGTAATAAAAAATAAAAAATAAAAAATATATCTGTATTCATATCCAAAGTTAAATTTGTGATGTACGATGTATGATTTATTTTCTAATAATTGATAAAAGTATTTTATTCTTATTTTATGCATTAAATTTATAGTCAGATCAAATTAGGATCATTGCCTTCTCTATCGACAAACGTACATGTCTGCGAGTGTGAGCAATGATGATGGTGATGGTAGGAGACGGTGATGGTTGTAGTGGGTGACAATGACCATGGTGGTGGCGGCGGCGCCAACGACAATGGTGATGGTGGTGGTGGCGATGGTGGTGGCGGTGGTGGTTGCGGCATTGGCGATGACGGCAATGGCAGTGGCAGTGGCAGTGGTGAGACGGTTTCAAACACTTTTTTTGTTTTTTTAAGTATTTATGAGAAATAATTTATAGAAGTACTTTTAAAAAGTCACTCCAAACACACATTTAGGGCTATATTTTTCCTATTAAATTTAGGGTGTTAATATTAGCCGTTAGATTAACTTTAAAGTAAAATTTAAAGCGATCTGAACCACAAAAAACAAAAGTCATTTTGTTTATCTTTTAAAATTTGAATTGTAATCTACTTTATTATATAGATTTATTCGGCACTATTAAATGAGAGAGAAACAACGAGATTTAAATTTACGATCTTAAAATTCAAATACTAACCTCCGCTCTTGACTTTGGATAAAACATAATGAAAAATCTTTAGACAATTTAAAAGTTACATAATTTTTTTTATTGGAGTCTTTGAGTATATGTCGTGATGAAATGATCATTTTATTTTCGTTTGAATGCGATCAAAAATTAATAGAAATGTTGGTAATTGTGAATTTCAAAAGTTTATTATCTATGCGAGGAATGACCTCGTATAATATATAAACTTTAAGGGGTCATCATTTAAATTCTCAAATATGAGGGGGTGTTTTTCAATTTTACTTTTTGGTCAATGTATTTGGTAATCGGCCCCATCACAGCTAGGGCTGTTAATCAAGCCAAGCTTGAACAATTTTTTAAGCTCGTTTATGTGTAAATAGTCAAATGAGCCAGCTCGTTTATGTGTAAATTAGGCTTGAATTCAGCTCGATTAACACCCCTAATCACAGCCGCCCGCATAATGTAATTTCCCTCCACGGAGTAGACTACGGTACATCCAAAGGATTTTCGGTATCATACCTCTATTTACTACATTTGTGGTAATTTTTATCACATTTGTGGGTAGTTTTACCACTGTTGTGATACCCAAAAAAATATAAATATTTATCACAACAGTGGTAAAAACACTCATAAATACAGTAAATCACCCATAAAAGTGATAATTTTGTTGTACCTAAGAAACATAATAAAAATATTTACCACAAATGTAGTAAAAATACCTACAACAGTGGTAAAAACACCCATACAAGTGATAAATCAACCACAAAAGTGGTAAATATTTTGATTGTAAAATAACCCACAAAAGTTGTAAAAATATCAGAAGTAATAAATTTGGGAGGTATGATACCAAATTTTTTTTAGATGTACCATAGTCTACTCCTCAACGCGAATCAAGCATATGATTGCCTGGTTCAATAAATGCACTTAATGAGAATAGTGATTCACTATTCTTAACGATAGGTCCTATAGACTTTTTGGTTCATCATCATGTTATGGGACCAACATGCCTCCTCTTTCCTCAAGAATTCACACATCCCTTATTTTTTGCTAAGTCATACATAACTTATTAGTGGATGAATAATTATCTCTCGAGCACAAGTCTAATTTCGGCCTCAATAAAACAATGCATCTTCACAGACTAAGAACTATGAGATTATACTTTCAAAAAAAAACTACAAGATCACTCTTTTTGTTCTAGAGTGACAAAAGAATCATACCATCGAGCCATTTTTTTTTATGCTCTTTCAGAAGATCTAAAGAAAGCTACAATCAATATTGGTAGGGGTGTCAATTTTATCCATCAATACGAACACGAACGAATTCGAACCCGACCCGAACCGACACAAAACTTGAAAATAATACGATTAATTGACACGAGTAATAAATAGATCAAATTAAGGTTCGACACGAATAATAAGATTAATGTTTACTGTAGATAGAAAATAATTATTTAAGGAGTATTGTAGACAGAAAATAATATTTTTATAAGTTTTTAAATAGTATTATATGAGTTGTTGTCGAATTAAATAATTTTGTATTAACACAAATCCGATACGTACCGAAAGTGACACGACACGATATGATTGAAACCCTAAATACTGGGATATAGCACCACATTATTTTTATACTTGTTTTTATCTATTTTTTTTTCCTCTTTATCATTATTACCCTTTGTGACTATCAAAAATCAAAAGGGGTAAAAACATAATTTACTTATAAAATGTAATTACAAAATTATAGTTTATGAATTTATCATAAATTCATGTTATATGCACTAAAATCTAATTTAGGAAGGAACAGAACTAAAAAGTTTTTTCTCTTCAAATCATATTTTTTTTTTATTTGGATTTATTCGATGGAAACATATTGGCTTTCTCCAATTAAATTCTAATATATAACCTCCGTAACCACCTTTATTTTTTTTTAAAGTACCCTACATTAAATTTTTTTCATCGTGTTAAGTAACTAATTTAAATTTTAAAAAATATTAATTTAACAAACAAATAAATAATTATTTAATAATATCTAGATGAAATAGAAATAGAGGGCATTTCAGTCAAATCAAACTCCAAAAATTAGATTCCAATGACAGAATCCCATCTAGTCTCATCTACCAAGCAACACCTCAAAAGGCTCAAGCTTCACGACACTTCTACAGACAGACAGACAGACAGAGAAAGCAGTCTCCGTCACTCCCAACCACCATTAAACCCTCCGCACACCTCCCTTCATCGCCGTCCACGGTCCACCACAGCCGAGTCGTCATATTCCGGCGGCTCACATGACCCAAACCCTTCCCCCAAAGCCAGACACCGAAGACATAACCCGAAAACCACTCTCAACCGGTGGCGGAACTACAGGCATGAGACTGGTGGTGCCCTTACGAGGGGTGGTTCAGGGCAGAGGGGGTCTAATCTTAGGGTCACTAATCCCGTGTGCTCTGTTTTACTTCCTCCAGTTCTACCTCAAACGGCGCCGTTCTTCTCCGCCGTCAAACCCTGTGTCGCCGTCCGCGTCATCGTCGAATCTCGCCGAGTTGCAGCGAACATCTTCGCGGTCTAATCTATCAAGCCGTGGATCGATTGGACGGGCCGTAGTGTCGTCTCGGGCTAGGTCGATTGCGAAATCGAATGATTCAACTTACTACATTGGATTAGAGAGGGTGAAGGAGGATCCGTATGATGAATTTGATAATCCGAATGGGATTATTCAGCTCGGATTGGCAGAAAATAGGGTATAAACACCGGTCATATGCATTTTTAATGTTACTCTTGTGTTGATTCATTGCTTTTTTGTTAGGTTGATTTGATTGATTTTTGATTTTTTTTTTGGTGTGGTGCTTTATTAATCGTAGTTGTCATTGGATTTGATTGAAAATTGGCTCTCCCGGAATTTGAATGATTCCATATGCGGAGGAAGTAGTGATGGTCTGAGCATTAGTGGAATTGCTACATACCAGCCATTTGATGGATTGGTGGAGCTGAAAATGGTAATATCATATTTAGTGCAATTTTTGTTCAATATTGATGCGATTTTAACTCGTTTTTAGTATACATAAGTTAATGTGATGAATCTCTTCAAATTGTTGCAGTAAATATTATACTGATGCCAATTCTAATATTGGACGCTTCCTTAATAAATTGATGTTGTTTGTATTGTGCTAGTTTATCGGTGGTTTTCTAGTTCAGTAGTAATGAATAGGGGATCCATTGAGAAGAAAAGGAAAAGTTGCTTGTAAAAGCTTCTTTACTGGTCAATTGTGCATTTCTTATGCCAGCATCCGTTTCTGTGGAATCTTGGTGAAAGATATGATCTAAGTAGGGCAATGATCGCAAGATAATTTTCTATACTTTAAATAAATAAAACTATCATATTGCATAGATATTGCTAAACGTTAGGCCAACACCCTTGCTTAATGGTAACAAAGCTAGGCAATGACCCTTGGTTGTATTTTATAAAAAATAACTACAATTGGATGACTTTAGCTATATATTGTTCTTCACTTCTTCTTTTCTAAGTTATGTGAATTGTGAAGCAATCTGATTATGATATTGTTTCATCCCTATCATTTGTCAATTTTGCATTTATTCTACTTGCTGAAATCATCATGGGTAAGTAGGAGAATATGATAGACATGAATTAAACAAAAATCGTATATTCTTGTTGATATGTAAAAGTTTCTGATGTTTTGTTTCTACTTTGTAGACTGTGTTAATTTAAATGTCACTAGTATATGACGAGGTTCTGGTTTTATAGGAGATGGCTCACATGTATTTAGTCATTTACTTGTTGAATTCATGTATGAGATGAAAAGCTGTCGTAAGTCATTAAAGATCATACTTCCCTGTTTGGAATACCTCAATTTAGTGAGCTTTTGCTTATGCCTTACATGCCTTTCTGAAACTGATTTAACATCTTTCCGATTCGGTGTTCATTTAATCATCCCAAAGGCTGGTCATAAATAGTTTGATGCACTGGAACTGTAAAAAATGTTGAATGAGGTGGATTACTTTTATTATTTTTTGCTATAGCCCCAGGAGAAGTCCTAAACAGCTCATTGGCCCTGTTTTCCATGATGGTAGTGTACATTTAGTGGTTGTGTGTTGTCTAGATTTCTCTCTCCCTCTGCTCCTTAATTGTAGATTCGTTTTCATAGTTTCAACTCTTCCCCTATGTCTATACTTTGAGCATTTTTAACTGCTGTTAGTTGTTTTGCTTTGATGTTCATAGTAACCAATTACATTTGGAGTGGAAAATGCAATGGGTTTGTCTAATTATTATTTTACCTGTTCTGTAGGCCATTGCTGGTCTCATGTCTCGAGTAATGGGAAGTGCAGCGTTGATTGACCCATCAAAACTTATATTAACATCTGGTGCAACTCCTGCTGTTGAGATACTCTGCTTTTGTTTGGCAGACCAAGGAAATGCATTTCTTGTTCCCACGCCCTATTACCCTGGGTAATACTTGTTCTTTTTATTATGCAATATTTCCAATAATAGTCCTATTTTTTGTCAGCGAATAAAGCACTTTTTTCCCTTATTATTTCATGAAATTCGTTCTTTTCCTCTCTTTCTTTTCGTGTACGAGTAATAATCAGAAAAATGATCATCAGGTTTGATAGGGATATGAGATGGCGAACAGGTGTGGACTTAATACCTGTTCACTGCCGTAGCTCTGACAACTTCACCTTAAGTATCACTGCTCTTGATCAGGCATTCAATCAGGCAAGAAAACGAGGACAGAGAGTCCGTGGTATTCTCATATCAAACCCTTCTAACCCTGTCGGGAATTTGCTTACTAGGGAAATGCTCTATGATCTCTTGGATTTTGCAAGAGAGAAGAACATTCATATCATATGTGATGAAATATTTGCCGGGTCCACCTATGGAACTGAAGAGTTTGTAAGTATGGCAGAAATTATTGACTCTGAAGATTCTGACAAGGAGAGGGTTCATATAATATATGGGTTGTCCAAAGACTTGTCTCTTCCAGGATTTAGAGTTGGGGTCATATATTCCTTAAATGAAAATGTTTTGGCTGCTTCTAGTAGGTTAACAAGATTTTCTTCAATTTCAGCTCCAACCCAGCGTATACTAATTTCGATGCTTTCAGATACAAGATTCATCCAAGAATATTTTAAGGTCAACAGAGAGAGGATACGGAAGATGTATGAGTTGTTTGTGACAGGTTTGAAACAGTTGGGGATCGAGTGCACAAAGAGCAGTGGGGGTCTGTACTGTTGGGTTAATATGAGTGGATTAATCCGCCCTTACAATGAGAAAGGGGAGCTTGAGCTATGGGAAAAGCTCTTAAATATAGCTAAGATCAATGTAACACCCGGGTCGTCTTGTCACTGCATTGAACCTGGATGGTTCAGGTGCTGTTTCACTACGATAGCTGAAAAGGATATTCCTGTAGTTATAGACGGAATACATAAAGTAGTTGAAACTTGTAAATCTCCTGCTTGAAATGTTCTAGAGTTCAACTTAAAGCACCTGATTACAAGTGGCAGTGCATTATAAGAATCATAATCACAGTGGTTCACATGTTGTGGCAGACAGTGGCGGACATGGTCAGCATTTGAATATAGGCTTGGAGCTCCTGCATATTTTGGAATTTACTACTTGAAAGAGCTCGAACTTTTACATGCTCAAATTTGCAAGCAAAAAATAACTTAAAATGAGATGCTTGATGAAGACATGAGCCGGGTTTCTGAACTGTAGGCCACAAAAGGCTATTTCTACATCAGTTGCAACTGCCTCTTCCACTTCCTGTGCAATTGTCTGATCTGATTGCTAGTTCCAAAGATGCAGCGCCCCAAGGTCACTCTTCATGAATTCCTGCCACTATTATGATCAGGCAAGAATGGAAGTTGTTTTGTTGGGGAAAATAGTATAAACTTGCAAAACATGATAGATACTTGCATTTAAATTGTTAGTGCATGTCATGATGCAGAAAGAAACGGAATAAAATATATCAATGTTTGCTGTCTTTGCTTGTTCAGACATTTAAATACTGCTGATTCAATACATTCTCCTGTCTCAATTGTATGAAAACCAATTACAGTTGCAGGTAATTAACAAGTCACAAAAAAGAAGTGGGAGCTCAAACAGTACCCTCTGTTTCCGCATTTGAACAGATTTCCTTCTGAACTTCTTTGGGTCATCATTATCAGCTGCCCAAGTGTTAGTGGCCTCCTTATCACAAGACTGCAATTAATTTCACGATGAAAAGCTTTCCTCAGAATGTTTGGTGGGACGGAATCCTTTCCTGGGCAGCAGCTAACTTTTTCAAGGAAACTTGAATGAGCTGATAAACATGGACAGAATCACTCAGGAAAGACAATCCAACTAGGCTTGTAATTCCCGTTGCATAGCTGCTTGTTCAACCGTCTGTTTCAGAACCCGGTGATAGCTTTCCAACAGGAAAGTATGCTGCACGGGAACAGCACTGGAAATGGCTACTGTCGATATTAGGCAATTGGCTAGAACGGAGGGAGGTGAGGACTCATCTATTTCAGGGCCACAGCTCGATCACCAATCCATCTTGTTCATCATGAACATCGTTGTCATCATTGCCACAACTACGACCCAATCTGTCATCGGTTGAGATTATACTGGAGTTGACGGAAAATTGATGGGCTTTGCCTGTGGGAGCACAATTGCTTACTCTGGTGGTGGCTGCGAGCAGCAGGTATGTAGTTTTTTCTGGCTTTTCTTGTAACTCGAAAGTAACTGAGGCAATTAGTTTCAAGGCTGTGCAACCAACTACGACCCAATGTCTTTTTTGGGTGTTCCTGGTTTTTCTTCCTAGAGAATGAGAACAGAAATCAGTTGTTTAATTGGCTTCCCGGCACAATATTCTGTGGGTTCCTGTTCTCCCTTTTGGACTGTAATCTATGGTCCATAGAGGCGAGGGAGTGACCCAGTTATAAGGGCTCACTTTTGCTTGCAAGTGGTTGCGGGTTTAAACCTCGTCCCTTCCCCCCCCCCCCCCCCCCCCCCCCCCCCCCCCCCCCCCCCCCCTCCCCTTCCCTTAAAAAAAAAAAACTATGGTCCATAGCCATAGGCATTTGAGGCAACAATACCACCACAGTTTAAGTCAACCACAACCGAATCTTCTTGTAACTTGGCTGATGCATTTGTTCCGCCCCAAGACGTATCCCTGGTTCTGGAGTTGATTGCTCAAAGCTTATTGATGAAAGGTGGTTGATTGTTCTCAGGTTGAATTTTGATTGAACATCCCAGTTCTATTTAAATTCAGATAGTATTTGGGTTGAGGTCTAAGGTTTTGGGACAAGTCTGAACTCTATGAATTAGTGATTTTGTCTTCAACTAAAGTTGGAACCGAATTTTAGATTAACTCGAGTTCAAAAGTTAAGCATGGTAGTATTCGTGTTGAAATGTTCGGGTTGAATTTGTGTTTGAGTTGAACTCGGATTGAAAGTATAATAACTTGAATCAAGCTTGGATTCACCCTTTTATCCGTTGGATCTGTTCGAGCTCCATCCTATTTCTTGGTAGGAATATGACACGTTATCATAACATGAACACGAGTTTGTAAACGAGTGGACTGGACAAGATATAATTAATAAACGAATTAGATATGAATGAAATCAATTAAAAAGAACCATTCATTATACATAATTTATATATGACACGAATTCGATGTCAAACAAATTGTTAGACACGAATGAATAAGCGAATCAGTTATTGATAAAATACTTTTTAACAGGAATAAAAAATTAAAAAAAAAAAAAAAACCACCTAGATGTAATCCATAATGGGCCAAAAAAACAAGGCCTCGGTTATGGCCCACTTTTCCCCTTTTTTTGATTAGGATTAGGAATGTAACATCTTTCCTGAACGCGCGCGGCTATGGATATTGAAATCCAACTCAAATTCAAATCAGCAGCGAGTCAGCCCTCTATATATAATCCTACCATCACTTAATTTTCAACCATCATATTCAAGTTTACACGAGAGAGAGAGAGAGTAGACAATGGATTCGCAGAATAGAGTTAACAAAGTCGATGATACCATGGCCTACGGGCAAGAAAATCCGCGTCTTTGTGCTAAAGACTGTGGTTTTTACGGAACGCCGTCGACTCACAATCTTTGTTCCAAGTGTTATCAACAATATCTGAGAGAAGAGATCACTGAGTACTTGAATCAAACAGTTTCTGTGCATGCTCCTCCCACAAACCCATTCCCTTCGGTTCCGAAGAACGCTGTTGATTCTACTGTCACTGCTTCGGTCGAGGCTCCGATTGTGAAGAACCGATGCCAATGCTGCAAGAAAAAGGTTGGAGTGATGGGTTTTGGGTGTCGCTGTGGCGGCACATTCTGTGGCATTCACAGATACCCAGAAGAACATTCGTGCAATTTCGAATACAAGGTTGCTGGGCGTGCAGCTTTGGCGAAGGAAAACCCAGTTTGTAAAGGTGATAGGCTGAATACAAGGATCTAAGGATTATGCCCAACACTCGTGGGATTGGGTTATACAGAGTTTCATTGATCATCCACTAGTGTCGCAACGCCGTTTCTGTTGGTAAAAAATAAGTTCGTAAAAGCAATAATATTTTTATCGAGCATTATGCGAGTATCTAAATTCAACAACGATGTAGTGTTATTTGTTGAAGAACATACAACAAACCTATTTCATTGATTAATCCAAGAGTCAAATTTGTTCGGATTCGATCCAAGGGTGGGTAAGGCTCCTCACCAATTCTAGTCCTTTATAAATTTCTCTCTACCGATCTATATAATAAAACACCTAGGAGTTTGAATTTTTATCTCACACATATTTTTCCCCTCAAAACCATTCCATCACCCAATTCTATCACATGTTTAATCATTTAATATTTGATTAATTTATAGTTTAACACAATTATTGTTTCATACATTGTCCATACACGATAATGTACACGTGTTGAAAAAAATTTGTCGGGTTATATATTTTGAGAAAATTTTGATGTTATTTTTTAAAAATTAATAGATAAGAAATTAATTTTAAATGATGTAATCAAATAAACGAAGAAATAAAAAATTGTTAATTAATATAGTGGGATAAATTTTTTAAACAATCAAATTTTATGTTTTATCGTATCTTTCTACAGGAGTTATATCCTATATTAGTTCAAATAGAATAATGCTATTCTCACTACTTTTTTTACTAACTCATGTGGGACCATTGGTTTAGTCTCCACTAAACATCCAATTGTAATAGTAATGTCATGTATGTTTGTAATAGAAATTGATGGGTAATGAACTCAACATTGCGAAGTTAGTGGTTGATTTAATGATCAGAGTCTTTGTTAGTAAACCTTAAGGTTATGAATTCGAACTTTGTCGTTCCCAGGGCCGACAAAAAAAAAAATATCCCAAAAGTTATGGTTAGCATCCTATGACACTATTAGGTCAAGAAAGATAAAATGAAGATTTTTATAGTGATACTGCCATGTTATGCTATTGTCGCCAAGCCAATTTATGGTCATGCACCCATCCATGATGCTTGATTTCTTTAGTGCTACTAGGGGTCATGTGTGAGTTGTTAACTCATGATCAGTAGCACTTCGGCTCAATTTCATTGCTGTCACCCCCACCAAAACATAGGGTCCTCCCCCCCCCCCCCCCCCCCGCTCTCTCTCTCTCTCTCTCTCTCACACACACACACACATATATATAGGGGAGAGAGAGAGAGCTTAAAGTGCTGCATAATAAGGGTTAAGAGAAAGGAAGATGCTATTTGAGTACCTAATTCAATAGAACTATTAGATTGAAAATGGATTTCATCTAACATTAAAAATTATAATAAATCTAATGATAACATTGAATTAAGTTTTCAAATTAGGTCTCTATGACATTGCTCTTGCTAAGAGACTATAAATAGAATGAAAATATTCATCGGTTCAAACGATATGTCGTAGCTTCTAGTAAAAGAATCAATGTATCGATCCAAAGTAATATTAAGATCATCTCTACCACCAGAAGGCTTTATGCCATGCACAAGGTACTATATATACATCACAGATCTAAGCCATTAATATCCAAATCAAATCACATTCCAACTGATTATCTCATTTAATTATAATGGTAAGTTCCTAACCAACCTGGACTAGAATCTACTCAGTCTAGATCCAAGGTGCCATGTTGAATATTATTTCTATAATATGAACAATAATTATAGTGCTAAAAGCTAGCTAGAAGAATATGTTCACATGCCTATAAATAATAAATAAAATAATTTCATTGAATAGTTCAAGTGATAACAGGAATAAACTATAAATTCAGACATCCTCAGTTTGAATCTTGATAACTTCTTGGGGTCAGGTCATGAGGAATTTATCCCTCATGAATTCTCTAATCCTGACATAAATGACTTATCTTTGACCAAACTAAAAAAAAGATTAATCGAAGTTCAAGTAAACTAATTGAAACACCCTGATTATTGACAAAAAAAAATAGAAAATGAAAACCCCAAAAATCTTTTGACAGTTCAACTCAATCATATCATTTACAAAAGTTATACTACAATATACAGACCATGGTTTATAACCAAAACAAAGCCTCACAGATCCGAAGCTGGTTCAATCTGGATAAATCTACCATGACAAATCATCAAAAACAAAATTACTCCCAAAAGAGAAAAAAAAAGAAGAAGAAGAAGAAAAATTGTTCCCTAATTAGCTAGAATTCTGCAAATTCAGGAATCCATTGAAGTTGGTACATCCAATCAAGGCCTTAGCATTCATCTCTCTCTCAAATCTCCAAATATAGTTGAGACCCACTAGCAGCTCGGTTATGGCTGCCTCAGTCTTCTCTTGGTTAGCAAAATATAGCGTTTGAAAGCGAAGAACATTTGTCTTGGGCATCAAATTTTGCTGCTCAAAGCTCCTTTCACTTTGCCATTTGATCATGTTATGTGCCAATGGCAACAACCAACCCAAGATTTTCTGCAAAGCTTCTCTCCATTCTCCGGCAAGAACTCGATCACTCGCCAAAAACCCGACACCTTTCAATCTAGTCCTCAACGATGATCGGATACTATTTGGCAATATGGAGTAAAGATCATCCCTTGCATCAACACCTATTAACTGAGGCGATCTGATCATCTTCTCCATCACAATTATCAAGTTTGCATAGTGTAGAGCAAGAGCAGCAGCCCCTAATGTACTCGAAGGTGGTTTAAGGATCTTCGAGTTTAACTTGAAGAATTCATGAAGTGAACTATTCTTTTCTAGAGATTTAGAGCTCTTGATCAATGGCCCTGACACAAAATCACATGCAATACTATTAGGGTTTTCAGAAGGGTAGACTGTGGCTGAAGCTGAGAGACTACGAGGTAGAGAAGCTGGATATCCATGGCGGATCCCGAAAACCAGCTTGATCCTTGAAAGATTAGTAAATGTTGATCTAACAAGCAAAGAAGTTACCATGTCAAAGCTTCGACTCCACAAAGATCTCTCTTTCAGATACTTAATTTCCTGTTTCTGCCATAGAATTTTCTGCTTCAAATCAATGATTTTTTGTTCTTTGATCGAAACCTTATGTTCTTTAAACTGTAGAGTTTTTCTCAAACCACTTTCCAAAACTGTGAGCTCCTCCATGGCTCTACGAAGTGTTGCTGTGATAGTGACATATCGATCAATCTTCTTGTTCTTGGCTTCCATTTCCTTCCAGCTCAAAACCCAATTGTAAGGATCACGACCCGTGTTTGCGAACTCATCAAACAGTCGATCAAAGCACCGAAGATTCGATTCCGAGCAGTTCTTACTCAATCTAGACACAGATTTCGCGACGAGTCTGAGATTTTCCACCATCTCTGCGCATGCGAGGCTGAGAAGAAAAGCTTCATCAATTGAGACAATCTTTCGAACACCTTCAAGGGATATGGATTCGTTGCGAAGGCAAGCTATGTTCTTGTCGGAGAGAGATTGCCATAGATGGAGGAGCTTTGACATGAACCCCACAATCTCAAAGGCTAAGACTCCGACATTAGATTTCTTGATCATCACCGCCGGCCTTGTCTGTGGTGGTGCTGTGGCGCGTACTGAACCGAAACCTTGTGATATTCTCTTCTTCACCTTGGTCAGCCATGTCTCCAGAGCCATGAACTCTAAAGCGGTGAATATAGGGATGGGAAATTAATGCAGAAACTATGGGATGATGGGTGAGAAAATAGAGAAGTTTTGATGGAGTTTTTGGGTTTGTTGAGTGATGATGATGAGTTGGACTAGAGAGTGAAGATAGAAAAAAGGATGGAGAGGAGAGAGAGAGAGAGAGAAAGAAAGAAATAATGGAATAGTTGGAGTTGCAGAGATAAGATTAGAAGACTTTGAAGATGCACTGTTAGGCTCGTGGGGTGTTGCAACCATCACAAATAAGTCTAATGAGAAAAACAACACACAGAGTATAGAGAGAGAGAGAACCTCTTTTGTTACAATAGAAGATCTGCAGTCAAGTATTTTAAAAGCTTCATTTTTCCTAAATATTCTAGTTTCGTTATAGATAATTTGACTTTGATTAACTGAAAAAAAAATTAGTCGAGATGTGCGTAAATTATTCTGAGCACCTCTTATCGTCGACAAAAAAAAATATTTTAAAAGGTTATTGATTGGCTTAATGGTTGACGTGTTGATCCCCCAACACAAAAAATAAAATAAAAAAAAATCCAAATATTTTATGTGCATCCAAATATAATGGAGTAATTTTATATAAAATAATAGGGTAAATAATATTTTTAGTCCCCACAAAATGTGCGTTTTATTAATTTGGTCTTTATTGTATTCAAATTTATGTTTAAATAGTCCCTAATTATCAACAGGCTTTTGGTCCAATAGTATTCCCTTACCTTGAGAATTTTTTGTCTTCTTAAGATCAAGGGTTCAAACCCCCTTCCCCACTCCCAAAAAAAAAAAAAATCCCTAATCAGATAGCCCATTAAGTTTTTTGACTGAAGTGAACATTTATTGTTCTCTCAAATGGTATCACGTGAGCAACACGTGACCACTTCAGTTAAAAAATCTAACAGATCATATGTATAGAGATTGTAAGAGGCAAAAAATGAGTACCTCCTACTGGAACGATGGATTGATATTTCTGATAGTATTTTCTGAACTTGGCTCCCCAATCTCCCTCCTGCAAAACGAACAAACTGCCCAAGATCGAAGTGCTTCGATCGAAGGCACTCCGATGCTTAAGTCAGTAATGGAATTGAATAAGATGCAAGAAGACTGGGAGAGTTCAGCGTACATTTCACCTTGGTCTTTTCTGCCTCTTATAGATCGTTACCTCATTAGGGTTTCCAGGGTTTTGGGTTCAAGGTGGCACACTTTCCTTCAATTCAGTGAGTCAGTTTGGGAAGTTGCTGATATTTCTCCAGCAATTCTTTCTAATCTCTACAATTTCGTTGATTCGCTTATCTGAATGTCGAAGTTGTAGGCGCATATCTATCCTTCTGTATATCCTTTCAAACAGCTCGACTATAATGATAAACGGACACCTTCAATGTTTGCCGAACTAATTGATCAACTCGGCTTGGTACAAGCCGAGCTCTTGCAGTACTTTACCGAACTCATTAGTCAGTTCGGCTAGGTTCATTTTATTGAGCAGTTGATGTCTTCGTCACGTGCCCTGTCCTGTCAACCTCACGTGGGCTCATTTAATGATATAACACGTGTAACAGAGGGAGCCACCCCCTTCAGAGATAATTTAAACACGAATTAAATACTTTAGGAATCAAACTGATAAAATCGATACAATGAGAACTAAACTAATAAAAAGTACACATTTTAAGAACTAAAAATATTATTAACCCAAAATAATATTGTTTTTGCTAATAACACCTTTACTGTTAACATAAATAATAGAAGTGGAGCCAGACAGACCTCCTAAACACTTTTTCTCTGGATACTGTTTTCTTCTCCAATGAAGCGACTTCATCATCATCTTTAGTCTTTTCCTTGTAATTTCTATGGTTGTTTTTTTGTTGTGTATTTAGTGATAAGACACATCTTATCCCACAGGCCTAGTTTAAGTCATTATTTGCTTGGCAAAAAGTTAAAATGGTTCATTTCATTGATTATTTACGAGGCTTCCTCGAATTTTCTTGTTCCACTAATTAAAGTTATTTGCACCTGTTTCGTGTATTTTTGAATTGCGGCGCGTGCCAACGCGGACTACGCGATACAAGCAAATTCTATGAAAAGAGTTAGACCGAAAAAACGAGTCTAGAGGTACGTATTGTAGGGATCTCAATAATACCTAATTTAGAGATCTTATTTAAAAACTTAATGCATTGTAATAATTAGATTGAGAGTAAATTTCATTAAATATTAGAACCCATTGATAATCCAACAACTATAGTAAAATAAGTTTTGAAGAAGAGTAGGATTCACTCATAGATGGTTGTGTAGGGTGACCATGCACATTACAAGACTTAAAGTGCTGGAGTATACTCTACGACTACCAACCAACCGTATTCATAGCGTTGGTTTTTGGATTCAGATCTCCTTCAATATATTTTTTCATTTTTTTTCTTCTTTGGTGGATCACTCTCGTGCATTAGTGGGGAACCACTTATATACGTAAAAGGGAAAATTGGAAGAGGGTACATTAAATTGGAGTTAATTATAAAAAAATATACAGAAAAAAATGTAGGAAAAAAAAGTCCTTAATTTTGATACTTATTTGTTTCAAAGTATATTATTTGAAATTTTCATATTTTCTTTTGATATTTATATCCTCCATTGATCCATGAGTTTTTTTTTTTTTTTGGAAAGCGGTGCATTAAACATCTCCTAGTTTTATGGGAGAACTTTAATATTCCGTATTTTTATGGCCACCCTTGATTCATGCGTATTTTTTTTGGAAAGTGATTTTGTTTTATATTAATATCTAAACTCCATAACAGTGTAATAATAATAGTATAACAATAACAGTGTAACAAGACATTTATACAAAATATTGTACTATTATATTTTGTCAAATATATATTTTCATATAATTTCATTCAAAACAATTCATCTCTGTTTTGAATTTGTTACCACATGCACAAAATCACTGAACACTGTTTTTGTTATAATGTATTGTTACACTGTCTTTATTACAGTGTATTGTTACACTGTTTTTGTTACACTATTGCTTAATGAATTTGTTACATTTTTGTTACAATGTAAATAATTTTATATTTAAAATTATATAAAAATAATTAACAAATTTTGTAATTCAAACAAAGTGATATATCCTAAAATAAACAGAATATTAAAGTTCTCCTATAAAACTAGGAAATATTTAATGCATAAATATAATTTGAAAACAAAATCACTTTCCAAAAAAAATATGCATGAATCAAGGTGCATTAGAGATTTCGAATTAAATGACCCTAAATTTCAGCGCTTAAGATAAATGTCTTGTTACAGTTTTTAGGAAAAAAAAATTTACAAAATAGGCATTTACGTCTTTGTATTCGGCTAAAAATCACAGTACATGATCTATCAATGAAAAAAAAAATTGAGAAAAATATATTGAAAAGTGTCTCACTCCTTGTTTTCTTGGGGGAAAAAAGAAAAAAAAAAATTACTTTTTCAAATTTACATATGTAGCTCCTTTATTACTAATGACTTTCACAGGCCAGGGGGAAAAAAAATTGCAACAGGCCTATAAAGTTATTGACAATTTACTTTCTAGCACAGCCAAAAAAATAAAAGTTTTACTCAAGTGGTCTAGGTGTATACTGTATAATGGATTGATGCAATGATAATACCCCCTCCCCCCCCCCCTCTTCCACTTTCTCAAACCAGGAGTCAAACATGTATGATGAAGTAAATTTGAGTATCAATATCATCAACATATAACAGTACCCGACAAATTCGAAGGTTCTGAATTCGAATCTTTTTTCAAGATTTATCTTGACAGGTGGAACAATATGATGTATATACGCGGGTAAATTAGTTGAGTGTTATAAGAAATCTATAAGAACAAAATCAAAAGGAAGAGTGATGTTCATACATGCATTCTACCAAACCTTTTTGGGTCAAACAAATCCCTTTCAAGCATGTTTCTATATGCATAATTCAGGCAGGCCTATGAATTGCATTGTCGTTTGGAGAATAATGATTGCAATTGCCCCAAATATTATCTATCTATCTATCTAGATATGGATTAATAGCATTCTGGGCTTTCCCATACATATAGTCAAGAGAGAGAAAGATCACTAAAGAGCAATGCTAACTTAATTTATTGATTTAATTAATCATTATTATTGATTTAATTGTGGGTCCTAATATTTATTGAGACCCACTACTTATTCAGTCGTTTTGATTGATTAAATCAACAAACCATATCAATATTTTAAGTTCAAATAACATTTCTCGATCACTGACATATGCATCAACTTCTCATTAAGTCACATTAGGAAAGTAGTTCCACACAACTTCTATGATAGAAATAGAAGTAGAGATTACTTCAAATGTTTAGAAAATAATAAATTGTCCATTATGTACATGCTAATAATTTATTACAAACACATGCTAATAATTTATCGCATGCGACAAAATTATTTCTAGAACTCGAATATTTGGTATTTAGATTAGAATCGAATAACTTAACCCGCCCATAAAAAAATAAGATTAAAATTGGCACGTCAAAAATTTAACAGTTCGTCACATTTATCTTTACTTGACTCTAGCAACGGCTTTCAGTTTCAATTTAGTCTCTAAAATATTCAATTCGTGTCATTTTGGTCTCTACGTAACGAACCGTTAAATTTTTTACGGAATGATCACGTGTTGGGCACATGACACCGTCTAAAAAAATAGCACGTTGTCACTTTCATCAAAAAACTTGACAGATTGTTTGATTAGGAACCAAAGTGACACAGATTGTATATTTTAGGAACCAAATTAATAAAATTGATACAATAAAGATTAAATTGACAAAAAATACATATTTTAAGAATCAAAAATACTATTAGCTCTAATTATTACAAATGCATGCAAATAATTCATCCCATGCGAAAAATTATTTGTAAAACTCGAATACTTGGTATTTAGATCACAATCGAATAATCTAACTCGCCCATAAAAAAACAAGATAAAAATTGGCACGTTTGAAATGATTTTTTGGGCAATCCACGGTAACACCTTTTCTAAAGAGCCGCCCATGGATAGCCGCCCCACTTTAAAAAGAGCTTGGAAGAAGCTACACACTCATTCTCATTTGCATGTGGATTGTTCTTAAGAAGGACATTGACCATGTTTCTCACCTTATCTCTTAAAGACCAAAATTACGAAAGAAGAAAAAATAAAGGAAGAGATTTGAGTACGACTTTAATTTGGTGCGACTAGACCTAACACTTGCCAACATGATAATTCGAATGCGTGTCGAGTGATTAAATTTATTCTCTTGTAAGTAAGAAGTCTTAAATTCAATTATTTTTACACCCTTTAAAGATCAGATACTCTTGTTCTTCTGGGAACATGTCCTTAAAGTAACTCAAGTTACGGTAGCTGGTCTTAGAGTTTAAGAGAGTAGTCGGTGTAAGCTTAAACACCATGTAACGAAGAAAAAAAAAAAGCTTGTTTTTTCAAAAACAAATCTAACAAATTGATGAATGACAATAATTCATTAAGAATGTATAACGTTGGATTGATTATGTACATCACTTGACCCTATAAAATGATGTGCTTAATTCACACAAAAAAACTATCATCTTGTCAAGAGACTCAGGGCACCATGCCAACTTCTAGCTCAAGCCCCTTGAGTAAGGTTTGTAAACGAAGAAAAAACAACTCAAACTCATCTTATTTTTCACTTATTCAGGATCGTTTATATTGTTAAATGAACTAAATTTGATCAAATTCGTAGGTTCATTTTGTGAACAAACCAAATTCAACCAATGTGTGACTCAATCTAACTCAAAGATTGTATTCACGACTAACTAATTATGAGTTATAGTTTTTTTTTTTTAAAATTCCAATAAAATTAAACTCGATTTTAGCTTGAACATCCACAAGCTTACATTGAAACTTGAATAAAAATCTAAGATCGACAATTAGATTTCAACTTGACCAGTCACAATTGAATTGAACTTAAAAGCATACTCCAACTTTAATATTTAATGTGTAAGTACCACTCCTACCATTGAGGGCTTTTTAAGACATTTGAAGGAGTGAGAGACCGTCTTTTCTGTTCATTTTTTTAGTTCAATTGTCGTAGTGTTGGAGTCAATTTACGCATATTTCGACTAATTTCTTTTTCGGTCTAATAAATGGCAGATTATTCATGTCGAGATTAGAGTATTCAGGAGAGATTTATAAATCTCTTATACCTTAACTTCAAGGAATTGTCAAAATTCAAATTTAGTACGTTTAAATTTATAATTTGTCCATATTATGACTTGAAGTACCCTTGAAAAATACACTTTTCGTGTCCATGTTGCACTCATTTTGCCGTGGGCCTTCTCTCTCTCTCTCTCTCTCTCTCTCTCTCTCTCTCTGTGGGGACCCAAGTGTTGCGTTAGCGAGATCGCACTATAAGTGCAAGTGACCTAGGAATTATGAGACAAAAGATAGGCTTTTAAGAATACATCTGAAACTGGACAAATGGTTGTGAGAGTCTACAATCTAGTAAGGAGGACCTCTCTCTCTCTCTCTCTCTCTCTCTCAGAGGCATCGAAATGTAAGGAGATGTGTTTCACTTTGGCTAGACATTCCTTGAAGGGCTGGACCCAACAAACCAAAAAACACTTTGGAAACTCATCCCTAAGCATGACGGTCTAGCCAACCCGCCTCAATGATGCCTTATTCATTAACTATGTGCACGTGTCTCATCATCATAAGTACATGGAGGACTACATTATTCTTTCACACGCACGCCAGGCATCAGAAAAATATGTATGTATGGATTTAACATATCACTCCATCGTGTAAAGTGTTTACTGTTTAGTACTTAAATAATCTTTTTTTTTTTAATTCAATGGTCAGGAATGTTTGGATCAATTTACGTGCAACTCGACTAATTTTTTCCTCGATTCGATCAAAAATAGATCATCCACGTCGAGATTAGGGTATTCATGAGAGATAAATCCCTCATGACCTAATTTTAAAGGGTTATCAAAGTTCGAATTTAAAATACCTGAGTTTATAGTTAATTTATATTATCACTTGAGTTATCCATCAGTGTTGTTATTAAATAATCTATTTGTCTCAAATGAGCTCTTAAATTAAATTCATCTCGAACATAGAGTTGAGATATATTATGGGTTAATAAAATTTAAAAGAGCGGTTCAATGTATGATGCTCCCATCACTGCGAGGTTTAGGAAAGGTTAAAGATACACAATCTAAACCACGCTTGTGTAAAAAGACTGTTTTTACGGCTTAAACTTTTAATGCCAAATCAACCTAAGGCACTGGTACTTAAAATTGGTCCAATCAACCTAAGGAAATAATAAAGATTGAAGTGAAAATTTGGAATTTATTTACAAGGACCCTCACATATATAGATTGATTTAGTAGACTTTATTTTTGGGTATTTATCTGTGTAAGTATAGCAAATAAATTAGGTGAAAGAGGCATTAGAAGATCTTCTCTACATACTTAGTAATTTTTCATAATCTTTTATTATTAGATTAAGAGTAATGCTATTTGGATCTAAAAATCTGACCTAATTTGCTGCCATAATGATGTGGCTTGATAGAAATCATTGGATCAACACCAAGTTCTAATGTTTGATGGGACCTACAATCAATCTAAAGATCACAGTGAATTAGGTCAGCAAATTATGTCAATAAATTAGGTCCTAATAGCATTGCTCATCTTCTCTCCTATTAATTACTCACTATTTCTCTAGTTTTATCTAAAAATTATTTTTATCACTCAATAATTTTTAATAATTCTCTATATAGTTGTGATAGAAGGAGAAAGATGAGAAACAAAATTCAAAAAAAAAAAAGGTTATCAAATACTCCAAATTATGTGATTTTGTTTTGCATTGCATCAAAATTTAATAACGTGGATATTTTCCATTCGAAACATAAGGAACATTCGGTTTTAAAATAATGTGAAATCAATTTAAGTAATTGAGGAGACTAAATAGTATACGAAGAGAAGTAAGATCAGTATCATAGTTTAAGGGTGCAAAGTGTAATTTTTCCTTTTATTAAATAAAAATCAATCCTCTACATAATCAGTTAGATGGTGTTAAGTGTAACCCTACTTGAGAAAGAATCTAGACATTACATCTAAAAATACAACAATGGTGACAACAAAACCTATAACAAAAGTTCATATAACTACGGTTTAGCCAACCTGTTGACAGAAAAGCTAATCTTTTAAATATAAATATGGTTGGACTATGATACAACTGACAGCATGATACAGTTTCCCTGCTGCTATTCCAAACTTCCTGTAAGCTGCATTCGGGTCGGGTTGAACTTACAAAAAGCTGGTGCCAAGAGTGAGTTCATTCAAATTGGACATGATTTGGGTACGAGTAGTTCCGATCTGGTTGGCAATCTCATGCTGCTCCTCCAATGGGAGCATCTCGTAACTGCAAAAAAAGTCGAAACAATCATTAAAGATACTGCATTGATTATTAGAGATCAGTTTTGATGTTCAAAAATGAGTGAAAAAACTTCGGGTTAAAAAGCACTTTTGGTTCTTAAAATATGTATTTTTTGTTAGTTTCGTCCTCATTATATCAATTTGGTCCTTAAAGTATTTAATCCGCATCAAATTGGTCCCTAATCAAACAATCCGTTAAATTTTTTGATGGAAGTGATCACGTGTCATCTTTTTAGACAGTATCGCGTGCCCAACATGTGATCATTCCGTCAAAAACTTAACGGATCATCTATGTAGGGGTCAAAATGACACGAATTAAATATAAAAACCAAATTGACAATTAATACAATAAGAACTAAACTGATAAAAAATACATATTTTAGAGACTTAAAGTGCTATTAACCCAAAAATTTCTTTACATTGGCAGGTAACTCGGACATCAGAGATGTTTGGAAGAGAAAACAAAATACTTACTGGCAAAGCAGCTCACAGTCGACTATGCTGTCGGGGCCAGGCCGATGAGCCCTTCCATTTGCACGGAACTGCCGGAAAGCTCTTGGATTTAGCCCAGCAACATGAGGAACAGCATCAACTAGCTTTTTCTGCAGAGACTGAAGCCTACGAAATGTGAGTTCATCAAGAGGTGCAATACAACCAATGCTGCCATCCAGGGTGCCAAACAGAAGAGCAAATCGATTAGTCTTATCAGAGCCTGGAGCACCATTGGTTCGATCTGATGATGCAGGAAGCATCTGCAACCGCAAGAACTTGGTCACATGGGCACCAATATGAAACTCTGCCCTAGATAGAAGCTTCTGTCCTTTCCAACTCTCTGACATCTTTGGAGCATAATAAAATATCTGTGTTTTGCATGCACAACATTCAAACATTAGGCAAACAGTTGAGAAGAGGAGTTCTCACATTGCAAAGGATTAATAGCTCCACATTCAGGCTACTAAAGTCAGTCATAACTCCAAACACTTCATATCCATGACATAATAGGTCCATGGTATTGACCAGAACAAAGTTTCAATCTCTGGTATGTCATGATATCTACCTAAATCGAAAAATATTTCAAATCGGGCAATGATTTGTACAACGTAGGCATGGCAGCCATTACTGTTGCCATTTACCAGGTAGACATAATTTAATGATATTATATGATTTAGAATTCAAACTTCAAGCCATTACATCTGAGATCTAGTCAATGCAACATCTTCATTTGTTGAATGCTCATTTTTAGCATTTTTTTATACAAATTTATATTTAAAAATTCAATAGTGTGTGTCATGTGCACGTGAACACTATTTGTGGTCCGCAAACTCGTGTGTGCTGGCATAAACATGGACAGAGCCAGTGACATGTTTATTAGCCTTGATGTATCTCCCACCACTGAATAAAAACAGTGAAGCCAAGTGGCAAGGTCCTAGCCTTGACCACTGCACAGTGCACACTACCACCTGTGGCTTTCAATCAATAAGAGAAAGTGAAGGAAAAAGATGTTCAAGATTTTTATATTAACTCGACAAAAAAATAAAAAGTATGTTGAAAGAATTCTTACCAAAAAAATTGCTGAAAAATAAACAGATATTTTTAACCATAACTTCCCATTATTTTGCATTTCCTAATGCCTTTGGATATAGTAAATTCTTTGGGAAGATGTGCAAGTAGGAAAACCATGTACATAAGAAAGACGCCAACCTGAACATTTTTTTGATCATCTGAAACCAGCAGACTGAGCGTGCTTCCGTCAATTAAAAACTCGGTCGCTAAACAATCAAGTGAGCCAAAATCCTTGGCCAATAAACTAAGTTGAGCTCCCTGTTCCTTCCAACTAAGAAAATATATGCTTCTGTGAATATCCCCAAGAAGAATGAAATTCTTAACCTGCAACATTAAATGGCATTAACAAGGAGCAAAATTTGTACATGCATAAGCCATCTCAATTGATTGTTCGTACTGCATATAGTACAAAAGCTAACATAAAAACCTGTGGAGTCAGTAATGGCCTTGCTATACAAGCATAGATTAGAGATCATCACCCCTCAAACCGGTCAGATGTAGTTTAGTTAGGGTAGAGAGAAAAAATAAACCATACTACCATTGTCTTTGCAAACTAATACTTGGTCAAGCAATTGAATAAGTAATCAAAAAAATAAAGCAAGCTCGTATGGCATGGTGAGAAAATTATAAAGCAAAATAAGACTAGATGCTACATGCATTTGCCATGACACTTCATTCCAAGGTAAATCAACATATGTACAACTGAGATTCTGGGCTCCTTTATTTTTGCTAATTTAATTAATTGAGGCATCTAATTGCCTTAGCAATATTCACAAAACAGATGGGCAATCTGGCTCTATAACAATTTTGTAGTTTCACATCATGCACCTCACTACAGAAGTTGCCAATCAAGAGAACACGACAGGGAAAAAACATACAGCAGAGGAATTGAAGTTGTGGAGAAGACACCTACAATATTTAAGCTCACAACGTAAAGAGGTGGAACATCATAAAAAGCAACGCCATTCAACTCAGAACCTGTCCATTTGTGTAATATAATCTTAGGACCAGAAGCTATCAACAGATGACCTTGAAGTGAAGCAAGAGCAGATATAGCACCCTTCAACTCCTTGGAGTAGACCTCAGAAACCTGAAAGGGAAGAAAAATATCAAATTAATTGGTAGCACTTGAGCATCATTGAGAACTTGAAAAGAAGTAGATGAAAAGACATAAATTTGTATGGCGATTGAGTTGATTTTGACAAAAGAAAAAAGACTGGATTAAGCAAGAGGTCAAAAATAGTTCAGAAGGTTACAGAAATCGGAGAATTATCAGCATTTCTTTCGACAGAAAACAAGAGAACACGCCCTCTTGCAGCAACATCCTCCCCTTGCACATAAGCAGTCCCAATAGCCAAAAGTGTTTCATTTTCTCTTCTTGTTGTATTCTGTGATGAGGAATTGATATATGTAGGGAGAAACAGTTAATGAAATGGTGCTTTGATCATGTTAAGAATATATAATGTTATCCACCATTGACAACTGACAGAAAAAATACCAGAACTATTAAGACAAAAAAGCAGTTCAAAATCTAAAGTTTAACATAACTTACAAACAATGAAACCACTCGCACAGTCAAAGCATTTTCAGAACTCTGCATAGGAATTGTACCCCTAGTTTGCCAAGGACCACCAGATTTTTCTGGTTCCAAAATCCGAACCTCAAATTCTTCTAGAGTGTAAGTTCCATCCGAACCCCAGTTGTCCTGCTCATTCTGGTGGCCAACTTCTTGATCCATCAGAGATGAGAGAACTAGATTCAATGGCTTAGGAACCTGTAAAAGACAATGGGAACAACATTCAAGCACCAGGCAAAAATTAATCCCTTTGCATTTACTCAAAACTCCACATAGCCTTGTCCCAACATTTTTGAAGTCAGCTACATGAATCCTCTTTCGCCAGCTCTATCGAGGACCATGTTTTCTATTAAACCATAAATTATCGTATCTTTCTTTAATATTTCAATTTTAATTTTAGTCTTCCTCTACCTCTATGCTTACCGTCAATAGCAATCATATCACTCTTTCTCATCGGTACCATAGTAGGCTGTCTATAAATATGTTCAAACCACCTAAGTCGATTTTCGCTTAATTTATCTCATATAAGTGCTACACCTATTTTTCCACTAATATAAGCATTTCTAATTCTATCCTTTCTAGTTTTACCCAACATCCATCTTAACATTCTCATTTTTGTCACACTCAATGTTTGAACGTATTGCGTAGCAAAAGAAAGTACATCAAAAAATAAATTAGTTTTTCAAAATAAGACTCAGCTTCAGGACAGACACTAAAAATGAGAGTCTACAAAACCAGGAATAACATATTTCAGTACAGGGACGATATCCATTCCTGGCTCTTAGGAATTCATCAGACATGATATACTTCCTTTTGTCAAAGCACCTAATTTTATTATATTTGACTAAAGGAAGCAATCAAGAAATTTGTAGCTACAGATTTTTTAATGTAAAACAATTGCACAAAAGGGTGGATGATTTCCTCTTGTCATCGCAACAATTAAAATGAAAAGTGACAGCACCAATAGGAAGGCAAATCATAAAGGACAAGCAGATGATAGTAATGCATCAGAAGGACACATTTTACATTAATATGTGCAATTTGACAAGTCGTAATGCCAGACTTGCGTGATAAACCAAAAACTATTGGGAGCACTCAGCCACTCACTATCAATGTGAGGAATATGTTTATAAGTTGTCTGGATACTCATTCCATATCAGCTAGACTAAACAATTTAAAAAGATAATTGGTGAACCAGAGGCATAGAGTAAACGATAGAAATTGCACTCACTGGAACTGAAACTATAAGTGGATATAAATTCTTCTCAGCAAAGTAAGTGACTTGATGTGGAGTCCCCTTTAATGGAATCTGGCAGAAAAGATATAATATTCATGTGAGCACATCCATGTCAAAACTATTAATCTGCTATCAAATTGAAGGCGTATGAAGAGAATTGATAAAAATAATCACCCACTTTTTGTACTGGCCAATAGTTGTCATAATTTGATAAAGATGGAAGTTGGCAAATTTTCAAAATACCCTGAAACAAAAAAAAAATGTAGGAATTAATGAAGATGTATGTCAAGGGGTAAAAGATAAGCAGCAGTATACTTTTGTCTAACCTGTGAGGTAACATATATAAGCCCATGGTTACAGTTTACATTGTGAAGAACAGTAAAGGCAGCAATAGGTCCATCACATTGCTGCAAATTAAAAAGTCGGAGCTTCATGAGTAGTAGTAGCAGCTTCTATAACGATATCCTTAACTTTAATCCAGCAGATAAAAGTATCAAAAATTTATTTGTAATCAACTTGATTAAGGATATGGCCTTTCAAGGAGCCGGCCATTGACTGCAGGTCAATGTTGCTAACTTGAGCACTTGAAATTAAGACTTGCTGAATTGAGTATATTTCAGAACTCTGAAGAAATATTATAAGCAACAAGCTGTGCATAAGCTATCAACCAGATAACTGTAACACTACAGTGAAGTTTTTGATGCCATGTCATACTGTCTTAAATGAAATTGCTCTTCCCTGACAGCGGTTCACAATAAGTGTTATGCTAGCTCATCCATACGGCTAGGACCAGGCCAAAATCTGCTGATCCTACACCAACCCACCGTAAAAAACGAGTCTATCTTAATACTTCCCTCTCCGAATCTGTCTTCTTTACTTCTATTTCATTCCAATAAGCAAAAACACAGAACAATTTTGAAGGGAGCAGAAACGAACCTGTGGATGTATTCGAAGCCGTTCTCTGAACATCATGAACCAAACTGGCCTTGACCCAGAGAGGAATAATCCTTGGAAACCTCCAACATTCTTGAATATGGTTATCCGTTGGGATGGGGTTCCAGATGATGTCTCCTCCCTTGCATATGTGTCCAAGGGGACTCGAACAAATCTTAAATTTCTAAGCCTAGAACTGCTAAAGTTAACAGAATTCTGTACGGTAACGACTTCCTCAATTTTAGAAGCATTTTCTGAACCTTCGAAGAGATAAGCATGGTAACCAAGAATCGTCCCATCAGTCAATATTCCAAAAAGAAATGGGCGGCTATGCTGCCCTGACCATCTTTGCATGGCCAACTCTACAACGTTCATATTCTGGATATTCTCTTTCCTGGCATGGCCAGCCACATCTTCAGAATCCTTTTTCATAAATTGTTGAGAAGCATTAGATGGATCCTTGACAAAGGTATCTACAAGGTAGGACTTTCCAGACACAAAGTTATCCACCGAGAAAACACAACTGAAATTAGGCACGTCAAATATTTCGAGAGCACCACTTTCGTAACAAACAACACAGTATATGTCACCCTGATCATGAGGTGTACCATCAGCTCCATCAATTGCCTCGCCAATGCCAGTAGAAAGCCAAGCATCGGTACTTGTCTTCCGGAGCCATGGCTCAGGTCCTTTATCATGATAGAGTGTGCAGGCTGATATTGATTTGTTTGAGCTTTCAAATACGGCAGGAATGTTGCTGGAAACAGTGCAATTAGAAGGATCTGCAAATAGAAAACTAATTTGAGTATTTTTAAGAGGCCCTGTGCCAAATCTGGATAAAGGGAGAGAAGAGCAAAGAGACTCTAGGAGTTCATAACGAGAAAACTGTGATTACTATTAATAAACACCTCATGTGAGCACCAAAATATTAGGCACAAAGATTACATCTAATAGTTGCTTGAATAAAAATACTGCCCTAGGAAGCAATGGGCACTGTTGAACAGGCCATAGCTAGATGAAATAGAACCATTTTTTTCTGATGTCCAGCTTCAAAGCAATGATTACCAGAGAATTTCTAATTCTTAACAAATCCAATGCCTAAACCATGCACCGGCAGTGGCACGAACATTAATTTTTCAATTTGGTACAAGGCTAAATAGACAACGCCCATAAAAGAAAAAAGTTGATAAAAAGTAAAAGTATGAGAAGGCGTGTAATATATTTTGTGTATGTTAATTCAAAATGCATGGGAAGTCTAAAGCTGTGGGTAGAGCTATGCATATCTCATGCAACTGCAGTAGCAGCCTGCAAGTTCAAAAAGTAGTGAGATCAACCTAAGCACTAAGTGTGAACCACGCTAATACAGAGTTTCTATTAGACTTCACACAGTGCTACTCTAGGCCATTTTGTCATGTTTTCCTCTTTAATTACTACAACATAATTGGATTGCCGTGTGCAATCGCTAGAAGTGTCATTGTTTTTCCTTTGTATTCTTACATTGGATATCTTTATCCGCCATTTTGAATTCCTTTATTTTAATGAAATAAAAGTCTTGTTTCTTATAAAAAATTGTCATGTTGTAAGTTGTCTGATGAAGAGTTGCTATTGTGTAGCAAAGTAAGCATCTGCCAGTATCGAAAACCTAAGAAGCACGGATACGGACATGGATACAACACGACATTAGCTAAAATTGAGTGGTCCATGCTTCATAGTCGAAAGCCCTTGTAAGACTGAAATTAGAAGAATCTAAGGGTCAGAAGATATTTACATACTGTCCAAAAGTCTATAAAGTCAACTTGCTGCTTTAGGGTAACAACTATGTTGTATTGTTACTATACGCGTTCACGCATTTCTGAAGCATTATATAGTAAGGATATTTTATGAGCTGAAAGTTGAACTTTGGCTACTTTGAAGCTTCATATTCGAAAAAACTAAAGGTAGCTTAAAAGTTAAATTTAGATTCAGATCCATGAAAATGCTTTAACAATTGAGAATCTTTTGGAAAAGAAGTCGTATTAGCCAGCCACGTGTACCTCCAACAAGAAGCTGAATACTTCCGTCTGTCATTCTTAGCAACACATATGGATCAGCTATAGAAACAGATGATACTGTTGAACTTTCAGAACTGGAGCCAGCTTCAGAGTTTGGAGTGCTAAAGCTCAAATCTTGAGTCATAAAAGCACCATCAAGAATTCGGGCACCACGAGCAAAGACTTGGATAACTCGGCGCCTAAAAAAATGGAAATTAAGTGTGAACCACCTTTGTACTACAAAAAATACATTACAATTGACGACTGAAATCAAGCTTCAAAACTCAGGCAACCAACTTTAAAAAAGGAAACCACAGAAGTTACAAAAATATCATAACATAGAAAGGAAAACTAACCAGTGTAAATAAAGCCACCACAAAAATATAAGTTAGGATAGATAAAACCAAACTCTAGACTAGATAAATCAAATGGTATATTTTCATGCAAAAGTTCACTATTAGTCAGAATAGTAAATAATACAACGCTGATGTGCTATGCTTAGTGCCGCAAAGGTTCAGAGCACAGATAACATAATTTTTCCTAAGGACAAAGAAATTTGCATAACAACTGTTTAATATCCTGAACGAAACAGAAGAGCAGAGAAATTGAGTCTAAGCAACAATCTAATCCTTTTGCATCAATGCAGCAGCAGTCACGACAGTTCTAGTTTAACATCCAGTATTCCAATTCATACTGGCCAAATAGCAACTGTAAAATTTCACACAAGCTAGAGAATCATGTGTATAGCTATCTGAAAAGGAAAGGACAGACTCAATATATCGACTAATTTTTAAATCTTCGCTTAGTGGACGAGAGAGGAAAGCAAAGAATGTGCAATATTAATCAACACATTCAAGGGAAGTTCCTCATACTTGTGCATATTTGGATCCCTCCTGGCTCCAGAACTCCAGAGAGCACATATATAAAAAGAAAAAGTAGAAATCCAGATACCAGAAACATACTAACAAGCCAACGAATAATACCATATCCAAGAATTATAAACAGATTCACCTTCCAAACAGATTTCCTGCAGCAATTGTACTTCCTTGGACATAATAATCAACATTTTCGGTAACCTCCTCCAGATTGTTAGCTGTCTGTAATATCTACACAAAATGATAAATAGAACTGTAACACACCAGCAAAGATGATCACAAATGCGTCAACAGGATTTAGACAACCATATATTTCTTCCAGTTCAACAAGTTTGTAGGACAAACGTGAAGCCTATAACAACAGACATGCTCACGTACCAGCTAGTTACCACCTTTCATTTTCTTTAATGAACATTAACCCCTAAGGAAATGGTTGCATGGGCTGCATTATTGGAATAGATGATTAGAGGATTAGCTAACTAAAAGATCTGTATTGGATTCACTTTGGAAAAATATACAATTTTCCTTGATAATTCGCAAAAGACTTGCACCCAGAATGTGGCTTTTGTCAAACAATATGCTTAGTTCACATAATGCCTTTAGGGAGTCTCATAATATGCACCTGATGAGATAGATTGTCGTATGATGTACAATGTCGCTTCTGTAGCAGCATCATAATGATTCAACTTCCACCATCTACTCTTAAGTTATACGCCACATTGAATTGTAATGAGCAATATATGCCCCGATATTGTTTCAAGAATTGCATACGACAATGGGTTGTGCATAAATAAAAATAATTATTATACATAGGATTTTGAAGCAGCTGTAAGATGTGCTATAAATCATCCAGACTTCTAAACATAACTCCTGCTTTTCCACCATGATTTGATCATTATGCAGCTCCATTCCAGCTACAAATAATTACAATTAGCTCCAAACAAATGACCCAAAGAATGCATAGAAGACTGAAAATCAATCACAAAGAAATCCATCATGAAACGTGCAGAATTCATTCCTTTTTATTGTACACATATAAAAATATTAACAGAGCTTAGAACATCATAAAAAGAAACATGCCGTGTGAATGAGATTACCATTGTACGACTCTCCAAACTAATAATCAAATATGCATGGTATTCATCATCATCAGCTGCCATCTTTGAAGAATCAATATTATGACTCCGCGTACTCTTGTGGTATACAGCCCAAACTCCCTTGCAACCTTGTAAATTTTCCTTCAACATATTCGAAGATGCATTATCAATTTCTGTTGACTGAAAGTATGTGCGCATGGGCATAAAATTCAATAAATGTGCACAATTGCCTCATTCGGGATATAGAAAAAGGTCCAGGTTGGATAAATGATATCTAGAAACATATGTGAAGTAAAGAAATTTTAGAAAATATGTCACTCAAATGGCACTATCAAAAACAAATGAAACATAAAATGAGCTCATATATGGGAACAAAAAAGATGAAAGATGCAGAACTAAATAAGACATTCCTACACGCACTGCAACTGTTAAAAGAGAAACCTGATTTTACTTACATGAAAATGTAAGAGCCGTGTATTGTAACAACTAGAAACATTTTAATTAAATCTTTACTATAATTGATTGATTTCAATTACTTATCACGTAAGGTTACCAAAAAGCCAAACTATCTACAGTTAGAGGGCACACAGATGTGGCCTGTCATTGAGGGCACAAACTGTCAGCCAAGGCAACACTTGAATTGAACACCAGAATACATAACTCCTTTGGATATACAGTGATGTCTACATTCTAATCAACAAGCCAATACAAAGGGCTAAACAGGCTTAAAAGGAAGAGAGAAGGAAGAAGAAGCAAAAGTTGAGCAGTATTAATGGCCTGTGGTTGACAAGATAACTACCTCCATGCTTTGTCCCCTTAACACACACGAGCACACACACACACACACACAGAGCAAATGCCTTAGTCCTAAACTAAACATTTCCCGTGTGAAAATTCCACAGTCCACCATTTACACTGTAAAACAATAGAATGGATAATGGCATTTAAATCCAGCCAAAAGTCACTTACAAAAACCACATAATTCTCTAGAACTATGAGGTGTATAGAAGACATCCTATTACCAAATCTTAAGAAAAACAACGGTGGTGAGAAACATACATAAAATATTGGAGGAACTAAAATGTTCCTCCAAAATCTACCACCAGTAGTTGACCCCCACTATAATCACAAACACAGTCACCAACAATATTCCCCACAGTTCAATCTAGTAGTACCGTTGCCAAACATAATCCTATCTTAAATAGCTTTTTAAGTACGATAGCACTTCCATCATCCACCACATGCAAGACCCCCCCCCCCCCCCCCCCCCCCAAAACAAACAAAAAAACACCACCACAAACACACACAAAAAGAGGAAAAACATAAGTAGAAAAATGGAAAAACTCAAGCCCTCTTAAGAATGATACCACAATGTCGAGAATAAGTTAATAGAGACAACGATCACTCCAAAAGACCACTATATAACAATGGGTATGGCAATTTTCGGAGTGAGCCTCCACTGTTCTGTACACATTTGTTGGAGAGTGCCATTCTGCCCCCCTTGATACGTATCGCCATCTATCAATGGAGGCAGTACATGTTCTTATCATAATCTAATCTTTCTAAGAGAAAAAAAGATTCAATTGAACGGAATCAACATTGGGCAAGTGCAACCATTGAAAACCACCAGTAAACCGTTTTTGTGTGGTGGCTCAGTAATCGATATGCACCGGTTAAGAAATGCGAGAAGTTACTTAGAAAGGTTTGCCTGTATGGAGACAACTGCTTTTTCATTACATAACTAACATAGCCATTTAAAACAGTGAACATTAATGTGAATGATAATTCAACAGTTGAATATGCACTTGCACATGCACGAGACACAAAATCACAACAAAAAGTTCAATGTAAAGCATGCCAAAAAGTTTTCTTCCCCTCGTATAGGCAAATAAAGGCCACTAGTTTTCAGTTTTCAACAAAGTAAAACTGAAAGGAACCATAGAGTACAAACACACTTGTGTAATCATCTCTGGGCGGATTGACTGCTGAAGCACACAGAGCGCACCATTCTTTCCATGACCAGAACAGCACACCTGAAAATTACCCAAAATAAATCAGATAAAATTTATTATTTTAGAACTACACACCATTACTAGTGTGAGATTTGTGGCTTCAAGAAGGCTTATTGGAAGTAAATAGTGAATGAGGTACCCAAACAAGAAGTTAGGGACAAATGTTGAAAACCTGTATTCACTCTACAGTAAACAATTGCACGCCAAGTTATATAAAAGCAAACAGAAACATGATTCAGTCGAATATCTATCCCATCTTGTCCACACAAAATTTAATGGGTAAAAATGAAACCGCAAAACTCACCAGTTCATAGTTACTTTGTTTAGCAACTCCTGTTGCATTAGGGTCAGCATTGATCCTCAAACCGTAAGAAAAGTCTTTCAAAGGGCCAACGTTAATCAGTGAATCCCTCACTGCAAATGAGAAAGTCTTCTGCATGCACCAAGAAGTAACATAACATTATTAGGGAATCACTAAGAATTTACAAAGAGCATACACAAAATTAACTACGCCAACTCAAAACCACAACAAATCAATTTAAACTAGAACAATTGATGCATCAATAAACATTCACCGCTTTTAAGAAACTACAAAAAGCAAAACGTTAAGTTGACGATAAATCTTGTATCTCCACCCAAAAAAGAAAGAAATAAAGAAAGAAGAAAATACAGTAGAAAGTCAGATGACAGATAAGGCATGTATGTAAATCTATACAACAGATAAAGACATGGAACATGGACATGACTCAAATACAGAAAATTAAAAACGTCGACACGGACACATGGAGACAAACAACTATGAAAAGCTATGGCATCAATTGTCATCTAACTGCTGGTAATCTACATTTCTTATATGGTAAAGTAGAAAATTTTAATTGGTGACTCACTGAAACGCCAAAAATATCGTATACATTATTCTAAAATCAAGACTTCTATTTTGCATGCCCTAAAACATCTTCCTTTTACAGGTGTTTTTTACTTTTCTTTATCAAGAGTGCACATTGTATGCTTGATGTATTCATGCTGCATGCGCGATAGAATGCATTGGAAGCCTTAGGTCCTTTGGAGGCTGGTCAAAGAACTTGGATTGGGGCAAAGAAGGCCAACTTTAAAACAGAGTTTTGTATTTTAAAATCACTTGGGATTATAAAGACACAATCTAGGTGTCATAATCACAGGTGAAATGATGAGCAGCATTTCCAAAAGTGTCAGAGGTGTTCCTTCCACTAAGATTGTGGCTCCTCCTAAAAGCTCCATGCTTCATAAATGCAAATCATAGCCGGCTTTGGTTCACATATTATACCTGAATACAATTCCCTCAAATGATTGGAAATTAAATGTGAGGTTAATCTTGATCTTGAAGACTAAAAGACCCAAAGCAAAAGAAAAGTAGACAAGTTAAGAGCATCAGTGCACGGTTTTGACTTGATGGGACATGTTTATAATTTCGGGTTTATATTTTGATCTCGGCTAAATATCAGTCTGGTCAATCCACTCATCCTCCAACACCTCTTCAACAAATGGAGCCAAAGCATTTGACGTGAAAGTACATTTATGGAACCTTCAATTTTCAATGCATTCTTCGAATGTTCCAAGGAAGAGGGGCAAAAATTCAGAGGGAGGCCACTGACTCGTTGTTGAACGTATTCCTCCCTACTTGTGTGTTTTACTATGCTTAGTTCAGCCGGGTTTGACTATTGCTTCCTTTCATTCCAACTCATTATTGGGGAAAATATTTTTTGTAAAGGAAAATGAATTAAGGCCTACAATGTGTGTAAGAAAGATACTTCACCTGTGCAGACTGTGCATTATTTGGACCTGAACTATATAAGGAAAGCTCTTCCCCACTAAGCATATCTTGCAAAGCATCAGAAGAGGACCTTTGTAACCGCTTTGCCGAAGGGACATCTCCCTCAATATCCCCAACCTGAAGATGCAAGGGGAAAAAAAAAGAGCAACAGAGTCAGTGCTGACCCCAATATTCTAGGGCGTTCAGAAAGCGAGAGTCAATTTAGGGAATAAACTAATTTCAAAAGTTCCAAATTCCAATACATCTTGTAAAAATATTCTTCAAAGTATCCAGGATGGAGGGCCTATTAATTGACTTTCCAAGAAAATGAGAGCCACAATAAAAGGGTTCAAAGTTGAGAAAGTGAGGAATTATAGCAAAAAAAATTAGAAAGAACGAAAAGACATAGGAAACCCGGATATCGCTGACTCCAGACACGCACCTCCTCCTTCACACCAGGAGGCAACATTGATGCTCCTACTCCATAGCTAAATTGCACAAGCAAGCTATCTCCCAACCGACTACCCAAAAAGAATAACGAGTTCCCAATGGTTGTAATTCCCTGGAAAACCAAAAAAAATAAGTTAAATACAATGGATCGAAAATTAAACAAATAGGCTTGTCCCATACAGAGTATGGCAATTTGCCAAAAAAAACAACTGACCGATGTAAGTACTGACGCTCTAGACTTTGAAAGGTCAAGTCTCTGCACAACCCTGCAGATGGAAAAAGGAACACTTGATAAAGCAGGATGTTCATTCACTGAAACACAAAGCCAATAAGAGGGGTCAGGAAAATAATAAGTAGCAACTAAATCCTGGAATTGTTACATGTACAAGTTTGGGCATTATTTCTAACTTTGGCTGAAAGCTAATAAATGTCTGGTCTCCTTGTCCTTGACCACATCCCAGGCCAAGTACACTTCTGTCTCAGTGTTATTAACACCCCCAAGGAGTTTTGAAAACCCTAAACTTCCAAACCTGAAACCTACCGAAATTCCTAGCAAATACGCATTTCTATTCTGTGAAGTTAAGTTACTTCATTGTCTAGATGTGAGAAATTCAAGGCTACAGTACTGCCAATATTGATTGAGTGCAAAATTCTAGTGCTGTGATTTTATAATGCTTTGAGGCACAGACAATAAAGAAGAAAGAGAAATTGCTTTGTCACCACCAGGGTCAAGTGTCACAGGGTTCCACATGTCAACATTTTATCAAGAGAGAAAATAAGGAGCTCAATTCATCAGCACTCGTGAACTTTCCCATTGCTACTTGATGCAATTTGGTTCCACAAGAAAAAAATAATGCTGATATGTTAGCTATTAAAGACTTTTACTTGATGAAATTTCCCAAGGATATAAATTCATGATGACAATCATCGAAGAGTATCTAAAACTTCTGCTATTTCGATTCCTTGTGAAACAACGAGGCCACCGAAATCTTCTCGTCCTTGCTTTAACATTCTGCAACTATTTAGGCTGGTGAACATTTCTCCACCAAGGGCAAGGAAATATATAGAACTCCTACGCAGACAATCAGAATTTTCTTTCCAAAAAAAAAAAGAAAACTGGAAGTGACGAGATTATAAAGCAAATGTTATTTCTCAGCAAACACTGAGAAAAAGATTATTATTCAAACAAGCACTGGCAATAAGAGAAGTTAAAAGGTACACATTTCATCTTTATGAAAGAGAAATTGGGGAAGAAAAATAAAAGCAAGCTACCTCCCATCATTAACAAGTGTCAACAGAAGCAGTTCCCCTGTTTTTGTTGACAACATGGCCACATCATTTGTTAACCAAGTTGCATTGGCAGAGTCGAGCTCCACATTGAAACTTGATCTGGACATTTCCTGACTGGAACGAAAGCAATTACGATTTCAATATTAGAAAGAACTTAGTTGCCCCATGCAATAGGTCAGAATCAAATGCAGGGCACATGCATTCTTACTGCAGAAAAACACAAACTGAAAAAATAAGTAGATAAGGAACAAAGAGTCAAACCCCCCCCCCCTCCCAGAGAGAGGGGGGGGGGGGGGGGGGGGGGGGGGGTGGTTGGAGACAAAAAGAAAACACAGAAACCTTACCTACTATCAACAGAGACAGCGAAGTTGTTCAAAGCCAACATGCATGATGCTGACTGCAGAAGCAAAAGTCACTAACTCAATAACAAAAAAAAGAATAACTACAGGAAAATATAAAAACAAACAAAATCCACAGCAGCCTGTCAATGCAATAGAATGGTTTACCTGACTATGATAATGAATAGTATTTGCACTAACTACAAGAACTCCACCAATTGGAGATGGCACTGCAAGAAGCTTGTATGCATCATGTGGAAGATTCTGATAAGAAGAAAGAGCATATCAAATCCAATCTGAATGCAAGCACTCTCCACTGCAATTTAGAATAAGTTAGACCCTGTTGTTTGACTTGTTCCTATATATATTGTATTTTAAATACACCAACATTATCAAGATTGTGACATTCGAGAACATTGTTATATCTCCAGTGAAACCAAATTTCGAACTTGGGCTTTAAATATCATGATGCTTGGGTGTAACATCAGCATAAATTTTGATAAAGTTCATGATCCTTTCACACCCAATATGACACTAAAACAAAATAGCAAAACTCGTAGTACGCAGCCATGCCTTCCAGAAATTTAATCATACTTCGTCAGTCAATTGCCAAAATTTATAACCCTTGCCATCATAGAACATGTTGACATGTCAAATTATGGAATACCAAATGGCCGCTAAGTAAAGAACTCTTGCTGTTTTTACTTTCTTTTTCCTTTTTTTGCCTCCTTCATCACCATAACCTTTCTTCCTATCACTGATACATTATCATAAGCAAGCAATCCATCATTTCAACAAGCAAAAACATGGTGCTGCATGTCAAGAAAAATCCCACTGTTTGACCATCTTGAAAACATATCCAGAAATATCAGGAAAAAAATCAAAATTTGGTAGTTCTAATCAATCTTTGTTTTGTGTAAAACGAAAACTGATAAAACATATAATGTTGAATTTGACATAACACAATCAAAACCCATTTTCAGTTAAGACGTACTTACATCATGCAATGTCAGGCAACCACATAATCAATGACTACAGGTTTATCTCTCAGAAATCCCATCCCCAGTATATTAACGAAAATATAAGCAAGGCACACACGCTTATTGTCAAATAGAGGTTGTGAGATCAGCAAAACCAAATCCGTTTGCTGTGTGTGGTTCTATGACATTCTTAAATTTCAAGTAGCACAAAATGGAGACATAACTGATAATGAGGAATCCAGATTTTAGCATCTAATTTGCACTGGAATATGATCCTTTAACAAGGTTCAGTTGCAGCTTCAATGTTAAGTGAAAATATAAAATTCCGGTTAAGTAAATAACAGGCATGTTTCCATCAGAAATACAACTTACAGAGGCTAACCAGATGAGTGGATGTTGCTTCAATGTTGTGCTGATACTAAGTGCTGAAATCATACACGTATGATGTTTCCACGAGACACGACCAGCCCAAGTAAGCTCTCGTTCGTGCAGGATAACCATCACCGGCTCAATATAACCTATAAAAGCAGTGATGCAAGTCAAATACCAAAATTATTTCTGACATGCCAACCACTTTACAATCTTTTAACTCAAACCACCGTGAATTGAATACTTATATATGTTTAAAACTAAAACTAATAGGAATAGTTGCTCTGTTGTCTCACCATTCACGAAAACAAAATCCTTTACATGCTTCATATCCAAATCCCGTAAATTGATTATGTATGATGACTCGATACGAGCAGACACGGTGGGTCCGGCACTAAAGGCTTTGTCTTCACCAACCAAACTAGAACCAGCCTGACATCCAAAATACCAGAAATGGAATCAAACATAAAGAAATCAAAATTTGGAAAATAAAGTGAAAAAAAAATACGTAGTGTAACATAAAAACAGGACTTGCTTTAACACAATGCCAGCCATGTTTAGTATCCACATGCACCAGCGACGATAACGTGAGCGGTAGAGGGAGACGGAAATTAAGTTTAAGAGAGATCATAAAAAGGACATGATAGTTGTTTGATATAGCATAATGGTGAAATGTCTAAAGTGTAATGCTGATAAATAAATCCAAATCCTGTTTTATCTTCATCAGCTTATGGCTGGTTACTGCTTATAAACTACAACCAAAGAAAGAATAAGAGATCTGATCAAGAGAAAGCCTAAAAGAATAGTTGGAGATGAGCTCATCTCCAGATTTCAGACCAGATCATAAAAGAATATAAGCATGTTTCCATAATTCACTGCAATGAGTATATAAGTACAAGCATATGTAGGTTTAGAGAATCTTGGACAAAAGGGTGAGAATTGCCAAAGCATGCTAAATTTATATATTCAAACACATGAAATATGTGTCCAAAAACAATTGTAGCATCTTAGATATAGAGGTATAACAAGGGCTATCAAATGGTCAAACTAAGATTAAGCATCCAATCTGAGTCAAATAACTTACAGGATGGATTATCCAACACAACGCATAAATATTTAACTTGTGACTTTTTGATTATAACTGAACCAAATTCAGTTGCAAATAGACTCAATCCACATAGAGAGGTTCATATAGATTGACAAAATTATGTAAATACTTTTTTGACCTACTTCATACATCTGTACCAGAACATAATATTATTCTATTTTTATTATTTTTTCCGCAGATACCATAATGCATTGCATTACATAATTTTCTCCTAAAAGTCGTATAGACACAATATATTTGGATTCTTGCCAAGCCAAATCTCAAATTCGTGATAGAATTCAAATTTTGTTATGATCACCAAAGGTCTCTTGGATTTCATTTCGAACTTGGACTTTGGATTAAGTACTGCAATTAATCAAAGACAGATATGAAAAGAAAGCAAGGGTGCAAAGAAATCGTAGTAGTGGGGTATGAGAAGAAGACCTCAGCAGCCTTAAGTATTATCATCTGGAGGCCATAAACATGAACCCCAGCACACCTTCCTTGTGGATCAACTTTAACCACTGGACCTCTAGCAAACGATTCTCTACCTCTTTTCAGATGAAGCCACTCTGGACCCTCAAAACAGTGCATGGAGCTAAGCAAAAGGATAAACAAGTATCAAAAAAATATTAGCTTCATAAACAAACTAATATCTGTAACCAACGGCACAAGGGAGAAGTGGGGAGAGGGGCTTTGTTCCTTGAGAAACAGATACATGAATCCACAGCATTCCAGCAATTAAAGGCAGCAAGTTTGTTGGAAAGAACATTAATAAACGTTGTTTTAAGATCAACTTAGCATCTTTGAGCCCAGCCAATATTAGCTGACGGACAGCCCAAGGGAGAAGTAGGGGAGGGGTTTTGTTCCTTGAAAAACTGATACATGAATCCAGCTACATATTAAAGGCAACAAGTTTGTTGGAATGAACATTAATAATCGGTAAAACAACTTAGCATCTTCGATCCAAGCCAGATAAAAATCTCAGTCGAAAATAAAGAATGATTGTTGGTCCATTATGAAAGAGACTCAAAAGTTTAAGAAGCCACTTCAATGAAATACATGAGATAATGTGCATCCTCTCTTGCAAATAACAATTCCCTTTAAAATTTAAGTTGCCGCCATGGTTACTGGAAGACAAATAACCTACAGAATTGCGAAGTTGTATCAACATTCCAAAGAATGGTACACTTTTGTTTTGAAATGCTAAACTTGGCAATCCAAAACAATTTCCCTTTCCTTCATAGCATTTATGTTTTGTTGGAAGAAACATATAAGATACTGGACTGGAATCTAACAACACACAGCTTTTCAAGATGAAGACAAAAAAAGTGCCATAGAATGCACGCTTATGGTTTAAATTAAGTAGGTGCATTTCTTTTTGATTTTTAAAAAGCACCTCAACAAATTCTACAGGATCTATGTAATATTCCCCCTAGCATGACGTAAGTGGTGTACCAGGATGACCCATGCTCATACGATAGGTAACATTGGCTAGACCGCAGTTTGGATTGGCATTTCACAATGTTAGTGTGGCAATAAGTAAGGTATGCTCACATGGAAAAATTTATAGTAGTAACGGAGTAATAACATATTCTATATTGTTGCGCAGCTCGATGCCTAGGATTTCTTTGACCAAAATCAGTGGCAATATAAGGCTGATTGTACTGAGCTCTTTTTTCTTCATTATAAGTTGGAGTTGCATCAGAGCATGATAACCAATAACTAACTGCAACTTTTAGTTTCTCCACTTTCTATGCTCCCTCAAATTTTTGCTCCATGGAAATCCAAACCTGCATCCATTCCTTCATTATTTTAAGTTGAGCCTTTCGAGATGGGGTACAAACATAAACCTAGATTGCTGGTTAACTCCTCCCACTCTTCACAACTCAAAGTAACTACAATTAGGGGCAGCATCCATTAGGCCACTAAGCCAACACACAGCAGGCCATGGACCACAACCACAAGGCATATTGGTTACAATAGCACCTAATTTCTCTTCTAATCCCCAGGTCATACCATGTATGGTTCCTCAACATCTTTTTAGTTGTGTATGTTTGTGTGATATCATTTTTCTAGGATCAAAACTGAAATGAATGGTTACTCATTTTTTGTTTTGTATACATGACATCTCCAAAGTCCTCAAACTTTTGCAAATCAGCCGGAGTTTGTCCTTTAGTGGCTCATTTTCCCTGTATTTTTGACTATTTGTATGAACTTGTAATTATCCTTATTGAGCCAGCACTAATGTTGGATCTGATCATAGACAACTACTTCCATGCAGATAATATAATCGGGTAGTTCCTGACAACAGCAACTCATTTTTCATCATCTTGGTCCAGTGGTAGGCAGAACTTGGTACTGATTACAAGTGCTCAACATTCTACTGAAAACATGAAGAGACTTACAAGACAGAGTTCATAATTATACCTTGTTTTAGCTACCATCCTGGATGTCAGAGAGTGACTTGATGTTGTTGAATGAGATAATATTGTATACGTATGTCCTCAGAAAAACTCATCAAATGCACACAAGACTTGGACATTTCAAAAGCACTGTTTCTTCTATCTTATGGGATCATACATTAGATATTTAAGTGGCAGAATCTTCATCTAAGTGGGTGGCTGTGACACCATAGGACTTCATATGGCATTTTTCGTATGTAACAAATTTTATATTCTTATGATGTTTCATATGATGTTAACCTTCCTCTCTAACATTTTTCACTTTTCTTTCTTACAAAACCATCATATATATGTTTCCCACTGTCCAAATCAAATCAGTTAGAATTTTCAAGAAATATGACCACACAACGAAGTTCAAAGAACCAAAAAAGAAAATAAGTCTCTCCATCTATGAGGAAATCCAAGTTAAGAACATCAACTACTTCGGTGGCCCAATTATTCAGCTCTTCAATCAATATAAATAGCCAAAAATCCAATAGAAGCATTCGACTGCAATATCTACTTCGTGCATACAGTTAAATCCTACAGGAAATTAGTTATTTGAACTGATAAATAAAGAAACCTATGACGATAATCTTCATTCAAGTATAGGGCAAGAATTAAATGGCCCAAAACTGTGCATGTTCAACTACTACTTCGGATAATTCATGGAGATTTGGTTTATCTTCCAGATGAAACACATATAATGCACCAATAAGAAAGCAGATTAAGCAATTCTCGTACAAAAGTTCAGCTCACCTTGTACGAAGCCCATGAGTAGAGTCATCAAACTCTAAGATTGAAATTTTAGCATCTTGACAGGTTAAGATAATCGAATCCCTCCTCCTACCACCATCAACACCTCCTACCGACAACACGGCTATCGATTCAACATTACCATGCAACCTACAACGCAATTTCCAGGTCAAAACTTCCCTCATTTTCCAATTATGCAATTCATAGTAATCTAGGAGCATTCAGTTTTTGGAGAGGACCTGTAATGGCAAACCAGTTCGAGCGAAGCTCCAGATATACCGGCCATGACACCGCCACGCTTAGTTTCAATTGGCCCTTTTGATTCTCTGCTGCTACTTTCTTCTTGAACCCTAACTACATAAACCTCGAGAATGTTACCGGCGGTGACGATGAGGTTCGGAACCGGGCCGATTGGTTTCGCCGCCGGCCAGTCAGAATCGAGGTCATCAGTCTGAATCGGAGGGATTTGTGGTGTAAAGTCTACACTGGAGTGAGTGATGAATCCGGAAGCGCAGTTCTCGATGCCGGTTGGCCAGTGCATCATCTTATACGCTGCGTAGCTCATCTTGTTGTTTGAATCAGTAGGGTTCCGGAAATGCGTGTGTATAGAGAGAGAGAGAGAGAGAGAGAGAGAGAGAGAAGGAGTTGCAGGTGAGGAGGGAGAAGACTAGGGTTTTGGAAGCTTAAACCCTTCCCACGTTTGGCGGGATGATTATCCCTCTTTTTCTTTCTTCTAACACTGCAACACGATTTTCTGGTATGGGGATGAAATGTGGTTCCGACCCGACCCGACCCGGGGACTATAAAATGAAAGTGCCAAAAAAGAATTAGGATTAATTGCACCGAAACTCTCCAAAGTATAGAGTTTGTTTCATTTTGGTCCATAATATTTTAATTACATCATTTTAGTCTCTGAAATATTAAATATGTTTTTATGTGGTCCCTCAAGCAGACAGCGTTCAGATTACTAATGATTTTTTTATTATAAACTTGTCATGTAATATTGAAATATGGATAAAAAAAATAATTTGAATAACTTTTGACTAAATTTCTAGCCAAATTTTAGAGAGCTACCCAAATTACACAGGTTTGATCATGAGCTATCCAAATTTTAGTCAAGAGTTACCCATATTATACATTTTTGGTCGAGAGCTACCCAAATTTTGGTTAAGAGTTACCCAAATTATTTTTTGTCAATATTTAGGTATCATGTGACAAGTTTATAATAAAAAATCATTAGCAATTTGGATATTGTCTGCTTAAAGGACTATATAAAAATATATTCAATATTTTAGGGACCAAAATTATGCAATTGAAATATTGGGGACTAAAATAAAACAAATTCTATACTTTGGAGACCTCCAATGCAATTAACCCAAAAAACTATAATAAAAAAATGTAAAAAAAATTTTTTTTTTTTTTTTTTTTGAAAACTCAAAAATGTAAAAGTTAAAAAGTACATATTTTCACATAGTTTATTAAAAAATGTGCTCCACCAAGTCATGTGATCCAAGGGCCCGTTCGCTTCGAGTATTAAATTTGGGTGGTATTAGAAATCATTTCCATTTCACTCTTATCCAATGGTATATTATACCCGGTCTTAAACTATAATCTCATCTTTCCCCTTGTTTGTTTGTCACAAACATTATTTGTGTAATACCTATTTAAAAAAGTCAACAATTGTAACTATTCTATAAAAAGACAATTTTAACCTTATAATCCAAAGTCAACAATTTCGGCTATAGTATAAAGGCATTGTAGATAAGGGCATTTGGGTCTTTTTATACTTTAATACCTCCTTCAAATTTGTACCGAGATATTATACCACCGGGTAGGTGGTATTGAATAGCACCTTGTACGAGGGATTATTGGCACTGTTCATGTCGGGTCAGTATTATGACCCGAAAATTAATACCGACTAAAAAAAGCCCAACAAACAAGGTATAAGGTAGGCCCCACGTACTATTTTCCTAATACCACCCTCTTGTACCACCCTTATACTCGAAGCAAACGAGCCCCAAAGGTATGTCACGACAGGATTAAGGTATTCACGAGTGGATGAGATAAATTTCTCATGATATGACCCTAAAATATTATTCAAATTCATGACGTCTATGTTTATAACTCGTTCTATTTCTTCAATATAGACCTTATAAAAAAGAGGTATTATATCAAAAATTACAATTAAATAAGTGACAATTACAACTAATTTAGATCAAATTACTATTCAATCATCAAATTGAATTATAATTACAACTATATTTTTTTATAAAAGTGATACATTAATGGCTGCGTAGGCCAAATATTGGCACTGGTTGAAGATGTAGCATCGCATTGTGGTACCAACATCATGTACATTATTCAGCAGTGTTGCCCCTTTTTGAAGGCCATATTGAGAAAAGAATGGTCATTTTTAACTCCAAAGCTCCCCTCTGATAATTATAGCATGCTATAATATTTATTTATTTATCGATGATCCTACCGAAATCAACACTGCTATCTGACCAAGTTTTACATTCTAAGTGATGTATTATATTTTTCACTAACAAATAAATAAATTTTATTAATATTCAATGATAAAAATTGTGTCACATTACTTATGATAAAAAACATGATAAACATAACATGACAGTTCTATAATATATAGGGGTGTCCATGGGCCGGGCCGGGCTAGGCCCGCGAATTTTTTTTCAGGCCAGATCTGGGTAGTGTAGACCCAAGTCCTTACCCAAGTGAGTTATCGGGCGGAATGGGACAGGACGGACTTCGGATAGGGGTAAGTTACCCGCAGCCAAACCCGTGAGCCTATTGGACGGGCCTGCTTGCGGGCTTTTTTATATACATCTTTATTTAAAAATAATGAATATTTTTGTAATTTAATATTTGTGTAAATTATATTTTTGAATCAAAAGTAAAGTCAAAATGGATAAAAATAAAATAATGAAACATCCAATAGAATGAATAAATCTCAATTAGGTTGACACCTACTAACTTATCTGTCATTTGTATTACTCTACCATTTAAAATTTATATGTTTAATACATGAAAAAGAAAATAATACATTATTTATAATATCTAAATTTTTAGAACTTCAAATTTCGATATTGGGAGACTTATTTCAAAGTTTTCAAATTTAATGGTCTAAAAATATAATTTTTTTTCAAATGAAGGGTGGGTAGGCTGGGCTTGCGGGTGGGCTTGACGGTCGGGCTCTTGGGCCAAGCTTCAAGCCGGGTAATGGGTTTGAAGGCAAACTCAAGCCCTCTTTTTAAGGATATTGGGCTCGGGCTCGGGCTCGAACGGGCCAACTATCGGGCCTATCGGACTTCGGGGCGGGTAATAGAACTCATAAATTACCCGGCCCATAGACACCCCTAAATATATCAATTGCACAGTCCCAAAACTTGTAATTTGCCATCAAATGGCTTGCATTGCACTGTTCACAACAGTAAATATGACTCGTTACAATTACCCAAGAGGCCTTCAAAAAGAATAGCAAAATTCAGTGTATTCATGAAAGTAATTGGTAGGAAACCAAACAGAACTGATTGCCTCCGAGAACGCTTGGTGATGAAGACTTTTATCTTTCTTGTTCTGAGAAGATTACATGGCGACAATTAAGACCTCAGTCTTTTGGATTGTCTGAAGTACCTACGTAAAGCTCAAAGCAATATACTTGTTCATCTGCGAAGCGGAATGGCAGTGTTAATGGTCACATTGAGGAAGCTGGTCAGTTGACAACCCAAATTCAAAACTTTGGCAAGCGCTTTAGCCTTCTCATTGTCAAAACCACGGGCAGTGCAGTCATTATCTTGTGCCCAGCTGATTCTTTTTCCGACCAAATTCCACGCAGCAAATGAGCTGTCGTTATTTCCCCGTCTTCTTCACCTGCATGTCACATGCTAATTCATCCAACAAAAAGGACATGCAAGATAGTTCTCCATAGTTAAGGAGCAAAACCACATCAGATTTAAAACTCAAAACTTGGACCCACATTTGAAAACTTTTTTGGCTTCCAGTGCATCTCCATATGAAGTAGTAGGGTTATCAGCAGCACCATCACCAAGTTTTCTCCCCTCATTTTCTTCAAGCTACACTATAAAATGTACACGGTCTCACTCCATGGCACAATGACCTGTTTGCAAAAGTTATTACAAAGATAAAACTTATACACCGAGAGAACTATTGCATGAAGCATTCTGTTCTACTCAACTTGAGCTTTTGCGAGGAGATGGAGAGTCTAATCATTTTCATGGGACCACGTGCATCACTACATATTTAAAAAACAAGCTAAAGCCTACAAAGAAACTTATTGAGATAGAAGTGGGGTATATCTGGATCCTACTTTACACCTGCCCTTTCAAAGTTCAAGCACTTCCCCAAATATCAAGCCCATGTCAAGAAAGCATATTCAGTTATAAACCTAATGCCTGAAGTTTTGAGTGTACAATAGTTGACTGAAGCCATAACAACAAAAAAAAAAAAGCTAAACGAAAGACTTATAGGTTTTAAGTTTCTGATATTTGAAGTGTATGAAGTACGTAGATCTTATGCTAAACATTCCCACTCTGGCAAAAAGGAAGACAACTGTAACACATCAGAACAAGAGGCCCTCAGCCACACACAACCTGGTCCAAAACCACAAACACCAATCAAGGGTCACACTAAATCCAAGTCCACCCAGTCTGATTCAGATCAGGCCAACCAGCGTAATCATCCTTTGGTCATTATGGCCTCCTTTGTTTGTTTTTTTACTTGTAGTTGTCATCAACCTCAGCGACTAAATTGTGGCCTTTCTAGTTTAAGTTTTCTACTCTAAATCACATAATCAATATCGAGTCCTTCAAACAGTTGCAACCAGGCAAAGGGCAGTACCCTACTTTCTCAGCAATCACCTCATCAAACCTATTTTAGGTCCTACTTCATCATGACTGCATAGCCTGACTCCAAGAGAATAAAATTGGCTTAATATCTAGAGGTTAGGTTCATGAAACTCTATCGTGCCACACAATCTAAATTTGCAACCACCTTTTTTATTTGATTTTTGTGCCTAACAATGACAACATTTGGTGTTCCTTGCAAACGCACCAAAAACACTACCTGACTTCTGTTCATAAAAGTTTCATGTTTCCCACAACACAAATGACATAAAGAACATTTTTTGGGCTTCAATAAATGAAGTATTAATTCCTTCGCAAAAAAAAATTCAATCAGAAATTTTCTGACAAGTGTCCCTAAATTCAAAAAATTACTTAAAGGCAACTAAAACCTAGACTGCATTGTGAAACACATCCTGAGATTCATATCCCTAATTACACCACTACATCAAGGATAGTTTTTGAGCAAAATCAACCACATTAAACTAAAACATGGAAAAATGAAACTGAGTCTAAACTCTCTAGAAATAGTTGTATTAGTCACTAAACTACTTACCTACTCCCATTAAGCGAAAACTCTAGGCTAATGTGCATAGCAAGTGCACTCCTCTAGTGATAACCAATGAATGGACAAAGATGTTTACAAAATTGCTAACCCTCGACCAAAATCCCCATCAAAAGAGCTTCAGTCCCTGTATTTGGATACTTGAGCTTCCTTCCTTGCCTCCAATTCCGCCATTGCGAATGACTTTATCGCCCTTGCGGACCATCTGCACCATTACCCAAAGTGAGGCTTCGGACTGTTAATTTTTTAACAGATGATGTTGATAAAAACGGCTATCAAGGCATCATTTTAATCCCAAACGATGTCATTTTGTTAAATTGAACATGACCTGGTTTTGGATAGCTGTTTTTATCAACAACACCTCTAAGAGTAACTTCAAAGGGAGTTGCTATTTTGGGGTGTCAAATCACTCATTTGTAATCTTGAACAGTGTTTTGACACTCCTGAATTATAAATATGCTCCAATGGTAGGTGTCAAAATGGGGTGTCATTTTCATATTTTTATTCATCAATCTATATGAATCGTTGGATGTATATTCATCTAATAGATCTATATTCATCAACCCATTTGCAACCTCTCCCTTTCTCTCTCCAGAGTTGCCAAAAATGTCGTCTCAAGATCCTTGATGCCATTTTTCAACCCTATATGCAACCCCTTTTAGAGCAACTCCAAGGGGAGTTGCCAAAAATGGGGTGCCAAATGCCATTTTGCAACCTTGAACAGTGTTTTGGTACTCCTGAACAGTGTTTCTGCTCCAATGGTAGGTGCCAAAATGGGGTGCCATTTTAATATTTCAATGTTTTTTATTAAAAAATATAATTAAACTTAACGGTTATATTTTAACGGGTATAGTTTTCATAAAGATTGCAATTTAACGGATATATTTTTATAACATAATAAATAATGACTACAAATTAAAAAATAATAGTAACATAATAAATAACGACTAAAAATTAAAACCCCGCTTTTTCATAACCTCTATCTTCAGGTTATTCCAATATGTTACAGAAATTGGATCCATGCCAGTAGTGTCAATTTCCATGATTTTCATTTCATTCTGCATTTCAATTTCTTGCACCTGCCTTTCTTCAATTTCTAACTATCTACGATGTTGCTCCAATGCTATCTCCTGTTGAGCATAAATTTTGTCGTGTCGCTCAACTTTTTGTCGTTCCAATTCCATTATTTCATTCCAGTGGTGATGATCTAGTGATGCTTCAACACCGGTTTGCTTCTCTTTGTTTTTAAGTTGTTTCTTCGAAACCTTTCTGCCCAATGGCCTTTCGAGGTTGGGAGTGGAGGAGGTGTCATCCCCTAAATATGGAGTTGAATAGCAAGATTCAACATGAGTTGATTCAGCAAGACTACCAGTTGAATGAGTTTTTGCTTTCTTATTGCTGGTGAGATTATCAGTTCATTTCCGTTCCATTTTCAATATATTCAAACAATGCTCATATTGAAATGGTTTTCCAATAATCTTAGCAAACATTTCTTTTGCGTCATCAACCTGAAAACATATGAAATTATTCAGTCAATAGTTCAAATATCAAATCATAGTAGTGTCTAAATTAAAAGCTTAATTATTACATTATTTTGCTCGGTGTGTCCACTTTGTCGTAGTCTTTCAATTTGACTATAAAAACCGACAAATTTGCTGCATTTTGCATTTATATCAGTCCAACGACTTTTAATAGAAGATTGAGAACGCTCTTCATGATTGCCTCCATGAAGTTCTAAGTATTGCAATATTCTTTGCCAGAAAACACCACCTTGTTGTTCATTCCCAGTAATTGCATCTTTACTCGTATTAAGTCACGCAGACACAATTAATTTATCTTCTTCTAGAGAGAAGTTCTTTGTCCTTTGCGATTTTCTCACTCTTGGAACGACTTCATTTTGTACTGGCGCCAATACTATGAGATTGATATGCATAGCATCATCATATAAATCGGTGTCGTTCATAAGCATATCAGTGAAAGAACCGTCAAATTGCGAATTCATCTACAAAAAAAATAAAATTATAATCAATTTAAAGAATGAGCAATTTATAAAGTATACAAATAAATCTATCAATTAAAAAATTTATGATCAATTTAAAGAATGAGCAATTTATAAAGTATACAAATAAATCTATCAATTAAAAAAATTATGATCAATTTAAAGAATGAGCAATTTATAAAGTATACAAATAAATCTATCAATTAAAAAATTTATAATCAATTTAAAGAATGAGCAATTTATAAAGTATACAAATAAATCTATCAATTAAAAATTAATAAAGTATAAACAATTTATAAATTATATTACAAATTATAAATTAAAACAAGAACAGAGGGGCAGATGTAATTAAAAATTACAATGTCTTCCCCTTCCCCTTCCCCTTAATAAAACGATCGTCTTCTTCCCTTCCCCATTCCTTACCAGCTCTTCTTCCCCTTCCCCTTCCCCTTCCCCTTTCTCTTCCTCCCCTTCCTCTGCGCCTCTCTGCAACTTACAACGGCAACAGGGCTATGCGAGCAGTACACCAACGGCAAGGGAAACTAGGGTTTTCGATATCAAAGGCAAGGATTCAGGGAATGAGCAATATCAAATCGATTTAGGCAAGGAGCAGTACACAAATCGATTTAGGCAAGTTTCCTTCCCCTTTTCTCTCTCTGTATTTTTATAGAAATTTGGGTGGAATATAGCCGTTGAGGAACAGCAGCCACCAACGGCTATTTTGCAACCTCTTGATTCTCTCTCCAAAGTTGCCAAATATGCTACCCCAAAACCCTAGATGCAATTTTGCCACCTCTGATGCCACCTCCGTTGGAGTCTGAAATTTTGTCGTTGAGGTGCCATTTTAGCGGTTATGGAGATGACACCCCAGATGGCAACTCCCGTTGGAGTTGCTCTTAGAGCGAAATTTTTTGAATTTGGGGTGGCATATGAGGTATGTCACCCCCTTGGAGTTCGACTCAAGATACCACTCATAATCTCTTTAAGATCTACAAGCTATTTTCATTATTCAATTAAATTCAAATAGTCCAACAGGAATGCATACTAACGAACTCACTTTGGGGCTTTCCCAGAAGCAGCGGTTTCTGGCTTTCTGCAAACCCGAATTAAATACCTTTTTTTTTGGTCATGAAAATAACTTCTATATTAAAACTCCAACTTGCTGTTAAAATACCTCAATATCTTCAATCCTCAATAAAACAGAGTGCACGCACGCGCGCGCGCACACACATGCATTTATAGGATTCTGAACTAACGTTGTTGGGAGACTAAACGACACCGTTACGACAGTGGACCGCCGTTGCTTATGCTGCCTTGAATTCGATGACCGAATTGAGAGCTTGTTTCCAACAAAACAATTGACCAAACCGTTCGATTTGAGACTGAAAGGAATACTTGAATTCTTGCAAGATTGTGAAGCTGAAAGCGAAACAGGTAGTGAGAGCGCATGAGAGGCTATTAGTTTTCGAGAAATCAAATCCTAGTTGATCTGAGATATGAATCAAACCCTAGTCCATTAGTTTTCTACGTATGTTGTATGAAAACTTGTAGCTTTGTTCTGCATAGCTTCTGAGTTTTTTTTCCAGGTTTTATGGAATTGGATGGATAAATTGGAGAAAAATACAGCAGAAAAAAGGGTTGGAAATCCTTCTAGATCGGGTTATTTTGGATTCGACGTAGTTGGATCTTTTTTCGGATTTATGACAACAGATAATTAGTTGTGGGTACCTTTTTTAGAACGAGTAATGCTATGTAACCCAAATTTACATCCCAAATTAATAAAGACCATTGGATCAGTAATTCCCATTTAAAAAAGTTGATAGGACTCACTCATCTAATGGTTCCCGTTCATTTGAGATTCAAATTTAGGTTACAAATTTAGGTTACATAATATTTTTCTTTAGAACGTATTTGACTTTAAGTACCACCTCCAAACTTATACTCCATTAAGTCATCTTTTTCATCAAATAGTTGTCAATAACTACACATTTTAAAACATTTCAAATTCTTTTTGAAATGTATTCCATAATTACCCTTACCATAAATATTGTCTATCATCGTTAGTTTCAATATCTATATAATAAAGTACAATACAATTCAAATATTAAAAGATAAACAAAATAACTTTTACTATTGGCGATTGAGATCTCTTTAAATTTTACTATAAAGTTAATTCGACGACTAATATTAACATCTCAAATTTAATAGGAAAAATAAGTCTCTAAATGTGTGTTTTGACTTTTGAGTGACTTTTTAAAAATGGTTTTATGATTTATTTCTCATAAGTATTTTAAAAAAAAAAATAGTGTTTGAAACCGCCCTACTACCACCTCTACCACCACCGCCCCACCACCATCACCATAACTACCCACATCGCCGCCATCGCCACCAACACTATCGCCATCCTACCACACCCACCACCCAACCACCACCACCACCATCATTGCCCACCACCATCACTAGTACCACCACCCATGTGACGCCCCATAATCCGGGTGTCCATAATTACCCGTTGATCACACATCAACTCGCGGAATACCCGTGTAACTCAATATCACGCCATTATGCTCCATTTATCAGGATCCATAATTTAACAAAATTCAGGCAGAGTCTCCTTTGTACGGGGAGCTCTACCCAAAAATACAACATGTGCAATCATATAACATTGACCACACCAGGTCCATTTATCCATACTCAATTTCCTAGTATCGGATTCTACCATAATCATCATCACTACGTACATTCATTCATAAAAGAATAAATGTCTCAAAAGAGTCTCATATACATGTCTTTTTAATATAAAAGAAGTTTTTGTTTACAAAAATTATACAAGGTCAAAAGTAAACATATACAAGGGACTGCAAGGTCAAAATAAGAGCCACAGACTGACTCTGTCGTCAAAGCGGGCCCATGGCCTCGCCTTCGGTGGACGCCTGAGCGATACCTGAAAAATGTTCTCATAAAGGGTGAGTCAACGCTCAATAGGGTAACTCCTATAGAGAATTCTTCTCAACCTAAATGCATATGAAATGTCACATGCAACAATCATTTCATGCTTTCATTCAAATATGTCTATTATGAACAAATGTCATAAATCATGTCATGCCATGAGATGCAACTCAAGCAAGCAATACCAACACCGAGCCCCATCCCGAGCTCCCACAACACATGCAATGTCATGCGTATATATCCGGGCATTCCAAGCCCCCCTGTCATTGGTGTTATGTACACTCAATGACTAATTAATTCATTTTCTTGTGTCTTTGTGGAGAGATGATTTATGGTATTACACCAATGGGACACCACACCATCAACGGATCTTTAGGACATCCCACCTGCGGCTCCGTTTACGCCGTTACACTTTTTGGGAATTTCACCGCCGGAAAGTGTATAAACCAAGTAAGCGGGTCTTGCACCCGAGAAAGAATCTAGCCCTTCTTGCTATCCCCGACACATTTATCCATTTAATTTCTCGTGCGACTCAGCCGAACTTTGGTACGACTTTCCCGAGCCCACGATCAACCACCTATGTGGTGATTGATGTCATACCATGAACACACTCTCACCCATGTCAATGCCCATGAATGTAGTGCAATACATGCATAATGCAATGCAATGTGCAATTGCCTTTGGTACCACTTATAATGTCCATTATATAATGAATGCAATATAATGACATTTTCAACACAATTCCAAGCATGTTATATAAGATAATCAATTCAACTAACATACTTGTATTCACCTAGGCATTTAAACAAACACCTAGAGGACACATCAATTTACACAAATAGCATGTTTATTACTTCCAACATGACAACATGTGTTATTAATTCTATAAACATAAGCACAAGTCCACCACAATAATCATATGTTAAATAATCATTTAACATACATATTATTTCATAACCACATAACAAGCTAATAATTTTATTAAACTTGATATGCCATTAAAACATCAAGTCATACTAATGTACAATTAACATGCTTTAACCACTAACATTAACTTACACCAAGTTAATCATAATAGGATTTTACTAATTACAAAATTAATTATAAATCCTATATTTGACCCACTAGTTACACTAGTCAAGACCTAACATGTGATATACATCCTTAGCCTGCTCATTTCATATGTCATATTTTAGGTTGAAATTACATCTAAATAGGGGAAACCCTACCTCTTGTAGCATGAGCCCACGTACTATACTCTAAGGAAAGCCCAAATTCAGCTTCTCAAATCTTAGGTCTAAATTCTCGTACTTGATATTTTTGGAGAAAAAATACGATATTTGGTGTAGTTGCGTAACTCTCGTTGCGTAGAACAACTTTAATTATTGGCCCGAAGCGATTAGACGGTTAAATCTTCGTAGATCTGAGAAGGAAAATCAAGAATCTAATTTTTTTTTCCTTTTTCTTTTCTTTTTCTCTCCCTTTGCTCTCTTACTGCCGAAGCTTGCCAGAAATGAGTGGAAGACTAGTCTTCCACTTTATATATTTTTAAATATTTGGCCCACATCGCGTCACACGTTCAATTTTAACGGTTCCAATTTTATTCCAAATCAATTAAATCTCGTCCCGTGTTAAATTTAGTATATTTTTATTGAACTAACTTTAAATTATTTTTCGGGTCCTGTAAATAAAATCTGATCGTAATTATTTTAGTCGCGCGACATCTGATCACTTCGTAATTCGTGAACTATCTCAGAATTTTACAAAAATTTACTGGGTAGCTAGATTTCACGAGACGAATCCAACGGTAATGTCCGTTTCGTCATCTGAATTTTATAAAAATTCACGTTTTTGACCCGTACTTTAACAATTATTTCCTATTTTACCCCTATAATTAGGATTTTTAATAATATTTTTTTTTCGGGTTTTACAACCCAACCACCACCACCCACACCACCACTGCCCCCACCACCACCACCTCCACCTCCACCGCCCCACCATCACCATCCCCACTACCACCACCACCGTTGTCATACCCTAGCTCCAGCTCCATTGCCATCCCACCACTATCACTGCAGCCAACAAACCACCGCCGCCGTCAGCATCACCACCGCCACCACCCTCCGTCGCCACCACCATCACCACTGCCCCACCTCACCCTTTTACCATCGCCACCCACCACTGATTATTACCACTGCCACCATCCACCACTGATTGTTACCACCGCCCACCACCATCGTCATCTTATTTTTATATTTATTACCATTATCACTATCATCCCACACCCACCACCATCATTGTTGCCCACTGTCACCTACTACCACAACTCATCACCACCCGTCGTCGCTCACCATCACCACCAGCTACTGTCACCCACCCCCCACCACACCTACCACCACCACCCACCATCGCCCATCACTACAGCCACCCACTACCACCATCGTCACCGCCCATCACCACCGTCGTTTAACCTCTAAAAATCATCCCTTAAATTGTGTAGTGTATGGATAAAGGGGAGTGTCACTCTCCCTTGGGATAGTGTCAAAAGAAATGGCAAGGAGAAAGGAAAATGAGATGGTGGAAATGTGAAATGTGAATGCACAAAAAATGTGTGTGTGTGTGTACAAAAGTGCTCCCCAAGCGCAAGGAGACTTTCGCGGGTCGTGTTTTACTTGGTGGTATTCCAAGGTCGTTTCCACGGGGAAGGAAGTAAACCAAGGGGAAGGTGATTTTGAGTAAAAGAAAGTGTAAAATCTTTGTGGTTGAAAGTTGTTTGATGAGTGTGTGTTGATGAAAATGAAGTGAGAAACAAATGTTGACAAACCCAAGAGGTTACTCCAATAGGAATGTCATCTCAACTCGAATCCCTCCTCCAATAGAGCATGAATGAACGATTGATTCGTGAGAAGTTGGTGATAAGAATGGTGAGTATCTAAGCATAAATCGTGACTAGGCCTACGGAATATCAAAGACTCACAAATTTATCCACTCTCAACACAGTCAAACCAAACCATCGTACTCTGAGAGGAGGAAAAAAAATGAGTTGAAATGGCACACCCAAGAGGAGGTCTTTCTTGGATTAGCCAACTTAAAATCTAGCTACTCATACTAAGAAAGAAAGACATAATGTAAAGAGACATAATGACGAAATGAAGATTAGAGCTAAACATAAACAAAATGCACAAATATAACTTCCAGATAATTTATACATGTCAATCGCCTTTTGCTAAAGAGTGAATGAGAAACTACTCACTCTTCATTGCTTTGGTAAGTTAGAAAAGTAAGTGATGCTCATCCCTCCAAGTAGAGGCATTACAAGGTAAAAACAAATTACACAAGGAGCCGATCTTCGACAAAGAATGAGTGAATCACGTTCCACCCTTCACGGCTTTGGTAAAGCTCTAGAAAAGTTGAAGAGTTTCACTTCTCTAAGGGAAGAAGGAAGCTCAACAATGGAAGTAAAAGAAAGTCATAATACAAGAAAGTAAAGAAAACAATAACTACTTGGAGGGTTTTTCACAACCAAGATGATACAAGAAAGTAAAGAAAGCAATAACTACTTGGAGGGTTTTCCGCAACCAAGATCATACAAGAAAGTAAAGAAAACAATAACTACTTTGAGGGTTTTCCACTACCAAGATGTGCTCTTTACAAGAAAATGATACAATAGCAAAGATGATCTTTTCAAGACCCAAAGGGTGGGTATTTATAGGCAACCAAAAGATGCTCTTTACAAGCCCCAAGAAGATGCCATTTACAAGCCCAAGAAGATGCCCTTTAATTATACTTTGATCCCCATTTGTTTTGCTTTAATAATTGGCACCATATAGTTTGTAGCTTGATAATTGGCTCCTCAAGTAATTTGTAGCTTTGACACAATTGGCTCCTGAAAATAACAATAATTAATGCATTATCCCTAATTCACATACTAACCCTAATTTGACTTATTTTTGACTTTAACTTTGTTTAACTAACACAATTGTCTTATTAACTTAATTAAATTATGCATTAATTAGGGTTAATCACTCCACCACCACCACTGCTAACTACCATCACCGTCGTCCACCACCACTCACACCCATCACCACTACCACCATCACCCACGACTGTCACTACCACCTTCATCACCCAAAACCCACCACCACTATCACTGTTGCCACCCACGACTGCCACCACCACAGTCGTCGCCACCCACCACAACCATCACCGTCTCTCACCATCATCACTACCGCCCACCACCACTACCACCGCTCACCCCCACTACAATCGGTGTTTAAATTCATTTCTCTATTCTCTATGTTTGTGATTTGATTTTGGGTGTGAATACAAATATGTTTATTGTTGACCATTTTTTTTATTATTTCGTGTCTTCAGGCACGGGGAATAATTAGTCTATATAATAAAGTATAATACAATTCAAATCTCAAAAGATAAATAAAATGACTTTTGTTATTCACGGTTGAGATCGTTTTAAATTTTTACTTTAAAGTTAATCTAACGACTAATATTAACTGATGAGCCCGAAATTAATAGTGTCAAGCCCAATAAATTAATGAGGCCCAAGCTAGCACCAAGAAGGGACCAGCCCAAAGGAGCCCACGTCATCAAGGATCAAGTAAGAGCCTAAGGAGGAGCCTAAGTCATTAAGGAGGAGCCAAGGGAACACCCCAAGGGGTCACCCAAGAGGGCGCCACCCAAGGGGGACACCAAGGGGCGCCGCCCAGGTGATGGTCCTCTGCCTCTCCTTCGCCCTTTTCTCTTTGCCACTCAGACTCAAGTCCAAGCTCAGGATCAAATCCAACCCAACTCAGAGTACACCTCCGACGGAATAGGGACACGAGGGAGAAAATATCGGGATACGCACGGAGATCAAATCCTACCATAACTATACCTACCAAAGTGGTAGAAACCTTCTCCCTCATGTCACCGCCTCACCGCCTTACTAAGCCTATATAATATAAGCTCTCTCCACAAGGAGAGGGATCTTAACATGACCCTTGAGACCTCTACACCTTGAGATCCCTACACACACTACACCTCCCTACACACATCGCTTCTTTCTCCCAAAGCACTGTAATACTCTCGGAGTTACTCTCTCGGTAACATTGTTTATCAATAAAGATCTCCGACCACCGCAGCCGTTCCCGAGAGTGGAGTAGGTCATCCGGACCGAACCACTATAAATCTTTGTGTTGACTCTATATTTACTGTTTTGTCATTGATCTGTCATTGATTGCCTATTTATCGCTCATTAATTACACTTGTTCATATTCTTGACTGTTGATCTTGCACGAAGACCAATTTTTGCATCATCATTAACACCCCAAATTTAATAGGAAAAATAGGCCCCTAAAGGTGTGTTTGGAGTGACTTTTTAAAAGTACTTCTAGGAATTATTTCTCATAAGTACTTTAAAAAAAAAATAGTGTTTGAAATCGCCACACCACTACCTCTACCATCACCACCACCGCCACTGCCACTTCCACCACCTTACCACCACCATCATCACTTTCATTGCCCCACCACCACCATAACCACTACCACCACCCGCCCACCACCACCCCACCATCATCACTACCACCACCACCACCACTTCCACAGTCTCATCACCACCATATCCACCACTATCGCTGTCGCACCTTACCACCATTGCTATTATCCCACCATCACCCCTACCACCCCCACTGCCCCACCACCACCCCCATGACCATCACAACTACCCCACCATCGCCACTGCCCCACCTTCACCCCCACCCCACCCTCACTGCCACACCGTCATCATCACCACCATCGTCACCCATCACCGATTGCTACCATCGTCGTCCATGGCCACCACCCACCACCACTACCATCGATTCTTATATTTATTACCATTACCACCATCATCTCACTACCACCGTCGCCCATCGTCAGTACCCACCACCACCCATCGTCGCCCACCGTCGCCATCAGCTACTGTCACCTACCTCACCACACCTACGCCCACCACTGCAGCCACCCACCGTCACCTACCCCCACCACACTTACCACCGCTGTCATTCGCCACCACTCATCACACTATCGCCTAGAAGTACCCATCGTCGCCCACCACCACCATCATCACCACCACCACCGTCATCGTCCCACCACCACCACTGCCAACCACCATCACCGTCATCCACCACCACCCACACCCACCACCACCACCGTTGCCACCCATAGTTACCACTACCATCATCGTCACTCAAAACCCACCACCACCATTGCCACTCACGGCTGCTACCACCACCACGGTAATCGCCTTACCCACCATAACCATCACAACTGTCGCCCACCACCACTACCACCGCTCACCCCCACTACAATTGGTGCTTAAGTTTCTTTATATCTTTTCTATGTTTGCGATTTAATTTTGGGTGTGAATACAAATATATTGACAATTTTTTTTTTATTTCATGCCTTCAGGCACGGGGAATAACTAGTCTATATAATAAAGTACAATACAATTCAAATCCCAAAAGATAAACAAAATAACTTTTATTTTTCGCGGTCCAGATCGTTTTAAATTTTATTTTAAAATTAATATGACGGCTAATATTAACTCCTCAAATTTAATAGGGATAATAGACTCCCTAAAGGTGTGTTTAGGGCAGTGTTTTAAAATCCGGTTCAGCCCGACGAGTTGACCCGGTGAACCAGTGAATCGGACTCCAAACCGGGCTGGTTACTTAATTAGAGGTTAAGCATGGAAACCGTTAATGACCCACTGAACCGGCCGATTTTTAACGAAACCGTTCAAACCGGACGGGTTATGCCAAACCGGGTGAGTACTTTAAAATGATATAAAAACCAAACTTTGGGCATTTTTGCCTTAATTGCTTTGCCTCTTCTGAAACAAAGATAGTCGAACTCTCTCGAACCCTTGGCTCCTCGACGAAGAATACCCAGCCAACTTCTCTCTTTCTCTCTCTCTCTCTCCCTGCCTTGCAAGCTTGTGATCAGCGATCGTGGTAGCTTGGTAGGTAGGAACAATGAACATACGAATGCAGGAAAAGCGAAGAAACTGCGACCTGCTGTGATTCTTCACCTCCTTCATTGACTAATTGGCTTCTCACTTAGTTGAGTCTACACATTTCCTCCACTTAACACTCCAACAGGTACATCTCTCTCTCTCTCTTTCTCTCTGCTTGTCTGATGTTTCAGATTTGTTGTGTATAATTTTTGGGTCAATTTGAATATTGATTATAACATTTTCAATTTCAGATTTTTGGCCTATTTTGATATAACCGTCACCACACTTACATTTTCAAGTTTTTTTTTTTGGGTAAGTCTTATACTTTCAAGCTACAAACACTAAAATTGAGAAACTTTAGTGGCCCTCCAGATTTAAGATAATGATTCAAATAAACAAGAATTGAGCTTAAAATTAGATTCAACATACATTTCAAAACATGTTTTGTACTGATCCATTGAGAAATGAACCACTGTTGGATTGTGTTAGATAATAAGCAATGTTTATATCTATTATTAAGAAATGTTTTGTACAATGTTTCCTAAATTTTGAAAGTTGGTTGGCAGATTAATTGTGTTAGATTAATCTACATGCTAACAAGAAATTCTAATTGGACTTGATATGTTACCTAATCTGCAATAAACCTAGGGCACTGTTGTCATAGATGTATTTTTCTCTACTTAAAATTTACAAGTTATATTGAAAATTGAATGCATTGGATACATATTTGACGATTTTAGATTTTTTGTTTGATGTAATATACATTAACCACGTTATTTTTATAATTAGTACAATTTTTTAGCCTATTTATTATCTTTAATATTTATTTTTTTATTATATTACTGGTCCAACCAGTGACTCATTGACCCAGTCTCTTTCCGGGGTTTATGTCTGGGTCAGGTTTTAAAACTATGGTTTGGGGTGATTTTTCAAAAATGTTTCTAATAAGCACTTAAAAAAAAATAGTGTTTGGAATGGTCCTACCACCACCACCCCCACTGTCCCACCACTACCACCCACACTGCACCACTACCACCACTACACCACCACCACTATTGTCACCGCTGCCCCACCACCACCACCTTCACCGTCGCTGCCACCACCACCGTCGCCCCACCACCACCACTACCCCACCATTACCACCATCACTGTTACCGCCACCTTACCACCACTGTCTACGCCCAACTCCTAACATCATCACCACTACTACCACCGCCTTTACCCAACTCCTACCACCATCACCACTACTGCCACCGTCGCCACTCTACCACCACATTTGCCACAACCACCATCGTTGCCACCGCCCCACCGCTGCCATCACTAATACCACCACCATCTATGCCATAACCATCATCACCACCATCACTGTCACCACTACTGCCACCCCACCATCATCACCAATACCACCACTATCGTTGTCACCACACCACCATCTCTACCATAACCACCACCACCACCGTCATCGCCACCATCTATCACTCACCACCACCAATTGCTACCACTGTCGTCCACCGCCACCACCCACCACCATCATCTCATTCTTATATTTATTACCACTACCACCATTATCCCACCACCACCGTCCCCCACAATCACCACCCACTACCATAACCCACCACCACCCATTGCCCCATTGCCATCCACCACCGTCGTCGCCCCACCACCACCGTCGCCCACTGTCACCACCCACCGCCACCCACTACCATAACTCACCACCACCGTCGTAGCCCCATCACTGTCACTGCCCCACCACCATCATCGTCGCCCACCGCCATCACTATTGCCAACCATAACTGCCACCACCACCACGGTTGTCGCCACCCACCACAACCATCACTGTCTCTCACCACCACCACTGTCGCCCACCACCACTACGATCGCTCACTCCCACTACAATCGGTGTTTAAATTATTTTCTCTCTCCTCTATCTTTGTAATTTGATTTTGGATGTGAATACAAATATGTTTATTGTTGACCATTTTTATTACTTCGTTCCTTCAGGCACGAGAAATAACTAATTTTCAAATATAACAACTCCTAACTTGAAAATTGTGCTAACATTAAAATTATTTTTCTATCACACACATATATATATATATATATATATATATATATATATATAACATCAAACAGTAACATGCTCAATAAAAACTTAATTAAAAAGTAAATCATTGTAATAGAGTGACACCCAAAGTATTGAATGAAAATAGAGATACAATCTGTTTATTTTTTTTAGACACTATTACAATAAAAATAAAATAATGAAATTTGAAATTTTGAACCCATAATCTTAAAATTTAAGAGTGAAACAGTGACCACTAAGCTAATGGTAAACCTCCGTGTAGTTGACCTATACCCATCTGCAGTTGTTTTTGGAACACATTTTCTATGTGGTTGGTGGTCCACAGACAACTTCAAGCTAACAACTTCAAAAAGTAAACACCTGTTTGGATTCGGTCCAAAAACAGAAGCCAGAAAGTAAAACCGTAAGATAAAGCAGGGCTGTCATACATGGTCTGTCGCGTTTCACACTGTACATTACATATTGGTAAGTTTCAATTGCTCGTTACGTCACAGCCGGTTATTATATCAATTCCCCTTTTTCTCCTCCTACGACGTTTGAAATTCAAAACTTTTTCGTTCCCACACCCCCTACGCTCATCATAAAAACCCTCAAGCTCTCGTCAACGGTCGAATTCTTCAAACGGCTACTTCTCTAGCTTTCATCTCATCTCTCATCGTACTCCTTCCAACACCCTGTGATCTCTAAAACATCTTTCTCAGTCATCAAAATCTTTCATCTTCGTTTTCAACTTATCTGGTAAATTCACTTATTTCTGGACGCAATTTTGAGATTCAGGTTTGTCTTCTGATCTCGATTAAATTTCTGTTGATTTTTTTCCCTTCTTAAAATTAGGTTTCTTAATTAAGTTTATCTAGATTGTTTGAATTTGCAGAGAATGGCAATGGTAAATTGCTTCATTTGTATTTTATTATTCATCTGTCTTCTTAACAATGGTAGAAGTAAGATTTCGGGTGTTGTTTTCTGCATATTTTGATCTGGGTCTGTAACTTTCGAAACTTTAATCTCGGATCAGAAGCTGTTAGAAGGGTACCTAGGGTTTTCTTACAATACCAAGTGATTTGAGAAATGGAGAAGTGAAACTGACCTCAATTGAAAATTCGGGCAATTGTCTTATTTAGAACTAAACAAAAGAAAATATTACAAAATCAGCAGTGTATGTTATGATTTTAGTTGTCCAGGGAGAGAGGAATATCATTTGGGTGTGGGATATGAAAATTTCAGTTGATTATACTCTTACCATTTGCATGGACCAATTTCGCTTCAATTCAAGATGACCCGTAATATTTTGTTTTTACAGAAAGGTAATTTCAGCATGTCTAATCTCCAAAATGATCCGCTTCTGCAAGTGGAAACAACATGTGGATCTCTTTTATATGAACTCCAGGTTTTTCTCGAACCTTTTGTGTCGTATGGGTTATTGAATTTTAGGTGATTACAGTTACATCTTGTTTACCCCATTTTACATGTTACTTAAATTTATCGTGTTTCTGAATCAGATTATCTGGGATGAAGTTGGCGAGTCAGATGCTGAAAGGGACAAAATGCTGCTTGAGCTTGAGCAAGAATGTCTAGAGGTATACAGAAGAAGGGTAGATCAAGCAAACAGATGTAGAGCTCAGATAAGGCAGGCAATTGCTGAAGCTGAAGCAGAGCTTGCAGCCATTTGTTCTGCAATGGGAGAGAGACCAGTACATATTAGGCAGGTCAGTATCTGATACTCTGGCTGAAACAAGTTCTTTTGACTTTTCTATTTGTTTAAGCTATGGTTCATAACTCAGATTTGGTTTGCAATTCAAATGCCAAATACAATCAATCAATTCCCTTATTTAAGTTTTTTTTTTGGTAAAGGGTGAAGCATTCTGACACAATAATTAATGTTGGAAATGCTATAGGTTGTTACAATAATGAGAGTAAGGTGGGATTGATAGAATGAAATTCAAATGGCTGCCCTGGTCTGATTATTGGTCGTTTAGCAGTTAGTAAGACTAAACTCATGCTTACGAAGATTCAAGTTAGAGCTAAATTTTGAAACAATAATTAATGTTGGAATTGCTATAGGTTATTACAATAATGAGAGTAAGGTGGGATTGATAGAATGAAATCCAAGTGGCTTGCCCTGGTCTGATTATTGGTCGTTTAGCAGTTAGTAAGACTAAACTCATCCTTACGAAGATTTAAGTTAGGGCTAAATTTTGTCGCTTTCCTAAATCTGGGAGTTATTTGAATTCACACCCTCAATGAAGAGAGCTTTAAACTGCTTCTTTTCATTCAGTCTGATCAAAATCCTGGGAGCTTGAAGGCAGAACTTAAAACCATACTCCCTCAACTAGAGGAGATGCGGAAGAGGAAATGTGACAGAAGGAATCAATTCCTCGAAGTTTTTGAACAAATACAGAGGATAAGAAGTGAGATTTATATATCCACAGAATATACTCCTTCCAACACAGCTGTGGATGAAACTGATTTGTCCTTAAGAAAGCTTGAAGAATTGCACAGAGAGCTGCATTCACTTCAAAAGGAAAAGGTATACAAATGTCTTGCACCGGTATCATGTACTCTCATGTTCTCGTCTTTAAAGATTCTTCACTGACTTGCCTTTTTGTAATGTTTCCTTGTGTGCAGAGTGATCGCCTGAAGCAGGTTTTGGAACACATGAATACTTTGAACTCACTATGCTTGGTGCTTGGTATGGATTTCAAGCAAACAGTTAATGTGGTTCATCCCAGTTTAGGCGAGTCTGAAGGAACAAAGAACATAAGTAATGATACTATTGAGCAGTTAGCAGCTGCAATACAAAAACTGCGGGAGGTCAAACTACAGAGGATGCAGCGGGTAAATAATGGTTTAATAATTAGTTTCCCATTAGTCTGAAACATTTTCTTTCAATTCTACAGAATTCCTTAACGTTTTAAACTGAACAGCTTCAAGATCTTGCAACTTCAATGTTGGAGCTATGGAATTTGATGGATACACCAGTTGCAGAGCAGCAGATGTTCCAGAATGTTACTTGTAACATAGCTGCTTCAGAACATGAGATCACAGAGCCCAACATGCTTTCTGTCGACTTCATTAATTATGTGAGTTGTAGAGCTTTTGAGAATAGGCATTTCCTCTTATGAGTGGAAAGACTTGCTTTCAGAGTAAAAATGGAAAACAATTATGTAGGTGGAGGCAGAGGTGTCTCGGTTGGAAGAGCTGAAAGCAAGCAAAATGATAGAGCTGGTCTTGAAAAAGAGGTCAGAGCTGGAGGAGATTTGTAGGAAGACACATATGATTCCAGAATCAGAGAGTGCAATGGAAATTGCTATTGAAGCTATTGAATCTGGTACTGAAATAGTATGAAATAAGACTATTATAGACGAGTATTTCAATCTTTCTATGTGCATCGAATTTTATGTGTCTTATCTCTTTTTGCTTTGGCAAAGGTGCTGTGGACCCCGCCAGTGTGCTCGAACAAATTGAGCTTCAAATAGCAAAAGTTAAAGAGGAAGCGTTTAGTAGGAAAGAAATACTTGAAAAGGTTGAGAAGTGGATGTCTTCATGCGAAGAAGAATGCTGGCTTGAGGAGTATAACAGGGTTGGCTGTTTTCTCGTCTTAGCACTTATTATATGTCTGTTTTACATTAATTTCCTTGCTTAGATGTCAATTTTGGTGTTTTTTTAGGATGAAAACAGATATAATGCAGGAAGAGGTGCCCATCTTATACTGAAGCGTGCTGAGAAAGCTCGTGCTATGGTTAATAAACTTCCAGGTACAGAATGCATCATGTGAGCAAGCAGTCTCTGATTTGCCGAAAGCCTCAATCAAAGATATAAACAGAACAAAGACCTTGGATATCAATTATGATGTCATATCCATGGATGGTGATTTTAAAGATATTAAAATTTTGATTGCATGTTAATGTTACATTTCCTTCTCTGTGTCATGTTGGGACAGCATTGGTGGAGGCATTGGCTTCCAGAACCACAGCATGGGAAGAAGAGAGAGGCATTGAGTTCACTTATGATGGCGTAAGTGCTTCCCTATTACGTTAGTATTGAGTGCTTCCTTATTAGCTCCAATGATTCAAATTGGTTCCACCTTTTCGTATCTTTTGGGACAACCTCTTTGAACTGTCATCTCTTTATCTGTTGTTGTCCAGATTCGTCTTCTTTCCATGCTTGAAGAGTATACTATTTTAAGGCAAGAAAAGGAGGAAGAACGCAAAAGGCAGAGGGTATGCACATTGTGTACCTCATCGATGCTTTCTTATGGAATACATAGTAATGGTCTGTGCACTAACTTATATTTCGATATTTCAGGACCAGAAGAAACTTCAGGGACAGATAATAGCAGAACAGGAGGCTCTTTTTGGGTCTAAACCGAGCCCTATGAAGAATCAGAGTGGGAAAAAAGGTTCTAGGTTGTCCTGTGGTGGTGCAAGCAACAGAAGGCTTTCTTTAGGAGGACCAATGGTACAAACTCCTAAACCTGATATTCTTCCCTCCACAAAGGCTACTCCCAATGCACGTCATGCTAGGAAAAATGATCGTCTTCACCAAAATGACCAACTAAACCATCCCAGGGATGATGGAGTTGCAGCTTTATCAGCTGGTAATTTTCTTCGAATGATTGTCATACTACATTCATTTTTTGCCCCGTTTGTTTAGTTTTTTTTTTTTTTTTTTTTTTTTGGGGGGGGGGGGGGGGGGGGGGGGGTGCTGTTCTCCAAGCCATTTGTAAATGTGCCGCTTTCTTTTTCAGTTAGAGACAATGAAGAGTTTAGAAGCACCTTTTCAGCACAAGCTTATAAATAACCATGAAAAATCTACTCATCATTTTTTTTGCCTTATGCGGGTCCTTTTTAATTGAACTGCAGCACCTTTTGAGAGAGAATTTGCTATTAGAATGTGACACAATCTAAATATTTCCTCCAAGACTTGTGTAATAAGATAGGTTTTAATTTATGTTGTGATTTCAAGTATATGACACGATTAACTTGAATTCCAGATGTATATTGTTTCAATGCATTGCTCATCCCAATCCTTTTTGGTTCTTACTTTAACTCCTTTGGTTTAGGAAGGAGAGGTTTGGACATTGCTGGTCTCCCTGCAAAAAAACACTCTTTCAATGCAGTTAATGCACGTGAAGTAGAGTCAGCCATGATGCGCAAGCCCTTCTCGCCCATTTCCTCCACAGATTCATCAAAGTCCAACGCAGCAACCATATTGGAAGACCTGAACAGAAAACATGAGATGTTGCAGAAAACACTTACCAATATCACTACACCACTAACTACTCCTTCCAAGGTAAGTTCTGCTGCGGATGAAGAAAACAGGACTCCTAAAACAATGGCAATTCCTCTGCCCTCTACACCCTCAACAGTATCAGTTGCAATGCAGACGGCCATGACTCCTGCTGCTCCTCCTGTCCTTTATGGTGCTCATCCAGTTGAAGAGATTGATGAAGAGATTGAGTACTCATTTGAGGAAAGAAGAGCTGGTTTTGTGCTTCCTAAAACCCATCTAAAGACCATGTTACAAGTTTGAAACCTCGAAACCTATAATGATTTTTACGCTTTGCCTTTTGTATTCTTTTAGATATTGGGATTTGTGATTGACAACTGATAAGTCAATTCTATTGGCTTCTTAATGTGTACATAGTCTACGAGTATTGAACGTGGGCTAGGATGTTAAAATTGTTCTTTCCAATCAACATGGGCTTCTGTTTTAAGTTCGAGTTCATTTATCAGTATGTGTGAAAAATCTTGATCTGGTTGTATGCACAGTGTATGCTAGTGTCACTTAAACCAAACGGAACTAGACAGTGTTACCTCTGAAAATGCCAGTTCAAGTTCTTCTTGGTCCAGTTGGCAACTTGTGTTACCTGTAACAAAGAGAACTTGTGTTAAGTTCTCTTTTGTCAAGTTCTCTCTAAACAGCTTTTTTTGGATTCCATTTGGCTCATTTGTATTGAGTGTGAAAAATTCTCAAGGAGGTACAACAAAATGGGAGGATAGACCAACTAAAACAGGACTTTACAAGACCACCAAGTGACTTGTCAAAATGCAGCCAAAAACTCCGAGATTCGGAATTATTTCATTTCTAAATTGGCCAAAACTCGGAATGGATCGTTTAAAGTTTGGGTAAGTTTTGGTCCAATTTATTTTATTTATATTATTTTTACAACATTTTGAACCGGAAAATTTTGGCCCAGTAGTTTTTTTTTGGTCCAGTTAGGGTTTAGGGTTTGGCACAAGCTGCATTCCTCTGCGAAATACTAGGGTTTTTTTTTCCCACAAAATTTTTCAGCAGTGGCAAAACAGTAAATTTCGGAAAAATAAAAGGGCATCTAAAAATTTCAATGGTCAACTTTAATTTACCTAGAAAGACAAAGAACAGGTCAGAGATTGGAAAATTGGCATGGCTCCAACGTTAACTTTACAGCTTTAAATAAACTAAACTGCAATTTAAAAATAAAAGGAATTTTCTTTTTTCCAAATTTTCTCATTTTTATATTCAAATTCACTTAACTTTGCCATTTGTTTAAGTCCCAATTAATTTTTTTAATTTTCCAAGACGGACTTCAAACCATTTTGTTAACCAAAATTAAGACTTTGAATTTTGCAGTTTAAATATTAATTATTTACTAAATTCACAATATTTAATTAAATTCTATTTAATTTTTTTCCTATTTTTTCATGCTTTATTTTTCTTGTCTCCTGCTTTTCTGCAACACCCTAATTTCTCAATTCTTGTAGAAATTCTGAAACAAGAGAGAATTCAGATTTTTTTTTCATTTTCCAGAAACAGGGTATTACCATTGAAGCTCTGTGAATGCTTTTGCAATGGTAGAGATCAAGCCCTAGTTCAGTATCTATTATAAGTGAGTAACTTTTACGGCAGAAGTTGCTGTGCTGAGGTTTTGATTTCTGGGTTTGTTGAGTTTGAAGTGGGTTCATGTGATTTTTCTTGCGTTTCATTTGTGTATTTGTATTTTTCAAGAAATCTGATTTTTTTTTTTCCGAAATATTGTGTTGAAAGGTAATTATTTTGAGAGTTTTAAGTTCAAAAGGTGTGGGTTTTTTCATTCTCAGGTCTTAGATTTATAGTGTTTTTAGGGTTTTGGGTTTTTGTTTGTTGGTCTATGAATGGAGGGAAATTTAGGTATCAACAGTTTTGGAGTTACAGTTAAGGGTGATGAAGCTCCAGAGAGCTTCAGGGTGGCTGCAATGGGTGAAAATCTTGGTCAATTTGGCGGATCAACGGTTGCACCGACTCCGGCGCCACCGGTAAGCGCAGCGGCGCCAGTACCGGGCAGGGAGGTGAAGAAAAAAAGGGGAAGGCCAAAGAAGTACGGACCAGATGGGTCACCCAACATAGCATTGTCACCCATGCCGATTTCGGCTTCGATTCCACTTACCGGTGATTTCTCAGCCTGGAAACACGGTCGGCCAATTGAGTCATTCAAGAAGAAACACAAATTGGAGGTTGTAAGTCCAGGTAATGATTGATTTCTGATCCTATCTATAAAAGGGCGTCCCGAGTACATGAGAAGGTGTGGAAAGGGTTAGTTGGACTCAGCCTTATCGAGAAACTGTTTCTGGGATCCTTATGTATACATTTTGAATTGCTCTTAATTTTCGTTTTATTAACTGTTTCATTGAGATCATGATATGTTACCCTAATTAGAGTGTGGTGGTACCAAATTTGAGTGAGGTTCTGATTTGATTATTTATGGAATTTTTTTTTTGTTTGATAGAACATTATTTATGGAATAAACCTTTCAGACATGTTTGAAAACTAGATCTACTGGTCTGGTTTTGGTTGTCCCGGGTCACCCGTTGCGTCTTTTTTGGGATACTATGGTTAAATTTGCATGTTATATTAGATGTATTTAGTGTGAAACTGGGACCCTTGTTGTCCCAGATACCCTTCTAAATCTGGAGTTTTTGGTAGTCAAAGTTACTGCTTAAAATGGGGGAATTTTATCATAATGCTATAGAGAAAGGGAATCTTTCTCTTGGATCTAAAGTTTCTCACCTTCTGTGCAAGAGAAATAGCAAAGATGCACAGGGCTTATCGCGAGTCAGATTTGTTGTAAGAACCAGTTCCTTTTATTTGGTGATGTTTTAGAAACTGTTGTGATCGGATAAGAACTATCCTTACTCAATAATTGTGATAATAATAGAGAACTTGAGAGAATAATGATGAGGAAATGATGTAACAAGTGTGGATCTGGTAGAATATTCCGCTACAGTGAACGGATAGAATTGATGCTAAGTTTGAATAGCTGTTTTATTCAGTGGCATTTTTTTATATATATAAAGTCATTATTTTCCTATGTGTGGTATAAAAGACACACTAGTAAACCCTGAACAAGCTAGTATAGTGCTTCAAAAGATCTAATACTAAATGGAACACATTGTCCCTCTTTTAACTGCATTTTTTAAGAAAGGCGAGGCAGTAGAAGCATTGGAAGATTATAAAATATTTTTAGTTTTGAGTGTGAACATAAACATTGGCTCAACCATTTAAACGCCTCTATGCTTGTGCTGTTGTTTGAGTTAGTTACCACTAGTCAAAATTTGTGGGTTTGTGTCATGAGAATGTTGTTGATATCCTTTTAGGATTTAAATGTCTTTTCTGTCAAAGTTTTAAATTTGTTTCAGCAACTCATTAAACAAATTATTTTGTAGGTGAACGGGTAGCATACTCTATTGGTGCAAATTTCACGCCCCATGTGATCACTGTTAACGCTGGCGAGGTACTTCTACATGTCAGAGAAAATCAATATTTTTTTTAAATCTCATCATTATCAGACCCTTATCACATATGTTGAGATGTAAATATCTAAAAATATTCTGTTCTGTTTTTTTTTTGAAATTTTTTGTAACTCCAAATGCTGCCCTGTATCAACTGAATCTTTCGCTAGATGAGAAATTTGCTCAATAAATAAAAAGTTCAACGGTTTGCTTCTTTATGGTATAGGTTAATGTGTTCTAGTATAGGAAACCATCCACATGGGTATAGAGGCGCTACATTGAAATATTGACTTGGGGCACAAGTAAACTGTCTCGATGCTTTCTTAGAAGTAGAAATATAATGCAGCTTTGAGAAAATACAATACTCTGATGTTGAGGAATTGAGAAACAGAGATATAATGTAGCTTTGAGAAAAATTGCTACCTATAGAAAGAAGATATCAAGATGTCATCTGTTCTGGTGTCCATAGGGATAAAACTTACGATTAGTTATGATTTGTCTGGATAGTTTTTCTTAGAGCTAATGCTCACAAATGTAACTGATAATAAAAGGGCTCAATTATAATTTCTCAAGCATAAGCATATATGTATACACCAATACATTGCAAACTGAATCCACCCTCCAGTACCCATGAATAACAAGACCAAATTGGGCAAGTTGGTGATGGCCATTTTTAGAACATTGTACATGTGTGATCATGGTAAACTGTGTGTAAGGTTAAATGCTGTTCCCTGCTGGCTACCTTGTCTTTATCTCATGATTTGTGTTTGTCCTTAGGGATAAACTCAATCCACTTTTTCTTAATGTTTCTGTTGTAGTATTTTAATGGTTTCTGTTTGTGTCTTTATCAGGATGTTTCAATGAAAATCATGGCATTTTCTCAACAAGGGTCCAGAGCTATTTGTGTTCTTTCAGCAAATGGTGCGATTTCAAATGTTACACTTCGTCAGCCTAATTCTTCTGGGGGTACTTTGACATATGAGGTGCGAACCTTTTCTTTTTTTTTTACTTCCATTCAATGTGCATCAGGGAGCTCAGTTATGTGCAGCATAGTGCCATGTTGTACCTATATTTAGTACTGTAAGGTCCTTAAATTCACGGTGCAGACATGTTCTCTGGTATATGACTGAGGGTACTTGAAGATCATCTGAGGTGAGGAGTTCAAAGAAGTCTCCACGAAGGGCTGTTGTTCATTTCTCTTCTTCTCATTATGTCTCTGAGGAACATATTTTTTGGAAGGTCATCGACTACACTAGAAAATATCAAGGAAACTAGTCAATATATAAATTTTTTTTTTTTGCAAGGCCTGTGTTTATTTGTGCCTCGTATATGCCTTATGGCTAGAAATTTTTACTTTGTGATTAAAAACTGATAAGTCATTAAATTGTTAATATGCAATTTCAATTGCTAATCCTTTGTACCCATTACATCAAAACCATGCCAGCAATTTTACTGACCATATATTTGTATGTTGATCTTCTCTCTTGATATTTATAATGTGTTGGCTGGCAAGTCCTCCTAACATTTTTGCTTGATTGTTGTTGTGGTTGGTTTGACAATTCCAATGGGAAATGTCATTGTCAGCTTGTATTGTTATGCTTTTTTCCCATAAGCAATAATCTTTATAATTGACCTGATTTGAAGTGTAATCTATTACATTAGCCCATGATTTTCAGATTCAACACACATGAGGCCCACCTTTTTTTTGAAGAGTTTCCTGTATTGGAGATGGTTCTGCCTCAGACTTGTGATTGTTTGTCTTTTTGCAGGGTCGTTTTGAGATACTTTCTTTAACGGGATCATATATGCCAACTGATAATGGTGGAACAAAAAGCAGATCTGGTGGGATGAGTGTCTCTTTGGCCGGCCCGGATGGCCGTGTTTTTGGGGGAGGACTTGCTGGCCTTCTAGTAGCTGCTGGTCCTGTTCAGGTTAGAATTTCTTCAAGCAAAAGAGAATGAAAAATAAAATAACGTTCACTAATCCATGGAGTAATCTAATACTACAAATTATCGGCGTTAATCTGTGGAACCAAGATGACGAGAGAGAGAGAGACTATTTTAGGTTAGTTTAAGATATTTTAGGTAGTCCATCACTTGTACTTGACCATGTTTATGCGTCTGCTATTCGAGTCCAGATGGCCATACTTTGCAGTTCTTCTTGTTAACTCCTTGATTGCACCAGGTTGTGCTTGGCAGCTTTCTTCCTGGTCACCAGCAGGAACAGAAGCCTAAGAAGCAGAGATTTGAGCACACAGCAGCTTTCACACTTACCCCTGCTAATCGTCTATCTGAAGGAGGATCTGAGGGTGCGTATAGTGGACCAAAGCCAACTTTCACTACTTCCTCGTTCTTCCATGAAGACAACCCAGCTTCATTGAATTCCATGAATGGTTCAAAGATTTCTGCTTCTGAAAACAACGTATCTTTGTCTGGAGGAGAACCTAAAGACCCCAGCCAGTGAGGTTTCTTGCTGATGCATATGCTCTGTATGATTTGTTGTACCTTAGCAGTTTCTAGCAGACTTGTGCCTTTTAGTCACACTCCCCTTTGTCTGACCCATATATGTAGTCATTGACTGCTTATTATGATAGGACCACATAGGTGTTTTAACTTTGAGCCTGTTTAACCCAGATTACTCGTCTTTCTGGATACTAGGTTAGGACTTACACTTCAGTTGGTAGGCTTATTCTGCAGTTGTTGTGTCATCATATGTTATCTGGTCTTGTCTCATTTGTTGATGTATGAAACTGGGGTTGTCATTCTCAGAAGACTGACTGACCTTGTATTTTAAAGATTTGAGTTTTATGCCCATGTTATTTGTTCATGGATGAGTTGTGATTTAAATGAATGCTAATATACAACTTGAGTTTGTGCTTGCATTAATGGTGGCATGGAACTATATTGTGGCCTAGAAGGCCATGGCCCTCTGGGTTTTTGAAAACCCATTGTCCACTCACTGTTGAAGAATAACTTCTCCCCTTCTCAATGGAGTGGCCCTTTCCCCAAAAAAATTTTGGACCCCAGTACAAGCTGGCTCAGTTCCCGGGTGTGTGTGTGTCTCTCTCTCTTTCTTATGGGGTTAATGTTGGTTTCTCTAATTGTAATTTTTGATTCTTATAGGGATTAGTTGAGGGGCGTGTAAATTGACCCGAACACTCCTGACTGTTGAACAAAAAAAAAAAAAAAAAAGGAAACCTCAGCTTGATTTGGACTAAATGGCCTCTCTAACGGCAGTTGAGAGTTTGGAATGTAGGCCTGTGAGTATACGTAGAAGAGAGATGTATATTTCTTCTATCTCTGCCACAACCAAAAAAGAAAGAAAAGCCCTCTTGTGCAAGTGGATAAAACCTTTTTAAAATTGATTCTAACTATGATTTGCCATTATCTTATAAAATGTGTTGGATTTTTTAAAAAAGTACCTCAACTTGTGGAGACCTGTATAAATAATAAGTTAATTGGAAAAATATTTTTAAATATTCGTAATTCGAACTCATGATGCGTAGGTGTGTCAGGGCCGGAAATTACATAAATAATCATTCCGTATACAGGGTAAGAATGAGTATGGACTACAATAGTAGGATGAGAAAGAACATTATTCACACTCAAAGATATCTTCTCAATTTTTCTTTTTCCCAGCCTCTGTTAATTTTTTTAATGAACTCCTCAACTCTCTTCCTCAGCTCATCATCTTCAGAATTGTCATTCCCTTCATCACCACTATTGACTATTACTACGTCGATGTATGACTTTTCACTTCTGTCTCTGTCTATCGACATATTTTTCTTTGTAACCGAACAATTAACATCTGGTGTTCTCATGTCATTCTCGTTTGTATTGGCAACCATTAGAGGAGGAATAGCCACAATCTCCTCATCCTCTAACTGTGCAACCGAACAATTAACATCTGATGTTATCGTGTCATTCTCGTTTGTATTGGAAACCATTGGAGGAGGAATAGCAATCTCCTCATCATCCAACTGTGAGTCGGGTTTGGAGCTACCGATGAGCAGAATGACTATGATCAAATTGCAGAAACAAAAGGGGAAGAGAGAATTGGAAGCAGCCAGAGTGATCAACTCAAATGTGGAACTAAACATGATTTTCCAAAGTTGAAACAGGAGGAAAAAATCCAATGAACAAGGTCCAGGAACTGTAAAGGCTGAGAGGAACAGATAGGTGTTGTTTCAGCTGAATGGGAGAGGTTTAGGCTTTTTAAAGGCTTGTTTGATGAAAACAAGTGTGAAGAGGAAGCTTTTTCGGCACAATTTAAGGACTAGTTTATGAGGTGTGATCTGAAAGCTAACGTGGGTTGACATATATTATATGCTTTAATTTAGTCATTTCCATGTACCAACTGAAATGTGGGGCTTCACTTCCATTATTTAAACAAAGTCATTTTAACAACCAAAGAACCTCACATGGCTAAGACTGATAATGGAGTCGAGACCCGAACCCAAAATGAGTTAAACCCGAGTAGCTTAATTATTTTATATATAAACGAGTCAAACTTTGAGAGCTCGAGCTGAGTCTTTTAAGCTTGTTTTTTTAAACGAGTCTAAAAAATTGTTCAATCTCGATTCATTTAGAAAATAAAACAAACTCAAAATGAACCGAATCTGAGTAGGTCGACTCGATTATCAGCCCTACAGATGGCAACTCAGTTTCTACTGCCCTCCAATTTCATCACAAATGAAAATTATAAATTAATATATACATGAAGCTTGATCTCTAGGTCTTCATTTTATTTCATTCTCTTCTCCCTGGATTTTCTCATATCAAAATTCATAAATACCAAGGTTGTTTGCTAGTATAATGAACTGGGTGAATCTATATACCAGTCCTAAACAAATAAGAATTAACATTCTTAATCTAGTTGGTGAAACACGAAAAAAATAAAAAGTCAAACCTTAACAACTCAACAAAATATCACTTCCATAATTTCAAACAGATAAATTCCAACCTAAGTTTCATTTCACTGAGAAATCAACAAGGTACCTCTTCTACTAGGTAGCAAGTAACAAGAATTAAAAAGCCATGTTCTGCAAACATAATAATAAATAGAAGAATGGCTAGGCATACTCAGCATCATGGGTGTCTCATACACCAAAACATTAACTCAGTTCAAGGTCAACACCATTAGGATGAAATATCAGAAGTTTTAAGTTTACATAGTTTAAATTTCAAGGGAAAAAACCTTAACAGGCTACAGCAGACCAACCATAACAGAATATAAGATCCTAAGGTAGTACTGTATCTGCTGCTACTGAAATTAAATGAGCCTCGAGACAACAATCAAACAAAAGTGTATCACCTCTTCCTCTTCTTTTTTCCAGAGAAATCATTATTGTTGAATCCTCTTAAATCATTTGTAGTCTCAGCTGTGTTCTGCTTTTTTAAACCTTTCCTCCCCCCAAATCCAAACTTTGATTCCTTGGATTCCTTACCCTTCCTCTTTTTATCAAACCCTTTCCTCATCTTTCCACCACCCTGTCTCACCTTCCCCCCGGAACGATCTCCAGGAGCAACACCTGGCCTCCTCTTGTTTGACCTTTCAAATGCTTTTCCATCTTCAAAAGGCAAATTAATGTCACCCTCTTTGTCCATCCCAGCAAACCCACTCTGCTGCCTCTGCTTCCTCCACTTCTTCACAGATTCTATCTCCTCCTTTTTCTGCTTAGCCCTTTCTTTGAGCTTCTGCGACTGTACTTCTTTAGCTATTTTCTTGCTCTCCCTAGCCTTCCTTCTCTCCTCGGCCTCCTCAATCCTTCTCTTTTCTGCTAATAGCCTGCCCTTAACTTTCTCCATGTGATTATCGGATTTCACCATCTCAGCATAGAAGTCAGAAGTCCGGAGGAACGGAAGCTCCATTGACTGAAACTTCAGAAAGGCCTGCCTGGTACCCTCCAAAGCTTGTGCATAAAAAGCAAGCTCTCGTGTCAAGTCATCATTCACATCCACCTCTTGCTCTTGATCTATATCAAAAGAAAGCTTGTGTATCCACTCCACATTCTTGGGCCAGCTGATATCTCCAAGTTTGTCAAGCAGACCATCCCTGTTGTATATCGCGCTCTTAGAAGGCTCAACCAACTTCACATCCTCATCTTCTTGTGAGTCTGTTTCAGACTCAGAAACCTCCACATCAAAATCCCCAGTTCCAGCATCTTTCACTGTCTCATCTTCAAACACTGTTGGTTTTTTCTTTATCACTTCCATCAAATATACCTACCCTAAACAAACATACAATCAACAAATGAACCCATGAGCTGCAAAACATCATCTCAAGCATTGTTTTTGAACAAATAATATATGGCAACATCACAGCCACAAAAGCCTAGAGCAAGCTTCATACACCAAGGAACCAAACAAAGATAACAGGGGGAGAGGGTAGTACAACCCCCCCCCCCCCCCCCTTTTTCAGTAACAATACATGCACCAATAAAGTGATCAAATTCTTACATTAAGGGTGCAATAAGCATCAATGAACCACCGAGGAATTTTTCATAATCATAATCCCAAAATGTTCAGTATCTTGAGAAACTAAACCACAAAGTTACAACTTCATACTTGTTTATTAGAATGGTAACCATTTCATTACTGAGCTTGTGTAGAGTAACCAATCTAATTTCCAGCTATTAATGTGAGGTAAAAACTCTGAAAGTCAGACAGCAATACCCATCTGCACATTATATCCAGTTAGTGTTGGGGTCGACTTGTTTACATAAATTAATACATATTATCTTCATCCAAATTATACATTAACCAACATCCAATAGTACAAGTATAAACAGATAATCGACTAATCCACAAAAATATGATTTCAATATCATTCACCAAAACTAATCAAACAACCATAATCCCAACTCCCAAGTAAACTCTCTTAACTTAACAGAACAATTACACACAATAATCAAAAGACATCCCAATAAAGATTATCGACTCATCAACAAAATATAACCACATCCCATAATCCCAACTCCTCATAACTTATCTCTCTTAACAGAACGATTAGACACAAGAATGAAAATAAATCATATCTAATTCCTGCGAGTACATCACAAAATATAAAGAACTGGGAATTTCCATAAATGAGGGAGGGGATAGCACCAGAAGAATTAGGGTTTACCTCTGAGGAGTGAGGATGAAGAGAGCTGAGCAAGGGAGAGGATCGGCGGATGAAATTGGGATTTAGGGTTGGCCATAATTTCTTCCTTTTGTAGCCGTATAATTCGGGTTGTATACGGGTTGCTTTCGGTTTTTTCTTATTAACGGATCCATAGTTTTGTTCACAGATTAACCATTTAAACCTCGAGTTATTCGGGTTTGACCCGAATACCGATCCACGCAGTTTAATAAACAGATTAACCATTTTAACTTCGAGTTATTCGGTTTGGCCCAAATCTTTTCAACACTTACTCAAATCCTAACACAAATTTAAACTTGTTTTTCAAAAAATAAGAATCGGTTCTTCATTCAAATTCATACCAATTTGATTTAAATCAAATCAAAGGAGAATCAAAATTGTATTCGGATCTTTAATGGTCAGATTCCACACTCTTGTAAAAATCCAATCATCACACTTCACCCTCGATTAAATTTGAGTTTATTCTCTTTTAAATTTGAATTTATCCATTTGAAAGTTTTGTATTAAATTAAATTTTTTATTCAAATGTTGACTTTGAGTCAATATTAGAGGGACTTGACTACAGTACTGGAAAAAAAAATTAGATATCGTAACAACAAATTTTACTACTTTAATGGGTATGTAAAATGGTAAATAACTCTCTTTTTCCCACTCTTATGTCACTATCCATTTCTATGTCAAATTGGACCGTGAAATTTTTATGTTATTGTCTTATGTTACAATCGATTTCTACATCTTTAGGTTAAAATTATACAATAAAATTTTAATATTATTGTTCAATATTACTGTATTATGTCACTGATCGTCCTCTGTCATTGATTGTTCTATGTCACGGTCTATTTTTTTATCCATGTCTATATGGCCTACAGTTCAATCCAATTTCTAATTTTTATTTTTGGTAAATAAATCAATCCAATTTCAATAAATCAGGTGTGTAGTTAATTTGCAGGGTTCAATTATGATACCGAGGTATATTTTTTTAGTTTTATATTTTATTTCATTGTTTTATAGTAAATAAACATAAATCAAATAAATAAAAATTTTAATTTTTTTTTAATACGGTAACCTTATTTTAGAAAGTTAGAGCTTGTTTGGTTTGATTTTTGAAAACATTTTTTTGCTCTCAAAATTCGAAAAACAAGGGGATGCTGTTTGGTTAGGTTTTTTGTTCTCTAATTTTCTAAAAATTTTAGGAATTGAGGTGTGATTATAGAGAACAATAAAATGGTGTTCTCACTGTTTTCTAAGGTAAAATAAAAATACGGGAAACAGATATCTCCAAATTAATGAGGTCTCCCTTTCGTGTTTCATTGGAAACAAAAAATGGAGACTATTCATTTTTTTTCTCCACTACTCTCACTGAGCTCTCGCGTTCTCTCTCTCTCTCTCTCTCTCTCGCAACTACTGAAGCTTCAGATTTGACCATAAAATCTATATATATACACAAATATGTGTGTGTTTTGTGGAGAAAGAAGGGGAAACAAAGAGAGAGATGAGAATTGAGGATTTTGTGAGTTATTGTCCAAACATGTTTTATAATTTTTTGTTCTTTAAAACTATTTTCAAAAATATATAACCAAATAAGTTTTACAATTTAAAATTTTCAAAAACATTTTCTTAAAACTATACTCAAAAAATTATTTTTTAAGATACAAACTAGGGGTGCAACTTGGGTTGGGCAACTCGATTTCAACCCGAGGCCAACCCGAAAAAATTAGGGCTTGGGCTAGGGTTTTTAATACTTGGGTTGGACTTGGGTCAAAAAACCTTAACCCGAATTCAATTTGGGCCGGGCTCGGGTTGAGGCATCGGCAACCCGATTTCAACCCGAACCCGACAAATTAAAAAATAATTTTATATATATAAAACATTAACATTTTTTTTCATTTTTACTCAATCGTCATCTATTTCTTGTTGCTTGTTACTCTGTTATGCGTGATTAGTGGTGATAGTGTGATGTTTTAAGTTTAATGTTTTTATGGGTCTAATTTATATGTTTTCTGGGATTGTGCTTTGAGATCACTAGTTTTTTGGTGTGAAAGCAGATAATCAATAATCATACACTGTTATGAATGAAATATATGGATTGTTTTATGAATTTGTAATTATTCCCCCCTCTCTTTGTCTCTCTTGCAGTGAACCCGAATTCAACCCGAGCCCGCCCGAATTAAACTCGGGCAGTGCTCGGGTTGAGTTCCTCAACCCGAGGTAGGGTTAGGGTTAGGGTTAGGGTTATGGTTGAAGATTATATACCTAGGATTGGACTAGGGTTGACTGTCTAACTCGCCCAACCCGCCCGAGTTGCACCCCTAATACAAACTAGATAGATCCTTAGTAATTTATTAGTATCACAAAACCGAATATTCTCACCTTTTTTGCAATGGGCCCACCAAAGTCTTCAAATCCAACAAGCGTCTCGTGATTCCTAAGGAAAGCAATCACAACCGTCAACCTTCCCTCCTAATCTAACGGTCAAGATCAATCAGCTGTGGTGAAAAAGCAACCTCTCTTCTCTCTCAATATAGGTACATGAGAAATGCTATTTGTATCTCACTTTCTGAAAGAAAAAGCTCACAGGAAAAAACTCACAGGGAAACTGCTCGTGTGATTGAAGAACTAACAATGGCGACGATCAAGGTCGTTAAAGCTCGTCAGATCTTCGACAGCCGTGGAAATCCGACCGTTGAAGTAATTAAGCTTTTGATTTGGTTCATCAATGTCTTTCTGAGCATTTTGTTCGAGTAGTTCATTGTTATTATCTCTGTGAATCTTATTGTTCTGTATTGCATCGCTTGTTTCATGAGAAAATGTAGCAAAAAATGGAATAGCATAGTATCGAACATAGAGTGATCGAGTGTTAGTAGTATTTTGTGGTCTTTGAAATGCGAGAAAGGAGAGAAGAAATTTTCCTGGTGTTTACGGAGGTTTATGGATTTTTTTTTTTTTTGAATAGTGTTTGATTGGTTATGTTTTGGAGATATTATGTTGAAAGTGTATATGACTGTGTATGGAATCTCCAGGTTGATATTACTCTCAGTGATGGAGCCTATGCCAGGGCTGCTGTTCCCAGCGGTGCTTCAACTGGTAAAACTAAAAAGCTCTAGGTTCCGTTTATGGTTATATATATGTAGACACAGATTCTATGCGCATGTGTGTATAATCATATGTGTATGTAAGCTTTGCATGTGTGTAAAAATAAAAAAATCTCGTTGTGTATCACATATGGTTTGGATTGAAGTATTGATGTTTACTCCATATTGTCTTGAATCATATCAATGTAAAGGTACGTATGAAGCTCTGGAATTGAGAGATGGGGGATCCGACTACCTCGGAAAAGGCGTTCTCAAGGTGTGGATAAGCTGTCCCTTTCTTTTCACCAGAAATAGTAATTACGAAACTCATTGATTTCTTGTATTCTGCTCTTATGACTATGCAATTTTGATGCTGAATTTGTTTGTAATATATCAAGATTTTGCATGATTGATAATGTTAGACTGACCGAAAAATAGGACAAAAAACAAAGACCATGTTGTTGACATGGTGATGCAAAATTTGAATTTAATTGAGCAAAAGTGGGACCAAAAGCATCATATCTGTATCCACATATTCCCCCAAAAGCGATGCTTATGTGCTGAAAGGACATTCAAGCTAGAAACTGTGTGTATTTTGTTGTATGATGTACATATGTTTGAAATTGATGCAGAAAATTTATATGATTGGACCTTTTAATTAGATTTAATTTTTAACCACCATTCAAGTAGGTGATATAGCATTATGCAATGTAGATAGTTTCACAATTGTAGATTCAATTTTCTTGGTAATGCTAGTCTTGGGATTTTCACAAATCCTAGTACAAATCTTTTTAAGGGTAATTGTGTGATCAGCAGCAATACTGAACCGATTATGATGTGCTTGTACTTTGGTGGTCCAGGCTGTGGAGAATGTTAACTCAATTATTGGACCTGCATTGATTGGCAAGGTGTAGTGCATGCACTGTGTTATTTTTTGTTTAAATTTCATTGTCTTGTTATTGTTGTTCTTGGGATGCAAATGAAGTGGAGATGATAAGCTGTTCGATACTATGCTATGCATATTTCCAGGACCCAACAGAGCAGGCCAAAATCGACAATTTCATGGTACAACAACTTGATGGAACAGTAAACGAATGGGGTTGGTGCAAGCAAAAGGTATGGTGAACGTCATTCCTCCCCTGATACCTTAGTTGTAGATTTATTATTATCATTATTATTATTTTAAATTTCAAGATTGTTCCAGCCTCCAGGAAATTGATGCTTTCACTATTTATCCCCTCTTTTGACCATAACAGCTTGGTGCTAATGCTATATTGGCTGTGTCACTTGCTGTATGTAAAGCGGGAGCTATGGTGAACAAAGTTCCTCTTTACAAGGTATGTGCAGTGCTATGAGGTGTGCCCCGTTCTCTTTGTTTATTATATGTTCTCACTACTTTTGTTTGGTGTTAATTGGTTCCTTGTCTCTACCATGCAGCACATTGCCAACCTTGCTGGAAACAAAACGTTGGTGCTGCCTGTACCTGCATTCAATGTCATCAACGGAGGTTCGCACGCAGGAAACAAACTTGCAATGCAGGAGTTCATGATTCTCCCTGTTGGGGCTTCTTCATTTAAGGAAGCTATGAAGATGGGTGTGGAAGTATATCATCATTTAAAGGTAGTTCTTTTGCACAATTACGGGTGATGAATGACATTTCCAAATTATTAAGCTCTTCATCATTATTTGAATATGGTCCTCCAGGCTGTTATCAAGAAGAAATATGGTCAAGATGCCACCAATGTAGGTGATGAAGGTGGTTTTGCTCCTAATATCCAGGTCAGTGCTGCTAAAAAATTCTTTGTGCATATCCAAATGATCTTAAGGTTGAAAGATCGTTTAATGAGTTTTAGCCTCGAAGCCTTATTTCTTTTCTAATATTGGAGTGGAATGCAAGCGAATAGTCAAATAAATATGCAGAAATGATATAGTTTGCGAAGCAAATTCCAGGTAAGGTAGCAAGATCCTTAGTGGGTTAGTAAATAGTAAAATTGATCGTAACTGTTTCGTGGTAGGTGGTCTTTCTGGCCACTTCTTTATAATCAAGCATACTGCTCCACCTTAGCAATCCGCTTATACACAGATTTTTATTTTTAGGTTCCACGAAATATTTTTCTTTTAGTTCCTCAGACAAGTCAATCAATTTTGCAGGAAAACAAAGAGGGCCTTGAACTATTGAAGACAGCTATATCAAAAGCTGGATATGCTGGAAAGGCAAGTTCTCTCATATTTCATCACTAAAACTTATCTCATACTCATAATATGCTTCTAGCTTATTATTTTTGTTTGCATCAACGAGTTGGGTTTTCTGGCAGGTTGTAATTGGAATGGATGTTGCTGCGTCAGAGTTTTATGATAACAAGGACAAGACCTATGATTTGAACTTTAAGGAAGAGGTGATCATCAGCTCTCTAAATTCCCTGAAGTTTGGATGACTAGAAATATGATATTTAGTGTTCCCATGATGCTAGGGATTTAGTTTGCCACCTTGCTTTTTCTGCTTACAAGATTTATCATTCAAATCTTAAACAAGAAGTGTTTATCAACTTTCTGAATTCCTCTCTGAGTTCCTTGAGTTTGAATAACTCTATAGCATACGTGATTGCTTAATTGCATGATGTTGTCAATATGATTTTACTTTTCTCTCTGCTTATAGGAAGTTTGGTGAAGAACTGGTTTGAGTTATGTGGATTGTCTGTTCAAAGCCACGGACTAGAAATTGGTGTTATGTAAAACTTAGCTAGCTGACCTGAACTAATGACTTTGTATGTTGCAGAACAATGATGGATCACAAAAGATCTCAGGAGACAGTTTGAAGAATGTCTACAAATCCTTTGTGGCCGAGTACCCAATTGTATCCATAGAAGACCCATTTGATCAGGATGATTGGGAGCATTATGCAAAGTTGACAGTTGAAATTGGTGAGCAGGTGCAAATTGTTGGTGATGATCTCCTTGTCACGAACCCTAAGGTAAAGTCTCTTTAACTTGTTCTCTGATTCAGCTATAAAGAGGTTCTCTTAATTTCTCACATTTTATGGCTGCGTCAGCGTGTAGAGAAAGCGATTAAGGAGAAGTCTTGCAATGCCCTTCTTCTGAAGGTACTAGAAACTTTTATCCTTTCCTTTGCAAAGTAGAAAACATTTGTCAAAACTTGTAATGCCCTTGTGATCTATGTTTAACCCCACAACGTACTTATATTTTGGTAGCTACAGCCTCAGTGCGTGTATCACTGCAAAAAATATGGGACTTCTTATTATTTCATTTTGTTTTTTAATGGAGATTATTTGGTTAAAAACTACACCATTTTTGGGTCATCTGTCACAAGCTAATTTTTTCAACTTTTTTGTTTTATGATTTGTCAGGTGAATCAAATTGGTTCAGTTACTGAAAGCATTGAAGCTGTGAAAATGTCCAAGCGTGCTGCCTGGGGTGTCATGGCTAGCCACCGAAGGTTGTGGCCGTAATTTTTGTTTCTTTCTCTGTTTCTGTATGTTTCAGTTTCTTTCTATGCTCTGAAATGGCATCATTGGTACAAATTTGTCTGTTCAATGCAGTGGTGAAACCGAGGATACTTTTATTGCTGACCTTTCAGTTGGTTTGGCTACGGTAAGCAAAAGGGTGTTTCTGTATTTCTTTAGTAATCTTTTCTTCTTCTCCCCACCCCCACCCCCACCCCCAATTGGAAGAAAATTTTCTTGGTTGTTATGATCTTTCATGGACTTTAAGCACTACATGATGTGAATGGCTAAAGTACAGCGAGTATTTTTGTTCTATTGATTGGTGTTAAACTGTGTTGCTTATGTTTGGCATGGTGAGATGATTGTGATTGATTTAGTTCGGACATTCTTTTTGCCATTTCCCTGTCTATTATCATGCTACAGTTGACAAATGATCTGGAGTTGAAATCAGAGTGCGCAAACCAGCCTGTTTATCTCCATTTAGACCTTATAAACATAACAAAGTTCTCCCCTGATCAATTAGTTATGAAGCTTGTATGTCTGTATGAGGTTGTAACAGTTCGTCAGCCTGCAACTTAAAATCCAATTTCATTGGGGCATGTGAAAAATCTCAATTTATTGTTCTTTACCTCCAACCTAGTAATATAGGCTCTTTTATAGTTCTTGTGATCTGATTGTATGTGCTTATCTTACAACAGGGCCAGATCAAGACTGGTGCTCCTTGCAGATCGGAACGGCTTGCTAAATACAACCAGGTGATTTTTTATTGCCTTTAGCTTTAGCCACTTTGACGAGCATGACTCTAGATGCAATGTCGTTTATGTGGTGGTTAATTCAATTGTGTACATGGGGCATTTATTTCATTTCAATCAGAAGTTAGAATAAATCCTTTCGCATAATTGATGACTATTGACTTGCATAAAACTGGTACTGCACAGTGCCTTTCATCATATGATGCCTTTTTGTTGCGCTATTATTTAATTTTCTAAAGCATCGATGAAATTGAATTTTAGATGCGTATTCTTCCTGAACTGCAGCTTCTTAGGATAGAAGAGGAATTGGGATCTGAAGCAGTCTACGCAGGAGCAAAATTCCGAGCACCGGTGGAACCTTACTAAGCCTTGATTGTCTGCGGTAATAAAGCTTCACAAGTTCTCGTATTATCCAGCATATAATTTGTGGTACTTGTAGTACTCTCTTGGGGGGAAACCCTGAACTTTGGTTGTTTTTTTTAAATGACTGGTTTTTTTTTTTGTTTGGGGGGGGGGGACACCTTGCGTTATCTATACACGGGTTTTTGATGGAGGTAATAGTTTGAGTTTGCAGTGTGTAGTGTGTTTGAGTGTGTGTGTGTGTGTTTTAATGAATGTTGAGTTGTGACTTGAGTTTGTGGTAGATATTTTTAAACTGAAACTGGGTGGGTAAGTTTAAATTCTGACTTGTTTCTCTGCTAAAGTGCCTTGTGTATGGTTCCAATATGTTGAAAACCTGTGGTTTGTAAAGATCTCTTTTACCATGAGTTCGAATGTCAGGTATTCTTGTGCCTTAAGACCATTATTATCAAAATCGTACGATTCGATTCCATTTAATCTCCATTCGATTCGTATTTTACCATAGAATTATTTTTGGCCGAGAATCGCACCTGAATCGAAAGAATTGTACGACTTGTATCGATTTAATCTCCATTCGATTTGTATTTTATTATAGAATCATTTTTGACTGGTAATCGCGCCTAAATCGTAAGAATCGTACAATTCGATTTCGATTAGAATCAAAAGAATCACATGATTTGTTGTATTTTTTTTAACCCTATTTCTAGTAAAACAAAATCGTTTTGCTAGAAGAGGCTCACCCTTAAATATAAAATTTTTAGTCTCTCTATATCTCCTGTTTGCATTTTTGCCTCTCAAGCGACTATTCGAGCGTCAATAAACATCATATTGAGACGAAGTCTCATTCACTTTAGGTATGTTTCTTCTTCTTCTTTATAAACAACTACCAAATATTAACATATCTTATTTCTTCTTTTTCAATATGATCTGTTTTTTGCTTTTCTTCAAATAATTATTTTTCAAGCGTATGTGAGAAGTGATTTTGTAAGTTTATATGTTCGATTTCGAATCCTGAAATTATCAAATTTAAAATTTTAATTCTCGATTTGATAACTATGCTCAAGCCAAGAAGGAATTTTTGGTCCAAGGAGGTAAAAAAGCCCAGGCCATTGTATTGAACATTCTAGTCAAGAACAACGTTGAAAATGGTTGAACATTTGCTTAAAAGGTGAGAACGTGGCTCCACCAAAAATACCGATACACGGGTTCTCTAGCGCTAGAATATTCTAATTGGATTTAAACTGGTACAATAGTCAGGTTGAAAGTTTAGGTTTTTCAAACGTTCAACTCAATCCTAGCTTAAATTTAAATTCAAATTTTATTTTGGATTGGATGATTCAGTGATCACATTTAGGCTGAACTCAAATACAACTCGTATTGAATTCAATTTCTAGCAAAAATTGTGTTACTTGAGAATTAAAAATGACTTTAATCTAATATCGACTTGTGTAATTAAGTTTTATCTTAAGTTCTAATTTCAAACATTAGCAATACTCCAGAATTTGAATTGAACTTGGATTGAGGAATTATGATTGAGCTAAATAGAAAAATTTAACCTTTCTCCACACTCAACTTGTCCTAATTGCACCCTAGGAGACCTCATGTTCATGTTCATGTCCATCCCTAAACTTGAAAGGAGACGCCGCGTGTAATATTTAAATACTTGAGAGAATAATCATTAGTAATGGTTCAGTGATCAAGCCTGATTTCTTGCAAGTAAGAGTAATTAGGTTCAACATTTCTCATACTTTTTAAGGTCTACCATCCGTCATGTTGATGCATGACGGTTTAAACTAACTTGAATCTTTAGAATCAGATCCGAATTTGAAAGAATAGTCAACGCAAGCGAGATATCCCGTAAAAGGAAAAAAAAAAATACTTGATAGGTTTTCAAGTCCCCAAAATCAATTGGAAACTTAAAGTCTAAGCTAATAAAAGTGTCATGAATTTGATTCCATGGTTGGATCCCACCCTACCCACTAATGAATTGAAATATTGGTTACTCATGAAACATGTGTGGTAAAATAGGAAAAAATAAATAATTATTTCTAATAATGGAGGACTATAGAATATGATTGTACTTGTCCCACCATCCACAATTATTTTTAATTCCTTCTATGCTCTCTCTTCCTCAGAGTTACATGATTATGTGAGAGCCAATCTAGTGCATAGTGTTGTGCACAATCTTTTTTTTTTTAATATCATAAAACATATCGCGTGTATTAGTTTAGTTGAAAGGAATTGATTACACTTTTATTTTTATAATGAAAAACTTGATCGATAACTCATAAATTTTGAATATCAGTGTACACAACATAAATGCGTCGGGCAAGTCCAAAGAAATTTAGTGTAGAACCATCGATCCTAAGTTTATTTTTCAATGCTCCTCCCATTCTACGAGGACTTACGAATTAGAATCCTATTACATTGTTACAGTAAGATAGTGTATTTTGCTAAGCTTCTCTTTTTTAGTTTTTTTTTTATCTCTCATTTGAAGTAGGGAGGTCTTTCTCGATTCAGATCCACTGTAATACAATTTTTCTTAACGATAAATTATTTTCGTTTTGTTGGTAGAAATTTCATTCATATATAGTATAGTGGTACCATTTTAATTTCTATAAAATTAAGGAAAAATAATCTATAAATCTCTCTCTTTCTCTCCTGTGACCACAATGAAACAGATGATGACATCTAATTTTGATTTGATTTCACAACACCCATTCTTTTTGGAAGATGCACTGATACTATCAGCTCTACAACCAGATTCAATAACTTTATGCTTTAACATACTTTTTAATGCTTTTTTTTTGGGTTAAGAAGGTGGTCACAACGATCAGGTATAGCAATCTTAGCACGTTACCTTAAAGTTCATTAGAAGAGGACGAGACTTTCACTCTTTACTAAAGTCAAGTAGACTACCACCTCGGTGATTAACATACTTTTAATTACTCAACGACGAGTTGATAAATGAACATGTCACAGTTATAAGCTCTTAAAAATTTTATTTTTCTTTAGCAATCTCATTTTTTCATCCTGTTTTTTTTTTTTTTTAAAAAAAAACCCTCATTTTTACATAATCATCAGGAATAAAATTGAATTCAGACCTTAAAAAAAATATATTTTTTTATTTTTCCCTCATTCTAATATGGCGAGTAAGATTTTCGCTAATATATTTTTAGTTATTTTTTTTTTTGATAATAAGTCACCTATCATAATTCAAATAGTATTAATTTATAAATCATGACTCATCCACTTATATGAGAAATTTAATATTTAATAGCCTAGTGTTGACCATATTTTTGGAGTCAATTTACATTAGCGTAACCTGGGCCCCACTTAGAAACTCTCTCTTGTTTGACAAAGCTATATGTAGGGGTGCAACTTGGGTTGGGCAACCCGATTTCAACCCGAGCCCAACCCGAAAAAATTAGGGCTTGGGCTTAGGTTTTTAATACTTGGGTTGGGCTTGGGTCAAAAAACTTCAACCCGAATTCAATTTGGGCCGGGCTCGGGTTGAGGCATCGGCAACCCGATTTCAACCCGAACCCGAATTCAATTAGTGTGATAGTGTGATGTTTTAAGTTTAATAATTTTATGAGTCTAATTTCTATGTTTTCTGGGATTGTACTTTGAGATTACTAGTTTTTTGGTGTGAAAACAAATGATCAATAATCGTGCACTGTTATGAATGAAATATATGGATTGTTTTATGAATTTGTAATTATTCCCCCCTCTCTCTGTCTCTCTTGCAGTGAACCCGAATTTAACCCGAGCCCGCCCGAATTAAACTCGGGCTGGGCTCGGGTTGAGTTTCTCAACCCGAGGTAGGGTTAGGGTTAGGGTTAGGGTTGAAGATTATATACCTAGGGTTGAGCTAGGGTTGACTGTCTAACCCGCACAACCCGCCCGAGTTGCACCCCTAGCTATATGTTCATTGGCACCAATTAAATAAAATAAAAAAAACAATGCTATAACTATAAATATTTAATTTGGGATTTAATTTAATATTATTATTGAATTAGTCGTAAGTTTTATATTAAAATTTATGTTTAATTTAATAATTATATTGAATTAGATACCCGATTAATTCTAAATAATATTTTCTTAAAATAATAAAAAAATAATATACACGCGCTTCATGTTCGCGTTGTATTTCGTGATATTCTCCACAATTATACCTTAAAAGATTTAATAATTTTTATTTCATATTTTTAAAAATTAAATTTGTTAATTTTCTTACTTATTATTAAAAATCACTCCATTAATATTGACAGAATGAGGGAAAAAAAGCTAACAAAAAGGCTTGATTATAACACTTTTAAATGAGAAATTAAAATCTTCAAGAATATAAAATAAGAATTCTTACACCTTTCAGGAATCAAAGTCTAATTCTTTCATTTCTCTCTCCTTTCCTCCTCCTTTCCTTCCTTCCTTCCTTCCATCTCTCTCTCTCTCTCTCTCTCTCTCTCTACATGTATTTGTGCCAATATTTTCTCACCTCTCTCTTTGCGTTCGTCTCTTTGTTCAACGTCACCTTCAGCTAAACAATTCCTCAAACAGTTCACAGACTCATTCATTGTCTCACCCGAAGTTACTCACTTCCCCGGCTACATCGCCGGTTTCCTTCGTGGACTTCTGGCAACAACAAAAACCCACTTCGTTGCTGGCGACTTTTCCCGGCTAAATGGACAAAAGCAAACACCAACGTCTCAAAACCCACCGGTACTCTTCACAGTCTCCACAATGATACACCTTTCAAGCCAGACCAGACCCACAACAAGAACAAGCTCAACAACGTCAGCAACAACCGAAGACCAAATAGCAGTGATCTTTTTCCCAATACAAAGAAGAATTTCACTACCCGTTTGCTAACTCGATCTCTTTCTTCAATGGCTAGCAGTAATTCAACTCCAAGTGATGCCGAAGACGCTGCTGTAAAAGCTGTAAACAAGCGATATGAAGGACTAGTCACGGTCCGTACAAAGGCTAACAAAGGCAAAGGTGCTTGGTATTGGGCACACTTTGAGCCCATTCTGATTCGAAACCCGGAAACAAACCTCCCAAAGGCCGTGAAACTCAAGTGCACTTTGTGTCACGCTGCGTTTTCGGCCTCCAACCCGTCAAGAACAGCCTCGGAGCACCTCAAGAGAGGGACTTGCCCCAATTTTAGCTCTGCTTTGAAACCCATTTCGCCCACTTCACCGTCTCCATTACCGCCTTTAGCTTCGCCGTCATCGCAGAATCATCGGAAAAGAAGTTCACAGCAAACAGGCACTTCTTCACGTTCACACCAAATCCATGGAATGGTCGATTCTTCGCGGTTTTGTGGCCAAGTGGGCTATTCATCGGTCCAAATTGCACAAACACCGGCGAGTAATACGGGTTCGAATCAACAGCAATTGGTGTTATCCGGTGGAAAGGAGGATTGGGGTGCATTGGCAATGTTGGAAGATAGTGTGAAAAAGCTTAAAAGTCCGAAAGCTTCACCTTGTCCTAGTCTAAATAAGGATCAGGTTGAGTCAGCTTTCGACTTATTAGCAGACTGGTTCTACGAGTCTTGTGGGTCAGTTTCGTTTTCTAGTCTTGAACACCCCAAGTTCAAAGCTTTTCTTAACCAGGTGGGCTTGCCTGGAGTGTCTAGAATGGAGTTTTTGGGTGCAAGGCTTGATTCTAAATTTGAGGATGCAAAAATGGAGTCAGAAGCTAGAATTGGGGATGCAGTGTTCTTTCAAGTTGCGTGTGATGGTTGGAAGAGCAATAATTATGGGTGTGGAGAAGAGAATTTGATTAAGTTTATGGTAAATCTTCCAAACGGGACGAGTGTGTTTCAAAAGGCTGTCTTTACAGGTGTTTCTCCACCATCACAGTATGCGGAGGAGATTTTGTGGGAGACGACGAGGGGGATATGTGGTAATGTTGTCCAAAGATGTGTAGGGATAGTTTCAAATAAGTATAAAGCTAAGGCATTAAAGAATTTGGAAGTTCAGAATCAGTGGATGGTTAATTTATCTTGTCAGGTTCAGGGTTTTGTTAGTTTAATTAAGGATTTTAGTAAAGAGCTTCCCCTTTTCAGGACTGTCACAGATAATTGTATCAAGATCGCAACTTTTTGTAATAGTAAGCCTCAAATTAGGAATAGTTTCCACAAGTTCAGGTTGCAGGAGGTTGAGCTTTCTGGTTTGATTAGAGTTCCTCCACCCAGATGTGATTACTCAAGGAATTTTGCTCCGGTTATTGCAATGTTGGAGGATATATTGGGCTGTGCTCAAATTCTTCACTTAGTTGTCCTTGATGATGCCTATAAAGTCATATGTTTAGAGGATCCCATTGGTAGAGAAGTTGCAGAGATGATTCAGGATGGGGGGTTTTGGAAGGATGTAGAGGCTGTTAATTCTTTAGTGAAGCTGATCAGTGGGATTGCTGAAGAGATTGAGGCTGAGAGGCCACTAGTTGGGCAGTGCCTTCCTCTTTGGGAGGAGTTGAGGGCAAAAGTGAAGGACTGTTGTGCCAAATTCAGCATAGATGAGAGGCCTGTCGAGAGGATAGTCGAAAGGCGATTTAAGAAAAACTATCACCCCGCTTGGTCAGCTGCGTTTATACTTGATCCACTTTATTTGATGAGGGATGCGAGTGGAAGGTACCTTCCACCTTTTAGATGCTTGACGCATGATCAGGAGAAGGATGTGGACACGCTCATAACACGGTTGGTTTCCAGGGAGGAAGCTCATATAGCATTGATGGAGCTCATGAAATGGAGGTCAGAAGGACTAGACCCACTTTATGCACAAGCTGTTCAAGTAAAGCAGCAAGATCCTGTGACAGGAAAGATGAAAATTGCAAACCCTCAGAGCAGTAGACTTGTGTGGGAAACTTGCCTAAAAGAGTTTAAGTCACTGGGCAAGGTTGCAGTCAGGCTTCTCTTCCTTCATGCAACCTCCTGTGGATTCAAGTGCAATTGGTCCTTTATGAAATGGATCAGTGTGCAAGGGCCTTCAAGCTTTGGCCTGGATAGGGCTCAGAAGATGATATTCATTGCAGCTCATGAAAAGCTTGAGAGGCGAGATTTCTCTAGCGAGGAAGAGAAAGACACAGAGCTGTTTGCCATGGCTAGTGGCGATGATGACATGCTCAATGAAGTCTTTGCAGCTGCAACCTCAGTGTAATATTTTTCCTTTTAACGTATTTAGAATTCCCCAATTGTAGAATCTATCAAATTCTTTCAATTTCTGTGTTCTGTGTCTAGTTCTTACCCCCAATATAGAAGATTTTGAAGAGGTAGGGTTGGAAAGGCAGGAGAAGGCATCAATCATTGTGTTACTAGAAATTGCATAGCCACATGATCTGAACGAAGCATAGGTGGCATCATTGCTGGTCTTTGGGTTTTGTAGAGAGGGATTTCATTCTTGTTTACAATGATAAAAATTGTCCATGAACAGAACAGGAATGTTGTAACTATTTGAATTTGAGATTAATTTGATATATAATATAATTCTTGACTTTTTGTTTAAAACTTGTGTTTATATTATATTCAGAAACTGGGTTCTAACATTTTCCAAGTATCTGGGATCAGGGCTTGTTTATTGTTGAGATGTGGAAACAATGTGCTCAATATATGTTTCTTTTGGATGAATGGAAGTACTTTAGCTACTTGCAAAGTGCCTTCATTAGTAGCTTTTTTGATACCCCTCCTGAATATTGTCTTGTGATTTGTTCTTTATTATACGGGTTCTTCCATGAAAATTAGACTGCTTATACTTCTTGTATGGATGATCAACTTTTATTTCTACCCCTAGCTACGCAACTAAAAACACTGATAATGGTGGTTTTTGTCTATCGGCATACCAGTTGCCCAAGATTGTTATTTGTGTCAAAGAGGCATACTTGTTAATGTGTCCAACATGCGTATGTGTGAGAGAGAAACGTATAGCAAGAGAAACCCTATTATATAAGTCTGGATTTTTCAGAAAGAAAGTGGGATGAACATCATCACCATCAAGCGATGTTATTCATATAATTTGCTATAAAAGTATCAGAATTGTTTTTTTTTTTTGCAGAATAGGTGGTTTGATTTTTTCATATCAATAACATGCTATTGAGCCAATGACTTTGTACGTATGCATTATGTTTGCAATTTTAAACACTTGGGTTTTGATCAGATGATGGGATAATTGCAGATGAGAAACTAGAAATCTTCTCTTGAATGTCTTTAGAAAGTCGATTTTAAAAGATTGTTAGTTTTCCCTCCACCATTATAAGCTGAAAGCAAAATATCCCTTGAACCTTTAACAACAGATTACTTATTTATTGATGGGCATAATAAATCTTTCTGGTTCTTTTACATATATCAATTTCTATTTCTTTTTATTGACCAAGGAATAATGGTCTTTCAATGTTGCTTGAAGTGCTCACCATATCCATTCCTTTTGGTGGACGACCTTTCTTATGCTGCTTAGTTGAGATTCTATCTAGTTTTCATCGTTCGTGAGATGTAGAGGTTTATTTTTCCAATTATGATAAATGGGGCATGAACTTCGATAAATAATTGGATTTTCCACATGAAAATCATCAGTTGCATGAACTCACAGTTTTCATAACATCCATCCAAATATCAAAAATAGAGAGTGGCTCCATGTGATTAGCTCTTTGTAAAGTTGGACATTCAGAGATTAGTTTTAGTTACTTAACAATATTTAAAGATTCCTTGGTTATTTTTTTCCTTTTTTGTTAAAAAATTCTTTGAAAATTATGTTCTCTGCTTGTTTGATGGTCCCATAGATATGTTTCGACTGGAGTGGCTTCTATTACAATTATGATTAGATGCCATACTTGGTGAGTGTGGTTGGAAAGCGATGTTGCTGAAAATACATAAAAGTGACACACCTCTTGAATGCTTAAAAGTATCTTTTCTCAATAGTATGGTTTTCTTGAATTCATTGGGTGGATGACGAACCAGAGTCCGTCATTACATGGGTCAACCTCGGAACAACCCAGGAAACAGATCTCTGTAGCTGAAGAAGGCTGTTTAATCTCATCAATATCTCCTGGAGTTTCTGTCTAAGAGATAATATAGCCCCACCATGAAGAGTGGCTGTCCATCTCAGTGCTTTAGTTGTCATGGTCAATTGAAAGTAAGATTAAGGGGCCTTCTTCCCTAAGGGACCCTCTCTCTCTCTCTCTCTCTGTGGTTATTTGTTTATTAGTTTTTACTAAGCTTTAATTCTATCATCTTTTGTGACTTGTCTTCTAAACATTCTAATTCATTCTTGCTATCAGGATGGGCCCTCTGTTAATTTTTTCACCCAGACGTTGGAAACATGGAGTTCTGAATCATCCTCAGTTAGGCTCCCCATGATTGTCAAAAGATTTTTGAGCAAACTGGAAGCAAGGGAGGCTGTCGGGATTAGGGAGTGATTTGGCAACAAACTTGAACTGATTTTAATTATCATTGACTATATAATTCAGCAGGTTGGTGGTTCTACTGGTAGTGCTGTTATTTTTCTGTATTACTTATTCACATATTTGCACCCATACACACATGATGATGCATAGCATAACTCATTTTTGAAAAGATTGTACCCTTTTCTTTAGGCTTAAGATTGGAAATCTAAGTCATTGGTTTGTACTTGGCCATCCTTCTCTTATGGCTTAGGATTGGCTATGTAGAAGAATAGGACACCTACACTCGGCAATGGATGGGGCCAAGTCGAGTTCGTTCATTCCTTGTCTAAATTGTGTCATGTTAAAGTTTATTCAACTCGTAACTGATCCATTTGGAATCGTGTAAAGTCGTGTGCATGTTGACGTATTTGTAATACAGGTCTATTGATTCAACTTATTTATGACCCGAACTCGTTTAGGTTAAACTTATAATTGACAATTTTGTCTCAGGCATGTTTAGGTCAAACTTTTATTCGACCATTAAGTATTGAACCCTACCTTGAACATGAGTGTGAACACTAGCAATGGATTTATGGGTAGGATTGGTAGCTTGTGAGGAATGATTCTGAAATCTTCTTCATGACAGACCTGTGGAAAATTAAATCAATCAGTGTAGTGCCTGGCAGGTAAACTTGCTAATCTACTGGAGGTTATGATATTCCATGGAATGAATAATAATGGGAAAAGATGAATGGTACAGAGATTGGTTGAAAAAGGCAAGAGAGAGATGGAATACACAGAGGACATAATGCAACATTGCATAGGGGTCTATAAATTGATAACTTTTCAACTACCAATTATAGCTGCAAAGCAATGTTTCTCGTTTTGGTATTCAATCACCCTTTAATTGTACTCCCTTGGATGGTAATTCCAGTAGATTTTCCTGGACACAGTACCTATCATTTTTCTTTTCATGGACACAAGAAGTTTCAATTTTGGACCACCCCTACTCTCTCTCTCTCTCTCTCTCTCTACCATTTCTAACAAGACTAGTAATTAACAAGTTAATTCAATAGAATCCCGACACGAAATTAGAAACTTATAATTGATTAATTTTTGACACACATCTAAAAATGACACGACTGACACGAATGAAGAATAAGTTGAATGTATTAATATTTTTAGTTTGTGAAAAACCCATGAGTGGCTATGAGTTGTAAGTTAAGTTGAGAGGAGAAAGAGGGTCCCGGGACTATGTTTTTGGTATAAATGTTTAGGATGGATAACTATTCGACACAAATTCAAAATAACGTAATTTAAATATGATAAGACATGACTCGAAATCTACAAACTCTGTCAGTATCGTCAATGCAATTTGTCCTTAGTCAAGATAAAAGAAGAGGGTTGAGTTGGGTAGTCGATAGACGGTCAGTGTAAAATTTTGTCGAATCTATTATGATGAGTCTAAATAATGGTGAAAATGGATTCAAATAGTCGATCTAAAATGATTGTGACATAAGATTTGATTTAGTTTGATTATGACTCGATTTCTACATTGTGATGTAATTTAGTTAATTTACCATTGATTTTTATGGCCATAGGTACTGATTTTTGTGGAGAGACAGATGATCCTGTCGGCAAGGCTGACTAATACTGACTGCTCACCAACTAGGGGAAGAAAGCTTTTTCTCTCGTATGGGTATGGGTATGACTTTATTGCTCACCCCACTCATGTTTTTGACTGTTAAAGGGGAAGGAGATATAATGATTAGTACACCCTCTTTCTACGAGGATCTTAATCCTTTCAATCCTCTTTCATAATTACCCTTCTTCTTTTTTTCCATCTCTTTATTTCCCACTGATTTCTCATACAACTGAAATTGATTGGTATTTTTTCATCCCTTGTGATACATATGTACCTTCTCTATTTATTGCTTCTTCTTTTTTTTTTTTTTATTGTGGTTATGGTGTTTGGGTCGATTTATGCTTATTTCGATTAATTCTCTTCTTAGTTCAGTCAAAGGTAAATTATCTACGTTGAGACTAAAAAATTTATGAGGGATAAATTTATCGTGATCTAGTCTTAAGGAAGTTTTCAAGTTTTGAACTGAGAATCAGAACGTCTACGTTTACATCTCATCACTGTCTCCATTAGACTATCCTTGGGTGTATTTATTGTATTGTTGTGGCCTTACTTTTTGACAAGTTCTTGACACAAATACATATGAATGCAAATATAATTGACCAATGTTACTTAAATATAATTTATTAATTTAATTTGTTGACATAATCATTCGTATTCATTAGATTTATAGTGGGTTCAAGTATTTATTAGGACCCCACAACTAATCCAATAGTTATGATAGACTCATCAAGTCAACAAATTATGTCAATAAATTAGATTCAAATAATATTATTAATTATGATTTTGAGAAAATTTTTAAAGTTTGGGTATGATTACCCCCACATGCCCTTTCTACTTCCATGTATCCTCTCAAGGGGTAGCTTAAGTAGGATCTAGGATGAACTGTAAATTTAGATGTCATAAGTTCGAACTTTGACAATTTTTTGGAGTCAGGTCGTGAGAGATTTATTCTTTATGAATATCCTAATCTCGACGTGGATGACGTGCCTTTGATCGGACCGGAGAGGAGATTAGTCGAGATGCGTATAAGCGAGTCCAAACATCCTTAACCGTTGAACCTCCCAAAAAATATATATATATTGTATTTTTGTGATTTTTGTCCACTTTTGTAATAATAGGTTAGCTTTATTCCAATCTTTCTATTACTTGTGTTGCTTTCTAATCAAAAACATTGAAATAAGAGGTAGTTTTTTGGGTAAATCAACCTCTGAACTTTATTATTTGTTTTTAAATTATTCCCTTAATTTTTAATTTTTTAAATTTATCACCTGAATTATTTAATTTATTTTAATCAGCATCTTCTGTTAGATTCAGGCGTTAAGTAGGGACAAAAATGCCCTCCATCAACTTTTATTTACAATTCACATTAGGGTTTCATCCCCATTTAACGCATAAATCTAACGAAAGGTGTTGATTAAAAATAAATTAAATAATTCAAGGGATAAATTAAAAAATTTAAAGTTGAGAGAACAATTTAAAACAAAACTAAAATTCATAGGTCATTTATATGATTTATCCTATTTTTTTTTAAAATTTAATATGAAGTTTTCCTTTTAAAAAACAAAAGGAATGAATCATTCCTCCCATCAAAATCTCTACCTCACCTTATAATTATCATCATTACTCTCCTCAAGTCAAATTATTATTTCTTATATTCTTCTGATTTTATAATTATAAATTGTAACGGCAAAAATGGACACACCTAAACATATTATTACGTTGTATTCAAATCAGACAGTTTCTCCTATTGGTGACAAGTTGTGTGGGGACCACAGTAATTTGGAATGATGTGAGTGTAAGTGTTCATTGCTCCTTCTGGTACAGTGGGGGTCACTTCTAATTAAAAGGGACTAATGATGATGCTTTACTTTTCTTTTTGGGGCGAAAGTGTAATTAAATCGAGAGGAAGGGAAGGTAGGTGAACGATCGAAGCAGTTTTATATTCTATCTAAGTTTGACTTTACTCCATTCAAATTATAATGACACTTTAATTAATTTAAACTTTTTTGAAAATGTGTGGCTCGGTTTCCCAAATGTCTTTTTTTATTTCAATGATTACGGGTGTTCGGACTAGTCTACGCACATCTCAATTAATCATCTCCTCAGTCCAGTCAAAGGCAGACCATTTACGTCAAGACTAGAATATTTATGAGGGAAAAATTTCTCATGGCCTGGTGTTAATACTTGGTTTGGTACAATAGAAAAATAAAAAGATGAAAAGTTGGAAGGATAGATAAAATATCATATTTAGTAAGAAATGAAAATAGGAAATGATGAAAAAGTGGATGAATGATTTTTCCTTCTAATTTACTAAAATCAATCCCTCTAAAAGTGGAAGAAAAATTGATGAAAAGTTAATTATTTGTGTTGAAATGTATCTTATTTGTATATATATTCTTTGATATATACATATATTATATAGACATTAATTTCACATATAAATAAAATGATAAAAAATGAATTTATATATATATTTTTTTTTAAATAAAAAAAAATATTTGTTTCCATCTTACGAAGTACATAAAAAAATTAATTATTTTTTATTTTTCATTCATTCTACCAAATATAAAAGAAAGAAAATGTATCATTCCTATTTTCCTTCATTGAAAGATAAAAAATGTATCCATCATACTTTTCATCATTTCTAACAAACAGAGTATAAGGATTGTCAAGATTCAAGTTCAAAACATTTGAGTTTACGGTTCGTCCATGTTATCACTTGAACTACCTTAAAATTTTTCAAATGTCTTTCAAACATATCCATTTCTCTCTCTCTCTTAAAAAATTTACTTATGTCATTTGATTTATGTTTGATTTAATTATTTTAACATTGATTAATGTAATAAGTTCTACAATTTAATTTGCAAAAATATTGAACTCGATTTTGAGTTAAATTCAATTTTAAAGCCCATATCCGAGTTTGAGAAAAAATAAAGTTACTTGAGCTCGATTCGACCAATCATACTCGAGCCACAAGTGCGTATATTCAAACTTGACAAATTCTGGTCGATTAATACAATTAGCAATATCTAACCTCCTTCTTAGACAGTAGATGAAGAGTCGGGCCTCTCCAAAAAAGACAATCTGGTCTACCTTACAGGTAAATCCGAGCTGAAACAACAGGCTCCGTGACTGACAACCTAGTCACGGGACTAGTAATGTTACAACTGATGCAGCAAAAACTCACCAGAAATCAATTGTACTAAATAATTCGTTCTTTTCTCGGTGTCATACCACGAAATATAACTTTTATAAAATTAATTACAATTTCTTTGAAGTATTTTAGGGTTAAGATTGATCCTAAATTTGTAAAATGAATCTCAAACGCTAAAAAAAATTGTAACTTAATCACAAAAGAATGTAACCTAACCCCAGAATTTTTTACAATTGAACGTAAATTTTTTATTTTTTTTTGGTAATTACAATCGAACCTAAATGTTATCCACCCTAAAAAATAGTTTTTTGAACCAAAAAAGATAATAAACTTATCGTACCATACATCCTTCCATACCAAAGTGCAAGCCGTGTAATCATATTCACACACAAACTTATCAATTGTTATTAGCAAAGTTCTTTTGATATTCCTTTCTTAAGTTCATTTCCAAACCAAAACTCAAAGATGTTTGCACAGAAAAACTGTAAAGAGGGAGTTAGTTTGAAAAGGTATCGACAAAATCAGCAGAATCAGTCAACATTGACCCGAGCACTGGATGCCTCCATCAACCCATTGCGTATCTGATCACCGATATCTCGAACATGACCCGGACCATGGGGTATGAAAACGGTAGTGTTCTTTGACGAGTTTCCGAGGTCTTTGATTGTGTCGAAGTACTGGGTGATCATGATGAGATCCATCACCTCCTTGGCTGAGGCGCCCTCCACCTTGTGAGAGAAGTTCAAGATGTTCTCTCGCAAGCCATCTGTTATTGCCTGCCTCTGCCTGGCAACGCCAACACCACCTAGGTACTTGGCCTCAGCTTCAGCTTCTGCCCTTTTAACTTGCAGCACCTTCTCTGCTTCCCCTTTGTATACACTAGCAAGCTGAAGCCTTTGAGCTGTAAATATAGTTTAACAGGGTATTGTTAGTTGATAGGAGCAAACACCAGATGGTCAAGTCACTTTTAACTGCCGATGTCGAGTCAAATAGAACTTTAAGATTCCTCAGGAATTAATCAGATTTAATGTAAAATAAAATTAACACCAAGGAAAAGTTTAGCAAAAAAAAAAATTGAATTCTTAGGTGGAAAAAGAGCAGCGTGTTTCATTCTGCAAATCAACCTAGGTAAGGTATGGTTTGTGACTAGTACGAGAGGATTGCCACATAAAAAGAAACGAGATATATGAATGACTTGATAAAATAAATCACGGGTGACTCACCAGCCAACCCGGCAGTGATCAATGACAGAATGAAATGGGCCATAGATATACTGGATAGCACCTACTAACCCTAGTTCTGGCACTACTATTAAGTCCCAAAAATGACAAAAATAGCCTGTAGATGCAAGCTACATGCTGCTTAAATTTTGATGACCTAAACCGTAGATTCTCCAAAGATTAATGATTTTATGGGTATCTTTCATTTTCTACCCTAACAAAAACACATTGTGAAATTCATAACAACCAAAAAAAAAAAGGAACATTCACAATTCAGCCAGGTCAAATATGATAGGTTATTGCTTGATGAATTCCTTAAGTCACAAAGGCATATAAGTAATCCTTTCTATAAAAAAAATGTCATGTAGTCCAATCTGAGGAGTGATTATCAATGTCAAGCTTCCATGCCAGTTAATCACTTGTCAAGAAAAAAATGTTGTTCAGCTCATTCCTAGCCTGTTAGCTTATGTTCCAAATTGCACAGTTATCCTTATTAGGAACATAATGTGTTTTTGTTATTTATACCACAAGCACCAGTTAGTTATACCTTATTAGAACCATAAAAGAGTGATTGTGAGAGAATGTGCGGTAATGACAGCAAGCAAAACATTAAAGTTCCATACCTGCATTTATCTCATTCATTGCTTTGCGCACAGAAGAATCAGGTATGATGTCAACCATCAATATGTGCTCTATGTTGTATCCATATGCTCCCATAACCTGATCCATGTAATCAAGTAATGATCCACATTCAATATAGCCTTCAGATGCACAATATTGAGCTCAGCGATGCAATGGCATGATTCCAAGAAAATGTTTCAGCATGAACAAAATAAAATAAATTTGTTCAGGAAGAATTAACAATCACAAAATAGATTAAAAGCCTAACCTAGTAGACTATCATAAAATGCAACCACCTTAAACAAGTCCAATCATGGAACAAATTTACTTTGCAATGCAGACCCATTATATAAAGAGAGAAAGTGAAGAGCTAACTGTACAGCCATCCAATTTATAAGGAAAGAGACGGTATTCAAGAATATCAAACTCAACATTACAGGAAATTGTATAAAAACAAAAAAGGCAATTTAATCTAGACTTTCCCTGGAAAAAAGAGCAATGTTGGAACAATTTATGGCATCTGATAATAGCATCAACTTACCTTCTCAAGTTCCTCCAGTACAGCTTTAGCAACATCACCCTTCTGCTCAAAAAGCTCATCCAAAGTCATTTTTGGAACATGAGCTCGAACCACTAAGAATACACATAAGATGAATCATTAGAGAGCAAAATGTATATATTTAAAAAAAAAAGTAAAATTGTATACAAGCCCTGAGAATAAATATTACCATCAAAGACATAAGCCTGAATCTGCTCCTTTGGGTTTTGCAACTCATAAAATGCATCATCAGCATTTTCCTTAACTACTCGATATTGAATGGAGCAAAGCATTTGAACAAAGACATTATCCTGCAGAATCGATGATCATTAATCACAAGAAACAAAATGCCACATCTCAAAAATATAAATGCTTCTGGCCACATATGCCATAACATAATCTACAGGTTAAAAGGTACAACTACTGCAATGACAACTCCATGGCTTCCTTTTCTATCTGATGCATTAACGACTCAACAGTTGAAAACTAAGTGGAGCTGCCAAGCCTATGAAAAGTTGATTATGACATAAGTTATGCGCATGTGACTGCAGATTGTGAACTTACTGCCACTGACGTTTGAACTCGTAAATATATATCTTCCTAGGAGTAATGACAAAAGCCTTACTACTTTGAAGGTGCTAGGAAGACATGAGAAAGAAGAAAAGAATATCACAAGTTCAGGCATTTTACTTGTTTTTTTTTGGAAAGTCAGGCATTTTACTTGACTAATTAGAAGATATGGATTTATCCATAGTAGACTTAACCACCACCACCACCACCACCCCCCCCCCCTCCCCCCCCCCCCCCCCCCCCCCGGCGCCCCCCAACCCAAAAAAAAAACTCCCACCCCCAATAAAAAAAAAGAAAGGCCAAAAAGAATGAGGAAGTTGGATATTTTGTTAATTCAGCGCAGCAACAGGCATACCCTAGCTTTCTTGGGACATCCACCAAGCAATGAACAGCCAATGAGTCAATCTCTCCAAGTCAACTGCAAACACTCAATAAACACATGGCTGATATGACTGTTATACTAGCTAGAGTAGGTTGAAGTCACATAACAATAACAAGACTCTTGGTTCTGCAAGAAATTCAACACTCCTCTTTGACACTTCATACCACCATATTGTCGTAATTTTATACCCTTCATTAATCAGCTCTACTCACACAAGATGCTTGATGGATGCTCTATTATGGAAGCATCAGGTTGAAAATGACCAGGATGTTTTACCATAATGTCCAACTTCTTAACTTAAAAAAAAATTTCATGTTTCAAGTCGCAAAAACAACCTCTCCGCATGTGGAGGTTAGACTGTATACATCTGGCTCTTCTTAAACCCGCAGTGGCGCGAGTCATGTGCAATGGGGCACCTTTTTGTTTTCTAATGGCCTATGAAACTGTTCATAGTTCTAATGGCATAGCTAAGACAATTTGACATTTGACAGAATTTGGAAACCTCTCTGACAATGCTGTTGACTATTTTAATGCAACTGAAATATAATTCCCTTAAATTTGCTATTTTGACTTCTCAATTCAAGTTCATCATAGAGATGATATTTTTCAGCAGGTAGTTAGTCTGAGTTCTTTTTGTAGAGATGATAGATTTTATCTTGTATTCAGAATCTAATTGCCTTCTTTGTGTCTCTTGTCTACCTTAACACAATAACATTGCTCGATCGCACAACACATGAGACTTTGGCCACCATCAATATAACCCAGTAAAAATACTCAAACAACTCGAACATAAATTCATTTAACCATATTAATACAATCAAACAAATCCATGTAAGACTCATATGTTATCCACCTAAACATACAAAGATGATGCGTGTATATGTGTGTATGTGTTTGTCAAGCACAACACGGAAGTTTACCAGCCTCAATTGGCAACACAGAATTTAATAGGATATTAGCCACCGAAATGTACGAAGGTAATACGTGTTTCTGTGTCAATCAAATCGCGGAAGTTGATCGGCCTCGGATTCGCACAGAATTCAATATAATCACAATTAAATAATCTTGATCGAACCGTTGGGAAGAGAGAAATTAACGATAAGCGTGATCGAAATGATTCTAGGCCAACCAAGAAAAATGAAGGAATTATCGTAGGGTTCATACAAATCTACAAAGACAAATTTAGATTGTGATACAAACAGAGAAGGCGATGAGTTCGGACCTTGGTTTTGGTCTCGATTTTGACATCGAGAGAGCTAATCCTGGTGGAGAGAATTCCGGCGAGACATTCGCCGGCGATGGGGTTGAAGAAGTGAAAACCTGGCTGAGCAATCTTCTCGAACCGTCCCCACCTCTCTATCACGCCGACGTTCGCCTGACCGATGCAACCACAGAACACACAGAACGCATTCCCCATAGTTTTTTCTCTCTCTCTAAATCTCGCAGTTTATCTATGCCAGTGAGGTTTGTAATGCAATGTGCAAATCGAAGATGAGTCACGCGGTTTTGGTTTATACAGATGTCATGGAAACCCTCACACATGACCGGCGTGGCGGGTGATTCATCTAAATCGTAATTGGTATTGTTAAGAAGGAATCGCACTTTATACCCGGTGCGTTTGGATAACCGACTAGGGTAGGATAGAATATAATTTTTTGTTTCCTAATTCATTCCATTCAAACCCGATCATCCACTTCATTGAATGGGTTATATTTGTTATTCAATTCAAACCATTCGTTGACGTGGAACGATTCAATTTCATGGAGTCCACGGACTTTGATATTTATTTTTGTAGATATTTATTATTTTACCCATCGACATATCTAATCCAATACAATCATTTATTTGAATTTCTCACTTAACCTATAAATGTCTATAATTTTATTTTATTTTTTTATAAAAGAGAATTTTTATTTGAAAAAATCAAACAATTACAAGAATCAAATCAAAGAAAGAAATAAAGTCAAATAAGGTTTTAGTCCTTCAAAATGCAAACAAAACCGATGCTTGAACATAAAATCTTACTTGATCTTGAGTCAGCATCTTCTTCAACGTCTTAGGCAGAGAACCTTGAACAAAAAAATTTGTAGAAGACAGCAGAACAGGCCATTTGAACAGAAAAATCTATAGAAGGCGCCGATTGAAGAGACGAAACCGAGGCCTGAGCGGGCTTCGTCCTTTTGCCAACCACCTCTGACAAATCACTCCTTCTATTACAATCAACAACACTGGAGTAAGGTGGAGATCACCGGAGGTTGGGTGTCCTCTTCGACAGTAAAGCGAGAGAGAGAGAGAGGTGGGGGGGGGGGGGGTTGATGGCTTGTCCCGTATTCTTCGTCGCCTCTATGCACTAGCCACAGTGATGTTGGACGAGAGTGACGGGAGAAAGAGAGGGGCAAATATGTCTTGGGTGAAGGGGGTAACCCATGGGGGGGGGGGGGGGGTTGGGTTAATTATAATCGGCGTAGGGGGTTATAAACTACTGTAGTAATCGGGTCAAGGCTTGACCCAGAATTGTTATCCTACCTCAAAAAATACTTCCCAAACAAATAATGAATGAGACTCACTACCTTATTTACCTATTTTTATGCGTGTTAACCCCTTTTATCCTACTACTCAAACACACCCTAAAAGATATAAGAATTTATATTTATATATTTTAAAATTAAAATTTTCACATTATACTCTTAAAATATTAAAAATATTTCAATGTGACTCTTCTGTTAAACTTTTATTGCTTTTTTTTTCAACCACTTTATTGACGCTAACGAAATAAGTAACACAAACTAACGAAAATATATTGTAATATTTTTAATACATGGAGAGTATAATATAAAAATTATTAATTTTTTTGAAGCATAAATTGCAATTCATCCTGTCACTAATTGTTGTAATTAAGTGGTTTACTTTGAAAAGAAGACGACAAGGTCAATATCTTTTTATAATTGAGACATAAGATTTGATTAGGTACGGTTTAGTTATTTAGTTTAGAGCAAATTATACTTTGACCTCCTTAATTATGAACTTAATTACACTATCTTTTGTGAATTATTAAAATTTTCACATTATTTCCTTGATTAATTGAATTATTTTACACTGCCCCTAGCACAAATGTCCATTCTTTTGGACGAAAATTATCAACGTATTGAAAAAGTAAAACAAAATTAGATAATTTTGGTAAAATAAAACAACTTTTCATCAAATTATAACAAACGTTAATTGAGTGTACAATGTAAAAAATTGACGAGATATTGTGAAAACAAACGTCATAGTTGAGAGGGCCAAAACGTAATTTATCTTTTAGCATATTCATTTTGTAGACACAATGCCTTCGTCATAGCTAGGTGTTAATCGGTTGAACTTTTCTATGTTTAAGTTCGATTCCAATTGTTTGTTAAAGCCTTGGACCCGATTGCCAAACTTAGACTCTTGTTCAAACTCAACTTAATTTTCAAGTTTGGGCTCCGATTGACTCGTCTTTTATGTTTATTTTCAAGGCCCAATTCAGGGTTGGGCTTAAACTTTCTTTCAACTTTCAATAAAATCATGAAATGGCCCTCAGACTCCAGTTAATTACAATTAAGACCCTATTTTATTTACTTTTTCTCTTATGCACCCCAAAATTCTAAGACAGTCGAGAGAGATACAGAGAAGTTGGTAGAGGAAATTCGAGAGACACATACACAGAGATCAACAATGGGGAAAGATCTGAGCCATGACCAAGTCTCATCGATGAAAGAAGCTTTCACGCTCTTCGACACCGACGGCGACGGCAAAATCGCCCCGTCCGAACTCGGTATCCTCATGCGTTCTCTCGGTGGCAACCCGACCCAAGCCCTACTCAAGTCGATAATCGCCGAGGAGAACCTGACCTCGCCGTTCGATTTCAATCGATTTCTCGATCTCATGTCAAAGCACCTCAAGCCTGAGCCGTTCGATCGACTGCTCCGCGACGCGTTCAAGGTTTTGGACAAGGACGGGACTGGGTACGTCGGCGTTTCGGATCTCAGGCACATTTTGACCTCTATTGGGGAGAAGCTGGATCCTGCGGAATTTGATGAGTGGATCCGGGAGGTGGATGTTGGGTCCGATGGGAAGATCCGGTATGAGGAGTTTATTGCCAGGATGGTCGCTAAGTGATGTTAGTATAACTCTCTCTTTCTCTCTCTGGCATTTGATGGTTGAGCTTGTTTTTGTGACTTGATACTGTTGAGTTTCAATGTTGGATTGATGATTCAAATGCTGTTGTTTTCATGGCGAATGTGTTTATAAGATACATAGTCGTTCCTTTGTTCAAAATATGCATGTTTTCTCTTGTGTGCTCATAAAAAAAAATACATATGTCGTTGTAATTATGCAGTTGCAGTGTGATTTATCTGTGTCGTGTCTTAACGGGTTTGTGTATTTCATGTTGATTATTGGTACACTCTCACACGAACTGTTGATCGAACACACTTAGACCTGCATATGTATAAAGCGCCCATCCTTCAGAATGGAGGCGAGGCTATTTACGACCAACTATGTTCCAGACCCTGTTATATTAGACGGGAGTTTTGTGCATTGGGGTCGACTAAAGTTATTGTGAATAAGGACTACAGTCCTCATTTTCGCGGAATCACAGTCTATATTTGATGTAATTGCTATGTTATTATGCACGTGTGGTACGTTTTGGATCAATTCGATGACAGGACACCTATGAGACAGTGATCGATTCATCAGCTAAGAATACTACCTCCCCCCTCCCCCCCCCAAAAAAAAGAAGAAGGATTAAACACAAGTTCACCCTACATCGCATTGGGATAAAAGTGCACCACCGCCTTTTTGGGGGGGGGGGGGGGGGGGAGCGGGGCAGCATTTGCAAAAGATATGATCATTGATATCGAACAAGAAAAGCAAGGAGAATAATAACACCTCAACTTGTTTTGGTTACCAAGAGGAGAAAGAAAGGAAAGGATCGTAGTAACATACTTAATGACTTGTGTCTCCTCTCTATTTCGCTCAAATTTGACCGATGTTCCTGAAGGGACAGTTCTATTTCCTATCACTTTTGGGACAAGGAGAAAAAAGGTCTGGGAACTCAGCCCTTCTCCTTTTCTCCTCAATTCTTATCCAAACACGTAATATTTACTTCCTGCTTCACATGGGTTCATTGTATGGGTTGGTTATTTGCAAATTTTCCAAGTTATTTTAGATATGGATCTTTATGATTTTGAAATCTAAATATGTTTTTTCTTATTTTATTTGCTAGTGAGTTTTGCATTTGAAATTATGCAAATTGCTTGAGGTTCGGGATAGTAAGTAAGGTGCTGAATTAGAGCGATGATCGTTGCAATGCAAGAGCAACTAACAAATTTTCGTAACTAAGTCTCTCTTTGTATTGAGGTTGTCTGTACTCTTTGTATGGAAACAACATATCAAAAGTTTTGGAGAAATGAGAAAGTGAATATACTCGACACATGTGGATCAATCTGGGTTCTAGGTTGAGATTCTTTTTGTTCTTGTTGGGCTGAACACTTGTTTGTGAACTTTGGTTGGGGAAGTTGTAGAGCAGAGATGGACCATAATTGGTTATGACTTCCTCTAAACTTTATTTTCTTTTAGTTGATGAATGGTAAATGAGAACTTTTGATATGACTATGTAGTCATATTAGATCTTTAAGACAAACTATTATGGCTCCTATTATGTATCACTGTGAACTCATAGGCACTCTTGCAACCACATTCACTCTCTTCTATGTCTGAGATTCAGTCCGAGTCACTAATAATAATGTTTTGAAACTTTGGACCTCTTGCTTTCACGTGCAGGTGACGTTGTGTTGGCTGTATTGTTCGTGCACATGAAGAGGGGGCCTGCCTTTTCTTTTCCTAATGTAGTCAGAATTTTTTTTTTTTTAAATTTGAAATCTTCTTTTTCATTATAATTTTTCAGTTTTCAGTTGCTTGCTGTTAATGAACAATTTGTAAAGTACTCACTGTTTCGTGTTTGTTGAATTTTCTGTTTTCTGGGCTTAACCAGCATTGAACTCGATTGTTTTCTTTTCTTGCTTGCTGATACAGCTATTACAGTGCTAAACCTTAAATAATGAACTAGCTGATACCATTGGGTTTATCCCTCAAGTTTAAACTGGCTGATCTGCAGGTTAATTTAATTTGAGACATGGACTTGATCTCTAGTTGGAACGATCTTTTCGGTCTACGACAAACTTTTCATTTGCTCTAAGCGCTTCAATCAGTCAAGGTTGTGAGGGAAATTCTAACATGCTATCGCTAAGTTAGCATTATGGTCTTGAGAAAATCAGTCTTACCCTATCGTCTCTGTCTCTTTGTCTCTTGCTTTTGCATTGAAAATGACGGGGTTTATGCGTACTTCTTGTCCGGATGCATTCAATGTCAAGCTGAATTGGAAGGAAGTTGGAGACATTCTTCTTGTCATCGAATGAGCACCACCTTTCTCAGCAATTCTAGTGCCTAATCAAAAGTATATCCTTGTTGATTTTCCTTATATGAAGTGCCATTAGTTTAAGTTCACTTCATTCAACATTAAATCATTGGGGTCTCATTACGAATCCCCATGAAGTGTGGATTCATTAAATTTAACGATAGATAATTAAACATGATTGAAATTGAGATTTTTGTACACACAAATTAGAAAATCGTTGTGCTTAGCATTCTTTGTTGGTTGGCCTGCCCCCTGAAAAATGAATGTCCGGTGCTCCCCTCCTCTTGATAGAAAGAATTCCGTCCTCAGTGCTACTGAGAGAGGGATATGGTAGCCAATGGCCCAAGCATGCCATAATAGGATATTTGGATTTTTTTTCCATCATCATTTCGTTTAGTATTACAGATCATTTGAATCCATAATTTATATTATATACTAAAAGAATCAATTTAGGAAACAGAATAGTTGAGAAACTTTGAAAAATCAATTTAGGAGAGAGAATAGTTTAGCCAAGCTCTGAAAAATCCATGGATCAAACTTCAGCCCAAAGACCCGACCCGACCATCTATCAAACAGTTTGGGCCGTACAGCCAGGCTACGTTAGATGGGCCATGATTAGTGGACTGGCTCAGGTCATGCATCCACTACCTGGAAACATAAATGTCAATGAGACAAAAGCAAGAGGGTAATATGGAGATTTCATAACATCATGGTCCTACTTAAGTACTTATACATCGGCGAATAAACCCTAATTGGACCAAGCGCTTTGTGGCTTTCGTCTGAGAGAAGAAGCAAAGCAGCTGAGCACAGACCGCGCCTCCACAAGCACCTCCGCCACCATGGGTCGCATGCACAGTCACGGGTCTCTCTCTCTCGTTCTCCTACCGTACTTTCTCTCTGCATTCTCGACCACGGGTCTGATCTTGAGTTTTTTGTGCTTTCAGGAAGGGTATCTCTGCATCAGCTTTGCCTTACAAGAGAACTCCTCCCAGTTGGCTCAAGATCTCTGCTCAGGATGTGAGTTTTTATTATGTTACTATAAATCTTTATCTACTTGTTTGTTAATGTGTATAAATTTTTACAATTCTGTAATTTTTTTTGTTCTGATTTCTTCTAAGGTTGATGAAAACATCTGCAAATTCGCGAAGAAAGGTATGACGCCGTCACAGATCGGTGTCATCCTTCGTGACTCTCACGGTATTGCTCAGGTCAAGAGCGTCACTGGAAGCAAGATCTTGCGTATCCTCAAGGCACACGGTAGTAACATTTTTTAATTTGTCCGAATTCGATCTGAATTCGATCTATCTCTGTTTAGTGTTCACTGTTGATCGAGGTGTTTCAATTTGATTTGGTTATTAGGGCTTGCTCCTGAGATTCCTGAGGATCTGTACCATTTGATCAAGAAGGCCGTCGCAATTCGCAAACATCTTGAAAGGAACAGGAAGGACAAGGACTCTAAGTTCCGACTGATTCTCGTTGAGAGTAGGATTCACCGACTCGCTCGCTACTACAAGAAGACTAAGAAGCTCCCTCCAGTATGGAAATAGTAAGTCTTCTCTCTCTCTCTCTCTCTCTCTCTACATATTTTTTGTTGTTTGCTGATATGAAGTTATGCTTAAAATTGATTGTGTGTGGTGTTTGTTTCTCTTGATGTTATGAAAATCTTAATGTTATTTCGTACCTGTGTAAATTTTCCAGAGAGCTTATGATATTGTGATTGAATGTCTTTCAGTGCTATCGTAATGCATCTGAATGAAGTCAAACATGGCAAAAAATCCCTTGAAAATAGCTAAACCATAGGGGGTTATAATTCTGCTTGTTCCAGACTCTATTCACTTCTAAAACGCTACTGAATAAGGTTCTGAAAAAAGTTGCTCAACGTTTCTGTAATTTTTTGATAAAATAAAGGAAAAAATATTGTTTCCTTTCGTTGCTTGTTGCTATGAACCTGTTTAAAAATGGTCTTTTATAAATAAGCTGATGCGGTTTGCAGTGAAATTCCTATTTATTTACTACTGTGTGTTATTTTGTCTTGTGAATCTCTTGATGTGATTCGATGTTTTCACTTCATGGATCATACTTGGTAGTTGTGAATTACTTGATCGGATACGTTCTACCATTTCCTATTCAAGTTCCTGCAAGGTGTGGTGGTTGAGTACAGCAGTTTAATTGTTCTGTTTGATAAGGTCACTGGAGCAACTTGATGATCATTCCAAATTGCTTTAGCTAGTGACAAGTGCTTCTTATGCCATTTCTCACTTGCTACTCAGATCCTTGTGTGATTCTTTTGACTGTTCCTTGCGCAGCTGCTTAACATGTTCTTTGTAATTCTCATTCTCTTATCCTCTCCTGTCTTCTTTGTTGCACTTTCTGATGTGTTCTACTTCGCATATGTTAGTATCTGTTACATGACAACTTTGGGTTTCTGAAGTTGAGGAAGTGGAATGGCCTATGTTGCCAAAATTTCTGTGGGAGTGCTAGATTAGAAATAAAGCCCTTTGAGAGAGAAGATTGTTATTTCTTCCACGTAGTTTTGTTTTACTAGCCGACCTGAGCAAAGTAATTTGAACGAAGTGATGCCGTGTATGTATTATCTTTCTGGAAATCTCCCTGCTCACTCATGTTCTTCCTTTTTTTTTCATTTGAAGTCAAATTTCATTGAACAATCAGCCTACTCTCTTTCTGTGCCTGTTGTTTCATTTTAGAAGCTTCACAGACCTACTGATAGCCCTTCGGTATATTGCTAACTCAGAATTTTCTCATTTGCAGCGAGTCTACCACTGCCAGCACGCTCGTGGCTTAGGCAATGATGCTGCCTGGATAAGTTTTGGGACTATCATATGTATGCTTCCTTGAGTGGGCAAGACTGTTTTCCCTTGGGTTGGAAAAATATTTGTCAAATTAGAGTTTTAATCTCATTATGTTGCTTGACAGTGAAAGAAAGAACAAAATATTTCTAATGTTTTGATCAATGTTTTTTCTTGTTGGCTTTCATGCATTTTGAATTCAGTCGTGAGTTTAATTCCATTGAGGATTTTAGTATTTCCTGGTAGTTTGATGACCTGAATTGAAAATGATTTCATGTGAATAGATCATGTATCCATTTAAATTCAGGAGGTAGATTACAATCATTTCAACAAAATAGCCCTGGATGAGTCGGAGGTGAAAATAACTGTGAAGATAGTTTTGTGGTACCAATTCTAAGGGTTGGTTTTTTATATTATAGAGCAATGCTAATGGTGGGGACTCGAGTACTGAATTCATTACCATAGATAAATTAGCCTTGGTTTCTAACATATGAAGTTAGCTGTCTCGTGTTTTAACATTGGATGGGGTCGAATTGGGAACATAAAACTCTACTGCTGCGTTTGGTTTGCGGTAATACCTTTGGTTTGCGGTAATACCTTTGAATAAGAATGAAATGGACATGAGAATGAAATGGAATAATCATTACCATTCCCATGTGTGACAATTAACTTGGGATTAAGTCTTGGAATGGAATGAACATTTCATTCTAATGTTTATATTAAATTATTTATGCCAGAATGGAATGAAATTTGGCCAAAATATAATATGCAATCCATGTTTGATTTATTACTTGGCAAAAACAACTTACCCAATTTGTATTGCTTGTTTTCAGCGGTGCATGCTTCGTATAAATGGTCGATATAGGAAAATAGCTCATTCACCGGTCCTCTATGATTCTCATTTAGGACTATCATCGAAGAGGTATTGGACATTACCGCGTCCATTGATTTAGCTTGGTTGCCCCATAGATTTCCAAACAAAGTCAGTTGAATAAGCTTGAAAAACTAATGCAATTGTATATGGAGAACAATTACCCATTGATCAAGACAACATGAACAAACATAAATTCCACCAGAATGCCAAAAACATTACCCAAATCCCACCATACCATATCATACTTTAACTAATAAAAGCTACTCACAGACATGCAATTGTTGACTAAGGAAGGAATAAGCTAAAATTGGTGATCAAAGTCGGTTCTCGTTGAGTCTAGGATGGCCTTTGTCATCGATTTTGCCCCTTGCTTCAAAAACTGATGAGAAATATGCAGAGAGTAGGTAAGATGGGATGAAAGAAGGGGTAGAATGTCATGGGTCTCGGTAGAGACGAGTTGAGAAGTGAGCAGAGGAGTGGAGGAAAGAAGAGAAAATGAGGCAGTGGGATTGGGATTGGGAGGAGTCGGGTTTTTCGTGGTTATGAATTTGGGTTCATTACCGAGTCATTGAAAATGGGAAATGTCATGTCTTATTTGGTAATGGGTAATCCCATATTTTGTGGGATTAATTATTCCTTTGGAATGAGAAAGAATGGAAATGAATTTTGATTATCACAAACCATACAAATGAATGCTCACTACTACCAAATAATACTCATTCTATTCCCTTGATCTAATACCACGAATCAAACACAGCGTACGTATTACATTATATCATAAAACAAAAGAAACAAAGGAGCCAATCTGCAAATGTTGGACAATGTGAAAGCTATTCTTCAAAAATGTTGCTATGATGAACCATTAGTGAGGATTTGGAGTTCCCAAGGATTCAGAAAATTAATGAAAACTCAGACGTCTTGAGTTCGAATATTAATAATCTCGTAGTTTGGTCATGAGAAACTTATCCTTCATGAATACCCTAGTCTTAGAATAGATGACTTGCATTTGACTAGAACGCGGAGGAGATTAATTGAGAATTAGTTGAGGTGCATATAAACAGTAAGTTAGTCCGAACATAATTGACCGTTGAAAAAAAAAAACAGTTGAACCATTCATTTTCCTGGAGCATCCATTATAAACTGCAATCAACTTATAGATATAATCTAGATTCTCTTTAATATATTTTCTCTTCATTTCTCTCTTTGACGAATTATTTATTATTAATGAATAAGAGACTCACTTGTATACAATGAATCTTTCTTGGATGAACGATAAATGATCTATAAAAAAGACAGTTGAAGATTACATATATTAGAGGTCATCTCACTCGTAGAGTTCTTATCATCATCAACATATCTAAATTTATCAAAAAACTTCCAACTCCAAAACTTATAACCTTTAAAAATAAAATCCTACAAACATATTACTTTTCCGAGAAATCCTCTAAATATTTGGAAACTCTCGAATCCTTCCTTTAAATAGATAGCATCATGCATCACTAAGCTACCGAACAAACCCTAAAGCTGATCCAGCCATGTCTCTAACATCTCACAAAATGTGACAGCAACCGCTGATGCCTTCACCATTTAGGTCCGGGACACTAGCAATATGCCCCGGCCCCACAGCCCCGCGACTGAGAGGCAATGGTTGCAAGGGATAATCCCTATGATTTGACCAAGGACGATCCCCATAATGGAGATACCTATCATCTCCATAGTACTCTGTACCGCCATAACTACCACTGTAACCTTGTCCTCCATAACCATGCAACCTATCATCTCCATAATAACCGTATTCACTGCAATCATAGTAAGTTCTCCGGTCCGGCATGTACAGGTTGCTTGAACATTCTCCGAACTGAAACCAACACATCTCCGCCCGTTTCCCTCCTTTTGCAAGCATTTTCAGAAGGTGGTTTGGATTGACGGTGCCGGAAACTTTCACCATTCCATCTTCATTCATTCTGAAGTTCGATACTCCTACAACAAAAATTTGAAAAAAAAAAAAAAACCAACCTCGAACACTAATGCAAAATTGATAAAATCAATATAAAAAGAAAAAGAAAAATAATAACTACTTATAACCAAACATGCATGAAAGATGTACCTTGGACACTGTTTAGCATATTCATCAGAGTCTTTTGCCAACCTTGAGATCGTGTGTTCACTCTTAGAACGCAAGTCTGCAAAGAATATGATTGAAGAACAATGATTTAAATTGACAAGAAATAAGAGGAATAGAGAGTAGTAGTAGAAAGTTTCGGAAGGAATTGTAAAGAAAAAAAGATAAAGATCATTATAGTACACTACCATGAACGCATAGTTCTCTGTTCTAACTTGATGGAATCCACTGGCGGCCATTGATAACAACAGTCTTGAACTGATTTTATTGCAGGTGTACTAATAAATAGGGCTTGCTTCTCTAAATGCTTGATAGGATATAGAGTTTTTTGTTCCAGCACTATAACAGGGAGAGCGAGGAAGGGGTTTGAACCCTGCGACCTTAAGATTCAATAGCGAGGGCGGAAGCCATTAAAACAACCGTTAACATCGATAAGATATAGAGAGTTTGATAATGGAGTTTTGAGGTTGGTGCTATGAGGATAAATATGGTTTTTATAGATGATTTCCCATGCCTTGTAAATGGAAATAAAATCTAGGGTAAATTTTCAAAATTTCCCAACCAACATGAACAATTGAATTTTAGGGTTTTGTTGGTACCCTCCATAAGTATGTTTTTTGGGCCTAGATGAAATAACTTAATTTTAACTCTTTTTTGTATTTTTTTTTTACTTTCCACATCAAAAAGAAAAAAAGAAAAAATCTCTTTGTATAGTCAAACAACCTTGTATGTAGTTTACTACTATGGTTTCGAGTTTCCTATTCTGAATAGCTGTGATTTTATTATAATAGGAAGGGTGCATATACATATTTGAGGAGGAACCTCTTTATGAAAGGGTCTCGGTTAAGCACGAGAGACATCAGAAAAAGTTAGACCAATCGAAATATGCACACTTCGTACTCATGATGGCTACCAACATTCGGGATGTACGCAATCACCAGCAAATTGGAATGTTTTTCTGTAGACTGTTTTTAGTTTAATAACTTCCATGTATTATGCAATTTACTGCAGATGTAATTCTGCACTTACATCTCACATTCAAGGGCGACGACTGACATCATATACAGATACACAAATTGGTCAGTTTTCAAGCAAAGTGCAAGCTCACAATCATTTAAAAAAAAAAAAAAACCAATTTCCCAGCCAACCTGAGTATTTATATTCCGGCGAAGGAGGTGGGGAAGGTTGAGATCAGGAGGCGGTTGGTTCGAAAGATGAGAAAGAGCTGGTAGCGAAGGGGAAGGGGAAACCGATGATGTAGAAGGAGGCTAAATCGGGAGATTTTCTTCTTCTACATCATCTTATGTTTCAGCTGTGGCATTCCTGTTTTACTGTTTATTAGGAACCAAACCATCAGTAAATAAGGTAAAGATGATCAACAAAGAGATAACATATCACTATGCCCTAATCTGAACAGATTATTCTAGATCACAGAGACCACATATATAATATTTTTGAAGAAAAGAATACCCTTCTAGAGGTGCACCACAAAGCAATTTTGACAAAGGTAATTATACTCAGTAGAACTGTTTCAAAACCAAATGACAAGTTTCATTTACATTGGAAAGATACTCAGCAATTTGGTCTCATTTAAGTATCGGTAGAGCACTCATACATTTTTCTCCCCTGCATGACAAGCAAAGGCGTCGCCAGACAAACTAAACTGTGGTCATCACTAAACTGCAAGAGACTCCTCTTTCGACTAGATATATCTATTCACATTCATGAAAGATTATTTTTCATTTTGAGTTTTCTCATTCTGCAGGTACTTCGATACTCCGTAAACAACTGTTCCAGAGACAAATAAGAAGACAGTCGGCGTAAACGATGGGTAGAGATACTTAACAAAGAAGTTATCCCACTCTTCTGGTAGGAAGCCTGCAAACATAAAATAGCTGGTAAGAAATCATACTGCTGGATACAAACCATAACTTATTTGTTAGCTCCTCTTGTGAATACCCCAAATCTACTCTGTTTATAAAAGAAAGTCCCCATTCCAACTTTAAGCAGTTAATGAACTTCTCAATTCTCATAGTAATATGCTTAAAGAAAATGGTGAAGAAGCCTCTTTAACTGAATGAGCTTCATACGGAGTGAGAGGATATTCAGAACCTTCACCGAAAAAGAAGGCATCCATTCAAGTCATTTTTCTGTGAAATTGCTTCCATAACTATCCTTAGGGAGCAAAATGTATCACTGTTGAAAAGTGTTCTCTTTTTGTATGTTTTTGGTATGCCTTTTGCTTGACTGCACATTTTTTCCTGGCGGAATAAACTAAACTTAACCTACCAAAGAAATTATTATAACGAGAAATAAAGTTTATTATAAAGAGTAATATAAAGGTTGAATAACCATTCAAGAACCTGGTGGCGATTATTTAGCTGACCTCTCTAATGGATCATCGTTGATATGGATAAAACCAGGTCAAGTAGCATCACATGACAAAAGATGCCTGACTGCCATAACCCCAGTACTTATTCAAAACACAAACCACAAAATATGTTTTGAAATGCCAGTTCAATGTTGCATGCGATTAGGGTAAGTGAGCTATATGGAAATAATTCTTTTTTTTTGGCTAGGGTATCTGCTTTGGGAAACTGCTCGGTCATTCGTCCCAAAAACAATTGGCTTTTGCTCCATTCTATCAAGAAGTATTTGTATCATTTTGAATCAGGTAAAAATCAATCTATCTCCCACCCTCATACACTGTCCACCTTAGTAAACCTCATCCAATGTTAGCCGCTGTGGAAGTTAAATGATAGATAAAGTGTTCCAATCAAACTATGTCATTATAAAGGAAACACTAGGATTGGGAAAGTTTGTAAATTTAAGTTACAGACTAGACACCCCAATTCAAAGAAACAATCTCCAAATCTCTTACTCCTTTTGGGATGATCCCCTTGTTACTAATTAAAACACACACACACACCACCCAACTCCCATCTCCACCATCACCCCCCACCTCCCATCTCCCATCTCCCATCTCCCATCTCCCATCTCCCATCTCCAGACTTTTAGAATATCTCAGTTGATAGAGGGGTTACTGATTGTTAAAGTTATCCTCCAGACATTTAGAATAGAACACAAAAAAAAAAAACATATTCAGAAAGCTTGAAATTTGAAATATGCAAAAATCTTCGAGCTGGAACAATAGTCACAGAATAACAATTTTCTGTATGAATTTAGGCACGAAATTATTAGACTATAACATGCGAAGATTAGTGATTATACCTGATGCTGCAAGAACAATACCCTCGACGAGAATAACCCCTCCGAGCCCTAACCAAGCAAGAAGAAAAGCACTCTCATTCCTACTCTGTTCCTTAAACTGAGCCTCTTCTTTTTGTGAGAGAAAGGTGGGTTTTTGTACCGGTACTCGGCGAATCACCGATGCCCTCTCTCTCTTGCTCTGTTTCTTCATCGTATTCACTGAATCGTCATTCGAATTAGCAGAAGATGAAGAGCCAAACCCTAGGCCAGCTGAATCGAGTTTCTTGGGTGGTGTCGAAGAGGTCTCATCAATTCCTTGGGTAGAAATTATGGGTTTTGGAGGTTCCGTTGAAGGGTTTTGGGATTTGATGGAGAGGAGAGAGAATTTGGTGGGTAGAAGAAGATGGTGTTTCTTGGTGATGGCAAAACTAGAGGTAGAGGATGAGTGAAGTACTAGCGCCATTTTCAGTTTAGTTTGTTTTCTTCTGCTTCCACCCTTTTTCTTACAGAGTGGATTTTTGGGAATTTTTTTTGCTGTTCCTGAAAATTGGATATAATGAGACGACGTCGTGTCCATCTGTTTGACCCGTCAATATTTTTTTTTTTTTTTTTTGGGTCCTAGTAGTATATACCGGAGAAGGGGTTCTTCAGTGATTTTATCGGAGAATCGGTGTCATAATGGTGCTACAAGATGACAATTTATTATATAGAAAAATAGATCCATGGAACTATTGATTGAACCATAAATACTAACCAATCAACCGCTATTTAAGAGAAGATAAGTAATTTTTTTATCGGACAAAAGAAAAATATGTAATAACTTGCATAAATCTCGAATTTCTCACTACGGTCAAACCAACTATTCTCTTCTCAAAGTAAGAAAGAGTTTTTTTCTTTTTCCAGTAGCTTCGCGACTCGAACTTTACGTTGGAGCGTGAATTTTTATTTTTTTGGGTCCTAATACAAACAAGAGGAGGGGGTTGGTGAGACTCGAACCTCACATCTGTAGCAGCGTGGTGAAGATCTCTCCAGGCCCAACAGTTCAATCTTCTGGATAAAAAAAATAAGAACATATGACCGAAAAACCGAACCTAATCATTGACAACCAAGCTTAATAATCAATTCTCACCGAATATGGTCCGATTAACACTCCTAATAATCAGCCGGCAGCCATCACAGTTCTACTTATAAATCTCAGCTTTCCCAGTTTCCGGTAAGCAAGAACTATGCCTGCTCAAATGTGTCATACAATGAATGCACTGTCTACTGTAAAATACAAAAGACCCAACTCAAAATATGAGGCCTATGCTGAACTCACCAAATTAGGTAAATGTGAAAACATAAATCCCTAGATGACATATAACCACAGCAACCCTCACATGCACCTACAACAAAAAGGGCCAAGCATGCTCAGCAGCAACATCTTGATAGTCGATTTGCCATCAACGTTCATATATTTTCTCGAATACTCTGTGAGTGAAGCAAGAAAATTTGACCCACCTCGTTGAATTCACCGCCACAGTACCTCTCACACTCCATCTGTGCTGCTTCATTTCCACCAGCAGCAGCTACTTGTTCTCTTTGTGTTGAGTGATTAGTTACAGTAGGAACTGTTCTCACCAACCTTTCGTGAGCTCCATTTCATCAAATAGGCTAGCAGTGTCTGGAATTATACCCCCCTGTTGATATTTTAGAATCCCATCCCCTGTGAGATCATTCAATATATCAGCTGGGTCTTTGGCTCCTCCGTGTTGCAAGAATTTCGTTCTAATAGCAGATCCTGTGGCTAATGATAGTGGATCCTCCTGGCATATCTTTTGCCATATGGTTGCTGCAAAGCACTTGGCATACAAGTAACTATAGTAACCTGCACACATCAAGCACATCATATCTAACTACGAAATCATCCAAATACATTATTGGCTAGAAAATCAAAGATGACTCTCCACTAACTTATACATGCACATGTCCACACACATCCATACACACAGGTTCATCATAACTCATGCTCAGATTATGTGGAATCTCCCAGGTTGAACATGCAAAAACGTGTCCATTACGAGGAGGCAAAGAATCTGTGCCATAAAATGCAGTGTATTTTAACAAGCCATTACTTGATCCTTGATCATAAACATACCTGCACCATAGTTTACAAGGTGATTAAACCGGGTGTGCCAATGTGTACCCTCCACATGCTTCCAACTTGTATGTTGTCTTTTCAACTCTGCGACTACTGAAGTTGTATCTAATGTTGAGGATGGCAGTTCCCCATGAAGTGTTTGGTCAATTAACGCATAAAAAATCTAATGGAAGATAAGAAGCAAGTAAGCATTGGTCAAGATTCATGTTTCTTCTCCACAATCCAAAATACAAAAAATGCTCATACACTTTTTCTGTAAATACATTCAGGGCCTCAACAGCAAACCTGACGTTGCAATTCAGTTGCAGCAAACATCTTCTTGGCTCCCTGCATTGACTCTACCAATTTCTCAGGTATTACATCACCAGTTGAATAGTGTCTAGCAAATGTCCTCAAGACCCGAAAATCCCAAGCATAATACCTAGACAAATTCCAAAATCAATAAAAGGACGGCTACTGATTAAGACATTATATGTCTCTCTGTCTCCATAAATATGTGTGTGCATCAGGCCACACATGCATCATGGAAATAGCTGTGGCCTGTGGATGAAAACGCATATCCTAGAGCGCATCACAGCATTGACAATGCACTATTTTAATTGCTCCAATCAATACCAACTTGTCACAGAAGATTGTAGTGTGGAAATCAGGTGTGAAGGTCCCAAGCTTTCCTTCTTTTTCTTTTAATGATACTTGAGCCAGAACATCAATTTTTGGTTGGGGTTACAGAGAAGATTGTAAAAGGCTTGATAGATAAGTAATGGTGCTAAATTGGTCATACAAAACACATTCCCAAATATAATGTAGAACTAGTCCATCATTTAAATCTTCTAGACTCTACCGCAAAAAGGAGAGCATTATCTGAATCACACAGCTATATATAGGATTTATTATCCAGTGAGCCCTGCATTTACTTAGAACAATCCATGACTTCAGAACCAGTATTACACCAAGCAAGCATACACACATGCGCGCGCACGCACACACATTTATTTAAAGCTATACCATCTATATGACAAGGTTACGCAGGACAGTTGATCAGGAAATTAAGTGACTGTTATCCACTTTAAGCAATCCTATTGATCACAAATAGTAAACTGTAATCCATAGGCATTTTTAGCTTGCGATTTTGCTGAACCTTTTTTTGTAGCAAATTTGATGTTATTTCATAGTATTTCCTTGCATTACACTAATCTTGAAGTTATGAGCATGCATGGACAAGGCCACTGTATGGACATAACTACCATCAAGAGAAAAAATAAGATTTGCATCACAAACAGTTCAAGAGCTACAAATAAAATAGCAGTGATACTTCACAGCAGTAGAAAAAATTTCGCCACTAAACCCCATTCTGCAAATGTAGAACATGAATTAACTATTAAAAATAGATACATCCGATTTCACACATTGATGCAGATAATGCCTGTAAGTACAAGGTAGATATTCAAACTCCAGCATTCTACTCACTCAAAGAGGTTTGAAGGTGTTTCGGCAAAATCAAAGATCACCCTGGTACCTGAAAAATGTTGGTAGTCCTGCAAGGTTACAGAAAATTATCATCAATAGGCGTATAATTGAGTTGAGCCAAGCCGAGTTATAGGAAATTCAAGATCAGCTCGACTGTGAACCAAGCTCAAGCTCTGCTAGATTTCGACTTAGTGTTCCATTTTACTGCTCAAGCTCGACTCTGCATGCTTGACGAGCTGCTTGAGCAAGGCTTGTTTTTTGTTGATGAACTTGCGGACTACTGCCCTAGTTGATCTGTATATACACAAATAAACTAACCATCACCAACTTTTGCACTCACGTCTCTTGACATGTGGGTCTGATTGTAGAGGGTGAGAGGTCAATGATATACATTGATTCCAGATCAGTGTTCGATATTGCATGATCAACCAAAACCTAGAAAGCGATCCTGCAAATTTTGCCTCACATATTCATTGTAATTGTCCCCAGAATCGTATCGTATGTATTGTATCAGAGGCAGCAAAACAGAGCCTGCAGAAGAAGGGAATGAATGCCTCTCCATGGCGAAAGGCCGAGTATGTCAAAGCCAAATGTCTCTCTCCCTACTGGGAACAACACTACAACCAACACCAATTCATGGACCCACATCTCTCAATAACACCAATAACATTTCCCATGAAACTGACCCCAAATCTAGAAAGGAAGACCCTTTGTTGCAAAAGAAAAGCCCTAGTGGCAGGTTTGGATCTTTGAAGAGAAGAACTCCCAGGCTGAATTTGTAACAGTGATGCTGATTTTGCTTTGTCCAATAGTATGGTGAAGAAGAGACTGGTGGTGAAACAATGGGAGCCTCCAGAGATCAAACCGAAGGCTTAACATGTTAAGAGTCAAGATGTTCACTGGTTCAGCTTCTGTGATTGAAGATAAACCATAGAATTTTGATTTTCTAATCCTGTTTTTGTGTTTTTTGGTTTTTTTGAAACCAAACAACAAATACCACGAATAGTACAACCTTTTAATCAGTTGATCATTAAAACAAAAAAAAAGAGAAAGAGTTATTGCATCGAGGACATCTTTTTCAGTCTTCAAATGCATAGGCCCTCACAATATTTGAAATACCATTGAAGAGACGCAATACTACCTTTGAACCTAACCAGTACCCCACAAGGTTTTGGTATACTTCACAACATTGCCCTGTACCTTAAACCCTAAATAGTCCACCTATTTACTAGAATGCCAGGCTCGCGAGCTTCACGAACCAAGCAAAGGTTGATCAAGGCCGGCTTGTTCACTTGAAAAGCTCCAAAGTCCACCTCAAGCTTGGCTCAACCAGCTTAATGAAAAAACTCGAATGAGCTTTATCCAAGCCAAACAAGAGCCCTATGTAGCAATGATAAAAGCAATGTTATATCCATTTGTTAATTTCAGGGTGTCAACAGAATACCGTTCTTGAAAGCAATGAATGAAGAGCATGTCCAAACTCATGAAAAAGAGTTTCTACTTCTGAGTGGTTAAGCATTGGAGTTGCTGAATTACGTGACCTTGAAAAATTGCAAACAAGGGCCACAACCTGCACTATGATGAAAACAAAGAATATCAAAAGAACCAGATATGTACCATACAACAATGGAGAAAAATCAGCCTAAAGTAACATCCTTAAAAGAATATTAACGAGTTAATATATATCAGCTATCTCCGGGACGAGCATGGACGCTTGGAAGGAACAAAAAGGGTATCTTTTTCTCCATGCAGTAGTCTAATTAGTTGTTTATGGGAGAATATAACTATGTTATCGAAGGAACGAGGGCTAATAGTGAATAAGTAACAGGACAAAAAAAATAGAACACTGGAAACAGAAACAGAAATTACAACGAAGAATTAAAAGCAATTTACATACTGGAAGTTGGTAATCTGTTTCAGAGATCCTGCGCCCCCCCTTAATGGCAAAATGAGCACAACCAGGATACTTGCCCACCCTTGAATTCAAATCAAGGTATAAGTACCCTAAGTCACCCTGAAATTTGGTATCCTTAGCTTAATAGAAGCATGAAATAGAAATTCAAGAATAGTAGATCGAGTTGAGCGCTTTACAGATATGCATAGGGAATGAAATACAATACCAATGAAACTAGCCACAAATAGAGTGAGTAATTGCATTTCCGTGAATTTGTTTACAAAAACCGATGTTAAAAAGTACAAAGCATAAATACAGTAGCACCAATGCCAATGTAGACTCCAAAGATATTAGAAAGCTAACAAATGATTTTTTCACAAGTTCTATAAACCATTTCTGAAGCTAGTTCAAATTGAGTATAGTACCAAATCACCAACTTTGACATCAACTACACATACAGAGCTTCAGGTCAGTGAGATAAATGAATCATCAATTGATCCAAAATCAGCCAATAGGAAAACAGTATCCTACTTCAGAGGGTGCAACATGCATACCAATGTTAATTCTAGCAATCTGACATCAAAGCTTTCACCAAAGGACCCAGTAACAGCTTTCACAAAATGAAGGGATAGTCAAAGTGTTAAGGGTATGGCATGAGGTGGTCTTCAACACCAAAAAAGACTAGCGGAAAAGCACACAAAGCCAATAGCAATCTTAATATAGCTCGATAAAGGTCGGCTCTGCTTCTAATCTCTTCGGCTTCGACCAGATGACTAATTTACTTTATCGATCGCTAAATCAGTCATTCAGTAAGTACAACACTCAGTTATCCAAAATCCCTGATCTCTGATACAGGTTTAGCACAGACCTCAGACCGATCGATTAAACCTATTATTGTAGAGTTTCCCGAGGAAGTATTTAATGAAAGTCATTCATGTGTGCCGATTTCCTTATGGTTGACATAATAATTGGGATATTGGTTTCACTATACTTATAATATGTCCTTCATTATATGCTAATTTCAGTCTATGAGTTCATGGTAAAGCTCAGCTGGAGGGAAAGTCTAACATACACAGTATGTAGGGCTTATACACACCTTTACTAGTTTTTGAAGAATTGGATCAAAATGGTTTACAAAAAAAGCGAGGAAAAAGTGCCTTAATAATCAATAAGAAGTCCTTATATGTACCTCTTCAGGATGATAAAGACACATTTTCAGGACATCTGGATGCCATGATTCACCAGGTGCCAGAGGGATGCCACGAAATGTCACACCAAACAATGACTCAGCCAGAACTTTCACACCCTCAATACATTGGGGCAATGGAAAATATGATGCTACCACCTGCATTTCAAATAAAAAACCTGCATTTCAAATAAAAAAAGTGCAGTGACAACTGCACGTGTGCTCCCCCACCACCACCCACCCAAAAAAAAAGAAGATATAGTAAATGTTCCTTTAACTGCTACAACATAGAGCAAACCAAATACTGCACAAAGTCACCAGTGTTTCATTATGAAAGCTACTAGAGATAATTATGCACAAAAGACATGCAAGAGAGAGAGAAGGGAAAGGAAAGAAAAACATGGAAGAGAAGTGAAAATGTGTGTGGCTTACCGAGAAGTCCAAGTTGTAAGCAGAAGACTTCATCAACCCAGTGAAGTATGCCTCATCCCATGGCTCTAAATCTCCATACGTTTTACCACTTTTTTCTCTCTTGAATTTCAAAATTGTCTCAAACTCCTACATTGACAGTAACCATTTGTCTAAGAATAAAAATCTTATGTTACATCGAGCCAGAAAGGGAAGAATTCAAAATTTCATGCCTCGAGTAAGTATGGTAGTACATAATACCTTATCAGCCTTGGGCCTGACCATTTTGCTCATCTCAAGCAAAAAGGATAAGACAACCTCTGGTGATGATGCCATATTTGAATGTAACGCATATTCAGCATATGACTTGTACCCCATGATCTGCATACTAAGCAAATAAATGACTTCCCATCCAATACCAAGATTCAACATTCACAATAAATTTCTAAGGCTTCATTTTCACCCTGAGCAATAAAAGAAAAGGCGCTTAACAAGCTGAACCAAGCTTAGTCTTTGGACCAATTCCGCCTTCTCAAACTTACTATGCACTAACAATATTATGTCTCGGGGCTTATTTCCAGGACATCAGCTCTGCTATTGAGAGACTTACTTCTCAAGAGAAAACATCAATTAAAAATTCAGGATCATGAATACATCAACAAGGGAAAGTTTGGAACTGTTTTTGCAAGGCATAAAATTTGTCACAAAATATGTCAAAAGAATTTACATAGACCAAAATGGATGTTTTTTTCGGTAGGCAGAACATATATAATCGCGAATAACCTTGGCAATGTCATGACGAGTAGCTAAGAGTTTGTCAAGAACACCAATATTTGCATGTGGCATAGAATTTCCTCGGGCATATGACATCTTCCTGACCTGGACAAGGTTTGAAAGACAGATGCATTACATTTAATTGGCCAATTAAGAAAGAAATGAATTGGTAGAAAAAAATAATAAAACTCAAAGAAATCCATCAAATAACTCCATCTGAAGATATACAGGATATGCATCTAGGGTGACAAATATCCTCGTAGAAGTCTTATCAACCCTTTTCTGTTCTAAATTTCCAAAGATTTCCACAGCATTTATTTCAAAGAAAAACATACAGGAAAAGATACTGCATTAATAGCTCTTATGATGATAAACAGTATGAGACACAGTAACAAAAAATTATCTAACAGCTACCTCAGCATCTGACGCCAATTGCAGAACGGATGAAAGAGTGCTTGGCTCTGTCACTATCCGAAATCCTTTTTCTTTCATATTATCTCTTGACCCTATTGATTCCCTATGTGTACCAGATGTGGAACGATAGATGGGCTTAACAAGATGGTGCAAGTGTTTTGGAATACGTGATGCTGGAAATATATCCACATAACCAGGATCGCTGGTTATATTTTTGTTGAACCTGATACAAAGATAAATGCACACATAATTGCCTTCCAATCAATTAACCAGCTAATATGCTTCGAACTTGTTAATTAAAAAACAATTTTTTGGTTCCTGTAAAATGCAGAATGGAGCAATCAACTTACCCAGATGCAAAGAAATTATAACACAGAACAGAAACCTATTTTCAGAGAATTTCCAACAATTTGTAATAGGATGCGTTGCCCATCAAAGCTACCCAGTCAATTACCACATGGTGAATATACTACATAGTAAATTTTTATTTTTGGCAAATTTTTCAGACTGCTGAAAGATTTCACCTAAGATACAGATGTGGGAGAATAAAAGCAAAAGTATGGATTATAGATAGGGTTGTTAAACAAACCAAGCTTGAACATTTTTTTAGGCTCGTTTATGTGTAAATAGTCAAACGAGCCAGCTCGTTTATGTGTAAATTAGGCTTGAATTAGACTCGAATTCAGCTCGATTATCACCCCTAATTATAGACTCCAGCCAGCTAAGAAAAGTTAAATCTTTGTTCAAATCACAAGACACATGAACTTCATATTGGAGACACGCTAATATGAGTGACAAAGAGTGGCCTCTGTTATATGCTGACTGGATGATAGCATAAAATTCATAGAGAAGATCAAGAAAGGAATGGATACTAGTATGTTATACATGAACAAACATGATATTTACTTACTCCCTAGAGAGGTGAGCAATGTCTATGTTTAGCTGATTAATTCGTTCCATCTCTTCTGCGAAACAAAGTAGGAATCTTTAGTAACAGAGAGATAAAATCTATCCCTTGTCAAACAAGAAAAAAAAACAAAATAAATATGTACCAGAACAGAGATGAATGCCACCCTTCTCCAAGTCAACACGCAGGTAATGGGCTGCCCTTTGAGCTTCCACAGTAAGAAGATGACCATCTTGCTCAGCTTTTTTCACCGCATTGTATAGACATTGATTTGTATTAAGATACTGTACGTAAAGGAGAAGAAAAAAAAACCAAATCAACTATGGGCAATAGCACCCAAGTATGACCCAAATTATCTAAGTGAACATGCGGCTAAAACTATCAATTATATTCCAGAACCACAGCAACCTGCAATTACATCATATGTAAACAAACAGAAGTTGGCTCCTAAAGTGTAATGAAAAAATTCTTTAATCCACTTCTCTAACAAAGCCATAAGAACACCTTTTTATATGAAAGGCCTCCAAGGGCCAGGATTCAACACATTAACAAAATGAATAAGATTAAGAACGGCATATAATTTGAGTTCAATGAGATGACCTCTTCATACATAATATCAACCCATGTTGCACTAAAAACTGCTCACATGTAGATATTCGTTCATTCTCATGGATGCATCGATGGCCTCCTCAACAAATTCCCTTAAAATGCAACAAAAACCAGATTTTAAAAATGGTAAAACCTAACAAAATATAACAGCAATCAAACATGCAACACTATAAACTCGTGTATATCATGACAAACCTGTCTGGATGCGTATGTCTACATAGTTCTGCAGAGTCGATTACTGAGCATACCTAACATTCAAGAACAAATAAGGAACGTGTATATCCATGGAATGTATGACTAAAAATAAAAACCCTAAACCCTAAACATACTGTGTTCGATATCTCGTCCATAGAGCGGATAATTTCTACAGATGAGGGCATCCGAGAAATGCAATTAACCAGTTCATCAGACCTATCAAGCACATATAAAACATCATAGAATACCAAAAAAAAAATTACATCATATAGTCAATGTATCAAACTAGAAATCACAATTCGGTAGATGATAAACCCCACGAATTTGAAGAATAATGCCAACAAAAATGAATCTTCTAATCAGTTTTAAAATATCAAACTTTCGTTTCCTTTATTTACTTGCATTTTCTCGAACACAAAACGGACTTTTTTGCATTACCTCTCGACGGCTTCGTCCACGAACCGGCGAAAGCCTTTGGGAGTCTTCAAGAGGTCGATGGAATATAGACCGGTTTCCTTGATTTGTGGAGCTGTTGAGGTACGGAAGTGGTGGATGGTCTTCAAGCCGGTGCTGAGGTACGCCGCCGGTCTACGGATTAGCGCCGCCATGGTCCGCCGTGCATATGGCTCTGTTGGTGGTGAGGTAGCGAATGCTGTCGAAGAAGTGAAGTAATTACTTGGACACCGCGCATGGAAGAAGAAGAGGGTCCTCCTCCGTGTACAGAGTCGGGTCGAACGGGTTTCGGACCGGCAGTCCACACCTGTTGTGGGCAAATAAAAATGGTAATATTATTTGAATTTAATTTATTGATCTAATTATTAATAACCATTAAATTGAGATTCAAATTAAATATTTAGTAGAATCCTCTATTAATCCACTAATTGTACTGAATTAGACTAATAAATTATGTCAGCAGAATGAACATCTAAGAAATATTGTGCCCCTTATGTTATGTGATCATACATGTCTATCAATCGTATCAGGTGAGGTGAGGTAATTTTCGTATTAAAAAATACTCTATTTATGTCCAATTCATTTATTGATTCATGTTTAATGAATTATGTCATATCAAATTTGAGTCGTGTATAAATCATATATAATCGACATATAAATATATTGTATCGTATATTTTTTTTGATTGATTTTATCTATATTTAATTTATTTATTAGTCGTGTCAAGTCCACTCATTTATCAAACGAGTGGCTAAAGATGACTCAAACTCTCTAAACCGTCCATTTAGTGTGAACACAATATTTTTTTAATATGAACACAAAATTTTATACATTATTTGTATGTTGTAATTAGGTAAATGATTGTAACTTTCCTTCTATATACTTTTACTAGTTATTGTTTGTGTCTGAAGGCACAGAGTAGTAAAAAATGGTAAATAATAAACATATTTGTATTCATATCCAAAATCAAATCACAAACATAGAGGAGAGATAAATGAATTTAAGTATCGGTTGTAGTGGGGGTGAGAGGTGGTGGTGGTTGGAGACGGTGATGGTTGTGGTGGGTGGCAATGACCGTGGTGGCGGCGGTGGTGGTGGCGATAGTGATAGTGGTGGTGGCGGTGGTGATAGTGGTGGTGGCGGCGATGACGATAGTAGCGGTGGTGGTGGTGGCAGCGACGGCGGCAGTGGTGGTGGTGGTGGTGGTGGTGGCGGTGGTGGAAGTAGTGGGGGTGGGGGTGGGAGTGGTAGAGGTAGTGGTGGGACTGTTTCAAACACTATTTTTTTTTAAAGTACTTATGATAAATAATTTATAGAAATACTTTTAAAAAGTCGATCCAAACACACCCTTAGAGGTCTATTTTTTCCTATTAAATTTAGGGTGTTAATATTAGCCGTTAGATTAACTTTAAAGTAAAATTTAAAGCAATCTGAACCGCGAAAAGCAAAAGACATTTTGTTTATCTTTTAAAATTTGAATTATAAGCTACTTTATTATATAAATAAGGTGTATATATATACCTCTTGTGAGAAAAATAAAATATTAAGAAAATTCCCAAACTTTTACGGATGTTGTAATTGGGCAAAATGGTTCAGGTATGGTTGCATTAGTTAGGAATAGGGGTGTCCATGGCCAGGTCGGGTTAGGCCCGCAAATTTTTTTTCAAGTTGAACCTGGGTAGGATAGGTCAAAGCCCTTATCCGAGTGAATTATTGGGTGAACCGGGCCGGACTTCTGATATGCATAGGCTACCCACGGACCTGCTAGGTGAGCTTTGCGGGACTACTGGGTGAGCTTTTTTATATGTAATTTTATTTTAAAATAATGAATATTTTTGTAAATTATTATTTTTAATTAAAAGTAGAGTTAAAATGGACAAAAAATAAATAATGCATAACTCTATTTATGAATAAGGGAGGAACTGCATCACACTAGAATGAGCATATCCTAACTAGATTAGTACCTACCCCACTTATCTATCATTTGCACAACTCTACTCTTTAAAACGTGTATGTTTAATATATGGAAAAGAAAAAAAATACATTATTTATAGTATTTAACTTATTTTCAATGGGAGAGTAGATAGGTTGTGTGGAAGGGCTATACGGGTGGGTTCTTGGGCTGGGTTTTTGCGGGCTGACTATTGAGCCGAGTTTTAGGTCGGGTAATGGGTTTGGGGGCAAGCCTAAACCCTCTCTTTAAGGATATTGGGCTCAGGCTTGGGCGTGTTAACTATTTGACCTATCGAGTTTCGGGTTTATTTTTTTCGGACCGAATAACGGGACTCATGGACAACCCGGTCCACGAACACCCCCTGGCTAGGAAGGAGGATGGAGTCGTGTTAAGGGGCAACCTTAGCACTAGACACCACAAAAAATCCACTTCTTGCAGAAGCATTGGTTGTCAAGAATGCAACTTTGTAGGCTGTAGGGAACGAATGTCACTATATGACCTTAGAAGGAGATTATCATATTGTTACTCAAGCAGTCATGCGCTCCTCAACACCACCAAAGCACATTGGTTTATTGATGCACCAATACAAGATCTCAAGCTTATGCTACAACATCAACACTGGAGGATGGTGCACATAAGAAAATAGTCAAATGAGGCTACATATGAATTGGCAAAGTGGGGCTTAGCCATGCATTTCACATGCAATCTCACAACATATATAGGACCTCCCATGTATGTGTTTGGACTTAAAATATAAAATTATAGGAACATTCAATGCATGGGTAGTTTGCAAGCCTGAAAACATTAAAGAATTGTCACATGTCATAATTTGAAGCAGAGACGAAAAATGATCAGTCATTTTTAAAAGAAGAAGAATAACTTCTCTCCTTACCAGGCTCCATATAAACGAAATCTTGAGAATGTCCTCCATCAGTTCATTCAAAGTCAGACTAACATTAACAACCAGACTACACAAATTTTGAATGATATTAGAACTCTCAATGTCAAGTTGACCTTTCGGATTCTCTTGGGGCTGTGCAGACATAATGATTTGGCTAAGAGAACCGTGGAGGATAGTGAATATAAAAAACAAAACAAGAGTAAGTTGAAGGATACATTCAAACTCCCGCAAAACCCATGATCTGGACATTTTTAAGAGTAATGTTAGATTAGTTTTTAGGAAATAGTTACTACTGTAATCAACGATGTTAATTTAGTTTTTTTGTAATTGAATCCCTTTGATTGGATTATAAAGGGATTTTCTCTTATTAATTCACGATTTTGTGTGTTTACTGCTTAAATTTTCAGTCAAGGAAATTCTAAAACAAGATAATTGAACACACCACTGGCAATCGTCTGAAAACTGTACTATGACTCAAACCTTTGAATCTGAATCCGGATCAAGACTTAGATCTCGACCTAAACCCAAGTATTGGACCCTAACGTGAAATCAATTTTGAACTCAACACACGGACACCGATAGATGGACCCTTGATCCGCCCTCGATTCTTGTTTGAACTTGGACTCACGAAAAGCTTATCATAAGTTTGTCTTTAAGGGATTCAAAAAACGTTGTCCCTTATTATCTATATAATAAAATACAATACAATTCAAATTTCAAAAGATAAACAAAATGACTTTTGCTTTTCGCAGTTGAGATATCTTTAAATTTTTCTTTAAAGTTAATCCGATAGTTAATATTAACACCCAAAATTTAATAGAAAAAATAGGCTTATAAGGGTGTATTTTGGGTGACTTTTTAAAAGTATTTCTATGACTTATAATTTCTCATAAATATTTCAAAAAAAAAGTAGCGTTTGAAATTGCCCCACCACTGTCTCCACCGCCCCACCAACATCACCACTACCACTACCACCGCCACCACTGTCGTCACCACTACCACCTCTCCCATAACAACCACCACCGCTATTGTCACCACCACCACCATCACTACTACCACACCACCACTGCCCCACTACCACCATCACTACTACCGCACTACCACTCTATCATACCCACCCCCACCGCCCCACCACCACCACTACCACAACCATCGTCGCCGCCGTCACCACCACATCTGCCAAAACCACCACCACCACCACCATCGCCACTACCCCACTTCCACAACCTTTACCCCACCCACCATCGATTGCTATCACCGTCGTCCACCGCCACCACCCGCCACCATTGTCATCTTATTCATATATTTATTACCACTACCATCGTCGCCCTCTCGTCAGCACCCACCACCACCAACCATTACCACAACCCACCACCATTCGTCGTCGCCCGCTAGCTTCTGTCACTCATGCCCATCACATCTACCACCACCACCATCACCACTGCCATTCGCTACCACCCATCACACTGTCGCTCAGAAGCACCCGTCGTCAGTCATAACCACCATCGTCACCGCCCCCCACCGCCACCGTCACCGTCGTCACCCCACCACCATCACTATCAACCACCATCATTGTCGCCCACCACCATAACCGCCATCACCCAAGACTACCACTACTACCATCGTCACTTAAAACCCACTATCACCATCACCGTTGCGACTCACGGTTGCCACCATCACCACTGTTGTTACCACCCATTATAATCATCACCATTTCCCGTCACTATCACTATCACTATCACTGCCACCCACTACCACTATCACCGATCACCCTCACTACAATCGGTGCTTAATTTTTTTTTTTTAATGATTTAATTTTGGGTGTGAATATAAATATATTTATTGTTGACTATTTTTTTTATTACTCCGTACATTCAGGCTCGAGAAATAACTAATATAGATATATTCCATCAATTTTTAAAGATTTCATTGGCTTGCAACTTACCAGTCCATCAATCTCCCAAGTGCACGAGTAATATTTATTACAACAGATATACCAAATGTAGTATTACAGAGACAAATGATATTACTAATTAATAATAATATATTATTTAAGATAAGTAAACTTCACTATTCGAAAGAATTATATTAAAAGTTATTATAATAGTACGATCTACTACAAACATAGTATATTAATTGAATGATAATACCACATATTTTTTATTAGGTGCTTTTTATTTTGTAACTGAATTTTTTTTAATTTGTCTCCGCGTGAATAGAGACATCATTATATCGATTAGGCTCTTGAATTTATGTAAAATTGAAGACAAATCCTAAATTCATAAACCGATTCCTTAATTTATATACCAATTAAATCATGCCGTACACTTTGAGATTGCGTGGTATTTATGTTGCAATGAATATTTTATCGAAATCGCACGCCGTGCTACATTGCGGGTAGGGAACCACGTTCTAATTAACTGAATCGAATCTCTCAACTTTTAAAGACCGCTTGCGTGTCTTCCTGTAACGCTCTATTTCCCGCGAAAACCTCTCTCTCTCTCTCTCCCCCCAAAAAACTATGTTACAGTACATAACTTCCGATTATCTCTATCCATGTACATACATATCCGAAATCTGGACTTTCTCTGATCAAACTTTGAATTCCTGAAGTTTCATCTCTCTCTCTCTCTCTGTAATTGCGCTCCCAACTATATCGATGATTGGTTCAACCGCAATGCGATCATGATTTCTTTACCTTCTTCCACTGCCAATGTCGAGTCTACCAACTTCTTTAAAAAATTCCGAACTTCAAGACAGAAATTCAAACCCAAACCACAAAAATGCACAAATTCCGATCTCTGATTCACCGCGGACACCGTCAATTGTGAAGCTGAGGAAGATCCCTCACATTCCGTTTCGACATAGAGCTGAAACTTCAGAAGATGGCGATGAAGATGAAGGTTCTGATGCTGAATGTCACCATGATGAGGATGAGGATGAGGAGGAGGAGGAGGAGGCGGAGGAGGAGGAGGAGGAGGAGGAGGATGAAGATTCTATAATTCGGGCTTCGACTCTTGGTCTTAATCCCATTCGAACCCGGTCGCTTCCATCGCCTCTTCGATTCTCATCTTCATCTGGCGCGCCTTCCAAACTTAAGAAAGACAAAGTCGAGTCTCACCCCAAATCAGACGCTTCTCATCAGACCACAACATCCACCGAACTAGGTAATCTTCATGAATCCATGCATTCGTGCATGTAATTCTTTCCACACAAGAAATGATGCTATTTAGTTTCAGAATGTGAAATTTAGAATTATATTGCTGCGAAAAGAAGGTAGGGTAGGCTAGGAAGAAATTGACATTTTGATAGAAATGCCCCATTTTAACTCTGTATGTGACAACGTATACAAACTTGTTGGATTTTTTTTTTTGGTTAAACGGTTAGGGTGTTGGCACCAGTTTTCGAATCTCTTTGTATCTTTCAATATTGTTTAGAAACGACACACTTATATAATTTAATTTTCAGTCTTCTCTGGAAGTTCTGCAAGTCATATTTTGTTTATTGTGTGTTGATGAAATAACAGTTGATTATGGATGAGGATGACACATATTTAAGTATACTTCACTTTCTCGGTAAAAAGGCTAGACTATTACCATTCTGAGTTTTTTCCATAACTATCTGTAGGTAAAAAGGTTCAATGGAGTCAATCTAAATCATTGAGAGGACTACCATCACCACTCAATCCAGGGTTGGAGGTAAGTCACTTGTTACCTAAATGGGTTGTTTGTTTTTCGTCTGACTAGTTTTTTCTTTCCTATTTTCCTTATCCTTGTATAATTTCCTTGTGGAAGTTTGTTGGAGGATTTAAGTAGCTCAGCTTCATATCATTGGCTTGCTGTAGGGTAATCATGCAGCTTTTGCCAAGGAAATCCAATCACCACGGGTCCAGGCTATACTGCGCGTCACAAGCGGACGCAAAAAGAGAGCCCCAGATATCAAGAGCTTCTCTCATGAGCTCAACTCCAAGGGAGTGCGCGCTCTTCCATTCTGGAAGTCTCGTGCATTTGGGCGGATGGAGGTATTCACTCTTCCACAGTTCCTTTTTGTTCTTGTCAAATCCAATCTCTTGCTCCTTTCCTTTCAGTACTTCTTTCCTTGGGCTGATTGATTATTTCATCCTAGCTATTTCAACATATTTATTCATTTCCACCATGTAATTTTTTCCAGGAAATTATGGTAATGGTCAGGGCAAAATTTGACAAGTTAAAAGATGAGGTTAACTCTGATTTAGGTATATATGCAGGAGATTTGGTGGGTATACTTGAGAAGAATTCAGAGCTTTGCCCTGAATGGAAAGAGAGTTTGGAGGATTTGTTGGTTATAGCCAGGCAGTGTGCAAAAATGTCACCTAACGAATTTTGGTTAAAGTGTGAAGGCATTGTTCAGACTCTAGATGACCGCCGTCAAGAGCTACCAATGGGTACCCTCAAGCAAGCCCACACCCGCCTTTTATTCATACTCACTCGATGCACTCGGCTCTTGCAATTCCAGAAGGAGAGTGGTTATGAAGAAGATCACATTCTGGCTTCTCACCAACTTAGTGATCTTGGAGTCTATCCGGAACGAATTCTTGGGGTTGCAAATCAGGACTTCAATAGCTCACTGGGTGGGAAGGAAATGAGTGAGGGACAAAACCAGAAGCCTCATGGATGGGACCAAAGCAATCTTGGCTTTAAACAAGATCAAGTAAAACAAAACTTGGGTGGTGTGGTTGACAGCGTGGAGGTTAGCACTGCAAAAAGTGTCACTTCATCAACTGGCAGCTATAGGATGTCATCTTGGAAGAAACTTCCATCCGCAGCTGAAAAAAACCGAAAAGGTCCTGATTCCGTTGACTCTACATATAAGGATAAATCTAACAGCCTGCAACACAAAGATGAAAACACTGGGATTGAAGATAATGTTGAGACTCTTGATACACCAGTATGCCACCCTGAACATGCAGAGACAAACTTGAAAGTACGAAAAGTCACTTGGGGAGTTTTTGGGGATCAACAGAATGTAACATATGAAAATTCATTTATCTGCCGTATATGTGAGGTTGAAATTCCCACTGTCTATGTAGAAGAGCACTCCAAAATTTGTACAATTGCTGATAGATGTGATTTAAAAGGCCTAACTGTGAATGAACGACTTGATAGAGTTGCAGAAGCCCTTGAAACGATACTTGAATCTTGGACACCAAAAAGCACAGATACTGCGGTGGGAAGTCCTGACAGTGCAAAAGCATTACCCGAAGAGTTGGATGAGTTGTCACCTAAGCAAAACAGCTTGTCTCATGGATGCTCCATAGACATGCTAGATTGTGTTCATGAAGCTGATACAGCATTTCTCGTGGATGATCTGGACAATTTGCCTGATATGTCATGTGAAACACGTGGCCTTTTGACACCAGATCTAGGTAAGAAAGGCTCATCAGCAGGAAGCTTGACACCACGATCACCTTTGTTAACCCCACGGATGAACCAGATTGAGTTGCTATTGAGTGGACGGAAAACAATATCCGAGCATGAAAATTATCAGCAGGTATGTGATTAGTTCGTCCCTGACTCTAGAGTGGCTAAATTTCCTTACTCGTTAAAATTCATTGTTGTAAAGGAGGGGAGGGTAGTCAACAAATAAAATTGTTACTTCATGTAAAAGTGTTAAAAGCAGTTAACTCCAATGTGCCCGCTCTCTCTCCATTTCCCTTCATCAGTCAATCGTACTCCTATGTTTCCCTTCCCTCACCCTAATTTCCATCTGTACATGGGTATGATCACATGCATTGAAGGTGCAGATCTTCTAGGGAGTAAATTATTCTTATATCTTTTTATCAGATGTCAGAAAGCTTATAATGAGGACAACTCTGTTGGTGTCTCTCTTATTTTTTTGGACCATCTTCAAATTTATTTTTACTAAAACTCAGAAATAAACCTTAAGTGAATTGCGAATATTTTTGAAAAAAAAATTGGACATCATGAATTATTATTTGTTAACTATCACTTGCCTGGCCTTCGTCTCCCGGAGACAAATGTATCGGGACATTTGTTTACAAAGCTTTTTGTACAATAGTGTTTACACAAAGCAATTGTGAACTTCCTTCAGGTAAAACATGGAGATTGAACAGACTGAGACAACTGATAGGGATGATATTTGAGATGATTGGATTAAAAGTTCAAATGGATGGGCATACTTTCACTGTTGTCACTCTCTTCATTCTTCAATACTGTTTTGTGCTTTGACCTTAAGCTGAGATAGGGTTGCAGACATATTTCTGGAACCAAATTTCCTCATAAATTTTCTGCCTCTTGTATGTTTTACATAAGGAGATTGAGATATGCTTCTTCTGTTCACCCTTCCCCCTTTTGTCCCAAATTGTTGATCTTTTTGCGGCCGACCTTTATTTACAGTGGTCCTTAACAGCTAATTTTTAGCAGTAGACAGTAGCAATTGGCTCTACCTTTGACATGATGCTTTTCTTTTAAAACTTGCTGACATTACTCCCACAACTTGTATGACCAGTTGTTGTTTCATTGATTGGAATTTTTTTTGCGCATTTTAATTTGCTAACTAAACCATGTAATGGCAGATAAATAAGCTGCTTGATATTGCCCGATCTATAGCCAATTTAAACACTAATGACTACAGCGCCTTGGAGAATATGCTCGACCATCTAGGAGACTTGAAATATGCCATCCAAGACAGGAAGGTGGATGCCCTTGTTGTCGAAACTTTTGGAAGACGTATAGAGAAACTATTGCAGTGAGTTCAATAATTTATATTGCAAAACTTATCACGGAATGTCACTCGTGTTCTGCACAAAATATTAAGTTTATTGCTATTTCTCGAGTATATATAATTACCTCAGATGTACTTTGATTTTTTGCTTCCATGATCCTGGTTTGATTTGTTACTTCATTTGCAATTATTTTTTTCTGAATTTATCTATACTTCCTTAAACTCTTCAGGGAGAAATATGTACTTCTTTGTGGGCAGATAGGAGATGAAAAGATAGAATCGTCAAATGCCATTGCTGATGAAGATAGTTCAGTTGAAGATGATACCATTCGTAGTTTGCGTGCAAGCCCTATTAATCAATGTTCTAAGGATCGAACTTCTATTGAAGATTTTGAAATAATAAAACCAATCAGTAGAGGTGCCTTTGGACGAGTTTTCTTGGCCAGAAAAAGGGCTACGGGTGATTTATTTGCTATAAAGGTAAACACCCCAAGCCCACTGAAAAGATGAACTGCTATATGTCCTAACTTATATGGGGAAATCCTTTAGTCTCATAATGCATCTATATTTGTTTGGAAAGTGATAGTTAACCTATATAAGGATGATATGTGATTTTACAATATGTAAGCTTCGTGTTTTTCTCTTGTTCAGATTGTAGATATTGAATAGAAAATGAGATAAGGAATAAGACCTAATTACCATGGAGCCACTGAGTAGTCTGTCTGTCCTCATTTTTTTTCCAGTTGCCCTAGTAGTAAAGAATAAGTATCTGCAGTATTATACGATGGACATTTCGTTGTTGGATGTGAAACTTGGTTTCCCTTTGTGATGATGATTAAGTTAATGGTGAGGTGAAGGTAAAGATCCAAAAGCCTATTATGAAGTTTTTTCCCTCTGCCAACTGACTCATATTGAGGTCTGTAATATGGTGTTCAGGCAACTGTAAAGGCAAGGATTAATAATCTGAAGCAGCAGAAAAATTGGACCTGACGAATATGCTGGTTATTTGATATTTTCCAATTTAGAGGAATTTCTGCAACCATTCCACTGGCTCCTATTTTAAGTTAAAAATAACATGGGAAAGCAATGCCGACCCGAATAAGTTTGATGATGAGAGGGTACAATAATTTTGTAAGTGACTATGTTCTTTTTTGGTTTTCATTGAGTTTTTTCCATGGGTGCAATTCCAAGGAAAATGTAATACACATTTTTTATGGTTTTAAAGTATATACACCATTCATTTTAAAGAAGAAGATTTATTATGAAACCAAGGAGGGTTCTCTATTGTGGCTGTCTCCACTGGTGTGGACATCGGAAGGTTTTGAGGAAAATGAAATCTATATTTCTTGAGTATACCCCCTTGGCACCTTTGAGTGAAACTTGCTGTAGTTATCAAAATTTATTCCTGCAGAACATCTGGAGTACCCAAGGTGCTAAAGAAAGGGAACTAATTGTCATAATCATTCCACACTGGAGATTCTTTTAAAAAATGTAGCTAGGTGGAGGACAATTTGTATGCGCGAATTTGGGTGAGAGCACATTGGGCCCCATGATTCTCTAGTGTCAGATTTATGCCTTACTGATTTTCAGAAAAAGCCTATATAATTATTTATCCTCCAACAGTCACAAACAAGCTGAAATATATCTTATGTTGAATATAACTTTTTTATGTGACCAACATCAGGCAGATTATTTAAACAAGTTGCTAAAACAAAGCAATTGTTATGGAGGGTGGGAAAGAAGAAATAAATTGGACAAAGTTTTGAACAAAGGGAGAATAGAGAGCTCCATGTGGTAATAATTTAATTATCCAACTTAATGTTTAAGATATTGATTATATTGATTTCAATTTGTTTAGTTGATGATTTTGTTTTGCCATTCAAGCATAAGTCGTGATTGGTGGTCATTGTCCCCTTGCAAAGAGCTGTATTGTCTTGCACGTCTAGTGAATTTTTTATATAATTGAAGGTCACAGAATTAGCAGTGGGCATTTGCAAGTTCCCTATGTCTGCAAATAATAGTTTGCATAAGCAATCTTTGTTGAGAAGACAAATTGAATTTCTTTTTTATTATTTTTTTTGAATACATCTCAGCATGCTAGGGTAAGACTATGTACATCTGATCCTCCCCAAGCTAGGGCAACCATTCTTTGTTTGAATACCCATAATTTCACATCTTCAGACATAGTTTGACGACTAATTACACTAAAGAATGCTGTTCTTACTACAAAACTTAGCAACAATATCTGCTTCACCACAACACAGATGGCTGAAGCCATGATGTGAATTATTGCCATTTCAATGTTCTGTCTTTAACATACTAGATAAAAGTACATATGTCACCCATTAAATCAAGGCCTTCTATTTTTTTACCTAACTGGGCCGATTATAAGATGTAGCCAGAAAGTCTCTTCTCCGATTCTTTGAAAGAACCCCATCCTGCCTGAATGATCTTTCGAATCTGTATAGGTGGTCTTAGTGGGGTTATGTGCCTTATCTCTGTGGTGTTTCAAGACAACATTTTTGAGCTGAGTATAAAATTGGGATGGTTGGAGTTATCTATAGTTTAATCAACTTGAATGTCAGGCTTATCAATTGCATTCAGTACACATATATGTATGATCTATAGTTGTTTACGGATGGCCTAGCTGTCTTCTCCAGACAAAAAATCTTATTGCACTTTTTTATAGGTATTAAAGAAGGCTGATATGATCCGTAAAAATGCAGTTGAAAGTATTTTGGCCGAGCGTGATATCCTAATCTCAGTTCGCAATCCTTTTGTGGTGAGCAGGTCCCCCAATTTGTTACTCATTTAAGTGTGTACTGCTTGTTGAGATACTTCTCTGATATGTTCGCATTCTGATGATGAACAGGTTCGATTTTTCTACTCTTTTACATGTAGGGAGAATTTGTATTTGGTGATGGAGTATTTAAATGGAGGAGATCTTTTCTCTTTGTTGAAAAATCTAGGCTGCTTAGAAGAAGACATGGCACGTGTATATATTGCAGAACTTGTAAGGACATGCTGGTTCCCTTGCTTTTACCTCTTCAGGTTATTTTGTCCCCTCCCACTGGATGGATGATATACATGTTTTGATAAATTATTTCAGGTTCTTGCTTTGGAGTATTTGCATTCTTTAAATGTCATTCATAGAGATTTGAAGCCAGACAACTTGTTGATAAGTTCAGATGGTCACATCAAGGTCAACATTTAGTAATTGTTGTATTACACAGTTACTTTGTAATATTATATACATCATTCAATGTGTTCTTGTTTTTCCTTTTGTTGGCATGAATTTCTATATTAATCTTAAGAAAAAATTAATTATGAATATGAAGTTGTCAAATGAAAATAAACGATCTGAATTAAGTTGAGACATTTAATTACATGAGCAATCTCCTAATGCATGAGACTTTCATGATCGAGGGCAAGCAGCGTGTTTAACAGAACACATGATGTGGGGGGATGATCCTTTTCAGTTCAGCTATCTAAGTTAATGACTGTGAAGCAGTTGAAGTCGTCTAGGAAGAACCTTTAAGGGTTACTGTTCTTAGAAACAAGATGCAAGTGGTTTGTCTCTGTTTTTTCCTCTGAGGACATTACAAGATGAAATCAATATTTCATGTGCTTTGTGAATTTGGGTATGATGCTTGAGAGATTCAACAATAGCTTCCCAATTCAAGAAGGCGTGTTTGTGAAGCCTACCATTTTCATTCACAACATAGGCTTTATATGACCCACTGGTACAGTTTACTGGATGCGGTTATATGTGCCCTCAACTAAATTTGGGAGGAAGATATCCAGACTTTGCAAACTTTTTTCATGGTTCCAGATGTCTTCAAAACTAGTTCTTTGATACTTTGTGGCTGTTGTTAGCCTTGATGATGCAAGAAAAAGTTGTGTTTCCAGTGCCTCAATTTGAAGTATTTTTAGCGATGTAGTAAATACTAAGGAATTTCTGAAATGGCTTAATATTCCTTATGCTTAGCTGCTTGAGTTAAATTATGGTCAGTCTGGTACATCACATGTTGGGTCTATTTCCTATGTTATGCACACCATGTATTTTTATTTTTATTTTGATTGCTTCCTCTTAGTTTCCCATGTTTTAGATTTCTCGTAAAACTAGTGTACTTGATTATGCTTCTATGTGAATTGCTGATCAGACTTGTCACATCTCACAATCCAATCCCTTCTGTAACAGCTGACAGATTTTGGGCTCTCCAAGGTTGGTCTCATCAACAGCACAGAAGACTTATCAGGTCCATCAGTCAGTTGTACTGCCCTTATTGGGGATAATGAACCTAAAAAGGAAGCACAACCATCCCTGAAAAAAGAGCAGCGCCAAAAGCATTTGGTTGTTGGCACTCCTGACTATTTGGCAGTGGAGATACTTCTTGGCATGGGACATGGTTAGAAATCTTTTTGCTGATTGGGTAGTAATATTGTACGGCTTGCTGCTTATATTGTTGTTTGGTTGTATTATATTTCCACACTGTTCATCTTATAGGTGCAACAGCAGATTGGTGGTCCGTAGGTGTTATTCTTTTTGAACTCCTTGTAGGTATTCCACCTTTTAATGCAGAACATCCGCAGGTATGGCATTTGAATTTGACAGTCCGTAGACTTCCAAAGCACAATTTAGTGTAACTCATTTACATTTGCCCGTGGGAGTTGTGACGATTCCATCAAGATGTTACCAAGAAACTATTTTTGTGATTTGTGAACATGATGCAGCAAAACGGAAACGTTGTTTGGTTTATTTCATCATTAATTCTTCACAAACAAGTGTATTGAGTTTTTGACATATTGTCTGTTAGAAACAAATCTATAAGAAATGCTGTTCCTATGCTGCCTTTATGTTCAGCACGAAGTGTGTGAGAAGAAATTGAAAATACATGGGAGATTGAATGCCAAAACCTGGGGGCTTAAAGTAGATCCCAAAGTTTTTTGAAAAAAAAAAAAAGTTTCGATTATGCTTTTGGTTGTACTTGACCATTGTGGCGACCTCTTGCATACACCAGCAATGAACATCAACCTTTTGCTACATTTAAATGGCATTTGTTGAAGTTGACATCTGAAAATTAATGATTTGTTGTGTTGTATAATGCATGTAATAGAGGCATAAGGTTCAAAATTTCATAGTTGATGCTAAAGCACAGGTTTTCATTGCAGCAAATATTTGACAATATTATGAACAGAGACATACCCTGGCCCAAGGTTCCAGATGAAATGAGCCATGTAGCATTCGATTTGATTAACAAGTAAGTTTAAATTTGAAATTTTTATGCTTTTGCGGTCTCTCATGGACTATCAGTGACCTTTTATGCAAGTTCTGTTGTTTTAAGAACACTCGAAGCAAACTGAGTGTCATTTTTCACTGGTCCAAATGGTCATAGACCCCCCCCCCCCCCCCCCCAAAAAAAAAAAAATAATAATAATAAAAAAAAGAAAGAAAAGAAAGAGTTAAAGAGAACCTTAAATATAGGTATTGTGCTTATTTTTTTGGTCTTACCCTATAGTTAAATTATGCAACAGAACTCGTAACCTACAGAATAGGGCTGGTAGAAGAATTTGTCCATTTAAGTTGAGTGCGCAGAGTATTGGGGTTAAATTGAAAATATTAAAAAAAAGTCTAAGCAGTTGTGAAGTGAAAATACCTTAATTAGTTTTTAGGACATTAATCAAAGTTGGACTAACTTTGTTGGCATAAATATTGCTCTGTACTATGGCATGTGGGTTTTATACTTTTATATTAATCCTCCTTTTGGCACTCTTAGAATGCCTCTTGATTATGGATCCTCAACTTCTACAAGCTCCAGCTTTATTAGGCAAGATTACTATTTAGGGGGTATAGGATCATGCGCCTGTGCAGTAACCTCGCCCCGATTTTGTGTTAATGTTTTCTTTTTTGAGAAAAACAGTTGAGGAAAAGTTTTTCTGCACATGTACTTCAGATACATTATTTTTGCTGCATTTCAGGTTGCTGATTGAAAATCCAGTTCAAAGATTAGGTGCTACAGGGGCTGGAGAGGTAAACATTTCTCAACCTCTAATCAACACATATATTCACCTAATTATGACAAAAGAACTTAGAAGAACTGTAATTTATTTCCTTGGCAGGTCAAGAGACATCCATTCTTTAGGGGTATCAACTGGGACTCACTTGCAAGGCAGAAGGTTGCCTTTTCTTTTCTTCTTCTTTGTCTTCTTTTTCGATTTCCATTTCTTATTGCTTTGTTTCCCCAGCAGTTTACAACTAATGGCTGATAACTTTGTAATACTCTCAATATTCCCCTCATTGTCTGAAGGCCACATTCATACCCTCGGGTGAAGCAATTGACACTAGTTATTTCATGAGCCGGTACATTTGGAATCCTGAAGATGACAATGTCCATGGAGGTAGTGACTTTGAGGACTTGACTGATACATGCAGTGCTTCATGCAGCAGCAGTTCATACAGCAACGTACATGATGAAGATGTAAGTATTCATTTTTGCATGATGATTTGTGAATCTCTCTGCTCATAAGGTTGTTATTGTTGTTGAAGACATCCAACACAAATCAATTGGCACTAGGTTGAGAGGCCCCTCAACCATATAACAACCTGGGGTGGCTCTAATTTTTCAATGTGTGATAATCCCTCTTCATACCCTCCGTTATGCAGGACTCAGGCTTGCTCACCGTATAATAAATGGAACTGAAACAGAGAGACAAATAGATCAGGGAAGTCGATGGGTTAGAGATTTGGCCCGCTAAGCACCCAAGACCCAGCTATGATACCACGTTAAAAGCATCCAATCAAAAACCAATTAGTATTGGGTGGAGAGGCCCCTCAATCCTATAATCAAACCTTGGGTGACCTTAATATTTCGTTGTGATAGAAAATCTCTCTTTGCAATTATGACATACTAATATCCGTGTTTCATCTAGGATAAGTAGAACTGGGGAAATTTTAGAGGCGAGGTATGAAAATTTACAATGTAACTAGATTTGATGGAGAAAAGAAATGTGACAGGGTTTATCCTGAATTTTAAAAACACATCCTGTGGTCTAAGTAATGCATGTACCAACCCAACCATATTGGACTTGGTGATATGGTCTAGGATCTGAAACCTCCAACGTTGACAAGACCCAAACTGAGATAGTGGTCAATTTTTTTTCCTTCTAAGTGAAGGAATTATATACTTGGATATGCCTACTACTGGGTTGTAGGCCTGGTGATGTCCATTGGTCCCTCAACTTTATCGAGTGTCCCTGATGTTGAGGCACCATTCTTGCCCCTCCTGACAAGGAAGAAAAAGCTAAAATATAAATAAGTGTCGTTCTATTTCAGTTTTATCCACCAACAGCACTACACTTATTATGATTCTAATTGGAGTATTCCTGGGCAGCAGGGAGATGAATGCAATAATTTGGCAGACTTCAGTGGTCCCACCCTTGATGTGAAATACTCTTTCAGTAATTTCTCATTTAAGGTAAGTCTTTCTAGATTATTTCTGTTACAATTGGAGCACAATCACACACCTGAAATGATTTTGCTTCCCTTGCATCATTCCTTCTGAACTTAAAATTTTTGAGATGGGGGGTGGGGAATGTTAGCGGATGAGTTGCGAGATTATTCCAAAATTAAAACTTACTTTCAAAATGAATTACAAACTTGGAACTACTTCATTTTGTTGTGCTGCCCAAATTCATCATTTGAATTCAGGATTTGTGACATATTCCATTTCCCTTTATTCATTTTTTCCTTTGTATTCAGAACTTGTCTCAGCTGGCTTCTATCAATTATGATATGGTTGTGAAGAGTGCTAGAGAATCATTAGAAGCCTCCAAACCATCTGTTCCATAACAGGTAAATCTGTGGTTGCTTCAGCAAATCTTTCTTTCCTCGCTCCTTAGTCTCCGCCTTTTATGTCTCCTATTTGGTTAATGACCATGAGTACTAGACCCGAACTAAAAATGGTGAAAGAGGCTCGGTGGCTCTGATCAGGCCTTCATTTCGAAGTAAGCCATCATTTTTAGTGAGAAAATGATGGGATCATCCTTATAGGAAAGCTCTGGGTCCATTGATTATTTCAGATTTGAAACTGAAGGACTATTGAAGCTGGTGATAGTGGTGCACCTTCAATCTTTTACAAAGAGAAAACGTCATTTAGATGCGTTACTTTAGGTGCATTCGTGATTTCAAGCGCAATGTATATACATGTCTTTATGATTTCACAACAGTTTACAGGAGCTCGTAAATGACAACTTTGAAGTTCTATTAGTGAAAGTTCTTGAAGTTGTTTTGTGTTTCTTTACTCAAATTAGACTCAGGCTTGTCTTATTTAATGAAATAAACTCGAACTTGTGGTTGAACTTAAACTCGAGTTTGCACTGATGTGCAAGATCAAGTTCGGTTCAATTTCAAACAAGTACCACATCATTTTATATAATATTAGCAAGTTATCATCTAATATTAGCGGTAGTCTCATGCGATGTACGAAATTTGCACACACCCCTTCCCTTTCTTTTTTTAATTGTCATCATATGATTTGACAAGTTAGGTATAGAATTATAAAAAATTAGGGTGATAAAACAATTATGAAAAGTCAGGGTGGTAAAATTATGTTTTTTTAAAAATTTAAATTAGTGACTAATTTAAAAAAAAAAAATTTAAATGAGTGGTAGTTAATTAGTGGGATAGAGGGATAGTTACATGAGACATGTGTTAGAATATAATTGGTTAAAATTATATGGAAAAATTAAATAATTAAAAATTCTAAGAAAAAAAAAATGTGAAAAGGGAGACTTTTGAAACCATCTCCTACCTAATTTGATTCAATATTTATTTATCATATAAGCTACTATATTATTTAGTTTTTACTCCATTTTTTTTTTATCAATCTAACATTACTTTTTTTAAAAATAAAACGAAATTCCAAAGAGTAACTCAATAGAGATAAAGATGAATTGTAAACTCTGACATTCTGAATTCGAAACTTGACAATTCTATTTTTTAATCTCGGATTTTTCCTAATATAAATGACTTATCTTTAACTAGAAAATCCGGACACACTTGACTGAAACAGTTTGGTTGAGTTTTTTATATTCTTATTGTGTCTCTAACATTAAATATTGTAATGTAAGTGTCTTGTTTTGATATGTACCCTGTGTCGTCTCCAACACCCATGGCCATCGCCATACAATCTCCATGCCTCTACAGATGTCCATTCCTCTACTATCTGGAAAATAATAAGAACAGGAAGAGACTAAAACAACAAAAACAAAAGCAAATTCATCAAAACACAAAACCCAAAATCTCAATTCCAAAACCATCTCCTACCCCACTTCTCATTATCCAAAAACCCCAATCCCAAACAAAACTCCAAGCTCTTGACGACATTGTCACCAACCTCGAAGCCTCTGTGAAAAATCGCATCCAAATCGATACCCAAATCTTCTCTTCTCTTCTTGAAGCGTGCTTTCGTTTACAATCCATTGATCACGGTATTCGAATTCACCGCCTTATACCGGATAAGCTTTTACGTAAAAATTTGGGTATTTCATCGAAGCTTCTTAGATTATATGCCTCTAATGGCTACATGGAAGAAGCCCACCAAATGTTTGATGAAATGGCTAATCGGAATGGTTCGGCTTTTCCATGGAATTCACTTGTGTCAGGCTATGCGGAACTGGGTTTATATGAGGATGCATTGGCCATTTACTTTCAAATGGAAGAAGAAGGTGTTGACCCGGATCAATTCACGTTTCCTCGCGTGTTGAAAGCTTGTGGGGGAGTTGGAATGGTTCAAATTGGTCAGGAAGTTCATCGTCATGTAGTTCGTTATGGCTTTGGGAATGATGGGTTTGTTCTTAATGCACTAGTTGATATGTATGCCAAGTGTGGTGATATTGTTATGGCTCGAAAGGTCTTCAATGTGATTGTTTGTAAGGACTTGGTTTCTTGGAATTCAATGCTTACTGGGTACATTAGACATGAACTGTTAATGGAGGCATTGGATCTCTTCCGGAGGATGATGCTTGATGGACATGAGCCTGACTCAGTTGCCATTTCTTCCATTCTGACTGGCTTGTTTTCTCTGAAACTTGGAGCTGAAATTCATGGATGGGTTCTTCGTCGAGGAATTGAATGGAATATGTCCATTGCCAATTCTCTGATTGTTATGTACTCCAATCGTGGTAAGTTGGATCGAGCGAGTTGGTTGTTTGATCACATGCCTGATCGGGACGTGGTTTCATGGAATTCTATAATTTCAGCTCACAGTAAGGATCCAAAAGTTCTTTCATACTTCCAGCGTATGGAGAGCGATGGTTTGTTGCCCGATGGCATCACATTCGTGTCATTGTTGTCAGCCTGTGCTCATTTAGGTATGGTGAAGGATGGAGAGAGATTGTTTTCCATGATGAGAGAGAAGTATGGGACCAGTCCGATCATGGAACACTATGCCTGTCTGGTGAATCTTTACTGTAGAGCAGGATTGATCAAAGAGGCATTGGACATTGTAGTGAATAGAATGGAGTATGAGGCTGGTCCGACTGTGTGGGGGGCATTGCTATATGCTTGTTACCTTCATGGCAATGTGGATATAGGAGAGACTGCTGCAAAGATTCTTTTTGAGTTGGAGCCTGATAATGAGCATAATTTTGAGCTTTTGATGAAAATTTATTGGAATGCAGGGCGTTTGGAGGATGCAGAGAGAGTGATATCAATGATGGTGGAGAGAGGTTTGGACTCGTAGATTCATACAAAATCATGCTTTTTACATCCCAAATTTGGTTATCCAATTCATCACGACGAAGCATTGCTTGTGTAAAGCCCAAGTGCCATGGAATCGGGAGCCTATGGGAAGAGACTTTTTTGTATGTGATAATCAAAGGGAGTGGGAAAGTTGCAGTGATTCTTTGGAAAAGTTCGGTTCTCTTTGTCTTGGAGCTTTCATTCCTCAATCCACTGATTTGTTCTTTTATATATCTCTCCACCAATAGATAGAGACAAATAGGTATTACCGAACCACGTCTACAAAATGCCAGTACCATGCAGCTCCTTCAAAGCCACTTTCAACTGAGATGCCCGAGTTTTGTGAAATCTGGAGCCAAATGCCATGGAATCTGGCCACGGTAGTAGGGTTGCTTTTTTTTTTTTTTCTTTCAAAAAGCAAATATCATGTATAGATACAAAAATAGGGCAGCAATGAAGTATTTTAATGAAGATATCACTTTATAGAATTCATGTTATCCTTGGGTATTTTTTTGCGTAATCGTAAATCGTTTTAACCACATGTTATTTGGACTATTATTAATCTATAATACAAAATATGACAGACTTTAATATGTCTATCTGACGGTCTCATATAGACTCATTCAACGGTCACCAACATCCCTCTCAAAACTATTCACATTATACCGTGCCTTCAAGTACGGGTTACCCTTAGTTATAGATATATGTAAGCAATCGTAAATCATGTGTATGGTATAAATCAAGACTCACTTACCAGAATCAAATTCAGAATCTCGAGCCAATGACATATGGAATCTTATCCTAACCCTAAAGACTTGTGTCCTTTAGAGTATCTCTAACCCACTCTCAATTTCTTCTCTTTTAGCTATTTTAGCTAATCAAGCACAAAAAATCATCTCCAACCCACTCTCTATCTCACTCTCTATTCCCATTTCACCCAAATAGCTCTCCAAATGTGGAGAGCCATTTAGCCTCTCTAAACTTTCTCTCTACCTCTTTCTCTCTCTACAAATATATTGTATTCTTTTTAAATTATTAGAAGTTAGTGGAAGTTTGGTAAAATAGTTAGCTAAAATGGAGAGCGTGGTTGGAGTGAATTTGTAAAAATGACTAGTTAAAGTAGAAAATATAATATTTAAATATATTTTGGCTAGTTATTTTGAAAAGTTGGGTTGGAGTTGTTCTTATATCTATTTCTGTAGAAGAGGGAATAATAAAAGTACAAAACAAGAATGGACGAAGTCAAAGCCAAGATATGTACTTGCTGCATAAGTTTATGGGGATTACCTGCAAATTTTACAAGAAGAAAGCATATGTAGTTTGGAGAAAGGCTTCAGAGACCATGCTGAGCTTCAAATAAAACCACCTTGAGCAAAGTGGGTTTTGTATGTGTTATGAATGGTTTATTCATTAATTGCGTCAATTAGGATAAAAAATTGAGGCGTCAGAGATTGATATCAAAATCTAAAAATTAAATCTTACATGAGAATTATAGAAAATGGGTTAGCCAAAGCCACGATCTGTAAGATTTACTTGATAAACTATTATTGAGCATTCTTGATCAACACCATTATTTATGATTTATTAAGGGTAACTCGTGTGCAACATAAGTGAAAATTGATTTGGGGTTGGGGTTGGGGTTGGGGGTGGGGGGGGAGGGGGTAATTCAATGTGAATAATATTGGTGGCCATTGAATAAGTCTGTTTGAGATAGTCGAATAATCTTATTAAAGTCTGTTCTGTTTTATATTATAGATTGACATACCCACTTGTACACGATGACCTTTACTTAAAGGATATGACTATGGTACCGTCAAAGAAATTTTGATATTATACCTCCAAAATTTATTATTTCAAATAATATTTTTATAACTTTTGTGGGTCATTTTATAATAAAAAATTTATCACTTTTGTAGTTATGAATTTTTTATCACTATTGTGGTAACTATTTTTTACCACTTTTCTTTGATACAAAAAAATTTTGGTATCATATATACCAAATTTTTTTTTTCAATACCATAGTCAAGTCCTTACTTAAAATTTACGATAGATGATTTATAAACAAATGTAGAGGGATTGTCAGTCTCCTCTAATTAAGAGCATCTCCAACAAGGTTATCTAAAATAACTACTCAAAATATATTAAAATATTGTATTATCTACTTTAGCTAACCACTTTTTCAAAGTCACTCCAACAACGTTATCTATTTTAGCTAACCACTTCAACTAACTTTAACTAACTTTCAATAATAAAATCTAAAATACTATGTAGTATGCCATGTCATCACCATATTGATGACATGACATGCTGACGTATTACGCCACGTCATCAAAAATTTTAATTTTTGATTTTTATTAATAACGGTGATATTTATAATGGTGATATTTACAACGGTTACGAAATTCAAAATTTTAAAATTTGAATTTTTCAACGGTCATATTTTTGAATATGTATAAATAGGATCTTCCATCTCTCATTGTCATACACCTTAAATCTATTTATTGACATTACACTCTTCTTTGTGTTTATGTTATGGCTCGCCATCCTGCAATGAACATGATTCTTAACGATTCTGACTCCAATGATGAATTGGAGATTACTTATGATACAATGGGTGAGAGTCTCACTGTCACAGTCATACCTGAACGGAGTTCAGAACTACTCCAATTTATTAATACTCAACATTGTATTAGAGACAAAGAAACTCATTCCAAACTCCAAGCTGATTTAGTCGAGCATCAGTGAAATATGCATGAAAATTACTAGGCACTACTTAAGTAAATGTTATTACAGTACTTGTACCATGATTACTACTATTTAAATTTGTTTGTCTATTAATAAAAAAGAATTACATCTTTTTTCCCAATATTTTCATTTGGCAATGTTGATAATATTCAGCTTGCAACGGAGGCATGCAACTCGTATCCATCGACATTATTCGATCTTCCTCTTTCACTTGCTCCATTTGCATTCTCTCTTTCTCTTGTAGTAGACGTTGATGCTCTTGTAGTAGACGTTGCTGTTTTTGAAGATAACATTTTTCAAACATTTCAAATTTCTTCTCATTCACTACATTTTTCTCTTCCTTCATCTCTATTAACAGATTAACAAGTTCAGAACTTTTTGTATCAGACCCTTATAAACTCTCATCCCTCTTTTTCTTTGGGTGGTCACACAGATCAAGGGTCTCTCAAGAATCAATTTTTTTTCTGGTGCTCAAGGGTCTCAGGCTCTCAAAGATTCAATTGTAACCAACAATTTTACTTTTCATACAAAAATTCCCAAACAATTTCTCAGCAAACATCAGAAACTCAAATACCTATGTACAATTTTTCATCTCAACAAACAATTCCCAAACAATCAGAAACGCAAATGCCTATGTACAAACCCAAATGCCTCAACATTAAACACATAAACCCAACAAATCAGACGGTGGAGCCTCAAAAACCCAAATACCTATGAACTCTATAAATACATCAGAAACCCAAATTCCTCAAAAACCCATACCATGGAGCCTTTAGACGGTGGACGGTGGACGGTGGAGCCTCAGTTGGAGGATGGTGAACGAGAGTCGGTGGGTGGAGCCTCAGTCGGTTGAGCCTTCAGATTTTGATCGATTGATTTTGAGAGCCTCAGTCGTTCGAACGAGGGAGGCAGAGAGTCGACAGAGACGAGGGAGGCAGAGAGAGGCAGAGAGTCTGGCGAGGGAGATGGGGCTAGCTTGATGTAGCGACTGAAATCAGGGCAATGAGAAATAGATAGACAGATAACTAGCCTGTTGGAATGAAATTTAAGGAATAAACTATCTAAAATAGTTAAGATGAGGGGTTTACCTAGCTTCTTGAAAATGTTCTAACAAGTTTTTTGAGTTTATGAACTCAAAAATTAATGAAGAAAATCTAATAGGCTTTGTTGGCACATGAATGGCAAGCAATGTCTCAGCTGCCTTAAATATGGATTTTTTTTTTTTTTTTGTTTAATGAATGCATTGTTCGATAATTGTCATTCATTGACAATAATTGCACGACATGTGATAGATGAACTTTTTAAATTAATATTTTCTCTGTGTATTACTGTCCTTCCTGCTTGATTTAAGGAGCAATGCCGTACAAATAATTTAATTTCCTCCTCTTTTGTTGTTGTTGTTGTTGTCAATAATGGAATGGGTCCTCTGTGTTCAATTCAAACTCAACCACCTTCACCAAACAATATACTTAATTAAATGCATTAAATGTCACACTCCTAAAGTGTGAGATATTTTTGAAACTTCCAAGAGATCAATGCCATGTCACACTCCTAAAATGTTGATCAACAAGAAGGCAAGAGGGTGAACATGGACATGTTTGGCTTGTATGACAGGTGGTTGCTTTCAGGCCTTAAATTGTAGAGGGCCCTGAAAATGGATACAGCTCTTGCATGTTGCATAGGGGTAGTTCAGTGACCGACTCTATCATCCGATAACTCAGAGATATCATGTTTAACACTTCTTATATTCTTTAAAGATCAATCACTTTTGTTTCTTCAAGGGATATGTTTTAAACCCACTCGAATTATGATGATCAGTATTTGAATTCGAGAGAATATTCGATCCAAACCTAAATACCCTGTAATAAAAAAAGAAAAAGAAATGAAGTAGCGTGTGGAATCTACTTACGTCTCGTATATCAAAATTGGATACATATAAAGTAATGTGATATGAAACACCAAATTAATGAAAATGTATGATTTCCAAGTAAGCTCAATTTTACACCATAGTTTTCGACCTAAAGGTGGTAGAGATATTGTGTACTAGACTAACGTTTATATTTTATTTTATTTTTTAAGTGTTTAACCTTGTAAAATTGACAAAAAATCAATTGGATAAAAACAGTAAAGCAACAAAATATCTAGTTATATGTAATCGTAGATTAATTCTTTTTTTTTTTTTCTTTTGGTAGTATAAAAACCAACTATTCACGAATCGGACCTCGGATTCGTGAATGGTGATTGAGCTGACCTTGTGACATAGAATAGTAGTCGGAATACATGATTTTTCACCTCAAGAACTCTTTGTTCTTATCCAAAAAATCGAGAAAGATATATCTCAGAGAAATTCATTTGGTCTTGTCACTTGGAATTGACATAGAATAGTAGTCGGAATGCATGATTTTTCACCTCGAGATATCTTTGTTCTTATCCAAAAAATCGAGAAAGATATCTCGAGAAATTCATTTGAAAAAACATATATATTGTTGAAGTGGAGTGCTGGATAAGATAAGATCATGCAAAAAGCATCGACGAGAAAGGGATTCCCACAACTTTTACAACGTTCGAGGAGTCTTGGTCCATAATCCACACTACTTTAATCACAGAAGGTAGAAAGCCATGTATTGCGTTTTTATTTACATATTAAGGCCCCACATATGAGTTATTTTTCAGGGTCCCACATTAGTCAGCCGTGGGGCCTCTAAAAACCATGCTCAGGACTTCGATTCACACTCGGACCATCCACATTTTATCACACTGAATCTGGTCGGTATGTGTGAGTATCGGTGTCAGTGTCGGTGTCGGCGTCGGTTACAAAATGTCAAGATTTTTTAGTTCAAAAAATCGAAACGAAATTAATAAATTAGAATTAATTATTTCTCAATATAAATTTATATATAACATAATCCGTTAATACAAATAATAAATGAGTTTAGTTAATGTCAAGCATAAATAACACGAAATTGACACATTTAAGTAGTATTATTACTTATCAAGTAGTGATGTAATTCTTGTACAAAAAAGATATTTTTATTTATTATTATTATTAAATTAATTTTTTAGTTTATAGAAAAAATATGAGCATAAATTCGATTAAGTGATAATGAAATTTTAGACATAAAACTTAGCGTTAAATTTTTTATTCAAGGGTAATATTAGTCAACATGAACACGACCCAAAAATAAATAGATCGACACCACACAACACGATTAATTAAACAAGTTGGATTAAGATTGATTAATGCTCGACAAAAATTCGAAATGACACGACACGACACGATTGTTATCACTAAAATTAACAGGTGATAATTAATACATAATTTGAGAATTTAATTTAAAAATCTAATTAATTATAAATACTAAATTAAAAATAAATTCTATTTAACATTAAAATTCACAATTAATTTAATTACATTAAAATTATCGAATTAAGCATTTATTATATCAATGTTCCAAATCTATGCGTATCTATCACTATTAACCTTAAATTTCTGCTTGATTGATGCATTTTCTCTCTCCTCCATTTGGCATTATTGCCAAACCCTATACAATTCAACACACCGCGTCCACTAGCACCACTACGTACCAAAAGCTATGGGCCCTAAACCCTAAAATTACCTGTGATTAGACCCTTCAATTTCGATCCCTCTTCCTCTATAAATAAAGGTCTATACACATACTCATCTTCTCATCTATCAAATCTCCATTTGGTTCTTGTTCTGTACACAAAAATGGCAAGAGCCACCCTTCTAGCCCTAATCCTCTCTCTCATCTACATCTCCGGTACGGCGGAGTCCGCCGCAGTGGCAACCAATTTCATCAAGGCCTCATGCAGAGCCACCCAGTACCCCGCCGTGTGCGTCCAGTCCCTGTCTACCTACGCCACCACCATACAGCGGAGCCCAAAGCAGTTGGTTCAGACGGCGTTGTCGGTGAGCTTAGACACGGCTCTGTCCATGAAAACATTCGTAACAAAGCTCACTAAATTCAAGGGTTTGAAGAAGAGAGAGTATGCCGCCATTAAAGACTGCTTGGAGGAGATGAGTGACAACGTTGATCGGATCAGTAAATCGTTGAAAGAGCTCAAGAACATGGGTAGTACAAAGGGTCCGGAGTTCCAGTGGCACATGAGCAATGTTGAGACTTGGGTCAGTGCTGCTCTGACCGACGAGAACACTTGCACCGACGGCTTCGCCGGCAAGGCGTTGAACGGAAGAATCAAAGCTTCAATTAAAGCAAGGGTTACTAATCTTGGGCAAGTCACTAGTAATGCACTGGCACTTGTAAACAACTACGCTGCAAAGCACTGAGTCGCCGGAGCGGCGTCGCCGGCGGTGATTTAGTCTAAGGCTTTTGTGTTCTGAGAGTGTGTGCTCATCTGGGTTGGGTTTGAATTTTGATGATCTTCATCCAAGTTTTTGTGTGATAAGTATAAATTTACAAGATCTTCTTCTTTGTCTTTCAATTTGGATATAAGTTTTGATGAATCTATTTTAGTTTGATTTTGCTCAAGTGGATTTATACTTGAAATTTTTTATTTTTTTGTGGGCAAAACTTATAGTTAAATAAAATCTTTAAAGGTGATCTAGTAGTTAAGTCGATCATTTTACGAGAAAGAGATTTTAGATTTGATACTTTTCATACTTTTAAGGACCAGTTAACGTTGTTTTTAAGGAAATATGTCCTTAAACTAGTTCGAGTTCCGGTGATTAAATCTAAAGTTTGAGTAATCAGTACAAATTTAAATACCCAATAATTTAAAAAAAAGAAGAGACTAATAGAATTTAGTTGTCATTTCATTTATTGCACATGTTTAATGGGTTTAATTGTTTATCACTTGAACTCTTAAAAATAATTATTTTTAATAGGACAGTAGACTCAAAATCTAGTAATATTGTATTGATTAATTTCATATCGGGTTGATAGATTGTATTTAAAATTATTAAGCCCATGAAATTTTAGTAATACCCAAGATCCAACTTAACACCGTTTAAGGTGATGTTTGGGTGAACCGTTAGGGGAATTTGTTTTTAGCAATTATGGTTCTGCTGCTACATCTAAATTCCAAACCCAACTACTACTCACAATTTAAAGAAAAGTAATTAGGAAGACAGGATCACTCAATTATTGCAAATATAATTATTTGATAATTCTTAGGGGTAGTTTAGTGGTTGAATTTGACATTTAGTAGTCCATAAGTCTCAGGTTTAATCAATTCTCACATCCCCTAAGGATTAGCTACCCTTTTTCTTGCTAGAGACATGTTCTAATTAGGGTTGTTAATTAAACTGAACTACTCGAGCTTGACTTGAGTTCAGCTCGGATTCGGCTCATTCAGGTTCGATCCGTTTTTTAAATGAGCTCAAACTTGAATAAGTTTTTAGGCTCGTTTAGAAAACAAGTCTTACAGGCTTGGTTCAAACTCGACTCGTTTATGTGCAAATATTCGGGTTTGTCTCAAGTTCGACTTGTTTTTGGCTCAGGCTCGACTTGTTTTTGACTCGTTCATGCTCGGCTTGTTTCCTAAACGAGCCTAACTTGAACAATTTTTTAGGCTCGATTAAGAAACAAGCTTTTCAAACTCGGCTCGAACTTGTTCGACTAACAACCCTAGTTCTAACCTAACTCTTTGGTAATTCATAAGTCTCAAGTTCAATCTTTATATTCTCACACCTCCTAAAGGCTACCCATCCTTGTTCCTTTAAAGACATGTTTTAACTCAATTCAAGTCACGATGGTCAGCTACTGAGTTCGAAGAAATAGTCTGCACAAGTGTAAACACCTTGTAACAAAAAAAAAATCTGATGGCAGACCTTCCAAACCCTAAAATTTAAAAACCTAAAATGTTGGTGGAAGCAGCTTTCATTTGAAAATATCTCTAATAGTTTATACCAAGCATACACTGTATACCATGTTGAACCTATCTCCTCTTTTCCTTGTTTTTTTTTTTGTTGGTGCAACCTCTTTTCCTTGTTTAGTTACCCTTTTTTAATGTATACAATGATTCACAATGCTCATATTTTTTGTAATCAAAGTGGCAAATTCATGATGTATTGATTGACACTTTGAATGGTGGTAATGTTGATTAGGAATAAGATTTTCATTTATAAATCTTATATTATCATGTTTGAATAGTCAATTATTCAGTAATTTAATTCGAGAATAAAATTACTATTGTAATCTAATTCCCAATAATGATGGGTATCTTAAACCCATGATCAAATGAATCTTTTACCGATATTGATAGGGTATATTCTATAAAAAGAATAAAAATATCCGAATAAAGTTGTTTTCTAAAATTAAATTTATTTCAAAAATTAAGTTCTACTCTTAAAATCAATATCCTTTCTAAAATTAAGTTTTTTCCCTAAAATAATTTGGCAATGTCAAAATTTCCTACACTAGATTGCTGGCAATAACAAAACACTAAATAAGAGATTATTATAGTAATTGAAACCCGAGTATCTCATTATCAGGAATGAGATACCCATTTCTAATTAAGATTATTGTCATCTAAACGTGCCTTCGTTGTTTGTTCTACTAATGAATCAACCCATATAGATCATATTTCACATTCCGATCCATGTCCAAAAAATAAAAAATAACCCAAACGTATGACTCCAGTAGACGGTGTGGACTGTGGGAGTGTGAATGCTGACATTATTGTGCAGACAAAGAGGACTATTTACAAGACGTTGAGGGACTCTAACCACGTGAGTGATGGTGGTGGTGGTCAGATTGCGGAAAGAAAGAAAGAAATTGGGGGGGGAAGGGGGGTAGGGTATTGGAATTATACCAAAATAACAGTAGAATATTGAAAAACTGAGAGCGAAAGGTAATCAACCACATGTATTTTGTTGACAAAAGTACCGAATGGCCCTACCTTTTTTTAGCTATTTTCAAATCCCGTGGGCTTATATCTAATTTCTTAAATTTTGGAGAACCTTTTTCTAATTATTTTATTAAGATTAGGCACCAGTGTTCGAGTTTTGAAAAATGTATGGCCACCAACTCAACATTGGATCAAAATAATATAGGATAAGTTACGATCCAGGGAGGTCCAAAAATTTAGTATCGCCCTTAGTATCGATCGATTCTAAGTTGGAATCGATGCTCGGGTCATTTGGTTTTATAACTTAACATCGATCCTAATAAGTTGGGATTGATTCGAACACTTTTAGATCGATCGATGTTAACTTGACCAAATTGAGTCATATTTTGGCTGTAATTTGACCTAATTGGATCAGATTTTTCAATACAGCAAGACTGGCTGCTGTGCATAAATTCATGTAATGTCCTAGTAAGCTTAAGCCAGCTTAATGAATGCAGTGGACCATTACTTTACCCATGTGTTTCTTTAAAATAACACAAGAAACATCATTACTGTCTAAGCCAATGTCACTGTGTGGATGCAAAATGTTGAGAGTAGGGTTTTGATCCTCATTGCCATGTTAGCGTAGTGACATGGTGTAATCGTGACAACATCATATTTTCTCGTAATAGAAAAAGGAAAAAAGAGTAATGCGAACGCCTAGAGATCAGGCATAAAACGTTCGAAAATTTTGAGAAAAAAACTATAAATTGACAGAGATAAGCCAACTAAAAAGAAATAGGAAAACTACAAAAATTGGGATGAAACTGTGATATCCCAAATTAAAAAAAAAAAAAAAAAAAAAGGTATGCTATTGTATTCTAAGCCTCAAAATGTATACATTTATATGTCCAATTTATTTCTTTTGTTTTCACATATCATGAAACTAAAAATGGAGAAGTAGGCTGTGTCCATGTTCTATTCAAGGCCTGAATCTTATGGGCTGGGCAAGGAGGACTCTGGCCCATAGATGCCCCGTAATGGAAATAATACTGTGTCTTTCTGTTTCCTTGTGGATTTACAAAATGTAGCCCAACATGAAGAAATTCCATGAGAACTTCAGTAGAAGCCCAAGTTTCCTGGCCCAAAAAGAGTTTGGCCCACGGCGCGCTCTAATTCTTTTCCATTTGAACCTCTTGAATCGAGAAAATTTTGATTACTTGTAAGGTATTCAGTGTCATGTGGTGATTACAAAGAGAAATTGTTTTTTTTTTTGTTCAATGGTAATGGGTATTTGAACTAACTTACACACATTTCAACTAATTTCTTTCTTGGTTCGGTCAAAGGCAGATCATTCACGTTATGACTAGAATATTCATGAGAGATAAATCCCTCGTGGGTATTTGAACTAACTTACACACACTTCGACTAATCCCTTTCTCGGTTCGGTCAAAGGCAGATCATCCACGCTATGACTAGAATATTCATGAGGGATAAATCTCTCAGGCATCAAGGAGTTGTCAAGATTCGAACTCAGAACGTCTAAATTTACAGCTCGTCCATATTACAACTTGAACTATCCTTAAAATTACAAAAAAAAATTGTCACAAACACTTGTATGTTAAACTCACAAGTTAACTTATAGGAATCAGATAGGAATTATTGTTGAAGCTTATGCAATTCTTCCTTGAAGCTTATCAATTCTTTTATTTGTTTCTTCTTTTTTTGGGCAATTGAAGCTTATTTACGTAATTATAGATTAGAGATTTTTGACCTCTAACAGTTTGCTTAATCCCCAATACTGGAAAGCACATGGGTTATACCTTAAAAAATGGCTGGTTGGGCACTTCATGCTGCAAAAAAAATAAAAAATAAATAAAATGGAATATAAGCTTCTTCATTTGAAAATGAGAGTAACTTGCTATGCACATTAACAATCCTACACTCAAACAAACACAGGATTAGCAATCCACTATTAGCACAATATGTTACGTAAGCAAACACTGGACAAATTGTTTCAAAAAGTAAGGTATAAGTTGCATAAGTGTAGTGACAAACAAGCATGTCATAGTCGCCTGTAATTCATTAGTTTTTTTTTATTTTTAAAAGAGATTAAATTTGGTTGGAGTGAGTCATTTCTCATCAAGGTCTAGGCTATTCAGCCAATTCAAGCTCTCTCTCACGACAAAAAAAAAAAAAAAATATTATCTTTACCATCAACTCGTACTTGAGATTAGAAAAATATTATTTGAATTTAATTTGAGAAATTAATTTAAAATCCTAATTAATTATAATTATTAAACGAAAAGTGGGCTCCCGCAAACATTAAAATTCATAATTAATTCAAGGATTACATTGAATTAAGTCGATGATCATTATATTCCAAATTTGACCCCTCAAGCATTTTTTTATTTGGTTTTTGATGCTGTGGAAAAGTAAAAAAGAGGCACCAAGTCTCTCTAAGAAAGGCAATACAAGCTAAATCGGCTCTGAGAGCTTTGAGGACTTGATGAGGTGGAACTAACAGTTCCACGAAGCCTTGTTGCAACATCCTCGCAAAGGTTGGCTTTCATCAGATGCTTACAATTTGCAATCAGCGCCTTATTGGGTGGTCTTTGCTCTTGTGGTTTGGTGAAGAGAGTGAAATCCTTAAGTGAGTCACTGAGTCTGTTTCCACTATCACTTTGTTGTATCTCTTGTTGTGGATCAACTCTAATCCTTTGGAAACTTCCCAAAGTGTTGCGTATTGGGACCCACTATCTATTAAATGATAGTGATTTATCAAAAAAATTTGGGTTAATCTCAAATTGCACCCCGAAAGATCGTTTGAATCTAAATTTGTATCAATGCACACCTCAAGTTAACAACCGTCTAAAACTAAATGGATAAATTATACCTAGACCCTCTTATACTTGTCACTTAATCACCTAAACCCCTCACATTTGAAATATTGCACCTACATCCCTTTAGAATCTAAATATGAGTAAAAAATATTTACCCAATTGGACATTCAAATAATTCTGTTTAAGTGATGTATTGCATTAAATATAAAGAATATTATATAAATATCTACATTATATTAGACATTTAAATGGTAAACTTAATTTTGAACTTTAGAGTATAATGGGCCTACAAAATAAAAAGTAGTATGAAAATTATAATTTTTTTATTAGGATGAAATCATATTATTAACGGTTATATTAACAGATATCAACGACAAGGAATTATGTGTTACATGTGTACAAACGTTGGAGGTGTAGGAGTAATATTTTAAATGTGAGGGGATCCAAATGATTAAGTGACAAACATGAGAGAATGTAGGTGTAATTTATCCATTTAGTTTTAGATGGCAAACTGACGGCTATTAGTTTATGTATTGATACAAATTGCTATATTTGAGGGTGTAAATTAAGATTTTTAATTTTTGAGGGTACAAATTAAAATTCGAACCATCTTTCCGAATATAATTTATGATTAATCCAAAAAATTTTAAATTAATTTTTGAAGTCTATTCAACATTTTCCGAACACTAGTGGTGTCGGCAAGCTTGCCATAAAAACCTAGCTTCCACATCCCTATAACATGGTCTTGAAGTTATGTGCTTCATCCTTCCAAAACACCGAGACATGTCTCTCTCTCTCTCTCTCTCTCTCTCTCGTATGTGTGCATTTTGGAATCTATTATCAATGTACAACTATTTTAGAACATATATACTAAAATACAGTACTTTTAAACTTATTTACTAAACTACAACAGTTTTTAAAAGTAATAATCCCATTTTTTTGTTAAAACAAAAAGTGCGTAGTGGAAAAAGCGTGGTTACTAACCACGGTTTTTACACTTTTTGGCACAACCCAGCTGGTTACTCCGGCACTCTCAGCCCATGAAGCATTAGTATTCCCAAACGCAATATTCTCTCTGATGGTCCCAGCAAACAAAGCTGGCTCTTGACCCACCAAAGCTGTCTGCCTCCTCAACCACTTCAAATCAAGCTCCCTCAAATCCATCCCAGCCATCAATACTTTCCCTCGAATTGGATCATAAAACCTCTGTACCATCCATACCACTGTTGATTTCCCAGATCCACTTCCTCCTACCAGGGCCACCATGCTTCCACCTTTGACCTTGAGGCAAAAATCTCTCAACACAATCACATCAGGCCTTGAAGGGTATGCAAACGTCACCATCTTGAATTCAATATCAAATGGCTTCGACCTTTCAATCTTTTTTCCTTTCTGGCGATCATTTCCTATCAAAGGCCTACGATTAATGACATCAAGAACAGCAGGGATTGCATTTGAGGCCATGGAAATATCCGGTGCAAGGCCAGCCAGTTGTCCAACAGAAAAGGAGCTCAGAACAAGTATTAGAAAGATCTTATATACATCACCGAAATTCGTATGGCCTTGTTTCACAAGGTAAGCACCAAACCAGAGAGTGAGAGTATAAGCTCCATACATGGCACCTTGAGAGATCCCAAGGGCTAGCCCAAGAATTTGAGATCGCCTAACTGATGTTTTCTTTGGCTCAGACAAAGCTCTGTCAAAGGATTGAACTATCTGTTCTTGAGAGGAGAGAGAGTGCCGGAGTAACCAGCTGGGTTGTGCGAAAAAGTGTAAAAAAGCACGCTTTTTCCACTATCCACTTTTTTTTTTTTAAGAAAAAAGTGGGATTGTTAAATCCGTTTTTTAATAAAAGCGGAATTGTTACATCCGCTTTTTAATAAAAACGGAATTGTTACATCCAATTTTAAAAATTGTTGTAGTTTGGTAAATAAGTTTAAAAGTGTTGTATTTTGGTATATATGTTTTAAAATAAGTGTACATTGATAATAGATTCGTGCATTGTGTGTAGTCGCAGTTATCCGTGTAACAAGGATCTCATGATCTAAACGCTAGCTATTGAGTAAAGACACAGAAAAATATTTAACTGCATGTGTCACTCCTCATATTTTAATGCAAGTCAATTGTCTGTCGATTAATTACCCCATCTCTTTCTCTTCTTGCTTATAAAGAGAAACCCTAGCTAGTAGAAACATGTTATCATCTTCTTGTTGATACGACAAGAACCAGATCATAGAAAGAAGAAGAGATTAAGAAAGTAATTACAGTAATGGCGTTCAAGCTCATTTTATTCTTGATATACATATCTTTCTGTTTCTTCTTCTCCAAAGCCCAACCACAAGATCAAAACAGTGACATAGATTGGTGGTGCACCACCACTCCCCACCCTGAGCCCTGCAAGTAGTTCATGTCTGGTGGTCCTCACCATTTCAAACCGAGTCACAAATCCGATTTCAGAACCATGACGGTGCAAGTCGCCATGGAGAAAGCCCTTAATCTCCCATGCCATGCAAATCAGCTCCGACCACATTGCCGGACCCGGAGAAGAAAGACGGCATGGGCGGACTGTTACAAACTGTTCGACGACACCATTCTCCAACTTAACCGAACCCTTCAAGGCCTTCAAACCAACACGAGTTCTGGGTTCGATGCTCAAACATGGCTCAGTACCGCCCTTACAAATCTTGAAACTTGCCGATCAAGCTCCGTTGAGCTTAATGTCTCGAAGTTCATATCACCTTTAGTATCAACCAACGTTTCAGAGCTCATAAGCAACTGTTTGGCCGTTAATGGAGTTCTGATACCGGAAAACAGCTATACAGATGGTTTTCCTAGCTGGGTCACCGCCGGTGATTGGAAGCTGCTTCAAGCTTCAACAATGGCTGCCAGTGCAAATGTTGTAGTAGCAGCAGATGGGACAGGCAATTTCAAATCGATTCAAGCGGCTATAAATTATGCAGTGTCGAAGAGGGTTGGAAATGGGAGGATTATCGTTTATGTGAAAAGAGGTGTTTATAGGGAGAATATTGAAATAAGCAACAACATGAATAAGATCATGCTGGTTGGTGATGGCTTGAGATATACCATAATCACCGGCAGCCGGAGTGTCGCCGGAGGATACACAACCTATAGCTGTGCAACTGTTGGTGAGTGATCTCTCTCTCTAGCTCTAATATGATTTTAGAACAAATTAACCTAGACCAACTAAACTATGCTCCTAGTTCCACATTGTCCTCTAAATTATCCGCTTTTTTACAACATCTTAGGCTATTGATTTGAGTTTGTGATCACCCCAACTGTTAACTTCTGTCTAATTTTTTACAACAATTCGGTTCAGTGGTTGAGTATAATCTTAGATAATCTAGAGATTTCAGGTTCAATACTTTTCTCACACTTTCTAACTAAACACCCTTATCCCTTTAGGGACATATTCTAAACTAACTCAAATCACGGTGACCGATTGCTGAACTAGAGAGAATAGTTAACATAAATTTAGACACCCGATAAAAAAAAAAACACACAAAAAAAACAATGCTTGAAGAAGCGACATGTAATGAGAGACATAGATCAGTGGGTTGAAGTATGATTTGCTCAATGATTTTATTATCAAATTATCATGTGTTAGTGTTATTGCCACAACTGTTTTTTTTTTTTTTTTACTGTTTTTCATGTGCAACCATTTAATGAACTACGTGGGTCTGATTGAATCATTTACATACATATGTGTATAAACAAAGTTTAGGATAAAAAACTGCTGGCGGACCAGAACTTAAGGTATAAAGTCAACTACTTAACAATTATTTTTATATTCTTAATAAATAATATACAAATTATTTTTAGAAGCAAATGTAGTTTCATGGTTAAGCTTCAGCCCCCCAATTATGTCTCGACAACGGGCAGGGCATAGTCCGACCCGACCCATCAGGCAACGGGCCATGCGATGTATTTAAGTAATGTGATAAAAAAAATTTAATTTCATATTTTTTATGAGTAATGATACACTGACCAAATTTTGGGACCAAATTTAGAGCTTAAATGACATGGCAGCTGAGTTGAGCTTCTTTATTTGGTGCCATGTCATTTGGGCCCCAATAAAGACTCCAAATGACATGCTGCCATGTCATTTGGGCTCCAAATTTGATCAGTGTAGCATTACTCATTTTTTATTTGTTTTGTCAAACCTTCTGGGTGTATGAGCCCGACACATGTGGCAGGCCAATATTTACAGCCCGCGACCCTGCCCATGGGCTGATCGGATTGCTCAAAGTCACCAAGTGACGGACTAGGTCCATGGGCCACTAGATTATCGACCCAATCCAAATGCCATGGGCCATATGCCGAGGCATACCACCTTCAACCCATACAACAAGTTTAAGGAACTAAAGTTGTTTAATTATATGTTGCTTAGGGGTCGATGGCATTGGATTCATTGCCCGTGGCATTACATTTCGGAACACCGCCGGTCCACAAAATGGTCAAGCAGTGGCACTCCGATCAGCGTCAGATCTCTCAGTCTTTTATTCTTGTGGCTTCGAAGGATATCAAGACACACTCTTCGTCCTTGCTCAACGACAATTCTACAAATCATGTTACATTTATGGTACTATAGATTTTATTTTCGGTAACGCAGCTGTAGTTTTTCAAAACTGCGTCATGTTGGTAAGAAAGCCTCTATGGGGCCAAGTGAATGTAATTACAGCCCAAGGTCGGATTGATCCATTTCAAAACACGGGAATTTCGATCCATAATTCCCGAGTCAGTCCGGCACCGGACTTATTGCCGGTGGCTCATTTGTACAACACGTACTTGGGACGTCCCTGGATGCAATACTCTAGGACAGTTTATCTTAAAACTTATTTTGATGGTATAGTGAATTCAGCAGGTTGGTTGCCATGGGAAAATACCAATTTTGCTTTCGACACTTTGTACTATGGAGAATACATGAACTTCGGGCCGGGCTCTTCGACCCAATACAGAGTGAAGTGGCGTGGCTATCATGTGATAACGAGCACGAAGACAGCAACACAGTTCACGGTTGCCAGTTTGATCGCCGGTGGGGCTTGGTTGCCAGCCACAGGCGTGCCATTCACAGCAGGACTGTAATCTTGTTTCATTATTCATTAAATTGTGTTTTGTACATTTCATTTCACTACGATGAAATTTATGAAGATTGGCCCGTTGTTTGTTATTCCACACAAGGACATCCTGCCTAATTCATTAGTTCTTTCAATCTTTGGCGATAGTAAATCAGCAAACATGAATTAAAGTGGAACCCATTATAAAAATGTGGATCCGATCCACCAGAGAAGATAGTCAGTCATAAAAGTTGGGTCTAATTAAAATGGTATTAAAACTGGGTTAATCAGCATGAGTTGTAGTTTTGATACATAAAGAATGATGGAATGGAGGACTCACAATCACCTACTGTCAGCAAATACCTGCCAAACTTGTACTAAAAAGACTCTGCTCTAGTGATCAATTCTGCAACTAAAATGATAAAACAATGTAACATGCAACTCCAGCAAATCTGACCAGATATCACTTCTACCACGAAAGCCAAAACCCGCGACCACTGCAAAAGATTGCAATTCTTCTGATCACTTGGCGGTAAGGCTCATCGTAAATTGGAAATGGCAACACAGAATATCATCAGCAGTGTACAATACAGCTTTATATATCCACCAATGGCTGATGCTGATGAAGAAGAAATTTTCTGGGGCCTGAAAGACAAACCAAATGTCAAGGGACAGGTAAATAAATGTGTGTGTGTGTGAGAGATAGAGAGAGAGAGTTGTTTTACTTCTGCAAGTTGGCGAGGGCACCACAGAAAAGAGCATTATCAGGTACAGGCAATTCTGTTTTGTTGTCAGTATCATGAGGATTGACAATTCGCATGTATGTTTCTTGGCCTAGATACCATCTGTCGAGGTTTTCTGCTCTAAGATTCCACACTCCAACGTTGTCGAGAGAGACCATGATTGCTGTCCATCCACCAGAGAAAACCTTGACACAAGAAAAAAGAGTAAATCATTGAAAGATAAAATGTGCATTTCATGGTTTGATCCTTACAAAAGAAAAAATTGTCAATAACAGACACAAGACTGGCTGTATAAGGTCTACATCTGACACCAATCGGGAAGCATAATTCCAGAACATGTTATGTAAGCCAGAAAGCAAATAAATCAGTTAGTCGTAAGATCATAATAAACATTCTAAACTCCAACAATCCTTTTACGCAGAAGACACAAGCCTAAGTTTTCCTTGTCCTTCGAAGGCTAATCACGAGAAATATATAAAGAAGCTCCCTAGGAACAAACCTGCGTAGTGCTGCGAGATATTGCATCCCACTTATTATATGAACCCCTACTGTTTTCTGTCCATTCCCCATTACCTAGCCTGCAATAAAATAATCACTTTATCAAAAAGCAAAAACCGCAATTGACATTTAATTCACATGATACTTGAGATAAGAACAATACCCAACCACAAAAAACGAATAACCATCCATGTGGAAGCTCTGCACTACACTGTCGTTGTTTTGCAATATGACTTCTATAAATCCCTTGTACGTTGCATTAATAATGGATCTGTCCACCAGGGGTGTTCTGTTCATTGGCGTGTCTGGGAAGTCAAGCTTGTAAGCACCCTTCACGTTAAATAAATCCGCAAGCCTAATTGGAGTATCAGGGTTAACAAACGAAATCCCGTTAAATGTAGCTCGGAGTTTCCCATCAATAATCTGGGGTGGAACACTCTTTAACACATAAACATCTGTCACATTGATTGAACCATAATGAAAAGAACCCTGTGGGTTGGGACGAGCTCCAGCTGCTGTCGTATTTTGCCTGATCAGATTGAATATGGGGAACACATTAATCAAAACATACCATAACTAATTATGATAATAATCTAAAGGAAGAATGTCAAAAGGAGAAAGAAAATGATGCAGGGAAATTTGAAAGTGGCAGCATTCTAGTATTGAGCAAGAAATTCGGATTACATCATTAAATAACAGTGGGAAGTCATAAGTTATAACTAAGTCGACAATTCTAAACTTCTGAAAAAGAATACGCAAATATTGACTACAAGGTTATCCAAGAGGCCAGAGCATCGCATGTCTTGTGATTTTTGTTGTTTTTTTATGAGAGAAAAATGCAGTTAATCATCTCTAGGCCATTTTTCTTAATAGTGAATTCCCCTCTCCTAGGAAAGATTAGGAAACAACTATTAGCCCCCAATCTAACATTTATTTCTCCTCATTTAACTGCCATTCCAATACCTCTCTCTCTGACAAGGTCTGCTTTTTGTCCAATAAATTGTTATATGTCGATTTTTAGACATGTTCATCTCTCTTCTTTTTGAAAGAAATTGGAAAGTATTTGTAGTTACAAATATAAACTCTAAGGACCCCTTAGATTTCATACTAGGAAACCCTTGGATTACAATCTAATTAAATTAATTAGCAATTTTGTCATCAAACTTGAAAAAAAAAAAAAGAAAAAGAAAAAACTTCGATGCACTGCCAAGATCTATGGTTGGGATACATAGAAACTACCTTTGTAACAATACATCTATAAGTTGATTACAATCAACACATATTAACAGACTTCAAAGGAACGTGGGAACAAACCTGATGGACATTGCTTGGTTCAATGCAGATGATGTGTCATAAACATCATTTGGAGAGTCAGGGAGAGGGCCAGATGCCTTTCCTTGGGAATTGGAATAGTGCAAGATAGCAACACCAGTTACTTGTTGCCACAATGTTTGGTTCACAAACCTAGGACTTGCTACAATGTAGTAATCACTACTTGCATTCTGATCCATGGTAACCAGAAAAGAGTAAGACTGCCCAACATGGATATCTAAGCTCGTATAATTTTGTTGCGATGTGTAAAACCCCTCTGTTTCAGCCAGTAGCAAATTATGGTTCTGAATTCGGAAGTTCAAACAAGTTGAGACTCCAACATTGTGCACGCGAATTCGGTAAGTTTTCCCTGCAGTACATTACAGCAGCCAAGACAACTTAAAAAATTCAGGACTGTTCAAGGGGAAGAAATCCACCAACACAGGAACCCTTATAATGGAAACATGATTAGAAATGAAGTTAACCCGTGTTTAATTTGATAATAGTTTGCCACCTCCCAGTGGTTTTGCTGATTAATCCCATACATCCTATCCCTGGTGAGAGAACATACTTTATTTGTTTGTAAATACTCCAATTGAAACTTTAATGCCTCTTAACCAGTAATTGCACCTTCCTACAAAGTCATGAGTAATGAGCTTCCAGTCCAGGACTATACAGCAGCGACTAAAATGAAAGAGGATACAACTGAGGTACCCGAAGGAACAAGAACAAATCACAGCTTGTTTGATGCCATGTGCACAGACATAAAAAAAAAAAAACTCAGTATATTGATGATTTGATGCTGTTGCGACCAGATAGTCTGCTTGGGTAACAATCACTTTCAGCGTATAAACAGTTCACATCTGTAAAAGTTATTGGCACAGCAACAAGCTAATCCGCTTAAATGGGTGCAAAACACTTTCATTGTTTAAATGGTCAGCATCTGTTGGATGGGTTATGGGCACAAAATAAATATCTCACAGGGCATCTTAAAACAACAAAAAAGTGAAATTGTTCATATCCAAACTGCAAAAGAATTAAGCACCGCGAGTTTACTGAAAAGGAATCATGAACAAATCAACCAAAATGAAAAAATGAAGAACAGAAGTCAGGTCATCATTTAAGGCTTGAAAATTAACTTTCAAGTTTTCCAAGAATACCACAGGAAAGGAAGTAGAAACAGATCAAATGCAATAATGACTCAACTATCAGTGTCTTAGATACAATACCTGGATCAACATTAATTGTTTCATAATCAATGCCATCTGAGACGAGCGTCGTGTTGTATCTGTAAGGACCCTTCCCATTAATGAGAACTCCATCTGGCATACCAAGGTCTTGTCCAGCATCGAGGGACGTCCTCAGTGCCTAAAATTTAATTGAAAACGTGCACTACATGTTACACGCAAAAAATAAAACCGCATTCAACGTTCCATACATAACATCCACTAACCGTATGGTTTCGAGTATACCAGTCACCAATTATGATGACTATATCCCCATCAGGCATTTTGAAAGGCAGCGGGATGATGTTACGATTTGTGATGATGAAAGAACCAAAGCCACCAGCTGCTCTCTGAAAGTTCAGTGATGGAGAGTAAAAGAAGCTACCAATCTGATCCTTAACCTGAAACTGATACATCCAATTCCAATTTGGAGGGATTGGACAATTCGTGCCAAGCACACCATCTTGCCAAGAAGCGCGACGCATCTGGATTCCGGGCCTGTCCCAAAAAATTCCAAATCCCTCAAAAACCACTCTTGAAAACGACAAGAAGTAGAAAAACAAATATATAATTCGCACGTAAATAAATGAGACATTGAGAGTTTGAAACAAACCAAGTAATGAGTAGATTTTCGTCCAATTTGTTTTTCACATTTACCACGACATTGTCATTAGTGGTAACATTAATAGTAGGTCCTGGAAACTGCCCATTAACTGCTATGACCTGCAATAAGGATATAAAATTTAGTGTAACTATTAGCACGGTACTCTGCATTATGGATGGCGATGTATGTATTATCGAACGAAAATCAGGAAGCACAACCATCTCAAATTGAACTTCAAAAACCAACCCAACTACAACAATACTCAAACGTACTCGTCTGATTTAACACCATCCACAATATTAACAAAGATTACAGACATAAACTCATACAGAAATGACACATTTATTCAAAAAAAAAAAAAGAGAAATAAAAAGGAACTGCAAAATAAACAAAGAAAGAGAATCATCCACAAATGGAAACCCAACCTACTTCACCAACACACAAATAGACACTTTCTTATTCAACCTCATTTAAGACACTAGCCACAGGACCACAACTTACTACAAAAAAAAAAACCCACAAAATTCACAAGTAGAAAAACCATTAATAATGACATATGTGCTCCCTCTCAGCGCTCAACCCACTCTTTGATTCACCTTTGCCTACACCATCAGCCATAAATTTTTCTTTTCCAAGAGTACCATCAAACAAAAACTACTGTCAGTAACATTAAGAAAAAATATAAAACGAGAGATTAATTAAACACTGCATTTGGGTAATCTAATCCATTTCACCAATACCCTAGTCCCAATTTCAGAATGCCATACAAAATACACTGTTTCAATAAAATACAATGTAAACAAACTAATAAGTCGATAACCATCCACAGACTATAACTCCAAATATACAGTCATCTATTAAAGTATGTTTGAGACTTTAATCAAGTCCACAAATAACGAAACTCCACTTTCTAAACTCAAATTGCTTTCACAAAGTCAACAAAAATTAGTTCCGAAAACGAAAAAGCAGCAAATACAAAAAACCCACATGTAAAAAGTAGGCCATAACTACTTATTTGGTAGATCCAGAGCTAAAAACTAAGAAACTATTACAATCATTGTGAAAAAAAGCAAAAGCAAAACAAACCCACTTGCGAAAATGTACTCACACACACACACACACACATAGAGAGAGAGAGAGAGAGAGAGAGAGAGAGAGAGAGAGACCTGTTGGGGAACACCAAGAGGAGAAGCAGTGATGTAAGAGAGCTCTAAGTCGAAGTTGGCAGATGGGTCGTCGGCGAATGAGAGGTTCTTGAGATTAAAGAGCAAAACAATGCGAAAGAGTATAGCAATGTGGATCAAAAAGGACCCCCCAAACGACGCCATGTCTCAGGAAAGTAGTGTTTGCGATTAACTACAAACTCAACGGCCGATGTAGTCAGGTTTTAAGGGCCTTTTACATGGTCAATGTACATGGCTTTAGAGACACAGAGAGAGAGAGGGCTCAGCATTCCAGAGTGCGCTTCAGACTTCCTTGCTGAGAAAATATGGCAGTGTGTGGCGTAATGTGCGTTCTGTGACCGGTAACGGCTTAAACTGGTTTCCATAGAATCTATTTTCCATAATAAGAATTTTTCAACCTTAGACTCATCTGGCTAAGGTTTTTTTAAAAGTCCAATTTTATAATTTATTAAATTACAAAAATAACATGTATAAGCCCCACTTTTAGCTAAAAAATTCTTGGAGGAGTCAAACTAAAATGAGTAAAATCCAAACCCATTTTAATTTTGGGTCTTTTCTATTTTTTTTTTCATTTCTTTTCTTCTTTTATAGTATACATTTGATTTTTCTAACACTTCTCTAATCGAAATGATTCAATAAAGGGCAATTAAATTTACCCTTATTATTATTTAGGAGATGTTTATTTTATACACGATTGAGAATCAAATTTTACCACTCATATAGAGGCTCCCCTCTTTCTTCATTTAAGGAATTAATTAAATCTATTTCTAAGCATAAAATGATATTTTTAACAATAAGAATTATGATATTTAGGGGTGTTTATCCTAGTCGACGGATAAGAATTATGATATTTCATCTTCTAAATCTTGCGTAAGAACAATTTCTTAGCCGATCCTACTTGATCAAGTGTAATATTTTGGCCAAATTCCATCCAAAACAATCAACTCAAAATTCGGGTAAAGTTGCTTAATTTGGAAATGTAATATTTTCGGCCAAATTTGCTAAAATATTTTATTTTTAAGTTAAAAAATATTATTTAAATTTAATTTATTAATTAATAATGAATCTCGATCCAATTCAATGACACTATTTATTGTGTCCATAAATTAAATCAATCAACAAATTAGGTAAAAATAATATTACCAAAAAATCACACATTTTATTTTAGTAACACTGGCTATGGCCGGTCATAAAATGCATGGAAAGAAACGTAAGTAACAGCCAAATCGTCAGTCAACGAGTAATTTGAGTTTGGTGCCACGGCGCCTCCTCCCTTTCTTCTGCTCTCTAACGTTCATATTTCCCGGATGGATTGCTTCACACTAGGTCCATTACAAATAATAATAATAATAATATTACACAATTCAAATAAAATTTAAAAAATATTATTTGAATGTATATTATATTTTGAATGAGTGTTAGATGAGTAAGTTCTATTAAAAAAAAGTTAATAGGACCCCCGCTCATTCATAAAAATGATATGTATTTGAATTACAACTTTTTAAATTTTATTTAAATTGTATAACATGATGGTGATATTATGTGATAATAATAACATGATATCATCGTTGTATTAAATATTATGCCCCCATTAAGATATGGCCCAATCTATCAAAATTATTTTAAGGATAATTTGGAAGTCGGTACAAAAATTTAGACTTATTTGAGTTAAACTACATTAAGGAAACTTATTTGGCCCTAAATGCATTTTTTTGAAAAAATACTAAAAAGGTACCATTACTCTTTCACTCTCTCTCATATTGATAATTTTTTTTAAATATATAAAGATTTAATTTAATTTTTTCATCTCTCTCACTCCCTCTCTCCTTTAATTTTTAATTGTGTTGTGTAATTTTCAACACAATTACACTAATCAGTTACATCAATTAGTTACAATTATCCTATAATACACTAAACATTTACTCATGTGTTCTAATAAACCAAACAGTTACACTAAACAATTATACGAAATTACAACACCAACCCAATTTGTCATTTTGTTATTTAAATAAATTAAAGAGTTACACTATTTAGTATCACGACATGTTATATCAATTATATACACCAAATTTGGTTTATCATTGCACAAAAGACTTTACCATTTATAATAAATTTGATATATATGATTGGTGCAACGATGTCACGATACTAAATAGTGCAACTATTTAGTTTATGTAAACAATCGAATGACAAATTGGGTTAATGTTATAAATTTGTGTAATTATTTGGTGTAACTGTTTGGTTTATTAGAATGCATGAGAAACTGTTTTGTGTATTATAAGACAATTATAACTAATTTGTGTAACATATTAGTATAATTGTGTTGTTGTAATGTTGATATAAATAGAGAGAGAAAATAGTTAGTGAGAGAAATGGTTAGAGAAAATAGGGGGGAGAGAAAGAGAAAATAAGAGAGATGGAAAATAAATCAAATCTTTACATATTTGAAATAAATTATCAAAGATAGATATATAGAGAAAATAGGGGAGAGATGTGGAAAGTAATGGGGAAAGAGAGAGAGGTGGAGAGAAAATAGGGGAGAGATAGTGAGAGAGTCTAATGAAATCTTTACATATTTGATTAGATATATAACTGTCAATCAAGAATGCATAATTTAAGGGAGGGTATTTAGGTAAAACAGTTTTGATTTCATTTGAATTTTGTACCTAAACACAATATGTTTTATTAAAATTCAACTTAATAAAGTAAATAACTTATTCATACATTTTTCCTCAAATAAGTCTAAAAAATTATACTCAAAGCAAAAAAAAACCCTTATTTTAATGGAGTGAGATTCTCTTTAATAAAATTTCTCTTTTAAATTCTTTTTTTTGTCCGATCATTTATTATTAATAAATGAGGGATTCATTTGTATATAATGGATCACACTTAAATACGTAATTAATAAACTATTAAAAAAATTAAAGAGAAATATATTAAAGGAGATTTGGATTGAATATTTGTTGTTTTTATGTTGTCATGTCCCATGTCTCCACTTGCATTTGTCATTTGGGAATCAGTAATGTTATGATTATTAAATTTTTTATTCGTAGTGATGTGATATAATCTCTATCATTGAATATTAATATGACTCATTTTTATATGATAAAAATAGTACCACATCACTTGTGATGAAAAACTTAGTAAAAAATCTTGGTCACCGTAACATTATTATTTAGGGATTAACAATGCTACATGATTGAATTGGGGAAAGACATCTCATCTATTTGAGCAATGCTACACGAACTTAAAAAATTGACTTGAAAGCTTAATTTGATGATGTGGTTGTTATATTTATCACTGATTTAATTGTGGGTCCCAATATGCATTGGAACCCACATTATCTATTCAATGATAATGATTCATAAAATCAAGTTTTTATCTATTTAATACTTTTCCATTCATTATAGTTATTAAATTAATTGTGAATTTTAAAGTTAAACAGAACTCATATTCAATTTAACAGCTATAATTGATTAGATTTATAAATTAATTCTCCAAATTAAATCTAAATAATATTTTCCTTTTATGGATAGCACTAGAATATTGCTTTGGTATTATACATAAATTTATTACAAGTCATAAATCTTCAACTCATTTATTTGTGATCATGATTTTAAAAAAAATAATAAATTATGATAAATTAAAAAATATAAAAGTTTCACTGATGTAATATTTTGATCGATAAAAAATAAAAAATATGGTAACAAAAAATTACTCTTAAGTAGTAATTGGTCCCTTCTTAGTTGGCCCATCATTTTCCCATAAACAAGGCCCACCATAAAAGGACTCAGATTTAGCAACTTGTTTTTTTTGTCCAATTTGTCCAAATTTAACCCTAAGGGGTAGTTCAATGGTTGAGTCTGATTTTTTGTAATGCAAAGATCTCATGTTCAATTTTTTTCCATACCCCCTAAGAGCTAATGCTATAAAGTTCAACTACAGTGATCAACCATTTAACTCGAGGGAGTAGTCGGTCTAAACCCGGACAAACACTGTAAAAAAAAAAACTTTAGTCCAAACTAAAAAAAGGGCAAAATTTTTAGTCAATTATAGAAACTAACAAGAGAGAGAATTTAATTTGAAACTGCGTAGTCTAAGCTTATGTTCTTCATAGGGAAGTTGAAAAAGAAGTTCCATGTGCCATTCAATAACTAAGTCAAGTTTGGTGTAAGTCATAGTTTTGAATCTAAGAATTACTCCCTTTATAATGAATATATGATTGATGATCCCATTTGAAAAACAATGATAAACACAACCTATACATAGATTAATCTTAGCAAAGGAATTTCCACTTACGTTTCCTGATGATTTTTTTATAAGTGAACTTAGACTACTGTTGGGGACCTTAAGAAGGCACCTACTGCCGGTCGGCACCCAACTGGGGAAGCCTCTGCTGGTCGGCACCAACTTGGGCAGTCCTCTGCCAGTCAGCAGCCTCTTGGGTTGGTGCCTGTGACGGTCAGCATCTGGTTGGGCAGGTCTTTGCTGGTTGACACTTGTCTAGAGGAGGTCTTCATTCGTCCACACTTATTACCCGCAGCTACCACGGGTCGACCACCTTTTTCTTACTTAAGTTGTTAGGAGCTCTCTTTAGTCCATCTCTACCAGGTGAGTCTTATTCAGCTAAGGGTCAACTTAAGACCTAAAGTCCTAACTAATTTAACCACAGGAGCTAAAGTAGGAGATCTAAGAACAAGTGTCTTAATCTAACTCTACCCTGAATACCTAAGAGTTGGTGATAAGGCAATCTTATTACAACTTAGAGTTATGGTTTTTTTAAGACACCGCTTCCTACCATTATAAATAAAAGCCACCGAGTACCAAATGAGGGATTCAATCATATCCTATTCACTCCATACTCTTCCTCGACTTGTGATTTAACTTAAGTATTAGAGTTATTTTGATTGCCTCCAGCCATCAATTCACCCAAGTTCTCTCTTGTCTTTCCATTCATACACGATGGAGACTCTTTGTGTGAAATTTTCCCCACAAAACTACTATGTCATTAGACACTAATGGTGGCAAACCTCGAGGGTCCTTGGTAAATGGTAGACACCAACATCTAGGTTTTTGAAACATATGAGTTGGTAATTCGAAGAGTAGTTCAATTGGTAACAATGATGAACTGTAAATATAGATATTCTGAATTTAAATTTTGATAATTTTTTGAAAGGTCATGAGTGATTTATTTCTCACGAATATTCTAATACTAATGTGGATGATCTGTCGTTAATCAGATTGGAGGGACTCAAAAAATCTCAAAGAAAAAGGAAATACAAAGTCTCCATAAACAATCCAAAAGAGAAGATTTGATCCGGCCAAAGGTTTTGGATGCACGTGATGTCAACGGTCGGTTGTTAGGGACCATGTGATTGAATCCCGGAAATTGATAAAAGAATGTAGCACATGACGTGGGGCCCAGAATCATGTCACTAATTGATGATAAAAAAAAAACAATGCTATGTATCCAAAATTTCTAATCCAAATTTTCATCCCAAATCGAGGGAGACCATTGGATCAGTGGGTCCCATTTAAAAAAGTTGATGAGATTCATTCATCCAATAATCTCCCTTTATCTGATATGAAAATTTGAATTAGAGATTTGGGATATATAGTATTTCCCATCAAAAAACACAACTATATTTATGACAAAAGTTAGACTTTACAAACAACAAGATCAAGGGCCTTTACTTCGATGGTAATCCTTATTTCGGGAAGATTTTGCTTTCTTTAAAGTTAAGAGTTCAAAATTTTTGGGTGAAAAAAAAGTAGTTGGTTGATAAAACAGACTTCAGTTGTTTAGACAAACTGTATCTAAGTCTCTGGTATGAGTTTGAATTTCCATGAAGGCACAAGTTCTGCTTCAACTGGTATATGAGTTGAGGGACCAATTCATATACATGATGTTTACCTTTAGTTTTATTCGGACTCACAAGTTTGAGCAACATAAACACGCTGTACTCGTCGGGTACAAATCAAAAATTTCTTCCGTTACAAAAAAAAATAAAAATAAAAAGAAGAACAAGTTAGAACTATTCGTATTGATCATATAACATTTTTTAATTAATAACAATGTTATAATTAATCATTAAATATTATAATCGATCATAAATAATACCAATCAAGTGTAACTAATTAACCTTCTTGTTCACAAAAACTCTTTTGATTAGTAAATTAAACACTAAAAAACTTGTAATTTGGCCTTTAAACTCAGTAACATTTTTGTACAATAACAAAAGAGATATCATAGACGTTGTCCAATCTTTAACAGATACAAACAGTCTGGTTGAGCTTTAAGCATGAACGCAAACTTGAGGCCGGTAGGAAATTAGAAGATGGAATCTTTTCATGTTCCTCTAAAATGTTGTGCACCTAATCACGGGTATAGTTCAGATGCCCAAGGGATTGGAGTGAGATTCAAGACAATACACATTTTCTTTTCTTACAAATCATCTATCATCAATTTAAGTGACGTCCATTGTATATAAACGATGAGTAAATATTGAGTATAACCGTTATATCATGTTATCATTAATTGCTGACATGACGAAACCATTCAATAAAAAGATAATAAAAAGGAGAAATTATGGTCCACTTCCTATCATAGAGTTGGTTATGTATTATATAGATGAGTGGTTATGAGTTTTTTAGTGGAGCCCATTTGCTCACTTGTTTACCTATTAGTGGACAATTACATCATGTGATACTGCTGATGTGGTGTAATAGTTGCACCCAATATTTTTTCATAAATGAGACCCTCAATAATGCAAGAGAATATTCAATATAATTGTGATATCATGTCAACATATTGATATTATCAACTAATAATAAAATTCCAAATGAAAAAATTGAATCTCACTTGGATAGTTATTAAGTTACATGGAAAAAGAGTGAATAGTTATCTAAAGGGTAGTTATTGACTTATATAGGGTCCACTTCCTTATTTGTCTGCATATTACTGATTGATGATACCACGTGATAATGCTGACGTAATATTAATGTTGCAATGATTTTTTTTTCCCCAATAATACATGGTCAGTTATTTGTCAAAAATAAAGATGAAAAAAATGTGTATTATAGAGAATCTTAATACCCGAGAGTCTTATTTCCTAACTAGAAGATTAGTACCTGGCGGGCCCGGCCTACAGAAGACCCAAATTATAGATGCAGACCAACAAAAGCTCGGTCACAATTTAGTTGAGTCAAGTTCATCTTCTTGAGATACCCAACCCATTATCGGGGCATGTGAGAATCTCTATCCAATGAGAGGGAATCCGTGAGGACGTAGTCATCAGGAGCACATCGCCAGTCTCATGAGATCACCTAGCCTATTATGAGATAATACAAATTTCAAGGAATCATCCTACTATCACCTCGCCCATTACAAGGATAAGACGAGTTTCATGGAATCAGTTACGAGGATGACGTCTCAATCAGAGCCCCTTAGAGCCAACTTCCCTTGCCTATAAATTGTAAACTCTACCTATACATGTGAGGCATCACACACATCTTAATACACCTTGAATAATAAACACTCTGGCCACCGTAGTCATTCATAGTGGAGTAGGCCACCCTGACCTAATCACTTAAATTTTGTGTTTGGTTGTATCGAGTCTCCTTCTAAATTGTTGCAATAAATAATTTCCAGGTGGTGCATAAACATATTTTGTGTATTATCAACACCAATTTTAAGAATTTTTTTTTTATTCAACGGTCAAAGCTGTTTAGGCCAGCTTAGGCGCACATCAACTAATATCCTCTCTGATCCGGTTAAATGTAGGTCATTTGATACTAGGAAATTTACGAAGGATAAATCTTCATGGCCAACGTCAAGAAGTTACCAAAATTTAAACTAAGAACATATGAATTTACAGCTCGTCCATATTACCACTCCTCTTGATGGTGATTGCAAAGCTGCCGGAGATACCAATGTCCAAGGCGAGGACTTTCGTCGTCGATGGACATTGACTTGTTGAGCTTCAGTTTCCGCTCCTTGGTTGATGATGATCAGAACTATCAAAGATAACAGAAACATTATGGAGAGAAAGATAACACTAACAGCTACAACCTTCACGGGTCGCTTAACCCGCCGGAGAACCGACGGGTTCGGTTTGTTCCGGTAGCGGAGTGTAGGGAGTTGCATGCTCAATGTCGTTAGGGTTAGTGTAGAAGTGGTTTGAGTTCATGTTGCCTGTTAAATATTATTTGTGAATTTTATATTATTGTAATATTATATCAACTATTAATAGCATAACTTATTTATTAATTACATCAAATATTTTGAGATTAAATCGATTTATTTACTACTTATGACGTATTTGATTTGACAAGCATACTTGGTGAACATAAGTTACATTCTAAGACCTTCTCCTCCCATGTCTCTACTAACTCAGTAAATGTTATTGTTATTGTTGGGTTTGGAGATGATAAGATGTACATAATTTTATCCTTATAAACAGAGAAGTTATTTCTGTAATTCAAATTCATGACTTCTAGGTCACAATGAAACAACTTTATCGTTGTATCAAGGTCTGCCCTCAAACCATGCACGTAAAAATCTTAAATTTCTATAAGGATTCATATCATACTAGATCAACATATGAAAAAAAAAAAAAAAATGGCTTTAATTGCAGGTCAAGATGGAAGTATATCACATACTTGACTCTAACCGAACTCATGCACTATGGCGCTTGTGAAATATTCTATTTTTAAAATTGTATTGAGTATTAATCAACTTTAATTTATTAATTTTGTCTCAAGTCTGTATAGTCTCAACATACATAAAGAAGGGGCCTGAGACAAAAACAATAAATGAGATTTTTTTTAAATAATAATAATTTTTTTTTTTTACGTTTGGAAATATAAAAATATTAATTAAGTTTTTATATTCAATCATTTGTTATCATAGTTGAATTTGATGGAAAAATAGAGAGCGGGGAGAGAATGATTGAAAAATTATGATAGTAAAATTAAATTAAACTCATCTTTAGGGTCAAAACTTGATTTTTAGTAATTTTAATTTTACTATTAACTTTTTTTTTTTGTTTTCGAAAAATTGAATTTTAGAGTTTTTAAATTTCATGGGCTGAATTGATAAGTTTAATCCACTCAAGTTGAAATCTTTATGAATTGATAAATTTTTTATGGAGCTTATTTTTTATGAATTCAAATTTTTTGTTTGAATAATTACTATACACCTAAAAATTATAAAGTCTTCTTTAAATTAGGGCCTAAAGCTTAGACTTTTAAATAAGGGTTTTTTAGGTGTGGGTACAATTTTCAATACTTATTTAAGCAAAAGTGTATGGGGAAGTGGTTTATTCTATTAAGTACAATTTTTATAAAACATTTTATGTTTAGGTACAAAATTCAAAAGAATTAAAATCATTTTTACTTAAACACCCTTCCTTATTTTATGCAGCCATGATTGACAGTTATTTTAGGAAACGAATATGTAAAGATTACATATTTGTTATCTTTTTTAATTTTTGAATTTTGAATGAGCAGTTTTGTGAGAGATTTATGCATCTATTGACAGTTATTTTAGGAAACAAATATGTAATCTTTACATATTTGTTATCTTTATTATTTTAAATCAAACGTATGTGTTCAACTGATAAGTCTTCTTCAACGTGTTCAACTGATAAGTATTCTTCAACATAAGTCTTCTTCAACGGCGATTTATTTTTCCGGTGGTGGTTGTCTTTGAAAAATGAATTGCAAATACCAATCATCGTCATCGGATTGAAGGTGAGTTGTTCATAATTATATTTCTTCCTTTTTTGGGAATTTTCTATGTTTGATTTTTGTTTTATGTTCGTTTCTTATTGAAATAGAGGGAAAAAACAAACTGTTTTGATCTTAAATGGGTGTAACTATTTCAGTATTTTTTATGGGTGTAACTATTTCAGTATTTTTTATGGGTGTAACTATTTTTAGTATAGACAAAATAATTATATTTCTTCTACAATTCTGTCATTTTTTTTTTTGGAAAATTCATATGTTCGATTTTTTGTATGTTTGGTCGTTGTTGGAATGAATGGGATAAAAAAAACTGTTTTTGGGTTTATTATTTTTTGTTTTATGTTGTTCGTTGTTGGGATGAAGGAGGGAAAAAACTGCTCTGGTTTTTAATGGGTGTAACTATTTTTCGTATAAACAGTAACTGTTGTGTAACTATGTTGAAAAAAAAAAAAGACTGCTTTGGTTTTTAATGGGTGTAACTGTTTTTTTAATGGATGTAAGTATTTTTCGTATAGACAGTAACTGTTGTGTAACTGTGTTAAAAAAAAGATTGCTTTTGATTTTTAATGGGTGTAACTGTTTTTTAATGGGTGTAACTATTTTTCGTGTATACAGTAACTGTTGTGTAACTGTGTTGAAAAAATCAGAGTTATTTTTTAATATAATTGTTATTGTATACAAGTTTTCAGCCAATGTCTATTGTGGTAGATTCTGTATATTGTAACTATTTTGTGTTTAATGTTTTTCTCCAAGTATGTGATTAATTAATTAGTCATTTGTATTAATGTATTTTATGTTGTTTTGTGTAACTGTTTTTCTTTTGAATTACTCATTCTATGAATTCAAACAATTTGAAGCAAATCCAAAGGTGAAAAGAACAAGAAGACCAACGAAGAAGAAGACCCATTTGAAGAGTAAAAACTTTGATTCTCGTGAATTTGGTTCCTGCAAAAATAATGGGTGGTTTAGCAGTGATGAAGACGATGACAAGACTACGCTTTTCTCTTCAAAATCTCTCTCCTCTGATTCATGTGATTCTTTGGGTCGAAACAAGCCTCATTTTGGAGATAACTCTTCGAAGGATCGAGACAGAATAGCTGCGAGGAAGGAGTCTGAGAGGGGTCTAATTCCAGTAATAAAATGGAAGGTAAAGGATAGTTTTACTGTGGTGAAGCGTTCGACCGATCCTTACAACGATTTCAGGACATCCATGGTTGAGATGATCATAGAAAAACAGATTTTTGCCCCAAAGGATCTTGAAAATCTGTTGCACTGTTTTCTGTCTCTCAATTCGTATTATCATCATAAGATTATCGTTGATGTGGTCTAAAATAGTTACACTAAACAGTTACTGATTATATACAACACTTACCAGTTACAATTGTCTTATGATACACCGATAATTTATTCATGTGTTCTGAAAATAATTAGACCAAACAGTTACACCAATAATGAGACACCAATCAGTTAGAATTGTCTTATGATATACCAAATAGTTATTCATGTGTTATGAAAAAAGTTACACTAAACATTATACGATACCAACCAATTACAATTGCCCTATGATACACCAATAATTTATTCATATGTTCTAAAGACAGTTTGACCAGGCAGTTACACCAATTATGAGACACCAACTAGTTACAATTGCTCTATAATACACTAAATAGTTATTCATATGTTCTAAAAATAGTTACACTAACCAATACATTGTATCATTCAATTGTATAATTAGACGAAAGAGTTACACTATTCAGTATCACCACGTTGTTACATCAATTATACACACCAAATTGGGTGAATCAAGACATTATATCAATGAGGTATACATCATATAGGGACACAAAACAGATAAACCAATGACTTATAGTATTAAACCAAAGTATTACACTTGACAGTCGCACCGTGCAATGACAAGAAAAAGTTATAACAATGATATATACCAAACAGTTTCATCAAAAAAAATTTAAATATTTTTAAACCTAAAATGTAAAAAGTAATCTAATTAAAATTGTAATCCATAAATGACTCCCCGAGATTCTTGTCTTCTAAACCTTTGCAATATTTTTGACTTTTAAATTTGCCGAAGATCAAGGGACGTGATCTATACTTCCTGATTTTCTGCTTTTTTCCTTAATGGAGCCGCAGATGACGCATTAGACCAAAATCGGTTTTGCATTAATTAAACCCCCTATTTTCCCTCCCATTACATGATTTTAGCCAAAAAAAAAACGTATAGAATACCATGAGTTTTCATACATTTACTGTTTACCGATGGCAATAGCGGCATTTTTAAAAAATATGTACTTTAACCCAAATAAGTTTTTGTTTTGTACTTTTGCCTAAATAAGTCTAAAAAATTGTACCGACTTCTAAATTCTCCTTTAAATAATAGCCTACTGATTGGGCCGGCCCAAACAATGTTGATGGAAAATTGTACATACCTATAAATTGGGAACTTTATTCCAACAAACAAGAATGAAATTTGCAGTACTACATTTGATTGCTGAAAGCTTATACATATGTATGTTGTCTGTTCTTTTTAATGTTCCAAGTCCTCCATGGGAATAAATTGAGTCAAAGGGAAAATATTAAGTGAATCAATGTGGCATATCTTTACTGATGCCTTCACCTTCACTCCTGTGGCATTGTTAAACAGGAACACTCTTGATGTTAAATCAGTAAGCTTAGTGGGATAAACTCTAGAAGTGATGACTGTCCTTCCTCCTTGACCAAAGCTCTCAACAATGGAGTGATCAACCTGCATTGATTTTTTTTAGCAGTTAATTAGGTTTATGCACTAATGTTTAGCAGTTAAACAAGAACATTTCATGATCAATCATAATGTACGATCGTAACATGTGATCAGGAATGAGATGTCGTGATCGTTGTTCACAAATAGTTGTAACTTATCATTTTAAAGGTGGAATTTGACCCTTTAACAATAGTATTTTCGATACAGTATCAAAAAGTTATTTTGTTGTTTAGATTCATAATTTCAACACAAATCTCAGATACATACAATTACTCATATATCATGTATCTGTTAAACCCAAATTTTATACGATTAATGAAACTCGAACTTAAGACGTATATATTATATGTTGCCCATTACTCGACTATTTAACCGACCTTTGCAAGTTAAAATGCATATGTTTGCCATCACTTATTTCTATACTAAACGGGTTTTCCACAATTGAAATGCCTTCATACGCTGCCCTATTTGTAATCTTATCTATGTACAGACCCTAACTTATCTATGGTTGCCATCACCGAGGTGGTAGCCTAGTCGGCTTTTAGTAGAGGGTGAAAGTCTCGTCCTCCTTCAATGGTCATGGGTTTAATTTTTAAACTCACTTCCAGTAATAATTTATGTGAACCAGATACTACTAGAGGGACAAAATGTCCAGTTTATCTTTGGTGGTGCTATGTTGACGGATTCGACAATCCCAAGTTAATAGTTATAACTCAAACTAAACATTTTATGACGCATAAGAACCTCAAAAATAACATCGTGAGAGAGTTGTTATGTCTAGTCACTCCTGACCACCTCTTCTCCTAGCCAAAAAACAAAAGCTCTGGTGGCCTAAGTTACAGATTCGAGTATGCAATTTTTTGCTGAACTATTTTCTTAACATTTATTCAACCAAACAAATGAAATTTCAAGACCTTAAACTCAACCAAAGGATATAGTTCTATTTTTTCAGGTCAAGAAATAATACTATTAATAATCATAAACGAAAATGAAAAACAGTATTTGAAACAAAAAAATAATAATTGATGGACCAGGCCCAAATGGTCCAATTCATGTTTTAATTAAGAGTCCAAGCTTATAAAGATCCAACGAGTCCCGCCCAATGTGGTCCACACCCAATCAATCTCATCGGGTTCGAGGAGCTGCATCAGCAGGAGCATGCAGGGTCATCTAAGAGACTTATCCTTGCCGCCTTGGAAAGAGTCAACCCTCACCTCATCCTTTGACCGAATCTCATGGATAGCACCGTAGCTGCCTCGCCCGTTGAGGAGAGGTCGCCAGCTCCGCCATATTAGCTATTTAGTTACTATTAAGTTGTCTCAATCTGTTAGCAGGTGACTATAAGTTGTAAGTCCCGCCAACACTTGGGGGACATCACACTCAGTTGAGTACAACTCTCTCCTATCTCTCATAGATTTTAACTCCCTGCTCTCCTTGCACTCATTGAAGTAATACAATACCCGGTGACCCTAGCCATTAAAAGTGGACGTAGGTCACGTTGACCGAACCACTATATATTCTTGTTTCCTCTCTCTCTCTCTCTCTCTACTTATTTACTGCATTTATTACTGATTATTTGACAGGTGATGTGCAAAACCAATTTGTGCATCATCAATAATAATAATAAATTGACCAAAAAAAAAGCAAAAAAAATAAATAAAAAGAGATTTAAACGTACCAATAACCTCATAGAGAATTTTTCACCATCGAGCACAGGAACTTTGCTCCCATAAACTTGTTTCCCAACGTCAGAAGCCTCTGATGACCTGCATTAAACAACTAGGTTCATGTTTTTTTTTTCTTTTGGGTTTGCATAAGCTTGCTTACCCATTGAATTATATTAGGGCAAATAATACATTACCTCCATGTGATTTGACCTACTAACATATCAGGTCTGGCTCCTCTGCAGTTAATTTTTAATTATAAAGTTGCGGTCGAATAAAATGATGTTGTTTTGTTCAACCGCACATCTACAGTTACCACATAGGATCCTCACCCATAACATATTACATTTCTACACTTTAGAATTACAACTCTAGTGATTTTGAACTAAATTGAAACCGTTAAGATTTCTGTGAAAATTATCGGTCGAATATTAAAAGTTAGTTTTGTTTAGATTAAAAAAAAAAGCATACTAAAATGACTATTTAATCTATTACTTTTATTTTATATTTCCTCTATTTAAAACAAATCTATCTCTTTCTCTCTTTTCTCTTTTGATGCATTTTGTACATTTTCAAAATTGCATAAAATTTTTAGAATAAAAACACTAATTTGTTTTTTAGAAAAATTAAAGGGTTGAATAGTCTTTTTATACTAGATTATTAACCCCATTAGCTAGCTTGCATTTAGTCCAAAGTCACAAGAGATTATATGTAGGTTGTATCATAGGCTCAAACTACAAAAAGGTCAAAATAATTTGGCCTTCATATTTATAACTAGGTCTATCAATAGATTGGATTTGAATCGAACTTTGACTGATCCAAATCTAAAAGTTTGATCCAAATCCGAGGCGATAATCCGACAAATTATATTTTCGTGGCTCATATCTGAATCCGTTAATAATTCGAAATCCGATTTGATCTGAATAACTTAATTTAACTAAATTTTAATAAATTACATCTAAATTTTATCTGAGTTTTTTCAAATAATCACGTAATTTCTTTAAAAATGATATAAATATTTCGGATCGGGTCGGATCGAAAATGTGTATATCCAAATATGAATCCATGAAATATAAGATATCAGATTCAGATTTGGGTTCGGGTTCGGGTTCGGGTTCGTCAATAAAAAAATATCAATTCATATCCGACTAATCGGATTTGAGTTCGGATCAGATTTAGATAAATATTTAATCCATTGATAGACCTATTTATAACTGATGATTTAAGAACAAAGAACCTTGATTGATCGGCACAGAAGTAAGTCTCAGCACTCCCATCAGTGCTTTTGGCAATGTAGAAATAAACAGGGGTGAGCTCAGCGTGTGTTTCATCTGCAAGAACTACAATGCCAAATGGTCCTAAGATGCCTCTTTTGGCAGCCCCACCGCTTGTACTGCAACTGTAATCCATTTCAGCATCAACAGTCGCATTCAAGGCTTCTTCATCTATTTCAAATGTGGCAGCTATGTCTAACTGTCACCATGTGCCCAAACAAGTCTCATGTCAACCTTACATTAATTTGCAAAAAAACCAAAAACAAAACTATAACAATCTAGCTTGCCTTGTAGGGTGTCAATCGTATCGTGTTTGAGTCGTATAATTTAAGATTTTTTATCGAGTACTAATTAACCCTAACTAAATCATTTTATTAATCATGTGTCGGATGTTGTGATACTATTCCTATGTCGTGTTTGTGTCGAAATGTATTACCCGTAAACTAAAAGTCCAAGATTAGATCAGTTTTCTCACTCAATCTAATCCGTGACCCATAGGCCTCTCATAAAACTAAAAACTCAATCTCAAGGGGTTAACTCAAGTGGTAATCGGCCAGTTGATAGATGACTTAAGTTGGTATTGGTCAAGAGTTCGATACTCCACAAAGTGAAAATACTCTTTGGAGCCACCTCCCTTAGATTTAACTCTTGCGAGTGGAGAGGAGGCTTTGCGCGTGGATCCAGGTTAACTACCGGCCACAGGTCCAAATGAATTCGATTGGTGGGGGTTCTTGGGTTATGAAAAATAAAAAAACTAAAAACTCACTTGATCTTTATGCTAGTAAAATCAACTAAAAAATTCTCTAATTCTAAAATAATTAATATGATACCTAATCATCAAATAAAAAAAAATAAAAATATGTCCTTTTTTTAATGTAATACTACTTAAACGAGTTTATCGTATCAACATTAGATTATCATTCATGTTTGAGACTAACTCGATCTTTGTTATTCGTGTTAGCATATCATATTATTAATTTTCGGGTTCATTTTGAAAACTATTTAGTCTTAACCAGTTAATTTTGAATTGAATTCGTACCACGCTAACGTCTTGGGTAGGAAATTATCACCCCTATTGTTTAGCAAAATGAAGCCCAAACCTGTAAACCTGAGCCTACTACGTCAAGTGGCACAACTGATCCAGGTTCAAGCTCCACCTCGTCGAATTCAGTGCAGCCCCATCTCAAGTTCTCAATTTCATCAACTGGCCATTGAAGTAAATTGTTCCTTGTCTTCATGTCAAACACCACGGTCCTTGGAATAGTCTGTGGAACACAAACAGAAAATAGTATTCAATATAATTAAAATACATATATGACGGAATTTCAATCCAAATTTTCTAATTAACGTTCTAATTATGAATTTTTTAAAAACTTTTTTAAGACAGATAAAATTGCTGATTTGAGGACATAAACGATCGAATTCGCCTAAAAAAAAGGCTTCGGTTATACCGTAACCGTTAATTTTCTTCCTTGGACAGATTCGGATGAAAAATTATTCATGATCGATAACTTTTTTATCTATGTGATGAAAAAGTATGATCTTCAACTAGAACCAACTATTTGGGAACTTGTGATGGTTACCGGACCGAAAAAATCAAGGCCTTGTTTAGTTTACGTATCAAAAAATAATATTTAAAAATTGTTTTTAAGAAGAGTTTTAGAAAACTGTGTTTTTTTGTTTTTTTGTATTGTAAAACTTGTTTGGTTATATGTTTCTAAAAACAGTTCTACGGAATAGAAAACAGTAAAACTTATTTGGACAGTAACCAAAAAATAATAAAAACATAAATATGGTGGTAGTGGTGGGAGTGTTGTGGTGGAAGTGTGGTGGTGGTGTTTTCTAAATTCTGGAAATGTTGTTTTCAAAAACACATATAACAGTCCTAACTTGTTCTCTAAATTTACCCGCCTTTTGTTCTCAATTTTCAAAAAACAAAAACAAAAAATAGCTGACCATATAATTTTTATCCCAAAAACTGTTTCTAAAAACAGAAAAAAACGGTTTCTGAGATGCAAACCAAGGCTATATCCAACCTTAAAACTCAAGTACAGCAAGGCAGAGAAATTGATACCAGAACGGATGCCCATCCTTTGATAATGTCAGCTTCTTCACTATCAGTTTCTCCAATCCAACCCCACAGGATCCTCCTCTTCTTGTTTTGGTCATAAAATGTCTTTGATGCATAGTATTTTCCATAATCCACCCGCAACCCGAAACCCACATCCAACTCCGGGTTGTCCGGTGTCCATTTGTCTTTTATCGGGTCATAAGTCCCAAGGGCCCGTTTGTTTTGAGTATAAAATAAGCCCGGTATTAGATTTATCTCCATTCCATTCCAATCCAATAGTATATTATACCCGGTCTTAAACTATAATCTCATCCTTCCCCTTGTTTGTGTATCACAAATATTATCTATGTAATACCTATTTAAAAAAGTCAACAATTGCGGCTGGGGTGTAAAAAGACAATTTTATCCTTATAAATCAAAGTCAACAATTGCGGCTGGCTTTGTAGTTGAGGGCATTTGAGTCTTTTACCACTTTAATACCTCCTTCCAACATTTTATACCACCGGGTAGGTGGTATTGAATAGCACCTTGTACAAGGCATTAACGGCACTGTTCATAACGGGTCGGTATTGCGACCCGCAAATTAATACCGACCAAAAAAAGTCAAACAAACATGGTATAAAGTAGGTCCCACGTACTATTTTCTTTATACCACCCTTTTATACCACCCTTATACTCCTACCAAACATGCCCCAAGTGCATAATAATCTTGCTTATTGTCATCCAAACTTGCTTTCAGGACATGCTTAATACCCGGCCCATTTAGGGATGTATCTAACCCGTTTTCACCTTCGGTTGAAACCGGGTAAAAATCTACACACTCCCACATGCCCGTATTTGGAACCGCATGCAAAAACCCATCCACTTGCTCGTAGCTTAGGAAATTAGTGGTCTTGTACACGAGTGAAATTCCCGTACTCTTGTTAACCTTAGACCCGACCGTGACCCGCCACTTACCATCTTGACAGAGCCACGCTGTGGTCGGTCCCGAAAGTTGTCAATACCAATGCCGGGTGGTGGTACTAAAACTGGGTTACCTGGGTACTTGACCCAATCAACGAGGAGAGGATCAGATGGGTCCGCAGGATATGCGAGGTTTTGCACCTGCACATTATCGTTGGTGTTTCCAGTGTATAGGATGAAGATCTGACCATTGGGGAGGATTGTGGCGGATCCGGTCCAAACGCCATTGGAATCAAACCATCTATCAGGGACCATCGCCAAGGGAACGTGGGACCAGCGGATCAAGTCCCTTGATACTGCATGGCCCCATGTGATGTTGCCCCAAACTGCTGACTTTGGGTTATATTGGTAGAAAATGTGGTACCATCCCATGTGGAACAATGGACCTACATTAATACAAACAAGCAACATTGTGCTTAGTCCTTTTTCTTTTTCTTTTTCTTTAAGCACAAGGATGGATTTAGCCTAAAATGAAGTGAAGTCGTTTAAGTTCTTGGAATGTTGAAATGTAATTTTCCTTCTCGCAAAACTAGTATATATTAATTTTCTCACATCATACCTCTTGTGAAACTTAAATTCCACGACTTCTCTGTAACAATCATGGGCGGAGCCACCCTTGACCCACGGTGGTCACCGAGACCCTCCCCAAATGAATTTAAGAAATTGTTGTAATATATGTTTGTATATATAGATATTAAACACCTCAAAAATATGTTTTAGTGCCTACCCTATTATTTTCATATAGATCTATACCTAAATGGCTATGACCACGTTGTTTAATTTTTTAGTTTTATTCTAATAAATAGTATAATTGTATACTAATTGTGATTTTTTAAGAAATTTTTTTTTTTTGATTTTTGATTTTTTTTTTCAAGAAATGTCATAATATAACATAAATTTTTATTATAAAATTTAAAATATTTGATATTTTATCTTTAATTAGAATATTTTTGGTTTAAGTATAACATTTTAAACTTGATGGGTCTCTAAGTATTACACGCCTACAAACTTCAGGGGATTTGAATATAATTTACTAACGGATATATTAACGAATATTGATAGTAGGGGTCTAAGTGTTATGCGCGTACAAACTTCAGGAGGTATGTGTGTAATATTTCAAATATTAAGGGGTCTGAATGATTAAGTGACAAACATTAGGAAGTCTGAGTGTAATTCTCCCCAATTTTTAATAAAATTACATGATCCTTTTGTTATTGATTGGAGTTTGTTTTTGAGAATGTAAGTTGTGTTTGGTTCGTAACTAAATGTTTTTAGTATTATTTTTATTGTTTTATGGTCTTTACAATTCAGCTGATTTGTTTTTTTTTTTTTTACTTTTTGTCTTATGCTCTTAATTCGAACTTCAAATTACTTGGAATTGCATGTAATTTGCTTTTGTTTGCATGCGATTAGACTATGTAAATAAGTATCAACATATCAACTTATTTTTATCGATCGACATAAAAATTGCAACATAGAATTAAAGGTCCACCCTGATAGAAATTTTTTACTCTGCCCCTAGTAACAATGCATGATTTTATTTGGTATTTAATCTTGGTATCAATATCAACTAAAACATGATTGTGACACATGACTTTATACTATGATAGAATTTCAAAACCTAAAGATCCTAAATTCAAATTCCATCATATCCCTGTCCTAAAAAAAAATACGTGGATGGATCACCCAAAGAAGCGTCACAAATGAGTAAGAGTAATATATAAGTACTTATGCTACACCCCCTCTCTAATAATTCACGCATTTAGATGAGATGGTTTAACACCTATTAGCTAGGCTAGCTACTACATTCATAGACAACAATGCTTTACCACTAATTACATCTAAATATATTAGTCATTTGCATTATATATTTAGCTATAAATAAAATTATGTTTAGAGAAAATGAGCAAATTTAAACAAAAATATATATATTTTTTTCTTATAAATTATATACATCTATTCGCATGTTTTTATTTTGTAAGTAAGCTAAAAAAAAAGGTATCCAACTGAATTGTACCAACGTAGAAGGAAAAGAAAAGGGAGAGAATGTAAAACAACATTGCTCATCTAGACACAGTTTGGTAATGTACATTTACTGTTCATAAGAAAATCTTTTTGGAAATTGGGAGTCGGCCACATTGGTAATAGGGGGAGTAAGAATCTCTCTCTCTCTCTCTCTCTCTCATCTTGCTTTCCTGCAATGCCTCGTGCATCAGAATTAAGAAAAGTTTACATAGAAACAGTTGTGTTTGGTTCGGTTGTTGGGAAATAAACTTGATTTTGGAGTCATTTTTAGTATGTGTTAATGTTAAATGTAGAGGAAGAAAAAAAGGTGTTAGTGGGCAATCAATATTTCAGTAAAGGTAGAAAAGAGTATTAGTAGTGTGTTAATTCTCCATGTAGTAATGTATTTATGTTACTAGTGGTTACAAGAGTTAGTTGAGAGTTTTAAGTAACTAGATGGAGTGGAGTGTGTGAAGAGTCCAAGTTGTAGTTGTAATATCCTTCTCTATTTCCTTTTATTTTATTTCTAATTCTCTTTCTTCAACAAAGTGGTATCAAAACTATTTTCTAACCTTAGTAATATTTGAGTATTTCTTACAAATTGGTATTAGAGTCAATTTTACGATCCTAGAAGTCTATATTGCTCACTATGATAGTATAATTGTAGAAGTCTTTATAGATATCCGAAGTTATGATCTTATAGAAGATTCATTAAATATGTATTTCTGGTATGAAAATATGATGTTTTCTAATTTCAAGAGGGTGAAGATTGTTCTTACTTCTTATTTTCAAAGCATTTGATGTATGGAATGTGATTGAAGAAAAATTGAAGAGTGGCTTGTCTAGGAGAATCCAAGAAAAGAAAGAGAAAAACACACTAAGAGTTCTCAAGAAGATGATACAACCCGAGATTTTGAAGCTCCTAAGACATTCAAGTTCTTGAAATCAAGTTTGAAAGATGATTGAGAGTGTTATAATCAAACATTATGCTAAGTTTGTACCAAATTGAAGTTGAAGAGGCATGAGAGAAAACAAAAAATGATGACGATGGACAAGTGATTAAAATTTGTGAAGAAATTAAAATAAAAGTAAAAGAAATTGGAAAAGCTTTAAGAACGAAGAAGAAATCAAAAATCCTTAGGTGGTTACGGATGTTGAAGTGGAATCTTATAAACTAGCCATGAAAGATGTTTTCCAACCAAGCATCAAAGTAAAGACCATTTTTTTTTTTTTTTTTTTGAAAATCATATTCAAGGTAATGATTACATGAAATTTTTTTTACAACTTAGTATAATGAATGCTTTAAGTGACAGAGAATACGGGTGCATTTTTTGATCCAATAGAGATAGCACAAGAGAAGTTCAAGAAGTTAGAGAAAAAGGAAGGTTGATGAACAAGGGCGAGGCAAAACATAGGAAGTGTGAAAAAATATGATCGCGTAAGCCCTACAACGCAAAGTCCATGAAGTTTCTAATAATTCCATAGAGTCCCTCAATCATGAAGTGTTCAACAAAATAAACTTGATTTAGGAGTTATATTTGGTGTGTGTGTGTTAATGTTACATTTAGTGGAAGAAAAAAAAAAAGTGTTAGTGGGTAATCAAGTTTGTTAATCTTGAATCAAGGACTGAAGTCTATATTATAGTGGTGTGTTTCTCTTGCAAGTAGTAGGAGGAGTGAAGTCTATATGTCATTAATACGAGATTAGAAGTTATGTTTAGAACCTATACAAATAGGTGATGCATTCTAGTATATATTTTATGTAAGTAGAGTTGAGTGGAGTGTATGAAGAGTTCAAGTTGTGGTTGTGGTTGTAATCAAATTATATGAAAATTGTTTTCTATGTTGAGTGTTTGATTTCCTCCTCGATCTTCTTTTAGTTCTCTTGATTCCAATGAAGCGATATAACTTTCGTAACATTTGATCAATTCCAACACGTATTATAAAGAATGAACTGACCATGGTCTCAGGTATTTGAAAATGAGATCTTTTTTATCCTTACCACTGAAAATGTGCTTGATTTGCCCTAAAATCATAGGAGAGGATGAATTTCTTTCCCTCTTGTCGATCGATCGATTTTCCTTCAGTTCTTGTCTAAGATACTAAGGTAGAAACCATTTTACGAGACAAAAAAAAAAGACTTTTTTACTGTGGATTTGTGGGTATTGCTCGTTTTACATAGTAATACTCTATCACAAGTGCTAGAACATGTTCGTTGGTGATTAACAAAGAGGTACTAGAGGCAAAGAGGTACTATATTAAGAACAATACTATTGAAGTAAGTAACTATGACATCATTCGATCAGTTTTTAGGTTTCAATAGTATTACTCGGCACTAGAGTGGAGAAGATTTTTGTTCTTAATGATTCTGGTTCAGGTCTTTAACCAAAACACCTAAAAAAGTGTTGGACCAAAACAGATTTTTGGTCGACTTTGAGCCTAAATTAAAGTGGGACCCGATTATTATTTTGAATAAAATTTCGTGGGTTCATATTCTACTCCATGAGGAGAATAATGTAGTATATTCATTTGCTCAAATCGAGTAAGAAATGAATGAGAAAATAGGCTCCAAAGTGACCCTCTTGAAGAGTGAAAAATAAAGCAAAGGGCAATGTGGGATTTGACACCAATCCCACATTGGTTGAGGAAGAGATCCAACATGGGCATATATAGGCCAAGTTTGCTCCATGGATTGGGCCCCAAGGGGTACCACAATTTTATGAGCGGAGCGAGCACCTACATGCCTTCAGTTCGACCACACACGCCACGACCCGGCCGGGCTCGGGTGTGGGTGTGGGTGTGGTTTAGATCAAGCCCTATCTTTTTGGAGAAAATTCATTTAATTAAATGGGCAACCCGAAATTAATTTTGGGTATCCGTGGATCGCAATGGTTCGGATTTATTCCGAAATTGGATTGTGTCTGTTCATGGTGAACAGTTATTCAAGGTGTCTACTGGCTGTTGTAGTTGTCTTCCAAGGTTGCGTCTTTGTGTGGTGACTGTCCGGAAAGTCACCAAAGAGTCAATAACTACCCAGGATCATTACCATTCGAAAAAGACTTAATTCATTCATTCATTCGGGCAGACTATTGTGCATTACATTAAGGCAGTCTGCATTTCGGCATTAAGGCAGTGCATTTGGAGAGTACACAACACAAGTTTGGTTCACTGGATAGATAGATTGGAGTGCTACTTCTATCTGTGTAAAGATCATTGTATCCTGGGAGGCAGGCGCTCGATATTCCATAAGCACTGTGTGTGGGGGTGAAATTTGTCTTAAGGACATAGTGTCAAACACTAGCCTTGATCTACCTAAAGTTCAATATCAGTTCCTGTTCTGCAATCGGGTTAGTAATTATATTGGATTATACGAATAGTTACGTGTAACTGTATACTGTAACTGTTTCGTTCAAACGATATTTTGCGTAACTGTATCGCATTTTATAGTTACTGTTTTGATTCTATTTTACATTGTTCATATCAGAAAGTTCAATAAGTGATTTCATTATATTTGATATCTGGAATACCACACGAACAACAATTTTAAGACAGATTTCTTAGAGTTTAATTACTTGTTGTGTTTCTGATATATGTTTTAGTATTCAAAAATATTACAAATTGTTAAAAACTTGTTTTTACAATCTGTGATAGTTTGAAGAGGTTTGGAAAACTTTTTGAAAAATTTGCATGTTCTGTTTATGTGTTTAATTCAAACAGTTACACCAAACTGTTACAGTTACACCAAACTGTGACGTTATTTCTGTGCATGTTTAAACAGTTACACCAAATAGAAACGTTAAACCAGTAACTTCAAAACAGTGATATTAAACAGTTACATAGACTGTTTCTGTTTTAATAGCTTACTGTTTTCCTATTTTTGAATAGTTTGTAATATGTGTGTATCAGAAATGGATGCAAATGATAATAATGTTCCTGCTACTACAAATCATGTTGTGCCTGTGGTGCCTATTTCTGTTCCTACTCACGTGTCTCATGGGGAGAAACCTGAAAAGTTCAATGAGAACGATTTCAAGAGATGGCAACAGAAAATGTTGTTCTATCTCACTACGTTGAATCTTGCAAAGGTTCTTCGTGAGGATGCTCCTGTTTGTAGTGAGAATGAGACCGACCGCCAAGTTGTTGCTGCGGTAGATGCATGGAAGCATTCTGATTTTCTGTGCAAAAATTATATCCTCAATGGATTGGATAACACATTATATAATGTGTATAGTCCAATCAAGACAGCTAGAGAGCTGTGGGAATCCTTGGATAAGAAATACAAAACGGGAGATGCCGGAATGAAGAAATTCGTTGTGGGCAGATTCCTTGACTATAAAATGGTGGATTCCAAGACTATCATAAGTCAAGTTCAAGATCTTCAAGTGATCCTACATGAGATTCATGCCGAAGGGATGGTGCTTAGTGAATCTTTCCAAGTGGCAGCAATTATTGAGAAATTACCGCCAAATTGGAAGGATTTCAAAAATTATTTGAAGCACAAACGCAAAGAAATGAAACTTGAAGACTTGATCGTGAGATTGAGGATTGAGGAGGACAATATAATCTTCGAAAAGAAGGTTGGCAATTGATTAACCATCAAAAGTGTTATTTTATTATATTTAATGATTGATTAATTGCATATTATTTTATGATTAAATATGTTAAATTCCTTGATTTTCTAGTTTGATACTTTTTCTAGCTGTTTGGTTTATTTTGCAGGTAAATTGGTTGATTTAAAGTAATAATGGATAATGCAAGTGAAACAATCACTAGGGAAAGAATCATAACTGATAAGGATTGAAGAGTCAAGATTGAGATAGGAAGACTTGAAGATAAATCAGCAATTTAATCCTTATAAGAGTTTAAGTGAGAAGAAAACTCATTTAAAGTTGGATTAGGAAAGTTTCCTAAAAGATAAGGATTTGACACGTCTTCAGTATTTTGGACATAACTTTTGATTCTGATATCTGATTTACTTGATTTTTATGGGGTTGGAAAGAAGACTTCAAGGGCTACATAAGTGTATTTCACGACAATTTCGTGATTCAGCCTCTAAATATGCGAAATTCAAGCTCGAAGTCTGGACAGATTTTGTACCCGCGGGTTCCAAGATTTATGCACGAGATTTAACCTTACAAGACATCTTTTTGGGAAATGAATTCCTTCCAACCTGTACTTAGGATTTATTTTACTATAAATATGGGCTCTCATCTATTGAGAAGAGAATTAGATTAGGATTTATATTATTTATTCTTTTTTTCCATCTTTTTATTAGTTCATCATGTCTGGCTAGAAGGCTAAGCTAGGGCTAGGGGAAAACCTCTCAACGGAGTACGGTATTCTTATTGACTCTTGTACTTAAGTATTTATGTTATTGTGTTAATTTAATCCCAAATCTTTTAGCAAAGTGTTTATGCTGTATAAACTCTTGAGTTGTTGTGCCACGTACATCAATTGCTTGATTTTCCCTGCGTGTAAATCACTGGTTATTCCACGCTGGAACGATTAACATTATTTCATAAAATAATATGATTGAATGATTATTCAGGTTCCTGGTAGTCTTTTGATTATAACCATTGGATTTATCACTTGATTTGTTAATTGGGTTAACTGACATTTAATTCCTCTTTCAAGTCAAGCTTTGAGTCTTTAACTATTATTGTATGAAGTTGAGAGGGAGTACCTGATGCTCTAGTATTTATTTTATTACTGATTTAATTACCAAAATCACTTTTCCCCAATCAACAACTTTCCAAACAATTCTTTTTCCTTTCAAATTACTTTTATTGTTTGTGTGATTGTTCCTTGTTACAATTCCTCGTGGGATCGACCTCGGACTTCCGAGAATATATTACTCTGCTCAACCTGCGCTTGGGTTTACACTTTTAAAGTTGAAGCAGCAATCATTCCATGGAGTCAAAAGCACATGTGATTGAAGAGGGACATAAAACCAACAAGAAAAGGAAGTATGTTGGCCAACAAGGGGCCAAGGGTGGTGATTCCAAAAGGTTCAAAGGCAACTGCTTTGTGTGCAATAAACCGGGACATCGTGCAAAGGATTGTCGAAGCCGTAAAGCACAAGTGAACCACAAGAGGAAGGCTGCTCAAGCCAATATAACCCAGGTAGAAAAACTGTCTGATAATGTTTCTAACATAAGTTTTTCTGCTGTAGTATCCGAAGTCAATTTGGTGGGAAATAACAAGGAATGGTGGGTGGACACCGGGGCCACTAGACACATATGTTCGGATAAGAAGATGTTCTCTTCATATGAAACAGTTAATGATGGAGAACAACTATTCATGGGAAATTCATCTACTTCCAAAGTTGAAGGCAAATGAAAGGTTATATTGAAGATGACTTCCGGAAAAGAACTTACTCTCAATGATGTGTTACATGTTCCAGAAATTCGAAAGAATCTTGTGTCTGGATCGTTGTTGAGTAAGAAGGGTTTTAGGTTGGTTTTTGAGTCCGACAAATTTGTACTCACCAAGAGTGGGATTTATGTAGGCAAGGGATATATGAGCGATGGACTCTTTAAGATGAATGTAATGACAATTGTATCACAATTTAATAATAAGAACACATCTTCTGCTTATATGCTTGAGTCTTCCAATGTATGGCATGGTAGATTAGGACATGTTAATTTTGATACTATGCGTAAATTAATGAATTTAGAATTGTTGCCTAAATTCAATATTGATGCAAATCATAAATGTCAGACATGTGTTGAATCAAAATTAACAAGAACATCATTTCATACTATTGAAAGAAGCACTGAACCTCTAGAGTTAATTCATAGTGATACATGTGATTTGAAATATGTTCAAACTAGAGGTGGGAAAAAGTACTTTGTTACTTTTATTGATGATTGCACAAGATATTGCTATGTATATTTGCTAAGGAGTAAAGATGAAGCATTAGAAAAATTTATGCATTATAAGAATGAGGTTGAGAATCAACTTGGAAAAAAGATTAAGACAATAAGAAGTGATCGATGTGGTGAATATGATGCACCTTTCGATAGGTTCTGTCAAGAACATGGTATTATTCACCAAACTTCTGCGCCTTATACACCTCAGCAAAATGGGATTGCCGAACGTAAAAATAGAAAGAGATGATGAATGCCATGTTGATTAGTTCGGGATTACCTCAGAACTTGTGGGGGGAAGCATTGCTTTCAGCAAATTATATTTTAAATAAATTACCCCACAAGAAATTAGACAAAACCCCTTATGAATTATGGAAAGGTCGGAGTCCTTCCTACAAATATTTAAAAGGGTGGGGGTGTTTGGCTAAGGTGATGGTTCCTATTCCCAAAAGGATTAAAATAGGACCTAAGACTATTGATTGTATATTTATTGGTTATGCAATAAATAGTAGTGCATATCGTTTTCTAGTGCATAAATCTGATATTCCTGATATACATGTCAATACAATCATTGAGTCAAGAAATGCATCATTCTTTGAAAATATCTTTCCTAGTAAAAATGCATGTGATGGGAGTTCTCTTAAAAGAACTCATGATACTGCGACTAGTAATATAGACCATGAGTCTATAAATGAAGAAAGTGAAGAGACACTTAGACGCAGTAAGAGGGCAAGGACTTCCAAGTCTTATGGTCCAGATTTTTTAACATATTTATTAGAAAATGAGCCTCAAAGCTTCAATGAAGCGATGTCCACTCCTGAAGCACCTATGTGGAAAGAAGCTGTGAATAGTAAAATTGAATCCATCATGCAAAATCACATCTGGGAGTTGGTAGATCTTCCTCCAGGAAGTAAACCATTGGGGTGTAAATGGATTTTCAAAAGAAAAATGAAAACTGAGGGATCAATTGATAAGTACAAGGCTAGACTTGTAGCTAAAGGTTACAAACAAAAGGAAGGTCTTGATTATTTTGATACATATTCTCCTGTCACGAGAATAACATCTATTCGTATGCTCATAGCTATTGCAGCATTGCATAATCTTGAGATACACCAAATGGATGTGAAAACGGCTTTCCTAAATGGTGACTTAAATGAGGAAATTTATATGGACCAACCCGAAGGGTTCATTTCTCCGGGACAAGAAAAGAAAGTGTGTAGACTTGTTAAATCACTTTATGGTTTAAAGCAAGCACCAAAACAATGGCATGAGAAATTTGACAAGGTAATGATGTCAAATGGTTTCACAATTAATGAATGTGATAAATGTGTTTATGTCAAAGACACAAATAATGGATATGTCATTGTTTGCCTATATGTGGATGATATGTTTATTTTAGGTAGTAATAATAATATTATTACAACTACCAAGAAAATGTTGTCCAGTAAATTTGACATGAAGGATTTGGGTGTTGCAGATGTTATATTAGGAATTAAAATTTCTAGAACATCTGGTGGACTTATATTATCTCAATCACATTATATTGAGAAAATACTTGAGAAGTTTGACAAAGATGAAAGCAGCATTGCTAGAACACCAGTTGATATAAATCTTCATTTGTCTAAAAATACTGGTCAAAACATATCACAATTGGAATACTCTCGTATCATTGGCAGTCTAATGTATGTCATGAACTGCACTAGACCAGATATAGCATACTCAGTTAGTAAATTGAGTAGATATACAAGTAACCCGGGAGTAGACCATTGGAAGGCAATTATCAGGGTTCTTAGATACTTAAGATATACCCTGAATTATGGATTGCACTATACAAGATATTCAGCTGTACTTGAAGGGTATAGTGATGCAAACTGGATATCTGATATGAAGGATACAAAATCCACAAGTGGTTATGTTTTTACACTTGGTGGAGCAGCTGTATCTTGGAAATCCTCTAAGCAAACGTGTATTGCCAGATCCACAATGGAATATGAATTTATTGCTTTAGATAAAGCAGGAGAGGAAGCTGAGTGGCTTCGTCAATTTCTAGAGGATATTTCAATATGGCCTAAACTTGTGCCAACAATTTGTATACATTGTGATAGCCAATCTGCAATTGGTAGGGCACAGAGTGACATGTATAATGGTAAGTCTAGACATATACGTCGTAGACATAATACCGTTAGACAATTGCTCTCAAATGGGATTATTTCTATTGATTATATAAAATCAAAAGATAACCTAGCGGATCCGCTTACTAAAGGTTTGACGAGAGAGCAAGTAAATTGCACATCGAGGGGAATGGGGCTAAAGCCTATGACATAAGAGTCACCTTAATGGCAACCCAACCTAGTTGACTGGAGATCCCAAGATCTAGGTTCAAAGGGACAACCGAATTATGCGTGATTCAAAAGAAGCACTAAGGAGATAATATCTCCTACCTATTCCTATGATAACTTAGTGCTGCCTGCAGAGTTTATTAGGGTAAGTTATGCTTTTAATGACTTCTATACCTTGGGAAATCCAAGTGGGATATTGCAGGATATTCTTAATAGCAATCACCTATATGGGTGTGAAGGGGCCGCTTCTGTGAGAATTTATAAAGACTGAATTCTCTAAAGCACTCATGAAAACCAGGAGTTGTTCGGGGCCAAAATGAACACAATATGAGAACTAATTGTGTTAGGAAAGAGACTGTGTGAAGTCTATTCGATCTAATTTATCAAACAGCTGAATAGTTCAAGACATCACGTTCACTATTTAGCCGGTAAGTCCGATGGGCTTTCACTAGGGAAGGTTCAAGGCCAAAAGCTACCTATCTCGATGCACGATCTTTTCAAAGATGTACTCCCTATAGTATGTCAGCATTATCATTTGCATACTAACAGCCAATTTTCCATTCATGTGGGGGATTGTTGGACCAAAACAGATTTTTGGTCGACTTTGAGCCTAAATTAAAGTGGGACCCGATTATTATTTTGAATAAAATTTCGTGGGTTCATATTCTACTCCATGAGGAGAATAATGTAGTATATTCATTTGCTCAAATCGAGTAAGAAATGAATGAGAAAATAGGCTCCAAAGTGACTCTCTTGAAGATTGAAAAATAAAGCAAAGTGAAATGTGGGATTTGACACCAATCCCACATTGGTTGAGGAAGAGATCCAACATGGGCATATATAGGCCAAGTTTGCTCCATGGGTTGGGCCCCAAGGGGTACCACAATTTTATGAGCGGAGCGAGCACCTACATGCCTTCGGTTCGACCACACACGCCACGCCACGACCCGACCCGACCCGGAGCGAGCACCTACTGGCTGTTGTAGTTGTCTTCCAAGGTTGCGTCTTTGTGTGGTGACTGTCCGGAAAGTCACCAAAGAGTCAATAACTACCCAGGATCATTACCATTCGAAAAAGACTTAATTCATTCATTCATTCGGGCAGACTATTGTGCATTACATTAAGGCAGTCTGCATTTCGGCATTAAGGCAGTGCATTTGGAGAGTACACAACACAAGTTTGGTTCGCTGGATAGATAGATTGGAGTGCTACTTCTATCTGTGTAAAGATCATTGTATCCTGGGAGGCAGGCGCTCGATATTCCATAAGCACCGTGTGTGGGGGCGAAATCTGTTTTAAGGACATAGTGTCAAACACTAGCCTTGATCTACCTAAAGTTCAATATCAGTTCCTGTTCTGCAATCGGGTTAATAATTATATTGGATTATACGAATAGTTACGTGTAACTGTATACTGTAACTGTTTCGTTCAAACGATATTTTGCATAACTGTATCGCATTTTATAGTTACTGTTTTGATTATATTTTACATGGTTCATATCAGAAAGTTCAATAAGTGATTTCATTATATTTGATATCTGGAATACCACACGAACAACAAAAAGTAACCCCAAACCTGGTATATGTAATTATCTTTCAGATTTCATGTAAAGATTAAATAGTATCATCTTATTACCATAGATTACATGCAATTGCTAGTCATTCTTGGGTAGAGTAAGAAGTAAGAACCCACCACTTTCCACTTTTTGTTGTTGATTGTTTGTCTTTCTTGCTTATTATTATTGTTAGTATCCGTTACACATACGATATACGTATCTCTCTCTTTGATTTAGTGAAATCACTTGCTGAAAAAAAAAATGATGTAGAAAGGTATTATGCGAGGACATACCGTTTGGATCTGCAGCAGAAGTCACCAGATTTTTCCCCCAAGCAAAGCAGCCATGAGAATCAACAAAGACTAGTTCAGATCAGTGTGTGTGTGTGTGTGTGTGTGATTCTTATGTGCTAACAAAAGAAAGGTTTGAGAAAGTGAAATGGATAATCTGAACCTATATTACCTACCATTCATCCAATTCTTTTCAGGTTGAAAATGGTAAGCTGTTCTATGCCAAGCCATCGTAGCCGTTGACCGGAGAGTTGTCTCTGATACAGCCGGCGACACCCATCTTGACGGTGGTGTAAAAGCTCCAGGAGATTCCAATGTCCAAGGCAAAAACTTATGTTGATTGGCATCGACGTCAGGCTCTGGTTTTATATTGACGATCAGACCTATCAGAGACAACAGAATGAATATGGAGAGGAAGATACTGACAAGACCATTCAAGCGTTGCTTAACCTGCCGGAGAACCAGCTTAGCCCGCCGGAGAACCAGCGGCTCCGGCTGATTTGGCGTGGTCCGACAGCGGAGTGTAGGGAGTTGCATGCTCTTGATCTTTGGGCAATGCAAATGGGGGTTTGTATCACCGTTGCATTGAATATTTTATTCATACATTGTGGGACGACTTTGGTTGTGAGAGACTTGATGAAGAGAAATAAAGTAATGCATGATTGGCACAATTCTTAAAACAAAATGTAGTTCAACCCAAGGAAAAATATTCATTACACCCGTAATATCACGTTAGTATTGTCACGTGGTATCACTAATCAATAATATACAGATAAATAAGAAAGTGAATTTCACATAAGTCAATAACTATCGTCCATATAAATAGATAAGTGTTCATTCTTCTTTCATATAAGCTAATAACTACTCAAGTGGAATTCACTTTATCTATTTTGAAGTTTTATTATTTGTTGGTAATACTATGTCATCACCATTGTATTGAATATTCTCTCTAGTCCAAGGGTTTGAATAGTGTCGTATAGACCTAATTTTATTTTAAAAATTTGAGAAAAATATATATTATCGGTGTTTTTTTTATCAGAATATTTTCCTGAGGGACCTAATGAAATACTTAATTCAATACCGTCATTATTGTGAGTTCTAATGTTAGGTGGAGCCCATTTTCAATTCAATGATTATATTAAATTAAGTCTATAGATTAAGTTCAAATTGTATTTTCTTTAATATGAATGTTTGAATTTGTCGGTCCACTAAAAAAGGTTAATATAATCTAGTGATCCAATCATCCGTATTAATTCGATAAATTTTTTGAAAAGTACAAGAATACTCTACTTTCAATTATTCAAAACCATCCGGTATATATATTATCATATTCAAATGTGTATTTTTTATGCTCGACAAAAATAATATTTTTGACGCGTGAATCCAATAAAGATAATTTGATTTAAAATTCAAAACTTTTCCATACATGATTTTTTTTTTTTTTTTTTTTGGTTGGGTGTTTGCAAGAATCACACCAATTTCAATCCCATTTTTCACAATTAAAATAGAGGTAAATTAGAAAAACTATGTGTCCATGTTGCCAGGTGATCATCCTCTATAAAAAAAAAAAAAAGATTATTCTCTATAAGCTCTACATTGATGGCCTCGGCATCTCAGACCCTCCCTTTCAAGCAAATGGGTAAAACTCATTTTTAATGAAAGTCAACTAAAATAAAGAAAAAAAAACAAAAATTAATGTTGTGTGGAAATTGTTGGTCTAAAATAAAATAAGATGCCAAGTTGTATAGGCATAATGGGGATGGGGATGGGGATGGGGATGGGGATGGGGATGGATCTAGTAATAGTTGCGTGGCATTTGATTCATATTAACGGGACACGAAACGACTCTCGTATCAGAGAATAATACGTGAACTCAAATAATAAAAAATCAAGGAGGACGATCGGTCCCCAAAATAGAATCTAGGGAAATATGCTCTAAGCAAGCTAAAGGAATAAGACGTATTTTGGAATCGAGTATTTAAGGCTAAGTAGGCATGTGGGTCCACCATAATGCAACGAGTCACAGAGAATGATTGCTTCCGCAGATAAATCATATCAAAACGTAACTCAAATCTCAAGAAATTCGGATAAAGACATGATCTTTACTGACGTGGATTTCTCAGGAGTACACGGACTTAATGTTTGATTTCAACACAATGAGTACTCGGCACAACTCAATAAAAGTCTTGCAAAGATCAATAAATGTTGAGGGGGCGTGTATTGAGTGTTTGGTGTCCTGGACAAGGTAATCATTGCAAGAATAGACCTTGATGAGACACCAACTTCCTCTAGATCTAGTAATTGTGCGGCTTGAGAGAAGTATAGCTCGCTGATGATTATCTCCATAAAAATTCCCTCAGCCAGCTTGATAAAACCCCTATATTGTCACGTCATTCCATTAGAATGTAAAATAACTCAATGAGTTGAGTCTCAGGTACACATTCGCGAGCCACCCAGCACAGTCACAAAATATTATCCTCCTTTTGAACACCTACTAACTTAGTTATCAAAGGGGATAAGTCAGACACATCTCCAGCCTCCTTCTAACCTTGTTCTCTATTGCAGGAACAATCACACAAATCTCCACCTTAGTGCAATTATCTCAAACTATTACAGGAATCCACTCGTGTGCATATTAATTCATCTCATATTTAATCTATTTATAATTGTATATAATCATAGTCGTATCATTTTGAATTCTTATTGTATTGATTCAATTTCACATTTCTTGATAAAAGTGATATATATGTGTTAAAATCGTGCGAACTTGACTCAAAGCAAACACTATTATACAATGAATAACTAGAGCATTACACTTATCATACATAATAATCATGTAAAAGTCAAATTCGAAACAACTCATTTATAATTTAGATTTTACTAGTCAATCTAACGATAATCTGAATCTGTTAAGACGAAACACATATTCAATAATTAAATTAACAAACAAACATTACACTCAAGATGCCAAATTGAATGAGACAAAAATGACCTTGTCACTCCTTGTTACAGGAAATTGGAAACCCTTCATCGACCCATCATTTCTTCTTCAAGGTTATGAGAAAACAAAAATAAATTAATAAAATTATTATTATTATTTTGGTAAACTATTGTGCCGTCTCCATAAAGAATATTTATGGACTTGTCAACATGTCCACATGCATACATGGAATTCAACGAAACAGCTCACACATGGTGTGCAATTTTTAAGGATTTTACTATTTGTGAAAAAGAAATTAAAATAATAAATAGTAAGGACATAAGTGGAATATACCAAACATTTTTGGGTATCAATCAACATTCACAAGCTATGCTCCATTCATGAAAATAACAAAAATATTCCAAAGTTGTCGGGTTCTCTAAAACAACTAACCAAGAGGACAACTTAGTATTGTTGTCACAAGCATTTGTTGTTTATGAATTTTTAATTAATAAAAACATAATAATAGTTAAAATTAATCTAATTTTTATCTATTTTAATTCAATTATACATCATCCAGAAAATATTTTTTTCGCTCAAAAATAACTTATTTTCTATACGACTCTCAATTCCGGACAACTCAATCAAATACACTCCTGAATAGCAGACAATCCCACTAATCCACATTTATCTCTCTCTTATTTTATCTCTATTTGATTGAATTTTAAATTACATAATTAAAGGAAAAAATAAAAAATAAATTATTATTTAAAATTCAAATGATGTCCGATCAACGCTAAATTTTTTGATTAAGTCTTATCTCTATATATTTTTCTCGCTCATTTCTGTCACAAGTTGAATATTTAATTTTTTTATTACTTTGTGACTCAATACAATTTTTATTTCAATCATTGTTCATATACGATAGTATACACATGTTGATTTTTTTTTGACTTCATGTATTTTGAGAAAATTTTGTTAATTTTTTTTTTTAAAAAAATAGTGGGTAAAAATAAATTTTCAAATTATGTAATTAAAAAGGGAAAGAAAAGAAAATTTATTATTTGATATACTGGTATCGATTTTTTAGACACTCAAATTTTATGTTGCATCATACTTTCAATCACGGGATTATGACTAATACTTTTATATGTGAAATGAATGAATAGATAGACGACCCCGCATATCCGCCAAAAATATATTGTTTCATTGTCTGTTCTTTTTGTTTCATTGTCTGTTCTTTAATGATATTCCGACCAAGAAAGTTCTCAGTTCTGCCTTCAAAATGCTATTAAAAAAAAAAAACATAATTGTTGATGGGGTGACATGCGACAAGCCCGAAATGTTCATTTGATGGGCCATGTCCAAGTTATCCCTCAAGCTCCAAAGTTCAGCCATCATCAAGCCGGAGGTCTAAGGGGCTGTTTGGTACGTGGGTTTGGGGGGTTTTAGAAGGGGCTGTTTGGTATGTGGGTTTGGGGGGTTTTAGAACATGGGTTTGTGACTAAATTCCCTTAAACCCATGTTTGGTAAGTAGGCATGTATCCCCGGGTTTGAAATCCGGCCCGGTCCTGGCCCGGTCATGAAACTCATGTTCATGGGTTTCATGAAAACCCATGAGATGGGTGGGTTTCATATGTGGGTTTGGGGGTTTCATATTCAAATGACATTTAGACCCCTCATATATCCATACTCATGTTTGGATTAAATTAGTTAAAGGGCACAATAGTCATTTATATACAAATATATTATCATAATAGTCATATATCCCTGCGCATACCAAATATGGATATGGACAGTATTAAATATTGAATCTCATCTTTGAATCCCATCTTTGGGTCAAACCCGGGTTTGGACAATCCAATCCAAATCCCTCCCAAAAAACATACCAAGTCATCGTCCAGGGTAATCACGGGCCAACTCACCCCTGGGCCTTGGGCCGCCCAGTGCTGACTATTTGGTTGCTATCTACTACATGTAGTATCCCTTCTATGAAAATCCTCATCCCTCCCAAGTCCTAGGAAACATTAACATCTTTGCACCTTTCTCCTTAAACAAACACATCTCTCCTAACCCACACAGATAGCCCATAGCCCAACAAGGTGAAGTTAACTCTTAAGGTGAGCCGTATCCTCGGGCCTCTTGTGTATCTGTGTTTGACTCTCACTAGTGCCTTCTGGGCTTAATCAATACATGAGGTCGTGTGGTTTATGAATAATAACAAGTATGAATACAAAAGACATCACCTTAGAGAGGTTGCTTGTCATGAAAACACACACACACACATTGCTCTTGAGCCCTAGGAGACCTCGCACCTCTTCGCACGTCTCTCCTTAAAAAAACAGAGTGGTCATCAGATTTTGGAGGTACACAATGCAGGTTAATCAACCATTTTGGCAATCTGACAGAGTGATTGAATAAGGTGAAGCAACCATTTTGGGACTCTAGAATCACAAGATGGGCAGCAATGGAAATGTTCTTACCTGCCATTGATAGATGGTCAGCCTCACCACAGCCCCAGGCGTCCATTTTCAATCAACTACAACCCCCCCCCCCCCCCCCCCCCCAAAAAAAAAAAAAAAAAAAAAACTAGGACAGCATCCACAAAAAACAATTCTTGAATACAGATTCACAATGCATCGCATACCGGTAATGCCTTAGAAAGAGGAATTTACAATGTACACAAAACAGAATGAGAAGATTACATAGTGCAATCTCCACAACATAAGAACCTTATGAGTTATGATTAAGGCATGGAAGTTCAAAATGAATAAACACTATTGTTCGAAACATGACAGGCAGAAGTCTAAGCACATAGAAAGACGTCCCTCTCAGAGGGGAATGTTAAAACAGTAGCAAAAATCTCCCATTAGATAAAAGTAGATAACATAGAAATCTCCTCAGAGCATCTGCTGCATTGCCCTGAATGAAAAGGTTAACGCTCACAACAAGAGATGCATCTTCTTAAACCTACTTAAAGGAAAATACAACACCTGGGAAAACCAAAAATGTGGTGATTCCCACACATTGCCAAGGACTTACAGGCATGCCTCAAAGGTTTCAATACCACTTGAATCTTGATCAAGCATTTGGACCACCTGTGCCACACCAGCTGCAAGTTCCTTCTGCATGAGACCATCAGGCATGTCAAAAGTCCTCCTCCTCATGGAAAGAGATTTTCCAGGAGGCTGGGGGTCTACCACATCAAGCATTGCTTCCAGCTCGTCCACCATAGACCTTTTAGCAGATCGCACCATCAAATCAGCACCCTGATAAATGCAAACAAGGCACCATCAAAATCCCATTTTTTGCAATAGATATTTACTTGTCAACACATAACCGTTTAACAATTTGGGGAATAATTATAAACTAAACCACCAGTATGGTATACTTTAGTGCACTTTTTTAGTTGATTAAACTCCCATTCATGCACCATTAGCCAACTAGGATTGATACTTCATTCAAAATAAACTGCATAGCTTACATGTCAAAAATAACTAAGCATCACACATATCATGTCAATTATGTTGGGTAACTTATAGCTCAAAGGAAAAAAAAAGATCAAACATAGAATTTAAATCAACAAGTAAGGCAACTAAATATTCAACATGTGGACAAAATGTACCCTACAAAGACACCAAGCATCATCAAGATATGTCAATTATGTTAGGCAACAGGTAGCTCGTTGAAGAAACCTTATCACAAAAGGAATCCGAATCAATAAGGCAGGCAAACAACTATGCCACATGAGGACAAAATGTGATCGACAAAGACACCAAGCATCGCCAAGATAATGCCAATTATGTCAGGCAAATGGTAGCTAATTGGAAAACACTAACCACAAAAGGAATTTGAATCAACAAGACAGGCAATCTGCTTAGAGATGCGCTCACTACTAGTCGCACATGACTCAAATTAACCCAATCATCAAGTATTAGCAAATGTACCATCTTCAGATGTCCATTGGTTTGTTATTGACAGATAAATACATTTCAGATAACCAAAGAACATGAGTGAAACAGACCCATATGGTAAAAAGGCAATACATGAGTTTATATTGCAAATAAACCATCCTCAGCTGCCGAATCGATTGTAATTGGCAACTTTATACTTATCAAATGACAAGCAAAGAACATCAGAGAAACAGAGCCAAATGGTAAACATCCAATACCCTTATCCAGCAACAACCATTGTACATTCAGGGTGGGAAAAAAACAACAATAATCAATAGCCGAAAATCCATGAATGAAAGCAACACAATGTAACACTACATTATTAAACACACAAATATTAAGATTGTAAATACACACAAGAGATAGAGACAACATTACCTCAATAGCATCAACAGTAAGGAGCAGTACAATTATCTTCTCAGAGAACCTCTGTTTCTCCGCGGCATCACAACTCAAACGACGACGGTAAGAGAAGTTGTTGAACAAAGCCCTTATCTCCTTCAACTTAGTCTTGGCTATTGCCAGCTCCCGAAGCGCACGAAGAGCCTGCGACCTTCGGATCAGATAAGCCCTGAAGCTAATCTGTATCATTATTGCAGCGTCTTGCGGCGATAACTCCTTCCTCTTCCCCTTCCTCTTCTCCACGGCCACTGTTCTCTTCGCAAAAGCCTACCCTCCATCACCAGTACAGACATGGCGATTAGTAAACAATGCAATGCCCAAAAAGACTATCACACTGGATTAAATCAATTCAAGTACAAATTATTGACGAACCTGTCTGAGAACGACAGCCCCAAGATCAGAGGACTCTTCAATCTCGACCACACGAGCTCCCTTCTCGCACTTTTTCCTCTTGTCTTCCTTCTCCTTCTCCTTCTCCTTCTCCTTCTCCTTCTTCTTCGATCCGGCACTCTCATCGGCGCCGCCAGTAGACGACCTGAAAGTGTACGTCCGAGAGATCGGAGCGTCCTCACCTTTGCCTTTAATCTCAGCCGTCCATTTATAAGTCTTCTCAGCACCTCCCTTTTCCTTCTTCTTCCCTCCTTTGACCTCCGCCGTCCATTTATACTTCCGATCCACACCGTCCTTGATCTCTGCCGTCCACGAATACTTCCGATCTTCAACTCTAGCCTTAGTCTTGGGGTTGACCAGCCGATCAAAACTTAGCTCGAGCGCAGAGACTCGGTCACACAGACTCTGCAAGTATAACTCATCAGCACCAAGTCGCTCGATTCGGTGTCGAACTCTCCGAGTTGAGGTATAGAATGGCGTTCTCTCGACCTGGATCAGATCGGTAATGGTGTCGAAGTCGTCAAATGGTGATTTGAGACTGAAGGGAAAGTCGAGCTCTTCGTCGACTGCAAATGAAGGGAAAAAGGGGTTCAGAGTAAGGGCTTTGGGTGCGAAAACGGAGGTTTCATGAAGGAAAATCGATGGTTTGTGCTCGATGATATCAAATCTCCTGAATCTGCTCATGTTTGGTTCACTCAAACTATGACCCAGCGACAATTACAGAGAAAACTGAGAAGAGAGAGACAGGGGTATAGGGTTTTGAAGAGAAAGCTGAGGTAAAAAGATGGAGCTTTTTGGTGTGAAAATGTAGCAGGGGAGAGTGAAAAAGAGTGAGATGAGGGTAGAGGGGTAAATTGGTAATTTCACACAGAAGGGAAACAGCTGGATGGGAGTATGGGTGGTAGTGTTTTGATCGAGACCTGTTGGATTGGATTAAATTGGAGTCGCCGCGTAGAGAGAGAAATTATTTGGACAGAAATGGCCCTAAAGTTGGGTTGAATTTACGAGGATAAGACAAAATGCATGGGACAAAAGAATCTTTGATTGCGATTTGATTTGACGCAGAGAGAGAAAATAAAATTGGAGAGCATGTGATTTTCTGACTTGTGGCGTCAGAGACTCCATCTAAGCTTAAAAGGTAAATTATATGGACATCCCTCCTTTTTTTTATAATTGCATGAGATTCCTCTATAACATGTAATATTACATTTCATTCCCTCTAGTTATGTTGGTCAATAGTTAAGTAAACCAATGAAATCTACCAACATCAATCAATTTTCTCAAAAAAAAAAAAAAATGGTTTTGAAAAATTTTTGTACAAGAAATTAAACATCATTATTTTCTTTCAACGGAGTGGACTCGTGAGTCGACAAAAAGAACTCTTTAATCAAACTCATTATCAACAATTTTTTCTACTCTGTCTATAAATAGAAAGCATGCACCCACAAGCACATCTTGAGTATCTTCATGAACAATTATTGCACATTGCACACATAAATATAAAACATTTGCATAGCGTATAATTGCCACCACCATCACGGCACCTCCTCTCCCTCTATCGCCTAGCCCACTTCGACCACCACTAATATCACCCAGTTCAACTCAACCCAACCTCAGGAGTTGAATGAGATGGATTGGGATGAATTAGAGAGGAAGGGAAGGATAGTGATAAGGGACAATGGAATCGAGTATTGGTTGGTGGAGATCGGTGGTCGATGCGGTGCGTATGAGGGTAGGAAAAAAAGAAAGAAAAAGAGTGTTTGGTTACAAAATTAAGTTTGTCCCAATGAGAAGTAATTTGAGGTAGGGTAAAGGCAAAATTAAGAGAAAACAAAATCCTTAATTTGGTTAAATGATAAAATCTAGCAGATAATCTTAGTGTAATTTCAAGTACTATGAGAAAAACCCCATAATTCTTAGATATCACTATGGATGTTAGTGTCATTTAGATTAAAAGAAAAACAATAGCTAATGAGTTGTGGTTGTAGTTGAAACATTTTTTGGGCTCGTCTAGTAAACATTATAAAGTCTTTTGGTTTGATGAAATCTCGGCTTTATCCAATAAAGCGAAAGCCAGCACAAGATAGTGATTTCACATGGTTTAAACGTCTAGTTTGTCGTCTCTGTGTCCACTTTCTATACAAAGATAAGAAAGAAATATAAAAGGGATCCGAGGTTTTAAGCTGTCAACCTCCACCACTAATGGTCGGGATAGGGGATCAAAATTTAAGAGTCTTGAAATATAATAGGAGTAGTTAAATGCGATATAAGTATGATGGTGTGTTTTGTGCGTTGAACAGAGATGAATAGTTTAGAGATTTTGTTGCGGATGTTAAAAGGAATTATTGGGATATTCAGTCGGAGCTTCTAGGTTCTTGGGGGTTGAACTATTAGTTCAGGAAGATAACAACGAGTGAATATCAGTAGACAGAAAATTTATAGTAGTTTATTAGTTCGAAAGTTTGATTAGTCCACTCTGATGAAGTCTCTTGCTACTAGGAGAGTTTTCTATTAATTGGGAGAAAGATATTACAGAATTACACAGAGTAATAGCACAGATGCTTGCTTGATTACACTGCAAGGGATTTGATCCCTACTTATATAATATGCAATTGTCTTGCGTGATTTCTGCGATCCTCCCGTAACCAACGCGGTCCTTGCATAATCAATGTGATTCTTTTTAGGTTGTGACGTCCCATGTGCCGGAATATTTAGTTGTTAGAGGCTACATTTCCTAAACGTAATGTGGCCTTCTGGAAGATGCAAGCTATTGCTATGATTGTGTGCACGAGGATCACATCAGTGATGATTCCCAACCTACACCTCTTGGGCTAAAGTTCATGGACTGAGAGATCCGAGCTGAGATATCCGAACTAAAAAGTCTAAGCTTAGTCTTAGCTAATTTTAGGTATCATCAAAATACAATATAAAATTAAAATGTGAATTTTTTTTTAAATCACTCATTTTGTAAACGAGTTGACATGACATAATAAAATTAATAAACGAATCGAATATAAGTAAAGTCAATAAAAAAAAATATGAAATATAACTCATTTATATGTTGATTATATATGTTCATACTTGATATGATAGAATTCATTACAAACAAATTAAATACGAGTGAGATATTTTTTAATACCAATCTATTAAAATTTGACAAAAATTCGTCTCACTCGAGAATTGACAAACCTAATCAAAACCACACGAATGCGCGATGTCTGGGTTTCGTACTTCGGAAAACAGGCCCCTTCGACAGACCACTGGACTAACCCAATGTTGCTTTGACCGTTGCACTTACAACCTAGGTTGGGTTTAATTGGGCTTAACAACTGGGCTTTTGCTTTTCATGATCCAAACACAACATGAAATTATCTCTAAACATCAAACAATAACATGTTCAATAAAAAATTTAATTAAAAATTTAATCATTACAATAGAGTGACACTATATGTGAGTATTTATTCTGTTGTGGAGGTGTCACTCTATTACAATGATTAAATTTTTATTGAGCATGTTACTGTTTGATATTACTATTTTTTTGTTGAGTGTGTTACTGTTTGATGTTACTATTTTTTTGTTGAGCGTGTTACTGTTTGATATTACTATTTTTTTGTTTAGCGTGTTACTGTTTGATATATATATATATATATATATGTTGATAGAAACATAATTTTAATGTTAGCACAATTTCCAAGATGAGTTGTTAATACTAATACAATTCTCAATTTATGAGTTGTTAGTTTTTTCAAACAAATTTTGACTAAATATAACTATTGATGATATTTTGGACAATGAAGATTAAAATGGACTTATCCCCAAATAATTTTTTAAGTGTACTTTAACCCAAATAGGTCTATAAAAAGAGACCAGCCTCCCTAAGCCCCTTAGCAATTTGCAAGAGTGGATCTAATTTGGGACTTAATTTATTGTAATTATTGGATTAATTATGAATACCAATATTGGATGGAGTTTATAATCCATTTAATTGTTACATTAAATTAGGTCCTCAATTAGGTCTCCAAATTAAGTCCAAATAACATTTTTCTATTTAGGAACTAGTCATGAGTCCATGACAATGTGAAGAACAATGTTATTTAGACTTAAAATATTGACTTAATTTACTCGATTTAATCAATCATTTTACATTCATTTAACTATAGATTTCAGTATTTGCTAGGATCTACTACTTATTTAATAGTTATGATTGATTACGTCAACAAATCAGATCAATAGTTTATGTTCAAATAATAAATTTTCAAACAATAATGTTATTTGACCTAATTTGCCAGTATAATTTACTAACCTAATTCATTATAACTATTGAATATGTTGTAAGTTCCAACAAATACTGAAGCCTACTATTCATCCAATGATTATGAGTGATTAAATCAACAAATTAATCAATAAATTAGATTCGAGTAATATTGCTCAAAATATTACATTACTTCTATCATCAAAATTTCTTATTTCTCTAGAATTAAACCCTATAAATTAATTTAGTGGTCGAACAATGCGCAAAATATACAATATGTTATGAGTTTGAATCCTTTACAGAACTGAAGTTTCATTGATGTACATGTAGGGTGCGTTCGTTTGCCGTATAATGGGGGCACAAGATTGTGGGATATTCTAAAATAGTACGTGGGCCCACTTAATACTATGTTTGTTTTGTAACTTTTGTTAATATAGCTTGATACTAATTTTCGGATCTTTATATTGACCCGACATCTATAGTTGACATATACCTATATAGATATAGATGGGTATATTCAATACCATCTCATGCATTGTATTATTCAATGATTTCTAAGAATTCACGTTGTCGTGTCAACAAATAAGGCAAAATTCTTTAAGTCTCAATAGCATTACACCAAACAGAAAGCATTAACCACTTCCTTCCACTAAGTAGGAATAAGAAAGCCTTCACTTTCCATGTAAACAAAACAACCTGAAAACCTTACCATCACTAACGCCATAGAAACTGCTCCAAGCACCACTCCACTAGCTATCACCCCACAATACCCCCAAACCCAAACTCTCCCTTCCTCTTTCTCAACCTTCACCGTCTCCTCCGCCACCTCTTCTTCCACCACCGCTTCATAAAAAGTTTCCGGGACGTCGTAAACCAGAGAACCCAAATCACCCAAAACCTCTCCGTCATCATTGAGACATGATTGAGTGCATGAACATATCGACCCAGTCTCGAAATTATTAACCACTGAAATTCTGTAATCGTCCCAGTCGCGAAAGGCGGTCTCGAGTTCAGTGAGTCTCTGGGCAATGTGGTGCAAGTGGTGAGGCTTTGATGGGTTTGAAGCAATCTCTGCTGATAAAAGATTGGTCAGAAACAGAAACCTTTGCTCTATACCTTCGGAGAGAAGTTGGTGGCATGGTGTTTCTGCTGGAAGAGCGAACACTTGAACGAGTTCGGATTCTAGTTCTTGCAGTTTCTTCTGCAAAATTGCATATCTTTTTGTCATCTTTGAACTCTTCTATGCAGTTGCAGTTTATTTTTCTTATAAATGGTTTATGGCGGTTAAATTTTTTTGGTCATCTTCAGAAAACATGGTCATGACGTGGTTGGCGGTTACGAGGTTTCAGATATGATGTGGCGGTTGGGAGATTCAATCGGCTCCTATGATCCCCAATCAAGGGGCCAATCTGTTGCAGTGTGGTTTGGGAGAAAAGGTTACACCTCTCACGTTGGAATGGCATAATCATCTAATTATAATAATTCAACAAGTAGGTAAAATAATTCTATTTTGAAAATTTATACAATAAAATACAACACAATTCAAATTTCAAAAATAAACAAAATGACTTTTGCTTTTCGCGGTTGAGATCACTTTAAATTTTAGTTTAAAGTTAATCCGACGGTTATTATTAACATCCCAAATTTAATAGGAAAAAGAGACTCTTTAAAGGTGTGTTTATAATAGCTTTTTAAAAGTGTTTCTAAAACTTATAACTTCTCATAAGTACTTTAAAAAATAATAATTTTTAGAACCGGCCCACCACCACTGTCGCCGCCGCCACCCCATCACCACCTCTGCACAACAACCACCACCCCCACCCCCACCCCCACCCCTATCGCCCACACCACTATCATCCCCACTACCCTTACCATCACCACCGTCACCGTCACCTCTACCCCACCACCACCGCCGCTGTCTTACCATCACCCTAACCACCACTACCACTACCCCTACCGCCCCACGACCATCACTACTATCACCACCATCGTCGCTACCCCACCACCCCTACTACCGCTCATTTCTATTACAATCGATGCTTAAATTCCTTTTTTTTTCTTCTATGTTTGTGATTTAATTTTAGGTGTGAATACAAATATATTTATTGTTTACCATTTTTTTTAACTCTGTGCCTTTAGACACAGACAATAACTAATAATTATATAAAATAGTAATTACTAGATATTCCCACAACAGTAGTAAAAATATCCAAAAATATAGTAAATTACCCACAAAGGTGATAAAAAAATTTATAGGAAAAAAAGTGATAAAATAGTTACCACAACACAACATTTACAAAAATATTCAACAGTGGTAAAAAAAACACCCATAAAAACGAAAAAATATTTTATTATAAAATAACCTACAAAAATTATAAAAAACGCTCATTGAAGCAATAAATTTTTAAGATACGATAACAAATTTTTTTTGTCCGTATTTTAATCAAGACCTCACTCCTCCGTCACAATTCTATTATTGTCCCAAGGAGTACGAAACTGACAACTTTCCAGTGCCATAGGTCTGGTTGCCGACGAGCAGTTGCTTTCCGGTCACCCCAACTTCTCCCCAAGCATCACCTTATGGTGGAGCTGCATCTACATCTACATCTAACCCTATATTCAGGCTAAAGGCAACAAAAAGTAGTACCAAAATCAAATAAATAAATAAAAAACAGCTTGTTGAACTCTGCATATAAACAAAATTTATTCCAAAAAAATAAGAAGATCTATATCTGCAATTTCTTCTCCAGCTCGTACAGTAAGCCGCTTGTATATACAGAAAATGAGCTTATGGATATCAGAAACAACACGGTGCAAGAAATCAGGCTGCACCAATAATTCTAGCACCTCAAGTAATGTAGATCACTATATTTCAAACCCTCAAAATGCTTGGGCTTGCCTCCCTTGAATTTTTGAAGCAAGGCCACTAACAAGAAAGAAAACGTGACGCCGAGTCACATTTGGAGTAGATTATTCACAGTAACAGTAGCTGAATTTGTTCGCTGCAAATCCTGCAAAATTCAACACAATGGAGTTAAATCCAACAAAGTAGGCAATGTAAACAAAAGCCAGTGCAGCTTGCTCCTGTAAACAGGGTGGTTTCAAACTACCAGTTATACATAAAAGATGAACAATGGAGCACATATGAGTTTTGTCGCAGGTCAACACGATATAATAATGACAATTGATAAGAAATGTTTACATCTTGTGCTGAGCTATCAAGTGAAGATTAATCTTTGCTATATAAACTTATAGTCTATTTGATAGAGACATGCAAAACTTAAAAGGATGGGAAGAAAAAAGTATCCGTAGAAAAATGAAGCAATGTTTCCCTCCCCTCCGGTTTGGTGAACCTGAAGGGAAGGATGAATGAAGAAAACTGTGTTGCTTGATTCTACAATCACACCCTTACAAGTCAAAGGAATGATTCCTCCATTTCCTCCCCCATCATCTCCTTCCCATTAGTTTTGGCAGAAAAAATTTGGTGGGCTCCTCCTTCCCTTACCCTCTCCGTCCTACTTAACCATCCCCATCTAAACAGTTCTTCCCATTCCATGACATTTACGATATATATTCAGTGAAAAAACCTTCCTCCCACTATATCTTTACCACAGAAAAATACGTCTGCCAGGACTAACAGCCTGATTTTACTTGTTTAAGGGAGCATGGAACTCCTTCCAATTTCCATTGGTAAAAAGCCTAGTAGCACTTGCTCTTTTTCCAGCTATATAGGCAACTTCACAACTTGAATTCAATCCATACCTGGAAAATTAGTTCATCGGGAACATGGGGAAGCACCTCCCGTACCATTTCGGCCATGGCAAGTATGTTTGATATATCATTTGCAGCTCTTGAGGTAGTCCTTATATGTAAACCACCGGCAGCTCCAGGGTATCTTGCAGAACCAGGAGGTGGTAAAGTTGAACTGGATGTACCTGCCTGAGAAGGATTCATAGGCCAAAGGCTCCAAGCAGCATCTTCAAGAGCAGTCTGGGCATAGTTTTCTCCTACAGCCGCAAGTTGCCTCATCATCATCTGTACTCTCCCCAATCCACCTGATCTGATAGCTGTAGATGGACCAGCTCCATCAAGTCCCAGCCAACTTGAATCAAGCCCTGTCCCCCTATGGAACAAATGCCCGACAAAGAGAATCAAATCAATAAATATCACCTGCTTTTAGTCTTCGGACAATTCTGCATGCAAGTATTGACCAGATGGCCTAGCAAGGGTCTACAAGAAGTTAGGGAACTCTAGAGAGCTTGATTTATCAGATAACATATCTTTTAGAAAATGCCAATAATATGCAATGCATACAAAATGCATGATAATTGCATTAACATAATGCTACAGAAGGTCCAGTCAGTACTACAAGCCTTTTGGTTTCTCCTAGAAGTCCAAATCATGCACACGGGAACATTCTGATCATCCAGATGAAGACAGAAACAAACTGCTATATGAAGTTATGAACCTACTTAATTGTAACAAATATGCTCTAATGACAGAATGTAAAAGACCAGCAGGAGAAGAGAAAGAAGAAAGAGGAATTAGACAAAATAATAAACAATACAAATCTCTGAAGAACAACGGGACAGAACCATGTAATTAAGGAGTTGCTTTTTCCAGCTATAAGCTGCAAAAAACACTACACTCGGCATATTGCAAACCCAGCAACGAGAAACCGTACACAAGTGAAGGAAACAAACCTCCAATCACCACTTTCTAAAGGGCTCGGTGTCTGATTGGGGAACACTCCTGTATGCAGCATATGACCACGAGGATTTTGCTGATTAAGACCAGAACTTATTTGACGGGCAAGCTCCTCATCACTCGAAACATCTGCCGCACGGGGGTTTGCTTCGTCTGCGGGTCTGGGTCTGCCCATGAAAAGTGGCTTTCGGCAGGTGGGACATGAATAATTTTCACTCAATCCTTGATCCAACCTGATATTAACATGTCATCTCAGCATTAGATTTCACACCATAAATTTAAGAGTTATAGGCAAATACCATTCCCAGTAATCAATGTTAGATCATACCATGATCTCAAGCATGCAAGATGGAAAAGATGATTGCAAGAAAGCCTCTTAGCCTTGGCCATTGGTTCCTGTCATATACGATAGCAAATGCTTGAAGATTTAGAGAATAAATGAAGACAACAGCAGCTAAATTAAGCTTACCCTACAAATAGCGCACTCATCCTCATATGCTTGTAGCTCTTCAGATGTTGCATCGGGAAGTGCCCCGTGAAGGGTGCCCAAAGCTATCCTCAATTTGATGAATCCTTTAACACGCTTCACAATGGCACTTAACAATGCCTGGTCATAACAAGAACTGAATATAAGTAAAAATAACATGGTGTCAGGATGCCAACAAAACAATAAAAAAGCAGAAAGAAACATCTACTCGTATATTTAGGAGAAGCACTGCATCCACAAGGTTCAGTGCCATGCCATGAAGCCACCAAATATGCACATAATGAGCAAGAGCCATCAACAAAGTCATCATGTCCAGGGAAAAACCCAAGTTCCGAATAATAATGCCTTTCCATTCACACAATGAACCTGCAGGCACGCTTCGTTATTTGAGATGGCAATAAAGAAACAAATCCAACAACAAAAAATCCAATAAACCTTAATATTAGAAGCAGAAAATATGCCACCCTTTTCAATACAAATCAAAGTGTGAATAAGTGAATTACCATGATCATTAAACAAAGAAAAAAAAAAAAAAACCCTTTTGGCTTTTTCTTTTCCTATATTTTTGACTTTTTCAATAAACACATGTACATGAAAAAAATGCATAAATAAGGAAAACAAATAAAGCAATTTACCATAAACTCTAAAAATGAATGTCAAAAAGGGACATCAAAACTCTTTTTGGATTTTTGTATTTCTTTTGTTTTTGGTTTTTCAAATTTCAAATGTTTTTTGTATTTTCATATATAAAAACAAATCACAAAATTAACAAAAAAAAATATATTCAAATGTGTATATGACCCTAGGGTTACGTGTATTCGATGATATGCACGAATGATCACCTAGGTCCATACTCTCACCTCTCCTACTTCTTAGGAGTCATGACCTTACTAAAAGCCTTCGGGGCCATTAAAAACTTGGTTGAGATGGTGAGTTTCTCAAGGTCTTCCTTGGTCACCCAAACTTGTTTTTCCTTCCTAAAATGGAAAATTAATATTACCATACAACAAAATACAAACATTTACCATAAGACCTACCAACAACAACCATGAAACACCTAGAAATTGGAAAGAAGACAGCTGACCACTGAGCTTATTTCCTGATTTGACATCACCTCGACCAAGATCATGTTAAACGGAATACATACATGTACCCAGTATTTTCTAATTCTTCCGACACTTATGGTGAATTGATATGCTTTAAGCAGTTGATCAGATAGGATTTCCTTTCTGAAACAGAAAACTAACTTTATGAAACAGTTATACACTGCCATGTTTCATATGAATAATTTTCCTTGGCAAGATGGCATTACTGAGTGAAGAAAATAACAACATCAAACCTATTTCATGTTTTCAAGCAAAAGATATAGGCAGAATATATTAACAGAATAATGACACCATAAAGCAGGCACAATCATCAATCCCCATAAATAATCAATTAAAGCACATGCATATACCAACTCCTAGAAAGGTAGGCATATACCAATCCATAAAAACACATGCAAATAAAAATTAAGCTTTTTAACCACCTGTTGATGATATATCAAAGAGCTTGGATAGTCGGCAATTTGAGCTATTTCCTGCTGAGTGATGGAGCCACATGTCAAGCAACTGAAATCCATGAACCACAATGGCCTATACAGAAATTTTATAGACCCAAAAAACATGTCAACCAGAGCTTAGTATACTCACAATAATGCTATGAAATCTAATGACAGATGTATCCATTAAAAAAAAAATTGAGAGTACTGTGAAAGAAAAAAAAACAAAAAAATGCATCCATTAGAAAAAAGCCCAGTTTAGTCCTCCCATTAATGGGAGTCGGGGAAAAAATGTATCCAGTATGGAACTTAAAATGATTTTCTAATACATTACCTGTAGTGTCTCAAAAGCAATACTAAGAGGCTCAAAGAATAACAACAAAAGCATAGATGAACTTATTGCTCTGTATATCGTCAGACACAGCCTAATCCTGCAATACCCAGGAAAAAATATTTATAAGACATTAATGACAGGTAACTCTGGCACCATCATTTATGATGCAACATCATGGTCTCATCATGGTTTCCTAATGTACAAGAGGCATTAAGGAATACCAGAGCAAGTCGACAGAGAGAACCAACAATAAGACAGAATATACACGAAAGTAAGTCCAGGGAGTTGCAGAAGGAGATGCATTCAAGCGTTCAAGTCTGTCTCGGGCTAAAGCTTGAAACATCTGCCAAATATGCATAGATATATTAAACATATTATACGCCATTTAGTTCCACCTCTACCGTATCTGCATCTGAAAAATAATTGAATCAGTACCTTCAAAGAACAAAGGACAGTCAACCACGTTGACCATAGGGCCACTTGATCTACGGTTGGTGGGACTACCAATGGAAGAAATGTTCCCTGTTAAGCAGTCATCAATACACAGCAGCAGTTAGAACACAAATTTTTCACGAAATAATTAAAGACCAAAGAATGTCCATAAACAGTAAACCAAGCAATTCCAAAGAGTAGTTTACTTTCCAAAATTTACAGTAATCTAATATCTGCTAGTCATAAAGAATTCAATCACCATGAAACAAAACCACAATAATCTACCCAAATTGACTATACTAGCTTCTAAACTCAAAATATAGGAACTGGCCAAAAACAAAATGAGCAAAACTAGTAGGGTAACTGTCATCAAACTCTCTCGCAACTTTTTTCCCAACTCTTCTGATATATTCGTTCAATCATCTCACCCTACCCAATCTATCAAAAAAAATCACAAGTGCCTTATCTTAGACCTTATGTACATGCATCTTATCCTATTAAGCCAAAACTTATGTTTTGTACGCCTTGCAGATGGTGAGAGTTCGAGACAGTAGTCTCTGTAAGGGACCAACCTCTATATCTTTCCGTGCACCACCACAAATAAATAAACAGTGCTAGGATGCTCATGACCACCCTTGTTTAGGGTTAAATGCAAAGTAATATCTAGATTAGGGCTGTAAACTGAACCAAGCTGATCACGAGCAGCTCATTATAGACTTAATCAAGCTTGGCTCACCACCCTACACAAGCCAAGCTTGAGTTCCATTTCAGGCTCATTGATAAACGCAAGTCGGGCTCGAGCAAAGATAAGCTCGGCTCGTCACAGTCGGGAAACTTTCAACACAACAATCGGGGTCCTCTGTCTTCAGAAAACAAAAATATTTAGATGCCTTAATGTGTCCATCTGGAAACTTGCAACACAACAATCAGGAACAAAAGCCAAGTATACATAGCAAATAATCGACAACATCATCTTGTGACACCAAAATAGTTTCCAAATAGCAATCATGAGTGGAAACATAACGCTTATTTGTACAGAGTTCCGAGCAAACTCAAGCCACTCATGAACTTTCTGAGCTAAGCTAGAATGGCTCTTCAGATAATTAGCTCGAAACGATCTTGAGGCAGCGACTTGGCTTAACCAAGCTGAGCTTGAGTGGCAATAATTACTCAGCTCGGCTTACATACAACAGACCTAAAAACCTCCAAAAAGTATTTTTGGAAAATGCTTGGTAACATTGTAGTAAAAGGAACACTAATAAAGCCATTTACAAGTTGCAACCTGTTGAAGTTACACCCTCTCCAACAGCTTAAGTTTTTGGAGTAGATGGTTGTTTAACATAGTGAAGTCTTTTATTCAAATCTCGCCGCCACCTTAATTATTAAAAAGATTTTCAAGTGCTAAGTCCAAAATCGAGCAGAGAGCGTATTGAAATATAAATATTTAAATTACACCCTCTCCAACAGCTTAAGTTTTTGGAGTAAATGGTTGTTTAACATAACCCAATCTGAGAATAAAAAAATCAAGTGCAACAAAGTAGCTCAATAACTTATCTTGTGGCTCTTGAGTAAGGATCGAAGTACCGTTTCGATAAGCTTAAAAACGAAAACGTTTCGCAAACGCAATAGAAACGCGAAAAAAATATAGAAACATGTGGTCCATTTATAAAAGATAACATCAAATTGGAGGGGAAAAAAAGAGTTTTAACACGAGACGGAAATCATTTCAATTAGTTTTAAACACTTTATTTTTCATAAAACAAACACATTTTTACATGTATACATAACCAATTTAAATTAAATACGACATATATATAACACTTTTAAATTAAAATGAGTACAAATTTATTATTTGCATGCTATTATAATACTAAATTAATAATTTAAATCGTCATCAAATTACTAAATAATATTATTTCATTAATATTAAAAATATTGCATAAACAATTTTTACAAACATAAATAATTAATTTCAAATATTAAATATACCATAAAATTAATTACAGTTATTTTGATAAATTAATTAACAATAATAAGCTATTTATTAATTATAGGGGCTATTAACAGTTATGAAGGAAAAAATGGGGGCTGAAATGGCATTAATATTAATTAAAACAAAATAAAAAGAGGGGAGTCAATTAAACAGTCGGTGACCCACACCATTCCAGAGAGAGAGAGAGGAACTAGGACAACTGGCCAAGCCTCGCCACCCTAGAGATGTAGATCCAATCGAGAGATGTGACTCACCGGAACAATAGGGAAGAAGAAGCAGAGAAAGAAGATTATTGAAAAAAAAAGGAGAAAGGAAGAAGGAAAACCTATCTTGAGGCTGGATCTGCTCAAATTTGGGTTCACGACCTTCGGGTAATTTGGATTCTTCTTCTCTTTTCGATTTCTTCAACATTTTGTCTCCTCTCTCTCTATCTTCTTTTATTTTTCTATTTTTTTCTCTGTTTTGCTGAGGAAGGGGTTGAATCACTGTTTGTGTTTTCAATGAAACACCACTGTTTTGATCAAAACACCACCGTTTCGACCGAAATAGTACAAAATAGTGGTGTTATGATCAAAACTCTTGATTTTTGGGATTCTTCCCTAGTTTCGTGTCGGTATACAGGAAAACCGAAACGTTTTGTATGTTTTGTGCGTGTCAACGCGACATTTCGATCCTTGCTCCTAAGGGGCCATTATTTTGTAGGTCCTATGGACCTTATGGAGCCAAATTCTAAAACTTTTCCCCACAACTATGGGGATGCAACATGAAAATTGGGAACTTGGGCAGTTTGAACATTTATGTTTCTGAATACATCTTTTATAAATAGGTAAAAATGCTTTCACACTAGCACTCTCATAGTCAATTTCAAAATTGAGAAGAACAAAGTCCGAACGATGTGCTCAATCACAAATCACCGTACCATAGACATTCATTGTTGCGAGATTCTAACCTCATGCAAGCTATGGTTCCTTACAACAGAGAAACGGAAAGAAAAAGGAGGAAGGCAAGTGTGGACAGAGATACACACAGAGCAATTGATGAAATTCCAAAGCGACTGTGGAAAGTGACTTCCAAACCTCTTCTGAGGTTGTCGGTATCTTTAGAACTTATCACCCTTTAAAACCCCACTTTCATCCCCTAGATAGGTATGTCCATATCATAATTACGTCGCAAGCAGCCCAACCTGATACCAACCAGGACCCCAAACAAGTCATAACTGCCTAAAACAACTTGCAAAAGAACATTCTAGCATCATTTGAAATTTGTGTGAGGGAGTTTCATAACAAAATTTTTAATAAAGGAAATAGAAGCGTCCCAACATCATCTATTCCTGCTAAAATACAATAGGCATAAAACTTGATGCCAACCTTGAGACACTCTCTGAAATGCATTTTTCTTCCCCTATTCTATGTAACATGGATCTGTGAAAACAAAGAGTTATCAGGTCCGCTTCCTTAGGTAAAACAATTCTATACTCTTTTCTGCCAAACTGATACTAGAAAACACTATTCTAATCCTACTTGAGAACATAAGCATTACACATGCTTATTTTTTCCTAACCCCACACTATTTTAACAAGGACATGGACGCTAATAATTTTCTTTCTTATTACCACTCAGAAATAATTAATTTTACCTTTCTAGTATTATTATAGATTTTAGGCCTGTTTAACATGAAGCATCAACAAAGAGCTCTAATGTAGCATTGGCTTTCCACAAAAAATAACTAGATAGTCTGCCTAGCAAAGAAAGAATAAACAGCAAAATATGATCACAAGAATCATTGTAGTAACCTAAACGAAAAGCTATATGCAGAAGCTATAAATCACCTTCTGCTTTCCTGCAACTAACTAAGAATATATACCTTGTAAATAACATAATTAATAAGGCGTTCCACCAGTTTTCGAGTTTCCGAAGTATGCAACTCCGCAAAGAAGATAGTCTGCATGAACACAACATATCCAAATGAGTGCTACTTAAGTAAAGTTCATTGCTTCCAATATAAAATGGAGTGAATCAAAATAAATTTCCCGACAGAAAAAAAGTCCAAAATAGACCACCAGCATAATCTGCAAGCCCTACCAGCAGCTTCTTAAGATGCTTTATCAAGTTGATTAAAACATTGATTTAAATTCTGTAGTACACCATAGGATGTTAGGCAACTTAGAATTAAATTTTAATGGCATAAGCGGGCATTTTAATGAGGATAATAATATGGAAGTGCAGTAAGACAAGAAAGAATAAAATACAAGAACTTATATAGTAATAAAATGAAAGATAAAACAACAAAAAGATTTGACAACGTGTAACAAAATATCAACTGCATCATATAGGAAGAGAAAAAAAGTCCATCCAGTGGGCAATGCAAGGAAAGAAGGATGACCTATGAGCTAAATTAACATGCACTGTTGTAATGAGAGTAATGTTGACATATAGTTCAACAAAAGTTATGATCCAGGACACTACAGAACAGCGCCATGAATCCAAGTGACCGACTTACTGAGCTCACTAAGAATAAATTTGGCAGAGTTTTCGTGAGGCAACTCTTCAACTCTAAACTCTAAAGACATAAAAGTAATCCCATCGTGTACCGATTAGGCTAGGAAAAAAAGCAACCATAGGGTGAAAGGTAGGTATGTTGATAGTAATATTATCAATGCAATCTCACGTCGTCAGGCTTGCTTCAAACTGCAACAGAACCGACACTCTGTTGGTCGTGTTTTACTAACATGTCTACCCAAACCAAACTAATGTAACCTGGGTCGAGGGTCGCTTTTGGTACGTGATATGGGTACGAATATGCGGTACGACACTTTCTTAGGTACGCGGTACAATGAAGATAAGTTTAGTTGATACGGTATTTTGGATCGTAATTCGTTTGGGAGCTCTTAGCTAGATCGTTTTCACTACTATACAATATTATATATCATAGAACATTCATAAACACTAAGGTAGTTACCATTTATCTTATATTTGTGCTTGATTTTTATTATCTAAAATAATATATAATTATAAATCTATATACACATAATTAATTAATATGTATTTTATATTTGTTTTATGTGTTATGTGTACAATTTGAGATCGTACATTTTGGTGATTTGGATCACAAACTCACTTCGTTTGGGATCGATGTACTCAGATCATAGGTCGTTAGGGGTTTAGTGAATTCTGATAACTCTGAACCAAACAAAGTTTCATCCCAAATCTTCGGAGTTGACTACATGAAATAGTTTTCCACCATGCTGCTACGACAATGGGAGCTGCACGCTCTGTTACATCACAAGCAATCATATCCTTGTTCAGTTCACTACTAGTGATCGTGCGACTCTTCCTTGTTAATGAACCTATTAGTTTGGATCATACCAGCTCAAATCATCTCAAGTGATTTTCTCCCAATATCTTCAACTAGTGCTACTCTACGATCACATTAATGTAGTCATCTGTAATTCTATTTTGGCCGTCTTAAATCCATCTCAACATCCATTTGATGAACATGATTCGTAGTTGCGCAATAAAATATCTCATTAGGTATACGTGGATTTATAGCCATCTCATGCACATCTTTTCCAGTTTCGCTGATATCCGTCGGGTGTATACTAAGGAGAGAAAAAAATAGAGAGACTATTGAAGGGCAACAAGGAACCACTTTTGCAGATGATTTTTGTAAGACTTAGCTTGCTCCACATATACTTGTCCATATGCAAATAATATTAGGAGCTTATCAACACTAGATAATAAAAATAACTAATAAAATATTATTTCCTTGTGGTAGCTCTCATATTTAGTTTATTTATTTTCCCCTTTATGCACTTCATCTCTAAGGGTTAATCTCCTCATATCATAAAAACAAAAATGATGATTATTCACAGCATCTCAACGTGTGTAAGTATTAATATTTTACATGTTAATTATATGTTTAATTAATGGTACATAATCTGATAGCAACAAGCCTTTGATGCTGTAATGCCCACACAGCTAAAAGACACCACAAGGTATATCGCCGCCTCATAAATATTTACACTGAATCATAAATTCTAGACAAAGTGCCCATCCAATGAATGCCATATGCACGCTGTTTCTATGAGATCAAAAATTAATCAAGCAAAACATTAGCCGAATAATTTACCTTAAGGCACAAAACCAGCAGAATAAATATGTTGAGTACAAAATTGACCACCAATGCGATTGTGGCATAAGAACTCAATAGAAGCTCTAGAGCACTGCCAGCATTCTGGATGATATTCTCACCAATTAACCCATCTGATTTTAGCCGCTCAAGTGATAGTTCTGTCCAAAACTGGAGGCCGACATAGCTTAGGAATGTACAGACCAGTGAAATTGATAAGACTCTGACAGCCATGGACAATAGAGACAGTTTCTTCACCACCACCAAAGTCCCAGATGCTCATGAGACACCAATTAGCACGACCCTTTGCCCGTAAAAGGAATATGTAGAGGCACAAACAATAATTGATTCGTAATCCGTTGGAACAAACCCGCTATGGCAAGGTGATATCAATTACCCTGTATCAGAACAAAAATAAAACATCAGTTGGAAATCATTCTATGTAAAAACGTTTAAATTCTGATGACCACCCACTTGAAATTTAAATATTTCCCAAACTATTGAACCAGATTCGGCAACTGAAAATTTATTATATTGAGCGGTCAACTCAGAAATTTCGATGCTCCAATAACTAAAATTTCTATCAGACAACCAACGCAATAACGAGAAACCCAGCCCCAAAAAACCCTAGAATTAACCGGAGAATCAAAACGGCACACAAATAAAACAATCGCCATAAATAAAATAAAAAACAGATTATAGAGCGAATTGATGAATTGAATAAGGAAAAAAAAGGATTATTTCCACATCAAAATCAACAAACGTTACAAATAAATATGTAAGAAAGGTGTGTGTAATTCAGGTGCGTGCATACAAAGGGAATTGAACAACAAAAATCGAGTAATCGTACGTAAGAATCGCGAAACTATACCGATCTGAGAGGAAAATGAGAAAGCGTCGGCAGAGGATCAATTTTTGCGGGAAAGCATATTATTATCTGAGAAGCCCTTTTTGTTTTAGGAAATTAATACAATTGTTTTTGGCCTCTCCCTTTCCTGGCAACGTCTTGTTTGGAATCACTGATAATTCATTCATTATACTCTTTAAATGCTTAGTTAGTACGATTCAATATTAGTTTATTAAATGTTATTTTATTATGGTCAATTATATTTTCTACCTCACAAGATTTGAAAATTTATTATTTTATATATTTAAAAATTAAATTTTTCATATTACGTCCAAGATCAATGTGTTCCATGTTTTTGACCTTTCACCTACCAAGGGACCATGAATATGGCGGGATCCATGTGTTCTTATTCTTCACCTTGCACTAATGGTGACAGTTTCTGTTATAACACTAAACATAACTCAAAATTAACAAGAAATTAGAGAGTTATAATTGATATTTTTTTACACGAATTCGTAAATGATATGATCTTTTAACACGAATAATAAATAAATCGGATTAATTTCAAACAACAATACGCACAAAAATAACTAGTTTAATTAATATTATAGGAATAAAATGCCAAATTTTTGTTATTTTGTTCTCAAGCATCAACATAATCCTTAATACAAAAAGAAGATTTTTGACTTCTTTTTATTATTATATTTATTAAGTTAATTTTTAGTTTTATAAAAAAAAAAGTATAAGTGTGAGTTCAATTTGGAGATAATGTGATATTAGACTTAAATTTTAGTGTTAAATTGTTTATTCATGGGTTATATGAGTTAACACGAATATGATACAAAAAACAAACAAATCGAGTTAACGCAATACGATTAATTAAATGAGTTGAAATTGAATTAATCAGTTCTCGACATAAACCAAAAAATGATACAACACGAATACAATCGATATGATACGGTTGTGACCCCTACTTTGCACCGTGAGTTTTTATTTTTCTTTCTTGAGGTGTCAATTTTAGCTATTGAGACCATGTCGATATGATTCGAAATTATAAAATATAACACTTAATTAATTAATATTATAAATAAGGGTAAAAATTATAATTAGTCCTCCAATTTTATTTTTTATCTCAGTTTGATCATTGAACTTTTAATTATCTCAATTTAGTCAATTAACTATGAATTTCGTTTCAATTAAGTCATTCCATCTAAATTTACCATCTGATCAAATAGAGACTAGTCCGATCTAATCAATATTTACCATTAGATCATATGTTTCCATTTGATCTAATAGTAAAGATTGACGAAAGGACTCAACCGAGACAAAATTGATGGTTGAAAGACTAAATTAAAATAATTGAAAGTTTAAGGATTAAATTAAAACCGAAATCAAAGTTCAAGAACTAATTATGAAATTTCCCTCTAAATAAAAATATTAATACTCCATCTCGGACAGAGTTAATGAGCTGTGTAATAGGCGACCATTTTGCACAATTCGGGGGCACTTGAGTCAGCCGTCGGCGCCGAACAGCGTCTTGACTCTTGCCCCCCTCTGAGGTGGAATAGGTGTAAAAGAAAGAAATGGACTCCTGTGGCAAAGCATAAATAGAGGCATTACTCGAATGATTTTCTGCTTCTTCCCGTGGATTCTCTACCCAAATGGCTCGTTTGGTTGTCGTATTAGAAATGGATGAATTAAATAAAATAATTCGGTCTAATACAATATAGAATGACAAAAGATAAGACTAAATAGGGTATTAGAATAATACATAATTTTATCTAGTGTTTGGTAATACACAAAATAAATGTTGGATAATAATTATTTAATTCAATCGGTTGTTTGGTTAAGGAATTATTTTATCGTATTAATGTTGAATTAAAAAAAATATCTTCAATCAGTGTTTGTTACATTGATGACAGTTTGATTTTATCAGTTAGGGGGTTATAATGGTAAATGTGTAAAATAATACGTTTGAGTTGGATTATAATATCACCTCTTTTGGTGGTATTAAAATACCTCAATAATACAGGTCTAACGTATAAAAAATATACGATAAGTATACGTTTTTGAAATTAATATGATATCAAATTTACCCAAATGGCTCGTTTGGTTGTCGTATTAAAAATAGATGGATTAAATAAAATAATCCAGTCTAATACAATATAGAAGGATAAAAGATAAGATTAAATAGGGTATTAGAATAATACATAATTTTATCTAGTGTTTGGTAATATACAAAATAAACGTTGGATAGTAATTATTTAATTCAATCGGTTGTTTGGTTAAAGAATTATTTTATTGTATTAATGTTGAATTAAAAAAAATATCTTCAATCAGTGTTTGTTACATTGATGACAGTTTGATTTTATCAGTTAGGGGGTTATAATGGTAAATATGTAAAATAATACGTTTGAGTTGGATTATAATACCACCTCTTTTGGTGGTATTAAAATACCTCAATAATACAGGTCTAACGTATAAAAAATATACGATAAGTATACGTTTTTGAAATTAATATGATATCAAATTTACTTACCAAATAAAGTATTATGCCCGATTAAATAAAAAATAGTGTAATCTAATATTTAATCCCCTCATAATACGTCTACCAAACGAACTCAAAGAGAAAAGGGTACAAGACAGGGCCACCCCCAAGTGAAACTGGTACGTGTTGTTGCACAAGGAACGGTTGCACTAGATGCTATGGCTGTTTTGTAATTAACACTCCTGGTAGCTGTTTCTTTTGTAATTAGTAATGTCTTTTGAACTTAAAATATAAATATTATATATATAATATAATTTATTATTATTTTTTTTAGTTTAACATGTCTAAATTAATTTACATATATTTCAATTAATTTTTTTAATCGAGTTAAAGAAAACCCATTTACGTTAAAATTAAAATATTATTTATAGACGTAATTCAAAACAAGCATCGAAGTCACATGCCGTTACAAGCCCACCTTTGGGCGTTCCAGACCTTTCCAGAGCCACAGCTTTCTACTGCGAAAATCTCTGTAGTTCAACGAATCACAAAACCCTAAAAGAAAACTTTCCGCAACGGAAATTCTCTGAATCTGTGACTTTATCAGAGAGAAACTAATTATTGAAGACCAAGTGATCGAGTGATGGGATTGATAAGAAGTAGTTTCTCATTCATCACAGGGACAGTGTGTGGGATATACATAGCTCAGAACTACAATGTTCCCAATATTCGGAAGCTCGCTAATACTGCCCTCTTCATGGCCAAGATCATGGAAGAGAAGTACCGGAAGCCCAAGAAGTCTGACGACGACGTTTGACTCGATGATCATCACAAGTCCGCCTATATTACACAGGTGTTTGTTGGACAATTATTTCTTTTTACTCTTTCCCCTTGTCAATATTCTTTTTAGTAATGCTCAATATAACTGTGGATTTTGTAGCATGATTTAGAAAATTGAGTAAAAAAGATGGGTCTTACAGATATTAACGGGCATTAAGTTTTGACCATTTTGCACCAAGTATTGCGTTTGCGTGTGTGTTGCTATGTGATCTGTAAATGGTTATGGGTCTGCAGCTGAATTCTGATTGTCCCCAAAATATGAAGATTCTACTCTACTGGTTCCCATGTTTTCTTTTTTCTTTTTTTGGTTTTGCGGTCAAGAGTGTCCAGACTAATGCAAGTCATCCACGCGCGTCCGGGTTTACACCCCATCCCTGTCTCCACTGGGCTATCCGTTATTCCCATGTTTTCAAGCTAACAATTGTTAAATCCATTTTACCGGCTAAACAAAAGCGTCTAGCTATAGGACTCATAATCAGGAGATTTTGAATATGTTATGTTACTTTTGTGATGCCTCATTTCATCCATTGAGTTCATAGAAGTAGAGTCAATACTGCGGGTTGTAAAAGGGAAAGCCTGGGCCTCACAAGATGTAGTGCTAACTCGGCCACATTATATGATCACTCTTGTAGGCTACTGGATCTGTTGATCCATATCCTGTTATGGGAGGTGTATGATCACACCTTAAGGTTTCTGGGTATTCATCTTTCGTTATGGTGGCTGTAAAAATGCTTTCTTCTTATTTTGGTTTACTCTTCCGTACTTTTTTAGGAGGTTAGAGATGTCTCAAACAAAGCATGTTTTATTTGTGTATGTCAATGCTGTTTCATTTTAGTGGAGCTGTTGGATGTTGACTATGCATATGATTGTTTTGGAATTTGTTCCTGTTATTGATTTCATGATTCACCATTTGTTCTATTTTGTTTCTATTAGGTTGGTTACGCGTTGAGGTAGTGAGTATTGTATGAGATTTAACTTTTTCCGTAAGGGTTATGGTCTTGCCACTATGTTTTGTAGATGACATATTTCCTTTAGTCATACTTCTCTATGCCATCTGAGGGGTTAAGTTCATTTAGGGTGCTGAGCTGGATCTGATTTAGAACTTATATTACCAGTTGTAGACTTGATCCGACATTTGGAGGAACCTATTGGCCTTCATACATTATGGAGCGAAGGATATAGAGGAGATAATTAGGTGGACGAGCGTCCACTTGCTGTAGAAGGTGGCATCATTCTCGTTAGATGCCAAAGGAGATAAACTAGATGGAAGAGAAGCTTCCTCCAAGGGAGACAACGTCATCCTTGCTCGATGTTCTTCGGCTTTCTTTCCTTAATTCCCTTGTTAACATATAGAAACTTAATGTGGAGTTATATTTTTCTCTCTATAGTCTGTTTTTTCATTTTTTTAAGCTAATGTTTTTTGTATGGTTTTCTCTTTCACGAAATAGCATGTTGATGAAGATTTTCATATTACAATCTGTATAGTCATTGCTTTGAGAGCCTTGATGGTCTTAGAGACTTAGACAGAGCCATTTGGAGCCCCGTGGATCAATGAAAGTAACAGGAATGGTGCTTATACGCTGGCCACCCTCTTCGTGGGACTGGGGTAAAAGAAAGAAAATTACCTGATTGGAGGCTATGTTTTACAATCTAATGGAGACCTGGAATTGTAGAAATTTAAGTTTATTCACACTTTTTTTTTTCTAGCATTAAAAGAAAGATATAAAAGAAGGGCTAATTGCACTAGAGATCCCTAAAGTATGGGGTTTGTCTCATTTTAGTCCTCAATGTTTCAATTGTATCATTTTGGTCCCTAAAATATTGAATATGTTTCTATATAATCCTTCAAGCAGAAAATTTTCAGATTGCTAACGATTTTTTGTCATAAACTTGTCACGTAATAGTTAAATATGGGCAAAAATAATTTTGATAGCTCTTAAACAAAATTTGGGTAGCTCTTGACAAAAAAATGTGTAATATGGGTAACTTTTGACCAAAATTTGGATAGCTCATAATCAAAATGTATAATTTAGGTAGGTATTTAACCAAAATTTGAGTAAAAATTTGGTCAAGAGTTATCCAAATTATTTTTTTGTCCATATTTAAGTATTATGTGACAAATTTATGATAAAAAATCGTTCGTAATCTGGAGACTGTCTGCTTGAGGGACCATATAGAAACATATTCAATACTTCAAGGACCAAAATAATACAATTGAAACATTGGGAACCAAAATGAGACAAACTCCATAATTTGGGGGCCTCTTCGTGGGACTGGGGTAAAAGAAAGAAAATTACCTGATTGAAGGCTATGTTTTACAATCTAATAGAGACCTGGAATTGTAGAAATTTAAGTTTATTCACACTTTTTTTTTCTAGCATTAAAAGAAAGATATAAAAGAAAGCCAAAGGAAACACATTCACCGAAGGAATAAAATGTTGGAGAACAGAGAAGTTTTTTTTTTATCTTTTTGAGCAAAAGAACAGGAAAGTATAAAAGGGTGAAGGTCTTCCATAGAGAAGGTGAGAGACCTAAAAGAATGAACATGATCCTCTTGAGTAAGATATGTCTTGCTGAGTCTAGACCAATGATGCTGTCCTAGATGGTTATAGATGTGTCTCCATGGCCTTGGAGAAGTAGTCTCATGAAATATACTGTATCCAGTTTTTCATTCTGGATGATAGTAAGACTTTCCCTCTATTTACCTTCATCCATCAAGATTCATACAAAAAGAGATGTGTCTCCATGGCCGTGGAGAAGTAGTCTTCTGAAATATACTATATCCAGTTTTTCATTCTGGATGATAGAAGACCTTCCCTCTATTTACCTTCATCCATCAAGGTTCATACAAAAAGAGAATGATCCATGAAATTTGCTTGTCACAAGATATAGTCTCAGAGCAATCTAGGACTGGATTGGAAGTCAAAACTAATAAGCCGAATCCAACAAATGTATGCTCAGTAGCCAGATATAACTCCAATTGGTGGGGTTGGGGCTTAGTATGAGACCAAATTTTTGGAAGTTCACTATTCATCTCAACTTGGTTAACTTCATTAGAAAACTCCTTTGGGTTCGTTAATGCGTACACTAGGGACATCCTTAGTTCTACATCTTCAATGCATCGTATACGCAGAGGAGTGCAGGAATCTTTTTGATGTGAGCTGTAGACCTGCTCCTTGGAACTATAGATGCGGTAATCTTCTCCACTTGTTTCTGGTCCACTCTCTGGTGGTTTTTCCATGTTAAAAAGATAGCAGATTCCCAAAATACCTAACATTTGATCTCTCAATTGGCTTCCCCTTATTGGTGGAAAACAGTTATTCATACTTGTAGAGGTATCATGTTCTATACATTTATTTAGTATTTCTCGTGTTTATCAGCTTAGTGACAGACTACACTTGCTGATGTTGGTTATGAAAGGCTAGGCTTGACAATTCTTAATCCTAGTTTCAAGTCAAATTGGTATTCATTGCCTGAATCAATTGGAGGACACAAGATATGAACAAGTAGCATTGTTACTTGATAGCTGTTGTTCAAGAAATAAGATTGTCAAACTTAAGTTTTTCTTTTCAAGTAATGGTAGTTATTGCATCTAGATGGATGCATGCCTGGAAGGATGTTTCTAGGTTGAACAAAGATGGAAGGAACTCTTCTCTATTGGACACACAACGCACAGACACAGCACTAGGTAGATCCACAACATGGAAGCAAGTGGTGGATATCAGGTAGTCTCTGCTCTATCAAACCTGCAGAATGTTTTGATGTCAACTTTGTCATGTAGAACGGAAGTTTATGTTGCACATGGCATGAGGAATTATTTTAAGGATCTAAGAGGCCTGAAAACTTCCCCCACCTCCAATGCAGAACAAGGGTACAAAAAAAGCAGCTGTTATTTATCTTTGCTGGTTGAACTTATATTTTCTCTTCCCAATTCTTCTCTCTGTGTCCTACTATTTATCTGAGCGCAGTTACCCCAAGTTGGGCATAGCTAGTCTTCAATTTGGGTTGGATTCAGGTTTGGATTTTAATTTATCTTCGAGATTTGTGTGAATTTTCCTTTCCTGGATGTATACTTACACCTCTGTGTAACATACAAAGTATTGCTTTATAAACAATCTTACTGATTACCAACTTTTCCTGCCTTCGCTGGATGCTTTTACAACAGAATTTTGAAGTTCGGGTCCTGTAGGATGGTTGTTAGGAATGCATCGTTTCTCTTGAACAACACTCAGATTGTAATTTTCTCCGCATGTTGGAGTTCGACAATGCCTTCTAGTTTCTATAACGCACTGGTATTTGACACAGCGATGAGATTGTTTCATTATAATACTTACTTGTGTCACCCATGTTGAGAGAATCCTCGGCACTACCATACAAATCCTTTCCTGTGGATGTCCCATGATTTAAATGAGACTCGATTGCACAAAAACAAAGCTTTCAAGCTTATGGACATGTACCTTGTTCCACCATTGAACTTCTTAGTACCCAATTCCCAGCTATTTAAACACTGAATCATGCTGCCACTGAGTTCGATGGAGTAATCAGTACAAATTTAGACACTTCTAGTAAAAAAAAAACACTGAACCATGGATTCATTGGGTCATTGTAAAAGACTCATCCCTGTTAAAATCATCCCTCAATGGGGGAAGACCCGTTGCATCTTTTAAACAATCTCTCAACAACCCATCCTTGTGGGTACAATGCTTCATCCGATACAACATACAAAGGATGTACATATGGATACATTATATATGCAATCTGATTTTCCGTGTGCTTGACAAAGTATAGGGAACACCCTCTTCTGTCTTTGATCTATATAACCTGAAGAATTTTCCCACCCTCTCCATCGATATGATCCGAGGCCGAGAACCAGAGCTTGAAATTACACACGAGCACTCTTAAAGCATATCACACTTCAAGAGCTGGAGATGTTGATGCAGGCACTCCTTGAGACCTTGATTGTTGGATCTTTGCAGCGATCTCGGCCATAACAAGCCTAGTCAAAAATAAACCAGCCACCAGAGCTGCTACCATCAGCATTGAGAAGACTGCACTCCAGCTTTTAACTGAAATATATCCGGTCAGCAATGGTCCAATGGCGGCTCCTATAGAGCCTGTTCCATCTATTATAGCTGTGACAGTGGCCAATGCCCGTGAGTTGCCTTTCAGAGAACTGTGAGTCCCCAGATCGGCTGAAACAGCTGTTGTTATAAGAGCATAAGGTCCATTCACGAACATACCAGTGATCAACATAAGAATGATATTTACAGTCATGGAAATGTGTCCATAGCTCCGGTAGAAGAAGAGAGAGGGGATGGCACAATACATGAAGCTTGCAGCTGTTATGGCTCTGGCATCTAATCGATCAGAAATGTGGCCAGCAAGTACCCCTCCAACCACCCCTCCAACATCAAACATTGTGGACAAGTTTCCAGCTGCCTCATTGGATAAGTACTTGCCATCTATAGCTGCATCACCATAAACACAATACAAGGAATTAAGAACACATCCTCTGATTAGACTATAAAACAGACCAAGTTGTAAAATTAAAAGCAGAAGTGATAATTTCAAAAGAGTTGATCCCAGTTTTTCGTGGTTTATCAACCTTTCATAAACAACCCATACAGTCAGAATAGTTCAAACATTAAACAGACAAAAGGGGAATCTTTTATAGAAGGCCAGTTTGTACTTTTGTTTGCTTTATACCATGGAGATGGATTGTACCAATCTCCCAATTAAAACTGGTATAAAAGTTCAAGCTAATTTCATTGAAGATCCAAGTTTTGACAATTCACAAATTCTTCCTGCTTGAAAGCACACAAAGAAACATTTCCTATACATACATATATGTGTGTGCGTGTGTGCGCACGTACATCAGAGCAGAAATGAATATACCTGTGTGGGTGATGTAGAATGGAAGCCAATAGAGAAATGTATAAGCAACCAATTTAGCAAAGAAGAGACAAAATGCAAAAGGAGCCACTCCAGGAATCTTCCATGCTTCTAAGAACCCCACAGCTGACTCCTTATTATCTGTTTCTGATCTCAACAAATGTTCTGTTACATCCTCTCCTGCTTTTTTGGGAGAGAGCAAATCATCCTCATCTCCATTAACTCCGACAGACTCAGGACTAACCGGCAACAAGAGAAAAACCACCAAACCAATGAAAGTAATCATGACACCAGGAACAACCATGGACCAACCCCATCCATACTTCAATAAAATCGAAGCAACCACAGAACCCGTAATGTTCCCAATAGATGTGTGAGCATTCCAAATACCCATAATTAGCCCCCTCTTTCTCTTCCCAAACCAATTTCCAACAACTGCAACTACTGAAGGCCACCCGGTAGATTGGAACAAACCGGCAAGCATTTGGACAATTAGATAGTAGTAAAACATATGGATGTTTGCCCAGTATCCAATTCCAAAGAGTGAAGTGAACAAACCAGTTCCCACCATTCCCACTGTTAGAAAAATTCTTAGATCCATTCTATCACCCACATGCCCAGAGAAGTACATGCCAATGGCATACACAAAAAGGAATGCCACGTCGAGTTCACCAAGCAATCCCGTGCCATCAGAACCATCAAATGGCGCCCAGCCACTACCGAGCGCCCATGAAAACTTCTTGCTTTCAATTGGTTTGTTTAAGTAAGCTCTTTGCCATGGGAAGTACTTCAACTCCACATCTGGAGATTGGGGATCAAGGGCACTTTTCACTATGCTGGTAGTTTTTCGAGTGGCATGGTAAGTTGTGTATGCAAGAAATGTCACAATTAGGACAATGGCTTGGTGAGTTTTGAAAGAAAGGGTAGATTTCTTTATGTATTCTATGAATCGAATCCCTTGGGGCTTGCAGCAAGTTCTCTCTTGTGTTGGTTCTAACATCGAACCCATGTATGAATCTCTAATCTGAAAGAGAGAAAGAGGAAGAAAGGGTTTAGTTTCCAATTATATAATCACAAAGAGAGAGCTGAAAACAAAGAAAAAGAATGGCATAACAATGAGGCTTGGTACACAATCAGAACAATAGCAATTAACAGTTAACCACAAAATAAGATAAGAGATTGGTAGAGGTACCATTCTAATCCTTTACTCAAATACCAATTCAAACAAATTCAACTAGAATATGAAATCTCGTAAAATTTCTAAGAAATCATAAATTTACGGAGAGTTTTATGAATTCCCAGTCCTATACATGGTAGAACACTATTTTAAAACAATTTTATCAAAATCCACTTGAACCAATTGCTTCGAATCGAGCAATTTGCAGGAAGCAAATGGCAAAGAACTAATTTAAAAACTACAGTAAGAAAAAATCAATTTAGTAAAGAGAATCCTCTGCTTTTCCTCCTTAATTTAGATAACTTATATAGACAAACTGAACAAGACCACAACCAAAATACAACCGAAGACTTCAGTTTAAATCACCAAGTTACAATACAAGATCGCATATCATACGAACGCGAAAATCCAACAGAATTAAGTAATTTAAACAGGAATTTTTCTAAATTAGATTCTTAATGGCATCAAATTGTTTCACCGAGAAGCGTACCTAGCTTGTCTGAGCTCGCCGAATCGATTGTTTCTCTCTCTCTACACCTTGCTCTCGCTCTCGCTCTCTCCTCCTCTGGTCTGACTTCTAAGTTTGCTTCCTGAACAAAAAAGACTGACGGAGGTTTCGTTCAAGCAACATGAGGAGCGCATTTAAAGAAGCCGGTAATAGTTTCTTGAAATAGTGAATACCGAAAATGCCCTCCACTGATTTCTGTAACGCATTGGCAAAATGGTAAGCTTCTTTGACTTTAATGGCACGTCTTCGTGCGAATTGACAACAATGCCCCTCTAGAAGTGTCTATGGAAATCCTCTGTCCTAGTGGCTGCTTGCAAATTAAGCACCAGTGTTGCTCTCATCAGATAATTCATGTCCAAAGAAAGAGAAAGCTTTGATTGATGATTCAGCCAACTAAGATATTATGCCTAGGGTGTGGAAGAATTCGAAAATCCAAAACCTATTTTAATTTCGGTCCGGCTTCATCTCCGTCGGAGTCGGAGTTTAACAGAATCAAAGAAAAACTGCAGATTTCGATCGGAGTTTAGATGTATGCCCTCTGACTCCGTCGAAGTCAGAGCCCAACCCTAGTTATGTCCATATTCTCTTCTTTTTTTTCCTGTCTCTTAGGGTACAATCTCTATCACTAAATATTAATGAGACTCACTTATTTGATTGTAAAAATTGTGTCACATCACTTGAGATGAAAAATTTAATAAAAAAATTTTGTCAGCATAATAATGTAGAACATTTTTATCCGGCCAACGCTTTCGCTAGTACCACAAAATGGCAGGAGAAGTTATACCCGTAGAAGAAACCATAGAGGTAGCTAGACTAAGTCCACTAATAGATAGTCCAAAGGAAGTTGGTTCCTACGATGAGAATATATCCGATCGAGGAGTCTAGCATCCTTTTCAAATGTGAAAAACTTTGATCGAAACGGGGGGCAAAGACCAAAGAAAGGGCAAAGGAACTCAAACTCACCTAGTGAATATATAAATTTCGTGTCTAAGTTTCCAATAACTCTCAAGAAGTTTATGCCACCCGAGTTAATTGACATCCCAAACTCAAAAATTTATTTTTAAAATATTTACCTCGAAGGGACAAAGAGATTCGAAGGTTGATAGATCGAACTAGAGTTAGCAAAAGGCTTATAAAATATTTGAGCCTAACTATTAGATAGATTTAGAAAATATTTGGTTGGACAGTAAAATAAGAAAAAACATAAGCAACAATGAAATGAAAACGCTTCCCCAGAAAGCGACAATGAAATGAATGGCTAGGGCTGTTGGTGGAAGTCAATTACTTCTCACCCCATTTTTCCAACTTTTTTTAGTTGGATCATTTCTGTCCAAGAGAAAGGGAACCTACGAGTCTTACCATTCACACCACAAAGTCTTTGTTCTTCCTTCTTTTAACTTTTAAAATAAAATGCTATTAACGTGTCACCCATCCAGAGAATAAAAGAGTCATTGTTTTCAAGGTGTTTAGGACCAGAAGCAAACCTGTTTTTTTGAGGTGAAAGTTGCGTAGAGGATGATGAAAAAGGAGGGTAGCTGGAGACATTATCCACTACTATACCACATGTTAATAAAAGAGACATTAATTATAGAGACTATCTTTAATTTTGTATACGTAACATAATATTGTGGTTCATGTACAAACTAAAATATCCCGATAACAAAGTTTGATGTGGTGCATGATCATGAAAACTCATAGGCTAAATAATACATGGCTAATCCTCCTGGTTTTTGGGCGAAAATTATTTTTTGATATCGTATTAAAATTTCTTTATCAAATTATAACAAAATGGGATTATAGAAATTGATCTTTTTTTTTTAAACTTTTGCATTCTCACACCGACCACATGATAAGCTTTGATATTGTAATTTTTTTTTTTGTTAAAGAGTGTCCAAACTTGTGCCGACTACTCCTTCAAACTCGACATTTGACCACCGTGACTAATCTAATAATGTGTTAACTGACAATGTTTAATTATATTGTGATTACACAGGTGATTTCTTACAATAGTTTGAGATAATCTATCTCAGGATGAGTTTGAAAGAAGTTCCTGAAACAATGAACGAAGTCAGAAAGGGGCCGGAGGTGTACCCAACTTATCTCCTTCAAAGTTTAACTCAATCAGTGCTCAAGACTGAGAGGATTAATATACAATGCAAAGCTAGTTCAACATGCATACCTATATTTTGATTCAGTGGGATATCTATACTTTCAAATGTGATGACGTGGCAACTATTTGAGTATCCAGAGCCTAGGCTTGTCATTCTACAACCATCAAACCATGCAATAAGTGCTTTCTGTCATGCTTTATAAATATTTGGCGATGGGACACAACTGAGTTTAAATGCTCGGGGTGACCGAGCATTTATGGGTTCCCGTCCCTTCAACACCAAGTTATCCTGAACATCAAGTGTTCTACGTTGAATATTCGTGGTCTATCGTCGAGCATTTATGGCTCCGTGCTAAGCAATTAATTTGATATCCCTAAGGACTATTCTTAGCTGGCAAGGACCATGCATTTATCTCTTTGGAGTTTGATATAGGTGGTCAATTGATATAATGATAATAATTACTCATCACATCAACATTCTGCACGAGACGCACTTCTCAAGGACAATTAATTCTTGGGATAGGTCCCTTGTAGGTCATATTCACTCAGTCAAAGATGTTTGTTGCTCGGTCCCGTCCTTGGAAGTTCAGGGGACGCATCCGCTAGCTATAATAAGCCACGTGTTGATTTGTGACTGGCGAGCCGCCTATGTCTTGTCAACTACCCCCAACCTCCGTTTCTTTGTGCCTTGGGACACTTGGCGCGAGAGGGACTAGAGGCTTCTCGAGCACGCCTCTGTTTTGGAGGTCGTTATATGTACGTTTGTCGCCTTTTGAATTCCCATTAAATGCTCAAGCCTCTTCGATAATAACTCCTTCATTGAGTGATATAAATAGTGGAAACTTCTATAGCTTTAAGACTCTTTAGACGATCCTTTCTATCAGGCCACTCTATCTCTCAAATAGTTCTTCACCAAGGATAGACATCGAACGTTCGTTTCTCTAAGTATACATGATCCTTATCATTTCTTTTACAATTATTTCCTTCTCTTTCATCCTTTTCTCAATGTTAATGGCTAGAACCAATAGGGTGAATGCACCAAGTGTTGACAGTCACAACTCCAACTGAGCGGGTGGATTCCTGTAATAAGTTGAGATAGCGACTCGTCAAATGATCCAGAGTGATGAACCTGAAACAACTAAACGATTAGGAAAGGGGTCAGGTGTGTACCAGCTAATCTCCTCTGAAATTCAAGTCAGTCGGCATATAAGTCATGATGCACAATGTATTCTTCATTTGAGATTGCGTACCTTAGTTCGGCTTTTCGAAGGGTATTTATACCTGGGTTTGCAATGATGGTCCTGTCTTTGAGTCTCATCTTAGAGTTTAATGGCATGTGCTCATTAAGACTAGTCCTCTCGGGCAATTGGGCCCTCACGCGGGAACAGCAGAGCATTCATAGGCCAACCTCCTGTCATTAAATACCTAATATCAGCGCTTGGAACTTATGCCCGAGCTTTCATGAGGAGGAATAGACAGTCCTCGGGTTGCCCCGAGGTCTTCACGTCGACATGATGGTCATTAATGCCTCATAATGATGATTGTCTTCACATTCTTCGAGAATTTGAATACTCATTAATTGCTCTATCAAACCACTCAAGACCCAAATTAATGAGCTGTCAGATACTATTTGATGCTAGGTTCCGAGGGGCATAGTCGGCCCCGTCTGACATAACTCTTCAACGCCTCTTTCAAGCGTGCTTTGCGCGTTTTGACGACTGTGATTACCCATGTGTCTCCTTCCTATTGGTGAGCAGCCTGATCTCCCGTCACTAACTATTAAACTTTCAATTTAAATTGTATCACATGATACATTATTAATTAAAAAATATTAAATTACACTATTAGGTCTGAATATCAAGCGTTGGTTTACCTCCACTCTTAGAGGTTGCAATAATTGGAGAACAAAAGGGGTATGGCCAAAAGGGTCAATTCAGTAAACGCTCAGTTTAGTACAAAGGGGTACTATTGTAAATAAACAAGCCGGCAGCATTAACGAATTAATAATTAAGAAAAGTATGGGCGGAAGCACATTCGAATATCCACTTAGAATAATTCCTTGCGTGACGGGTGCATATTCTCTCGGTTGAATTATACTTTTTACCCTAAAATATTTTAAAAATACAATTTTATATCCTTTAAAATTATATTTTTTACAATACACCCATAATATTTTAGAAATATTACAATGACACTCTTTAGTTAGTTTCCGTTACTCATTCAGATAACGTCAATGGTGTGACTTTTGACGGAATAAACAACAAAAATTAACGAAAAAATTTAAAAAAATTAACTTTTGAGAGTATAAAATAAATTTTTTAGGGTACAAAATATGATTCCCTTTATTCTTTTTTATTCTCTACCACAAATGGCAGGCCCCACATAATCTACATGGTAGGCCCCTATACTCCGACGTTGCATATGCTTTGTGAAGAAAGTTGATGACGTGGTAATACATGGATGATTTTTAATGGGTGGATTAATCGAATAATAAGAACCACATGGCCCTACATTCTTGGCTCTGTGCTGAATGCTTGTCTGTATCAAAGAGATTCATCTTCATGTAAGCTTTACCACTATCCATATTCTTTGTGGGACCCGGATTCTTATATGGGTCTATAACTAACCCGATGTCGTGCAAAACACATTTTTTTTAATATTTGAGTTGAGTTATTATGATTAAAAGATTAAAAAAAAATATCTTTTAAAGAATTTTCTTTTTTATTCAACGATCAGAGGTATTTGAAATTTACGTACACCTTAATTAATTTTCTCTCTTGTCCGGTTAAAGACAAACCATTTGCCGAGGAACTAAGGTATTCATGAAAAATACCTGACTCAAAAAAGTTACTAAGATTCAAATTTAAAACTCGTTTACATTATCATTTGAATTACGTGTTCCTCAATTCTTGGCTCTATGCTCAATGCTTTTCTGTATCAAAGAGATTCATCTACATGTTAAGGCTTTACCAATATTCACATTCTTTGTGGGACCCAAAAGAAACTACAAGTTTGTTTCATTTTTTTTTGATGAAATAACCAAACAACTACACAACTCCTTAACAAAGAAGAAGGCACAAGTTTGTTTCATTGGCCTGTTCCCCCCCCTCCCCCCCCCCCCCCTCTCTAATGTTCACAATAAAATGTTCTTTCTTCTTTGAATGTGTGGCTAAAATTAATTCAACTAATTCAATATATTATATATTCGTGAATCACTCAAGTCATTTTCAACTGCCCCTTTTGTTTAGGGCTGCAAGGAAACCTTGGACTTCATAAATAATTGGGTTTGATTTGGGTAAAATTCATCTCTGTTTATAAAGTAGATGGTGTCGAATTCAATTTTAAAGTTTATATAATATTTGATTCGAGTCAGAATAATAACTTATTATTTTCATTAGACTAGTAAAAATATATAAAATGTTCCATTTATAATACTATATATATATACTAGTTATTGTCTGTGCCTTTAGGCACAAAGTAATAAAAAAAATGGTCAACAATAAATATATTTGTATTCACATGTAAAATCAAATCACAAATATAGAGGAGAGAGAAAAGAATTTAAACACCAGCTATAGTGGGAGTGAACGATGGTAGTGATGATGGGTGGTAGTGGTTGTGGGTGGTAGTGGCAGTGATGGGGTGGCGACGGTGGCGATGTCGGTGGTGGTGGTAGTGGTGATGATCGTGAGGGGTGGTGGTGAAGCGATAGGGATAGTGGTGGTAGGGGTGATGGTTGGACAGTGGTGGTGATGGTAGAGTGGTGGTGGGGTGGACGTGACGGTTGTGGTGGTAGGGGTAGTAAGGATGGTGGTGGTCGGGCGGTAGGGGTGGTGGTGGTGGTGGGGTGGCGGTAGTAGTAATGGCGACGGTAGTGATAGTAAGGAGCAATTGTGGTTGTTGTGGCAGAAGCGGTGGTGGGTTGGCGGCGACGATTATAGGACAGTGACGGTGGTGGTCGTGGTGGGGTGGCAATGGTGGTGATGGTAGGGGGTGGTATGGTGACGACATCGATGGTGGTGGTAAGGGGCGGGGGGTGGTGATAGTGATGGGTGGGGTGGTGGTGATAGGGTGGTGACATTAGTGGTGGTGGTGGGGCGGCGACAGTGAATGTGGTAGTGGTAGTGGTAGTGGTAGTGGTAGTGGTAGTGGTGATGATGGTGGTGGGGTGGGGTGGCCGTGGTGGTGGTGGTAATGGTAATGTTGGTGGGGGGTGGGGGTGGTAGTGGTGGTGAGGTGATGGTGGTAGTGGGGGTGGTTCTAAACATTAATTTTTTTTTTTTAAGTATTTATGAGAAATTATAAGTATTAAAAGTACTTTTAAAAAGTCATCACAAACATACTCTTAGGGGCCTATTTTCCTTATTAAATTTAGAGTGTTAATATTAACCGTCAAATTAACTTTAAAGTAAAATTGAAAGAGATCTCAATCGCGAATAGTAAAAGTCATTTTGTTTATTTTTTGAGATTTGAATGTATTGTACTTATTATATAGAGTAGTTATTTCCCGTGCCTGAAGGCACGAAATAATAAAAAAAAGGTCAATAATAAGTATATTTGTATTCACACTTAAAATCAAATTACAAATATAGAAGAGAGAAAAATAAATTTAAACACTAATTGTAGTGGGGGCAAGTGGTGGTGGTGGGAGATGACTACCGATTGTGATGGTGGCAGCCGTGGGTGACAATGGTAATAGTGGTGGTAGAGGTGATGGTGAGACAGTGACAGTGGTGATAAGGTGGCGACAACGGTGATGGTGGTGGGGGTGATGGTAGTGGGGATAGTGGTGGTGGGACAATGGTGGGGTGGCGACACTAGTGGTGGTTGTAGCAGTGGGGGTGGTGGTAGCAGTAGTGATCATGATGGTGGTGGTGGGGCGATTGGGGTGGTGGTAGTGGTGATGGGGCGGTAGGTGTAGTGGTGATGGTGGGGTGGCGACAATTGTGGTGATGGTTGTTGTGGTAGAGATGGTGGTGTGGTGGCAGCGGCGATAACAGTGGGGGGTAGTTGTGGTGGTGGTAGCGGTGATGATGGTGGGGCAGTGGGGGTGGAGGTGGTGATGATGGTAGAAGGACGAGGGTGGTAGTGGTAATGATGGTGGTGGGACAGTTCTAAACATTATTTTTTTTTAACGTATTTATGAGAAATTGTAAATCTTAAAAACATTTTTAAAAAATTATCCTAAACACCCCCTTGGGTGTCCATTTTTCTTATTAAATTTGGGGAATAATATTAACCGTTGGATTAATTTTAAAATAAAATTTAAAGAGATCTCAACCGCGAAAAACAAAAGTCATTTTGTTTATCTTTTGAGATTTGAATTGTATTATACTTTATTATATAGAGATGTATAAACCAATCGGACTTGATTTTGAACGTAAATCTTAAACTCAATTATGTTTGAATAAAGACTCAAGTGAAGTTGGTAATTCAAATAGCTTGTATTTTTCTCATCAAACCCTTTTTGTCGTTTTTCCTACAGTGTATTCAATCATACACATTATTAGCAATGGGCTTGGTTACATAAATGTATTGGAGGACTGGTTTCTCTCTCTTTCGGGTCCCGTGCGTATGGGCTAATATGGACACAACATTTGGTTGACATTTACTGAGGATGACATTTACTTATGGTTACGTGTCGATATTTTCGTATCATAATATTGTTATTTTTGTCGTATTTGAATCAAAATTCACAAAAAAAATTATTTATTATGCTTTAAGTATTAAATATTAATTTAAATTATTTATTATTTATATTTATTAATCGTGTTAATTTTAAAATCGTATTATACAAAATTGGTATTGACACCCCTATTTAAGGGTGGCATATTGTCCACGTATGAGGAAAAGAGTTTGGCTTGGTGGCAGATTGTCCAAGTGCAGGACCAAAGCAAAGGTCCGGATTAGCCCACGTCATTTATGCATGAATTGGTTCAATTTTTGTTGGATTAAGCCCATTTTTCAAGGATGTAGCCCAATCTATGCCACATTATCATTTCTCCCGGTGACAAAAACTATGCTTTCTTGATGAATATTGTACCCAGGAACGGAGTCAAAAATTGATACCATGGAGACAAACAATAATAAAATTTAGCAAACTTGCTAGCTTCGTTGATTTTTTTTTTTTGAATAATTTTATGTGTATCAAAATTTGTACCAAAATAATTACAGTTATTGAATCAGTGATGAAACTCATTGATCCAGCGATTACAAGTGATTTGATGCATATTTTTAGTGCGCATAACATTGTTAAAAAGATCAATTTAGTTAAAATAGTGTCCCTTTAGTCTGAAAGATCTCAAGTGAAAGTGAATATTGAGACTATTCCAATTAGTCATACCGAATAATCAATTTCCCAGTTTAAGCGTTCTATAACTAACACCATGATCAGTTCATTCAACGAATAGGAAACGAAATCAGAGGGGTGTGTGTAGAGTAGCCTGTCGATCGACTCCCCTGTTTTCCAAATATATCAGAAAGTGCTATTTAACATTTCATAATGATGAGACTGGAAGTAACTGTAAAATGGTAATTTCATTACGCTTGGGAGAAGAGTCAAGAAGACTCAGTAATGTAACTCTCGTCTTTTTTCCAACCCAAAAACCTCCTAACAAGGAAAAAACTACGCTTATGAACAAAGCTGAGGCAAAGAGACTAAGAAAGACTCACAGTCAGTCACAGGCTCGCAGCAGATCAACCAAAATTACTCAACCCTGATATGGATCACATTAGTCCTCTCTTCGTCCTTCACTTTGGGCACCATCACATTCAACACACCATTCTTCATCACCGCCTTGATCTCTTTAGTCTTGTACAGCTTCTCAGGAAGTTCAATCTCAGCACAGTACTTACTCCGGCTCTCTTCGACTACACCACCCGATCCCTTCTCAAGCCCGCCTTCGATGATCAGAATGTTATCCTCAGCTGAGACCTTCACATCCTCTTTTCCTAGCCCAGGCATGTCGATTCGCAGATGCAAGAAATCCTCGGTCACTCTGATGCCCCAGCCTCGGCAACCTTCAAATCTGGTTCCCAAGAAGGATGACGAGAGTGGATCAATCACGTATGCTTCGGCTTCCAAACAATAAATTCAGTATCAGAAACAAAACTTCCATATATTCACTTAACAAATCTGTAACTAGAGATTATGTGTGTGAGGGGAGAGAGGGAGAGGGAGAGAGAGAGAGAGTCACGGAGTGTGATGACGACTACTTGAGAAGGCAGAGAAATGACGGCAACTTGCAACGTATTGATCGGAGCGGCGATCGTCGTCGCTGCTTAGATAACCGTCGTCGTAGTCCTGGACAGCCTTGGCGTTGAAGAGCCGAGATGAGGCAGAATGATCAGCGATGGCAGCAACCGGACGGAAAGATTTGGTGAGAAGGTTTGAAGAGACAAACCGTTTCAGAGCAAGTGCGGAAGCCATTTTCCCAAAGCTTGAACTGCAAGAAAAGGCAATGAGAGAGAATTGGATAGGGTCTATCAAGTGAGATTCAGGCGGGAGAGAGTGGTGGATATATATACTGAGAGGGAGGGCAGTGTTGAAAGTTCGAGAAAAATCTAGAAAGTTCTGGAACCTTCATCAACATTCTTGGACCTTCAAACTTGGGCTGATCCATCCAAAAACAATTTCGTCACACAAGTAACGTTCACTTGGCTTAAGAATTCATTAAGGTTTGGGTGTTTAATTTGTGGAGTTGAGATTGTCGAGCTTAATTGTGTTTAAATCTAGTTTGATTGTGATTAGTTGAACTCCAACTCGAACATGCTTAGATTAGACTTGATTGTGACCGATTAAATTTGAGCTCAAAACATGTTTCGCAATAGTTCGAGATAAATTCTTAAAAATTGAATATTAATTTTTTGTTTAATAATTAGGGGTATTTGAGTCAATTTATGTACACTTCTATTAATCCTTTTCTCGATTCAATTAAAGACATGTCATCTACGCTAAAATTAAGATTTTCATGAAAAATAAATCTCTCGCGAAGTCAAAAGATAGAATATCAAACACTTTGCAACACATTACCCAAACATCTAGTCTGTATGCTGAAGCAGAGGCAATCCGTCATGCATGCCTCATGATTGAAGCCAACACTCTGATGGATGCTACAATTGTAAGTGATTGCTTAAATGCCATCAAGTTGAGTGCCAGAGAATGTCCCACCATGGGAAGTCAATACAATTTTGGAAGACATTAGGAGTATTTATAGATTTCACAAAATTTGTTTTTTACACAAGTCTAGAGCCAAGATAAAAGCTGCTCATTGGGTGGCTCCTGCTGCTATGATAAACAACTCACTCCAGTGTGGGTGGGTTGGGTATCCACCTCCCGAGCTTAAAGCTTTCATTGCTACTGATTATAACTCAAACTTTCCTTACTTAATGAAATGACACACACTGTTTGTTTGGATCAAAATAAAAAAACTATCCGGTTTAAATGGTTTGGCAAAAAACCGGCATGTTCAAAGTAACCGTCCGGTTTATTGGATTCCCGGATCAACCCGTCGGTCCGAGACGGGTTTCCAAAAATAATCCCACCCCTCTTCCACGACACCAACTGATACAAACTCTTCACTCATCAAAACGGAAGAGGAGAGAGAAAGAAAGGCACAGCGATCTTCGCCGACTCTCCATTGATCGAGCAAAGATGATGGTGGATCTGGGATCGTTCTCAGAAGAGAACTTCGATCCCAAGAAATGGATAAACAGCGCATGCCAATCACGCCACCCTCAGGACCCATTGGACAAACACCTGGTGGATCTGGAGATGAAGCTCCAAATGATGTCCGAGGAGATCGCCGCTTCCCTAGAGGATCAGAGCGCCGCCGCCCACCTTCGTGTCCCACGCGCCACCCGCGACGCCAATCGCCTACTCGAAGACGCACTATCCCTCCGCTCCTCCGTCGCCTCCATCCTCCTAAATATCAAAAAAGTAATATAACGATGTGTGTGTGTGTGTGTGTGTGTGGGTGGGTGGATGTTTTTTTTCGAATTGGAATCGTCCTTGTGCGTGCGAATATGTAGGTTTACAATTGAATTAGGGTTGAATTGAAGGGCTATGATTATATGTAGGAAGATTCACTTTCTTCCTCTAAACTAAAACTATTTGCTATAGGCAGAGGGATATTCAGCACAATGTATAACTACACTTGCCAAACTTGATACCGTCAAGCGAAGAATGGAAGCGGCTTATGAGACATTGCAGGTTTGTGATTGTTGCAACAATGGCGTTGATTCTCTTAATTCATATTTGGTTAATCCGATTGTCCAAAGACTAGACACTGTGGTGAATTAGGAGTTAAATCTTTTAATATATAGGATGCTGCGGGGTTAACTCAATTAAGTTCGACGGTGGAGGATGTCTTTGCCAGCGGTGATCTTCCTCATGCTGCAGAAACCTTGGCCAACATGAGGCATTGCTTATCTGCTGTTGGGGATGTAAGTTTTTAACTAGAAAAAAAAAATCAAAATTAAAAAGTGATTGCTAATTAATTTTCATTCGCTGTGCAGTTATGAATTGATTTTGATCTGGAATTTTGCAGGTTGCTGAATTTGCCAATGTTAGGAAACAGCTTGAAGTGTTAGAGGATAGATTAGACAATATGGTTCAACCTCGTCTCACAGATGCATTAAGCAATCGCAAGGTGACCTTTGTTTCTTTTTCTTCTTCTTCTTTTGTGGTCTTTAATTATACATGGTTAAATTAGGTAAGATTGATCCCCCTAATGAACATTTAGGTAGATGTTGCTCAAGAATTGCGGGGAATTCTCATACGGATTGGGAGATACAAGTCCTTAGAGCAGCACTATACCAAAGTCCATCTCAAGCCCATAAAACAGCTGTGGGAAGATTTTGGCTCAAGGCAACAAGTTAATAAGCTTGCAAGTGAGAAGAATGAAGTAGAAAGGCTTTCAAGTATTCATGATGTTCAATCAAGTTTGCAGACAAAGTCGTTTTCAAGTTGGCTGCCAAGTTTCTATGATGAGTTGCTACTTTATCTTGAACAAGAATGGAAATGGTATAGTTCTTTTTCTTCCTTACATACCTTTGGTTGAAACAAGATATAAAGTTCTTCCATTCTTGGTTTTCTATGTCCATTTTACTATTGCATGACATGGATAGCCCTCAGAAATTGACACAGTGAGTAAATGTTACAGAGAATTAGTATCTCTTCTTTGAAACACATCTTAGAGTTTGAGGCTGACTGATATCAGGGTCAACAATGCCTTTTTCTCTTTTGATATTCCTGGTATGTGTGTGTGTGTGTGTGTGTGAGAGAGAGAGAGAGAGATGATATTTGGTCATTTGTATTATCTGGGGAATAACTATCTGGATCCTGGAAGTTTGGATATGTTTGCATTGATTTCACCATGGTATCATGAGATAGCATACTCTTGTAAACCCCGACATTCTTTAATTTGCTGATATCAGGATCTATGGGAGCATACTTTCTAGCTTTCAAACTTTAGAAGGCCTCAACAGGACAGAAGTTTAAGCTTCACTCTCTGTACTAGATTCCAACTTAACAGCATAACTTCCTCTTGGGTTTTCTTAAAGTGCATTGTTGTGTGTTTTGGCAAAGGTACAATGCGTGAATATATAGCCAACCAACAGGCAATGTAGTTCATTCTGTCTTTTACAGGAAATACATGTATATGGGGAATTTAATTTGCAATTTCAGAACACCTCGGGGTGTCGGGTGTCTATGCTTATGGTTATCCCTTTAAAAAACGGTATCGACATCTCATTACATTTTATCAAATGTGCATGGTCATGTGCTTCCCTGATCTTCTGATTTCTGAAATTCAATTGGTGGCTTGAACTTGTTTCCTCTTTAAATCATGTATGGCCTGTGCACTTGAATAAGAAAAACCTACCTTCTCTTAATGTATAGTGGGCTGTCCCCTTAAAATAAATTCTGAAGTATAGAAAAGGTGTAAGAATGTAATATCTAGAGTTTCCTTTTTTCTGTTATTAAATTTAAACATTTTGCTTTGTACACCTTTTGTCTGCAGGTGTATGCTTGCTTTCCCAGATGATTATAAAATTCTCGTTCCAAAGCTACTGATTGAGACAATGGTGGCCATTGGTGGAAGTTTTGTATCCCATGTCAACATTGCTACTGGAGATGCTGTTCCTGAAACAAAATCATTGGCAAAAGGTTGATTCTTTGACATCTTTGGATCTCCACAATATGGATCAATGTTTCCTTTAGATGATGTATGTTGATTCAAATAATTTGAAAGTCACATGGCATCCGTTGTTCAGGTTTTTGTTGACCCTCAGGATAAAGATTGAAGATATTCTTGATTTCGCCTAAAAAATTAATCACACTACATGCACATCTCGGGTTTTTAAGGGATGCTGGTGTTCTTGCACTTGTCAAAAATTAATCCACTTATCCTGATACGTAATTAGATGAATCCTTTTGATGTGTTTGGCTTCAAGGCGATGAAGCATCTAATGAGTAACAACAAAAGAACTTTTCTTTCCCTCCATTTATTATAAAGGAAAAGGTTATACATACTTAAGCAAACAGTCCTCCCTTGCACTTTTATTGGATAAGAGAGCATTTACATTTCTTTGCAGTTTGAGATGGTCTGTTGAGGGAGCCATTGATGCACATTAGGGCATAATCCTGTTGCTTGAAAAGCTTCTATGCGTACCTTGGAAGATGCCCAATAAAAGGAACTTTGTCAAGGTCGCTTACAAAGGCTCCTAGTGTCTCAGTGTTCAAAAAGACATTTCAGGTTTTGCGGTTGTATCTCCATTGGCTACTTGATTGTTTCTGTCCAGTCCAGTTGCTTCTTAGCATGTCTCTGCACTTCAAACAGTGAATGCCTTTGAGATAAACATGCCACAGCTAGCCTTATCATTTGAGCAATTATGGGATTTTTGTGGCCAAGTAATGTGTTCATAGTGGACTTGCTGTTAATCAAAGTTTTTTCATGTTAGCTAAATGATTTTCTTTTAAATAAATAAATAAGCACCCATGGAATGATCCATGTACCTCCTCCTTTTGGGTTGTCTGGAGATACCCCTCGTGTTAACTACTGGATAGCAGATGATGCCGCTTTTCAAATGATTTGGCAACCTCAGGTTTGGACATCCAATTAAGGGAGAAAATTAAGTGATTAATTTTGATTCATGCACTGTACCTTGGGTCTTCTAGTCATTTTTCAACTAGGGAACAGTTTCCAAGCATCCCATCCTTATATTGTTCCATCTATATGATTTCAGGTATATTAGATGTCTTATCTGGGGATATGCCAAAAGGTGTCAAAGTTCAGACTAAGCATTTGGAAGCACTGATAGAATTACACAACATGACGGGGAGTTTTGCAAAGAATACTCAGCATCTGTTCTCAGAATCAGATCTTCGGGTTTTGTTGGACACATTGAAGGCAGTGTACCTTCCATACGAATCATTTAAACAAAGGTAAGGCAATATGAAGTAAATTTATGATTTCTTGTGTAGAGTGTGTGATTTCTTCAAACATCTGTTTGTAAAATATTGCAGGGTGCCTCCTAATATATTCTTGGGGAATGGGAATGAATTTTCCTTAAACGTAAAGAACTTTCCAGTTGGTTTTAGAGTCGGGCTTCCCCTTTAAGTGAAACTGATATCTCACCTGGAAAAAAAGCTTTTCGTGGCTAAATATTATTTCCTTGCAAGTTTCAACTTAGCATATTGCAGTTGCCAAATTATTTTTCTGAGGGAGTACACCATTTCGGAATCTTGGATGCAGTGCAGTAACATGCTAACATCATCTTTAGTCATGGTTCAAAATCACGGTATCGACTATCGATTCGGAGGGCTCTGAGACACCGAGCGATACGACGGTTGAATCTAATAAAAAAAATTGGGTCATATTGCAGCGTCGCGGAACCGTATCGACCGATTAAGTGACGATAACTCGGATTGAATCAAAGACAACTTGGATGACTCTGCCGAGTAGTGCGAAACTCGGGATTTAAACGTAACAACTTGTATCAGTATCAGCCGATCCTTCAAACCATGTCTCTAGTAGAAGAGTGGCTCTAGGGGAGATTATTGGTTGCACGAAAATGAATGAAATTACCTTTGAAAAAAACAAAGAAAAAGAATGAAATGGTTGTACATAGCAGTATTTTTTGTGCATTCTAAACCTCAAGCCAGCACATGTTTCACCATGTTTGTACATAAGATGGACTTAGAATATATGAAGCGCACACTTTCAAGCAAAGCAGATTGCTGGTGCAGCTGAAATCACTATACTTGAGCTTTGTTTCTGCAATCATATTCAGTATTTTATCTAGTTTCAGCTACAGTAGATATTTATTGCACCAAATTCTTGAAACTCTTGAAATTGGGTGGCTTTTCTGGGATGCCATTCATGTTGTACTTGTTGCCTCTGGTGTGATGGACATTGTCTGTTACATACCTATTGTGTATGCACATGTATAACCCTATCCATATGTTACCTTAATCGTTCTTTTAACTAGTGACGTGTGAACCTGTGTTGTAGGTATGGACAAATGGAGCGAGTTATCCTTTCTGCTGAGATTGCACAAATTGATCTTAGAGGAGCTGTTACTCGTGGCGTTGGTGGCCAGGGAATTGAGCTCAGTGAAACAGTTCGAAGGATGGAAGAGTCCATCCCGCAGGTCATTGTGCTTCTTGAAGCAGCTGTTGAGAGATGCATCAACTTTACTGGCGGTTCTGAGGCGGATGAGCTAATTCTTGCACTTGATGACATAATGTTGCAGTACATCTCCATCCTGAACGAAAACCTGAAATCACTAAGAGCTGTATGTGGAGTGGATGTTACTGCTGATGGTGGTGGTTCAAAGAAGGAAATAGGGTCGGACAAAAAGGAAGGAGCTTCCACTGCACGTAAAGGTGACTCGATTTCGAATGAGGAAGAGTGGTCCATTGTCCAAGGTGCATTGCAAATCCTCACAGTTGCAGATTGTTTAACCAGCAGATCTTCAGTCTTTGAAGCTTCCTTGAGAGCTACTCTTGCAAGATTGAGCACAAACATGTCCCTTTCTGTATTTGGTTCAAGTATTGACCAGAATCAGTCACATGTATCTGATGATGATGGAAATGGGAGATTATCAATGGCTGGTAGGGGGGCCTTGGATATGGCAGGTCTCAGGCTTCTTGATTTTCCTGAAAAGGCTCGAAAACTCTTCAACCTTTTGGAGCAGGTAATTCAACATGAAAGTACTAACCCATGTCCCTCCCCTCCCCTCACAAGCACCCTGGGGACGATACACTTGGTAATATGACTGGTGGTTGCTTGGTTGGGGACAGTATATAGCATATATGCCGAACCCTGTATAGCCAAGTCTCCAATGAAAATATGAAATGTGACTAGATGATTAATTGTAAGTTTATTTAATACGAGAGATCAATTGAATGATCAGATCAGTAAAAACTTAAGAATGCCTCTACTGAAACAGGTGTAAGCCTACCTTCAGAGAAACAGGTTTACACCCACTGTCATCCCCCCTCTCCCAAGACGTATGCATGTGTATTCTTTTGTTCAGCATTTGCTTCATATTCATAGCTCGTTTCATATGTTCCCTTGCAGTCTAAAGATCCTCGGTTTCATGCACTTCCAATTGCATCTCAACGAGTAGCCGCATTTGCAGATGCAGTCAATGAACTCGTCTATGATGTCCTCATATCCAAAGTACGACAACGCTTTTCTGATGTATCTCGTCTTCCTATCTGGTCTTTGGTCGAGGAACCAAGCGCCTTCTCTCTCCCAAGCTTTAGTTCATATCCCCAGTCTTATGTGACCAGTGTTGGTGAATATCTTCTTACTTTACCCCAGCAGTTAGAGCCACTTGCTGAGGGCATTTCTAATACTGATGCCAATGCTGATGAGGGGCAATTCTTTGCAGCTGAATGGATGTTCAAGGTAACAACCCTTTCCTTTTAATGAAGCAATCTTGTTACTCTTGTATCCGTATGGTCATTTCTTTGTAAACTATTTCTACCTGATGCTGTTTCCCCCAGTGCAATGTCCTGGGAGTGTTAAAGTAGATCAGTGCTATCCTGCAGCACTATTGTACATAGTGTTAGATATTAGACTCAAATCCAACTAAGGTTCACTATTCCAATATTTAGAATTTAGTTGTTGATTTTGGACCATGTTTACCAATGGTAAGATTGCTCCATTGTGACTTGGAAGTTAGGGGTTTGAGCTGTAGAAAGTCTCTCTCCACATCTGAGTGTAAGATTGAGTACATTCAACCATCCCCTGCAATGGCAGAAGTCTCGTCCATGAAAACATAAAAAACAATGGATCAAATAAAATAAAACCATCTAAATGTCAGGATATTTGAATAACTTTTGAATCATGTAGTTATCCTTACAAAGTATATTGAGAAAATATTAACTTTCCAAATTAAAATCTGGACTATTTAGTTTTATTGTTTTCTTATTACAGATTTACCTTGTATAGGTTCTTTAATTGTTTTTACATGCTACTAAAATGCAAATGTAAACTTGAAAAATAACAGATGCCAATTAACTTGATTTTATAGATTTCAGGAAATTTTTTATCACCTAATGTTTTTCACGTGCAATGCACTTGGTACCCTGCTAGTAGATTGAAGTGCTAGTGACAGTTTTGAAATCAGGTTGGTTGCTAAATAAAGTGAGAATGATAATGAATAGCATTGTCAAGCAGCTGAGAAGAACTTTATGTGGAGTGCACAAGCAAAAAAATATGAAATATGTGAATTAGTGAAAGGTGCATGTTGCTTTCTTTAAACCTATTATGACAAAATCTCCTCCACGCCGGTAAAATTATCCTCATAATCAATGCCAATTGCCTGGTAATTGTTTGTGGAATCGATGAATTAGTGAAAGCTTTGGCCTGCGTTGCTTGTTTTAAACCTTTGCAGACAAAAAATATCCTCCAAACCTGTAAAATCATCAATCATCACTTAAGCCTTGAAGATTACTAATGCTTTTCTATCATTGTCGTGAAGGTTGCAGAGGGTGCTACTGCTCTTTACACGGACCAGTTGCGGGGTATTCAATTTATAACAGATCGTGGAGCACAACAATTGTCTGTTGATATTGAGTACTTGAGTAATGTGCTTTCTGCTCTATCAATGCCCATCCCTCCAGTCCTTGCCACATTCCACACATGCCTCTCAACACCAAGAGATCAGCTCAAGGACATTGTGAAATCAGATTCAGGTAATCAACTTGATCTTCCGACTGCCAATCTCGTGTGCAAGATGCGTCGTGTGAATTTGGAATGATGAATTTTGAAAATATGAGGTTATTAAGTTTTGTCTCTCCTCATCAGAAGACATCTTGGCTACTACTCCCAATGGTCAAAGTCAGATAGTTGAAATCATGGTGGCAACTTGTTTTCTTTTGTACATTAGTTGGATCTCTTGCCCACCTACATTTACCTTTTTCAATTTTCGTTGGAAGTTCTTGTTTCTTTTTTTTTTTGGTTCAATAGTCAAGGGTGTCTAGAACAACTTATATATATCTTTACTAATCTCCTCTCCAGTCCAATCAAAGGCAAGTCATTTACGTTAAGACTAAGATATTCATGAAGGATAAATTTTGATGGCATGGTCTCAAAGAGTTATCAAAATTTAAATTCATGACATTTAAGTTTATAATTCATCTCTAGTATCTCTTGTAGCGAAAAGTTTTTCTCACTATAATTATCCGATTAAACTTGCGTAGATGGGTTATAAGTTTCATTAGTCTATCTTCTCCCCCCCCTTTTTCTCTCCCTCTCTCTCTACCCTCTTTTTCCCTCTTGTAGCGAATTTTGAAAGAATTGGATAATTTGGTTCAAATGTGCAGCTGAAGTGTTGCTTCCCTATTGAACCGATGGTTTTAAGTTATAACAAAATTTTCAAATCCCGTTAACTATATTCAGTCAAAAAACTCATGTAAATTTATGCTCTCTTGTTTGACCATTGAATAAACTCGTGCAAATTCAATGAATGTCATTATCAGCTGAGTGGTGAATTCAATTTCTGTCACTTTTAAACTACAATCAGACAGACCGGGGGCTCAAATCTTCAGCCATGACAGTGCTTCTTTGAGGGTCACCCGTGTTAACTCCAAAAAAGAAAAACATTTGTGGAGTCAGTCTCATAACCACATTGGAGACCTTCAAAGCATTCCATAAACTATAATCATGGCCAACAGGAAAACTAGGACCATTTTGAAACCTGATAAATAAAAAGAGTTCTTGTGCACTCTTGTCACTGCCACTTATCTTTACACCTGTGCAAAGGGCGGGTTACACATCCATGACAGCCAAATCCCAATGGAATAAACTTAAATTTGCACCAAGAGCCTCACCTCCATTACTTAGCTCTGAGACCTAGCTTAAATCAGGAATGAATTGAGATCTTTTCTTCTTTTTTATCAAAGGCATAACAAGATTCATCGACTCAAAATTGTGAAAACTCTAGGAAGGGCTTCTTTAAGATATATGGGAGAAACTACATTGTATTTGTATGAGGAACTAAAATATTATACCAAAAGATTTTGAACTTCAGGAAAAAAAAAAAATACTAGACCAAACTGTCAGATAACAAAAAAGGTTCCATGACCATTACTGGGAACAGATGGCTTCTAATAGTGATGTTTGTCCACCCAACTTCTATTACAAAAGGCTTCCTCAGTTTCAATACTGTTCTGGACATAATTAGTTTAGCAAGCAGCAACTTCTCTCAAAAAATTTCCCTGCAAAAACCACTTCTTGCAAAAATATGGAAAAAAATTCTTACCATCTGCAAGCCACCAATCCAAACAAGGTTCACCAGAGTACCTCCTTCCTGCAATTCAAGTGTCATTTACCTCAAGACACCAAAACATGCATTTCTAAAATCTTAGCCAGGCCGAAGAAACACTTTGAAGAGGGAAAAGGAAGCCACAGGATACAACTCTGCAAATGCGGAACAAATCTATTCAAAGGGGAGCATTTGTTTCCTAATCATATACAGTACAATTTCAAAATTGCTCTTTTACACGATTTCTTATTTATGGATGTAATATTATGTGCTCTTTTGCACAATTTCTTATTTATGGAAATGACATTATGGTTGGAAACAACTCGTTCTGCCACTCCTCATGTCTACTGACCATTCATCAGAGCATGGTACAAGCATAGATGAACTCATTTAATTAACATTCAGTGGAAGGGACAAGGATAGAAAGAGTTGAGAAGCAGAGAGTTTCCTTATATATTGTACCTCAACACAAAAGTTCGATAGAGAATCTCCAAGAAAATCACATTAATGAGCACATGGGCATGGCAATGATACAGCAATGGCAAGCCAGGATTCACACAAGCCATCTGAGTAATCAAAAGTAAAGCAGCCAAAATTTGTGATGATAGAGAAGTCACTGCATGGCAGCAACCATGACAAAATTGGAACTTTTATGTTACCTCGCAGGTGACCAAAAAACAATGATCTCCTTCAGCAGCAGTATTACCCATGCATATAAATATCGAATCTGTCCTTCCAACTAAAATGATAACAAGATTGCACAATGACCCCCAACAAGAAGGGGATCAAAAACTCCAGGTACGGTATCTCAAAGATGATGCTTAAAAAAATAAGGTCAACCAAAGCCTGAAATATATGACTAAAGAGTTATAACAGTGAAGTTATACCTGCCTCAAACCTTCTCTAATTATATTGATGATAGAGAGATGGTACAGAGCTGTGAGAACAAAGAAACAGTTTTACCCATTATATTGATGAAATAGAGATGGTACAAAGCTGTGAGCAGAAAGAAACAGTTTCACACACAATGTCAATAAAACTTGAGACTAAAAGCATATGTTCATCAGACTTCATGAGTTATAGAAATGTCTACCTCTTCTGATTCCAAAAGATCAGACATCTATCTAGACAATCCATTAATTTGGGCGAACTGGACTTCTGGATCCCCTCCTGTAACCATGCCTAACAGGGGAACATGACCTGCTCCTATCACGTTCACGGTACCTGTCCCTGCTTCTGTCTCTTCCATTTCTGGAGTTGCTATACCCTCTTCCCCCATCCCGGCTTCCCTTACTTTTCCTCTCTTGAGACCAGTTACGGTCTTGTTCTCGGTACTGATCCTGATTCCTATCTTGATCGCTATCATGATACCTGTCCCTGTCAGATGACTCACTCCTTCTACGTCTAGTCTCAGATTCCTTTTCCCTTTGCTTCCTGCGTTCTTCTGCTTCTCTCTCCCTTGCTAATCTTTGCTCTTCCCGTGCCTTCTCCTTAGCTGCCTGGTAATCAAAAATTAATATTAGCCATTCGGACATATAGATCAATTGTGAAGGACAGCTTTCAACATATACATCAATTATTAAAGACATGCTCACCTTATACTCAGAGATGAAATCCCTGACCATGCCATAGCCAATGTGCTGCTTGCCAGTGACATGAGACTGAGATCTCTCTGCAGCATCATTTGCTACTAGAAAAGAACCACATATCTCACATAGAGACATTATTTTCTCCTGTGCAATCATTAAGACTTTGTTATTCTGGGGTTGCTGAGTCAAGGCTGTCTTCTCCGCATTAAGCATCTCCACCTGTAAAGAACAAATTCTGAAAGTTAAATTCCCATAGATATCATAATGACAAATTCGGGGTTCAGGGAATTAAATCTAAACCAGATTTTGAATATTAGCACCACCTTTCTCATGAGCGCTTCAGCTTCATCAACCTTGCCAGCTTCACCAAGAGACTCCACTTGTTCCAGCAGGTTTTTTATCTTCTCCTCCAGCAAAGATAACAGCTCAGATTTTTCAGCAGAGATTGGAGGAGGTGGTGGAATTTCGACCTCTTGGGCAAGACGTTCTTGTCCACGTCTAACTCTTCTATCTAAGTCCCCAACCTGAGAAGCTTTACAATTTAAGCTTTACGTGCATAAGTTAGGAGATTAATGAAATTAGAACCTTACCAATTTCTCACAGAAATGTGCCAACTCCGCTTCAAACCTGGGCACGTGCGAGTCATGTCTCGGGGACTTCCCAAAACTAAAGAACATATACAACAAACCTCCATTACCACTACAACAATTGGTGCATATAAAATGAAACAGAAGAAAGAAGGAAAAAGAAAGATACCAGACAGCATATTTATAATGTATGAGTAAAAAACAAGACATAATTTGAGGAGAAATTACCTTTCCTACAAGATTAAACCATCCCTAGCAAAATTACAAATGCATAACAAGTTCATGCTAACTGATGTTTATAGATAAAATTTGTTGTAGAGAAGCTAAATCATCCATATACTTCAACATGATGTGCATAATTTAACACAAGAAAAACCAGCCATCCAATTGACCTTCATATCCAAAACTTTATTGTTTACATAGAACAAAATTTGGATTACATTGATACTTGTTTTAAATGTTAGTGTACTGTAAACGAGAAACCACAATCGATTATTATAACATGCACCAAGAATCCAAAGCTTCAAAGTTCTCTACACAAACCATTCCCTTTCTATTGCACCAGATGTCTTTGTATTTGGAAAGTTGATGTCATCACATGCGCGTCCGACTTGTGGACAGAGGAATGTTGCAAGAACAGGAAGTGGAGTATCAAATATTGGTAAACTAGCAAGCTCGTACCATCGTTAGAGCTCATATGTGCAAACTTCAAAGCAAAGATATTGATACTCTGAGAAAACTACAGTAGGGCCTTTAGCACAGTTGGAGTACTTACTACTATATGATACAACCTTATCATTCTGCCCCACCTGGTTCGTGTAAAATTTTCAAAATCATTATTTTTAGGGATAATTGCTTTTTACCTCCTTGTGGTTTTGGATACATGCACCTTACCTACTTGACGTTTAAAATTATGCACATTACCCCCTTAAAGTTATGTACCAAAATGAAATAATTAACACCGTTAATAGAATAATAAAATTACGATACTACCCTTTTTTTTTAATGGGAATAGAAACTTAGCTTCCAATTATTCATTTAATGGATGATAAATGAATAAAATTAGCTTCCAATTATTCATTTAATGGATAATTAAATCTGGGAATAAAAATTTACTCATTTAATGACCCTAACTATTTTAGTATAAAGGGCATTTTAGGCACTTAGACAATATTTTTTTGGACGGAAACAATGAAAACAAAGTCCACAACATATTTTGAGCATGTGAAGTACACTTTCTGCTAAGTTGGATGATAAAAGTAACGGTTTTACTTTGGTACATAACCATAAGGCGGTTATGTGCATAATTTTAAACGTTAAGTAGGTAAGATACTTTTAGACAAAACCACAGGGGGGTAAAAAGCAATTAACCCTTATTTTTATGACTAAGAAGAAGCATATCTAAAACAGTCACGTAAAAATTGAACAAAGATAAACTTTAAATGCATTGAATTATTCTCTAGGGCAAAAGCATCATCTTTGGTGAGCAAGAGAGAGAAACAAAGTGGTGGAGTAGCACAGCAGCACCACCAACAAAATCAAATTACCAGTCTGATCCAATCCAATTACTTTAGCCAAAATGTTACCAGCAGAAAAAGGTCAGTGAATGTCAGAGATGATAAAAAACTTAAAAGAACAAAACTACGGGACTTATCAAAACAATATACTTACCCTACAGTAATACTATCTTCTTCGGATAATGTCCCCCATTGCGTCAAAATCTAAAGAATTCCTGACGGGGGGTTCTTTGGGCAGACACCCCCTCCCCCACAAAAGGGGAGGGGTGGTGCTAATTGATCTCTTCGATATCACATATATCAGGGTGACAATCAATTAAACAAGATAATCTTAAATTCTCCAGCAAAGAAACAGACTATGAAATACATCCATTGCTTGGGAAAGGAGAATCGAATGCCCCTTTGTCACAATGATCTGATCAAAAATGTTAATGCAAGAAACATAACTCCCAATGTCTAATTTGCAAATCATGCTTGTAACTCAAAAAAGGCCCCCAAAAAGAGAGATAAAAATGGGTTATAAAAGAAAGTCAAGAAAAAACTCCTTATTATTAGCTTCTGTAATTTATCAAAGTTGAAGAAACCAATATGATCACAAACAGATAAAAAGTACAAGTCAACCTCAAACTCTTAAACACAAAGCACCATTTTTCCATTACTTCAAAACAAAGGCATAATGCCCGACAAACAAAACCCATTATGCATACTTATAACACAAAGTATACTTATAACAGTTCCACATCCCAATAATAAACGCCATACTCGTCCATTACCTTTCTTTCAACTTCGGGTCATGAATTTTTGGGCACACTCCTGATGCAAAACAACACAGCACAAACAAAAACCTTTAGTGGCAAAAATATGCATTTAATCATTGGCTCGAGTGGTTGCTGGGAAAATGGAGAACATAAAAAGATCCCCCCTGCACTTCCTCATCAACCAATCACTGAAACAAAGCAAAATCGTAATAGAAGTATGATTAAAAACCCACCTAGATCACTCCGGGTGTTAACGAAGAGATCGTGAGGACAAAATCGAACCATATAGGATCCGCAAACTTCCTTATCATCCCATTTAATTTCCTTGTATCCCTTTTTCTCTTCTTCAGTCAGATCCCGAGCTATTAATAGATACCCAAAACAAAATGAAACAAAGTAAACAATAAATACATTAAATCAAATCAAATTGAAGTAAAACAACAATTGGTACTGCTATATAGACACGCATATACCATACTTTGTCATAGAACTACTAAGTGAAAACGAATAAAAATAAAAATAAAAAACCCAAAAGTCCCAATTTAAAGAAAGCAACATTGGGCTTTTTCTTTTTAAAAAAAAAAAGGAACTGCACTAACAAAGCCAGAAGAAAAATATTTTTAACATAAATATAATAATCTTGATATGAGATATTCGAATTCGAACGAAAAAAAGTGATAGCATCTCTATATTGAATCGTGAAAAAAAGTTTGGAGTCTTAGGACAATTACCTGCACCCATGAGTTCATCAAGCAAAGCTCTCTGGGCGTCCATGGCTGTGTAGATAGGGTTTTGAAACTCGTATTTTTGAGATAAATCCAAACAGATTATTGAGTGAGAGTGAATGTTCTGGTTTTTAGGGTTTCCACCGTTTGAGTTATCTCATGATGGAGAAAGTGAATAGGAAATAGGAACACCTCTGTCCCCCTTTTTTTTAGATATATTGTGTAAATAACCCTTAAATTATGATCCTACTTTTAGAATTCTTGCCGACTTTCAATTGCCTCCAAATAGGGGTGTCTATAGGTCGGGTTACCCACAAGTCATATTATTCGACCCGAAAAATAGGCTCGAAACTCAATAGGTCCGATAGTTGGCCCGCCTGAGCTCGAGCCCAATATCCTTAAAAAGAAAACTTGAGTTTGCCCCCAAACCTATTACCCGGCCAGAAGCTCGGCTCAACAGTCCATCTAAAAAAACCCATTAAAGCTCGACCCAAGAATCCGGCCGCCAAGCTCAGCCCAGCCCACCCACTCTTTTTTTTTAAAAAAATTATACTTTTAGACCATGAAATTTAAAATTTTGAAATAAGTCTCCCAATATCAGAATTTGAAATTTTAAAATTTTAAATACTATAAATAATGTATTATTTTCTTTTTCATGTACTAAGCATACAAGTTTTAAAAGGTAGAGTAATACAAATGATAGATAAGTGAGTATGTGTCAACCTAATTGGGATGTATTCATTCTATTTGATATAGTTCATCCCCTAATCAAAAATAAAATTATTCATTATTTTATTTTTATCCATTTTGACTCTACTTTTGATTCAAAAATATAATTTACACAAATATTAAATTACAAAAATATTTATTATTTTTAAATAAAGTTATATATAAAAAAGCCCGCAAGCAGACCCGCCCAATAGGCTCGCGAGTTGGGCTGTGGGTAGCCTACCCCTACCCGAAGCCCGCCCACCCGCCCGATAACTCACTTGGGTAAGGACTTGGGCCTATATTACCCAGGCCCGGCCCATGGACACTCTTATCTCCAAATTTAGAATTTTAACCTTGATAAATCGAGCGGTAACAAAAATGAGTTATAAACTCAGACGTCTTAAGTTTAAATTTTGACAACCCCTACAAATAAGATCGTGAATCCCTCATGAATACTCTAGTCTTGACACAGATGATCTATCTTTGACGAGACTGATGAGAGGATTAGTCGAGATGCGCCTAAGTTTGCCCGGCCACCCTTGACCGTTAACCCAAATAAAAGGTTTAAAATTTCTTATTTTAAGAAATTTATCCATTTTTCATCTATTTCATACATCAAAATGTATGTATTTTTATTCACAAGTTGACAAAGTAGACCACACTCTTTTAAATAACTACTCTTCAGGTAAGATAGTCATCATTCCACGTAAAAAAAAATAGGGTTCACTTTGTCTACTGGCTTATTTATCATTGAGCAATTACACTAAATTGACAATATTGACGTAGTATAACCGTTACGTTATGTTGAACATGAGTTTCCAACTCAAAAAAACGCACCTAGTAGGTAGAGTGATCTGCTCTGTTATATGGCTCAAGATCCCTCATTACCAACCGATATGAGACTCGTTCGACAATTCAACAATTCTCCTTTTAGGCTTACAATGGATAACCATCACTATTCTCTCATCCGATACAAGGAGCCAAATCCACATAGTGGCTTGGGCCATGACTCTAATACCACTTGTTGGACATGGGTTTTCAACTCAAAAGACACACTTAGTAGGTGGAATGACATGTTCTCTTATATGACCTAAGACCCCCTCATCACCGACCAATGTGGAACTCATTCGATACTTCAACACAATAAAATATTTACTCCTCGATATCCTAGTTTTTTGCCTAATTTATTAAGTAGAAGTATTTGACAGGATAATATAGGCATCCAATAATTCAACTGGTTGTAGTGAAGGCTCCTGGTCAGGACAAAAAGAAGCCTTCTGGTTGAAAATACTCAACCATAATCACAGTGTTTTATCCAATACCCATAATCTGTGGCTCTGCTTCACTTTTTAAATGGCTACAAACCTCTTCCAGCAAGTCCAATGAACTAATCCTCTTCACCAATTCATCAACAAGAACCACCTCAACCACGCACACCTCACACCATGAATGACACAGTAGACAAGCTGGTCATCTTCCTAGCTAAGAGAGATGGCATTGACAAGCTTGTCAAGACCTTCCAATACGTCTCCAAGCTCTGCCACTGGCATGTCGAGGCCACGCGCCCCGACATTGCTAGGAGAGCCAAGCAGTGGGAAGTCGCCTCTGGTCTAAGCCGGAAAGCCTTCCGCACTGGCCGGTTTCTCACCGGCTTCAACGCCATTCGACGAAACCCCGGCTCAACACCAGCTTTCCAGCTTCTTTCTATTCTAGCTAATGCTGGTGAAATGGTCTACTTCTTCTTTGACCACTTCCTCTGGCTATCGAGAATCGGGGTGTTAGATGGCACTTTAGCAAGGAAGATGAGCTTTATATCAGCGTTTGGTGAGTCTTTCGGGTACATTTTCTTCATTATAATTGATTTTCTTCTCATTAGAGAGGGATTAAAGGAAGAGAGAAAGATTGCTGAGAAATCAGAGGATGAAAAGGGGAGAGTTGAGAAGATTAGAGGAGAGAGAGTGATGAGGATGATGGGTGTGGCTGCCAATGTTGCAGATTTGGTTATTGGGGTGGCAGATATTGAACCAAACCCATTCTGTGACCATGCTGTCACGCTTGGGATTAGTGGGTTGGTCTCTGCATGGGCTGGTTGGTATAGAAATTGGCCCTCATGAACAAAATTTTCATGAAATGTTATACATAGAAGTCTTCAATGTAAACCTATTGTATGTTATCCAAAGAAGCAAACGTTTGATTATTAGTGGTGTTGAAACTGTTAACTTACTTTCAAGAACAATGTTCTTTAGAACTAATTTGCTGACTTCGTCATTTATAATCATTGGATGGCAGTGAGTCTCAATCCTGCAACTAATCCAATGATTATAATGAATTCGACCTAAATAATATTATTTTTGTTTTCAATGTTTGTTTAGATTTTATTTGAAAAATTGAACTATCCCTCATGAATATTCTAGTTCTGGCATGGATAACTTTTGTTTGACTAGATCGAAGAGGGAATTAGTCGAGGTACGCGTAAACTGGCCCAGACATCCCAGACTGTTGAACCCAAAAAAAAAAATGGATCTGCATCATTGCTACAGTTGGATAGGCTAAGATCAAGTTGAACTTGCTTGTATTTTTCTCTATTTCTTTTACAGAAAATATTTGTTTTAATGCTCCCAAACTGGTGAAGGGAGCTCTCAATTTAACCAGTTTAAAATGGGGTTAAAAAACTTATTTTTGTTGTGCAAATTCATCTTGGGCAAGTATTAAAGTAGTGTCAAGTGATGCTTTATCAATTTTATGGTGCATTTTAAATGGGGAAAAAATGGCTGATTTAAAGTGCTATACCCTTCATGCCAAAACTTAAAGAGAAAAAATAAAAAATTATACAAGTAAAGTGAGTTTGTTGGAATAGTTAAGGCACTGCCACCAATACAACTCTATATCTCCTCCATGGGCACACAAAGCCATCAATAGCCACCCTCTCAACACCACAACCCTCGTTATGCCACCCCTCTCCAACAAACACAAACCACCCAACTCCCCCTAACTATCAACACCTAGATCAACTATTTTTATTCTCCCTTTCTTGCAATTTTAACAAAAACAATCTGAAGCTACCGAATTTTAACAGTCCCATTAAAGATCTACAGAGGATCTGCGGATGTATGTGTTGTATTGATTCAAATTTGTGCATGAGAGATATGAGTCTATGTATGTGCACGCACTGTAAGAAAGTCAGAGACAGAAATGAGAGGAAGAAAATTATGGTGGGAGTCCCATTGACGATTCGTGTTTGATTTTTGGAGGAGGAGGTGGGAGTGGGAGGGTGGGAGAGGACGTAAGGGATTGTGCATCTTGAGCTAAGAAAAAGAAAGGGATTGGCGTGGGAAAGTGGAAGGAAGGGAACAAGGAAATATTCAACGTAATAATGATTTCATGTCATTACCGTCACGTAATGTCACAATTCAATAAAAAATAATTAAATAGATGAAATGAACTCCACTTCATATATATAATAGTTATTGTATTACATTAAGAGAGTGATTATTAAATAAATATATTTAATTATTAAATAATAATGCAATGTGATGGTGATGGTGATGACATAATGTCATCCTTACATTAATTGTGGAGGGGGATGAACATGGAGAAGGGATAAGAGAATGCGAAAGGGATAAGGATCTGGGTTGGGAATTGGATTTGGGGTTGGACTGAGATCTGGGTCTGAGCTTTGCCGTGGGCCGTGGCAATACCGTAGTGGCTGACTCTATAATATTTGTATGGATAAATTACATTCAGACCCCTTAAATTTTGTCACTTAATCAAACAATCCCTTCAAGTATTGAATATAACACTGTCCTCCCTGAAAGTTTAGTTTGCTATAACACATTGCCCCCTAACATTAGAACCCGTTTAAAGTGCCAACCAATTTTGACGATGTCAATAATTTTAGAAATCAAAATTCCTAAATGACCTCTTATAAGAACTGATAAGGGTGGAATTTTGGGCATGGGCCGCCATGGCCTCGAAACCCAATGCACCTTGAGAACCCACAGGCTGGGCTAAGACGACCCAAAAGAAGTGCCTCTAGTTGGCCCACATCAAGGGTAGAAAGAGCCAAGAGATCAAGCCCGATGGCACCAGAAGATCAGCAATCCAGCTCAAGCCCCAAATCTGTCCAGTTTTAGGACAGCTCAAGAGAGAGAAGCTAAACCCTTACCCTGGAAGCATCCCGTCATGCCACGCGTTCAAAGGACAAAAGGACCATCTCTGAAACATACAATAGTTACACCCTCCTGGACGCAGAAAGCAGTGGCAAGTAATGACTCAGAGATCGTGGGTACAGTAACGCCGACTAGCAGAGGCACTTGTAAGGTAAGGACAAAAGGTCCCCACAGAATCAACAAATTGGTAGAAGGAGCCACCAGAAACCCTAGGAGGGGCGAATCATATAAATAGAACAGTGCTATCCTACCAGTGGAAGAGATCCATCTTTTCCACAGCATCCTCGAGCCCTGGATATCCAGCCAAGTATAAACCCTTGTAAAAGCCTGGCGCCTATTATCTCTTTGTACTCACCAAGAATCAATATACTACCGAAAGGAACAGGAGACTTCATTAGAGTGGATGTAGCCTTAGTCCATCGGCTAAGGTGAACCACTATCACATTCCGTGCCATTCCTTTTTTTTTATAGATTAACTTCTCACTCGAACAAACCTACTAAAACTCGTCAGCGTGACATCGGTTGGGCTTAGGCTGTATTTTCCGAGCTCCATCAAGAACCATGATAAATCAAATAAATTCCAATAAACCCAACAGTTTATAATTACTATGCCACTGCTTATATAGCCACCACCCTCCTCATCTTACCGTCTCTTCTCGAGTTGTCTATAGACGAAAAATTTGGATTGGGTTGGGTTGGGTTGGTTTGGGGTTAGGGAATGGCGTTTGCATTGGGTTGGTTTTTTTTTTTTTTTTTTAATCAAAGGGTAAAATAAATATTTTGCAATTTCTATCAGGATTGGTAGCTGACTATTACTTACACGGGTCTCAATATAATGTTCCAAACGTGAGGGGTTCATCTGTTTAAATGACAAACCTCAATGGGTCTGAATGTAATTTAATACGACTTCCACACCAAGGTGTACCTTGTGAGGCGTGATCTACGATTTCAAAAGTGGACCTGCTGCGGAGTGCAATGAAACTGAAAATCCTCCCCAAATCTAGAAATTCTTCCTTCCTTCTTCAATCGGCTTATCCCTCACTAATTTATCGGTTACTTTTCTTCGTCGACTTGTATCATCTGCTCAGTATCGGCAATTACAGAGATTAGATCTGATTCTGAGGTTTCTCCAAGGTAATGAGTTTTGACTTTGAATTGGAGAACAGAGTTCTCGCCGATGAGGTGTTTTTGGGAAGTGTTCTTGATAGTTTTTCTTTGTTTTGATCTATTAAGGTATCAGATCAGATGGCAGAAGAGAGAATTCCGTCGCGGTATGTGAAGTTGACGAAAGATCAAGTGCCTCTTGAGGACATTAAGCCTGGCGAGCTCAATCAGCCTATCCATGTTCCCCAGGTCTCTCTCTCTCTTTATATATATACGTGTGTGTGTGTGTGGGATTTGCTTCTCTAGTTTTTGTTGTCATTGTGTGGGCTAGATTATTAGGGATGATGCCAAAACAGGAACCTTAGCATATGTGTGTGTGTGGAGGCATTGTGCAATCTTGAATTTAATTCAGTGCTGATATAGTGATCAAGTCTTTGTTGTGATAATTGACCCGAATTGGATCCAAAAATTACAGAATTAATTAACTCTTTGAACAAATAAATAAAATGTTGTTCGTGAATGAGCCTACAGTTTTGACCAGCTGCCAACTCAAATATGGTGCAAGTTTTATTAACACCACAGACAACTATACTGTTCAAATCTTTGGATGTGATCCCCTAATGTGTACTGTTTCTGTTCTCTTATTGAAAGTTTGTCTAGAAACGAAATGATAAACCAGGATAAAAACTGTTGGGACAAACTCGTGGGACGCTGTATAGAATTAATTACTCATCTTGTGGTTCATTGGGCAGCTGGATGGTCGGAAGTGTAATGAATGTGGGCAGCCTTTACCTGAAAGCTTTGAACCTCCTGCAGATGAACCATGGACGACTGGCATATTTGGCTGTGCTGAAGACACAGAAAGTTGTAAGTTTTCATGTGTATTGTGTCCATCTGTGCATTTTCGCTCGTTCAATTCTAAAGCCTGTATTAGTAATATGTGGCCCTCTGTAATGGATACCAACTTGTTTTTAAGGGATGCTTCAAACTTTACGTCTCCTAGGTATATCTTTGCAAATGTGAGAATATTATTCCTGTACAGGCTGGACAGGTCTTTTTTGCCCATGTGTTCTGTTTGGGCGTAATGTTGAGAGATTGAGAGAAGATACCCCTTGGACCTCTCCATGCATCTGTCATGCCATTTTTGTTGAGGGAGGCATTGCACTTGCAGCAGCAACAGCAGCATTCCATGGTATTGACCCAAGGACATCCTTCCTTATCTGTGAGGGGTTATTGTTTAGTTGGTGGATGTGTGGAATATACACCGGTCTCTTTCGGCAGTCACTGCAGAAGAAATATCATCTCAAGGTAGTAAAAATTCTCTTTTTTATTTTACACGACCATTGCTTGCAGTAAATGATCCAGATCACAATATTATGACCCTTGTCAGGTTAAAACTCTTATAGTACTATAATTAGTGAAGATCTCCTATTTCTTTGTCAGAGAAATTATTGTTGGTAGAAACAAATGAAATAAGCATTGTTTTGTGCCCAGTATAACACTAAACCATTTGAATACTTTGGCAAGTCGGATGTCTCAGTTTTATTCAAGAAGTCATGGTGCTATTTTTTAACATTGATCCACTTTTCGCCTAAAATGCTTCCACATAGCAGTACTATGGTGCATAACATCTGTACGACCACAACTATATATATGTATTTTGGTATCTGAATTCTGGACCTCTTAGACTGCCAACCAGTCCCCGTAGTATATGTGCCACTCTGACCCATCACCAAAAAAACCTGGAACTAAGTTTGTGTGGATAGCCCAAGAAGGACACTTGTACTTTGGGCCTCGCATTTTGTTTGTATTTTTCTCCTTTACAAGTTTGAGAGTTTCTAAGAATATCATGTTGATGTGCAAGCTAGGCGTTTTTTACCACTTACTGGCCCTTTTATGGTTCAATGTTGCTAACAGCAGAATATGTGTAGCTTTAGTTTTGGCTTTAATGTTTCATTGCTTCCAATCCAGCAATCTTCCAAGCATGTTTGTTTGTAGCACATTCATCCATCATGACTTCCCCACAACTGTGATGTTGAATTTTTTCAAAACCATTATTCACAACCATTTAGTTGCATCATGTAAGTTGCATCATGTAATCTTTCAGGTTGCCTTTATTGACATGAAAACAATTATATTCGGGTGTCTTGAATGTCCACTAGATTTGATGGTGGGGGACAGATGGAATAAACATAGCTTGCCCCATTTTAGATCACAATTCTCAAGTTTGAGTCTTTTCTGAAATGTGATGAATATGTAGCAAGTTTGGAGCAGTGCAACCAAAATTTTCAACTGCAAAGAATGGGAATTATATTTCTTTACTTCATACTTGAGAAGTTGCATTTGTTGTGTTGATTGCTGGTAGATTCAATCAACAATAACAATCGATAGCGTGGATTTTGAAGGGCGGCGTTTAGTTGGTCTAGACGTTATTGATTCTTCATGTTCAGCGATTGCCTTTGTTACTATTATCTGAATTGAGATCACTTCCTATCTTATTTTCTCGGGGTTCAGTAGTTTTGTTTGATATTGGCTGTTAGGCTCAGGTATGCCTACCATACTTGCAGATGATATCTATGTGAACCTATTTGGCAACAGTAAATTTATTGAATTCTCAAGGACCTGAATTAGGCTCTGATTCGAGAAAGGGATCTGTTATTATTTTTTTTTAACAAGGGAAAGGGCTATGTTGATTATTACATTTTGTCATCTATTAGCTATCATTCTATTACTACTAATAAAGGGAGAGGGGGATTTGGCATCTACTCCGCATGAAATACCCATGATACCCCTGCCTCTCCCCCAAACCCCCCCCCCCCCAAAAAAAAAAACCCACTTATTACCCCCCCTTTTCCACTGCACTCAACTGTCTACGACCATTAGAACTTTCTCTCTTGGTCTTTTATCTCTCTCTCTCTCTCTCTCTCTCTCTCTCTCTCTCTCTCTCCTGTTATTGTGCGCATGGGTGGCCGTCTGCTAGACCTAATATTTACACTAAGCGAGAGGTGTCTTTTACTTGGTCTTCAAATATCTTATATGCCCTCATATTATGTGATTGAAATCAATATAAGTATCCAAGAGTAAAACTGCACTTCAAATTCCACAATATAGACTGGCACTTCAAATCTGACTGCCCATAACTGCCCACCTCTTTATTTCTCTCTATCTGAGCAGCAATCATGCGGGTCACATGTCTACAGTTCCAGGGTACATAATGTTACAAAATTATTATTGTGGTCGTATTTGTTGCTTTTGACAATCTGTCTGTGTACTCAAATTCTTGTGTGTTTTTGGGCACTGGGATCAGCTTATTACTCAGTATGTGTCGTACTTGGATATATTATTTTCATTCAATTGTAGTCATGCTTTTAGGAAGTTGTGGCTCTCGTCTCATATTTTGCCCGACTCTGCAGAATTCACCATGTGACCCATGCATGGTGCACTGCTGCATGCACTGGTGCGCCTTGTGCCAGGAACACAGGGAGGCGCTGGGACATCTAGAAGATAATGTTGCCATGCCGATGACCATCGTCAATCCTCCTCCTGTCCAAGAGATGAATGCTGCTTCCGACAACCGGGATTCTGCGCCATCTTCTGTAAATGGCTCCGAGCAGACAAACTTAGAGATGCAAGCTTTGTAGGATTCACCGTCGTTGGGGCAGAAAACAACAGAAAAGCATATAGTCTGCTTCGAAAATGGTAAAAAAGGGGTGGGGATGGTGTTTGTATTTGTGACCGACTCATTTTTTGTAAAATGTTTTGAGTTGCCTTTATAGTTAACTAAATGGGGAACTCCGTCCCTATTTGCAGGGAACATTATAATACCGTTAAAATCGAATAAATGCGATGAAAACTTGGCGAATGACACATAAACAGTGCCAGTGTGTAAATAGTTAGGACTTAATTACGGTACAAAAAAAAAAAGTGGTACTATACTGACAAATTTTAGTATTTTAATGAGTGTTTTTAACTTTTTACAATTTTTGTGAGTTGTTTTATAATAAAAAAATTTATCATTTTTGTCGGTGATTTATCATTTTTGTATGTATTTTTACAACTATTGTGGTAATTATTCTTCGGTGCAAAAAAAAAAATCATTAATTTTGTGGATATTTTTATTATTTTTTTTTGATGTTTTCACCATTATTATGGTAATTATTTTTATCATTTTTTTCTGGTATTACAACAATAATAAAAAATATTCACAAAAATAATAAATATTGGTACAGTACTATTTTTTTTTCCTCCGGTTTTTGATAGACAACTCCAAATAGTTATCAGATTGCTCGACTGAATTAGAGACCCACGATTAGGAGTCTGGTACAGTACCGAAAGTAACCGGTATGATATCTCTATGTATAGTTATTTTTATGAATTTTAATTACTTCATTATTTTTTTAATCAATGGTTATAGATATATCTTTTCTTATGGTATCGATTGGTACTATTAGACATCTTTTTTTTTTTACTCGGTAAGTCTCGATTGGGATATATCTTTCATGAGGCATAAATCCTAATCCACTTAGAATAGAAGTTCCTTAATGTGGCCACAGAAGTTTCCTAGACTCCCAAGGACCAAAGCTGGTTCCCCTATCTATCTATATATATAATTGAAAAGACTAGAAGATCATACATAAGTTTTAACAAATCTACAAAACCTAGAATTCTTGAAACTCATGGCCTGTGAAGGTGTAAAAAGTTCTGGGGGCTTCGACCTTCATGGTGGCCCTGCAGGTGCAAGCCGACGTTCATATAATCTGCAGTGTTTTTCGGACTCTTCGTCATCGCCATCGCTGTCGCCACCGCCGAGCACTGGTAAAGCTCACTGGGACTGGGAACCGTTGAATAATCTTTACATGACCGACGATATTATGGAAGGAGTTGGTTTCTACAGAGAAGGTTTGCCGGACTTTACACGAAAGAAAAAACGTAAACAAAGCAGTTGGCCTGGATTCATGCAATGCTTGGAGTTTTTGAAACTTTGGATTCGAAAGTAAATAGGGGTTTAATTCAATACCCTTTTTTGTTCCTCTTTCGGGTACACGAGATTCATAGATTATTGTGTGTTCTTATGCAATTTTTTTTTTTTTTATGAATATACATTATAATGGATTTGTTAATACTACTCAAGTCTCAAGTTAAAGTGCAATTAGGGCATCAAAAAAAGATAATGTTATTTGGATCTAATCATATACAATCTATTGTTACAGTGGTAACTCGTATCTAAAGGTACGGTGTAATTTGAATAGTTTTGAGAGGGATGTTGGTAACCGTTAGATGCGTCTATTTGAGACAGTCAGATGGGTTTATTGTAGTTTACCCTGTTTTATATTATAAATCATAGATAGACTCTATTCAATATTAAGATTCATTATTAATTTTGCAGTAACAATGACTAAATGATTAATTAATTAAATTAAATTAAATTAAATCCTATTTATCTATTACTATATAAAGGGGAAGAGGACTTGAAAATCAATATTTTCTAAGGCAGTTTATGTATAAGTAATGTGATAGTTATGAATTATGTTTTGTTATATATGTAGGATACAACATGCACATATATTGTATATAATTAGGCTATGATGATTCACCAAAATAGAGAATATTTACGCATGAATTATTGATAATTTCGAAGAAAAATGCTAGGCCCAGCAGATGATACCAAGAACCAGAACCCATTAGCTCAAATTAAACTCAGATAGCACAGTTCATGGCTGCACACCAAAAAAATATCAAATTAAGCTTGAGACAGAAATTACTACCAAATGATTCACAGTAGATGCACTATTGGTTCAAATGCATTACTAATATGACAAGGAAACCACAAATGCTTCTACTTCAAGAATAATATCAAACTACATTGAATTCTAAACATGGATTTCTTGGTCAGTATAAGGAAATCAACTATCAAGAAGACTATTCAACAGGTTGCCAGAAGATCAAGGTGAAAAATTGCAACCGGGTACTCATCTATCAGTAATACCGAAAATAATTTTGACTTTAAGACAAAAAATGAATGTGATAAGAAGACATACAGGAATCCCGTTTCTTATTTCCCCTCTGAATCTGTAACTTGCTTCTCGTTGACATCGCTTTCTGTGCTGCTTTGCATTTCAAGTAGCTTCTGTTGTTCCTCCTCAGTTTCTTGTGGCTTTACTTCCTTCACCTCCTTGGGCTTGTTGCTTGTAGACTGCTGATACATAATACCACCTATCATACAGATCAATAGTCCCACTGTTCCAACGAATGTTGAATGTTTGTCCCAAATAACCAGATTGATTACAACTGTTAACAGCTTGTTCACAATGCCAAGAACAGTAAATCCGGTTGCAGAGATTGCCCTCCGGCAAGAGAACCCAAAGAAAGAGATGGCTAAACCAAACAAACAAGACAGCCCCACTGGCAAAACCACCTGAAAAGAGTACCAATCCGACTCATCCGAAATTTCATGTTTTATCTTCTTCAGCTCCCCCATAATTAGCAGCTCTAAGGGGAATAGCAGCAGAGCCTCCAGATTGTTGTACAGCACCAGTCCCCATGTGTTTAAACCAATGGTCATCACCACATGTTTAATGTAAACAAAATCTATGGACATGCTTATCAAGTAAGCCAGTGCCCAGCTATAGGCAGTAAGAGTGAACTGGTAATCTGTTAGGACATAAAGTACGCTACCACCAAAGATTGTGGCAAGTGAGAACCACGTCTTTATAGTTGGCCATGGTTGGTGCAAGTAGAGGGTCTCTCCTATTGCCACAAAGATGGGGACGGCTGAACGGAAGACAATGAATGTGTCAACGTTGGCATGGAGAAGGAGCTCACTGTTCGTGAAAAGAGACAGGTAGAATATAATTGCTGCTGGTAGAAACCGCCACATTGTCATAAAATCAAGCCGATCATGCTCTATAAACTTGAATGACCCAAAAAGGAGGACTCCAGCTGCACTGGTGAAGTACTGTAAAGCAGTGAGTGCTCCCGGGTAAGGAAATTTCATGACAGCCCATTTGTTGATTATAGAGAGCAATGATGCCGAAATGCAGTATCCGGCAGCTATACCATAGACTGATGCTTGTTGGAGTAGCCAATTAAGCCATGTTGCTTGGGTTTCTATGGAAGCAGATAGGGAATCTGGGCCTTTCTGGGCTTCACCAGCTTTGGGATTTTCCACGTCATTGGACATCTAGATCTAAGACAACGAAAAATTCGTATCATTTAAGAATGACAAATTCTTAACATTTTTAACAATTATTGTATATCTGAATTATGGAAGACTATTATAGACCACCCCTGCAGCAGAACCCACTAAGAAACATCAAGTAATAAATTAAACTCTACAACAGGAAGCAATTTCCTTAAAATCCACCTCTGCTGATTTAAGATCATCTTGGTTAGTGTGAAGGATATATAGTGGTCAGTTTGATGCCAATAACAAAGCAATTGTTGACTTTAAGGAACAAAAGCAAGCAAAAACAGACAAAGGCTATGGAGATCAGCAAAATCGGTGCAAGATTTATCATTTATTCTTTTCTTAGAACATGCTGAGCTAAAGGAGAACAACAATGGTAAAACGAAAAAGAATAAGAAAATATTGCAAGTTTGTAACTGGACATCACTTAATGCATCATTAAGTCAATAAAACGGATCGTACAATCGCCTAAAAGTAGATTGATTTGCATTTCCCCAGTTTAAAAGTGTCTGTCTGAGTAGTAGCTGATCTTAATGCAACATCAAGGCAAATGATGACATTGAAAAATCACCTATCACCATTCACCATTAAACATCCACATGGTCAACCATCCAACTTGGTGATAATAACAGCATAGAGATACAAATTCTGTTGTCTAAAATACACCTATCTCAGTAAAGAAATCTACCACTAACTCGCCGTAGTTCAAACTATAAGGAGATCCTTCAATTAGGAGATGAACTACATTATTCTTAAACTTCAAGAGTAACTACAGCCTAAGATCCCCAAATACGGGATAGTGAAAGAGTTCATGTCTATGAGCATTTCATTATAACTTACCAAACAATCAAAAATTCTAATTCGAACAAAATTCGATAATTCCAATCAGTAGAATGCTGAAATAATAGGGCACATAAAATGCAAGCACACCAAAGCACAGATACATCACCAGATCAAAGCTGAACAAACAACAAGAGATCAAATAACAAAAGTACAAAGAGACTCACCTTTTGGTGGCAATTTCTTCTATATTTACAGCCACCGTCACCGGAAATTTCGAAATCGCTCGCTAGACTATATGAGATACAGAAACAGCGAAGAAGTGGGATTCGGAGTTGCAATTTCTACAATGCTCCAGTTGTGAATCGCCGTGGCCTATGGAGAGAGAAAACGGGAGCTCATCAATGGCCTCGGTCGCAGTTCAGGGTTGATAGTATCGATTGGAGAAAATGCAAGAGCGAGAGGAAGAGTGTTCAATTGAATCATTACTGATTCTTTTGCAAACTATATTTAGGACGAATTGCATTTTCAACCCAAATGATTTATGAATTTTCACTTTCTGCCCTTAAAGATTAAAATATTTATATTACACCCTTAGCATATTAAAAATACTGTAATGTGTTCATTTCTTTAGTTTCCATTGCTTATTCCAATTCCATCAATCGGGGGATTTTTGATAGAATAAGAAATAGAAGTATTAGATTGACAATAGACACCGTTATTGATTATGATCTACTATCAATTCAATGACTATGATATATTAGGTCAATAAATTAAATTTTAATGATATTTTTTAAATTAATATAACGAAATAAGAGAAAATATTCAATGTAATGTTGATACAACGTCGTTGGTTGACACGTGCTATTACCAACCAATAATAATATACTAATACCATGTATGTGTACTGGATTTCACTATTCTAATAACTTTTAATATATACTACATTGAATAATTAGTACATTCAAATAGTGGGGTTTACTTATCCTACATAGTGTGTGATTATTAATTGGCAATATCACGTATCACCGATGATGTGGTATGGAGTAAAATATTGAGTGGACTAGTATCACAAGAGTAAATATTTGGTATAATGGTGATACCACATCATATTATTACGTGGTATCACCATCTAATAAAAGCATAATAAATAAGTAAGTGAATCTAATATATTTTAGTAACCATCAAGCAGGGTTCCATTTACTTTGTCCACTTGTAAGTTTCTTATTGAATAATAACACCACATGACGATAATGACGTGGTACCACCGTTACCTCCAATATTTACTTTATAGTTAACATTTACTCCATAAAACCGGAAACAGCCACGTGGAATGGTGGTTAAAATTTGAAAAATCGGCTTGTTCATGAAACAAGTTGCAACCCTTCTATTTCACAACTTCATCTTCAGTATATATTCATTCTCACCATCCTTCCTATAATACAAAAATCTTCCATTGCCAAGGAGTCACTGAGATTTTATTATCTCTGAATAGAACTTGGGCATTTCTTCTTCTTCTTCATGTTCAACGACAATGGCGTCGCTAAAATCCCGTTTAGAGCACTCTGTCACTCCCAATGCTCTCAGATCCTATCTTGCAGAGTTCATCTCCACATTCATTTTTGTTTTTGCAGCAGTCGGGTCGGCTATGTCGTCGCGTAAGCCTGAAACTTTGCTGGTAGTTTAATAGTACTCTCCGAATATCAGTCCTTTGTTTGCAGATAGAATCCTTTTTTTTTTTCGGACAGAATAAAGAGGTATTGTATGTTTGATTATCAGACAAATTATCTCGATTTTGGTGACCCGAAAGCACACAACACAACGACGTGAATTGAAATCCATTTAAGTGGAACCTGTTATATATAAGTGGGTCCTTTAATTTCAATCAATTCGAGTGGAATCCAAAAAAATATATATAACAGGTAGGCCTGTCAAAATCCAACACGACACGATTAACCGACACGAATCGACACGGATTAAGCGGGTTTGGGTGAGACCTTAACGGGTTCGGGTGATAAACGGGTTGACCCGTTTAACCCGTTTAATAAACGGGTCGTGTTCGGGTGAGACATGTCAACCCGTTTATAACCCGTTTAACACGTTTAAATAAAATTAATTTATAACCAATTTTTTTTTTTTTTTAATGACTGGTATACAAAAAATATATAAAGTTATTTTCCCCAACCCTAATCTAATTTTATCTATACTGAACGGCTGAACTGAAGGTCACGCCTCCACTCTCCATTCCAACTCCAAGCCCTCCACTCTTTCTCTCTTTCTTTCTTTCTCTCTCTCTCTCTTTCCAAGCTTTGGTGTTGCTACTCTCTTCAAGACTCCATCTACGCTGAACCGAACGGCTGACCACGGAGCTCGCTGACAGAACCGAAGGTGTTGCTCCTCTCTCCATTTTAGATCTGTATTTAGATTTTTAGATCTGTATTTAGATCTGATAAGTTGAAGTATTTGATGCTTGTTGAAGTATTTTAGATCTGTATTTTAGATAAGTTGAAGTATTTTAGATCTGTATTTTAGATAAGTTGAAGTATTTGAATCTCTTGAACACCCATCCCTTTGTTGCTGTGTTCAATGGACTCGACTGAGTACAAAAATCATGAACAGCTTCAATTGAGCCTACATCATAAAGACCCAAACCCTCATAAAGAGGGTTGACCTTGCTGGGTGCTACGTACCCACTCCCGGCGATCACTTCCTTGTTCCTCCGCTTGATTTTCATCGGAAGATCAAGTAGAGATCTCACCACCGACTTCATTTCCGCCATTAAAGTTGTGGGTATTTGGTGATTGATGATCTGAAAACATCCCTATTCCTCACATGATTGGACCAATTTTTGGGGTTCTGATGAAATTTCTTGTAGATCAATCACTGGAATACTAGTAGACATTTTCTTTGGTTGATCTTCCCCTGTTTTGCTAGCTTCTTTGTTGTGATAATGGAGGGCCGTCTGCTTTGGAATTCGTTTTCACAGAGCTCACTTAGTTTGAGCAATAGAATAATGTGGGTTTTTATATGGTTCAATGCTTATCTGCCAAAGGAATATAAGGGGAGCAAATGGGCCTCCATTGTTCCTCATTTTCAGTTGCTAATTTGTTGGATTTGTCTCATAATTGTCTGCTCTGACCTCTAACACAACTGGGTTCAACATAAAAACACCCTGCAATGTCAATACTATATATATATATATATAAGTATGTGTGCCATGACTCTAACCGATCATTAATGTCTCCTGCCTCTTTGTTATAGTCTTTCAGACCTCTTTACATCTTCATGGTATGTAGTGATTGTTGGGGTTGATATCAATTTAACTCTATTTTTTTGCCTTATCTAGTTATGAGTCTATTTAATTATTAATGTTATATAATATTTCATTTTAATTTGTGCAGGACATGGGAATTTGGTTGTTGAATCTGCTCGTTGTCATGGAGGTGGAGATTTTGTGAATTATGGAATTTGTGGTTGTTAGGGATTGTTATTTGGTGTAATTTTGAAACTTGTGGTTATTTGGGATTGTTATTTGTGGTTGTGGTTGTTTGAGATTGTTATTTGATGCAATTGTGTTATTTCGGATTGTATTTATGATTTGTAATATGGTTGTTGGTGGAATTTGATTATTTTGGATTGTAGTTTGTAGTTTGTACTTTGTAATATGGTGTAGTATCTTTAAATATCACATTTATTTGTGTTAGTTTGTTAGTTTTATAAAGTTATATAGCATTTTTAAATAAACAGGTAAATGGGTTAAACGGGTGGTTTACCGTGTTAAATGGGTCAAATGGGTGGTAAACAGGTAAATGGGTCAAACGAGTGGTTTACCGTGTTAACCCGACCCGTTTAAAATTAGGCGTGTTAAACGAGTCGTGTCGTGTTACCCGTTTATTAAACGGTTCGTGTTCGTGTTTCGATTTTTTACCCGTTTATTAAACGTGTCGTGTACGGGTTTATACGTTTTTCACCCGTCACCCGTTTAACCCGACACGTAACCGTTTAACCCGACACGTTTGACACCCCTAATAACAGGGTTAGTAATTGGCGGGACTTTAGGCGGCCCAGCAGCCCCCAAACTGACGTGTGTAACGATATAGCCGTTATGAAACTCAAAGGGCGTCGAGGAGTAATGGCTCGGAGGAGCTGAGTACGAGCGCTGACACCAGCATTTAAGATAACTTGACAGCGCATTTATGACGATGTGAGTGACTAAGACAGGGGCATTAATGAGCTCCTGCATCCTCGAAAACTCAAACTGACAGTCATGAGTGCAAGCATTGATGACTATGACGCCGAGAACAAAATCCAAGACACCGACTCCCCGAGCACCAAGCACTCGGGAGTAGGTGTCAGACGCCGATCATAAACATTTGAGTGCCCGGGGATAGCCTTAGGCTCTTGGCGTGGCCCCGGGAGCTTGTCCTATTACCCGAGCATTGATGACACGAGAATCTGAGTAGAAAGTATTCATCACGAGGGGTAGGGGTGTAGTCCATTAAATGTTGGGATGAGACTCCCTGTCCATGCACTCATTGCTGATTCAGGTATAAATATACCTTAGAAAAATAAACAAAGGTACGAAAAGCACACTAAGAAAAAGAGATACACTGTGCTGAAACCTTCGAATTGATACTGACTTAAGCTTCGGAGGGAATAATCCGGATGTTCACCCGCCCCCTTTCCTGACCCTTTTCTTGACTGTTTCAGGTAGTTCACCGTGAGGATCGCTATCTTAATCTATTGCAGGAAATCTCTCGTGCAGTAATCATCAAGAGAAATTGAATAAATCTATGCCTACCACAGCCATATGCTCAAGAATCACATCAATTGAACCCAAATATACAACCTTCGTTTAATTTTTTGTTGTAATAATGTTGTGTTTACAGGGAAAATGACGGCGGATACGACGCCGTATCCTTCTAGTCTGGTGGCAATTGCCATTGCAAATACCTTGGCTTTGTTTCTGCCACTATTTCTGGTGGGCATGTGAACCCGGCTGTGACTTTTGGAATGGCCATTGGAGGACATATTACTATTCCTATGACTGTGTTCTACTGGATCTCTCAGATGTTTGGTTCTGTCATGGCTTGCCTACTCTTGAGAATCACTACCGTTGGAGAGGTATGAACTTTTGAAGTTTTTGTTTTCCTTCCCTTTTTTTGTGTTTTTAACAGGAATTGCCAAAATACATATTTTTTAGACTCGGAGTTTCTATGTAATTATGGGGAGTCTAATTCCAGACGTGCAAGTTTATCTCTCCTCAATTATGGTTTCAATCTCAGTTTGTTCTCTTATCGATTATTGAGTGTTTCACATTATTTATTCAACTACTTAAAATGATTTCTCAAGTAGTTGATTGAAATGAATGGTGAAGATGGACTTATATGGCTGACCCAAAATAATTGAAATATTAGACTTTGTTTGATTTAATTTTGTTTTGAAGTGATTTCCCATTGTATTAAAGCATATTTTTTATTTTTGAAAATTGGAAGAATATGAATTAATAACTAAAGTTGAAGGTTTAATTTGAAATTGTGAATAGTTTAAGGGCCAAAGTTAAACTAATAACCATTAATGGGGATGAAATATGGTAAACGGGAGTGAGATTCTCTCTCGAATATACTTTTCTTTTAATTTTTTTTTTAGCATATCATCATGCATTCAAATAAGACCTATTAATGGTGGATAATGTGCTAAGAAGAGAATTGAAAAAAAAAATGTATTAAAAATGATTTGACGTGATAGTTGAAGGAACAGTATGAGTTTAAATAAACACACAATTGAGGGGGAGAAACTGTAATTATCCTTCAAAAAATTGCTAACCGGCTTTGAACATCACTGCAGCATGTTCCGACCCATGAAATCCCACAAGAAATGACCGGGTTTGGAGCATCCATATTAGAAGGCGTGATGACATTCGCTCTGGTGTACACCGTCTACGCAGCCGGGGACCATAGGCGCGGTTCTATTGGAGCCATTGGACCTCTGGCTATTGGATTCATTGCAGGAGCCAACGGCCTGGCGTCGGGGCCATTCACGGGCGGGTCAATGAACCCGGCATACTCATTTGGGTCTGCTCTTATTGGAGAAAACCAAGCAGTTTACTGGGTCGGACCCTTGTTTGGTGCAGCAGTTGCAGCAATTCCTTATGAACATCTTGGACGAACCGTATTCAAGTCTCTGGTATGGGTCTTGAGTCCCCGGCGAAAGACAAGTCTTGATTTAAATGGTGTATGAGTTGAGGGACCGGTTCATACCCCGGACTTTGCCCTTAGTTCTACTCAAAGTTACTAGCATGAGCGACATAAATACGCCTCTACTTGTTGAGGACAGACCATGAGATTTTCCCATTTCCAAATAATTCTTTATGAACATGTGGTGTTCCCCATTCAGACCTCTGCCTCTTCGGGAGACATTGGAGATGGAATTGGTGTTTAACTAGAATCTATCTCATTTGCCTCTGCTTTCAGTTTCTTTCCTTTTCATTGTGTATTTATTGTTGTAGCAAATTACTTATGTCATCTTATTCTTGAATGATTAATAATTTCTTATGCCAATTTGCTACAACCTGAGTTATGTTTAGTTGCTTTACATGTGATTGATGAGTAAATAATATCTTCCGACTAAGATTGCTAATCAAACTGAACTACTCGAGTTCGACTCAAATTCGGTTCGTTTTTGGCTTGTTCAAAACTCTACGGGTTTAGAAAATTAGCTAAACTTTAAAAAAAAAAATTAGGCTTGTTTGGAAAACAAGCTCGACAGACTCGGTTTAAACTCGACATGCTTGACTCATTTATGTGCAAATATTTGGGTTCGGCTTAGGTTTGACTCGTTTTTTAAACGAGTCGAATTTGAACAAATTTTTTAAGTTCGGTTAAGAAAACAAGTTTTTAGGCTTGGTTCGAATTTGTTCAAGCTTGTTCAACTATCAGTCCTAACCATGGTATTATTGTCATGTAATATTGCACGATATTATCGTTGTATTTAATTTTTTTCATTTTCCAATTTAATTCGCTGGTGGTTTTTTTTTTTCTAAATGTAAATATCTATAATTTCACTTGGTTCTTTTTAGTATTGTTTCAAAAAATGCTTCTAATACATAATCTATGTAAAACTCTCATGATACACTTGTAATTCCCAAGTGTTAAAAGAGGTTGGGGAGGTGTATGTTAGAACCAACTAGTATTTCAAATATAAAATATACATTAGTCTTAAAACGCTATATAAAATCGTTTACCTTTTAAAAAAAAAAATAAAATTTATCAACCTAAATAGGAATGACAATATAGATATTAATTACTTATTAGTACCTAACCACTATTTTTTATTTTTTAATTAGGGATAATTCGTGTGTAAAAATACGGTGTAATATGAATGATTTTGAGGGAGAAATTTGTGGTCGTTTGATAAGTTTATTTGAAATCGTCGGATGAATTTGTTGAAACCTGCTCTATTTTAAATTATAGATGTTCTAAAGGGAAATATTTTTTACTGCATAATGATCTGTTTTATTGAAACCAGATCAGCAACAAAATGATATTTATACTAAAAAGAATATGGGCTATAAAATGAAAAAGAATAATCTCCATAAAAAAAAACTCAATAGAATTAAAGATAAAAAAAGAAGAAGGGCAATCTCATTTTATACCCGAAAAATTTTAAGAGTTTTCTCTTTCTACCCGTAAAGATTAGATTTTTTATGTAATATCCTCAATATATTAAAATTATTGCAATGTAGTTTTTTTATTAGTTTCTTTTATTTTTTTAATTCAACAGTCAGGTGTGTCCGGACCAACTTACGTATAATCCGATGAATCTCCTCTCCGGCCCAATCAAAAGTAGGTCATCTACGCCAATATTCATGAAAAATATATCTCTAATGGTCTAGTCCCTAAGTGTTACCAAGATTCGAATTCAGAACGTCTAGATTTATAGATCGTTTCTGTTACCACTTAAACTATACATTGCCTTTATATTAGCTTTTGTTGCTTATTCCATCAATCATCATTCATTTGACGTTTACAAAATAAATAATGAAAACTAACGAAAAAGTCACGTTACAACAATTTTACTATGTTTAAAGTATATATGGAAAATATAATCTTTAATGGTATAAAATATAAATTCTTAAATCTTTGGAGTGAAAAAAAAAAAAACAGAAAAAGTACAGTGTGATGCTGTAGCGAGCTTATCATCTATGTATCCCTCACCCCTCACCATTTCGGCAACCTTTACAACGGTGATCAATGGCGCCTAAAACATACTCTCTCTCCTCTTTATCCTCTCTCTCTGCGTTCCCTCTCCTTCAATTTTCGAACCCTAGCCCAAATGTCCTCAGGCTGTACCCTTCAAAACCCACTCTCATATTTTGCAAAGTCACACACTCACAAACCCCTCAAGACCACTTCTCAGTATCCACACCTGAACCCGAAGGGTTCGGAGCTGCGGCTCCCACCCGTGGGGAGATCTTCCTCGGACGCCAACAGTCATTGGATGCTTCGGCTAGGGTGCTGGAAGCGAGTAAGAAGAGGAGGAAGAAGAAAGAGAAAGTTTTGAAGGTCTCTGCAGTGGTTTATAGCTGTTATGGTTGTGGAGCTCCTTTACAGACTTCCGAAATTGATGCTCCGGGTTATGTGGATCCCGATACTTACGAATTGGTATGAAACTCTTTTTGGGTTCTCGTAATTACATTGTGGATGATTCAAGAATTAAGTAATTTTCTTTTTTATATGGGTAAGTAGGTGGGTGAGTAAAATGATGTTTGCCTAATGTTTGTGGTAAGTTGCTTTTTTAGTGTCTCAGAAGTTGAATTTATTTGCTCTGTTTGAATTGGGTATTTTGAAAGATGCAGCAGAGCTGAGTGAAAATGACTATTGCACGGGAGATTTCCTCTAATGAATAGAGATAGTGATCCGCTGAACGATGAACCTGAAACAACCAAAAAGTTAGACGATGAACCTGAAACAACCAAAAAGTTAGGAAAGGGGCAGGTGAACACCTAGCTAATTCCCTCCCAATCTTAAGTCAGTAGGTATTGGAGGCTTTAACACAGTGTTTTTCTCAGTTCAGTTTATGTACCTTTGTTCATCTTTCGGAGAGATATTTATACTTGAATTAGCAATGAGTGCTGGAGCTGAGTCACATCTCAACATTTAATGACTTGCACTCTTATCTATGCACAATGAGTGCTTTCCACTCAGATTCTCATGACTAGTTTACTCGGCTGATAGGATTATTGCTCGGGGCATGCCGAGCACTTATGGCCCTATCCCCGGCCATTTTAAGTATATCTGATCGGTGCTTGACACATATTCCCGAGTTTTTATTGCTTGAGACCAAAGACCTCGGGGTTTCCCGAGAGCATCGGGTTGGCGCTATAGTCATTAATGTTTTGTAATGATGACTGTCAGTGTGGGTTTCGAGGACATTGAGGCTTATTGATAGCCTTGTCAAAGTCACTCAAGTCCTTATTAATGAGCAGTCACGTCCTCTTTAATGCTGGGTTCAATCGGTTATCCTCGGCTCTTCTGGGCTATTACTTCTCGGCGCCTTCTCCCGGTGCCTTTTGAGTTCCATAACGGCTATATCTGTCCACGTGTCGGCTTGGGGCTGCTAGGCCGCCTAAAGTCCCGTCAACTATGCAGTGTGCATACTGATTGTTTGTGAGAATGACTATGTAGTTTGCAAACTGACTGTTTGTGAAAGTTTGTATTTGGGTGATTCAGAAGTCAAATTTTATTACTTTTTACGGGCGATTACTGTTAGATTGGTTGAGTCGACTTGTTCAAATAGCAGTTTGGTCATTGATACTATAATGAGTTGGTGGCTGAAAATTATGTTAAGGACGACCTTAATGGTAATGCTTCCAAAATATCGTAGTGACTGTTTGGCATTCCTGACTGAGAGTATTGTTACTTATAATAGATACAGTGTGTGACTATTTACTGTTAAATTTAGTGGAATGACAGTACCTATTTTTTTTCCATATGGGGGTCAGAGTTTCATTGTCCAAAGTAAAAATGCAGGATAGCCTTTTTTAATATGCTGGTTGGTGATTTAGAAACTTAAATTTATTACTCACGACAAATTGTCATATCAAAGTTGTATAGCAAGATTGAATGACATGAGAATGCATGCTGATTTTTTTTGTGGTTTTTGTGGTTTTTGTTGTTGGGGGGGTTGTTTTGCAGAAGAAGAAACATCATCAACTTAGAACAGTTTTGTGTGGAAGGTGCCACCTATTGTCTCATGGGCACATGATTACAGCTGTTGGCGGAAATGGAGGCTATTCTGGTGGGAAGCAGTTTGTTTCAGCCGAGGAGCTTCGGGAGAAGCTATCTCATTTGTGCCATGAGAAAGCTTTGATTGTTAAATTGGTGAGCCTCACTGTTCGAATTCTAATCTGTCGTGAACTTTATAACTTGCCTTCAGACATATCAATTGCTTTGTCTATGAAAATGATCCACTGAAATCTGTTATTGAGGTTCATGTAATGAAAATGTATATACAGTTCTTTTGTTTGGGCTGGTAATCTAGCTGATGAATACCTCCGTCATTTTTATGAGAAGATTTTAAGTGTTATGGGATTGGAACTTGCAAAACTTGCTTATGTATTATGTTATGTTGACCTCTGTTGCCATTTGTAGTGGTCAAAGTTGTCATAGATCGGCCTAATCTTGGAATTTTTGATATGATTTTTAAAAAGAATCAGACATGGAATAGCCTAGTTGGGACAACAAAATTTGCTTGTCCCAAACCCAATAGCATATGTAATTGAAATTCCATCCCTGACTTGACCTCGGGAAGAAGCATGCCCATTGAGGGAGCAATGGGTGAAATACCTGATTTTTTCTGCTCAGTTTCAATCCATTATAATGGCTCAATTTCTTTTGTCTATTATACATCCATAGTCCAGATCTATAACTGAGTTATTCTTGTTCATTCGTATGTTGCTACCGTTATCTCGGTTTAATTTATGTTGACATATTATGTGCATACGTTTGCAAAAAGGTTTCAAAATATTATGTTGTGCAAACCATTTGATTATACTTGAGTTAATATTAGCTTCTTCTTTTTTTTGAAAGGGAGTTAATATTAGCTTAAACACTTGACTTTTGTACTATTTTTTTTATCAGATGAGCTGTATTATCACCAGTTCAAAAAAAAAAAAAAAGAAGCTGTATCATCAAAAAGAAGCTGTATCATCAAATTTTATAATCTTTAGAGACTTGATTGGGAAGATGTATTTGTTTACAAAATGTTGATGTTAGTAAAGTTGTGCAAAGGTTTAATCCTTTTCGGACAACTTGATTCAGTAAGTTTTGTTTTCTACAACTGTAGGTGCATTGCATGAGATATCATGAAATGCCTTTAGCTTTACACTATATCAGACGTTAGGCCCCAATATCCTTTGCTTTTTCTAGATTGGGTTGCCGTACTTCTTGCTACAAGCGCTAGCTTGATTAACCATATTATTAACCGTATGAGTGAGGCCTTTTGTGACGAAATTGTAGTGCCTAACTTGGAACATTATATTGGGGCAATCTTCCATGTAGTCGACAGGGATTTTTAATGCTTTACCTGAAATATTGAACTGATCATAGTACTCCACTTGCGTGCACTGAGCTTCCCATGTTTGACCTAAAACAACATACAAGTAATAAGCCTCCATTTGACTAGGAATTCAAGGAAAGGAAGGATTTAGCTGTTCAGCACTTTTTTCTCTTCTTTTCCCCTATTTGTAGATAGAGTACAAGTAGTTAAAACCATATCTAAAACACTGAGGTTATCGCCTTTTAATCATTTGTAGGTTGATATAGTAGACTTCAATGGAAGCTTTTTGGCTCGTGTGCGCGATCTTGCTGGTGCAAATCCAATAATATTGGTTGTGACTAAGGTAATGATTCGTATTGAGCTATTCTCTGAGTCTGATAGTTTGTTTGGGTAGTTTTTCTGAACTAGTTACCCATTCCATTTACACTTATTTATCTTCGTCAAGGTTGATCTTCTTCCCAAGGGGACCGATCTCAATTGTGTTGGAGACTGGGTTGTGGAGGCTACCATGAAGAAGAAGCTTAAGTAAGTCACAGACTCTGTGTTTGCGTTTTGTTTTGCTATGTTTTCTTGCAAAACATTCTCTGCAAGGGCGCAGATGTTCTTTATTAGCAAACCTGCAAGCTTGGATATTCATGTCCTACAGTATAGTTACTTTTTGTTGTTGGAGCTTGTTTGTCTGTCTTAAAGTGCATGGCGTGCTGATTTCCATAGCAGTTTTGGTGTAGTATAAAATTAACTTGATCATTTTTGAAACTTGAGTATCAGAAACTTGAAAGTAAGATGAATATTTATTTAGAGTATAAAAAGATGTAGCGAGATTGATGGTGTATGTAAAGCTGGATAAAATTGAGGGAATAAGAGTGAAATTTGAATTGGAAATAATAGTTCTAAGTAGAGGACTTGGCAGCATGTCCGTGATTGAATAATCATCACCACTTATGTAGTCATGTCCCTGTCTTAGGACAACTTGAAGTGTCAACACCCTCCTATCTAAGTTCCAAAGATGTAAAAAAGTAACCACCAAAAGTAGATAATAAAGATGCCTGCTGAAAAACTAAACAATTCCTAATTCAATAAGATGCATCAACATGTTCATTCTTCTTAATCATTTGTGATTCTCTTTGTTTTTTTTTTGAAACAATGATGTTGAAATGTTTGTCATAAATAGTTAATGCATTTAGTTCAAAGACTCTGTGCTTTCTTTGCAGTGTTCTGAGTGTCCACTTAACAAGTTCAAAGTCTTTGGTTGGAATTGTTGGAGTAGTTTCAGAAATTCAGAAAGAGAAAAAGGTTTGTTGCTCCTCTGTTTGTCAATAAATAACTGAAGTTGGTTATCTATGCTAATGCTTCAGATATCAGTTCATGGCTGCACATCAAATTTGGTTAGAAAGGCATGGATAAGTGATTTTTTGCCAACATTATCTGTTATGTAGGTAATTATGATATGTTGTGGGATTTTAGCAAGAAAGATAGGTTATGACATTGACAAGATGATTAACTTACACTAATTTGTTATCAGGAGATTTAAACAATTAAATGCAATGTTTCTAATGCTGATGCCCATCTTTGATGGCAAATGCAGGTCTGTGATTTTCCAGATGACTTTCATATCATGATTGTCCAAGTTGTCTGGGTTGTTGTCTTTAGACTCTGTACAGGAGAGAAGACAGAGCTCATAAGAACAATGGATGCTATCTTATACATATGTATAGTTAGATAGACTAGTAAATGGATGTGGGTAGTAAAAGTTGAGTTAGGAAAAGGAGATTAAACACAAGCCATAGTTAGACTTGGTCAAAATAAGGAAACTTAATCCTATTTGCTGGCTTCATATTACAATTTGGTTCATTGTACATTTCTTTGCTAGTAGTTTGCATAGTAAATTACTGAACCTTACACATAACTGAAAGTGTTTTGCAAATGTGATCAAGTTTTCAAATTCTCTAATAATAGAAAAATTTTCTATAGAAGAGCTGGTGTTACTTTGTTAAAACTGTAACCCCCTTACCCATTCTTATTTGTGGCAGCAAGCACCCGGCCTAGTCTTTTCACGACTTTGGTAGTTACTGGTAGTTTATATTCTGAAATATATGTCTTGTCCTTGTTAAAGACCCGTTTCCTTTCTAAGAACATTATGCCACGAGGGCAGGCTGTCCTGAACTTCACATAAGTGATCATGTGCCTCACCCTTACTCTTGTCTTGCAGGGAAGGGACGTGTACATTCTGGTTAGTAACTTTCTCACTCGGAGACTACGAAAGTAAGAATTTATAAGCATAGCTTGACAGATGATGATTTTTACTGTTCTAATGTTGCATTGGACTTTCGTAGGCCTCAAGGCATTGTTGCCTCTGTGTGTTCACCCGACCATCAAGTGCAAAACTTTTGTGAAAAGGATAGTGATTTTTTAGAATTAGGATGCCTGATTGTTTCAGATTTCTATTTATATTAAATTGAGAATTCTGTATAATGAAGTGCATATATTAGTTCCATAATTAATTTTGTCTTGATTTTAATTCTTTTTTTTTTTTTTCAGAAAATGATTTTCATTCACTTACCCAGAATTTTGAGCTCCAAAGTTTTCTGTGCTTCTTCTTTGAATTTATCAGACTATTTGTGTAAATTGTTGGGATTATAATAACAGTATGGCAAGTATGAATGCTGAACTTTTCATTTTTACAGGGCTCAGCTAATGTTGGAAAATCTGCATTTATCAATGCTTTGTTGAGTAAGTGTGAGATTAACTTGATGTGGTTGCAGTGAAACTGATTGTTTTGATCAAGTGAAGTATTCTTATATGTAATAGACGATATGTTATTGTAGGTCATTATATTTCCTTCCATCAGCTTACAGTATGGTTATAACAATTTAGTACCTGGCAAACATAAAGTCTCTAACAGATCTGAGAGGAGCAAAAACTTAAATGATTTATATATGTGTGTGGACATATTTGAGCTAGAAATACAAGTCATGGAATTTTTCATGCAACAAAAGTAGTTCTAATTCAATCCTGTGAAGCTCTTGTCATTGACCTCTTCTTGTTTGATTTGCTTATCCTCCCTATTGATGCATTTTGATGCTTTAGAACTACAGATGTATTTCCTAGCCTGACTAATTCACAATAGTTTTTGGAAGCTGTGGATTTTTAGGCTTTTAAATTGATTTTTAACGAGATAGAAGCTATGGTATATAGGAACACTGCCTAATTGTGGTATCTTAATGTGTTTCCAAGCATTATTCTCTTGTCCAGATCTTCTGCTTAATTTCTTGTTTTGGAAGGTGGTCTTCTTCTTAATTGTTTATATATTATATACATATTTTTTATCGGAGTTCATTATATGTTTCTGATAACATGTTTGCATTAAGTGTTTCACTTTTGCCCCTTTTCTTCTTGTCTCGATTTCCTTTTTCAGATTTTATAATATTTTTGGTTGTGAAATCAGAGACGATGTCATATAAGGACCCAGTTGCTGCAGCAGCACGAAGGTACAAACCAATTCAATCTGCTGTTCCTGGAACTACCTTGGGTCCAATTCAGATTGATGCTTTCATAGGAGCGGTAGGTGATTTTCATGCTTATATAATTAGGAGCCAACTCTTGTGACTAATGGTTATGCATTCTGTTATCTAAGTTTCCGAGGTAATGGGAGCATATGTTGACCTAGTTGAAGCTCAGGGTTTCAGAATGTTACTTACCAAGGAATCCATTATCCCAAAAGGAGAACAAGTGAAATTCTGAGTTTTCCAAGCAAGGATAGCAATTATCATTTTCCTCTCAGGCGTATTTCCAGGCTCCATTTAACCTAATACTAGCAATAATCTTCATAAAATCATCCTAACTATGTATAGCCTTCAAAGTCTCAGAGCCCTTGAATTGCGAATATAAGAAAGTAAGACCTACACCCTCAAAACCACAAAGTGCAATATGATATAACCAAAAATCTTCAACGCTTTTGTATGAGCTCAAGGTTAGAAACCTCCAACGGTGCTTGGTTATTGTGCTATATTTGTGCATTTCACTGTCCAGGTAGGTGACTGCTCATCAATTAGTTATATTCTCATTTTGTGTTTGCTCAGTTTTACTGATTACTGAATCAGCATTAGCTTTCTTTGCTTTCTGAAGATGAGTGCATGAAAAATTTTCCCCATCCTAAAGAGGTTTTAACATTCTTTTTTTTGCTCTAATTTAGAAATTATATGACACACCTGGAGTTCATCTCCACCATAGACAAGCTGCAGTGGTTCATTCGGAAGATCTACCCGCACTTGCTCCCCAAAGTCGGCTGAGAGGTCAATCTTTTCCAGTATGTTTCTTTCTATATTACCTCTGAGATATCCCTCTTCGCAGATATATACTGAAGATTTTCTTGTATTCTGCTATCTCTTCGGTGGTTGATTCTGCAAAAATAGAATGCTCAGTTGGCCTCAGACAAGTCAGTGGCTAAAAAAATTGGGTCCAGTGGCTTGAATGGCTTTTCTATATTCTGGGGAGGCCTTGTCCGAATTGATGTCATAAAGGTTTAAAATCTCGAAGTTTCAATTTATTTTTTGGTAGGCATCCCAGTTTGGGGTGCAGCAATGTCTTCATACTACTCTTTTTTTTAGGTTCTGCCGGAGACTTGTTTGACATTCTATGGACCCAAGGCTTTGCAGATCCATATGGTACCCACTGATAAAGCAGATGAATTTTACCAGGTAATAGCAAACCCTTCCTACATACATTGTTTATATCTTGTGGCCCTTTGTTGTTTTGCTTGTGTTGGCCCATATAACCCCATTTTTTAGGGGTGAAAAAAGCATGGAAAAGTGAGCTATGTCGACTGTTTATTTTTATGTATTATGAAAATGTGTCAACAACTGGACAAATAGTTGCTCAGTCATTTATTTCTTTATTTTTGTTTATCTGGCCTTGTAGTGAAGGACATTTGCTTTTGTATTTAATCCAAAAGAATCTTTTTCTGTCCTTGTAGAAACCGTTTTAACGAAACATTTACTCGAACAGAGAGAGAGAGGTCTTTTGCTGGCAATATGCTTATACCTTGTTGTTTGGTTTTAAAAGTTTCTTAAACCAAGCGAATTGTGGTTTTACGATGACATAGTGACGACCATGAAATGCAAATTAGAGGTTACTTTAGAAGGCAGGGTTGAAGCTTCAGTTTGAATAACAATGACTGAAAATGGCATCAGTCGAGATTAGAATTCAACTTTTGGCATTGACATGCCTTGCATTGTTCACTGAAAGGAAATGACACGTCTCCATCTCGAGTCCAGAAAAATCTGCTTTTAAATTGCTTGAATAAAACGTGTCAATTTGCCTAGCTCTCAAAAGCTTATGAGTTATTTGTCTAATTTCCTTTTATGTGCGTGTGTGTTTCCCTTTTTGGCATTGTGTTAAACACAAGTTTTGGGTGTGGCAGTCTGCTGGGCTCAGCAAATTTTTAGAATTAATTTTGTGTAACCTATCAGATTGTTAACATATTTTTCAATATTACCATCTCATGTATTCTGTACATATCGGATGGCCTTATGTTTATCTATGACTTGTGGATATGGAAAAGACTTAAGACTCATTCGGTTTCTAATAACATATCTTATTGTGCTTCTATTGTTCTGGATATACTTACCAATATCTAAACACAATGAGTTTCAGCACTTGTTAAGAAATCATTTAAAAAGATTTGTCACTTGTCTATGGATAACTTCCACGTCTATTTTGATCTTCTTGTTACCCTCAGTGTAGTACCACATCGAAGGTTCTCTTTGTGCTCTTTTTTTTTTTGTTTAGGTGCTTCCTTTGGCAGTATGCTAAATAATCCGTAGAAGTATGAATCTGCATTTTCCTGGGAGGACGATTGAGGAATAGTTTATCCCTATAAAATCATGGGATATCTTCTCTTTCTTGCTGGACTGTTCATCACAATACACTCATTTTCTTTATTTGGGATAGTAGCAAATCTGATGTGATTTTGCAGAAAGAAGTAGGAGTTCTATTGACACCTCCAACTGGAAAACAAAGGGCAGGTGACTGGATGGGGCTCAAAACAGAACGCCAGTTGCAAATAAAATATGAAGATGCTGAGAGGTAGTAATCATTTCGCTAATGCCCATGTTAATTCTTTCTTGAATTGTTTTATAGCTGTTAAGGTTGCTATTTTCAGTCGCCATGTTTTCCTTTTTAGAACGTATGGGGTTATTCATTTCAGCTCTTTGCAATATGTTGTCTTCTTGTTTTAGCTTTCGAGCAGTTACTGTCATCAAACCCGGAAGCTTAAGATTTCTTATTATCTTCCCTTGAGCAGGCCTGCCTGTGATGTTGCTATATCAGGTCTTGGATGGATTACTGTTGAACCGGTTAACAAATCACACAGGATTTCTGATTCAACTGTAGAAGAAACTGCCAAAGAGCTACATTTGGCTGTCCATGTTCCAAAGCCGGTTGAGATTTTTGTTCGGCCTCCAATGCCAGTGGGCAAAACAGGAGGAGAGTTGTATCAGTATCGCGAGCTGACAGAGGAGGAAGTGGAAATTAGACCAAAATGGTTTTTTTGACGCACTGCCTGGAAAAGTCATTGTGTACAATCACTTTGCATTGGCCATATAGGAAGTGCAGAGAGGCAGTGTCATTATTCATTAGCACAGAGTAGCAGAAAACGAAAACGAACAAAAAAAAGGCGTCCATTTATCACATTGTCCCAGCCTACCACCTCTGCGAACCTCTACTCCCTCTGTGTGTGTAACCCCCCTTATCTCTTCTTGTTGGAATTCATGAGTATGATGTTGGTGATTGTGCAGGTGGAGGAAGGAGATGGCTCTTTAGTCTTTAAGCCTTTGGTTACGAAGGCTTCCTGGCATTTGGTGGCATTCAAGTGTTGCAATATATGCTCATCCTCATTATAGGGGTGACCTAGATCACATAGAGCTGGAGGGGGGGGCGAGAGCCTCGGTGCAACTGCAATGTTGATACAAGTCTATACGGCTAAGACAATTATGATAATTCAACATAAGATGATTTAAATGGTTGAAATTGATATTTGAATCACATTCTATTTGGCTCATATGTTAATTTTTTTTGTCAAAAATTAATTTATTGACACTAATGAAAAAATTAACGAAAAGTTAATAGAAGGGTCATATTTTGTAACACTTTTAAGACATTGAGGATTTTAAGACAATGAGAATGAAATGTGAAAATTTTAATGTTTGAGTACAAGATAAAAACTTTAAAATCTTTCAGAGTGTAAAGTATAATTCGTCCTTTATTTTATTTTAAAGCATTGTTTCCAAAATATTATTTTTCACCTTCGCTTCCGTGATCAAGTCATTTATGCTCCCAAATCAGAAATCTGTTAATTTCCAATTCTTGTCTAGGGTTTCGATATTTAAAACCCTAAAAGGGCTTGTTTTGATGAATTTTTGGAAAAAGTTTAGATTGATTTTCTCAAACTTATCCAAAATTAAACCCCTCTTTACAAAAATAGGATTCAATATTGAATCCGATCTATACCTATATTTTGTATGTAATATATACACATGTAGAACCTACAAATATATCATAATTATTAACAACTATTTATCATATAAATAACTATTTTATCCTTAATCAATCAAATTCATACTTACGTTAAGAATTACAATTGTCTTTTGTATTCTTAACCCATCTTCTCAAACCCACCCGCGGGGGGAGGTTAACGTTTCTAGTCTTGATCTTAAATACTTAATTTAGGCTTGGTAGGTATTATGTTAACCTAATTGGTCCATAGATCATATACCAGGTTTGTCTTGTGAATCTTTTAGCTCAAATGAAACATTCACTGCCATTTAAACTGACTTGTAATATCTAAGATTGACAAACCCAATTTGCATCCATGCTAAACTCATCCAACTTTCTCATACATTTTTTTGCACTGGTAAAGAGTGTCAAGCATACAAGCATGGTTCGAATGTAAAGGCAACCAATTTTAAGCAAATACTGCCAAATGTTAGGACTATATCTAATCCACCCTTTCAAGCTCCTTTATTTACCCAAGTCCCTGGACAATGAACCCTCTTTTGACCTCAGTCTTTAATGGTACGATAGAAATTTCTCAAACAGTTATCAACTTATTGCATAAATACATTTATATATCGAATTTAGCATAAGGTTTACTATATATAGATGCATGTAAAATGCATATATACCTCAATGTATACAGTACACAGGATAGAAGGTAATTTAAAGTCTTCTACATACCCATAACTTTGAAAGCCAGAAATTCTTGTAATCTACTGTTCATCTGATTGCCCACCAGTTTCTTTGGAACCTATACCTTTTTCAATACACTGGAAAGACAACAAAATTCAAGAAATTTCAGATTAACAGATATATGGCAGTAGAATGCTCTTTTTGGCCATTTCATAATGTTTAGAGAACAAATGGCAGAAGAATTTTTTATACTTCTCTTATATCTGAGCATTTAAGATCTCAGGATTTTACCCACAGATGACAATATAATGAACACAAAAAATGCAGTCATCCAAATTTAAAAAACATTAAAAAATGGAGTTAGACATATATGGCAGCCCGTTATTCCCATTCACAAAGAGAAACTGAATACAGTATCATTAGGGGGAAGTATGATCCAGTTACACCAATAAAATTCAAGAAGGCAAAGCAGCCCGTACAGACATCCCAGTGATCACCGACATTCTTCAGATCCTCTCCAATACATATAGGAGTGAGGGACTCCCTTGTATACAATGGATCCCACTTGAATGTATGGTAGGTGATCCGCGAAAAAAGTAATTGAAGAGAAAATGTATTGGAGAAGATCTCACTCCCTAACCATAGAGGCTTTTAACTTCATTGCTAATGAAGTTTAGGATCAGAAGAGGGGGGGAGGGGGTACATATGTCAATATCTCCTAGGTTAAAGAAGCGAGCATATGGCCTGTTCGATACAGCACGTCAAAAGATCAGAAAACAGATATACCTGAAGAAGATAATTATGCAGCCAATCTAATGTTTGCGGGAATGTTGTTGCTGATATGTTGACAACAGTTGAGCCCTGCTTGCAAGAAGAGGAAGAAAGAAGAAAAGAAGAGAAAGCATTGACATTATATTCATAGTCCTTAATGGAGTCCAACAATCAAAACGCAAGCTACAAGAATCTAGGTTAACAATCTAACGACAAGCTTTTAGAAAATACAGTATGCTGCAGTAGCATTTATGAGGCAAAACCCATGCACGTCATGAAGTGGAAGTGGAGATTCCTTTAAGAGGCAGTTGCAAGAATACTAATGAAATCCAATTACTGCACTTAAAAACTTAAAACTGCACACTGGTGTCAAATTTGAATTGATATATTTCATGTAGTTGCCTTCTGCTTTTTGGTGTTTTTTTTTTTGAGGGAGGAGGGGGGAAGCTGGAGCCCAGATATCCTTTCTTACGATTTTTCTTACCATCATCACACCACTCATTTCAAAATCATCAAAATTGTCCACTTCAGCAGCTCAGATTCTTACAACATTGAATAGAGTCTTGACTCATATGGTTGACAGATGGGGGACTTGAAAGAAACTCAGCCTGCAACATATCAGCAAAGAGAATCACCTTGGAAGAAGCTTACCTGTGAATCGAATGAGCAAAGATAGTCCTGAATGGTCTTCAAGTTGTCCATTAATTTATCTTTGTCCTGAAAAATACTTAAAACAATTCCTGATCAAGTTCATGGATATCATTTAAATTTGCTTACTCTAAAAGCAAAGATGATGATTGAAATAAACAAACGTATATGAAGTTCCAAGTAACAATCAAGATAACAACCAAGAACCAAAAGATAATATGAAAGGAAATAATAAAGTAACCATCACCAAGTCTGAGAAAATATAATTCTGAAACAAGTGTCCTAGGACACGCGAATGACCCACCGCAAGAACCCAGTGTCCCATGTACTAATTGACTGATATGCACCTATAAACAGGGGTGTATAACATTAGGTAGCCACATTGAACAATCCAGGCCACTCTCAACTTGTGGTTGTCCTGTCCAATTCCAAGGTCTTCAAACGGAATCAATGTTGTGTTATTAGATAACATGCTGAGCAAAAAGTAGGTGACCAATCTGGTGATTAACACATTTGGATTTGCTGGGCAAATATCACCATCTTGGGAGAACCAAAACAACTGCCATAGACCCAACAGCAATTAGGACTTCCCAAATGAAAGTGTCGTAGAAGTGACTAGAGACTTGTTTCTGTGTTTTATAGATAGTACCCTGCTAACTTCAGAAAGTTTATAGGGTCAATGGTGTTTTAGTAAATTGCTTGCTGTCCACAAATTTCAGCAAAATCAGAGCTGCACCAATTCTAAACCCCCTTGGCTTCACAAACCTTATGCCAATTCTTCCACCTCACAAAATCCTAGACAAATCTATAATTCAGCCTTTAGCATTGTCGCATATCAACACCATTTTTTTTTTTGCTTTCAATACAGCCAATTCTCAAAAGAGATAAAATTTGCAAATATTTGACGATTGATTGAAAGAGACAATTCAATAAGAATGTGTTGAATTTTGACAAAAAAAAAATTCAAAAGAAAATAGTAGTAGAAAACAGAGCCCTTGACATGGGAACCACAGCAATATGTATACCGACATCCAACATGCACTCATGGCATCAACTTCCATTGCTTTGTACTAACTCAAAAAAGCTTTGTCCTAACTACTTTAAATTTTTCATTATTCTCAATTATCCAAAATACTCCAAAACATTATTCAAGAAAGTACATGTGAAAACTTAAGGGGACTAAATGATGCAGTGTATTCAATCTCGGATGGTATAATCTTAGGCCAAACAAAATTATAGTTCACAATTTTATCAGTCTTCAAAAGCATGGTAGAATAACACAAGTTGTCACCTGGATTGGGTATCTGTCGCGGGAGGTACGAGTAGATATCCACTCCTCTAGTAGAGCCTGCACATGAGCAGAACAGATTTATGAAAGACAGAAAAGCCGAGAAGGAAGAAAAGAGACACCAAATGAGCTACTATCACTTAGTTGAATCAGGTATAGCATAGAACAACAGATGACAATATCAAGGATTGATACAAAAAGAAACCCTATAAAAACTTACCATATTCCACGAGAGCTAGTAGTAGTAAAATAGCAAAGGCAATTAAACTTTTGATCTGATCACAGCAGAAAGAAAAAATAGCAAGAGGAATGAGAATTGTACCACACCTTATGATCAAATTCTGCCATCTTTAGGACTATGGGAATAATAATTGGTTGAGAACCAGACTTTTCTTTTTTAGCGGGGGGTTTTCCACCTACCTCTGGATCTTCAATTGTGTTACCTATGTGGCAAGAAATAACAGTTAGAACATATAATATATGGGCCTAGTTAGAAGAATATAGAGTGAGAGTAAACCTTGTTTCTCAGGAACACTTCCACCTATGTCGATAGATTTCAGACCATCCAAAGCCTTCAACTCATCAGCAGATGTCCCTCCCTCTGTCCTCGCATTCCCAGGGCCGCAGTGTCTATTCTCACCAAGACTACCACCAAAAATGGTAGAATTATTTTCCCTTTGTGTTGCATTTTTATTATCTGCTTTCACAAAATTTGGCTGTTCGGCCTTTGGTGACATGCTAGTTGGTAATTTGTTCTCATCATCCATTAGGTATATACTTGGATCCAAATGTATTCCCTGTCATTATTACAAAAGCCAAACTCGATCAGCCAACTGAAAATTGGAAATCACAGGTGCACAATGATAATATAATTGCTTATCACATTTTCACATAAATTTGGGTGGTATTTGATAAAACTAAATGCTGAATTTTTTAATCTAAAAACTATTTGCCATGCACTGAAATTTAAACACTAAATTGAATCAAACTGTTTGCTGAGTACAAAGAGCTAAATTGAATCAAACTTTTGCCCTTTCCCTCCGCCGCCCTAATACCACTATCCCATTGCCCCTGCGTTACATGTGCCGCCAGTGCCACCACCCCACACACCACTGCCACATAAGGGTGGCATTGAGTTGTGTTGTCTTGTATCGTGGATGAATTCGTATCGAGTATTAATCAACTCTAACTCAATCCATTTGATTAATAATGCCAAATATCTTGACAAAACTGAATTTATTTACTAATAGTGTCGTGTTTAAGTTAACCCATATAATCTATGAACTAAAAATGTAATACTAGACGGTATAACTCAAATAACCCATTAACCAAAAATGGGTTTATGGTGTCAAAATCAGTTATCAGTGTTTACCACTAACTAGACTAAGTTTATCCACTGTATGGGTTTCCACCTCCAAAGATGGCTTACCAGACTTGAGGTTTATATTTACTGCCAGACTAACCATTGTTCTAAAAATTCAGAATTAGTGGGCAAACTGGAAAAGTACTCCTAAGATAAAATCAGAATAATACTTCCCAAAGGAAATAGTGTGGAATTGGTAGGCATGTTGTTCTGCCACTTGCCACAAGGAAAAAATCCGGAAAAAAGCACAAAAAATGTAGCGCAGAAAGAAGCAAGCATAGCACATGCCCCTAAGCCAATAATTCAACATAGGCCAGAGATGGGAAAACAAGTTTCTTAGCCAAAGTGACAGTACCTCAATAATAATTGGCTTCCCATCTTTCATTGCCTTTTTCAAATCACCGGCCAAACCTAGAAGAAAATGCAATTTACCACAGATCAATGCTAAATGTGCTTCCAAACAGTAACAACCTACCTAATTATCTGCTGGTAATTATGTATCACCTTTCCGAACTATTCTGCATTCTCTACAAAACTCAGTAATCAGCTCCTCAGAAGAACTGAAGTCTCGTGCCCATATAGGAGAAGATGTCAGAGGTGCACTGAGTATGAGACAGAACAAGCATTAAGCATTCTGGTATGATGCAACAAAAAGATAAGATACATCCGCAAATATTCATTGAAAATGACAATTGCTTGTGATTTTATAAATAGTACATGTGTAGATATACCTTGAGAATGACACTGGCTAATAACTCTTTTACATTTAATAGAGAAATAGTAATTCATATTACCCAATAGTTTCCGTTGCAACCTATTATTCATAAAGCCACCTTAATACAGAATCAAAAAATCCAAAAGAAAAATGGAAGTCTTACAGAGTTGAAGTTCTTGGATGTGGAATAGTGTTTTACTTGCGTAGCAAATCCACTAAAAAACTAATTCGCAGCGGGGCAGATGGTGGATATATAAAATGGATACCATGCATTTCAGCATGACTAACACTGTTAAACAGCAGATTTTACGAACAGAGCGTGCACCTGCCCACCTTAAATGACTATATAACACAAGTATGCCTTCTTCACAAAAATCTGCCCACGATTTGCAAATCACCGAATATAGATTATTGTATGCACCATTTATCTAAACTAAATACACTCAAAGCAAAATGAGACATGGAAAGCAATTCCACTAAAAACTTCTTCGGTCACAAATTCAAGAATTTTCAGCCAACATCACACCAGTATGGTCAGCAACAAGAATCTGGTGCAACTAAAAGCGTCTTTCTTAGGCAAAGCAAGCTGGGAAAGGGCCAGAAGTGATAAATATTGTTCCAATTGTTGGAAAATGATGTCCCCACAGTTAGCAATTTTCTGCTTTTTAGTATTCACTATTTCACACTCAGTGATTAATTTTATATCGGCTTCAGAATATGGCATTATCAATCAAGAAAACACTCTTGATAAGAAATTCTAGACTCGCAGAACTGCAAAGAGAGAACACACGCTGCTCCACTTCATATTTCGACAATGAAATATTCGTGACAAAATGACAAGTACATCAGATAAGAAGAAGAAAAGACATTAAGTTGGTTACGTACTCTGTTGATGTGCGCAGCAATTCATAAACCATATCTGTCTGCAACATTAAGAAAAAGGTGTGTAAAAGGCATCAGTATAAAACTCAAAACCACAGAATAGAAAGTGCAGATGTGTGTGGCCGAGAGAGATACGAATATATGTAGGACAGGTTCACCTGCAAGACATTGGGCAAGTTTAGCCTTTGTGCAAGTTGGGTGGCAATGGTAGACTTTCCAACACAGGCAGTACCACATACAAGAATAACCAATGGCACCCTCTGATGGTGAAATCTAAAAATAAAGCAAAGAGGCGAAGCAGCTTTAGCAAACAATGCAGCATTTTGCACCCTTTATGCATCCTGTTTTATATTAAGTCAACAAACAAGCCTTTTTTCTAAAACGAACATAGGAATAACGTGGGTTTGACCCTCTTAATAAGCTCAAAATCCATCTAAAGCTCAGCTACACCGGTGTAATCAAAGCTCGAACTAGCTTTTCCCAACCCCAACTCGAATAGCACGGATCGTTTCTCAACCTACATGAAATGTCCAATTTTGAGCAACCAATAAAGGATTTCCATTGCTCAGTTATCAATGGATCATAACATGGATCTTGAACCATAAGAAACTGGCAACAATACTAACCACTCAAGCAAGGATAGCAATTCTCAATTGGGAGAAAATATAGGAAAACAAGTGTGTGAAAAAACATATAGCAGGTCAATCAAAACAACATATACAACCCTTTTCCTTCCCTTCCCCAACCAAAAAAAAAATGTAAGTGTGTACTCATAAACAAGAGGAGCTCAATAGTCTATATATAGATCTATATACGTTTATAATTTAATGGAGCAGTCAATATAGGCAATAGTAATTTCTGTAGCAGGGCAAAGTCACAATTAAATACTCATAAATAGCTACTTGTCTTTTCATGAAACAACATCCAAAGGCAAAGAACCAACTCAAAAGATATAAAAAAACGTGAAAAAGCAGCTATGATAATAATGATGAAAAAGAAGAAATAAAAAGAAAATTCCTGACCTTGTCATCATCTTGTAACGATTTATATACTCTTCCCCATAACCCCGCCGTTCCATAAGCTGTAAATAGAGGAAATAACGAGAGTTCACTTTGATCACAAAGATATCTAGACGTCAAGAGAAACTTTAACAGTAATGGTGGAATTATTCTACAGATGTCATGCAAAAGAACAAAATAAGTATAACTCTATGTAAGATGTAGCAAATCAACTTACTTCCACTTGAAAGACCTCTCCCCTAATTCTATTTGCATCAACCAGTGGAGGTGATTGGTGGAGCAGGTTATGGTTACAAGGGACAGTATAGAGTTGGACGTAATGATGACGATGTTCACAATAATTATTGCGGTAATTACTGGATGATCAGCTGTTCATGATAAGTACAAATAGGAGGTCCTGACAAGTCCAGGGCCTTCTTCTCAACTTAAGGTTGGGACTCGTGGGATTTGCAGAAAAAGAAATTATAACCTGCAGACTTCATCACACCTGATAGGGTGCAAATACCCTGGAATAGAAATTCAAAGTTACCAACTGCCTTGACCTGACTATCCACCATCCATTCAAAATAATGTTGTTGGCCTTACACACCTAGCACCAACTCTAAGATGTGATCAAAACAGAATATGGCTAGTGTCTTGGATTCATGCTTCAGTAATATTTACCGACTATCTACCTTCCGAGAAAAAATATTCACAGACTATCCATCGTAAACAAAGATAAATTTAATGAGTATGGGGCGGTTTGGAAGAGGAGGCAAAGGTTTCATTTATAGCAGTCATAATCATGGTGAGTGTAAATAGGGAGTTTGAGACATAACCCCTTCCCCCCCCCCAAAAAAAAAAAAAAAAAACATAATAATAATCATAGTGAGTTTTCTCATTAACGACAAAATATCAATCACAGCATGTCCACTCTCTTCTTAAGTCATCATCACATACCATCCCTGTATAAACATGTTTGGGGCTAGTGCTTTTGTCCTGTAGTGGAATAAGATACACTATTCATTAAATCCATTGAATACGAAGACTTTTTGGGCTAAAACACGCGTGTGTACAAGTTTAGAAGTTTTCTCACTCCCAAAAGTATTTCACAGTTCAGGTCCAATCCAGGTTTCAGATAATGCTTAGCCCCCAATGTCCCAACTGTACTGCACTAAAAAAGAATTGCCTAACATAGAAATTTGGGACAGCCAAGTTTTTCAATCTGTGGACACTGGATGGTTGGATTTAGTTGTTATATGCGAAATCACAATGTGCAATGTCCTACTATAATTGGCATATTAGCAACACCCGGTATGATACTAAAATTCCCGAGTGGGTGAGACAGAGGCTTCATTTCTGTGTCAAATACAACTTAAAATTTTCACCTTTTGAGTCATGCAAAATTCAAATATTTCCCTGGATGGGGTGCAGGTGGTGATGATCACCCCAGGCAATATGCTAGCACCCTCGGCAGGCACTAGGGAGAAAAAAGCAAGAAGGGAGATAGGAGAAGCCGGAGAATATGGTACCTTAAACAAATTAGCTTCTAAATCAGATTGAGAGCTGCAAAATAGGAAATATATAAATTAATGAAACATCAACAAGCTGATCGGAAAAGGAATTTGAAAGGAAATTTACTCATCAAAAAAATTTAAGGCAAAAGAAAACCATGATATATGATCACTTACACATCCAGAAGGCTATTGTCTATAAGCAGCTTTTTGAGTTCAAGAGCAATTTTAATAGCCACATGTGTAGGAATCTGGAAGCAAATAGCCGCTATGAGTAACTTCAAACTTTCAAAGTGCTTTCAGTTAAATAGCAAAGAAGAATACAAAACATTAAATATTGAAATAAATCTCAATTAACAAAGGAATCAATATAAAGATGTCCAAGACGCCTCTGAACATTTATTTATGTGGTACAACATGATGAGGTGGCTCCGCCAAAATGCATACTTAGGTAAAGAAATGTTACAACCTATTTAATTCACCGCTCACCTTGAACAGTATGTAATATTGATACTTAAATGCTTTACATGCAAATATATAAGAAACCCGCATTGAGATGCTATAATAGACGTTTAAATGATACGTTCTTAATTTCTTAACTGGCAATCCATGTCACCACAGATTTGTTGCGTTTTGAATAATATTGTCTGAAATAGCAAACAATTACAACAGATTGAATGGGAGCCTATCTTCTTTTTCATTGAAATTTCTATGTACATGTAACTCCTTGGTCATGAAGTTTATGTCTAATAGAAAAGGATCCGTTGGTTCTGGTCCCAAAATATTGATTTATCCATCAACCATCCCAATCACTGGGAAATATTATACAGCAAGATCCTCACAAAAAATCACCGTCATGTAAAATGGTTGTGAATGTATCTATATAGGCGTGTATTATATGGAACGAGTATATCTAGCAATGTGCATGATGAATATTTAACTGAAGAGAGACTTCCAAAACCTTACTTTTAAAGGACTGAATATACTCAACCAATTCCCTCAATATCAAACAAATGTCCCTGGCGGACATGAATTTACCTCACTAATTAAAATCAAGACTGCCATTTGTCAAGGAACCATGGTGCAATGCAATGAGAGACACATACTGAAGCTAGCCCCATATGGCATGAAACATGAGTCCAGGGACAAAGCCAAAAACGTGGGGTAGTGGGGGCAAAAATGTTAGCAACAACAATACTATATGTACTAAATTTGAAAAACTAATGCATACTACTATTGAATTAACAAATAAAATGCATTTAATGTTGATACTCTGTGCTAATGATGACAGTACAGTAGATTATCAAATTAGCCTCCCAATTATATGTCAGTAACATTTTTTTTAACAAAAATAAAATTTAAAATTTTGAAGTAATAATAAATTAAGAGAGGTGGCCCAACGTGTGGCTCTGCTCTGGCGTAATATGTACATACTCTTCTTCTGCATGTGAGAGTATTTTTTTGCGACTTGAATCCTTCACATTTAAGTCATAACAGAGCAACCTTACTTTTATCATTTTTATTCACTAATTTTTATATTATAGAAATATTGCATAATAATATTATTATTCGATGTATCAAAATTACTAAATGTGAGAGTAAAGGGCCAAGATATAGGGGAGAGAACGAAAAGCTTAAAAATTCATTGAACACATGTTGAAAGATTCAACTAAATAACCAATGATCAAGTTTACTTAATCGAGTAAAGAAATGTAATCTTAATGTTAGAAATTGTTAAGTAAATTAAAATGTATGATATTTTTTAGTGGGGCAAATTTAAAATATATTAAAATTTATATAAAAAATTGTTTGGAAAAAAAAAATTGAGTAGGGATGTGTAGCTCCGCCCCTGCATGGGTGGGAATGCCTACCTCAAGTTTAATTGCAAAAGCAAATTCAATGGCACAAAACCGATGCATAGTTAGTTACCTCACTGGAAAGTAATTAAACTACACAATCATTTAATTTAAAAACCCTAATGAAGTTCAAAAAGGGCCTCACATTAATCCTATTTTTTATTTTTTTTTGACAGTCCTAAGGTATACACAATTATACAAACGGAATCGGACTGGAACGGAAGGTGTTATAAGTGAACCTTAGTGACAGTTAACATTCGGCTAAGCAAAAATCTGGAGAGAACGTAGTAGTGATCCGCATTATCGCCCAACCATACTTTCACCTGAAACAACACCCACAACACAGATAAAACAACTCCGTTAATGGGGATTCAGTTTAAGTTTGGGATTAGTTTGTTTTGTTTGAGGCGGGATTGATTTGATTAGAGTAGTAGAAGACCTTGACGAAATCGTATTTGGAGGAAGCGTTTCGAGAAGAGAATCTGACAGCTGGTAGAGTAGATTTTGTTTGTTTCTCTTCTTCTTCTTCATCCTCCGTGTTTCTAAATTCTTCGACATCGCTGCTAGGGCTTGCAATTGCCACTCCCTTCTCCTTCTTCATATCTCTATCTATCGTCGCCCTCTATCTATTTGCCGTTTTGCCTCGCAGAACAGTAGTGATCAGTGAAACGGAGAGAGAACGACGGGTGAGAATTGGGCAAACGGAGTTTGAGTAATAACTAATTTCCTAATCTAAAAAGCAATGGGTCGGAGTGGGGGGTGGGAGAGATACTTTGCACCGAATTTCTGCCCCTTTTGCTGCCGTGCGGGTTTCTATTTAGGAAATAAAATTCCATCGCTTTACTTTCTCTTTAATGAATTACCTCCTTCGTCCATTGCCACCCAACTTGCATCTAACTATTTAAGTGTTTTGCTAGATCCGATCTAAGTAGAAATTGAACAAAATGCTAGTGAAAAGGTCTGTCTTAGGTAAATCTTCCTCTGTTGACCAATCTAGGCCCATATTACAAGTCACCATACCTTTGGAGGTTTTGTTTTGCTGTAAATTCACTCTGGTCTCATTTTGATGCAGAACTTTTAAGTGTAATTTTGATAAAAAATGGGCAATGAGGCAGTGATGAAGTTCTAGTTAACGATTCCAATTAAACGAATTATAGGTGGTATAAGCTGTAAATTAGATAAAAAAAAAAAAAGGTTAGACTTCATGTATTTGATCTCAGTCTATAAGACAAAGATTGACAGTGTGACGGCACTTGATAAAAATCTCCTCAAGTCAACTTCTATTGTTATTAGAGGTTTATCGACAAACCTTTTGCGAAAATCAAGGAAACCTCAGTGAACACCCTAGTGATGAGTCAAACTCAACATGTGATAAATTTTTCACGTTTCTCATTTGAGCTTTCTGATTGCCATCCAAGGATTGGACGGGGTGAGGGGGAGCTTACTTATAGAAAGAAAATAAGGCGATCAAACAAAAATTGGTCTTTTGCTGGTAAAAAAATCGAGTTGTTCACCTATTATAGCACTTCGGCCTGAGCGTAGAGGTAGACATCACCTCCAAAGACGAGTCATATTCAAGCCAAAATCTCTTTTTTTTTTTAAATTCAATTTTAAAGTTAGGTTAATAAACGAGTTGAGTCCAAATAATAATTTGTTCGACTGATTTCTTATTGTATACTTGTACATATATTTAACATGTTATATATATTATAATATGTATATACCGTTTATGGATCTAGATCGCATGCTTGACGGTTTATCTACTATTATTGCTTAATGGACCTATTTATATATAATGAGTTATACTTGAATAAACAATAAATGACCCGTCAAAAACTAGAGATTGAAAAAAAATGTATTGCAGAGAATTTCACCATACATTTGTGAAGCATCTACCTAAAAAAGACTAAACTTGATCTTGAACACGGTCGTATTGAATCTTGAACATAGAGTTTATATCACTTTGTTTAGTCAAGTGAGACGGGTCTTATCGAGCTCAACCCAAGTTTGATAAGAAAAAAAAGAGTTAATACTTAATTGCACTGAAGGTCTCTAAGGTATGAAATTTGTTTCATTTTGATTATCAATATTTTAATTGCATCATTTTAGTTATTGAAGTATTGAATATTTTTTTATGTGATCCCTCAAGCAGACAACATCTAAATTGTTAACGGTTTTTTTATCATAAACTTGTCACGTAATACGTAAATATGAATAAAAAATAATTTGGATAGCACTTGACCAAGATTTGGGTAGCTCTTAACAAAAAATATGTAATATGGGTAGTTCTTGACTAAAATTTGAATAACTCATGATCAAAACTGTGTAATTTGAGTAGAACTCTTTTACCAAAATTTGAGTAAAAATTTGATCAAGAGTTATCCAAATTATTTTTTTGCCCATATTTAAGTATCACACGATAAATTTGTGATCAAATTTCATTCGCAATCTGGATATTAGGGACCACAGAGAAAAAAAATTAATACTTTAAGGATTAAAATAATACAATTAAAATATTGAAAACCAAAATAAAACAAACTATATACTTTGAGGACCTCTAATATAATTAACCCAAAAATATATAACGAACTATGTTTAAACAAAATATTTGAAGACCGTCACGAACCCCCCCCTAACTAATGTCTCACACTCTTTACGAACTGAAGAAGTGGGGTCGAATAATTTTGTGCTCAACTCGATTTGATTCATTTTCATTCATAGTTGAAAATGTATGGGCTTCAAAGCTTCTTATACTGGTAAATGAGACCTTGCTACGAGTTTGGATGATAGACATCTTCTCATTGACTCTCTGAAATACCTTCGTCAACCTGTGAAGCTCTCCCTCAACATAATGAAGTTTTTTTTTTATGCAGGTGAAAGTAGAGAATCCATTGCTGCTCCCGTCTTTTCCGGCAAATGTGTTCAAATAAAGAACTAACTATATACTGGAATTGAGTGATGGTTGGCTACAAAGTTGGATAGGAAGTTCAACTAATCTCAAAATACTGGTTTAGTTATGTTTTTTTTTTGGTGTTAAATTGCCACCCGTAGTTGGGAGAGGTCCTGGGCAGGCCGGGCTAACATGTTTACAAAAGTGAAACCCTACCCTTGTACCAGAATGTATGAAAAATTCAGTCTCCTTCTATCAACATACTAGTTAAATACTTAAAACAGGCAAGAGAATGATTTACATAGTAATGTTACAGTACAATACCGGCGAGACCTTTAGCAGTTGCCGAGTATATCATCCAAGTGTACAACATAGAAACCCAGATCCTAAGCATCAAGCAGTGACTTCCAATCTTGCGGCTTCTTGAAAAATCGTCCTCCTCTTTTTCCCATGCCAGTCCCTGGGAGACTTGCTGAAAGAAGTGATTTGGTATCTGGCCTCCATTTCAGATCTTTCAGAGCAGAAAACAGGGTTGATAGCGTGGGAGTTACTTCCATGTCCTTTATATGCTTACATGATATCACTTTCAGGCTATCAAGCTCCTTCCAGGACAGAATGACAGACTCCAGACCACCTGTTGTTATCAATGAGCAGCCTTCTAGAGAGAACAATTTTACCCTCCTGTGAGAAAAGTCGCACGAATTAAACTTCCAATCCGAGAACTTTTAAATGTTGATGAACACTAGATGTATACCACCAGTTCCAAGTCATTGAAAGAAATTGATGCATGTTAACTTTGCTTCCTTGTCATAGTTAACGAAACTCTAGCTTGTTGAATAACTAGCAACAGCTATGCTGAGAGCCAGGTGACCTCCAATTACTATGTGAATCCAACTTTTCACTTAGCTTATTGTGTTATCATGGGCACACAGCTTTTCATCAAACCTAACCTTGAAACATACTTACTGCTTTGTTATAGTCTGCGGTCAACAAGCCTTGCTACAGGGGTATGTTTCCATCGAAAGTATAGTACTTTATTTGTTATGAATTTCAGTCATTGGGTTATTAATAAGGTTTCAAAATAATCACTAACATTTGTTCATGCTGAAGGTTGATAAAATTTTTTTTTTTTGGGGGGGGAGTAAATCCTTGATGGAATGCTTATAGGAAAGAAGAAGGTTAAATTGACAGATTCGTCCCTCATCTAAGCATGTGAAAACTGAATCTGATGGCCCTCTTGGGCTAGAAAGTGATCAACAACCTAGTTGATTGCATAAATTAGGAAGAAGGTCAACTATTTTGCCTAATATAGGATGGTGTTAAGCTGGCAATTTGCAGAGGAGCTTCTCCAAAATTTTATAGCAATGTAGAGCACATACAATAGCTTTCCCAATAGATTTTACATGTAGAGTAATGCTGAAACCGATTAAAAGTGCTAAACTTTTTCATTTACTATTAAAAAGTATTGTCTTACGCAAATGTTTGCTGAAAGTCTGCCAAAAATGTAATCTCATCAAGAAATTTAGAACATACAAATAAGAGAGGGCAATGCAAGAATATAAACACAGTAAGAGAATCCAATAACTCAAGTAGAATGGGAGAACCCTGCAAAAGTTTGGCACAATAAAAAGAAACGAAAAGAGAAGAGAATCCAATACCTGCAAATACTTGCACTGTTGAACATATCATCATCTAATCCCCAACAGTTCTGGTATACAATCTCCCTTACAGCTTGACATACAAAAAACAATGCTCTCACACTCTGCTTATCCCTTAATTGGCACCTTTCTAAATGTAAACGTTGGAGTGTTGGACAAAAACCCAAATGCTCATCAGGTCCTGGATAACGATCAATACTCTTACACGATAAAAATCTCAAAGTCTTCAAATTTTCATTGTACGAAAGAGCCGACAGCCACCCATCCTCCATCCTATGATCATAAAGAGTCAACTCTTCAAGCATTTGACAACACTGCCCAATTGCCTTGATCCCATCATAGCTCCCCTCGCATCCACTCAGCTCAAGCCTCACCAGCCTCTTACACCCTTGTGCCAATATAGTCAATCCAATATCTGACACCAAAGAACTATAAAACCCATCAACATTTCCAATCAGTTTCAATATCTGTAAATTTTGAAACGCTGCAATACCGCGCAGAACTAGATCAGTGCATCTATGCAATTCCAATTCTTGTAATGTGGGAGATTCCTCAGCCACACTCAACAACCCCATTTCACTGGCATTAAAAACTACAAGTTTTCGCAGATTGGGACACCCACTAGCTAATACTTTCAAACCCAAATCAATTTCATCAACTGGTGTAATAAGTTTATCAGAAACAAAACCTTTAGGTTCAAAATTGGAATCAATGTGTAAAGACAATAGCTTATTAGTTAACAAAATACCAGAATTTCGTGGCGAAATCACACAACCATTAACAAGGTCAACATGGATGAGATTTGGGAATCGAACAAATAAACGACCCGAAATGAGAAAATTCCAATCAAGAAGCTTTAAAGATCTTACAAGTCGGCCTTGAATATTTAACCACCGTTTGGACACGAGGGAGTTTGAGTTCCTCTGAGACTTTGGGATTTTTGAGAGGATTTGAAGAAGAATTTCGTCGGAGAGGAGAGAAGTTCGATCGGAGACGAGTGTTGGGTGATTGAAATCTAGGGTTTTGTTGGGTTGAGGAGTAAGAGGGGATTGGTTGTGTTGTTTAGTGAGAGATTGGAGGTGCATAGTGAAGAGCACATGGTTGAAAGCTTTCTTGTTCTTGACCCAGAGGTTTGACCAGCTTGGAGGTCTCTTCAATGGAGAATCAAGGTTTGGTTTTTCTGGTGAAGAAGACATCGCTTTAATCGGACTTGTCTTCTTCTTAGAGAGACCTCTGTTTTTTCTCTGGTTCTTCTACTCTGCATCACCTCATTCTCTCTCTAAACTCTCTCTCCCACCCTCTGTAATTCGTCTTCTCTCTGAAACTTCTATCTCCTCCTATCTAACTCCTACCAAGTTGTCTCTCTGTTCAAATTTTCCCTCTACTCTGAATTTTCTTCTCCCTCTCTGGACTACAAGTTGTTTCTCTCTCTAGATTCTCACACCAGCTCTTGTCTTTGTTCTTTGGGCTAACGGACTTCTGTGGGGTGGGGGCCACGCACAGGACTAAATTAGAATTTGAATTGGTTTTTGTGTTACACTATTTCCAAACTTTTCCATATGATAATAAAAAATTATTTATGGATCATGAATTTTTGTTTAAACTATTTATAGTTATTAAATCACTAAAACATTGAAACAAATGAATTAATAAAATTAAGAAATATATACACATATTGAGTTCAATATATATATATAAATATATACATACATACACATATTATACCACAAAAAAAAAACTAGCAATACGGTAAAGTTGAGGCAAAAAAGCTCCAAAAAAAAAAAAAATACTTTATGAATAGGACTAACTAAATTTTGGGGATTGATTCTTAGCTTCGATTACTTCTTGTTTCCAACAATCCTAGATAAGAAAAATAAGGAAATTAAAAAATACCTGAACTTTTAGTTACAGATATGAACTTTTTACTTAATTAATTACAAAATAGACTTGATAATCACAATTATTGAATAGGTAGTGAATTTTCAATACATGCTGAGACCCACAGCGAAATCAATGTAGTATTGCTCTTCATAAAATCATGATGCCAAGACTTACGAAAGAAAATTTCCTCTCTTATGGGAATTAGTCTTTACCAAAATAAAACTCCATTAATTTTGCAAGACTTAATGTATGAATGCACAAATTTTACACTAGTGTGATAATAGGGTGATACTTGTAATCTCATCCTTCACGAGTCTTAGTTCATAAAACAATAAAAAAAATGTTTTTCTTTTTAGGAAAAAACTACTATTTTGAGAGGTGGTATGTGAACATGGCACAAAAGCAATATGATATATTTGGGTATCTCTTAATTTATTCATTTGACCATCCATTTTAAAATGTCACACCAATAAAAAAAAGTAAAATTTGTTTCTCATGTCACTTAGTTAAAAAAAACATCAAGATTAGTTCACACATCTTCTAATTGAGAGATTTGTACTTTAAATTTTGCAAGATTTAATGCTTACACCGATTATGTTATAACATTCATCTTCTAAATTCAATTTGAAATGATGTCATAAATTCCACATAACAACGTTATTAAGTCAAATAAACATTGAAATTTAATATTAATCAAATGATTCCAATGAAATCACATCATTAAATCAACAAATTATGTCAAATTTTTAAATTTAAATAGTATTACTCATGAAAATTTGTTCAAAATATATTATCTCCAAATAGCTTCACAAGTTGGTTTGACTTTGGACTCGCAAAAGATGACCCCGTGTAAATAAATGGGAGTAGAGGCTTATTTCAATTTTTTGGCAACAATAACCGAAATAAAAAAAGTATAATCTCACCTTATATCTTGAAAAATGTTCTAATTCTCAATTTATACCGTTACAGAATTAAAATTTTAAATTATACCCTCAATGTTATAAAACAGATGCAATATAACCCCATTTCAAACTCAAATTGCACCGTCAATCTTAAATTTCACCCTCCAATTAGCCTACATTGCATTTATTTTATAACATTAAAGGTATAATTTGATAATTCAATTCTTTAAATGTGTAAATTAAGGATTAGAGTAAGAATTTGAGTAACTTTCAGAGTCCGAAGTAAGATTAACCCTAAAAACAAGAGGTCTGTAACTGTAATGCCGATTCATATAGCCGTTACATAGCCGTTTCACAATTCAAAAGTTGCTTTTAAAGTGGGGACAAGACCCTTGAAACACAGCTTTTGGCAAAAAATTTCCCCCCACTTTGGGACCCAAATCATCTGGAATCTCAATAAATAAAACAATAATAAATTAACAATATAGATCAATTTGGGACTTATAAATCTGCTATCTATCTGGAGTGTTGGGATTTTCAAAAAGTTAAATTTTGGAACTTGTTATGTGAGACAAGTCTCCAGTACACTAAATCGTGTGCCACACACAATGTTTCATCTCTCTCTCTCTCTCTCACACACACATTCACTGTAATGAGATTAGAAATTATTACCCATGGGGACTAACCCAAATAACCTCCACGGTCCCCATACCTTACTCATTAGTGCTTCGGTTGTGGTGTGGTGACAGGCTACTCCAAAGGGGTCTGTAACTATAACTAACCGAACATTTCACATCAGGAAAGACCCTCTTGGTCACACCCAAAAGAGGTCACTACCTGCTGGTCACCCCTCTCCCCCATACACCAGCAAAAAAAATAAAAAAAATAACCTCCCAATGGAGGCATGTCTTGTGGTGTTCTCACCTTTAACTCCCCAGTTACTACTAATGAAACTTTTCCTCTGGAATTTAAGCTTAAGGAAGAATGTTAAGGAATATTTTAATGGATGATTCAGTCAAATTTGGATATAGTCTAGTACATTATCTTCTAATTTTTCTTGATAATAAATGACCTCTATGAATCCAAGACTTACCTCTATGTAAGTAAATCTCCAATCAATAAATAGGATGTGATTTAAATTATAGGCACTATGATAGTTAAAGGTTATGATATTGTATTCTTGATAACAGTGAGGATGATAGCCTCTCTCACACACATTCTTATAAGATAGAACAAATACCAATGTGAGTCCATAAACCCACAACAAATGGAAGAGAGCTAGGAGAGTAAGCCCTTCCCACGTGTCATCAAGTTGAATAAATGAATGCAACCTCAACCAGAGAGATCAACTTGCGCCTTTGATTTTAGACAGTTGGCGGAGCAGAACAAACTAATCTGTGATCAACAAGTTTTCCAAAACCGAACTGAATGAAATTGTTACTTTCCAAAAATCTTACTAAAAATCAAAGAAAAAACAGTCCATTTTCCCACATAGTTTGTTGGCCAAACCAACGATTCTCTTCATTGCCACAAGAAATAAATACCCTATAGAATTTTATACACAGGACCCGAGTAAAATTATGCCAGTGCCCACCACATATAAAGGAAATACAAAGTAGAAGCACATTGTAACCCGGCCACAAATGCTTTCGAATGACAAGATAGATAATAAAGTAAATGTAACATAACAGGTAAATATTTGATAGCAGTCATATGATACAAAGACAAACTAAACATAGGAGGATACACTTCTGATGAGAAAAAGACCCAACTCTTGGTAACAAGGTTCACAATCATGAACGAGGCGCAGCCATCTGCTGCTTCTTTATCCTCTCATCCTGTTTTACCATGCTGAATCGAAAGCATTGGAAGTCAGATTTATCATTCGTCAGTTGCAAACATTTTTATCATGACTGCTATCAAATAGTTAGCAAGAGAAACTCATTACCAATACCTACAGCCAAAATGACAACAAACATTTCCATTTTGTAAAGGGCGTACGGGAAAAGTTAATTCTTGCAAAAGGTTACCTGATATCATGAGGGGTGATAAAAATCCATTGGGATCCTTGTGCCAGTGCAAAATCCACAATAGTGTCGAGGCTGATTTTTCTGCTGACAGCATCCTGCAAGATCAAAGAGAAAGCAAAGAGTGGTTGGAGGCATCCATTTGTTTACCATTTTGCAAAAGATAATCAACATCCTGCAAAGAACTTACCATAAATACATCAAACTCGTCCATTGCACGAAATGGAGCCTCTGTCATCTCATGAAGAGCTAGTGCAAAGCATAATGTTGAAAAAGAACGTTCTCCACCTGATTAAACATCAATGACAAGTACAGATGCTGTGTATAAGTCACCAAAATAATTATTTAAGTTGATTTTAGCAGGTCCTTTGAAGTGTATACAACTCCATTACATCTAGCTCAGGCTCACTAGCCTAGCGAGTTAATTGCAGAGCTGGCCTGAACAGAGTTCATATGGCCAAAAACATGACCTCAAGCTCAGCTTGAGCACCTTCAAAACTGCCAAATGAGCTTGAACAGGTATACTCAACTCGACTCCATTTTCAGCCCTAATAATTTTCATTTTTTCTTCGGTTTTTCCCATTGAGAACAACACTCCAATTGCCCCCTCCTTTTCTCCTTAGCTTGGTCTTTGAAATTCCCTTAAATTAATAGTTGACCATTCTATATCTTCCATGCTGGCCAAACCATCAATAATCAATCTATATTAAGCCTGGAAAGTTTGCAAAAGCATATGCAGGTTGCATAGTCCTAGTTTAAAAGCTTAATGAGTCCAGAAAAGGGAACCTGAAAGCCCCCTGGTGTCCCGAACAGTGCTGCTCGATGAATCTTGAGGCATCTTTACCTGAAAAATGGAAAAAAATTCACAACTGAGTTATCCATGTGACTTGGGGCAAGATACATGTAGCAAATTATTCTCATTGTACTCAGAAGACAAACAACTAAATCCACAGGAGCATCCTATATTGATGCAAGTTCATTTACCTCTACTGAGAGGGTTTCGGCTTCGTAACAAACTTTAATGTGCCCACTGATCCCTTTCTTTCTCAAATGGCCATTAAATCTAATACACACATTTGTTAATAAGAAATTTGTATATCTGAGAAAATAGGAATACTTCCTTTTCAATAGAAAAAAGAAGGGCAGAATCTGAATGATATGGTAAAGTGAACTGCGAAGAGAACAGATCATACTGCCAAGTTAACTGGCGCTTTAAAAGAGTTGCATTCCTTTGAAACTTGCTCCGGCGCAATTCTAGGGCTTTTTGGCATGCCTGAAACCACATTGAAAGAGAAATGAAAGAAAATCCTCCATAAGAAGAACCAAACAAGAAAAATGCCAATTCGGGGAAGGACCTCCATACAACATATCTAAAACAAGGATGAGGAGCAAATTATGGCCAGAAACATATGGAGCAATTTAACTTACAGAAGAAAAAAAAGCGAAGCATGATGTCCAATAATTAACTAAAAAATTTGGAAAAGGATTCAGAATCCTGACCCAAAATAAGAGAACTAGATTTAAAATCAGATATTCAGATATCAATAGGTAAGTGATACTTGTCATATTGCACTTGGTCCCCTATATACAGGTAACAATATAAACTGAATTTGCTCATATAAAGTGACCTGGATTGCCAAAAAAAAGGGTGAAGAAAGTTATTGCACATTATTGTTGTTTAAATGTAGTGTTTGTTACTACCTAAATTTTGACTTGACTAACATTCCAAAGTTGCCATTCATGCTTACTTATGAGCAAAATTGGTTACAAATAATCAGCCTTATACCGTTGCAGATATTGAAATATGACCATTTATTACATTCACGTGCAACCAATAAATTCAGAACAGAACCAAAAAAAAAAATATTAAGACAGCTTCTTGCCGAATTCAGCCAACCCCACAAGTTATCTGAGGATTCCAGATTGGGCATTAGCAAGATATATCCACAGAGGGATCAGGATTATTCTATTCAGTAATTGTAAACACAAGGCTTGACCAAGGACTAACCAAATAAGACTGGATATTTTGTCCTTACAAACTTTGAAGCAAAAAGCAAGAAGGGATGGTTAACTTACACTCAATTTCTCTCTAAATGCTTTGTAAGTTTGCTGTTTTCTTAAAATTTTACGCTCTTTCTTCTCGTACAACATTCTGAGATCATCAATAGGTTCTGGATATCTGCAAAGGAGCTTTTCACATAAAACTGACATACGCATGTTGTCCAAATAAGATAAGTGGAAAACACATAACATCCATACCTCTGGCTCTCATGCTGAAGTCTTTGATTTAGCCTACTTAATTGGGCACTGAGTTGTTCTGGGGTGCTCCCAGCACAGCCGCCCAAAGCTTCAATCTCACTCTCAGGACATATAATAGAAGCCTTCTTGTAACTCTCCTGCAATACCATCATCGAGTCAACATCAAGTAGTTTTAGATGCCAACTCATAATACATTGGGTTTTATTTTTTAGCAGAAAAAACTACTATTCATGAGAGGGACGTAAAGATGAAGATAGCTACAGCTAATGATATTATGGTCAAAATGAAAGGAAACCATGAATTTTGAAGGAAGCAACACAAGCATGCAGCACAAGTATATATCTGAATCTACAGCATGGCAACAATAAGGCCTGTTAAAAATTTCACAGAAGGTTCACGAGCGTCTGGTAGAAATCAGTTGAACCTAGAAGTGGTAGAATTGATTTCTTGAAAATACTTGTTCTGATAGAATTTCAGGTCAACAAATTTACCAAATTGTGGATCACTAATATGACTATAATCATGCACACAAATACAGAGAGAGAAGGGGCTGATCACTAATATGACTATAACCACGCACACAAACACAGAGAGAAGGGATTTTCCTTCTTTTTCCTTTTCTTCTTCTCCTCTGTGTGTGTGTTTTGTTTTAGTTTTTTTTTTTTTTTTTTTGGGGGGGGGGGGGGGGGTTATGGGGGGCGTGCAAGTGAGGATGAGGGTAGGGGCTAATCCAGTCATTATAACACAATACATCAAACAGGAGCGTATTATTCAAAGCAATTACATGTAAATGTATATGTAAATGATGATCTCAAATGAACCTTACGACTGTGTTCAAGCTCCTGATATTGTGACTCAGCACCTTTGATATCAGCAATGACTTTTGTATTCATAACACCCTCATAATGATTCTTCTCCTGTAAAAGAGTTTGTTTTGATACTTAAACAAAGCTGCAGAAGCAAAAAATAATAGCAATAGAACGGAGATTGAACTTCACACAAAAATTAAAAATAAAATAAAACTTGAAAAGTAAGCAGAGCGAAAGAGGGGGAACCGCTTCTGCAGAATGTAGATCTTCTTCTATCAGCATCAGCTCACGCTCTGCTTTTTCGAAGGCATCAATCTCTGCTTTCGCTGACTCTATACTTTGAGCATGGAAACACATAACAATGTAGAGTAAGAGACATGCACAAGTCATGTTTAATTTCAGAAACAAGATTAACATACCACATAGATTTTCGAACGAAAGTTTAAGATCATTGGCCTTGGTTTCTGCTTCATTTAATCTGACTCGGAACTTTTCTAACAAAATATCCTTTTCCTTAATCTCATCTTGAGCTTTCTGGATATCATTTGCAAGATATAAGTAAACTTAAAAGAGAATGCACTTCATATAGCCAAGAACAAACCAAAACTACGTGCAGCTTAACCAAAAAGCAAAGAGATAAAAATAAAAATTATTAAGAGAAAGAAAAAGGAAAGTCTGAGGAGACATGGGGATGAGGAACAGACAGAAATTTCTTGTTGAAGTTCGTCCACCGTAGATGCAGGTGCAGGACTAGCTTCTGCGACATACGACTTCTTCACATCTTGCAGTGCGAATTCCCTAGACCTCAAATTCCGCTCTACCTGGAAACGCCTTCTCTATACAAAGTAAAGCAATAGATAAGAACAGCAGTATCATACTTGCAAATAGGTACCCCAATTTCCAAAGAGTAGTGTAAAACAATCTCTATTTTGTGCGTATCAATATAGTACAGTAGCACATAAAAATTCCAGTAAATTTTAAAACATTGGCAAAACCATGTTAACTTTCAATGAAACAACAGGCAAACATAGACAATACTAAACAACCAAAATTCCCTCACCACTTTTGAACACCACTTTCACACCTTACACCTATATTTACATGACACTGCCTTTCATCACAAGCTCTTTTCCTACAGCAAATCTCCCAAACCAATCGCCTAGGAAAGCTTAGTTATTGATGGTAATCGAACTCTGTAGCAAACCAGGCTCAAACAAGACTTTGAAGTTGTTCCAACTTCCAGGCTATAATCAACCAATAGAAAAGAATACATGAAAAGGCATGCACAAATTCGGGAGACATTGATACTTTTCTTGACAATGCCAAAGTCTGAATACAACAAAATTGAGCATCCAGAGTCATCCACAAAGATTTCCCGGTATTTTTGGAGTTATGATGTTAGATATTTTGAATTGCATGTATCCTACTGCCTGTCTGGAAGTTATTGTCACCAACCAACCCAAGGGATAAAATCTTAAAAATCCCTACTCAAGAACTTTAGCCAACCAGAGCATTGTTGAATCTTATGTCAATCTTTAAGCATTTCCCTTTATCATTATAGTGCCTTAAACTTGATGCATTTAGAAGTCTATTGTAATTTATGGTCCAAATCCTTGGAATCAAAGATAACTAAATGACCAATCATTAGCAAGTCTCAAGCTTCTCATCTAGATCTCACATCATCTTATAGCTCATGCTAGTTACTGTATAGCAAGTCTAAGAGAGTAAGATTGGTTAGACACTATTACAGTCTAAGAAGCACAGACACGAGACACATATACGACACGAGACGGACATGCAAACCCAACATTTCTAAAAAAAATAGGATACGGACACGTAGGGCATACGTTACAAAAAATTATATTTTATATATAACATTATATAATTTATCGCAAATATAGTGATAATGATATGTAATTCATAAAAGATTCAACATTTTATGATAAATAAATCTTATGTGTAGTCATCTATGTGAATTTTTAGACTAAAACATCGTCATAATAGTCAATAATCATCAAATTTTTTTGTAGACAATGTGTACCTAATGTATTATTTAAATAATTGCTCTCATTTTCTCAATTCCTTTTTCTTTTAAACTTTTATATATATTTTGTTTTTACTATTATATTTGAAATATAACTTTAACAAGTCTAGTATTAGTAATTATATGTTTTCAAAATTTTAAACTTTGTTAATCCCATTTTAACACATTTTTATTGTTTAGTAGTAGACATATTCTAAAGAAATGTCGGACACGTCATCAAAGAAGTGTTGAACAAGTGCCTGAAATTAAAAAAATTTCAGTTAATTATGGACATGAATAAAAGAATATCGGACATATGTCCGAGAGTGTCGATATCTAACACATGTATGACACAAATACGTCACCTTCTCGAGATTGTCCGTACTTCATAGGTTACAGCTTCACCAAGCTCGAGGAAACTATATAATGTCCTTAAAGCCTATAGCCATTATATATACATGGGGGAATGCTAATACCCCTACTAGAATGTGACATTGGCTCTCTCTTTTTTAAAAAAATAATAAAAAATATATATATAATTTTTTTTTTGAAACCTAGGTCTCCTAGACCTTGAACATTGGCCCTATTACCAAATTTTCAGCCATAAATGTCTATATGGGAGAACAACATTTTTATGGTTATGGCAAGTTTTTCTTTTCGGTCTTTTCCTTCTTTGGATTTTTCAATTACTATTCATATTCTTCTCCATCGATCAACAGAGTAAATATTCAAAACTTCTCTAAAAAGTTGAAAATACCCAAGGCATCCAAGGTTTCGAACCACGATGATAATTGGAATTGCAGGCAATAGCAGCCAGTAATATGGTGTTTGGGTCTACAACAATATTTCTTGTATTGTGGGTTGGTAAGTGGTACAGTATTTCCTCCAACACCCAGAGCAATGGGGTAGACATGGACATTGTTTTGCGTCTCAGTCCGCTTTGTATCTTTTATCTGAATCGCTTTCACTAATATAGAAAATCAAGTGTTTAGATGTCCATTCATACAAAATCAACTAAAATTTTGAATATTTGTGATTGAGTGCCAAAGCAAATGTTCATTCAGAACAACACACTGCCTAACAGATTTAAAAAATTTAAAATAAAGGTTACATATTTGCACTCAACTCAGCTCATCAAAGCCATAATCCCAACTATTTGGGGGTCTGTTACATATTTGTATTCTGAAAAAAAAAAAAAAACAACTCACGACACATCAAAATATAAGTTTGAATATCACCTACATAAAGAATAAAGTACCAAGAGGGGATTATGTAAAAGTTTGGGGTTAATTGGATCGTGGGCCGATTAGGGATTAGGGTTATAATTTCAGGTTAGGAAATTGAAGATCTCGGTCACAAACCCACCTCGTTTGGGATGGCGCAATCCAAGATCATGGGATATCTAATATCCCTGCGATCATGATATCCATGGTTTACAATTAATTTGGAGGTGGCGGTCCGGGTTAAGCTTATGAACCTCACGGTGGTCATAGATAGTAATCATTGGCCTAACAGATGAAATCTTAATAGACCAATGTGGTGCCAGCTACGGTCAACTGTGATGGTTGCTAGGGGTGTGGGTGAAGTGTGATTGTGGGAAGGATGTTTAAGCAAAGTGTTTGGGAAGATTGCTGATTTTGGAGAGGACATGAGAGCGTATGAAGATAACCTCTTGGCAACTGATTAGTAACGGGTGGAGGAGAGATGATGAAGTAACTTTAAATGACCTAAATACCTCTTAAAATATGCCAAGGCAAGAAAATTGATTGGGAAAATTTAGTCCATAGAACTTGATTACGTTGCTAGTATTACTCACTAACAAGAGACATTAGCAAGCCCCATATTATACATGGAAGTCTGTGAATAAGCTTAGCTTTACCTAAAATAAGCACTGCATGAAAAGTAATAAGCACCTAACTGGCACAACGTTGTATACAACCCTACCAGTGTGTGCACAAAGAAAGTTTGACACCAGTTAACTGAAAATAGAACAATACCATGCTACAGAAAGGGGGAGAAGATAAGGTACTCCCAGTCTGAAAGCCCACTCTTAGTAATGATTCAGGAGAAAAGACAGTTATTACCTTCACACTTTGTAGTTTCTCGTCAAGATCCCGAAATTCTTCCTCCACAATCCTTTTCTTTCCCCGATTCCGTTGACATTGTTCATGTGTGTTTAATGCCTCTCTTTCAAAATTCTTAATTTGATCATCATATGAACTACAGAGACGACCAGTCCTCACATTCTTATTTGGTGGAAGAATGGTCTGGGCTGAACCACGGGAAAACCTATACAGGCATCATTCATAAATCATTGTTAACTGCATTTAGCTGGTATAAAGAAACTAAAACTCAAAATAGAGGAGAAGTGAAAACTACAATTCATGACCAGTAAACAAAATGCATGCATAAGAACAAGTTTGATTATCAAAATTCCTTTACAAATCAAACAGCTAACTCATAACCATAAAACTATGTTAAAATCATTACCACCATACAGAAGAAGACAGGTGTTGCATCAACTGATTAGCTCTTAATACTAATAAAATGGAATTAAAGTAATGTTATTATGCTCCACTGACATCTTGTTTTACACCTGATTTTGAAGTTTAAATGTGACCTTTATTTATTCTCCTGCCATCTTGAGATCCCTATCCACTAGAGAACCTTTTGATCTTTATCCAACTTTAAGTTCTGCAAAACCATTGACTGATATTGCCTTCACATAATTAGAGGAAGACAATATATAAATCCGAAAGAATTTATTGCTAGATTATTTGCGTTTGGGCCATTCTACATGATGCTTTTTACTGTAAACCAGTTAATTCAAAATGATTTGAGTTCAATTGACAATAATTAGGAAAACTAGTTGTCACATAGGCCTAGGGCATTAGAACCCCCATAATTATCACGGAACAATAAAATGGATGCACTGAAGGTGACTTGACAGTCATATACAGGTCCCCATAATTCATATATAACTAAATTTTTTGAACTTGGCAATTTTAAAGAGCAAAGAGATACCGACCACACTTCTAATGCCCCAATCAGCTTTGGTTGAAATTTACGCAATTAACCATTTCAGCTGCTCTTTTTACCGGTACAGTTGATCTAAAAAGGGAACTACCTTTTGATAGGTAGCCGTCCACTTTAATTTAAGAAATTAGTGAGCATTACCCTTCACAGGATCCAATCCAAAGGCTGTTAAACGTTAACAGAAGGCAATCAACTCGATCACATTAAATAGCTTAGAATTTACGTGACGGCCATCAAACGTAATGTAAAATCTGACACAGAATAAACTTGAAAAGAAGCCCCTTTTGGAGAAAATTTATAAAGCAGCTTCTAAAGCTTCGGGTTCCAGATATAGCACAGGTAAGCAGAGAATCACATCATCCATAAGGGTCTAGTGTAATAGTTATTATCTCGCTTTTCAAGCCTATTTTTGATAAAATGACAAATGAGATCTCAACTCCCAAAACTAGGGCCAGCTACCACAGTTTCTGGTGTTAGATCATCAAATTAATTTGTCAGTGTTTTGACTTATTATCACCAAATATAATTCCATCGATATTGATAAATTTTTTACCTTTTCTGCAAGTCAAGGTACAATAACACTTATGAACATACTTGACAGTGTTTTACCAGCAAAACATTCATGCAATCTTCACTGTTATTACTTATTACTCCTCAACTTTTTTACTGTTCATTCTAAATTTCTGAAGGTTCTACACAATTCCATAGAAAAACTTACAAAAACTTGGAACCTCTGGAGCATAAAGATAAAGGAACACACTACAGGAGCATGTTTATATTCATCCAATACCAGTTCGTGCTGTGACTTATAAAACTATGTTGGAAGTACCTTACAGCAGTGTCTTCTTCATATCCAGTTATCCACATTTTCAATGAAGGAATTAACAAATAGCTATATTTGGCATTTGAATGAACATTACATGCTTTCTGTACTATTTTCCAAGAATGTTGTTTTGCATACATTTTACGCTTTCCAACTTAAGAACGAGAGATTAAGAACAAGAGAATAAATGAATTTTTGGGAAAAAAAAAGATACTCTGGGAGATGCAGAAATTACATCCATGCTTTATAAGACCACACCCAATCAACTAAATGCAGTATTAGGTGACCCCACACACACATGTACTACCACAATTTTCTCAACCTAAAATCTCTATTTCAATATGCTAGTATCTTGCATGGACCTTTTTCCAACAATGTCCATTTAATATGATCCCCAACGATCGATAGGTAAAATAAAAAGCAGAGAGTTGAAGAAGAAGATAAAGTTGGATTCCATCTTACATTTTGTACCCCTCTAAAGTGTAAACTTCCTTCAAATTTGAAACCCTTTGGTCAAAAGCAACTGTTTTTCCCACGTCATAATCTCTAACAAGAACTTGTCTCTCAGCACTACCCTAAAAAAATAGCAACATATTACCAAAAGATGTTAAGGCACCATTGGTCTTTCAAAAAATAAGTATTAGAGATGCAATGGCAAATGAAGGTTGACTGAAAGAATTACAAAACAAGAAAACATTGTTAAAAGTTGGATCCCGACATTTAATCAGCAACAGAACTTACCCATCCTTAGAAATCAGTAAGCAGCAAGCACCTATATGCACAATTTGTCTGAATTTGGATGAAGGTAAATCGTATATGGTGTCACATATACCCAATACTTCTTTTAGAGAAATATTTTAATTAAAGGCTTTTTCTCTAACTAGAACTAAGCCAAATGACAGGATGGATATAGAAATATCAACAGAGAGAGTAGAAATGATGGCCGAAATGCATCATTACCACGTCGATCAAGACATTAACCACAGTAGGATTGTCTGAATGTATAACAGAAATTGTAGTTGGGTGGTTAGTCTGAGGAAGCATGTGATTTGGAATATTCAACCTACACCAAAAAAAGTGCAATTCTGAGGAAGAAATGACCCAAGAAGGGATATATCAAATACGCAACAAAAAGAATGTGTCAAACAAAATAATATAGACATACACACAACTCCTTACCTTGGTCTGGCAAAATCATATATGATAATCTGAAGGTAATTGTAGTTTGCCTCTCTTGCACATGACCTCAAAAGGAGAGAATCTTTATGATCTGTCACAATAAAAGCGTTCAGCAACTTGCCAACGGCATTTTCAACAGCAAGAGCCCACTTATCATCATGAATCAAATTCTGCAATGAAGAGAGTAAGCAAGTCGTTACAAATAGTTCCAATGGCAAATAAAAAAAGAAATATGCCCTTTGACATAGATAAGATTTTCAAATTCAAAAACCCAGTAAAATAAGACCTAATCTTTCAGTTTTTAAAACTGGAACTTCATAAAGTAGAAACCACCAAAAATTAAGTAAATAAAAGAGTAATTCTAACTTTACAGTACAACTTTAGACTGGATGTTGTGCAAGCAAACAGGATAAAGATTTTACAACAGAGGGTGCCTAAAAGTAAAAATGACTGCCTTAAGCATTACAGTGCATGTAGGACTGGATGCCTCGCCTCCAGTACATATCTTTCATTGACCGACACAGCAGTAAGTTATGAGTTCAACAGGGCAAACAAAGCCACATCATCTATCAAGTTAAAAAGGTTCCATGTGTTGACGTTTTAGCTGTAACCCAATTACCAGGCCCATTGGTGGATACCTTCCACTCACTCCCCTCCCCCTTCTGTTGACAGTGTCCCTTCCACACCTGATCCATTGATACTATAGGATGATTTTTTAATTACATTTGCAAAGCACGTCGTGAGAGAAGTCCAAACTCCTGAGAGACAAGATCTACAAGACAAAATAGATTAGTACTACATATAATGTTGGGTTTCTTTGGAATTACTATTGAATGGTGAGGTAGGGGAGGTTCTCATAGGATTTTATGTGGGTTATCTGATTGTAAGAAGCAGCATCGCTGTTTAGATGGAAGAAAACACAAAATATGAGGTTTTTGTTTTGTTTTAAAATCCTTACGACGCCGTGATAACGTTCTAGACCAAAAGTCACAAAATGACATCATAAAGCTTCAATTGAAACAAGGGACACATGTTTCATGTAGCCATGAATCATTGGTTTATTAATGGGTGCCTTAATCAAGATGTGAACACGAGATGTCCAGTCCACCGTCACACAGGAGAGGTTCTGGGCTCTATCTGTATGATGGACTAGTGGCTTCGCTTAGCATGCACATCCGTGATTCCTATCTGGATCTTATTATATATGTTGATTTTATCAATTAGGAAATAATTTCCGAGAAAATGAAGATAGACGGAGATTGATGACTGTGGGGACATACTAAGAGAAAATGGGAGCATTGGATTAGTGGAAATGGAAGTAGGAAAATTTATAAAGGACTGTTGAGCTCCAAGTGCTACAGCAAAGGATCATTTGTTTCCAAGAAGTCAAACTTGGAGACAATTAATAACAATAACCGATGCCTACATGAAGAAATTGAACCACACATGACACATATAGGCCAGACTGTCAGAATGTCAAAATGTTTGGTTTCTCAAGTGATAGGCCACAACTGACCGCAACTTATGTCTAGGCAGCAATGGACAAAGAAGATCTTAGGACTCGAAAAAAAAAAAAAAAACTAGCCTTATTTTCTATATAAATGGTAAATGCTAATCCGATATGAGCAAAGGCAAAAAAAAGGGGCGAGTATTCTTAGTAAAAGAAGCAAAGATAGCCAAAACCGTACACCCGAATTCAACATCCGTTTAATTTTTCCAATATATATCATCTAATTTATACTGTATACATAAAGCAATCAAATTCGATGGGAGGGTACTTGAGAAGCCTTGCCTCTCACTTTCCTTCATCTGAAAATAATTATTTAATTACCACACATAGTTTTAATCAGATATAGTCTAACACGTCGCATGTAACTACCCCTCCACCCCATTAATTAACTACTACTCATTCAGAATTTTTTTAAAAACCAGCCACAGATTTTTAAAAAAAAAATAGTTTTACAATCCTAACTTTACATAATTCTTCTATCACCCTAATTTTTTTTATAATTTTCTAACTTTTCAAATGAAGGATGACAAAGAAAAAAACGGAAAGGAAGGAAAACGGAGAGGAAAAGAGATGCGTAGAAATTTCATGCATTGCACAGGGCTGCAGCTGGTTATATTCAGCCAATCACTTTTAAGCATATTCTCCATTGTAGTTATTGAACTGGGCAGCAAAAAGGCAAATAGTGGAAGAAGCAATTAACAATTGATGTAACTATTAGCAATTCAAGCAACTTGACAAAAGGAGGCACCATTACTGCCTATTACTGACCACATGGGCACCGATGGGGCCAATGGGTGGCCTCCTGAATCTATGGTGATGCCTCTCAATAACTTGTAAGAGATTGGTCACTCTAACTCCCCCAAAAGCTGTAACCTGTGGCAAAATAATCCAATTTCACAACAAAGCATTACATTGCCATGAACAATCAAAAGCAAGAGTATTTGTAGATGTCTTTATTAAGAAAGTGTTTGTAGATGCAAATGGACTATAGTGTTCAACAAGAAGGCATCCATCATGTAAAAATATCAACACACACCACTGAGATTGCATACATGAATCTTGTTCTATCACTATACTATATCTAATGTCATGTTTTATATTACACCACAAGCTATCGTATGCTTCTTCAATTTTTCAGTGCCCATAATTTTGGTAATCCTCTAAGGCTAGTATTTCTGTCAATAGGTACTAGATCACATAACATTTCTGCAATAATGCAGTGATAGGTCTTCTTGGAATATGTCCAAACTAGCTGAGTGGATTTTATCATAATTTATCACTTATTACTGCTACTTTTTCCATTTCAAATATATGTTCATTCCTATCTTTATCTTATGAGTGGATTTTATCATAATTTATCTCTTACTACTGCTACTCAAATATATCTTCATTCCTACTTTTATATTATTTCTTGTTCAGGATACATCCATATTAACAGAGCATTTTAGCTATCATGCACCATAAAACATAGCTAGTCTAGCAACACATGACCTCTCCCCCCTTCCCAAACAAGAAAAAAACTCTTCCTTACATGCATCAAGGGACCAAAGAATCATTCGAACCTTGTTGCTTTGATGCAATTGAAGGTCACGGATGTACGAACGAAGCTCGCGATCCTTCTTTTCATTATCGTCAATCTGAAAGGGAAATAAACCACTTAATTGCAATTGAGACGTAACAAATACAAAGGAAGCTCCGGCACACAAGTCTCGGACCAAATGAAATATGTTAGACATGCTGAACAAGTTCAATAAATCAAGATCTCCAATATCCTCGATGAATTTTAAGTGAGTCATCATGATTTACAGGACCTCATTGGCGGAATATCCTGTTTTACTTTGAATGTGCTATGTGAACAAAAAGCTGATTTGAAGTCTATGGCTCTCCCCTAATGTCAAGATGTTAGCTTTGACAGAGGTCAGAAGAAGACAGCACTATTCTAACATCAATGGTTTAGCTATGAAAGTAGCTCAGAAGAAGACAACATCACTGTGATGCTTTAACAGGGAAGACTCAACAGAGCCTTTTCCACTGATAAATGCATGTCAGGTGGAGACACTAGCACAACAACAGATCGTGTGCTCTCCATTGCTCTCTCTCTTTCTCCATCTGATTTAAATGGGAAGAGTTAACAGAGGTTTTTTTAATGATTAATGCACGTCAGGTAGAAGCAACAGCAAGACAATTAACCATGTGTTCTTCATTGCCCTATCTCTTTCTCCATTTGGCAGATAATATACAGAATGAAGGAATGTGTTAATTTGTGCTTCTGAATGCAACCACGCTTTGGAGACATCCTGTTATGGTTTTGGTAGGAGAAAAGGTTATGCCTAACAGGCATACACCTTTATGGCTTTCTAATGTCTGATTCGGATGACAAAATGAGCAAAAATCTTCTAAAGGATAATTCTAAAAACAATGCAGGAACAGAATCCATTTCTTAGCTTTCTTGCCAGTCATCCATCTCCAAAGGTTTTGGACAAACATTAGGTTGGAGACAGCTATTTCCTTTAACAACCAGATCACTAGTAGTCATTGTTCCAAGATGGTCCCCCTGAAGGAATTATCAATTCAACTTGATTCTATCCCCTTGTGTAATCTATCTCAAGCTCAAAACTAGTATTCAGAGATCATGAGGGAGAGTCTTTTCAGAGATTCTGTAACCATAGGTGGGCATTTCGCTACTCTTTGTAAGGCCTTACATAAACTCTTTTTCCTACTTTATGGGCCTGATAGTGCAGTTGCCGCATCAAGAGTCAAGGGACCTTGAACTATGCAAGCTGAAGCTACAAAATTCAAGAATAAAAGAGGAGAATACATTCAATATAACATCAAATTTCTCCAGGGTGGGCCTTGGCAGTGGTAAGATTGCTCCATTGTGACCTGCCTGGACATCAAGGGTTCGAGCGGCAAAACAATCTTTCTGCATGCTACCCAATTATGAAACAAACCCACACAGCATATCCTATGACTAAGGCCTTGAACACAATACACGACCTCAGAATCTCGCAGCACATCCCACGACTATCATGGTGTCATTCAATAGCAAACATTTGTGAATACATACAAATCCTTGCATACAAATACGTACCTCGCAAGCAATTTTTTTGATCTCATCCTTTGCAATGGTTAGGCTTTCTGATAAGGCATCCTCTTCCTCCTTCAACCTGAAATATTATCACTTTCCAATGATCAAAAGAAAGAGAGATTGAAAGGTAAGCTGTATAAAGAATCCAACTACCCCTCCATGCATCCAACAAACAACCATCCCCCCCCCCCCCCCCCCCCCAAAAAAAAAAAAAAGAGAAAAAAAAACATCATGCATGCATACTCATGAACTAGTGAAACAAACAAATTGACAACCTTTGAATTGTGAGACTAGCTTTGTCAACCTCATCTTGAAGATCCTTCAGCTTTTGCTCCATCTCAGATTCTTCAGCCTGAAGCAAATTAGAGGTTAAAGGCATATAACTCACTTTTAACTTGATGTTTTGCAATAATAAACATCACTCACAGACTCTTCTAACAACGGCATACTACTCTGGTCAAACCAAAAAGGTCACATTCTAAACTCAAGTCAACTCATCAAAACCTTGGTGCGTAGCAATAATAGCCTTCGCTCTGAAGGTGTACGATTCTTGAAGGTAGAACACCATTATGATAAATTCACCAAACTAATGCAAGAGAAAGACAGAAACAAAAACATCCCTCCACCACCTCAACCCATACCAAAATCGACTTCCCTAAAACCCTTCAAAAATCAAACCCACCAAAATCAACCCCAAACCACTTTCTTTTTTTTTTTTTACAGGAAACAGAAACTTTGTATTAACAAGAAATGAAAGGTGCATCAAAAAGTTGGATAAGGAATCCAACCAAGAAGTACAAAAAATACAAAGGAACAGGAGAAAAATACTTAAAACCTATAAATCACATGAAGCTCTCCAATCCACTAAAATAACAAAAAAGTGGAATTCCTTTAAAGTCCTCTGTTACAGATGCCCAAAACAATGCTAAAAAATAAGTGCAATCCTATAATCTTTCCATCCACTTACTTAGGAGCTTATGTGCAAGTGTTTGTGTGTGTAAGATATATAGCACGAAAAAAAAAAAAAGATAAAGAGAGTATATGTGGGACAAAGATTGGTAAAATAGTAATTGACTTACTTCCGTTGACATCGTCGGCCACCGGGTAACAAAATTTGACACAAGTCAGTGTAGTTTTCAGAAACAACAAGAGGTGCCCTTGCAAAGGTAATCATAACCCTACACTATAATGGATCCGACCGTTCATGTTCCTTTCCTTCACCATGTTTGTGTTGCATTTTTGCAGATATCTACATTAGCTTGTTCAAATGGAGATATAATTCATGCCTTCTTACATATAAATGGCTGCAGGTAACATGTTATACAACAAGTTTGGTTACCGGAAAAGTTTCCTATTATGCAGCTTGGATTGATGTCAGACAATAATGCCCACTTAACCTCGCTAGATGGAAAATTACATCAAAAGCCAGACTTAAAAGGAATTCCAAACAAATCCTGATAGAAAAGGGGTTAAATGGGTCATACTTTCATTTTAGTTCGTAGCAGCCACACATAACCAAGAAAAATAAATTAGAAGAAAGGTACTATCGAACATGAATTAAAGTAACCTGTGTATTTTTAATATGCTGAGAATGAATATCATGAATTTGTTGTTCAAGTGACGTAACCCGCTTCATCATCTTCTGCAAGTGATTAGTTTTGCGGCCATTTTCTTCTTCTAGCTCAAGCCTCTCTTTTGTAGCCTACAAATATAACTTCACATAAATAAGAGTTGATGTTGTAGCATGACATTGTTAGCAAGCAAGAACAGTATTGATTCATGTACAAGCATAGATCAATATAAGGACATCTGTCAGATACTACACTACTGTTTGAAAAAGAATCATGGATGCAGTTCAAAAACCAAAAAGCAGTAAGGAGACAAGTTTGTGTCCTTTGAACTTGCAACAAGTTGCAATTTGAACATTAGGAGGCAGGATTGACCACCTTGCTCATATAAAAAGGAAAAACAAAAAGAAGAATAAATAAATAAAAAATCAAAGAGAAATACACAAAGGAGCATTAATGGCATCAGTTACACAGGGATATAAATACACTATGCATACTTATTTGTCTGTTGTTGGCCTTCTTTAAAAAAATAAGTAATACAACATTGCAAAATCAAGAAATTCATGATTTTCAGTATACCAAGGAAAGACTCTGCTGCAATTCATCCTTCATTCTCCTCACTTCGGATGTCCTTTCCATCATACGTGCAATTTGAGATTTCTTCTTGGTCAGTCGATCCTTCAAGTCCTCCATTTTGCCCTGTCATATAAAAAACAATATACCATAGTATAACAAATTAATTCTACTCACTTTTGCTGTATATATCGGCATTCAGCAATCAGACGAAAGGATTACAAATAGACCCCCAGAAATAGATAATACGCCACTTAGTTTCTACATCGCCCCCTTACCGGACAGAAATTTAACATTGAACTCATTTCATTCTTTTTTTTTTCTTTTTTTGTAACAGTGAAGAACCGCCCCAACCACGAGAAAGCATAGATCAAGTAGAGCAACTTATGGCTTTTTTTTTTTTTTTTTGATAGAAGAGCAACTTATGAACACAGCAAAAGAACTATTACTGCAACAGAACTTGTGTTCTCAAAGAATCACAACATCGCATGTAAGTCTTAAACACAATCATTAATCAGCTACAACACAACCCCCTTTTGCATTGGTTTTATATGGAGTTTGTTGTAAATCCCAGTCCAAATTCTTTTACTCAAAATTGAGGACCCGACCCATACAAGGCATAGATCAAACTAAAATGGAAAATTTAGATTTTCGGGTCCAACTTTTCCAGATTTGATAACTTCTATCAAGCCAGGCTACAAGAATGTAGAATCATTGAGATACAAAATATTCTCCACACACTATTCAATCTTTAAGTAACAATCACATGATATTAATACGAAACCACAAAAGAAGTAAAAGCCAATATTCCCGAGTATTAACAACTCACAAGCTGCCGATCAATTCTGGCTTGACAAGCTGGTATCCGCTCTTTTAACTTTTCAATCCTTGCATTTTGCTCCTGGAGTTGCTTATCTACATCATATACCCATGACCATGCAAGTTTCTTCTTTAGCAACTGCACTTGCTGAGATATTTCTTCTACACGCTCCATGCTTTTGATCTTCCCTTGCAACTCATTAAGTTCCTTCAGTATGGGACTTATTGATTTCTCCAGTTTATCAACCAATTCATTGGCACCACCCAATTCTTTCTCAATACTTCCTAAAAGATCACTAACTTGATACAGAAGTGTCGCCCTGAAGAAAAACTGATTAAGATGATGCAATTAGCCCCAGATAGTGGTCACCTGCCCCTAACCACCTAAGTACATAAACACACACCAGGCAAAGCTGCAGACATTGAGGATCAATTTTCTCCAAGTTCAGGCATGCTAACCTCCAAGTCTAATTTATAATTACAAAGGTAAAAGAGACCAGAGGAATAGAAAGCCCAAAAGTATTGCAAAACGTAGTAACTTTTTATTTTCACTTCTCACCTTGAATTTATCTTTGTCATTTCCTGAATGCAAGAATTCTCTGCTTTTGTCCTGACTCATTATCACGCAAGGATTCTCAACATCAATCTGCACAATACGTAGTCCAATATCACAAACATCCATGGAAAGCATGTGATATCTGAATAAACACAGGAAAACTGCTATTTCCAGGAAGACAAACGTTGAGATTCGATAATACACCTTTTGTTGCTTAGAGCACAGACAAAAGCAAAGTTTGAGATTGACATTGTATATTATTTGCTGATGATTATTTACTAAATTAGAAGTTGGAGAAAAGCTTCTCAAGGATTTAAAACAACCAGAACTAAAACTAAATATATGGCATGGAAGTTTAATAATACAAACAGAAATCTAAATGGGAGGTAGATCGAAAACCACGATATAGCAAAGAGTGAACAATCTCAACATTGAAGGTTAATTATTCATATGAAGAGAATTAAAACATGACAGTAAAGAATGTTGGCAGCAAAGGAATAACACCTTTGTGAACTAAGTCTGGCTGAACTGCAATTGATCAGATGGAAGTATGGCAAAAAAAACTTGATATAAACAAGGATGAATACATCATGAAATGGTAGAAGTAACACCAACAGAGATATGATTAAGTGAACAAGGCAATGGTCCCATGGCCATCCCAACTCCCAGCGGGAGGTAAATAACCCTATGACTATGTTGAGCTAGTTAAATGGATTTGAGACAATTATAAGATATGTTGGCTTGCTATATTCGAACTATTTTACAGCCCATGTTTGATGCTTATGTCACTATTAAAACGTATCTCTACACTCAATTTGTAAAAGTGATTTCTATGAGATGTTGGTCAATCATAACGTTTTATGGGTTCTCCCTTGTCAACATTTTTCAGGTGTTCGGGATAGAGATTGGTTCTTGGGTTTGTCCTAAGGGTATAATACCCTAGTTTTGATATCTTGGCACAATAGTTGTACTACCATGTTGTTATCCTAGTTTCATCTGTTGATTGAGTTTTGCTTACATTCTCAAGCATCTGATCTTGGTATGGTAAATGAAAATATTGATATCAGGCATAGTTTGCTCCAATAGGGGGAGTTGAGGTTGGATCCTTCCGAAATGGGTTGTGACAGGTACAGTTCTAGGAGAGGTGGGAAAAGTAAAGACTTAACTAATGGCTTCTAGATCAAAGAGTGAAAATGTCAAAAAACTTTGCAATGTAAATAACAAAACTTTTACATAACACAAGCTATACATTAACAGGGTATATTATATGAAACAGGCAAAACTCACATTGAAATGTTCTACAAGCTCAATAAGGTCATCTCTTCGATGAGCTATCTTTTTTCCTGTAAGATATTTCAGAAAGAAAGAAAGAAAGTCCACGTGACCATGACATCCCGCATAACAAGAACATGTATCGAAAAACTCCGAAAAGAAAGAGAGATATCAGATGCATGAACAAAGACTTCTACAACCCCACTAAACAAAGAGACTTCTTTTTACAAAAAATAAATGATGGTGAGATTAATATTCGGGAATATTACAGGGGCATCAAGTTCCAATAAATAAAGAGGAGGTAAGTTGAAAAAAACTACAACGGAGAAAATAGCTTCAACTAGTGTGGTCAATATCTTTAAATCATGTAAACAGATGAATATCTATCCTGTCAAGATTTAGGTTAAGTATAAGAAAATCCACACATACCATTCTACTAGTTCTTCAAAATTTTTGAAAATTCATAGGCAATTTATAGGATGTTATTCTCATCCACGCTCCAGAAGAAGAATGCGACAACATTAGCTAAGTCAAACTTTTTGTACCCATACACGTAGAAACCAATAGCGAACTGAAGCACTTAAAAGTAAGCATAAGGCACTGTCAGAAATTTGAAGGTCTAGGTAAAGGAGGAAGAATTCATTTTGTCAGTCATTTACAAATGCCATGAAATTGCATAACTGTAATTCTCAACAGTAGTATTGTCAAAATCTTTATTCATGACACCCAACATCTTGTTTTAATATTTCTTCATCCTATAGTGCATATGTAATGTCTGGAACAACAATAAATGTTGAATACACATCCATTAGCTACCCATTGATCTCAACAAACCAAGACTTCACTTGAAAATGCATCTTCATTAATTTTATAAGATTGCACTATATGGATGGTTTAACCACTGCAAAATTCCAGGGAAAGAGACACAGCCATCCCCTGGCAAAAAACGGAAGCATAACCAAGGCACCAAGCATTAAAATTTCGTTGGTTTATAGTTTTGGTCAACTAGGGAATGGAAATGATTCATGGGAAAAATGGATACAGAGAAAAAAGTTGGAAACGAGTGAAAACAGTTGGAATCATAAATTAAAATCAATTTATTACATAGATAGGCTCAGCAATATATTAATTGGGCATGTTTAGCATCTAAACATCCATCTATATTGGATGATACACATTCAGAGAACAAAAGCAAAGGTGGATGTGAAGCAGAATTCAAGTCAAATACTGTTAAACAGCTCAATTTTATTAAACAGACAAATTTACATGATTCTAAGGACCTATAATCGATACTACTAATAAAAACCACTAAGCTTGAAATATTTGGTCGAACAATATACCCTTGTTAAAATAGTTAGTCACATTATCATCACTTGATAACTCAAAAAGGCATAAATAGTCCTTTATTTATCTCTATAACTATGTTTATATGAAATTATATATATATTTGATTATATATAATAAATTTAGCTATAACGATAATAAATACTAAATATTAAATAATATAAAAGGTTGTGATGTCAAATGGTTTGAAAACTCTTGAATTACCATATTACCTTAAATATATAATAAGACAACATGGTCAATCTGCATTAATATGCACTACCTTTTTGATAAGAAAAAAAAAATTAATTCACTAAATTTGTTTACATGAAAAATCATGTGGTGCATTGTTAGTACGAATAAAGAGCTCATGACCATATCTTGTGACAAACCAAAAATTTTCCCACCACCACCACATTCCTTGATACAGGTAGGAAACGACATAATTTTGGCCCAAACATTGAAATTCAGATAACAAAGCAATTAAAAACATTATCATTTTGGTCGAAGCATAAGAATTTAGATATTCAATCACTAATTCGCTTCAATTTTTTCTGAAAACAAAAAGTTTCAATCACTTCATCCGATACAAAATGTAATTTAATCTATGGGAATAATAGAACAGCCAACGACACTACTTCCTCAAACAAGATACCACATATTAAGTGTCTTTCTGTCTTCTTGATGTGAACTAGACCATATGGTTGCTCACCCCTCCTTGAAATAAACTACTTTATAAACTACACGAATTTTGAGACAAGAATGAGATGATTTAACAATACCTTGGTGATTTTTTAAAATGGTGGAACTAGTGGATGAAGTAATCCTACGCTCTATAACTATGGTGTCACCATATGTTTCTGGCTTGAAAGCATCATCCCCATGATTTTTCATTTCCACGTGAACGAGAGCATAACTGAAAAGAAACATGGGGAAGTATGTACAAGTCAGAAAAAAACAATGGAAACTAGACTAAAACATGCAGTTTCAAAACATATATACAAACTAGGGAAGAATGTGGACCTTGAAAACCTAATATACAACAGCAATTAGGAAGATCTTTAACCCTCCACAACAATTTAACCAAGGTTGACTTACTTTGTAGCACCTAAGTCCACCCGAATAAGGCCACTTCAGGATAAACATTGGTCACCTATAATGTCATCTAACAGAAACCCGGAGATATATCTTCCCTTAACAGCTTAGATTTAGCCGCCGCCGCCGCCGCCCCCGCCTCCGCCCCTGCCCCTGCCCCCGCCCCCGCCCCCGCCCCCCCCCCTCTTCTTTCAATACCACTTAACAATGAGAATTTTGCCTTTCCCCAATTTGTATTCCACAGAAAACTGTATTCCCTAATTTGTCACCATAGAACGGAACAAATGCATGTATTGTTTACCTATAACCCCAAAAGAGAAAGAGATCAAACACCACAAACCTGCAGCCAGTCTTTATAAAATCTTGCATCGTTGCCGCCCTTTGCGTGCCTTTAGCACGGCATCCGAATGCCACACACAACGCCGTCAGTATCGCACTCTTCCCACCTACACGCACTCACAATTAAAACCCAAAAAACAATATGTAAATTTCTATAAAGACATTGTGCCTTTGTGCGAGTCTCTGTGTGTGTGTGTGTGTGTGTGTGAGAGAGAGAGAGACTTACTTCCATTCTGGCCGGTGATGAAATTGACCCGATCGCCGAGCTCGATTTCGAGATTGCTGTGGCACATGAAGTTCTCTAACCGGATTTTGGACACAATACCAGCTTGGGGACGGTAGTATCCACCAGATTGTCCGATAAAAACAGTAGAATCTGCCATATTTTGATCTTCTAGGGTTTTCTCATAGAAAAAAAAAAAAGAAAATTAGAAGAAAGAGAACAGTGATTCAAAGCGACCCAAATCCGAATGTATTTGTGGGAGAGGCGGTTGTGGCGCTCTCTCGGCTTTTGGGACAAAGGCGGGAAGAGTGAATTTTGCATGTGACTCATGAGTAGGAAGGACCGTATTGAATTGACGAATTATTCCCAAAAAAAACAATGCTATACCGACCTAATTTCGGGACTAAACTTTAATTTCGGGACTAAACTTTTATAAATAGTCTCTTCACATAAGAGGTTTTTTTATATAAAAAAAAATCTATGGGCAATAGAGTTAAAGAGTCACATTTCGTGGGATATTCAAATCCCTTATCTGGGGGCTGGGATAAGTTTATCCGGTGGCTAAGTTATCACTAGACTAACCCGTTGGGTTATGAAACTCACTTTTCAATCCAATTGTTACATAAAATTAGGTTTCCAAATAACATTTTTCTTCCAAAAATTATTTTACTATATTGGGTTAGTTGCTTTGCACCTAAATTGTGTCGAAATAACTATGTGATTTATTAATTAGATCTAAATCTTTTTTATTATATTTTTACTTAATTTACTTAATAGTATATCACGCACCGTGAATGAGTAATGGATTAATGTATAAATAGTGAGACTTACTTATACTTCATGGTAAATAATCTACCATTAAGTAAAATTAAGAAAAAATATAATACGAATTTCAATCTTTATTTCTTAAGTAGGTCTTAAACAAGTTAATCGGTTATGACCCAAATTCTTCAATTCAAATTTGTGGCAAAACTATTGCATAGTTATAAGATTTGTCATCCATTCAAGTTACATAAATAATTTACTTGTACAAATAGATAAGAATATGTATATCTGATACTTTTCAAATCTCTATAGTGACAAGAGTCTATGTACTCCATTGTTTTTTTTTTTTTTTCAATTTTGTAACTAAAATGTGCCCTTCATTTAAGTCTACTAAAATGTAAAGATTAATATGGTTTTCCAAGAAACTCGATTAATAAGGATTGAAATGTTATGTTTCTAAGAAACTGGTAGATGCATTTTGATGCCTAAAACCTATCTAATAATGTTATGTTTACTAGCCCATTACAAGCATCACTAACACCATTTGGCTCTGTGGAATTTGCTAGCAAGAATAACTACAATCATAATGTTAGTATAACATCGTAGTAAGTGAAACAAAACACTTAAAATTCCATCGGTGAAAGTTGAAAACAAAAAAAAAAAGAAAGATCACTTCTCCTATACCAATCCCCACATTTTGAAGAAAAAATAAGAAAAAGGGAAGAAAAAAAAAAACTACCAAACCAATTATATTAATATTCCACAATTGTCTTTTGTATTTTAAGACAATCCCCACCACCACCCCCACCACCAACAATGGGGGTGTCACCATTACCGCCACCACCACTTCTTCCAGGCAATTTTCTCTTAGGCTTGGCCTCTTGCAACATGGAGACCACATCCCTCATCGAGGGTCGATCAGCTGGATTTCTACTAGTGCATAGCAATGCAATTCTCAATAGCAACATCATTTCCTCTCTCACTGAGCCACAAGAAGCACCAACGTTTTTGTCGAGCACATCTTTAATTCCATCTTTCATCTTAATTTTGAATCTCACCCAATCCACTATACTATTGCCCTCACCAAATTCAGCATCGACCGATCTTTTACCGCTCAAAATCTCCATCAACACCACCCCATAACTATAGATATCGCTCTTCTCGTCAACTTGTAATGTGTAAGCATATTCTGCAAAACGAAAGAAACTCTCTTTAAGTGATCCACTCAAAGCAACATAAAACTAAAAGGGTAAAAGTATACATATTTCATATTTTTGGCCCCAACCGCCTAAAATATTTGAGATAGTAGTACTTTACAAAATCTTAGTGGGACCCATGATCGAAGAAAAGGTTAAATTAAAGAAGAAAAGAGTACTTCACGCGCAATAGTGCGCATAAGAAAAGGTTTGGGCTGCGGTGCACCACGCCACCTGCTCACTGTAGCATACAATTGCACTTTGCGGCCCCGGTCCATTTTTAGTATTAGCTGAACAATGGCGCTTAGCTTATATTGCGCTGAGCTGAATTGTGTGATTTGTCTACGATCGGATAAAAAAAAAAGGGTATCGTACTATGTGTACTTGTGATTAATCTTAATAAAGTATTATAAAAACAATAATATTTAAAAGATCTAAAAAATTAATTTATAAAAATTATTAAAATAAGAAAATTGATCTATATAACACATTTTTTATTTCATACCGTAATCAAGTCTTTGATTGCGACACGGAACATCACTAATGTCTCAATTCACTAAAGTGTACTGGGATAACAAGTTACACCGACGTTATCCCGGTGCACGATAAACATGTGTTGTCACCCAACAAAACGAACTTAAAAGAACACTACATGAGACCATCCACCCAAAAAGTCATGGCCAGCACGCGCATATTCCGGCGCACATTAGCAATATTTTGTCACCCAACAAAATAAAACTTGCTGAACTTTTTGTAACGGGGGAGGGATCAAAAGTTTAATTATTTACTGAATTTGTCTTGTGATAATTTTTTGAAATTCAACTACATCTATATTACTAATAAAAGTACTTTAACATGAAAATTTTTTGATTCACTATTTTACCCTCATAAAGAATTAAAAAGATCATTCTATCATTCCACACTTAATATCTAAATTACCATCATATCCTTATGCATTTAAATCTATATCTATACTACTAATAAAAGTATCTTAACATAAAAAACTTTTGATTCACTATTTTACCCTCATAAAGAATTAAAAATATCACTCTATCATTCCACACTTAATATCTAAATTACCATCATATCCTTATGCATTTAAATCTCTAAATTACATATAACATCACTTTAAATTATATATTCCCTATGTATAAATGTAAATTTTTATGAAAATTTTTGATTGATTATATTATTCTTAAAAAATATATGCATCATTATAAGTTTTAACAAATATTCAAAAAAATCATCAAAAATTCCATCAATATAATATTACTTGCCTTATTTATAAAGATAATATTATGACTACATATTTATATTTTATTTTTCAAATGAATACATATTTATATTTTATTTTTCATCAAAATGTTTAACCCTTTCATTTTTAAGATAAAAATAATAATGTATATATAATTTTTTAGTCGCAATAAATTTTTCAGACTGTGTTAAGATTTATGTGAAAACTCAATTTTTTTTAAATATTTAATATGCTTTATAATATATATTATAGCATTGTATATTAAATTTTATTATAATTAACCTAGATAATCCTAAATAAAGTAAGATTCTAAAATGATTGGTATATTAATAATTATTTTTATTTTATTCAATGATTTATAAGTGAAATCTTAATCAAATTAATTTTCTAATTATCTATTCTCTATTTATAAATGTCAATTTTTATGAAATTTTTTATTTGATTATATTATTCTTAAAAAATATATGCATTATTTTACGTTTTAACAAAATATTCAAAAAAAAATTCAAAAACTCCATCAATATAATATTATTCATCTCATTTATAAAGATAATATTATGACTACATATGTATATTTTATTTTTCATCAAAATGTTTAACCATTTCATTTTTAAGATAAAAAATAATGTTTATATAATTTTACATGATTTTTTAGTCACATTAAACTTTTTAAACTGTGTTAACATTTTATGTGAAAGCTTGAATTTTTTTAAAATTTTAATACGATTGGTATATTGATAATTATTTTTGTTTTATTCAATAACTTATAAGTGGAATCTTAATCAAGTTAATTTTAAAAAATTTAAATTTCAAACATAACTAAAAAATCACTTTCAATTACAAAATTATAGAAACAAAATAGAACTTTAATTATTTCTTTTCTTTTTTTATTATTTTTCTTAAAGTTAGAACAACAACTCTTGAAAATATACAAAGTTTTCAAAAAATTTATAGTGGAGTATGAGAGATGAAAAAATAAGTTTGGAAAATTTGAGATGATGTTTAATTCAAGTACACAGATACCAATATTTATTTATTTAAAAAAAAAAAAATTTATTCACGTGCAACGCACGTGGTGCATTGCTAGTATTATTAAATATGATATATTGTTCAAATATATTTTGAAAATTAATGTTTCTAACATGATGGCAAAATTGTTCATTACTTAATCCGAGTCTTCAAAATCCCGAGATGGGTAACGGGGAGTGTTAGTTTTGAGGAACAACACCTCAACTGTACAACAGACGAGCTGAACACCAACTTGTCGTCAGCCAGGTGCATAATAGCAAAATTTAATCACCCAACAAAAATGAAGAGGTTCAAATTCATACCTGGCGCAATATAGCCATAGGACCCAGCAATCACAGACATGGACTCATCACACTCTATCAACTTGGCCACCCCAAAATCAGCTACTCTGGCCTCCATCTCACCGTCCAACAGTATATTACTCGGCTTAAGATCACGATGCACAATCACAGGATCACAGTCATGGTGAAGGTAGCAAATCCCCTGAGCCACCCCTAGTGCTATCTTGTACCGGGTGAGCCAATCACCCACCACCAAATTATCACCCTTGTTGCTGTTGTTGTTCTTCCCATGCAACAAGTCATCAAGACTCCCATTGGGCATGTACTCGTAGAGCAGCATCGTGCACTCGCTGTTGCTGCAACACCCTAGCAATCTCACTATGTTCCTGTGCCTCACGTTTCCCAATACATCAACCTCGGCTAATACCCCTCTTCTCCGTCTGATCGTTTCCTTGTGCTTACCCCACAGTTTCTTCACCGCTATGATCTCACCACCTGGCATTTCTGCCTTGTAGACTGTACCCGTGGACCCCATTCCTATGATCTTATCAGTCATTGCAAGACACTCTAGCACATCATCAGCCGTGAAATTCAACCGCTGAAAGGCGGTTAATTTCCACGGTCCGATCTGCCGGTCGTCAGAAAATCTACGGCTGAAACTCGCGTGGAAACACCGGCTGCCGGCGATGAGGATGACGAGTCCGATGCCAAATGCGGCCGCCATAATCCAAATAATTGCTCCGGCGGTCTTCTTCGGCTGTGGCCGGACCTCTACTGCCCCGGCGGTGAGTCCACCTGTCCGGCATGGTTTGTGGAGAATCCCACCGCACAGACCTTCGTTTCCGATGAACGACGACGGATGAAGAATTGAAAATATCGAACCTGATGATGGTACTGGTCCCGTGAGCTGATTATACGATACATTGAAGCTTTCCAACGTACTACAATTATCAAAATTCGACGGAATTGAGCCGGTGAGAAGATTATGTGATAAATCAAGGTCGGTGATCGAAGGAAGAGTCGAAATCTCCAATGGAATAATTCCGGTAAGCGAATTTCGGCGTAAATTCAAACATATCAACTTCTCGCAGTGACCAATCTCCCATGGAATGTTACCGCTTAACTCGTTTCCTTCAAGTTCAAGCTTGTACAAGCTATGACATCCTGATCCAATGAACTCTGGTATTTTGCCGATGAGCTTCGCATAACTTGCAGAGAAAATCTGTAAACTCTGTGCGCTCCATATATTTTCAGGCAATTCAGTGTTGAATGAATTTCCGGATACGTTCAAGTACTCTAACTTGGCTGCATTGCCAAAATCTTTTGGAATCGAGCCTGTGAAGTTGTTCTTGCTCATGTCCATGAACGTTAGATTTGGTAAGAGACCAAAACCATTTGGTATTGAGCCGTTGAGTTTGTTGTTTTGAATTCGAAACCTCGATAAGGTCGTACAGTTTGAAAGTGATGGAGGAAGCTCACCAACAAAGGTGTTAGAGAAGAGGATGACTTTGATCAGCTTGTTTCCAAGGCAAAGATTCGGCGGTATTGGACCAGATAGCGAGTTTGATGACACATCAAGCATCTGTAACTTGGCATTTGAACCTAACTTTTGGGGTAACATTCCGGTGAGAGAGTTGTTCCACAGATAGAGAATTTCAAGATCTGGAAACTCACCGATACCATCCGGAATTTCATCGGTTAATTCGTTGTTCATCAACGACAATGAATATAGCCCTTTCAAAGCTGAAATTTCACTTGGAATAGTACCTGAGAGTTGGTTATCCGATAGATCAAAGACTTTTACAGCTAACAATTGGCCAAAACTAGCCGGTATAGAACCGGAAAAGTGGTTTTTGAAGAGAAACAATGTCTCCAGGTTCGTCAAGTTACCAAGCTCATACGGAAGATCACCGGAAAGATTGGCCGTTGAGATGTCAAGATACTGCAAAGTTGACAGAGTCCCGAATTGGCCCGGAAGACCACCGGTGTACTCGTTATACCCGATTTCTAAACGCTCGAGCTGTGTCAAGAAACCCAACTCAGCCGGAATCGGACCAGTAAGTAAATTTCCGGCGAGGTGCAAAAACTTCAGCGTCGGAAAACTGCCATAACTGACCGGAATAGACCCGTCAAAGTAGCTTCCACCAAGGTTGAGATACTCGAGAGAGCGGAGATGAATGATTTCCAGTGGCAATGGACCTATGAAGCTGTTGCTGTAAGCATTCAAGTAGGTGAGAGATTTTAGCTTATATACACCAGGTGGGAATGTGGAATTGAAGAAGTTATGGTTGATGTCAAGTGTTCTAAGGTTTGGTAATTCAAAAATGGCTGATTGTAGAGGACCATCGAATGAATTTCCGCTCAAATTCAAATGATGTAGGTGTGACAAGTATCGAATATCTTCTGTGATGGTGCCTGAGAGGTTTCTTTTCGAAAGATTCAATGATGTGATCTGCGAAGTTTTCCGGTCACATTTGACGCCGGAAAATGAGCACCAAATGGGTTGAATTTGAACCCCAGGTTTTGAGAAGGTGGGTGTGGAGTCCCAGTCATGGAAGGTGTTTAGAGGGTCTCTAATGGAGGATTTTAGAGAGACAAGAGCAGTGAGTTCGGGAGGTAGAGTTGTGGTACTGGTGGAGATGACTATGGAAATCCTTAGAAAGATGAAGGTAAATGCTGTGAGGAAGAGAAGAAGAGAAGGGTGTTTCATGGTTTTGGGTTTGAATTTGATGGAGTTTTGGGTGAGAAATGGGTCGTGTTAAGAGTGGTAAATTTAAGGGAGGTTAGATTTTGATGGCTTGAATTGCTTTTTGGGAGTGCTGGGTGGAGAGGGTGTTTCATGATGATTAGTTTCTTGAGTGGGTTTTTTGTTTGGAGTGAAGAGAGAGAAAGGGAAAGAAACTGCTATTCCTCTTCCTCCTCCCCTCTTCTTTCTTCTTCTACTTCTGGTACTTTCTATAACTCCTGCACTCACATTCCTATAATTTGATCACAAATCTCATGCTCTCTCTCTCTCCAGAATTGGGCTTTGCCTGCTCACCAACATTACTTTTGTTTTTTCTTGGTTTTCTTTCTCCTTTTCTTTGTTTCTACTTTTTATCATTCCTTGTTTCCTTTATCTTTGGCCAGCATTTTGATAAATTTGGGCAGAAGTGGCAGTGTTTTCTCGCAGGATCCAAGAAAGTGATTTCAATTTCCTACCAATTTCCCCCGATGAGTTACTATTCTTTAAACAGTATTTTTTTTTTTTTGTTGCTGTTTAAAAAAAGTGTGAGAACAAAAGAGAACGTTTAGAGATTATCTCGATAGATTTTCATTGTTAAGATCATGAAGTTCTTAATCGCGTCCGTTGTTCCTCTCGATAACGAATCTAGCTAGACTAATATAACGAAATGAACCATCAAGACCTAATGTGAAGTCCAAAACTCTAACCTCCAACCTCAAAATAAAAAATTCGATCAATACCCGTGGACCAACCCATTGTGTAGTTATTCTTTAAACAACTTGACATCTCTTTCTATTTCTATTTTCCTCAAATTTCTTTTGTCAGTATTTTCAAACTTCTGTAATTAACGAGAATTTTGATCATGTCATGCATGATAATAAGTGTTTTCACAATCAATTCTATAGGGTTGAACACTAAAACAAAATAAAATTATTTGGTTCTTGAAGAAGACTACTAGTTTGTGGTGTTCAATAGATGTGATTTGCAAATAACTCATTTTAGAGTTAAAATAGCTTTGTGAAATGACCATTTCCTAGACATATATGAACTCTATTTACACAAAAAAAATGCATTGGTATTGACTTGATTTTATTCATTGAAAAAATTTGACAATTTTTTTTCGGGCCAGGTCTTTAATTTTTTAGTTTTAATATGTATGATCTGTATTTTATCAGAATATAAGTTAACCCGAACATCCCGATAATAATAGTAAAAAAATAAAGAAATAAATTTTCTGTACACTGGGGGCTTGTAAAATGTCCAAAAATGTCTCAGTATTACATTGAACTGGGTACCAATTAAAGGTTATTGTGGCAGTTTCACCAATAGAGACTGAACATATTAAATTCCTGCTGCAATTCTATCAGTTTGACTTTTACAAAGCTTTTAAATGATGTACATTTACTTTTAATCATTAATGCTGTTAAAGTATACGCATGAAGAGAATAGAGTCTTAAAGACAAATCATTCTCATCAATTTTATAAGGTAATACTTTGAGGGCTGTTTGGTACGTGAGTTTGGAGGGTTTTGTAACATGGATTTGAGACTAAACTCTCTTAAACTCATGTTTGGTAAGTAGGCATGTATCCCCGGGTTTGAAATCCGGCCCGGTCATGAGACCCATGGGGGGTGGGTTTCATATGTGGGTTTGGGGGTTTCATATTCAAATGACATTTATACCCCTCATATATTTATACTCATGTTTGAATTAAATTAGTTAAAGGGCACAATAGTCATTTACATACAAATATATTATCATAATAGTCATATATCCCTACGCATACCAAACATGGGTGTGGACATCATTAAATATTGAATCCCATCTTTGAATCCCATTTTTGGGTCAAACCCAGGTTTGAACAATCCAATCCAAACCCCTCCCAAAAAACATATCAAACATGCCCTGGGTCTCTAATTTAGTATCTCTAATTACATTTCAATGAGTTCTAAAATTAGATGTCTTGAATTTGAAATTTGATAATTTTTTGAAGTCAAGTCATGAAAAATTTACACTCGTGAAATACTGTAATTCCGGTGTGAATGATTTGTCTTTGACTGAACCAGATCGGAGAAAAAATTAGTTGAGGTGCGCGTAAACTAGACCGAACACCTTTGACTATTGAACTAAAAAATAAATCTCATTTGAAAAAAATTAAAAAGACCCTCTGATCCAAAGATCTATAGTGATTTAAAATACGATTTGGAATCCCTAGCATCTCTCTTACCATAATCAACATCTGGTTTTGTACACTCCAAGTTCACATTTTCTCTTTTACTTGGCTGATACTCCTAATCAACCATCCTACTTCCTGTTACGACTCTACTTGGTTGATTCTCTTAACAATCTCTCCGTAATTTATAAACGAAGTGATGTACGAAATTTATAATATCTTTTCAACATTATCGTTATCCGGTACTTCCATCCCACCTCCATCCATTCCCCCACTCCATACGCTTTGATTGATACTTCTAATGATGACCAAGTTACGTACATTAAGTATGTTTGTATGTATGATCGCATGAAATTAAAAAAAAAAAAAAAAAGTTGAACAAAGTAACTAAACACATGGATATTTACATATTAAGAGGAGGACAGTTCCGTAGTTGGAGGACCTTTAAGGAAAGATTTCGTCACACTCTCTCTCTACACAGCCATATTGAAAGAAGTATCTTCTTCTTTTCTATTTTTTTTTCTCTGGTAAGTAAACAAGTATCTTTCTGGACAGAGAAAACAATAAAGAAGAAATTGATGAACTTATTATGTAAATAACAAAAAGTCATAATATAATATGTATAAAAAAGGGCAAATAGTAGTTTGTATCCCGAAAGATTAAAAAAAATTTAACTTACGCCCTCAAAGATTAATTGTTTCAAATTATATCATCAATAAAATAAATTAATTGATAGCAATGTAAACCCAGCTCATAATTTCCATTTCGATTTTCGTCAAATTGACAATCCAGTGAGATACACATGATGACTTTTGTTGGATTATAGCCCTTCCTCTATTCATGTGCGTCTCACGTGCCTGTCAATCTAGTATAATTGGCAACGAAAGTTATGAGTGGGGTCAATTTCCTATTAGTTAATTTTATTGAGGGTGTAATTTAAAATAATTAATCTTTAAAGATGCAAATTGAAAATTTTATGATCTTTCAGGGTGTAAACTGCCATTTGAAGGAGATAATTCCGTTTGCATGTGGTCGATGGCATCACTTAAATTGCCTGAAATACCCATCATAAATGTTCATTAACACATCTGGGGAGAGGGACAGAAAAGGTCCACAAGAGATAACAGCGGATCAGATGGGGAAGAGAGGCTTGGTTTTGTGGGGCCAGTAAGATAGGTTTGGTGTGTGGGACCCACGGATCAGTTTGTCTCCCTCATACCCTCCATTCACGTGCCGCTTTAGCACCATCTGTCCCTCGCACGTGCTTCACTATACCTTCAATCGCGTGACTACCGTGACCCCATCTAGCGCCCTCTCATTTCGCATGATGTCTGATTGTCCGTTACAATACTGCCAATTGACAATTTTCTCCTCTCCTTTTTTTTTTTTTATAGAAAATATTCAATACAACAATAATATTATGACGATATTATCACGTGATATTACCGACTAATAATATGTAAATAAATTAAAAAATAGACTTAACACAAGTTAAGAACTAGGATAATTATCATTGACACTCCTTCTAAATAGGCATATCTTCAATGAGATCCCCTCTATTATTTGAAATATTACTGACACCTCATGTCAGATTATTGACATTAATTAGAGTGCAATTTTATTAAAATGTTCATGATATATTTTAGGAAAATTTTTATCCACACCCCTCTAAATAGACATATCTTCAATGAAATCTCCTCTACTTTCTAATTTTTTTTACGTATTAAAATTCATATCGATTAAAATTCGATTCGAGTTAATTAAAATTCTTTTCTTACATATTAAAATTCGAGTACATTAAAAAATTATATTTTTTTATGTATTAAAATTTGAGCCACTCGAATTAAATTTTAACCGGCCCAAATTTTAATACATAAAAAAAATAAATTTTAATTAACTCAAATTTTAATACATAAAAAATAAATTTTAATAAGCTTGAATCAAATTTTAATTAGCCCAAATTTTAACAGGTAAAAAAAATATAAATTTTAATCGACTTGAGTCAAATTTTAATCGGCGCTAACAACTCAGGTTGAGCTTGAATCGGCTCGAATATTAATACATAAAAAAATAAATTTTAATTGACTCGAATTTTAATTAAATTTTATGTCCATGAGAGGCTATATATTTGTGACTATAATATATATTATTTTATTTTTGACACATAATATTTGAATAATTAATTTTTAACACTGAAAATTTTGAGTATTTTCATTTTATTGAAATCATAAAATGTTCCATTTAAGTTTTTAGGCTATCAAGTTTGGCCATTTCTTCCCTTGAAATTTCTACCACCGAGATTCGTTACCGTGGTATCTATGTATAAAACTCACGTCTACAATGTGATTTGAAAGAACTAAGCGATAAATAACTTTATCCTCATTTTCCGTTAAAATAAATATCTTCTTAAAATTTGTGGCATTTCGTTTAAACGTATAAATATTTATCATAACTCCAGATCCGACCTCAAATTCGGGTAAGATTCGAGCACATAGGATCTAAGCTGCAAAGCAACCTATGGCCCAAAAAAGGACACTAAGTGAAGATTAAAGATGATGTAATTATATAGATTAGTAAATAAAAAGAGCAGGGCCCATTCTATACCATGATTTTTTTTTTACATTTGATTACCAAAATAAATATACAGATACACCACTTCATATATTCATCAGTATGGCTAATAATTAAGTCGAGTTTTACGAGTTCGAACCGAGTTTTACGAGCTCGAGTCGAGCCTCATAAAAAATTATTCAAGTACAACTCGTTTTGAAAATGAGCCGAGTCCAAAATGAATCGAACTTGAGCCAAACCAGAGTAATTCGACTGTTTTACATATAAATAAGCCAAATTTTATAAGCTCGAGTTAAGTCTTTTAGACTCGTTTTCTAAACGAGTCTAAAAGTTGAGTCGTGCTTGAGTTGAGTCCTATCCGAGCTGAGTTCGAGCTGAGCCTGGATAGCTCGATTCAATTATTAGCCCTATCCGTTGGGGAGCATTGTCCTTCAGTACCATACAACTATCTATAGGGGATCCCATCGCATTTACGTCGGGGTCGAAATTGAGGTCCTATCACGTACTTTGGACGATGAAGAGTAGGTTTAGTCCCAACAAACTGTTATAATTATGAAAACTCGAACCTAAACATTAAGCGAAAAAATATATCTGAATTTTTATCCATTGAACCAACCACTCGTTAATATTCTATACCATGATGTAAGAATAGAAAAATACTGGAATCAACATAGCATTAAAAAGGGTGGCAACATGGGATGTGGTTATGTGTTTGCAAACAAAGCTGTTGCCTTCCCCTCGTCTACAGTCCACCCAAAGCAAAACCACTGGGCACTCCTATGTTTGACTTGACAGTCATCTGTCTCTCTCTCTCTCTCTCTCTCTCTCTCTCTCTCTCTCACACACACACTCAAACACACAAGCAGAGCTCTTTTTTCCACCACAGGGTAGCATTCATGCCTTAGTGGAGAACAAAATCATTAGGCTTTGGAGGTGGGTAAAATGGGCATGCATGTGAGAAGCCCATCTTAAAGTCAAAAACTTTACTCACAAGTATACCTCAACAGGATAGGTTATACCTTCATGTAACCTGTAAAGGTATTTGTAAAAGGAAAATACTACATAATCCAAATGAAATCTAAAAAATTGTAACTCAAATGTATATCATCTCTTGAATGAGTGAGAGATAAGCGGGCCCTATTGAAAAAATTGATAGGATCCACTTATCCAATAGATGATATACATTTGAGTTGTAATTTTTTTGGTTTCAATTGGATTTTGTAGCATTATTCTTTGTAAAAACTCCCTAATCACATGCATGCCTCTTGGTTATTTGTTGTGGGCTCACCACTGCCGTGAAAAATCTTACACCATAGGAGAAAAGAGAGTGATTAGGAACATAGAAGGGTTAGCAACACTTAAAATCTCTAAGTTCAATTCTCACATGGTTGGTAAGAGTAACTCTAATCCAACTCTTTATTTTAGTCACTTGTACAAGTTCACTCCAACTACACTCTCTATTTTAACTAACTACTTCACTTAATTTTTAATAATTTAAAGGAGATTGCAACATATATATAGAGAGAGATAGAGAGAGAAAGAGGTAGAGATAATTTGGAGAGGCTGAATGACTCTCTAATTTGGGTGAAATGGGAAATAGAGAGTTGGATAAAGAGTTGGTTGGAGAGTTTTAGTGTTTGACTAGCTAAAATAGTTAAAAAAGAGAAAATAGAGAGTGTGTTAGAGTTGCTTTAAGTAATTGCACACATTCCGAGTTTACGTCATAGTTACGTGTCTAGACTTGTATTTGGACGATTCTCCAATGGAAAAAAACAAAAAGAAATAGAAAAGAACCCAATTTGTCATACAGAGAGGTGATTAGAAAGCTAAGAGGATAATTAGAGATCCATGTGATCTAATAATAATCAACTGTAATAATCACACATTTGAAAGTTTTTTTTCACTGGTGAATGAAGCTTTTTGCCCTGAAGATAATTTAAGAAGACAACAAAAGGATTTCAAAAGGGCCCCATAGATATCATTACCTATCATGTTCTATCATTTTGGTGTTGTGAAATAAAGTTGCTCTAAAACGTGTGAAGATATAAGAGGGAAAATTCCCCCACCTCCATTTGTTTTGAAAGTATGTGAAGATATGATCAAACGACCATCAAATTATTTGGACCTTCTAAAGTAGATAAAACAGAACAATAGAAACTGTTTTTTCCCTTTTTTTTGGGGGAGAGTTGATGGCCATTTCCCCAAATTAAGTTCTCTCTCTCTCTCATAATTTTTTGGGGGTGGGGGGATTCAAATAGTTCTCATATCACTTTTTTGTAATTTGAATCATTGATGTTTTTTCCTTTATCCAGTTTTTCTACACTAGTTTTTAGGGTCGGGTTTGGAACAATATTACACATAGTATTCCCCGTCTCAATCAACGTATTTTTTTGTTTTACGTCCTGTAACTCTTCCTCAGCCAGGCTTTGGCAGAATAGCATGGCAAGTTAACAAATGCTCATACATTCAAGTGTTACGTTCAGAGTTCAAGTTTGAGAATCAAGCCCTCAAACCTATCACGTGCCGGTCTCAGGATCATATTATAAACAGCAACCCTATGCACCAAAATCTGAATTTTTTTTTTAATTTTGCAGGTGTAATATGCTCTTTTAGCTCCAATCCATTGCTGCCATTTGAAGTAAAGCCAAATTGAGAAAACCCATTAAGAGTCCAACCTTTTAAGCAAAACTATCATCATGCTGTTTTAGAAGATTGGAGCCTATCTTTATCTACCTTTTTCTGAGTTTGTTTGCTTGTCTAAGCCCTAGTCTGCATCTCAATCATAAGTTACAATATTTCCACTTTTACCCACTTTTCTAACCCAAGTTTTCAAAGCTTATAATTACTCAGTGCTATGGTTGTTGGTCACTCATAGAGACAATGGAGGACAACCCCATATGCCCATGAGAGGCTTATTAATCATCACCTCCTTCTTTGTGGCCCTCTCTCATATCTCTCCTCATTGTGCTCTTGGTAGTTGGTCTTGTACATTTGCCCATTTTCTTAACCATCTAAACCATGCACATTACAAATTCAAAAATGCACTTTAAATGCCATGCCATAGGTAGGGTAAGGGTACATAGTGCGGAAACCGCGTTCTGACACAAATGATCAGATACAGACATGATATCTTATGATACATGTAAATGACTAGTGATCACCGATTTTTTTTCACTATTTTCCAAGATTGGGTTAGATATTTGAGATGACATTTAATGATGAGCATAGATGACTAGTGATCCCCAACTTTTTTACTATTTTTCAAGACCGAGTTTCTTGACGTGAAATATTTCTAGTCATTCTTTGGCATAGTCATACTTTGACATGAGTTTATAACCATCCATTAGATAAGAAAACAATATTTTTAGTGATTTTGTAAGGAAGAAAAAACATATAAGTGTTTTAAGGGAGGAAAATAGCTTCATATGATTAAATCATCAATTGCCTTGTTAGATTTTTCTTTAAAGAAAAAGGTGAAAGAATAGTCCTTCTTGTGTTCACCCACGGTTTCATTGCCTTGTTAGAAATTTATTATGCCTTAGACATTTTATATCGCCCTCTTTTGATATACAGTTTTTTGTAATGAAATAAAATGATGAGAGTCATCCTAACAGATTGAGGCGTCTTTCTTGTATCAGGTGATCAGGTAATTTGGTGGAGATGGCATCTTTCTCGTAACAGGTGAGACAATTCCGTGGAGGTGGTGACATGCGCGTCCCAAGGAGATCTTTCACCTGTCAGCTATAGATTGAGTCTCTCGCCATGAGGTAGCTGACCAGACTATTTCTCTAAAGATGACATGGTTGACCTAACTTCCTCCTTTCTCTCAAGATGACGTGGTTGACCTAACTTCGTCCTTTCTCCGATAGGCTTTGGCCAACATTCTTAAACTGGGCATTTAAGTTGAACTTCTGAGCTGGGCCTAATCTGTGATTCTGGGCATGGTTCGTAATTTTGAGCCTGATCTGAGCCGGGTCCATTGGCTCATCAATTTAAACCATATATTCTTTTGACTCGTAGATGCTATGTAAATTCGAGATCTATATAATTGCTAGCAGTGACCCCATATTTGAATGATCAGAGAAGGCAAAATGGGGTGTCTGTGAGGGGAGGGGAGGGGGGGGGGGGGGGGGGGGGGGGGGGGGGGGAATGAAAAAGTTGAGACAAGTAAAATATTTGTGAGCAAGGTAGTGATGGGTGATTGTGATACAGGAAGAGAGCTGGAGGGCATAGGCATGCTAGTGCAGATACAGATGCTTTTGCAGCCATTTAGTATTTTCTGAACTCCATTACACATTTGAGGAAATGGTAGTGCTTTCAATGAGAATTTATGCAAGGAACAAAATTTCTTTTCTTTTCATCGAAACGAATTAACAAAATTCTTATGTTTTAGGATGTTTCAAGTATTTCAATTTTTTTCAGCTAATGTTTCAAAATGTATCGAAAATAATTGTTTTCCGCCGAAACTATGCACCGAAAAAATGAAATTTGTATCTTTAGCATCATAATCAGACAAAGGTAACCAAATAGGCTAAATGGAACATCTTTGTTCTTTGTTCTTGATTTAGTTAATTTTGTTACTTACCAAATTATAGATAAGATGAGAAGCACAAGGCTTTTCAAACACAAATATGCAAAATCCAATACGCCTTGACTGCATTAAGATTTAAAATTTGTCTACTTTTAGAAATGTTTGAAACAGACGCCCTATTCTCCAATGATTTGAGGAACAAGAGATCTATTAAGAGAAAGATTTATTCGAGAGAAAATCTTAACAGTTACATCCAATCACAAACTACACGAAAGTTGTCCCTTTTTCATGGAAATTCCAACAAAGCAGTCCAATGGTAAAAATGAAGGCGCTCAAGTGATATAATATCCCAAACTACAAGCACATTACTCAATATCCTGAACTCAGTAAAATTTAAACATGTTTGATTTGACCAAGACGATGACAGGAATCTTGTAGTCCCAACAGAACTAACAATCCAACAGATAACAAAACTGGAAAGACAATAGGACCAAATAATATGACAAAGATCAACGGTAGCGACGGAGGGAGAGAGTCTGGTTCCTCTTCCACGTAGCCCTTCTTGAAGGTCGTGCCTTGTGGTGCAAGTGTCCCCTTCCACGAAGACCCCTGTATTTCTTCCCAGCAGAAGTGAGTCCACGAAGCTCTCTGCGCTTGTGAACAGGGTTGCAGATCCAGTTGATCCTTGGGTCATTGCGGATTGCAGCATGGGCAGCATCAACCAAGATTACCTCATAGTACTTGTAAGTTGAATCCTGTATTAAGAAATGCAGCATTACAATTAAGGATGTTCCCAACGAAGTTAACAACCCAAATGCATGAATCGATGTATACCTATGATATAAAGGATGGACACTTAACCACTAAAAATAGGCAACCGAAAACTATGTATTGAAGCATAACCAACACAGAAGACCATAAAACTTTCCAAATTTTCCCCAAAGAAAAAAATGAAATCCATCATCACGAGACAAGACTTCTCTCTTTTTTTTTTTAAAAGTTCCTATCATCATGTTACAAGTGTTGAGATAGTGTATCTGTAATGGTATGAATGCACAGAATACACACTCCAAATAGAACTATTGAATAAGTATGTTGTGGTGCAAGTCTAACAAATTTCTATCAAACCTCATTGATCCAATAAGAGTTGAGAACCCTAAGACCACCAAGTTTCCTGCCAGCACGTTCCTCTGCAACTGAACGTTTGCTTCGTTGAAATTTCAGCTGAGTGACACCTTGGTTTGTGGGCTTGCCATAAACAATACCCTTAGGAACTGGTCTCTTCCGTCCACCACGCCTTACACGTACACGATAGACAACATAACCCTGAAAAATATTATTATCTCAAGTCACTACACACACAGACAAGGGATAATATGGACATAGCTCCAGAGAAAAAAAGAGCATCCATAGCCTCTGTGGATCAATTAAAGCAGAGAAAGAGAGAGCCGACAGAGAGTAGTAAAAGAGTAATGCAAGATTGACAAAAATATGGACTAAATGATGTGGCGTTACCATAATGGTGGTATTGGTGCCACTTGTACACCTTCGAAATTTAATATTTTCTATTATGGTAATACCACATCTTTTGGTCTAGTCTCATTTTGTGGTCAGTTTAGGATTACTCGTAGTAAAAAACGTAATCAATTGTAGCTAAGTTATGGTACAAATAACTCAAGTAATTGTTCGCTAGGAACAAATCAAGCGATTATTTATCTACAATCTTTATCTTGAAATGACATAAAAATATAGTTTTTTGTTAATTGATACCACCCAAAAATATTGTGTGCAACAAAAGAAATCAATCAATTTGAAAGCCATGATATTATAGACAACGAGTAGAATAAATGCCAACCAATGCAATTGTAACTAATGCTATATTTGGTACACGACAATGCTTTTACATGAGAATGGAATGATGGTGGAAATGAAATGGAATGCACATTCCATTCCAATGTCTAGCAAATAACTAAGATTAAGTGCTAAAATAAAATTAAAAATTCACCCAAATATTTGATTAAATAAACAGTTTTACTAAATTAAATTTAATCGAAATACTCTTGATGACATTAAAATAATAGTTATTTTTGATGCCCCAACTTCTAAATATCCAAACCTGACCCTGAACTCAGACGCACCGCCAGACCAAGGCTTGACCCCGGGCCCAAACATGACGCAGAGCATACCCTCGGCCCTTACTCAAACTCGAAACCAACCTCGACCCCAAACCTGTCTTTGGACCTAAACACCGAACCTAAACCCAAACCCGACATGTACCCAAACCCGACCTTGGACTTAGATACAAACCCAAACTCGACCTCAAACTCAACACGGACTTGACCCTGGGCCCTACACCTGACTCCAACCTTACACCCATATCTGGACCTAACTTAAGACCTTGATGCCGACACCTCGGACTTAACCCTGGACCACATACCCAGACCCCGAATCCGAGGTGAAGGTGGTGGTGGTGGTTTGCTATTGATGGTGACGACGAGTTACAATAGTTGGGAATGAAAAATCTTATCAAATATTAAGAAATGACAAATCCTACAACAGTGAAATTAGGCAGTCCCAACATTGGAATAAATATTACTAAGTAATAGTCATTCCATTCTTATGTTTCATTAATATCAATATATAATTAGGTATTTAATGCAAACTAACACAACACAATGAGGATTGCTCACCAAAAGCATCCTTCAAATAAAAAACAAATACAAGAGTATCAACTACATTACCAAACTTTCAATCCCCACTAGGTTATTTCCAAACAAATCCCGAGCCAAATACCCACTGAATAGCATTCTTGTAGGTTTGCAAATGAGAAGTGTCGACCTAAAACTTCAAAACATGTACTATGATATCAAACTAATATTAGGATCCATAGAACCTACACAATAGCTAACGGCACGATGGTACTAAGCTCAAGCAGAATCACAAGAACAGCATAGTGTGTAAACATGAGCAATATTCAGTCTTACATGGAAAGTCACCAATCTCCCATTGCAAAAGCAATGAACATCAAACCACATAATTAACAACATGAAGGACAGAACTGGTCATCCGATGAACATGCTTATCGATCATCACAAACAATAGATATTATACCTGCTTGGCTTTGTAACCCAAGCGGCGGGCCTTATCGGGGCGTGTGGGCCTAGTGACTCGCACAATGGAAGGAAGCTGGCGGTACTCCCAGCACCTCACCCTCAGCAAAAACCTCATCACATCCGATTGCTTCTTCCTCCATAGCTCCGAGACATAGGTGTAGGCCCCTAATGTCACCCCCAAATACAATAAGAAATTTAAAAGCAAAATCCAAATATCTCCGCAGATGTATATGTATATGAATATGAATATATCCCCCCAGTGCTCGTGTTAATGTTCGTGCCTGCATATGTATGTGTTTTTTGCGTGTGCTGCATCAACAAAAGCTAACAAACAGAACCCAAAATAAAAACCAAGCGTGAATCACATAGTAACTTTATGGATGACAGGTTCCCAGACTCTCAAAAGTCTTACCATCACAAATAATGCACACACACACAAACACCCCCATACACTGTTAATGCGACAACAACTAACAAAATCGGAATCCCACCTAAGCAAATGCTATAACAAAAAAAACTACCAAATTCAAATACCCATCAGCGAGAGTCAACGAGAAAAACAAATCCCTTCTGCCTCGCATCAACATGAAACAATGAAATGAAGGATTTACTGTACACGAAATACACAAACAATCGTACAAAGTTTACATGATTTCATGTATACATGTGAAAAAATAGGGTTAACAGAGAAGAGAACAGTAGATCTAAGAAAGGTATACCCATTCTTGCTGATTTGGTGGTAGTCTGTGTACCTCCGGCTGAGAAGATCAGACAATTAGGGTTTTAGCGAGTGGAAGATGAGCAATGAGTTTATATTGCACTATTAACTGGGCTTTAGTGGATTTGGGCTCAAGCCTCATGGCATGGGCTGTTTGTCGGCCTTTTTTACTGGATCGGGAGGAAATTTATCAAGAGTTTTTTAGGTGTAGGTATAATTTTTTAGACTTATTTAGGTAAAAGTGTATGGATAAGTTGTTTATTATATTAAGTGCAATTTTTATAAAAAATTTTGTGTTTAGGTACAAAATTCAAATGAATTAAAATATTTTTTACTTAAACACCCTTCCTTAATTTATGCTTTCATCATTGACAGTTATTTGAGGAAACAAATATGTAAAGTTTACATATTTGTTATCATTCATTTTTTGAATTTTGAATGAGCAATTTTTGTGGTATATCTGTAGTAAAAGTGTGTCTTCAACGGATTATAATTTTTTTCGTTATATTTCTGCAGTAAAAATCTTATTGAGATTTCGTTCAACGTACGGCTTAACGATTTATTTTTCTGGTTGAGATATATTATTAGTTTATTTTTCGATTGAAGGTAAGTTGTTAATAATTATATTTATTCTTTTATTCGGTTTTTTTTTTTTTTGGAATCTCATATGTTCGATTTTATTTTATGTTTATTCGTTGTTGGGATGAAGGAAAAAAAACTGCTTTGGTTTTAATGGGTGTAACTATTTTTTCGTATAGACATAAATGTAAGTTTTTTTTTTTTTTTTTAAATTGTATGTCTGTATTGGTTTTAATAGGTGTAACTGTTTTTTCATGGGTGTAACTGTTTTTTGTTTAGACAGTAATGTATGTTTCTTTGGTTTTTTAAACTGTATATATGTATTGGTTTTAATTGGTCTAACTGTTTTTTCGTATAGAGAGTAATGTACGTTTCTTTGTTTTTTTTAAACTATATGTATGTATTGGTTTTAATGGGTGTAATTGTTCTTTAGTCCAGACATTGGTAACTGTTTAATTCATTAGAATGGAATTCATCCAAATTTTTTAGGAGCATTGTAACTCAATTGCACATAGTAGCTATTTTTAGGGACACAATTAATAGTTATGAATCACTGTAGGCAATAATTAAGTTTTATATCATGAAAATATATGTTTAACATACCATTCGACTTAACAAATACTCAACACAGTTACAACCATTTGATAAAATATAATCAACACAGCTACTCAATAGATACTTAAAATCACAAAATAGTTACTCAACACAGTTAAACCCATTAATTTTTGAATATGAATTGTTTATAATTTGAATCACAAATAGTTATTTAAAACAGTTACGTAATTATTTTTAATCAAAAAATTATTGTTCAAAAGTGTTTTTCCATATGCATATGCTTTAAATTTTATAATTAGGTTAATCAATCGTTAATTAAAAACCTGTAATTTTTTACTATCAGTTCACGAAAATAAGGTTTTAAGATTTTGTTTTTTTTTTCAAAATCAAATTACAAAGTTTTGTGCCAAAAAAAAAAAAAAACACTAAATAATTAGTGAATGTCAAAAAACGAAACATCAATGTCATCTGTAATTTTCGGTGAAGAACTGGCTGGAGACGATGAACAGTGAGATGAACAGTTACTGGACCGTAGGAGACGATGATCAGTAACTATCGTATTCCTCTTTTTTTTATTTGGATGATGAACAATCACAGTTATGACATTATTTGACCGTAGAAGATGAAGAATCCCTTTCGCCGAAGAATAAGAGATTAGATAATTAAAGCCCCTAATTTTTAAACTCTCATTACTTAATTGTAGCCAAAATTTTAGGTAGGAATACAAATGATTTCTACCCATCAGCACTTTACCGAATGACAATATTGTCATTTTTTAAAAATATGCACTTTACCCCAAATAAATTTTTGTGTTGTATTTTTGCATAAATAAGTCTAAAAAATTGTACCGGCTTTTAAATCACCATTTTATCAACACACTTGGGCTTAGAAGCCTTTTAATTTTTTTGTTTTTCGGTCCAAAATTATAATTAGTGAAAATTGGAGATGAGTCCCCCTAGATGTACTTGTTTGGAGATAAGTCCGGTAAGGAAACTTATAAGGGATTAAGTCCATGTTTAAAAGAGCAATGCTATTGGGACCTAATTTACTGACCTAATTCACTATAACCTTTGGATTGACTGTGTGTTCCATCAAACATTGGAACTTGGTGTTAATTTAATGGTTCCAATGAAGCCACGTCATTAGGTCAGCAAATTATGTCAGATTTTTAGGTCCAAATAGCATTTTTCTGTTTAAAATTATGTGTAATGACTTAAGTCCACTTTTTTTTTTTTTATCTCAAAAATACCCCTAACATTGTTATTTTTTGTCAATTATGGAAAGTTATATATTAGATGTTTGAGATATATATGGTAAGAGATTATTCAGTTTTTTATGGAAACCGAATATATCATAATCTGATGCTTGAATTACGAAAAAATCATTGGTCTATTAATTCAATTTCAGATCAACAGATTCCATTAACAATTCAAATTCAAGGAAAATTTGTTGATGTTTATACTATCCAATAACATGCTTTTGTGTTTTGAAGGGAGTTTTCGAAGTTGATTTCAAGCAGTAATTGGAATTCGAATTGTTCTGTGATTCCAGTTCAACTTACTGATTCTACGAATTCTTGTGATTCAATTTCGTCTTTTGTTGTGCTGAAACATTATTATATACTGAGGTATTTTCATTGTAATTGGTTGATTTACATAATATGAATAACAATGTTGTTTTGAACATTTACCGTGGATTAAAAGTTGTTTGCCGGAAATTCGATATTAATTACCGGAATTCATATTGCACTGTTATTTACCGGAGTTATTTTTTATTTTGAAATTAGGTTCTAAATTTATTTTTTCATGTTACTGTTCGTACTTTGGAATTAGAATTAATTTTTTTTGGTTTTTTTTCCTTTGATTTAACTGAAATTCAATGTTACTTACCGATATTCGTATTGCGACATTCTTTACCGGAGTTTTTTTTTTTTTTTTTTTTTTTGAAATTAGGTTCTAAGTGTATTTTTCATGTTACTGTTCGTACTTTATTGGAATTAGTATTGATTTGTTAAATTGAATGTTTTATGTTACTATTTTTTTTTTACTATGTTACTGTTTTTGTTGAGTATGTTACTGTTCATGTTACTATTATTTTGAGCACGTTACTGTTTTTGTTGAGTATGTTACTACTATTATTTTCCTAAATATTAATATTCAATGTTACTAATTTTTTTTTTTTTTTGGAATATTACTATTTTTGTGTTTGAATGATACTATTTTTGTGTTTGAATTTGAGAGATAATTATTGTTAAGTATGTTATTATTTTTGTTAAGCATGTTACTATTTTTATTGAATATGTTGCTATTGTTATTTTTTAAAAATATTAATATTGAATGTTATTATTTTTTTATGTTTAAATGTTACTTCTTTTTTTTTTTGTGTTTTAATGGTATTATTTTTTGTGTCTAAATGATAATTATTTTTTGTATTTGAATGTCATTATTTTTTATTTTTAATGCTACTATATATATATATATATTTCTAATTTATATATGGATATAGATAGATATGAGAGATAAATTTTTTTAATGTTAGTCAAACTCCTAAGATTTTAGAGTTTTTAATTTTTAATTTTACTTCACTCCTAAAGGAAAATGATAGTCTCGTAAAATTGACAAAAAACAGATTTTATAACAAATAATTTTTCCTGGCGAACTTAAGTCCATCTAGGGGGACCGGCCTCCAAATTTCCCTTATAATTAAGGTTGTCAATGGATCGTGGATCGTATAGTGTAGGATTTGTGTGTGATCAAAATTATGTTGTGTTAACAGTTGTTCAATTTATAATTGTGTATAATCCGATTTGTGTTGTGTTTTCTCGAGTTCTTGTTGATTCATTTATTTGACATGTCTAATGGGTCAACCTATTTTACTCTAATAACCCACTAACGTAAACCAAAACCCGCTAATTTGGAGTTGTATTCACGATTCATGTGTAAAATTACCAAGCATGTTCACAATTACTAGTATGATCCAACAACTCAACACGAATTGAGTATACGACTTTAGTGTTAACGAATTCGAGATATAAACGGATTTGTTTCCAATAATACCTCCACTTTTCAACCCATGAGAGCATATCACGTGTATAATTTTTTTATTTTATGATTTTTTTTTAATTAACTTACAAATTATTCAATTCAAAATCAATAAGTAAGATTGATGAAAATATCGTAATCTTATTCATTTGATTAAATACAGCTTATGTACCGACTATTTTTTATTCTAATAAATAAATTATACATAAATTGAATAAATTTTAATACAAGCACCACGTGTTAGCACAAAACAAAGGAGGTTTGATTGTAGGTACAACAAAATCAAAAAAAGGATTAGGACAAGAAGGATGTTGGCGGTGGGTATCAAAGCTAAGCTCCATTCGGGTTTTCAACCTCAGCAGAAACGGAACGATGTATGCTGTGTTGTGTGGAATGAGCATAGAGAAGGAAAGAAACATCATGGTTTATGATGTCACATCATGCTTATCTATGAACCTCCTATTGCTATATCCGATTTGAGTTCTGTCTAATCTTAATAGGATCGTGTCAAATACTTTGAATTCAGATTTTCGTAAATTCGAACACAATACTTGAATACTGATAGTGATGGACTCCTCCACACCTCGAATGTGACTCTCAGCCTCGAACCGGACCCAGGACCAAGTTCTACTGGTCGAATGGATGTGGAGATGGCGATGGTGGTGGTGAAGGAGGGTGGTTGATAATGAGTAATACTATTTATATTAACAAAAGACTAAACTTATACTAGTGGAATTAGACTTTTCATAATAACGAAAATAAACCATTATGTTTATAATGAGCATTATGTTTATATTTGATTTTACTATAAATCAAATATTAGAATGAGAATTACTTAATAATGTTTATTTTATTTGCCACCAATCAAACACAAACTTTAATGCTCAAACTTTTAAGCTTGAGATGGACTCATGTTACACATCTCAAAGTTAAAATCTGATTTAATTGTTAGTTTGTTTCGTACGATAGAAAAATGGAAAGGTGAAAAATTGGAGGAATAGATAAATTATTATGTTTGATAAGAAAAAAAAATAGAATTGGATAGAAAAGTGGATGAATGAGTTTTCCTTCCAACTCACCAAAATCAATCTTTCCAAAATTGGAAGGAAAAGTAAATAAAAAGTTAATTATGTGTGTTGAAATGTATGTTATTTGTCTACATATCCTTTAATATATACATATATTATATTTATCAATTATATATATATATATATATATATATATATATATATATATATATATATATATATATATATATATATATATATATATATAATGGTAAAATATATATTTATACTTTTTTTAAAAATAAATAAATAAAAATTCTTTTTCTACTTTTCATATCTCTTACCAAACACAAAAGAGGAAAGTAATGGTTCATTCCTGAAAAGATAGAAAATATATCACTCTCACTTTTCATCATTCAATTTATTCATCCACCGTCTCAAACGGATCATTAGAGTCAATTTTTGGGTTGAAATCTAGATTTTAATCCTGGTTAAATTGATTTCAGCATGAGTTTGGTTAAGTTGGAAATCGAATTTACTAATTGTTGGTTGGATCCCAAATTTGAGACCCCGATATGAATATTAGTAATATTTCTAGAATTAACATCGAATTTTGTATCTAAGTTTAACTAACATATTGAATTTTTTTTTTTAATATTGAAAATTTTAGATTGGATTCGAGATAGGTTAGGATTAATCCGCCCAAGTTGCAACCTTAATCCCCTTTTTTTTTTGGCCTCAGATACAAATATAAAAGAATAGAAGGGCTTTTGTGCAAATAACCAAACTACACTACGTTCCAACTTCCATCCTATCCATAAATTATCCTCGAAACATTTGCCGAAATCAGTGTAAAATCCGGGAAGAGAGACGAAAGAGAGAGAAAGAGCGGGGATAAGGGCATGAAGAGGTCGTTTGGCGGTGCCAGAGGAATGGGTGGCGGCAGTGGTGGAGGAGGTGGCAGCATGTTAAAGACAGTCCAAAGGGCCTTGAGGACTGGCGTTGGTAGTGGTACTGCAGCCCCGGAGTCCTTTTCTCATTCAACCACCACCGCCACCACGACCAACACTTCTAAATCAAGACCCACTTACAAGCCAAATACTTCAAACGTTCTTTCACTGTCCTCTTCAACTAGTTCAACACCTTTTTCTTCATTCAACCTTCCAATATCCGCCACCTCCACCGGACCCACTTGGCCTTCTTGTTCATCCCCTACCTATAGTAATGGTGAGTTTGATTGGGAGTGTGTTGATGGAATTGAAGATGAAAGGGCAATTGAGTTTTATGATGATTTTGTTTTTGGGACTGTTCCATCCGAGGATGAAGTTCAACGTGCAGTCTCTGCTCTTCAACAGTAACTTTTCCAATCGCTTTGTTTCGATTAACTTGTATTTGCATTTTGATGTTCTTGCGTTCTTGGGTTATTTGCATCATCTTTAGTGATTTTTTGAATATTATGAATGGGTGATATGGAATTTTATTTGATTTATCTCTATTTCATAAACTTATTTGTTGTTAGATAGAGGAGATTGCTTATTCGATAATTGATCCTGGTATTGCTGAATTGATAGTATAATTTTTTTTTTTTTAAATTTTTTTCCCCATTTCCACTTTTCTGGTTTTAATATTAGGATGAAGGATATGACAAAATCATGAAGCTAGAATACGAAAAAATTAGGTAAGAAAGCACTAAAATTAGACTAGAATCATCAATGGCATGGTTGCTGCCCTGCCACTTATTTGTTTGTTAGCACTATAACGAAGTGAAGGTTGGTTAAAGCTAGAAAGCTGTAGTCGGTCAAAATTATTATTTAGTGTTGAATAATCGCTATAATTATGACGAGTGGAACCTGTTTGAGGTTAAGCATCACTTAATGTTGTTGTTATTGTAATCATGTAGATAATGACAATGGGGTATCACAATGCCTCAACTTTGCTCAACTAATATTTGTCAACATGTGAGTAAAGGTTGGCCATTGTTTTCTCGACTTTGATGCATTTGTCATTTATTTACTAATGATGAATTGATGATAGAGAGTGTGATGCTGATGTTGATAATGAATTTGGGGGTCAAAATTAAAATAATCTACTTAAAAGTTGCTGCCATCTTCTCTGATTTTCTATTTATACTCAGCTTAATTGTCACTTTTTCTAATATATTTTGTTAAGTTCGTAAGTGCTATAAGGCTCAGTAGATTTGAAAATTGAGAAAGAATCTCTAAGGTTTAGTGACTGCAAGATAAAATGAAGCCCAATAAACCTGCAATTCAGAACTTCATTTAGCTATTCAATTTATTCCTAATCACATGTTTGTTGAATTCTAATTCTTCTGAAACGTGCAATTTTAGCTAAACCAAATTTATGCAGGTCACTATCACAAACTGAACCCTGATGTTTCATTCTTGATATTTTTTCAACCCCCAGCCTAATCCAAAAGTAAAAAATAAAAAAAATCCAACAAAGTAAAATAAAGAACAAGAAAAAGAGGGAGTGGGAATTAGTACTGGTAGCTAATTGCAAGCTATCTAAGACATAATCTGGAGCTGATTGCAGGCTATAAAAGATGAAGTGCCCGGAGATTTAAAATTTGGTTCAAGTAGTCAAGTACTGTATCACAATGGCTCTACAGGTCTTGCTAATTTTCAAGACAGATGCAGGCAGCATATTTAGAATTCAGGTGCTTGATGTAGTAGGGGGGTTTCCTCTCGACTAAGTGCAGGCTTTGCCTCCTTTATATCTAATCCTATAAATAGCTGTAGCTAAAGGGATCTGTTGTTATGAGAGAGTGTGGGATGGACGGATGGGTAGTTTCTTCCACAAACTACCGCATGCCTTTACTCAAATAACTAGGTTGTATGGCTTAACTGATGCATGATCTGACTGACTTACAATTTTCAATGGGTTAAATACCTTGAAGTATATGACCAGGACCCGGTTACAAACTTACGATTTGAATACAAGATTTCTCATTTGCTGATTTTCATTCAAGCTGTTGTTCAATGCTAATTTTGTTTGATCATCTTCTTTTCACATTTCACAATATCTTGCAATTTTTCATTCCCAACTGAACTAATGTTGCCTGTTTTTTGTGAATGGTTTTGTGTTTTCAGAGTCCTTGATCCAGCCTCCTTTTCACAGTTCATGAAGGATAGACTTGCTCATAACTCAGATAAGGATGTCGGAGATCAAGCTAGTAGTCCAACTGGTACCATACAAAGAGTCACTTCTGTTGGATCCGACCTGGATTGGATTGAGCCCTCGCTGCATCTATGTAATTCACAAATATTGCAGTCCCATGGATCTGAAAGAGTTTATGACGCTTTCCATTTATTGCAGACTGAGCCTTCTATCCAGGTGCCTTTTAGTATTTACTCTGATAATTCCCCCCAGGGGTTTAAACTTCAGAATTAGTTGACGACAAAAAATGAAATTACTTTTTTCCTGTCCAATTTTTTTTTACTATTCTATCAATGTTTCTGAGAGACCTGGAGTTCTGATACAGAAAAGGTTGAAGTTAGCTTGAATTTGAGAATGACATCAAAAGTAAAATACTATCCCTTTGATCTCCAAAATAGACAGAAAGAAAGTATTTATGCGATTAAGATGATAGATGTGCATTTTGAAAATGATCAAATGTGCACATATTAATTTCTCTTTTTGGAAAAGCGAAGGTAAAATTGGTATTGCTATAATTTGGTTTTTAATTTTATCGGTTTTATTTGCATGTTATCATGAATTTAGAATTGCATTATCCCCTTGATTTATGTAGAGAATGGTCATATCATTATCATCTGATAAAGCTGTTTGGGATGCTGTTTTGAACAATGAGGTGGTTCGGGAGCTTAGAGAGACACTCAATGAAGGTATGTTCAATATTTATAAATAATTTCTGATATGAGTTAAGATTATGCTAATGATGTGTTTAGTACTAGTCAACATATCTGTTGACATTTTATTGTCCTAAGGTATTATTACTATGGTGGTTGCTGAGTAATAATAGTGGAATTCATCTATTTCTTATGCCAAATCTGTATTTGCCGAACACATGAAGCAACAATGGAAAAGAACTCCATGATTGAAATGTAAATTTATTCAGTTCAAAGTCTTAGCTGCTTGAGTTTGAAAGAAGCATCTGTAGGTTTTGAATAACACCATGGTAGCTGTTTGATTAAGTTTAGAACAGTTTTGTCACTAAATTGACTGAAAAGTGATATGAAAAGAGTTGGTGTAGGAGATATACCGAGTCATTGTTACTGTGTTTGGCCACCCTGTAAATATGGTTAATGAGCAGTTGTGATATCAAGAAAATATGTATATAAGCAACGTTATCTACTTATCTGCCAACATTGATATTTTGTGAGAGAATGGGAACTTGATACTGTTAGCTTACTGGAAGAAGGAAACTTTGCACCATTTAAATTGGTATTTCATATTTTAACCACTACACTTGATATTTACTTATGTTATAGGCGCTTGTGAGACTGTCAATGAGAGACAGATTGTGAGAATGTAATTTGGTCCAGTTGATGTATTTGTTGATTTTGGTCATTGGGATCTTTTCCTAAACGCATGCATGTACACTTTTAACAAAGAAAGGGACTTCAGGATCAGAAGTCAACACCCATTACAGCACCCAAACATGTAGAATTAAACAACCTAGCTTTTAGAGGTATGGAGGACCTGAAGGACTTAGAATAACCATACTAAACCAAAAGTACCTAATTTTTGATGGTATAGAATAGCCTTTGGATCCCCTTGGTTGTGTGTGTCCATGTTTATTTGCCACACAAACCATCAACACAAGCAAAAACTTTGGTGGGTTGTCTCGCTTTGATTAGTAACTGGTTCATCTTTGAAAAGAAAATATCAAATACATACACCTGGGTCTATTTTAATTTGATCACTTAATATATTTCTGATTCATGCAGCTGACAACAATGTTCCCGAGGGTTCAGATGAGGGTCCTGATGGCTCCAATGCAGCAACGGACATACTAAGTTGGATCTTTGTCAACACTAAGGCGAAAATCGTGGAACTAATTGAGAGAATTACGAAGCTGGTAAATGAGTTGTTTCAGCCTCCTGACAGCGAGAAGACAGTAGCAGCAGCCACAGATCCATTCAAGGAAACACTCAGAACTTCTTTCCTACTCTCAGTTGTGGTCCTGTTGATTGTGATTGTTACTCGAGCCCATAGGGCTTGATCATTATTCGACGACATGACAGAGGGTATCTCCCCTCATGGACTTGCAACAGCGGTAGCTTTCCCACCATCTTGTAGGTTGAGTTGTTTTTTGCTACAGAAATGTATATGTTGACATGGCTGGTTTTGTGTACAGGGAACATAGTTTTACTTCATAAAGTCTTGTTTGGTTGCTAGCTATGGAAGGTTAGGGGGGCATTGGAAAGTGTAAAAACGTGTATAAAACTGTTGGAACTCGATACTTTTTAGATGCTTACTAGTATCAAGTTTCTTGATGACTGACCTCTTGATTATGACTCATACAAGTTAAAGGTTAAATTCATATCTGGTTATATTTCGTGTCAGTTGATTGTGTTTGGTACTTATTGTGTCTACTTTTTATAGGTCGTGCCATATTAAAATTGGTCAAAACATCCATTTAGTTCAACTTGTTTAAGATCCAGATTCAGTAAGTTAATTCCTGATAGATTCTTACTTGAATATTATTCCATTGGAACCTGAAAACAGTCATAGACCAAAAACAGAGAACATAAGAAACAAAGTAGATTGCAAACTTAAATCAACTGAAATCAACTTGTATTTACATGAGATTTGTAGCTCAGGAATGTGAATACCAACCTATGTTCAGAGAAGTAGGGCTAGCAAGTTGGCATTGACATGTTTCTACATATTTACACAAAATGTGCACCAATCAGATTTACATTACTACTAGATATAGACCATGTTAGCTTCTCTCCTAGATGATAAGGTCACCCTACACAATTACATTACCAAAAGTTCTACTATGTCAGCAGCTGCTCTCCCAGATGATCAGGTCAAGTTGCTGTCAACTCAGTTATATCCTCAGACCATGGGGTCCAAGATGGAATCGATGTCAGGCGTTAAAACAGCTCGCTTCCCGAGTTCTCCAAGCAAACAACAATGTTTATCAACGGTGTTTATCGCCACAACATCTTGAGCAAACATACAGTCAGAGCCAGGTGATACCTGCAAGTGATTTTATGATATTATATAAGTAAACAGTGTATTCTTAAATAACAGGTCAGTGTCTTGTGAATTGTAAAACAACGTTTTTCAAGTTATTGCAGAAGGGTGTAGTGTAGTCATCAAATTACTTCTCTAAAAGATTTGATAATTCTAATACGAGCTGCAACAATTTTGATCCTTGCAGCTTGTATACGATAATGAGGTTATCGGGTGATCTTCATGTCTTTGGGATCAGAACTACATTTAACAGAATACATTTGGCACTTTATATGACCCTAGTACTGCAGTAAACCAAAGGCGATGGGTCAACAGTACCCAAAATGTGATACTCATAGATTGCAGAATATATGCTCCACAGTTCAAATGAAGGAGAAAAATTTCAAGTAAATGTTACTTTAGATAATAAACCTCAGGGTCAAAAGCAATTGCTATAGAAACCTTTTGTCTATAGCACAAGGCTACCTTAACGTATACTAAAATGTTGATGGTCTTCACCATGATCAACTTTAAATTATATTTACTCTACTAACACATGATTATCATGCATTTAAAAAGCAGGATAAAAAATAAAAAATAGAAATGCTGAAGGCCTAAAGAAAGGTGAAGATATGACTCACATCATAGAGGGTTTCTCCAAGCTTAAATTTGATTGCTCCGCTTTTGTAAACCAACATTTTGCCCATGTAGCCCCCGGGCAACTCCTCCAAACTGCAGCCCTTGCTTGAAGCCGATTCATTCCCTGTAGATATGGAGTTCCCAACTATCTCCTTCCCTTTTGTATAAGCTGAAGCACCTGAATCCCTAGAAGATATGATGCTGCCAGCAATCTCTTTCCCTTTTGCTCTAGCTGAACCAACTGTCCCCCCCAATGACATTGAGCTCTCAGCTATCTCCTTCCCCTTTGCACTGGCTGAAACACGCTCACTCCCTGATAGTTTCAAGCCTTCAGCTCTCTCTTTCCCATGTCCACTAGCTGCTCGCTTGACTGAGGGAAGATTGGGAGGAAGCTGAAGAAAAAGCATTTGTGTATCCTCGTTGTCCTCCTGCCATCAATATTAGTACGTTTTCAAAGCAAATATATTACACCTAACTATTCCATAATATCTTGTTATTCTATAAATCAGATTACCAACCAGCAGCCCAAGCTCTGATGCGGAATGTACAGTGCTCTCATCATGCTCAGAATTTGCTGCAGCCTTCCCAAATTCTCCTTCATCAAGAAGTTCTAGAGGAAAAAACAGCGCGAGTGGTATTCAAAATGACATAACAAGAATGGCATAATCATGGCGGCACCCTTTAATCTTTTAAAGGCGTAGAACTCACCATCATTAAATAGTACTTGGAAACAGACACACTTTACTAAAATTAGTGAAATTCTTTCAAAAAAATACAACCACATTTAGTAGTTACTTTGGACAGATAGAGATTGTTTTCTTCATGGGACTGACTCCTACTGAGATGCGTTGATAACATACCTGGGTCTCCAGAGTGTGGCCTCCTCAAAGGAAGAGTGGTGGGGTAGTAACTATGATGGTAATCCTGAATTTGCATAAAAAAATTGATCGTCAATGTGTGTGTGTGTGTGTGTGTGAGAGAGAGAGAGAGAGAGAGAGAGAGAGAGAAGCATGGCAAAGATTTCTTACCCATGGTTCTCTGTGTTCTTTCTTTTTCTTCTTGTCAGATGATGCCCTGGCAGTCTTTACAAAACTTTCACTGGTTCCATCTGTTAGAGCAGTTGAAGGCCAAGAAATGAGGTTTTGTTCCGGAGCAGAATCTTTCAAGCCCGAGTCACTACTTTTATCAGCATTCCCTTCTCTAGGTTTGCCATATGTTCTTATGGAAGTTGATGATGCAACACCAGGACCAAATACCACATGCACCGAAGCTGCAAGTTTGGACACCAAGCATGAGCCGCTAATGTAATAACAAGGGTGATCCTCAGAAAAGACAGATATGGAAAGAGAAACAATATGCTTGACAAACATAGAAAGTTGATGTAAGAACACTAGCTGGAGATAATATATCATTATAGCTGAGACATCAATATCTAAGTTCAGTGCAATAGAAAATTACACTTCTTCTCAACTCTAGGTCTTGGTCTCCCCAGATCCTGTGCATGTCAAACAAGAAAAAACTCAATGTTAAATTCAGAAACATCCATTGAATTGTCTAGATGGTTTTCAAATGGCACATTTAATTGTGGTAATAATAAACAGCAACAAAAAATTGTGGCAATAATATTATGTCATTCTTCTCTTAATTTTTCATCATTGGCTAAGCAATTGTACCCTGTTTCATCCCACTTGATACCAAAGACCACAACTCCAAAAGAGCGTGAGACGACTATGGTTATTTAATGCTCTATTATGCATACTATAAGCCATACTAGAGACGCCGACCACTGCACGCCATAACAAGTTAATAAGAGACAGGCTTCCCATTTCAGCATATAAGTGAACAAATTGCTAGAAGCACCAACTCTAATAATGAATTTTCAAAGGTATACTCCAGCCATGATACAGAAACTAAGCAAAAGCTTTCTTCAGGAGTTAAGAAAAATTTATAGCAATTCCAAGTGTGATTGATGCCATCCATACAACACTAACAAAGTTAAGCAGCTGAGATAACAAAACTTCAATTAGTCCATTTGGGTTGCTAGACAAATGAGTAAGTACAAGCAGTTGTAAAGTTGCATTAGGCAAGAGTTGATATAAGGTTCATCACTTACTGTCTTTAAGGATCCACATAATGCAAATATTGGTTGTTGCCTTGTTGGAAACTAGAACAAACATTTACTCCTAAATTTGAGACAATCTTACAAGGCAAAATTGACTACCAATATAAAAATAAAAATAAAATGTTTTTTCTTTTTCAATTGCTGTGAAAAACTAAAAACTAAAATGAAATCCAAACAGTAATCCACTATTTCTCTCACCAAGTCAAAGAAGAGGTTATTAATATGATTAAATGCAACCCAAAGCCAAAGCCAAACACACACTAACCCCGGGATAGCCTAAGTAGTAATAGGAAAATCTAGACGTCTTAAGTTCGAACATTGACAACTTATTAGGGCAGTCGAGAGACAAATTCCCCATAAATATCGCAATCCGAGCGTGGTTGACCTCTGCCTTTTAAACTAAAAAAACACACACACACACTAGAATAACAAAATGGTTACAAACCAAACCGAAGTGCCAAACAACCGGCTCCTAGCTCAAATGGTTTGACGAAACCGAGAATGTTTAAAAGGTCACAAGTTCAAATCTTCTACAGCAATATGCTGAGAGAGAGAGAGAGAGAGAGAGAGAGAGAGAGAGATTATTATTAACCTTGACTCGTCGGAGGAGAGCCTGAGTAGCATCATCAGTGGGACCACCATCATCATCAGCTTCAACTTCACTGTGAATATCAGTAAAATAAAACAATTATCGAATTTATTTTTAAGAAAAAAAAAAATGAAAACAAACAGAGAATTACGTTTTGGGAAGAGAGGGTTTCGCTGTCCGGCGAGGAGGTCCTTTGGGGGCAAACCTAACCTACCAGAAAAAATGAACCACAGAGTTAGGGTTTCGTTTCTAATTAACGTAAATCTAAAGGGCATGAAATAAAACGAAGCAAGACCCAAAAAGAAAGAAAAAGGATAAGAAATGAAAGGAAAATAAATAACTATTAACCTTTCTGGGAGCAGAAGAGGGCGGATCTGAATCCATGGGGGTTGTTTATGTAAATTAGCAAAAAATTAGAGCCTCTGAATGCAATCGGATCTGCAAAATCTAGGGCTTTGGGTTGAAGAAGATGATAACCAAAAAACAAACAGAGAGAGACTCGAAATCGAGACCTCAAGGATAATTACCACAGGTTCTACCACAGTTCCAAGAGGGTGGTTTTATTGACTTGCGCATTATTATTTACTTAACTAATTCTGACGATTGGGATATGATCCGACTCTTCTGACTTCCCAGCTGTCGAGTAAATATTGAGTGTAACGATGACACTATGTCATCATTGACACGTGATGTCACTATCTAATAATAAACTTATAAATTGGTAAAGTGAACCCTATTTAGGTGGTTATTAAATGACATGACAGAGTGATTATTATACCACGTGATAATAATAACATGGTGTCACTGTTATACCCAATATTTTTTTGTTGTTATCCTGAATAAATATTCATGAGTTATCTACTGTACTCAAAAAAGAAAAAATTGGTACATCATTTTGTAAAAAATTACAAAATAAATTCTTTCAAAAAAGATGTGAATTAGAAAGGATTGGTCGATGAAATATGAATCGGAGACTGAATGTTGATATGTCCCAGAACAATACATTTTTTGTTACCATGAGATATATTAGTGGCAGCAGATCATTTGATTGGAATGAAATTTAGAATAGATACACTTGACGATATGAATCATCTAAAAAATAAACGTATTCGTTATGTAATGAATCTTTTACAAGATCAATTCGGATTGGCTCTGGTTCAGTTAGAAAATGTAATTTGAGGAACTATATGTGGAGTAATTTAGCATAAATTTGGGGGTACTATAGTCAATTGCAAATATTCATTATAACAGTAATACTCTATCATATCAAGCACATGATTTTACTATTTAATAAGAAATAATCAAATAACTAGTTAAACTCGTTATTTTACATGAAATAATTATTATATTACACGGGTGTATAATTATTGGAAACACGTTTTTTACATGAAATATTTATTTTATTACATGAAGAATAATTATTGAATTTAATAAAATTCATTTATTAACTTGTCATTTCTTTATTAAATAGTAACACTATATCACAGTGATCATGTAATACCACCTAAATATTTTCTCATATACCCAATTTATAAATAAAATCAATTTATAAATAAAATTTTTTTGCTGTACATTGCTAATTTTTTTTGCAGTACATTGATACTCGAACCAAAATTTTCAAATTCTTTTTTATTTTCTATAAAATAACTCATTACTTCAATTTTGATTGACATTTATGAAAAATTGGGTCACTTAATTTTGTTTTATTTCTCAGTCGATCTAACTTTGAGAAATATATAATTTTTTATAACGAAATAATGTCCAAGCTCATCCAAAATTAGGTCTAAAATATTTTATTATTTATTTTTGCTTTTCCACTTGGGCCGCTTTACATCTATCTAATATTACAACTAAGAAATTAAATTCTCAATTTATAAAAGTAAAATAACGGTCAAAATTGATTTAATTTTCATTTACTTTGATCTAATGATATAAAATTCATCCCAAATTTTTTTTTTCCACCCAAAAACATTAACTTCTCTACACAACTAAATCAACACACTTCTCAATATCAAACAATCTCATCAATCCACACCCACTTCTCTATTCATTTTAATTTTGAATTACATCATTAAAAAAATTAAATTATTATTTAAAATATAAACACTAAAAAATTAATTTAATTTCTGATATTATATAATATCTTGAACAAGGAGTTATTACTAGTTGTTACATATTGGTGGTGTGCAGTATTGGCAGCATTGTAGTACAACAGAGTCATAACCACGAAGTCTTTTGACTACTCCGTATTTCTAGAAAAGTTCTGGTTTAATAATTCTAGGCACGTCTCACAAACATAAATAAGTTTTTTTACTATTGCAAAGTTTAGAAGGGAGGGGCTCATAAAGTTTGAACCCGTGACCTATCGATCCAACTGCGGGCTGTAACGCCATTAGGCCACCGCTAACTTCCCCAAACATAAGTTAACCCATTGCACTTATCAAATAAATAAGTAGGCACAAACCCAACACAGTAAAGATCCAATTTCATAAACAGATCGTGAATGAGTTGAGCAAACTTTTGACACAACACGACTTAAACCCAACACCACCCGACTCAATGAAATCTTATAAAATGCATACCACCTTTAGGAGTACTATTCTGCTCACTGCACTCCATGGGTTTCATCATCCTTTAAGGCCAGAACATAGTAGTCCTCCATTGTAATTGCCAGGTAAATCATCCCCAGATTTTCCAGGTGACTATTGATCACCTTGCAATACATTTGGATAAACCACATAAAGAGTACAAGGCAATTTAAGCCTTGCCAAGGATAGTTTCACTGAACTGGCACTGGCTTCCTACCTCGGCTTCTAAAACTGAACAGGTAGTCAGTCCCCTCACAGATAGGTGCTAAACAAGCAGGATAGAACACGAAGATGCACTTCAAAGATCAAACTAACCTTTTGGGAACAGTTGAAATAGCTGGCAAGGAGCAATGCCTTGTAACCGATATAGCTGTGCACTGGTGATCAGATGTCCATTGGAAAGAGCAAGGGGTGTCCAAAAGGGCCACACACAACAGTCCAGACACGATATTTTGCAAATACGGTATAAGGATCAAAGAGATGCATGCATAAATACTATTAGCTAGCAAAAAAACTTCAAAAGAACAGAGTGACCTACAATTGCAATATAACTTTGGTAAAACAATACAAACCTATTAAAACAGTACAAACCTAAACAACATCAATACTATGCAGTAACATAGGTGTAAGCCAAACAATCCCCTCACCCCAAAGTCGGGAAGAAAATCAGTCACACTAGAATGCGGAATGCAGTGATACTAAATGCGGTAGAATGCAGAAACGATGCCAGCCGGTGCTAATACTACCAATACCATCCAAAATACAGCATATTCCCTGGCATGTAATGCAAGCACATACCAACCTACAGGATATCAACACCGTTTAAGTTGCAAAATAGGACATCAACACCAGCAATAAGATGCATTCATTAGAAAATTAATGTCTAGATATTTGTACAAATTTCACTTAACTACACATTGAAACAAGACATGCATGAACATTCTTCTCTCTCCTCATGTTATTGTCTTTGGCAACTTGGTTGACAAAATGCAAAATGATTGAAACTAAAGATATTAATAGTGTTCATACTAGGACACCCCAATTGACTAAAAACATGCAGTTATAACTTACAATGGCAAATATGTCTCCCCTGCAACCGCAGTAAACCAAAAACAGATACGTAAGAGCTCATGAAAAAACCACTTTAATAGTTGAACCCTTTGATGTTCCCTTTGTTAAGGACCCATGCAGATGGTGCAACACTGCCACCATGTAGACTTTTACTCTACAAAAACTAAAGCTTAAACAGTAGATAAAGGGCGACTGCAGGGGGTTCCAACCACTACCGAATTTGGGGAGGGTTAAATTTACGCAGTTTTACCCCCACATGCGGAGCTCACAATGAAGCAACTTACCACTATGCGAAGGCCCACCATCAAAATAAGGTCAGGTAATGTGTTGAAACTAATTTATATGACACCTGATGATCTACCAGACAATGGCAGTGCAAAACCAGATAAATAAAAATGACCAAACAGTCCTATGCCGAATCATAAGCTTCCACAACAAAGAAGCACAACAATGCAAATGCATACACTAATGTGAACCATTCATCAAATGGCAAAGGATTGTATGTTCAGTAGTTCACATGTTGTGGACTTGTGATGGGTTCAGTACCAAATCATACAGCTGAAACAATCACTGTTTCCAAACAATTAACGTGACCGCAAACCCTGATCCTCACTCCCATACAAAGCCCCAACCAACACCAATGCAAGCTTAAAAAATGGCCAATATAGTATTTTACAAAGCATCCAGGTATTATTGGGGGGGCAGTAGTAACCTTTCATCTTATTGTTCAAAACTTGTTTCAGAGCATGAGGAACAACCAACAGTTATCAATCCAGTTCTTTGAGAAAATTGTAGAGAAGGCGGGGAAAAATCTAAATGAAGGTAAGTTAGTTGCAAAAAAGCCAAAAACCTTCAAATCCAATCAGATAGTATGATAAAATTTATTGGGACAATCTGCAACGAATAGGACCAAAAGCAAGAAATTTTCTCTTCGAAAAGAAGAAAGATATCACGACAGCCATCAAAGCAGAAGGCAATCAGAATCATATCAGTGTTAGTAAACCAAGTTAAGGTCACATGGAATAAAATCTAAAACTTCAAAAGCAACTTCAAGGGATCAAAAGGGTTTGTCACTGAAATTTGAGGAAAAAAAGCCACAGGATATCTAATATCACAATACGAATACAAGCTGGCCCAGAAGATCTTTAGAATATACTATCAGGCCCACAAAAAATATGGCCACATCCAGCACGGGACCATTGTAACGTGTAGAACATTTATGTGTATACTAAATGCCCATGGACAACTAATGTTATGATCGCAAAAACCTATACTGTCATTCCCACCCATTCTTCACTCTCTTTTCTTTTTTCCTCTCTTTTCCTTTTTATTTATTCCTCTTTTTTGGTGGGCTGCGGAGAGGGTAGAAGTCTTTCTTACAGACGTGCATCGTAGAACACTATCTCACACTTAAATGTCCTAATACCAACTGCAATTTACTATTAACTGTAATGAGAATGTTTCCCCTTGTTTGTGGGAATCCTATAAACATGTTCTTATTTTTCGAACTAGCCTCAACTCAACCCAACAAGATATACTGGGATTTGGAGGCCATTCTTTCTAACTTTCCCTAGCGGCTCTTCTAATGACTTCAAATAGCACTGCACGCCTTCTCCCTGTAATTGATCACTTAAGACCTAAGTCATCATCAAAAATCTTAATTCATCCTGGTAGTTATAGACTAAATTCAGAGTAGTCTTGTTAGACATTCATGAAGACAAAACAAATTTCAAGGTCAGCCCAATCCAACACTGGAAAGACCAACTATTCCAACCCGAGTTTTATTACCTGCCACATGAACTGGAAAAGGCATCAGAAAAATCACAAAAAACATGTGTAAAATACACATGAATATAGATGCTAAGTTGCTAACATACTTTCTAAAAAGAAGCGGTCACCTGCTTTCTGGACGAAGGTTATACAGCAAGCATCATGCAACTTCAGTACTATGGAGGCTAGAAAAACTTGGAATTGTCAGGGTTAAAGTGAGTACAACAAACTAAAAAGAAGAGAGAGAGTTAGGAGACACAGTAAAGAAAACACTCAAGCAGCCCAGTAAATCAGGTCAGAAATAGAGAATGTCAGTAACTAGCCATCAAGATGCTCAAACAAACTAATAAATGACATTAGAAAATCCAGAAAATGTATACGCAGCAATAACCATCCAAGGAACAAGGAAGATAGCCATGTAAAAGTTTTGCACCAAATTTTGACTTGAACGAATTCTCCAACTTAAGCCTGAATAAACTGAACTTTTAGCCCAACTCTCTGCAAATGTCATAACAGTAGTTAAAGAGGTGAGTCCCAAACTTCCAACAAGTAAGTCATGGCAAGAGGTAAGAAATCAGGTTGACAAGTGCTCCAAGAAATCATGCCTGTAAAATATTACAATAATAAGAAAGAAAAGGCGTTAAGATATGCAATTGTACAAAACAATAATCATAAACAACTATGCAGTGATAAACTGGACACAGTTCGTCAATGAAAATTTTTAACACAGAAATTAGAGGACAGAGGAGGTCCATCCCAAATATTGGGAGACAGTGCAACTGTTAATACAGATTCTTGTATCCACGCAGAAATACGCCCATCACTGCACCATAAGGCTTACAAAACAACTCATGAGGAAACATCATCGTAAAGTGAGCATGAGATAAATTAAAAATGAAAAGGAAAAAAGTTCATCAAGGCTAATCTATCCATAGTGCCAAATTGCATTTTGCACCAGATATGATCCACTTGAAAAACATAAAAAGTAGTGCACGAGGTTCCCACCACTAAGGGAGTATAGGGAGAATCAGTTGGTGATATGTACGCGACCATAGCCCCAATGTAGAGAGACTACTTCTGCAATTCGGGCCCTTGGGCGATGGGGCAACCTTACCGCTCCTAACCTCGTCAACTTAAAAAAACATGCTGATTTAAAATAAATATTGAATGAGACATTTCAAAAAATAAAAGGACTATGAGCCTGGCAACTATTGCAATGTCATGGTAAATTACATCAAATAGTGAGGTCTGAACTCTGAAAGATAAGATTATTCCAAGCAACCACACACAAAAATATACTAATCCAGCAATTCCTGGTTAGGACGGACAAGAAGTTTCTCTCTACAGATATCCAATATATATATCTCATGTACTTTATAATGTGTTTAACTGTGCATGAAGTCATATTGTGACACCTACAACCAAGCAGGAAACAAGTTGCTTAAAATTGTTTTAGTCAGCATATGTGGTTTAACATGTATTGGGGGCATTTCTCCAAAATTCAACTAGACAACACACCGATGAAAATAAGAGAAAAAAGGGAATGCAGTGTGCTAACCTTTCATACCAAAAGCAGTACTGAAAAGGATCACATCACTTCATCTCTGCCATGAACTTCTCATACTCCATGTCCGTACCATAGCTTGTCTTCTCTGCAGATGATGCAGGTGGAGGAACGGATGGATTTGAGGCCCATGGAACATTGCTTATACTCTGTGAATGGTCCAAAGTCGACTGAGGCACAGTGGTCGGAGGAGGAGGAGGAGGAGGGGCTACACCATAATAAGATGGGTAGCTGTACGAAGATGCTGCATAAGCAGGTTGAGCAGTCAGTGGCATGGCAGTCATAGAGTTCTCATAGAGGTATGTAGGAATGGATTGAACAGATGTACTACTCTGTGATTGCACTCCGGGCGGGTAACTTTGTTGTGATTCACGTGTCTCACCAGAAGACACAGTCTGCGATGGGACACCAGAGGAAGCTGTCTGCATCACCAAAGGATATTGAACTCCATAAGGAGGCATGGATTGACCCGGAACTGAGGCATACATGGCAGAACCCAGAGGGGGAGGAGGGTAACGGGCATAAGAGGGAGGTACAGGTGGCCCCCATGGAACCGGAGAAGCAGCATAGCTTCCGGGAGGTGTACTTCCAATGGGGCCACCTGATGCATACTGCTGGGATGGATATGCACCAACAGCCTGATTAGGAGCTTGATAAGTAGGCATTGTTGGAGCAGGAGGGCCAGGAGGCACAGCAGGCTGAGGGGGCTTACCCGCCACTCTCACAGCAATAGTTCTCCCATCTAGACGATGGCCATTCATGCTAGCAATAGCATTATTGGCCATTTGGATATCAGCATACTTCACAAAACCATAACCTTTGCTCAATCCAGTTATTCGATCCTTAATCACTTTAGCCATCACAATTTCACCAAAAGGTGCAAACAATTGAATCAAACCATCATCTTCAAGAGTAGGCGGCAGGTACCCAATATACAAATTCGTATCATCATATTCCTTGGGCTTGACTGCGGTTGAACCGAAGCCAGGTGTCGAGGTAACCCCAGCAGCATTCCCGCTGGCCCAAGGAGGATTGCTTCCGGAACTGCCAGCACCAAGAGCCAGTGTTCCAGAGTTTTGCTTGGTCAACGACTCAGGTACCGTGCCTCCTAACTCCGCCAAAAAATTTTGATACTCATCATCCATTTTCTTACCTGTGGTTCCCTTCACTGGACAGTCAATGGTGGGATGTCCACCATCACCACAAATCCTACAAAGAACATCACTCTTAAAAGTCGAAGTACGAGAAGGACAAGCATACTGCCGATGCCCTTGTTCACCACATAACCTACAGTACTCCTCATCTCTTATAGTTCCATTGAGAGCAGCAAGTTCCATAAGCTGTTGCCTCTTATGCTCATTAAGCACTTCATCAACTGGCTGTAACAGCTTCTCCACCATCCCTGCCGCAGCATCAAGTGCTTCTTGAGTCTCAGCTTCCACCAGCACATGCAAATCCTCATTCTCACTCGGATCAAACTTCAAATCCTTTTTTTGCTGCAACCTACCTTCTTTCACAGACCCTTTACCCCGAATCACAATTTTTGCCCCGGTCTCTCTTTCCATCCTCTTCTGGGTATTCCCTCTTGGCCCAATAATAAGTCCAATAAAATTGTAACCAGGGTACTCTTTCATCGGAATATAAAGCTTCTTGTGAAGCTTTGGAGGCCGATAATCAGCCGGTGGCTTAAAAGCCGGATTTTTCTTCAAAATTTGCGATATAATTTCTTGCCTTTCCTTATTCAATCTTTCACGGGCACGATATTCTCTAGTATTTACCCTAACTCCGACATTGTCATATATAGGTTCGGGCGAAGGTGACCGAGCACCTTCCGGGCGGTCATCTAAAGGCAACCCAGATTGCAATTTTCTACTAATTTCCAATAACCTACTATTCAATGCTTGAACCTCAGGATCAAATTCTATACCTACAGTAAATTCTCTCATGAAATCGGGCAACTGAATCACAGGAGTCGGCTCAGCGTCCGCCCACCGTGACTTCCTCTTCCGTCCTGTCCCACTGCCTTCACTACCGGTCCCGTCGGTGGTCGCTTCGCTCGGATGTGGATCCCAACGACTTCTGCGCCGTCTCCTGCTGGTTGTTTCCTCTTCTCCGCCCGAGTAGTCCCTGTCGGTGCCACTGTGAGTGTTCGTCACGCCGTTTTCAGACACCAACGGCTTGAGAATCTCCAGTTTCGAGGACTTATTATCGGTCTGAACACCTTCCGATGACTTCTCTCCGGTTGGTGTATTGTCCACCGAAACTTGTGCTTGTGACATCGAAGCTTCGTTCTGAGAGTTTGATTCTTGGGTTTCTTGAGGGTTATTTATATACGAAGAATCTAGGGTTTGTCCGGACTGGTTTTGAACATAGGAATCTAGGGTTTGGGATGGATTTTGGTCATAAGAATCGTGAAAGGAAGCGTCTAGGTTTTGTGGAGGGTACTGCTTATAGGAATCTGGGGCTTGTGAGGAGTATTGAGCTGAATTTTCATGTTGGGATGGAGAATCCGTATAGTTTGATTGAAGAGCGTCCATGATTCTCACAGAGAGAGTTTCTTGGTGTTGCAGAGGCTTCTGGTGAGAGAATTGGGATTTGGATGGCTGAATCAGCAAAATCAGAACACCACAAACGTAAACGCAAATGAGCATGAGAATTGATTTGGGCAAGTATTTATAGTCCTTATCTTCTGGTAGGGAAAAGCTTCACTGTATGTGGATCTAGCGTTAGTCAAGGATATCTTATGGGTCGACCCGGAAAGGGCGCTTTAGCTGGGGTTGTTTGAGTTTTGGGCTGGGTGAAACCCATCGAAATTTGAACTAAAATTAAAAATATCCAAGATTAATCTCTTCATGTATAGAGCATATATAATACTAGCAATAATCTCGTATAAGAAAATATTTTATAATACCAAAAATCAAACATTGATCATATAATATTTATATTTAAATAGAGAGAAAATAAGAGAGAAGTCCAGAGAGATATGTAAGAATTAATGGGATTGTTTAATATTAGGGACGTACAGAAAAGATAATATTTCGTAATGAGAATTTATTTTTTTTAAATAAATTTTATACCATTAAATCAAAATAAATAAAAATTAAATCATTCTTATCCGTTGTTATATTTTTATTAGTTGAAAATTTAATTTCCTAACTATAATATTAAATAGATATATAAATACAAAATAAATTTTCATAAAATTTGCCAACTATAAGGTTCCTAGAGCAAGATTATATATTTTATCAATAATTTTGACAATGTTGGAAAATAGTTCAAATTTCCAACCACGTACCGTTTGGACTCAAACCCACTTAGATTGATTCAACGGTCAAACAAGGGATAAGACATAAATCCGCACTTGCTGAGTTCGAGTCTCCCAGATAGAAAGTCATAGATAGCACTTCTGACCAACAGAGGTACACAATTGGCATCAGAGAAGATATTTTCCTTAGAAAATGCCATCAAGAGATTTGCACTACTATACATTATAGAATCACAAGAAGGCAAATTACAGAACAGGTTCTTGAAAGCCAGGGTTTTCAACAGGTTATAGAAGATGTTGTACACAGACATTGGGGGTGGGGTGGGGTGGGGGGGTGAAGAGCCCCGGGGGTGGGGGTGTTGCTGCAGCAGGGTGAAGAGTCAATAACTACCCCCACAACCAAGTGCTTTAGCTTTACATCATATATGCAGCTTCTATCTGGCTACACCCACAAAAACGAAATCCAAAATCATCACCAACTGTTTGAAAACTGAGTAACAAGGATGCAGATAGTCCAAGAGGTGCAAGAACAACATTTAACTTTAGCATCAGAAAGGAAATGAAAAACGAACAATTGGAAAAAAAAAATGGAAAATAACACCATTGGCACAGTAAAAGCAAGTGATACCTAGCACGCGTTGACATGGAGCACTCATATCTCTTAAGTGCCAAGTGGTGTGAAAATGCAATCAAGGAACCTCAAGCTTCTTCATTATTCAACATACTTGAACACACAGGTGCACTGTCCACCTCAATGGCATATTGGCATTCATGTGCCCAGGTTCATTGTGAATATTGTTTGACTAACATACAGTAAATATATTAAGTTTTGAAGGCTTTTAAGTGGATAATGTATTCAGCTTTATAACATTCTTAGGAACCTACATGATGGTGATTCTATAACCATTTGTTCTGTTGACAACCAATTGACCTATAGGAATGAGTTTTCAACGGTAGTGAAGCTATGAGTCATGAACATTCAGATGAAACTAATTTGTGGATCCAGGGAATTGGAATTACCTTTAAATCAAGTGCTGGAGCTACCAAGATCAAAGTCCATAGTGTAATCATATTCAATAGTAGGAATCACAGAAGCCACAAATTTCAAGAACAAGAACAGGTACCTGTACAAAGTTGTTTTAGAGATTGATACTAGAAAAGAGCAACCAACCGACCCCCCCCCAAAAAAAAAAAAAAAACAACCAAAAAAAGAAAGAGGTTACAAATATGGCAGCCGAAAAAGCATTTGAGTGACTAACTAAATTGAACAGACATCAGATTTATAACAAGTTGCAATGGAAAAGACATGAAATCAACCACCCCATGTGTTCAGCTATAGCCCTCCACCTGACCATTACCACCTGATCTCTTTATCTTCCATTAAAGATCAGGTTAATCATTTAATTTTATAAAATGACCCATTCCTATGATTTACTCGGTGGATTCATTGCTATTATGGTTGGACCAAAAGAGGAAAATAAAATCAAAATAAAGCACAAAGGGCCACTGTAAGCCCTGTAGTTACTGACTCAACTTGTACTTTCTGAGGTGTTTTAGTTAGACTGATTCGTTGTCCACTAGTCCAAATCTGTTTCACTTGATGGGTCAGAATCCAACTCACATCATGGTTTCAAGTTTCAAGTTCAAGTCCACAAGCAAGTGACCCTACCTGACAACTTGCTTCCTAAATAATCAAAAGCAGGTATAAATCAGAATTCAGATCTCAATTGTGCAAGTAATTAGAAAAAAATTACTTGTCAACTTCTGGCTCAACTCCCCGTGACATCAAAACATCAATTATCTTCTTCATCACGGCCCCATGCCGGCATGGATGTATAGATGCATGTTTCCCAGGCAAGTGCGGATGGTTCTCGATAGTTACCTGAGTTTGATAACATTTAGCTATTGTCTAAAAACTTTAAAACAAAAATAGAAGAAGAATAATCAAGGACGTGAAAGTAATAATGAATTAAAAGCCATTACAATCCTTAACTTGGCACAAGACAACCCCGAGAACTTGTCGACATTAACAAAGAAGGAAGCAAACTACAAGACACAACATGATCATATTAGTCATGCAGTTTCAGAAGATGAACAACATATCACCTCCCCATAACATGGAAACCCCCAACAAAATAATCAAAAAAATCCGAACAACATGTCCAATTCAGCAAAATTATGTTTCTGTCTCATGGTCTCACTTATGTCAATACAGAAGATCTGAAACCCAGAAAAGGAGGTTTCAAAAGTTTAGACCAGTGTAAGAACTTAACCCTGCTTGTGTCAACATGTCATTGTAAGCAAGTGAGATACTGACAGCAAGGTTTTGGGCCAGCACATTGGGTAAGCAAAGTAGTTTGGCATACAAAAAACACAATTGCAACTTAGTGTAGCATTCCAATTATAAGTAGCCAAGAAAAGGACAAGAAAAACTGATCGCACCATATAAAAATTGTCTCCATTTCATAGTTTAGTTATTGGCTAGGGTTTGAGATGCCTCCAATTAAGGTTTGCTTTGTAGGACAGCACCTTTGCTAACTGTTACTTCAGACCACAGGTGCAATAACAGTTCCACAATAAAGATTCGACAATGAGGGGAATATGAGCTACTCCTCCTGACATCTCCTTCTGCCCATTCACTCCAAATTATAACATCTTGAGCTTACTTTTACCCATAAGTTCCTTGAGGAACTAACTGAGATACTCAATTAAATACATAAAAACTAATATCTTACAGTTTTGCGTGCATGGTCTTGACTAACATCTTCGAGTACAAGCTCTGGTTGCAGAAGCATCCTTGACTGCCAAATAAAACAAAAAGAGAACTCGACAAATTATTCAAAAAATAAACATCATTAGACCAAAAGAAGCTTCCATTCAACTATATTCAAGAGTCGATTCAGCTTCACCTACTTAAATAAGCTGTCAGAGTATCGCTCTCATAGGAGCGCGAGTCATTGGTTCACATCCAATAGTAGCTCAAACTGACCAAAATTGGCTAACATAAATAGAATCGTATCATTTGATTCAAGACCTGTCCATTGTTATCTTGGGAAGACAATCAATATCCCAAACCCAAGGGCTACATAGGTTTCGTACCAAGCTTTGTACCCATTCAGAGCTCGTAATAAAGTGATTTTATGTCAAGACCAAACTTACAGCTGGATCACCAAATAGGGTTATGATCCATTTTCTAGCACAGTTGTCAAATTCAATCCAATAACCTTGATGTTGTGGATTTGAACTTGAGTGCACTCAGTTTATGCAAATAACGCCGAAGGGTAGGTAGGTATCAAATCTACCGTCCCAAACCCACCTTAGTGGGGACTAAACTAGGTTTTTTATTTTTACAAAACTTCCTAGTTTGAGTGGAATTCATTCTAATAATTAACATTAGCACCAAGAACCTTGTTTGCCACAAAAATGTACAAATTACAACTTCGAAAACTTTGTAAAATGCTGTGCAAGAATCATCTGGAGAACTCAATATGCGGATTCGGAATTTATTATCTGCAAAATGCTTGCAAACAAACAATCTGAACACTGGACTCGTACAATGCTAAAAAATATTGGATTCTCTTGAAAAATCAAATTAAAATGAGTCAGATATGGTGGCACGAGTTTGTGTGCATTTGGAGCATCGGTTTCTTGCTTGTACAGGACAAACTAATCAAGTTCAGTCCATAACGCATCAACACTTGTTTGATAATTACGAGATGTTAGACAAGAAGACGGTGTAATTAGTATGACCAACCTCATCATATCCAGTAAGCCACACACGAGGAGTTTGGTAATATTGGTCATACCTGAAATAAAAAAATAGAGAGAGGGAGAGAGGGAGAGAGGATTGTGTCATAATGGGCTGAAATGCACCAAAGAATTTAATCATGCTTGAGGTGTAAAAAAAATGCCAGTTATAATGAGAACTTTACAATTCAAGTTAACTTACGTGATGCTGACATCGTATGTTCGTGTTCGTAAAATATTGTCATCATCAGGCTCACGTGCCACATGATACGTAAACTGAAGTGTTGCCTGGAATACATAGATGCATGAACGATTGATGTCACATGGCTGTATAGCACACCATTCAGTGCTTTTGATATGTTTATAAGAAGGGTAGAATAATATCTTAAGTGCTTGGGTGCATGCTATGTTTATAAGATGGGTAGAGTATACCTAATGTTTGGAATTGAAATTATCACAGTACAAAAGAAAGAATTCATTCTATGCAATCTGAAAGCATAGATAGAATGCATTTGCAGCATCATTATGAAGGCCTTTTTCACAAACACATCCATCTGAGAAGTTACTAGCACACAAACAAAATATTGAAACTAACTCCCGCCAAGCATGGTTCAGCTAACAATACCTAGATCATAATACAATAAAGCACTTTAACTAACTTACAGGATCGGTTTCAATAAGGTTGTCTGGTTCATCATACTCTGTCATATCTGGTATGTCTTCCTCCTCCTCACCCCCAAAGTATGAAGAGATTGGCTGAATAGTACTTTTTTTGCTGATTTCTAGTGTCTCCATGGAAGGTAAATTTTCCACCTCGTCGCTTTTGCTTTCTGAAAAATAGATACATTATCCTCCTACCAAAGGATGGAAAAAAGGTTCAACATATCTAGCCCCAGTTAATAACATACCTTTCGGTTTCCCATGAGTAGCCAGCCAGCCGTCATCATCATCATTATCAAGTAGGACTTCACCTCCAGCAGCTTCATATTCTTCTTCTACTGATGCAGCTCTTCGCAGGCAGGGAACTGAAAAAGTCAAAGAAATGTCAAGCTCTTATTGGATTTTGAGATCAATGAACATATGCGCCAGGAGTTGAGATGGAAGAATCACCAACATATGGTTCTCATTTTTGGTATCTCGTTGAATCTCTCGGGCCGGAAACAGGATTTGATTATGACTTTCTATATGTCGAAGGGCAAAACTTGTAGGAGAGATCTGTGTCCCCCTCCAGAAGAAAGAATCAATTTAATAATTTTATGGTTGTCCATTGGGCATGCCTAGGTCAACTATCACTAGGAACGTTACCTTGATTGATACTGAACAAACTTTGAGAAAATAGGTAAAGACAGTCAATTACCGTTCCTGGTGATCAAGAATTGCTTCTCAGCAGGCAAATATGACTTCCGTTTGCTTGGCTCACCTGATTCCCTGGCCATAACACAGGAAAGAAACAAGAAATATTGTAATAACAACAGCAATAACATGAAGCTGGCTGAAGTAACAACAAATTCATCTTTACCGTCATTGCATTGTTGTGTCTATGTCTATACTGTCAGAGAGTGGGTAAAATTATTAAAAGAACAAATTGAGGACCGAACAACTAGTACTCCAAAGCTACATCAATATTGTGAACTCTAGCAATATCACACTTCAAAGTAGATAATTGTTTAGCTATATATATAATTTTCATCAATCACAAAGCAATTGGGCCACAGTGAATGCAACCAAAAACTGGTGCTTTGGTCTAGTGGTAAACAATGGATCCAATAAGGAGGAAGGTTGAATTGCATCAACTGTCACTCAACAGTATAAAAGTGAGTGCCACAACAGAGAGTTACAGCATATATATCTTGGCGCAAACAAGCTAGTATTTCACAAACCCATTTCTAACATTACCAACTCTTCTAAGATCATAATTAAATTTACCAGCATATGAAAAACTCAATCAAAGAGCAAAGCTATTCCCCGTAACATTGGGAGCAGTAAGGCCATTGTCTCTCTTCAATTTCAAGCCACAGCTAGCACCATTCCCAACCAATTCCGAAAAGGACGTTGCACACCAGTCACGAAGTTCCTAAAATAGTTCCCTGTACGAATCCCTCTCTCTCTCTCTCTCCGAGTGTGTGGTGTGTATGCGTGTTTCTACGATCGAATCCAATCTCGAATCTTTGCAAATTGAGTCAATACCAGTAATCATATCAGCTTAAAGATCAAATAATCGAAGAATTCAATGGGGGCAGAGAGTGGAAAATTATACCAGGACCAGGTAGGACATTTAGAGACGAGATTGTCTCCGGCGATGATGAACTCGTTAATACTAAGAACGCCTTTTTCTTTGAAAGCAGATACAGTGCGGGGACTAGAGATCCTCTCCATCGTCCCTTTGAATGTTTCGTACAGCTTCTGTGACAGCATTATCTCTGTAACTGTAATGGATCTCACAGAGTGATACAACAAAGAGAGAGAGAAGGTTTTGGATAGAATCACAATAGCATGGAAACCCTAGAAAATTCGATTAGGAAATGAAACAAACCATTTGAAACTGGCAAGGGTGTCTGTTTTGTGCCAAAAGTTCTGTATTGTTTGTGTTTGCCGGTTTCAATAATATAAAAAACACCACAAATTTTAATAAATTCATAATTCATTTAACGGTTATTAATGTCCTTTTCAAAACTATTAACATTACACCGTATCTTTAGACACGAGTTACCTTTAATAAAATCTTAAAATAGGACATTATCTTTTCATATCAAAAACACGGGTTCGATTCTGTCAGTGTTAATGAGTTGACTTTTGACCAAAAGAAAATAGCGGAAGTTAACAAAAAGATCACATTGTAACACTTTTAAAATATTATGGGTGTAATGTAAAAAAATTAATATTTAAAGGTACAGAGTGAAAAAATTAAAATCTTTTTAGGGCGCAAAGTGCGAAAAACCCTAAAAAATTATTGTCATAAGCAAAGAATATTGAAATTTGCTCAAATTTTGTTCACTTGAAAGCCCATCAAACACCATAAAATTACACAAACTAGGACCTATGAAAAGTTCAATGTCATGTTAAAATTTGTTCAAGTTTATACGAGATTATTGATCAATTTTATTCCGTAGCATGTAACTAGAGAGTTTAAATAGAGGTTTCTCTTCATTTCACCCATGATTATCTTTATAATATTGATAGTTGATGGGTCAAGCCCAAATGGCCCAATCTATATAAAAAGCCCAAATCCCCATTTGAGGAGCCCAACTTTATTTAAGATCCACCAAGCCCAATCAGGCTCCATGCTTAGCCACGTCATCAAGGGGAGAGCAGAGGAGCATCACCTGCACAGCAGAAGGAAATAGTCCATCCTCACCTTATCTTTGACCGCGTCTCATGGAAGCTCCTCAACCACCTCGCCCGTTGAGGATAAGTCGTGAGCTCCACCGAAATGCTTGCTAAGTTGCTGAAGAGTAGCCCAACCTGTTAGGGGACCCCTATAAATTGCACACCCCACCAACACTTAGAAAAAGACACTGACCTGAGCACGACTCTCCCTCTTCTCTCTCAAAGCTTGTAAACTCTGCTCCCCGCTCCCTTGAGTTAATAAAAGCTCCCCGGCAACCAAAGCCATTCAAGAGTGGACGTAGGTCACGTTGACCGAACCACTATAAATTATGTCTCTTCCTATTCCCTACTATTTTACTGCATTTATTAATTACATTTAACAGGTGGTGTGCAAAGCCATTTTTGTGCATCATCAGTTTGGCGCCGTCTGTAGGAACGATAAAATTCTCATTTCCAAACACTTTCTCTGTTGAATCAATGACGATCACTACCCGATCGGTGAACCAGCCTGAGAATAACCAACCAAGAAGAGGAGGTTACTCCTCCCCCAACCATCCCAAGTACGCAGCAGATGCTGGAGACCACGCAGCAGCTTGTGGCCCAAAACCAGCGGATCCTTCAACTAATGCTCGTTGGGCAAGGAGGAGCATAACCTGGACCTCAAGTGAGAGGAGTTCCACGCCTGGGGTGTCAAGGAGCTCCCCACATGGGTGCTCCTCATCTAGCCGCCCCCTTAGGAGCCCCCTTGGGCGCCCAGCATGAAGGACCTCCCCATGAGGGACCTCAACCTCCTCCTCTAGCTCCTACTCTCCATGGTGGAGACCCTTATCTCCAAGAGGATGAGGGTGAAAACCAAATCATTGAGCACAGAGCCATTTCCATGACAATTCAAAAAGAGCTCCCAACCAGTGGGACAACAAGATAAAAGAGGTGTAAAACCAACTAGGTGACGCCTTCAATGCCATCAAAGCACAAACACTGGCGGATTTCATTGCTGAGCTGACTCCAGCACAAGAGGAGAACAACAAACTTTCCACCTTGCCCCGCGAGGACACCTCAACTCTCGACAAGGACGTACAGGAGCTCGGTGAGGATAGCCTGACGCCCATCAAGGATCCCCAGGCGCCCAGGCCTCTTCAGCCACCCTTGATGGCGCCCAGGCCTCTTCAGCCACCCCTGATGGCGCCCAAACAAGGCCCTTAGGCGCCCAGGCCTCTTCAGCCACCCTTGATGGCGCCCAGGCAAGGCCCTCAGGCGCCCAGACCTCTTCAGCCACCCCTGATGGCGCCCAGGCCTCTTCAGCCACCCTTGCTGGCGCCCAGGCCTCTTCAGCCACCCCTGATGGAGCCCAGTCCTCTTCAGCCACCCCTGATGGAGCCCAGTCCTCTTCAGCCACCCCTGCTGGCGCCCAAGCAAGGCCCTCAGGCGCCCAGGCCTCTTTAGCCACCCCTGATGGCGCCCAGGCCCCTTCAGCCACCCTTGATGGCGCCCAGGCAAGTCCCTCTGGCGTCCATACCCCTTCTGGATCCCAACCTGGTACCCAGGCGACTCGCCCTATGGACTTACCTCTTCCAGAAACCTCTGAGCAGCCTTCTCCATCACTCTGGAAACTCTACGTCGACGGCTCCTCAACCAACGAAGGAGGAGGAATGGGTCTTATCTTGATCAGCAACGACGGCACTCACATCAAGTATGTAGTGAAGCTTCACTTCATCGCCTCCAACAATGAGGCAGAATATGAAGCCCTCATCTCTAGCCTAAGGTTGGCAATAGAGATGAAAACTCAACACCTTCTTTCTCATAGTGACTCTCAGCTCAAAATCGAGGAGCCCAATGACAAAGTCATCATGACCGCCTTCCTGGGAGGTCTCTGCTCATCGAGTTTCCGCTTTTTGGTAATAAAACGACCACCAAAGAGCATGCCAGAACTATTGGCAAAGCTCGAAAATATATAACTGCTGAGGAAATCAACAGGTCTAGACAAGGTGAATCATCTCGCAATCACCAACAGCTTGACCTATCTCTGCACTGCACTGCTCTTAAGCAGGCAGCCTATATCCAGCTTAGCGGCTCTTTCGCGGGTCGCCAAAAGCTTGGCCTCTGCACTGCTCTTAAGCAGACAGTCTACCTCTGCACTGTTCTTAAACAGACAGTCTATCTCTGCACTGTTCTCAAACAGGCAGCCTATCTCCAGCTTAGCGGCTCTCTCGCGGGTCGCCAAAAAAGTTTGGCATCTGCACTGTTCTTAAACAGGCAGCCTACCTCTGCACTGCTCTCAAGCAGGCAACCTACCTCTGCACTACTCTCAAGCAGGCAGCCCACCTACCTCTGTACTGTTCTTAAACAGGCAGCCTACCTCTGTATTGCTCTCAAGAAGGCAGTCCACCTACCTCTGCACTGTTCTTAAACAGACAGCCTACCTCTGCACTGCTCTCAAGCAGGCAGCCCACCTGCCTCTGCATTGTTCTCAAACAGGCAGCCTATACCTCAAGCTTAAGGACTCTCTCATGGGTCGCCAAAAGCTCGGTCTCAAAAGGTGTAGCTCTCTCACGAGCAGTCCTCAAACTCTGCATTTGCTCTCACGCAAGCAGTCTACCTCTCTCTCCAGGTAATCATGTTAAATATTTTAATGTTTGAAATAACATTATTTTTGCCATCTCTAGGCAGGATCTTGAAACTTAGGTCGTCTGCAACTCGAGGGACTATATTAGATTAGCGTACTCAGCTGTCAGGCCGCCCTAGTCGCCCAGATCAACATTTGCACTCCTCTCTACGTAGGGCTCCTCGCCAAAATGCCACCTACTTCAGTGGAGCTCGCCCAAGGGAGCTCGCCAAGTCCCAGACTCACCCAAGCTCCCCAAAAGTCCTCATGCTCGCCAAAGCTCCGAAGGCAGCCCCAGGCTCGCCCAAATGAGCCAAATGGAGAGGTGCAGACCCCCTTTGCTCGTCCAAATGAGCCAAACCACTTGGAGAGGTGCATACCCCTTTTGCTCGCCCAAACGGGATAGCCCAACACCTGGGGAGGTACCTGATCCCCTATGCTCTTTCAAACGAGGCAGCCCAGCACTTGGAGAGGTGCATCCTCTCGTGCCTGCCGCCCGAGCCCTACTTGCTCCGCGGCATCCTCTCGTACCTGCCGCCCGAGCTGCCCGAGCCTTACTTGCTCTTCAGCAACCCCAGTGCCTGCCTCTCTGAAATCCCAGGGGCCACAGACCTCCAAAGCCCCTCGTCGACCAAAATCAAGTCAAAGCATGACAGCTATGTGGAGCTACAGTCCCCGTAGAAGACCGCACAGAAGTCTCAACTCCTATAGCATACAAAGCTAGCACAGAAGTCCCAATCTAGAAAAGAATGGGGGAACCACCGGGACCCATCTCCCGGGAAACAGCCTGGCAATCGGACCTTGACCGAGAAGCACTGGGGGCATCAAACCTCGTCATCTTAAGAAGAGAGAAGACACCACACCTAAAGAAAAAAGAGTATCCACCATTTCCCTGTCAACAGGAGCTCCTGAAATTAGAGACAAGGTCAAGAACTCTCCACCACCGTCGGTTTCACTGAATTGTGGTTAAAACTCAAATTCAAAAAGATAGAAGCATTTTTTGGAAAAAATTGTTGACCAAACCGCCTATGGCAGTTTGTATGTCGTAGATCTCGAAAAAATACCCGGATTCAAAAAAAAATTCGCCTCAAACGGAATCTCGTGCGCAAGGTTATGGCCAATCGAAGATTTACCGGTTGTTTTGATACTCCAGCAGTCACCGCGCCTAGAGTGGCGCCCAGACCTGCCCCTGCACCCAAGCTGCTGCACAGCTTTCCACCTGCTCCCTGGGTTGATTTCCTGCACTTTCTGTTGAAAAAATGTTGCTGCCCAGTGCTCGTAAGCTGCCCAGGACAGCAGAATCTGCGCTGTCCAGCGCGTCTGAGCTGTCCAGGACAGCAGAAACATCATCCAAGCTGCTGCCCAGCGCTCCTGAGCTGTCCAGGACAGTAGTACCAGCGCCTAGGCTGCTGCCCAGCGCGCCTGGGCTGTCCAGCACAGCAGAACCAGCGCCCAGGCAGCTGCCCAGCGCGCCAGAACTGCCCAGACCAGCGCTGATCAGCGCCTCTGCTGCGCGCTCAGGCTGTCCAGCTCTCCTCCCTGCACGCCCAAGCTGTCCAGCTCTCCTCCCTGCACGCCCAGGCTGTCCAGAACAGCTTTTCGGGCGCCTAAACTACCCAGGACAGCACCTAAGGGGACGCCCACCACCTCCACCGCGGGCTGCTGGCGCGCACCAATGACCGCGGCTACCTCCATCTTTTCCCTGCAACCTCTATCATTTCAATGGAGTTTTGCACATCCCTTTCCTCAATCGACATTGTCCTTTTAAAAATCCTAGCAAAAGTGGAAAAAACTTGGAGTATGTACCAAAGCAAAAATGCATCTAGCAGGGGAAGTCTCCACCACCTGAAACTCAAGATGTAAACTAATGCACCCTTCTCCAAAGTTTCCTTGGACAAGGAGCATTGGGGGGCAAATGATGGGTCAAGCCCAAATGGCCCAATCTATATAAAAAGCCCAAATCCCCATTTGAGGAGCCCAACTTCATTTAAGATCCACCAAGCCCAATCAGGCTCCATGCTTAGCCACGTCATCAAGGGGAGAGCAGAGGAGCATCACCTGCACAGCAGAAGGAAATGGTCCACCCTCACCTTATCTTTGACCGCGTCTCATGGAAGCTCCTCAACCACCTCGCCCGTTGAGGATAAGTCGTGAGCTCCACCGAAATGCTTGCTAAGTTGCTGAAGAGTAGCCCAACCTGTTAGGGGACCCCTATAAATTGCACACCCCACCAACACTTAGAAAAAGACACTGACCTGAGCACGACTCTCCCTCTTCTCTCTCAAAGCTTGTAAACTCTGCTCCCCGCTCCCTTGAGTTAATAAAAGCTCCCCGGCAACCAAAGCCATTCAAGAGTGGACGTAGGTCACGTTGACCGAACCACTATAAATTCTGTCTCTTCCTATTCCCTACTATTTTACTGCATTTATTAATTACACTTAACAGGTGGTGTGCAAAGCCATTTTTGTGCATCATCAATAGTGTAGAATATAAATATGCTTTTCCTATGAAAACTGCTGCCAAAATCACTTTTCCAATACCAAAATACTTTTTTCCCAGTTGCAAAAACACTTTGACAAGTCTATAATTGTCAACATAGCTAAAGAATTAGTGGCATATTTTCACATGGGTTTCATCTTTTATAGGATCTCCTCTCTATAGATTTTAGACAGACTGACAAGATTTAAAATCAAAAGCATCTAAAGTACAAAGGAGGATTCTTCTAAACTTGAAAAGAAGCTGGGAATGTAAAAGAGGAGTCAGTTTATTCCAAAGACACATAAAAGAAGTTAAAGAATAAAAAGATTAAAAATAAAAGAGAGAATGAATGCATTAAAAGCATACAAGGTCACCATAATTGGTATAAAAGCATTGATACACTGCTTCTTTCCAACTTGAAAGCCAGATGGTAGCCTTCATACTCTCTCTCTCTCTCTCTGATCTGCAAGCATCAATTGCCTTTACCAAAGATGGTTTAATTGTATATTATAAACTGCCATATGAGTTCTCACCTTTCTGGGGCCAATATGAAACAAAGAAACCGAAGAGATTTTCCTTTGTCAAAATATACTGGAGATGGTGGAGTGTGTTCTAACTTACTGCTTAGTTGATGATCCTTTGTCAAAATATACTGTTATACAAAAAGAGGAGATGTTTAACTAAATCAGTTCAATTGAAATGTATGAAGCTATTTCCAGTTAAAACACATTTACTTTTGGCCTGAGTCAAGCACATTTTTTTATTTTTTTTTATTTAAACCCCCGGGCTAGCGATGCATGGAGCATCGCCCAAAGGCCACAGTAGTAAACACTACTATTGATAAGCCTTTGGAGGCACTGTGCCGAAAAATTACACTTAAGAGCCCAAAAGGCTAATCTTGAGTCAAGCACATTGATGCCAACTTAACTTTAAAAAAAGTGGCACCATCATGTAGCTCTTTCTGATGTTACCCCCCCCTTCCTTCCTCCCAAACAAAAAAAAAAAGGAAAAAGAGAAGAAAAACCCCTAACCAACAGAAAAAGTACACACACTTCCACACAGATGAAAGAAGACAAGGAAATGAGGAAAAAGGTAATCATGGGGGAATTGTCTTTAAAATCACATTGTTATTTGCTGATTCGCGATGCATGTTGTGTATCTATTCAATGGTGGAGATTAAATATAACAAAAAGTGTAAAACCGAGTTATTTTATTGTTTTATCGTATTTTATTATTTCTGTGATCAACGATAATATTTGTTTTGTTGTTTTTAAGTTCACCTCATATCCAATAATGTCTATATTTGTTTGTTTACTCAAGTGCACTGAAACCCATGACAACCCCTCAGTCAGAAGGGTTTAACCACCTTGGAGTGACACTAAGTGGAGATACAACTGAAACATTGCAAAATTGGTCACTTGTTATAAAGTTACTATGTCTGGTTCAAGGTCCATTGAAACCTTCTTAGCTAATTTAACAAAAAGCGCATGGACATCAGCCAGAGAGGACCTTTCCCTATTACGAGAGAACCGGGAAGGACGCAGCTCTGGTGTACCAGTTTTCTGCATACAAACTCAATAACAGGAAACAAACAAACCACTCTGATCTTGAATAGGTTTCATTTGAGAACTGAGAATGGATAAAACTGTTGTGACCAACTTGGCAGAAACATATAATTCTATACAAACATTATTGTTCATGATACTAGCTATTTAATATACTACTAGCTCTCTAGTTTCAATCCCAAGTAAATGGCTCCTCCAGCAAAAAACCAATGTCCACTCCAGCCAGCTGCGACGATGAAGCATAAGAAAATCCATGAAGTGGAACAACAGAATCAAACGACAGATCAGGAAGGTCGAACAATGTATCATCAATACTATCTGAAACTGTCTCTCTTAATGGTGGTCTCGGATCATCAGTACTATCTCTTGCTAGAAATGTGGATGATTCTGGAGTTTCACAAGACGTTTCAGTGACGTCTGGAGAGTGAGAAATTGTCATTGTTCTTCCTTTCCCATAAAATATGCCAGCTGCTGCTTTCGCAGCTGCAATTTGGATGTCCTTTGGGGCAGCTGAAGCAGGACAGGGAAGGTCCTGAGCTAGTTCAGGGAAATTGAGGTGAGCCAAGTGACCTTTAATTGCAATTGCAGCCACATCATGTGCTCTAGCTGCCATTTCTGCTGTTGGGTAAGTTCCAAGCCAAATTCTTGATTTCTTTCTAGGCTCTCGGATTTCAGACACCCATTTTCCCCAGTTTCTCATTCTAATTCCCCGATAGATCGGGTGCTTCCCTGCATTGCTGCTGCTGATCTTATGCTTCTTGCTACTCTCATTGTCACTCTTGGCTGATGATTTTGATAGAGTTTTCGAATCCCAGGAAGTAACTGGAGAATAGGAGGTGAAGGTGGTGTTTATAGTGGTGGTGGTGGTGGAGGAAGAGGAGTAAGAAAGAGAGGAGTTTTGAGAGTCAAAATCCATAAAGAGGTGTTGTTTCATTCGTGAGGAGCTGTTGGTGTATGGTTGAAAGAGTGAGAGGTGATGCTTAAAAACACGGAGGAGGGCTGCTTTTTTGGATTCCTTAATGGTCCCTTGAGTATAAAAGAGATACAGTTGCACTAAAATGCTTGTCCTTGTTTCCAAAAACACATCCAAAATAGAGACATGAAAGAGCTAAGCATGGTCTTTTGCTTCACTCTAACAATGATTAATTTGCTGTCAAACTGTTTTATATTAAATTCTTTAGACTAACTGATTCGACTTAGCGTGGCCCATGTACGCGAAGTCAATATTATCAATCAGTTTATACATCACTTCACTCGACTCAACTCGACTCAACTCAACAAAGTACTATTAAACATTATAATGCCTCCTAACTCTTATTGTGTATATGGTTTCAAGAAAAAAGTACACGAGGATAAAAAAGAATACAGAGGCCTAGCCAATAGCCATTGCCTGGTTCTCAGTTCACAACAAAACTCTAGTGCTATGTTGTGATATCACCCATTACAGTGGTGCTTAGTCACTTCACTTGGGCATATTATCATTTCTCTCTCTCTCTCTCTCTCTGGGGGCACAGTCAAACCATGAGTTTCACATTAGAGCAGGTTTGGAGCTCTATATAAGGGTCCTTCATAGGTCATCCTTTTGTTTCTTCCTTCCATGGATGACAAGGCCCATGCGTGTATAGCAGGTATTATCACCTAACCTGATTCTTCATCCCTTATCAATCTTTACTTCTCTTCCATGACTTCCCATTCCAAGTTCTCCTCAGATTTCCAATTCGAGTATATATTTTTCCATTGAAGTGATAGCAATTATGTTCAAGGACAAATGCTTCATATAGGTTAGAAAACCCTACCACCCATAAATCGGATACAAAATTGATGCGAAATTATTAAGTATAGCTTTAAACTTAATGGGCTCGTTTGGTTGCCGTATTAGAAATGGATGGATTAGATAAAATAATCCGGTCTAATACAATACAAAAGGACAAAAGACATGACTAAATAGAGTATTAGAATAATACGTAATTTTTTTCTAGTGTTTGGTAATACACAGCATAAACGTTGGATAGTAATTATTTAATTCAATCGGTTGTTTGGTTAATTAATTATTTTATCGTATTAATGCTGAATTAACAAAAATACCCTTAATTAGTGTTTGTTACATTGATAACAGTTTGATTTTATCAGTTAGGGGGTTGTAATGGTAAATGTGTAAAATAATACGTTTGAGTTGGATTATAATACCACTTATTTTGGTGGTATTAAAATACTTCAATAATACAAGTCTAACGTATAAAAAATATACGATAAGTATACGATTAATATACGTTTTTAAAATTAATACGGTATCAAATTTACTTACCAAACAAAGTATTAGACCCGATTAAATAAAAAATAGTACAATCCAATATTTAATCCCCTCATAGTACGTCTACCAAACGAGCCCAATGAGTTTGTACTGTAATTGAATTAACCCGCTAGAATTGTGACATTAATCTCGACTATGTATAAGCTGAACACATATGTGAAACAGTTAAAGTTAAAATAAAATTTAGCCCAATATGAATTATACAATTTCAATTAAAATTTAATTTCATATCAAATTAAATTCGGGTTAGAGCAAAATCACTAATTCTGAGTTAGATTTAGATTGTATTTTAAAAATCCAAGTCAAGCCAAGTACCCTTTGAAATTAAGTTGGGTTGGCATTTTTTTTTTGCCAAAACTCAATCTATACATTAAAATCTTTTTGCCTAAATTTAGGCTAACCCGTTCAAATTGCATCTTATTTGAATCCGGTAACACTTTAGATCTCAGTTGAGATCCCAACTTGAGACTCTTAAATGAGTGAGCGAAAAAAATTGATAATTGATAGGATTCACAGATATTAGAAGTTGAAGTTAATTTGGGAATTCTAAACACACGCCTTTTGGTTTTGATTGAATAGTTGTTGCCTCGTAGGAAAGTTGATTTTCTTGATCAAACTAGAGGTTACCAAACTTTGAAAAAAATCGAGAAATTCAGAAGTCATATCAAAGATGTCGCTAGTTTAAGCTTATTCCCCTTTGCTAATGCAGTCTTACTGCATATAACCCTGTTGAAACTCTAGCTTTTCTCGTACAACATAATTGTGCTTCTTTGTCAGCACATTGACGAGATCACGTTGTGTTCATTCGTACTCTTGGCTTCCGTTAGATACAACTCCCTCTTAAATATTGGGGATTACCCCTAGTCTCTACCAAATTGAGACACTCCGAGTGTCTCTCTCTTTTTGAACAAGTTCAATCACCTTATTAGATCATTTTTAATGGAAATTTAAACTCTTTATCTAAATTTGAGTAAAAAAAAAGGTTAAAAAAATTAATTTGGTATAGATCTATTTACTAGAGAAACTCAAATTTAAAAGAAGAAAAAATTAAATTTAAATAAGGATAAATTTAATTTAAAAAAGATAAAATATGACAATCGGATCTTTAATTGAAATTGATAATAAATCTCAACTAAATCTATTTAATTGGTCCATTGAGAGCTCGAGAACTTAATTGATACTTCGACATCCTATTGTAAAAAAAGTAAAAAATTAGTTATTAAATTAAAAAATTAAGTCCAACTTTTTTTTTTGAACAATGGGACCCACAGACCACGGGGCAATTTAGTCCAACTTTAATAACTCATTTTTTTCCGTATCGTTGTACCAACTACCAACTCTCCCCTTATTTCTAGGAATGTCCGCCCAACCCCTTTTTGCCGCCCAAAACTCTCTCTTTCTCTTTCTCTCTTGCTCTCTCAAGCCGCAAAATGGAGGTGAGAATGTGGGACAACTGGGTAGAACAGGCACTATCAAAATTGGAGTCTCTGAAACTCCTCCGATCTCTCAGACCCATTCAACTACCCAGCACTGACCAGCCCCAACGCATTGGAATTCAGCCACAAATTCCTTCAAATTCTGATGAATTCGAGGTATATGATGGTTTGCGGCAATGGGATAGAGCTTCCGTTGAAGTAGAGATTGCAGAGACCACATTTCAGAAATGGGTCCAAGATATTCCCAGTTCTGGTTCGTACCATTCTTTCTTTTTCCTCCAATTCAGTCAATGTTTGCGCTTAGGATGATTAATTTCACTAAACAATTTGATTGAATTTTTTTTTTCTATCGGTGGATGCTTAAGTTCGACTTCTCTGTACTTATTTCTATTTAGTTTTGGATTTTTCTTCAGTTTCTAGTTGTGGAAACATATAATTCTCGAATTTCCGAAAAACAAAATATGTAATTCTTGTCCATTTCGTTTGTTTGTTTGTGTATTAGTTCCTGATCCATTTTTTTACTGGTTACACGTAGAGTAGTCGTCCTATGTTAATGTATACGGCTGGACGTTTCTATTGGAGCTTGTAAGTACTATGTTAATGTAAATAGATTCAAGTGTTTCTGCAAGTGTAACCAAGTTAAAAATTAATGTTGAAGTTGCCGCATTTAATTTCCTCCACCACTTCTAGAGTTTCTTTGCGAATAAATTAGCCGTATTGTTACCAACACAGTGTTATCAAAGATACTATACCAAACAAAGGGTTATTGAAGCAAATCCGACAAACCCGTGTTCTGGCAGTGTGGCTGGCGTATGCATACACACACATAAACACTCGCACAGACGTTATATGTGCATATGTGTCCGTTCAAATGTATTCAAGTAATCGAAAATAGTGTACATTGCCAAAAACAGCTTTCTAGTTGGTCGTGTAGGTGCATTTTTTTTTTTGGTAATTGTCATGCACCAGTAATCAGTAATCAGTAATCAGGCAATTGTATACATTTAAGGCTTCTTTTTACCAATAATAGTTCTGGTGATATTGTAACATGTGTGTGGACGCAAAGGCACTCTCACAGACTTGCTACTTGTCATATCATTGGTGCTGAGCATTACAATGCTTTATTGCTAAGATTTTGTTTAACCGTCCTCACATATGAATGAACAAGTATGGTGTGTTATGCTCCACTTTTTGTATTTTACAGGAGATGATGACATCAGTAGCAATGGAGAAGTTGATATCGAAGCAGGGACATGCCCTAGGAAGTTTAGAAAGCTACTGTTATTCTCTGGAAATGATTACTTGAGCTTGAGTTCACATCCGACTGTCGCCAAGGCAGCTGCAAAGGTGTGTTCAATGGTTGCTATTTTTGCATTCTATTGGCCTGAACCTGATTTATTTAATATTTTTTAGACTCTAAGTTAATCTATTATGGATCGTCATTTAAACCAGGCAGCTGAAGGACATGGAATGGGTCCTAGGGGTTCTGCCTTAATCTGTGGGTACACCAATTATCATAGACGGCTAGAGTCGTGCTTGGCAAACTTAAAGGAGAAAGAGGTATTTGATTTTTTCTTATTTTTTGCAAACTATTTTTTTGTTGTAGGTTGGGAATATGTAAGTGTTGTACTAATTTATAGTCTTATTGTTTGTGACAAAACTTGCTTGCTTGTGCAATAGAATATGCAAAAAAATTGGCCTTGTGCTATGCACACATTTATAGATGGTTAACAGAAACAAAAAAAAAAAAAAAAAGATGGTATAGGCTGTCAAATGCAGTTTTGCTTGTAATTTAACTTTTTTTTTTCCCTTCATAAGGTTGAAATGACAGGTGGAGTTACTTCTTGTATATTGTTGCTTGTTGCAATGGTTGATATTTTCTTTATCCGTGGTCCGAATTCCTGCTATATACCTCAGAAAATATGGTTCGAGTATTGAGCAGTCTTGTGCAAATCTTGTGGTTACACTTTTTCTTTCCAAAATCACAATATTGTAGCTTAAATCAGTTAGTTGGTTATTCTTAATTGATAAGAAACTAATTGTCTCAAAAAGAAGTTTAAGATGAATAGAAAAGGAGTTTTTGCACGCTGGTATTGAGATGAATCAAAAGGAATTTTAGATGAATGACCTCAAATATATCACTCATGTGGTTTTGGTTCGTTTTACCGTGGACAACTGTAAAAAGGCTGCCAGTGCATAATACATCCGTTACTGTGAGATTTGGGGATGGTAACATGTATGCAGCCATACCTCTGCATGCGCAGAGGCTGTTTCTGCTTTTAACATGGACTATTGTTGTTAGCGTTAAATTGGAAACCTCAAACAGTTGTTTAAACTTTAATTCCTTGAGGTTTTGGTTCTTTGTGTTGTCATCTAATGATTATTATCTCGCTTATACATTATTTATTCTGAAATACTCCCTAACACTAATGCATTATCATTCCCATATCATGCTCTAGGATTGCCTTCTTTGTCCTACAGGCTTTTCAGCCAATATGGCAGTGATGACTGCCATAGGAAGTGTTGGCTCTCTCTTAGCTGCAGACAGAAAACCTTTAGAAGATGAAAAAGTTGCCATATTTTCTGATGCTCTGAACCATGCATCAATAATTGATGGTATCCTTCTTGCTGAGCGACAACGAAGTTTAGAGGTTTATGTCTATAGGCACTGTGACATGTCTCATCTTAACACGTTATTGTAGGTTACTTATTCTATCTATTACTATGATTACTGGTCTCCATACTCTCCCATGTACATCTGAAGGTTAGGCTTTTGTGTTTTGACAGATCAAGTTGCCCAATGAAGAAGAAAGTTGTTGTGACAGACAGGTTAGTGATGCTATTTAATCTGCATATCTGATGCTATTTGTCCATACGTTTTTACTTGGATTAGTCATGTTACTAGTACTTCTTAAAGGCCACTTATCTTTGGTTGCTGAGAGAGATGGATAAATAAGGAAAAGAGAAAAGTGGAAAGGACTAATCAAGGTTTTAATGCTGTGTTGCATCCCTCCCTTCCAAAAAAGCTACACAAAAACAAAAATGAAAATAATAATTAAAAAAGTGCCTTCCCCTGTCCTTGGTAGATGATTTGTTTGCCAAGCTGAGCATTTACGGATAGTCAACTTGGGTTGAAAAGATGGCAGAGGCTAAATAATTCTTCTTCTGCTATACTGGATGTGACAAATGTATTGAATGCTCAAATGAAGTTATGAATTGATAAAAATAATCGGGAAGCTATGGAAGAAAGGGTTTCAACAAATCCTATAGGAGACAACTCTTGAGGAAAGGATTGAGATCTCCAATGCTTTAAGTTAAAGCTTATTCAACTCAAATATTCTAACTTTTTAGATTGCAGCTGGAGAGCTCCTTTGGCAATAAGTCGATCCATCCGATTAGGGTCATATTCTATCCTTTCTACAATGCCCATAGACGAAGTGCTTCGTTTGAGATCAATTCTTCGCTGCAATCGCTTCGATCCACTCCCTTGGTGAAAAACCATAATACGCCCTGAGGAATTCCTACCAGCCAGGGAACTTAAGATATTTTTCTTTGTTAAGAAAATTGGTAAATCTTGTATTTTAATGTGCATGTTTACAAATATATTTCAGTAGGGTGGGGTAGGGTGTGTTCTGAAATTGCAAGATATAGGTTATTTGTTCGATCTGGCATGAATGGATAATTTCTGGTGAATACTGCTGAGGATATACAGAAAAGCGAGAGAGAGAGAGAGAGAGGTGACAGAAAGCAATTTTAGCTGGTTGTGATGATGAGGACACTTTATCAGATTTTTCTCCTGGTGAAACCAATCTCTTTCTGGATAAAAAAAGTGGTTGTACTTATACCTGGCTCTTCATAGAAGTTCTAAATTTTGAAAGTGGATTTTCTGGAGACTTTTTCAGATGTGTTTTCTGTGAAAGCCTTGTTTTTGTATGTTGTTGTTCTGGTATTCAGGCATCTTATTGTTTTATTGTTGACAATGATGTCACATTCTTTGCCTGCCCCCCAAAGGAAAAAGAAAAGAAAGTTGTGGTGATAAGAAAATCATTACTGTATGCATCTGATTTGTTGTATGGGCTTAAATCCGTGTTTTTACCAGCTTGTTTAGTATGGATGGAGACTTTGTGCCAATGGTGGAGCTTGCAAAACTTCGCAAGAAGCATGGATTTTTGTTGGTGATTGATGATGTAAGTTTCTAAAATTCTCAGGTGTAGATGGAACTGTAAAATTTGTTGGAGCCTGTACAGTGCATTTGATATTCCATGAAGCTCTTAAAGACTCTTCTTTATCGTGACAAAAACACATTTATACCTTTTTAAATACAGAATTTAACAAAATACATGCCGGAGGACAAAAGGCTACATTTATAAATATATCTAAATCAGATATTTGATCTTATTGGAGTGGTCCCCCATTTAACTTTCATTTTGCTCGTGTTTATCATTCATGATTGAGTTGTTGTGTAGAGAACAAGAAAATCCAGAGTTTCAAATCTGCTTTCTCAGTCACATTAATCAGATTTCTCTTACCTTCCTCTGTAGTGATTGAGATCTGGCCTGACTCTCTGATTTTTTGTTCAGGCTCATGGAACATTTGTTTGTGGCAAAAATGGTGGCGGTGTAGCTGAGCAGTTTAACTGTGAAAGTGATGTTGACATATGCGTTGGCACTCTGAGTAAAGCTGCAGGTTGCCATGGTGGATTTGTGGCATGCAGGTAATCCTGTAAACATGCATGCCATTCCCTTATGAAATTCGCAAGGGATGAAACAGAAACAGATTTGGGCCTTAATCAGTTATCCCATCGACGTTATGTATGTCCCATGCAATTTGCATTGCATGTGTTTTTGGTTTCCATGAGATTTTGTTAGCTTTGATGTTTTTCTTTAACCCTTTCCCCAAAAGAAGGGAATTTCTGGATTTTAATGAACCATCAGTCATTTCAAGTGGTTACAATTAATGTATTTATACTGACTTCATTTTATCAGCTCCTTTGACCTTGGCTTCTATTTTCTGATATGAGAATTGGATTTTCAAATGCAATTGAGTAACACCTCGACTATTTAAATTTATTTATGTGCACACAATATATTCCAACTTTGAAAGATATTCTTTGGAGATGGTTTGAGATGATGAATGAAGAACATTTCTTTTTCTTGTTAGTTTTCCTGGATTTCTGTCATTAGGACATGCAGATCTAACCTCTACTGATTGCAGAATGTTTTAAAATAATGTTTGTTAGTCATTGATTTGATGTTTCCATTAGTTCAAAAAATTTGGTCTTTTGCATTTCTTGCATCATTTAAAGCCCCTCATGCTACATAAAAAATCATATGTATAAGGGACAAAATAAATCAATGAATGAATAAATAGCAAAAATAAAAAATTATTTACCCTTGTGATATGAGTACAATGAATGTATTATCTAGTTGATATGAAAGTAATGTGGCAATACGCATTCGTTTCATTTGACTGACAAATGGACAGCAAAAAGTGGAAGCAACTTATACAGTCAAGGGGTCGCTCTTTTATATTTTCAACTTCTACACCAGTACCAATTGCTGCTGCTGCTCATGGTAAATTTCAATACTAGTATAGGACAGGTCTTTGCACGGTTTACTCATTTTAATATCTGGCCACCCTTTCACAATAAATCTTTATGGTCGACTGGTTTCAGTTCTCACCTCTGTAGTCTCGTCTACACAAGGATTAGACCCATATAGGATGTGCTATGCACATAGGAAAGAAATGTAGATAAAGTGAAACTTTTGGGAATGTACCAGGGGGGTATTGCCTTTGGATTGGCCTTGATATGGTTAATAATGCAAATACACGTGACTATGCATCTCTAACGAGGGTTGACAATATCTCTTTTTCATACAACTTCGGATGTAAGATAATGAATCATGAAAGCCCATATCTGTTCTACCCGCATAGCCTTTTTATGACAGTGGCTTACCTTCCAATGAAATTTATATGACTAAGTATGTGATTTTCGTTATGATTAAAAAGAAAAGGAACAAGAAAAAGAAGTGTGTTGTGGGACTGCTACTTACAAGGCTATAGTGGCCTTTTATTTACTGTGGTGTAGTATCTGTTGATAATAACACAAGTGTAACTTAGCAGCTGCTGTTATTGTGGCAAATAAGGAGACATGGCGTAGGAAAGCTATTTGGAACAGGGTCAGAGACTTCCATGCTCTCACTGGAATCCCCATCACAAGCCCCATCATTTCCCTTATAGTGGGAAGTGAAGAGAAGGCCCTGCAAGCTAGCCGGTCTCTCTCTCTCTCTCTATTGTGCCCATGAATGTGTCTTATATTGTTAATTCTGTAGCTGCTTCTTATTGTCTCAATCTTCATGAAACAGGCATCTTTTGAGATGTGGGTTCCACGTAACTGCAATCAGACCCCCAACAGTGCCCCCCAACTCATGCAGGTTTGTTGCTTATCTATTGCTTTTGGATCCTGGAGAAAGTTCCACTTGTTTTCTGTAGCTTTTATTTTTATTTTTATTTTTATTTTGCACACCGTAGAAGTTTTGCTTTGTGGCATTTGATCTAGTATATGTAGAAAGTTGATTTGTCTTGTGAATATTTCCATGCATGGGAAAGTATATAGATATGTGCTTATGAATGTATTGGTGCTCTTTACAGCTCTCTCCAATTCTCCTCATCTAACTCCCTCTTTGAAACCTTCTCCCTTTCCCCCCAAGCACTCGCTTTAGATGCTGGTCCAACACGGTCTCGTCTGTAAATTCATATTATAAGCGTTCTCAAGTAATAATTGTTGAGACAAATGGCATGCAATTCAAAACATCATTTAAGGATCGAAAACTAATTCTGAGAGACAAATTTATTTATTTCTAGCATGTGCATTCATTGAGCGAGCATTGTTAGCTCAACTATGATCTTTCACATAGCGTCGTAGCCCTTCATCTGCTCAATCAGCAGTGTGGTTTCTTTTGCTCCTTTATGTGCACTCCTATGTGGTATTTTATACATTTGATTATCTCTCTTTTCAGGTTAAGGGTAACTTTGAGTGCAGCACACACGCTGGACGATTTGAGGAAGCTCACAAATGTTCTATCTCAATGCATCAACCTTCAATCTATTGGTGTCCAGGGCACAAATGGATATGCAAAGCTTTAGGATTTGGATTTTGTTCTCTTATTACAATTGTGGATTCTATGACCACATCTCTGTAGGAAGAAGATTCGAAGCATTCAATAAATCACATTTTATTTTGAGCAAAGGGTGGAGTCAGTCTGGGAAGCTTAGGCAACAGGGTGGAGTCACATTGATGCGATTTCATCCATGCGATCGCCGGGTTTACTTTTATCATAATATGCTCGAGTTTATTATTTAAACAAAGACGAATGTTAAATTTCAGATATACTAAATTCCATAACCCTTTATATTTGGGGCCATGAGGTAAAATTTATATTACCATCATTCCATCATTGATATTTTATGCTCTCTCTCTCTCTCTCTATACATATTTGATACCAGATTCTAACATGTTTATGGTTCAGGTTTGAATTCAACTTGTACATGAACCCAGATTCTAACATGTTTAACAGACATTTCTCTGTCAATTATTAGAGATGGCAGATGTCAAGGACTCGGAGGAACTTTTTTATTTTTTTGTTTTAACAGTCAGAAGTGTTCAGGTTAACTTGCGCGCATTTTAACTAATCTCTTTCACGGTCCGGTCAAAAATAAATCATCTACGCCGGAATTAGGGTATTCATGAGGAATAAATTTTTCATAATTTAGTCACAAGGGTTTGTCAAAATTCAAACTAATGATGTCTAAATTTACAGTTTGTTTCAGACAAACTTTGTCTCATCATGAAACCCAACCCATCAACAGATCCTTCCAAAATCAAGCTTTCAGTGAAGACTTGAAAATGTTTATATCAAAGAATAAAGATATATAAGAGAACCACATCCACTAGATGCAAGTTAAACTAAAAATTGACACACTATGATTTTATTTCTTCTGAACACCACAAAAAGTACATGAAATTACATTGACCCTAGGGTGGTACATTTCACACATCATGTACAGACCCAACTTAGTATGCACTTAAACATGGAATGTTTGTGCAAATTCATCTATTCCCACTCATACTACAGAGAAATGAAGAGTACCAAGTATTATGAGCTTACTGCTCAACACCGTCTGGTATTAGCACAATCGATCCTGATGTTTTCCGGCTCTCCAGATCAGCGTGCGCTTGTGCCGCCTTAGATAATGAGTAAGTATGATTCACACGGACCCTTAAGACGCCGGAGACAACACTGGCAAATACTTCTTCAGCACTTTCCAGCAGCTCCTCTCGTGTTTGAGTGTAGTGCAGGAGGGCAGGCGCTGTCAAGAACAGTGATTTGGCAACAAGAGCTGGCATTGGTATAGGGACTGGGGTACCAGACGATTGCCCAAAGATTACCATGTAACCACGAACTTTTAAGCACGCCAAAGAACCCTGAAACATGGTAAAACACCCAACTAAGAATTACTCCAGAAAACAGACAGGGGAACTTGGGGTTATATAAACCAAAACCAACTGACCACTATGATGTAAGGGTGACAATTTCTGACACAATACGAAAAAATGATACGAAATTATTGGGTTAAAGTTGATTATTTTTGGATACGAATTCGTATATGACACAACCCGTTAATATGAATAATAAATGAGTTGGGTTAGTGTCAAACATGATCAGTACGAAAATTGACACGATTAATACGTTTAAGTAGTATTATAAGAATAAAATGTTATTTTTTATTATATTTTATCAAATAGTGACCTAATTCTTGTATAAAAAATATATTTTTAATTGTTTTTATTATTATATTTATTAAGTTAATTTTTAGTTTATAGAAAAAAATGAACATAATTTTGATCAAGTAATAATAAAATTTTAGACATAAAATTGAACGTTAAATTTTTATTCACGGATTATATGGATCATTACGACACAATACAAGTAGTTACATAGATTAGGCTAGGATTAATCCGACCTAACTCGACATGATTGTCACCCCTACTATGATCTGTCTCCCTTTGGTACTTATTGTTCCCAACGACTCACTTTAATCCTTAAATCTCTAATTTAGACAACGGAAAATGCCAAATGACATTTTGATCAAATACACTTTTAGTCATCACGAGTATGAAGTCTCTGATTAGAGGTTAAATAGTCCAATCAACGTGTATATGTAAAATAGTCGAGTTATTTGAGTTCGACTCGGGTTCGGCCCGGGTGCGAGCTCAACTCTAATTTTAAAAAAGTCGAGTAACAATTTTTTAAGCACGTTTAAAAAAATAAGTTTGATATACTTGGACTCAAGCACGCAAAATTCAATTCAATTAACACCCCTAAACATTATCATTTTGTGCCAATACTAACAGTTAGTTACTGCAGCTATATTATCTGCGTCACTGCCACAGCTTTTGTTGGATATATAAAAGCAAGTTTAGAGAATAGAATTACCTGAAAGGTGTCTTTTCCGACAGAATCATAGACAACTTCAACCCCTTGGCCTGATGTTATCTCATTGACACGAGTAACAAAATCCTCTTCCTTGTACATTATGACATGGTGACACCCATCATCTTTAGCTTGAGCTGCCTTCTCTTTGGTTGAGACAGTTCCAATGACAGTGGCACCAAGGGCATTTGCCCACTGGCACAGCAAAGACCCCATGCCACCTGCTGCTGCATGGATAAGAACAGTGTGTCCAGGTTCAACCTGAAATAATAATAGGCAACTTAGTCAATCTCCTCGTGTTGGATCGTGTTATATTTTGACATTCCTACGGTTAAGTTAGGTATGAATAGTCATAAAATCTAGAAGATGTAATGCAAATTGTATAGTAGCACAGTACTTGAATCGATATTGGGTGGTTTGGGCCGGTCAAATGAGTTGATTTTTTCAGAGCTATTTTCACATACATGAGTTTTCAAACACTCATGTCTAATTAACGACGATGGGGCAAAATGAACTCATAGCACCCTTAACAGGAGATGCGATGACTTAGGGTGAATTTCAGTTTTGGCTCAACTTTATCCCAATTTTGTTGAGGGAGCAACCCCGTTTTTCACCTTGAATTGGTCAAAATATGCAGACTTTCTTACTTTTCGTGGAGGATTAGATCCAGTAACTGGGGATCTATGGCTGACCAATATAGCACACCTTCATTTAGCTATTACAATTCTTTTCTTGATAGCAGGTCACATGTATAGAACCAACTGGGGTATTGGTCATGACCTAAAAGATATTTTAGAAGCTCATAAAAGTCCATTTACAGGTCAGGGCCATAAAGGTTTGTATGAGATCCTAACAACGTCATGGCATGCTCAATTATCTCTTAATCTAGCTATGTTAGGCTCTTTAACCATTGTTGTAGCTCACCATATGTATTCCATGCCCCCTTATCCATATCTAGCTACTGACTATGGTACCCAACTGTCATTGTTCACACATTACATCTAGATTGGTGGATTTCTCATAGTTGGTGCTGCTATGCATGCTGGCAAATTCCCTTGTTTAGTCCCTGAAAAGTACATTTTTGTCGTTTTTGATAATATTTTGTAATTGAAAAACTTCACCGTCTAAAATCAAAATTGATCACCGTCAGTTCTACTTTAATCCAGGTGATTAGTAATTTTTAACAGTATAATTATTTTGATATTTTTCTTTTTTTCCAAAATCTGTATTAATGACCTAATTACTTAATAAATGATAATTAGGTCATATTTGATTATTTTTTAATTAGTTTCAAAGTTTCAGCACTATTTATATTCTTGTAAACCTTAGGGCTAAGTAGTTTTTGATTGATTAATACAATTGAGAGAACCTCTATTTTATTTTCAATTTTTCTGATATTCTTAGGATCAACAGAATGATTGAAACCTTTAGAACTGGTATTCTGCAAAATCAACAAGTCTAGAGTAGGATTCTCAAACCGATAATTGTGCATAAATCAAGCGTTTAGTTTCATTATCCATTTTCATTCATTATACCCATATTTGTACCCGCTTTCCTGCACTAATATGTTAAGTAAACATGCAACTTACCTTAAAGCAACGTCGGAGTAGGAACTGAGCTGTCATTCCCTTAAAAATGACAGATGCTGCTACAACAGGATCAATAGAGGAAGGGACAGGCACCACTCTGTCTGCCGGAAGGATCTGCTCTTCTGCATATGAACCCATTGGGCTACGGGCATATGCAATGAGATCTCCAACTTTCATGCTGGATACTCCAGGACCCAAGGCTGTCACCACACCAACTGCCTCCATTCCTGGACTTAAAATTTTGATTAGCTTAGTCCTCAACTATCTATTCATTAAGTCCTCATGTATAAGAAATCTAGAATACGAATTGCAACTAATTTTGGCCAAAGTTAAACCATCTTTAATTGGGAAGACAAAAGGGTGAAGGTGCCATATCTTCCTACAGAAATCAATGGCAAGGAACAGAATCGAACCTGGTGTAAAAGGCATTGTGGCAGCCTTGTAAAATCCTGTGCGATAGTACACATCAATGTAGTTAAGCCCAATGGCCTTATTTTTCACCTTCATCTCTCCTTCCTTTGGCTCTCCTATTTCCACTTCCTCCCATTTCAGGACCTGAAATCGTTTTCATTATGTAGTGAGTCAAAAATATCATCTGAAAACGGAATTTTATCAAGTGTGTAAAATCACGCAATTTCAACCATGATAACCACATAAAGAATTGTACAAAATTTGCCTAGAATGTACGGGTTTTCAAAAATATTTTATGGCAAACACACAATCTATAACCAAGAAGAACCTAGAATTCAAAATTGAGTTGGGCTAATTAGACAGATTGAATTTCGATTTTCTCAATTGAGTCTCCAAAGTCCCAACACTAGTTGCCCATTGAATCGCAAGCAAAAAATACCAAGTGCCATGTATAGAAAGATATTGAGGAGCATTTCTGGCATTTTGTTTTACAAAACAAAGAGCATGAACGGAAATGAAAAAACACTCCCCACAGTCTCTCTCTCTCCCCCACACTAAATCCGCTCCCCTTCAATCAAATTCTCTGCCACTACTACCTCTACCACCCAAAACCCATTCACCTCCACCTCAATCTCAAAGCCAATCCAGTCACCTCCATAACCTCGCTCTAACCCCAAACTCAACTCAGCCCCCTCCCCCTCCTCCTCCACTTTCTTGCAAAAGCCTATCCGTCAATTGATCGGATTTTGATCCGAATCATGATATGAATTAATATTTTTTTACTGAATTTAAATTTAATATATTATATTTCAGGAATTCAGAGATCTGATCTAATCTAAATTATTTATATATTTTTATATAAATATTCAAGAAATTAAGTAATTATTTAAAAAAAATTAGTTGCAATTTAGGTATAATTTGGAAAAAAAATAGTTAATTAAATTATTCGAATCAGATTGGATTTTTAGATTTGAACCACGCAAAATAAAATTCGTCAACATATCGAATCGAAATCAGACTTTCGAAATCGGATTCGGATCGATCAAAATTCAATCCAAACTCCGATGGCCTACCCACCACCACGGGCAGACACCACCCCTGCAGCCACCCACCGCCACCTAGAACCAATTCTCATGTACCCACACACAAATGAGAGAGACAGTGAGGGACTGTGCGCTGGTGTTCCAGAGAGAGACAGTGAGGGAGCGAATGTATGGTGAATGGAGAGAGAGCCTCCGTCGTGTGCTTTTGCGAGTGAGGGCAAATATTAAAGTAGTCCATAAACTTTCCTAATTCTGTTGGTCTAATTTTATTTTGCACCCCAAAAGTTATTTTAATTTTTAATTTATACTCTCAAATATTAAAAATCTCTTTATATTTTAACTCATAATATCATGAATTGATACCAATATAAACTTCGCACAAGCTGCTGTTCTATGTAGTGGTCAACCTTCTAAAAGCTTTGCAAGAAGCCATTAGTCGCTTTCCGAATACTTATTTATTTTAGAATGGTCTAATTTTTCCAATGCCTCTTTTTTTTACAGCCAACGCAACATTTAATTAACCCTTTATAGTACTACCCCTGTTTTCATAGATAGATGTTCTCTGGTTTGTAAATGATGATTTTATTGCCATTTCCTGCCTGCTGGATCGGTATTTATGTAACTAGCTAGCTAAGAGCATCTCCAACAGATGCTCTAAATGCCCAAAATAGCTAAAATTTAGCTAATCCAAGCCAAAATTCATCTCCAACAGATGTTGTTCAAATAATGTAAAATACATTTTTGCTACAGTGACACTCTAAATATAGAGTGTCACTGTAGCAATATGTAAACATTTTATATATGAATTTCTCTCTCTTCCTCTCTTTTTCTCTCATTCTCTCTCTTTCTCTCTTTCACTATTCCCAAAAAATATAATACAAAAAGAATGATAAATAATATTTAAAAGGAGTAGTTAAAAATATAGAGAATCTGTTGGAGTATGTATTGAAAAAGTGAGTAGCTAAAATAGAAAAAGTTGATTTTTGGGTAGCTAAAATAGCTACTATTGTTGGAGATGCTCTAAAAAGGTTGCTAAGAGGAGGTTGGTAGAAGACGGCAGGGCGGTGATGACAATTGTGATGACATAATTAGCTAGATAAGATCATTTTGTCAATTTAACAATATATTTTTTAGGATTATTTGCACTAGAGGTCCCCAAAGTATGAAGTTAATTTTTTTTTTTTGTCCCTAATGTTTCAATTGCATCATTTTGGTCCATAAAATATTGAATATGTTTCTATATGGTCATTCAAGCAGACAACGTCCAAATTGCTAACGATTTTGTATCATAAACTTGTCAGATAATACCTAAATATGGAGAAAAAATAATTTTGATAGCTCTTAAACAAAATTTGAGTAGGTCTTGACAAAAAAATATGTAATATGGGTAGTTTTTGACGAAAATTTGGATAGTTTACGATCAAAACTGTATAATTTAAGTAGCTATTTAACCAAAATTTGAGTAAAAATTTAGTCAAGAGTTATCCAAATTATTTTTTTGTCTATATTTAATTATCACGTGACAAGTTTATGATAAAAAAATCATTAACAATCTAGACACTGTCTGCTTGAAGGACCATATAGAAACATATTCAATACTTCAGAGACTAAAATGATGTAATTGAAACATTAGGGACCAAAATGAGACAAACTTCATACTTTGGGGACTTCCAATACAATTAACCCTATTTTCTATTTGACATTAATTAAGTCACTTCAAATTAGGCCCAGTTTGAATTTTAAATGAAAAATGAGAAATGTGAATCATATTGGCAAGGTCTTGGTTAAATCACCGCCAAACACGGCTTTGGGTTCATCGTGTACACTTAGTAAATGTCTAGTTACGTAGACGAAAGAAATGTGTACTTTTTTTTATTTTTTGTTTGGTAAGATGAATAAAAAATTAGAAGGATAATTTTTTTATTATTCGAGATTAGATGCAAAGTGAGGTGAAAAAAATATATATATGTATTTAAATTACTATTATACCCTCACAAAGCTTTGCATCCATAGATTCACTTTTTTTTTCTTCTTCATAAACGTATTGTGAAATGGCATATGCAACTGCTCACTAATTTCTTTTTTTTTTTGTCATTCACTATAACAGGGTGGAAAACGACAAGGTTTTACGATGTTTTAACTCGTGATCTTATGGGTCGACAATAAAATGATGATCATTTGACCAATTGCTAACCTTTAGCTGATCACTATTTGAGGATCATCGATTGTTGGTTAAAAGAAAAATTTTAATTTTATCCTTTACATGAGTTGTGGGTTGATGGCATTATTAAAAAGAGTAAAAAAATAAATTTAGTTTTTGAGGAACTTTAGCTCTATTTCTAAACTCACTTTCCGCCCACTTTTGGGAGGAAACATTTTGTGGGCGAAAGAGATATATTTTCCCTCTCACTTTTCTTTCATTTCCCTCTTATTTTTCACCTCAACCAAACAACAGAAACTCAATCTTTCCATCTTATTTTTCTTCTTCAACTTTTCATCCATCATATTTTCTACCGTACCAAACATAGTGTAATTTTAAGAGATTAAATTGGTATTTTAGTACATTTCTTTCTAATCCCACGAATTCTAGAATCGAAAATAAACAAGGGATTGATAAATTGGGTTGCAGTAGATATTAATTCGGATTCCATTCTTTCGTCTCGTATGGATTGAGTTAGACAAGATAATCTAATCCAAAATTTGTTATGTGGGTCCAAATAAATCTTGAGATAATGCAAGCACCAGCACTAAATTAGACAATCTTATACATAACATATCTTTCTTGCATTAAAGCATCTTTATGCACCTCCATGCAAGCTTAGAATCATAATTTAATATATTTACAAATACCAACACAGTGCTAATTTTACTTAACATTCTGACATAATTTGTTAAATTTATCAATCACAATGTCATTGATTTAATTGTGGGTCTCAATATTTATTGGAATCCATTGTCAATTCAATAGTTGTGATTGATTAAATCTACAAATCAGATCAGTATTTTAAATACAAATAACATTTTTCTTACACATACACACGCATAAATGTCTGTGAATACAGACTATATTTACTATAGATTATACATATGAACAATGTTACGTAAACCTAATTTACTGACCTAATTGGTTGACTTAACTACTCACAATCATTGAATTTATTGTGGATTCCAGTATTGGTTGAGACCCGCTACCAATTCAATAGTTGTGATGAATTAAGTTAATAAATTATGTCAGTAAACTAAGTCCCGTTGAAGCTAGCTATCTCTGGCTCAGAGGTAGTTAACCAGAGATCGATACGTTGAACCAGGGTTCCATCCAGTTGGGATCACATCCTTTGCCACCAGTGTTTGGCCGGAGTACTGTGATGTCAATTGGATCGAAAATGGTGGTCGGAGTTGTGACCCGGGGTCGAGCTTCCAAACAGCACCCCAAGATTGCTGCATAGCCCACCATCCATCTCTTCCCCCATCGCCACTTGATGCTTGTTTAAGATCAACCGTAGCAAGATCACCGTCTCCTTCTTCAAACTCCACCATCACTGCCAAGTAGTTAGGGTTTGATCCTTTGTCAACGTGGAATGCTATTGTTTTTCCTGAGTAATCACATGCAACCCTAGAAAGCACCACAAAAGAGAAAGATAGTGACAATTTGTTTCCTTGTTGCATGTATGTATTTGTGTGTATAATTCTGTGTATGTTTTATCCTATATATATAATATAAAACAGAGTAAGCTTCAATAAGTTCATCCGACGGTGTCAAATAGACTCATCCAACAGCTACTAACATTTCTCTCAAAACCATTCACATTGTAGCAATTGTGAGTATTCAAGTAAAGATCATACATAATTTCTCGGTAAAACTTGTAAAAAAATTAAACCTTAGATTTTTTTATTCACCCTAAAACAATCTATTTTCCAAAAAGAATCTTTTTAAATCTAGGTTTAATCTACCCTCAAAACAAATATTAGAAATTCAAATTTTCTATAAAAAAATTTATGAGAGCTAGAGAAAGAATATGGTATAAAATTATTTGGAGATAAGTCAAAACTATAAAAAAAAGTGCGAACTAGGTTGTACTGAGCTTACAAGAACCGAGCCACAAGTTACTTAGATTCTGGTTGTTTGTAAAAACGAGTTCAAATTTTTTTATTGTATTTGACTCGTTTTGCAATTTGAACGAGCCAAATAAGTCAATACTAAGTAGACTATGTTCGTTTTTATAATTTGAACAAGCCGAATAAGGGTCAAAATTGATCTGAACTGGACCTAACTCAAGCTAGTACTCCGATTTTTGCGACGATTTTTTTCGTCGCTAAAATAAAAAAAATCGTCGCCAAAAATTTTTTGCGACGTTTTTTTTTCATCGCCTGTTCGTCGTAATAGTCTCGTCGTAGAAAGTATTTTGCGACGCATTCTTATTTTCATCGCAAATAAAACATTTTGCGACGAAAAAAAAAACGTCGCCAAAATTAAAAAAAACGTAGCTAAAATCAATCGCACCAGAGTTAAAAAAATAAAAAAAATAAATTAATTGATTTTTTGCGACGAAATAAAAATCGTCGCCTATACATTTTTAAATAAAAAAAATAATTATTTAATTAATTTTTTGTGACGTAAAAAAATCGTCGTAAACAATATTTTAATAAATAAAAAAGAAAAAATAATATTTTAATTAATTTGGGCGACGAAACAAAACCGTCGTAAATAATTTTTTATATAAATAAAAAATGTAAAAAATATAATAATAAGTTAATTTTGGCGACAAAAAAAAAATCGTCGCTAATAATGTATGAGATAAATAAAAAATCTAAAAAATAATTGAATAAATACTTTTGCGACGTATAAAAAACGTCGCTAATAGGATCATCCTTTAATTTTCAGCGACGATTTTAATTTCGTCGCAAAAAAAATTATTTTTTTTAAAAATAATCCTGTATAAAAAATGATATTCCAATAAAAATTTTCACCTGTACACCAATAATACCTGTGTTGAATAAAAAACTAACATAATTAATATATTTCACATCTTTTCCATTCAACAACCAACACAAACTAACATGAAATACCATACTAACAAGAATATAAAATATAATACACTTAATAAAAGTTATACAAATCATCAAAATATCCAACACCGTAATCTACATACAAGTTTCCCAAAATATTTTAATACATAACCAAAAGTGACCACTAGCTCGGATTGAAAAAAAGTGGGACTTTTCTTTGAAGCCTCAAGAAGATCGGATTCAACCTTTTCCAATGCATTAGCTTTTACTGCTACAATGTACAAAGCAAAGGCATAGTTTCCAGAACCTCCAAATAATAACAAAGGCACCTGAAATGCCACAGACAAAAAATGAATGATTAACATAAGTGAAACTGTCATAGATCCAAGAATCTAACTTGTGGATATTTTGTTCATTGGAGAAATGAACAGTATCAATTTTTATTTTTTTTTTAACAACGGTAAAATTTTATTTATTAACAAAACAATATTACAAGAAGCAAAAGAAAGACAAACAAACCAACTCAAAGTAAGGCACAAACACCTGTCAAAACAACCAAAACTCAAAAGGTCAAAAGCAAACAAAAACAAGTATGCTCCCAGTTCAGATTCTTCATAGTAGCAACAACCCTTCCTTCTACTTCCAAAGCATTTCAAACAAATCAACACTTATTCAAAGTGTAGATTTCCAGCAAAACCCAAACAAGCAACCCTTATCATCAAACAACACCTTCTTCTTTTTCTGCAGAATAGGTAATCCCAACTTAGGAAAATTACAAGGCATACCTTCCATCCTATGAAGCAAAACCCCATCACCAATCCAATTATCACTGAAAAAGTCAGTATTCTTTCCATTTCCAACTAAAACCTTTGAACCAGCAACTACCAGCTCAAAGGTTTTGCATTGACTCTTACCCTCTTACCATACTAATTCTTGACATTGACTCTAGTTTGCTTTGACACAAACACCAAGTTCCACAGCATAAACTCTCTATCAATGAGGTAGGCGGCCTTGCTTTTGCTTACTTACTTCAATAAGTATTTTACCTTCTAATATATTTGACTCATCTCTTTCCTAATGTATTTGATTCCTAGCCGTTTGTCGAGTAATTGTAACAATTATAGTGTGCTTTAACTACCTGAATCAAAATTTACACCTCGGCCACACTCTATTCACAATTCAACCTAAACACACATCTACTGATTATGCATCAGCTGTGACCCTTTATATTATCTTCTCAATAAAATAAACAGCCAGAACATAAATGTTTCAAAATGTAAGGATGTTCCAAGATTCAGACAAATGCACAATAATCATTCCATTGGTGCTTTTGTTACAGTTAATGGTAAAGATTAAAAAAAAAAAAAAAAAAAACAAGAACCCCTAACAAGCTTTCAAGGTTAAGTATGGAACCTTAGTCCCTTCAATTCTTTTTTCATATCTGCAAGTATAAGCTGTGCAAAGAAAACCTGCAAAACACAAGGGGACCCTTCAGCAAAATCCCAGTATACAGAAAACAGAGCACCTTCAGCTATAAGGATGCTAAGTGGAGGGGAAATAAAATCCGATTTTGAGCAAACGAGTATTTAAGTATGTCATATGTAGAAGATATGTTTGATAGATAAGATTGAACACCTCGGCTCGATTATCAGCCCTAATTATTGCTTCCACTTCAGAATCCTATAGTATAGTACAGGCACAAACACATGTAATAAGCCAAATCACAATTGTTTTCCTTAATGAATTTAATCATTTAAAAGGATCGACATCTAGATGTATGGATGGATGGGAGGGAGGGGATGACTCATTGCTAAATATGATGCTATAACAACCCAAGAAGCAACAATGATGGATGTCCAACGGTGGAATACATGAGGATTGAACGTCTAAAAGAACTAGAGAGCTAAGGTTGAAACTTGAAACTACATATCATTATGCTTTTTTAGTGTTCACTAAAAATTTACACTCTCCATATCTTACATATATATCCCAAGCTGTTGGGAAAAAAAATGAATGAATTTGAGTGTGGAATCCACAACTCCCTGAGAGAAATATAGCACGTATACAAGTGGATCGTGATCTAATTGAGGAAAGAAAGTCAACCAAAATGCATACCGGTTGATTTGAAGGAACTGCTTGAAAGATTTGGCAGCTTGATAGTTGCAATTACACCAGCAGCAAGAGCAGACAAGGAAGCCAAAACAAAGGCTAGTATATTTCCTCCACCAAATAGTGCATCCCATGGACCTGCACCTAAGGATACAATCATCTGGGCAGAACAGGGAAAGTACATGAGGGAAAAGGAAATGAAAACAGTACTAGTATAATCCGCCAACATTTGAGAGCATAATAATATCACAAACGACAAAAAATGAAAAGCATAATAATATCAAACGAGGTACAAATGGTAACATGGATCGGGGAAATGAATTGACAAAATGAAATATAGCACCTAACTACCTGAGGTATAACAATTGCAAGATTTAGGACTCCTATCGCCAATACTGAAAAGGATGTACTACTGCTTCAGAATCTAAAATAAGCAGCATCATCAAAGTAACAAAAAAAGATATAGAAGAGATGACTAAAGAGATATATATCCACACAAACCTTGCCCGCCTCCTGTATCAGCAGTCAGCTCAACCGTGACAGAGAAGGGAACACTATAAGTTATCTGCAAGACATGTACAGGTAATTCATGCCCAAAAAATATAACTTCTGATGCAGACTGGAAACAAAGAAGATGGACAGCGTAACTTGCTCTCCATCTTAATAATACATGAAACTGACCGGGAAAGGCAAAAGAGTAGTACTTACAGCAAGAGGAAGGCCAAGAAGAGCAAAAACAACCAAGGAGGCAATCTTGATTGTTCCATTCCCTCCGATCACGTGTTCAATACCTTTGGAGTACTCTCTTATGGAAAAAAAGCTAATGATAGCAGTGCCAGCCATGCAGACGAACACAATAAAATTGCTCGTTGCCCAAACTAGTCTTGCACCCATCCGCCGACACATTGGTTCAATAAAGAAAGAGCTAATGCCAAGAACAACCTGCCCCAAAAGAAGTATAAGCTCAAATTGTACATTAAGATAAATTCATCACCACAACACAATGAATGCAATTCCAAAGTCTCCATGCCACCAACTAATAAAAACCTTACTATGATTCTACTACCCGGGAGATTTTTATGAAAAGTAAAACTAGTGATGCTCAATTTTGAGTTCTTACGGAATTCAATAGCAAACCAAATGCACCTTCTCTGACGCCTTGATCATAAGCTTGAACTTCAGAGGCATCCCCTTTTGGGTCCCCATGAAAAACTTCTCTCCCCATCCAATCGGTATCAAAAAGGAAAAAGGGAAACCAAGACAACTGCATGTAAAATAATCACTAAGAACATCAGAATCGGAAGATTAGAAACAAGTATCAATAAGCAAACAACTTATGACTAGTTTGGCAGGACAATGCACTGAATCAAAATCGTGATGCATAACAATGTGTGATTTACCCAGGTAAGAGCCATGACCACAAGCACTGAGTGCATCCCCGGTGGCAAATGCCGTAAGCTGGTCAACAAATTAACCATGACTGCTCCAGGGCTATCACTATAACTCCCACCTTGAACCTCCTCATGTTCTGCTGACTTGTTCCCCATTGCATTATCAACAAACTGTGTATCAGTTTTTGACTTTGAAAGGTCAAATCCAATCTGTTGTGGATCATTCAAGAGAGGAGCAGAATCTGATAAATGTTGAGGTTGCTTTGGTGTTAATGGAACCTCTTATACATGCTAGTGGATAGAATGCCAAAATTATACATGCTAGTGGCCTATGCCCAGCTAAAAACCCAGAAAAAGGAAATAAATTCAATTAAATACATAATAGACATCAATTATGAAACTAATGGACATACTGATACAAAAGATTAGTTCATAAGTTCAATACAATGTTTCCAGACTCAACCATCCCCAATCTTTTATGTTCTTCCTCGTATAAACTTTGCAAGAACAAGTTCTTCGTTCGGCGTTCAGTTGCATGAGTGGAGATGTTACCAGTCCTGCACAGAGATGTAATCAATTGATATAAATGCCAAATCAGACAAAGGAAGAGAATTAACATGACTGGATAGACAAATAAATTTCCAACCCTCAATAATTAAAACAACAGCAGCTATTGGTTCATTCTACACATCAAATTGTAAACTTAAACATTAAATTTGAAAAACATTGTTCAACTTAAGTAACTAGAAAAATAGTAAGGAACCCTTTTGAGTTTAAGAACCTTGAGCAAGTAAGTGCTTACGTTTTACTAATGCCAACTTCAAAATCAAATATCAACAGCTCCCTCTGCCCCACCTCCCCATGTGATTCCCGCAAAAAGCAACCATACTAGATAGTTGATATCAAAGTTGATGATATGTAGAAGACAAGTGACTCCTACATGTTGACTGGTGACAAGGGACCGAAAATAGGTCAATATTATATTCCTTTAGACTTCACAAATCAGCCTTTCTCATTTATGGTGGATGAAAAATCATCAAATCATAAGCCATTGTCACCCTTGAGGTTGTTGGCTCACTACTCTTTGGTCGACTGATCATCTACTAATTCTTGAAAGGAATAGTCTAACAATACCTGAGCCATGGATCCTTTGATAATGCTGTGGAAAAAGGTTCCTTTGTAGTGTTCGATTTCCCAACACCACCCGTTTCGATTTCCCAACACCACCCAGCACGAGAGACTGTTCGATTTCAAATCAGAAGCTTTGTTCGAGTTTGATCGATTGATTTGGGATTTAGGGTTTGTGGCTTGTGGCTTCACTGTCTGAGAGAAAGAGGAGGCGGCAAAGGGATTTCAGGGTGCTTGTGGCTTCACTGTCTGTGAAGGCTTCGAGTTCAATCCATGGAGAGGCCGGGAGAGGCAGACAGAGGCGAGAAAGGCGTGAGAGAGGCAGAGAAAGGCAAGAGTTTGGCGCGTCTGCGCGAGGAAGATGTGTAGATAAGATGTTGCGATTCATACACATATTTTCACTTAATTGGCTTCAGCGACGATTTATAAAAACGTCGCCCATAATATTAATATTAAAATTTCAATTACCTCCATTTCTAGCGCCAAAAAAGATGGGAGAGAATCACCTTTTAGCGACGTTTTTTCAAAAACGTCGCGATTAATATTTGAAGTCTAATTTAAAATTACAAAAAAATACAATCTGCGACGAATAAAAAACGTCGCAAAATAAGAATTTTCTTTAATTCAAAAATAAAATTTTGAATTCTGCGACGATTTATAAAAACGTCGCGAATAATATTAATATTTCATATTCCTTCTTTCTTCATTAAATTAACATTCAATTTATCAAATTGATTTTCAACTTCATTAAATTAACATTCAATTTATCAAATTGACATTCAATTTCATCAAATTAACATTCAATTTATTAAATGGACATTCAATTTCATCAAATTAACATGTAATTTCATCAAATCGACTTTCAATTTCATTAAATTAACATTCGATTTATCAAATTGACATTCAATTTCATCAAATTAACATTCAATTGATCAAATTGACATTCAATTGATCAAATTGACATTCAATTAAACATTTAAAGTAATCAAATAAGCTTTCAATTTCATTAAATTAACACCCAATTCATCAAATTAACATTCAATTTATCAAATGGATATTAAATTTCATCAAATTAACATGTAATTTCATCAAATCGACTTTCAATTTCATTAAATTAACATTCGATTTATCAAATTGACATTCAATTTCATCAAATTAACATTCGATTTATCAAATTGACATTCAATTTCATCAAATTAACATTCAATTTATCAAATCGACATTCAATTTCATCAAATTAACGTTCAATTTATGAAATGTATATTCAATTTCATCAAATCGACTTTCAATTTCATTAAATTAACACCCAATTCATCAAATTAACTTTCAAATTATCAAATTAACATTCAATTTCATCAAATTAACATGTAATTTCATCAAATCGACTTTCAATTTCATTAAATTAACATTCAATTTATCAAATTGACATTCAATTTCATCAAATTAACATTCAATTTATTAAATGGGCATTCAATTTCATCAAATTAACATGTAATTTCATCAAATCGACTTTCAATTTCATTAAATTAACATTTGATTTATCAAATTGACATTCAATTTCATCAAATTAACATTCAATTGATCAAATTGACATTCAATTGATCAATTTGACATTCAATTAAACATTTAAAGTAATCATATAAACTTTCAATTTCATTAAATTAACACCCAATTCATCAAATTAACATTCAAAATATCAAATTAACATTCAATTTCATCAAATTAACATGTAATTTCCTCAAATCGACATTCAATTTCATCAAATTAACATTCAATTTATCAAATTGACATTCAATTTCATCAAATTAACGTTCAATTTATGAAATGTATATTCAATTTCATCAAATCGACTTTCAATTTTATTAAATTAACACACAATTCATCAAATTAACATTCAAATTATCAAATTAACATTCAATTTCATCAAATTAACATGTAATTTCATAAAATCGACATTCAATTTCATCAAATTAACATTCAATTAATCAAATTGACATTCAATTTTATCAAATTAACATTCAATTTATGAAATGGATATTCAATTTCATGAAATCGACTTTCAATTTCATTAAATTAACATTCGATTTATTAAATTGACATTTAATTTCATTAAATTAACATGTAATTTCATCAAATCGACTTTCAATTTCATTAAATTAACATCCAAATTAACATGTTCATTAAATTGATATTTTTTTTTAAAGTAAAATGATTATTGGCGACGTTTTTTAAAAACGTCGCGAAAAGTCAATTACATTTGATTTTTTTTAAATTTTTTATTTAAGTAAAATGTTTATTCGCGACGTTTTTTAAAAACGTCGCTAAAAGTCAATTACATTTGTTTTTTTTAAAATTTTTTATTTAACTAAAATGTTTATTCGCGACGTTTTTGAAAAACGTCGCGAAAAGTCAATTACATTTGATTTTTTTTAAATTTTTTTGTAAAGTAAAATGTTTATTTGCGACGTTTTTTAAAAACGTCGCTAAAAGTCAATTACATTTGATTTTTTTTAAATTTTTTTGTAAAGTAAAATGATTATTGGCGACGTTTTTTAAAAACGTCGCGAAAAGTCAATTACTTTTGATTTTTTTTAAATTTTTTTTAAAGTAAAATGATTATTGGCGACGTTTTTTAAAAACGTCGCGAAAAGTGAATTACATTTGATTTTTTTTAAATTTTTTTTAAAGTAAAATGATTATTGGCGACGTTTTTTAAAAACGTCGCGAAAAGTCAATTACATTTGATTTTTTTTAATTTTTTTTTTAAAGTAAAATGATTACTGGCGACGTTTTTTAAAACGTCGCGAAAAGTCAATTACATTTGATTTTTTTTAAATTTTTTTTTAAAGTAAAATGATTACTGGCGACGTTTTTTAAAAACGTCGCGAAAAGTCAATTACATTTGATTTTTTTTAAATTTTTTTTTAAAGTAAAATGATTATTAGCGACGTTTTTTAAAAACGTCGCTAAAAGTCAATTACATTTGATTTTTTTTAAATTTTTTTTAAAGTAAAATGATTATTGGCGACGTTTTTAAAAAACGTCGCTAAAAAAATTGTCAAAACTGAAATTTGCGACGAAATTAAAAAATCGTCGCTAATAGTAAACTATTTGCGACGAATTTAAAAACGTCGCAAAAAAAACGTCGCAAAAAATGATTTTTGTTGTAGAATTGTATGTGAACTTTAAGATGTGAATCTTACCTTGCATATCGGATTTCCAAAACTCCTGCATCACGAAGTTTGTCTTCTTCACCAGGAACAGCCATGGCTCCAAATGCTGTTCCACTGAGATCAAAATGTGCTGATTCCGATGCACATGGACCTCCGGGGCAGAAATCTGTTATCACCACCGTGACCGGCTTGCCGGAACACCATGGGTGCTTGGTACATTTCACCTAGTAAAGGTATATAGCCATAGAATATAAGAATGATCTAACCACTTCAAATTTAAAATGTTATCAACCAGTATTCAATTGGCTTCAATAGTGACAAGGATATACTATAAGTAGGGGCGGAGCAAGGATTTTCTCTTGAGGGGGGCCAATTGAAAGCGTACTGAAACATTTTTATTCAATGTGGGTCATTCAATAAGATTGTTAATATCAAATTTTTAGATGCATAAAACATAATAAAATCAATTTCACACCATATATTATTATTATTTTGAATTTTGAATAAAATCGGTAAAAGTAATTGAATCTTGTTGAATTAATTAGATGTAAAAATAAAATCAATTCATCAAGTGATCAATAATATCATGTCAATTTCATCACATAATCCCCCGAGCATAGCTAAATTTCATCCTGCCTTTAAAGAATGTGAAAAGGAAAAGAGAGAAAGAGCAAATCTCTCAAATACATAATTTAAATAGTTTTGAACCCCTATATATAATGTTAGAATATATTTCATATTTTGTTCCGGTAACTGTGACTAATTTTACTTGCCTTTAGACTATTCAATGGAATACATTGCACTATTAACAATTCAAAATAGTTCAAAATTTACGGATTTGTACAATACTAAAATTTAATGATTTATGCAAGAGTCCCGATCTAAATGGGTAATGGTCCAATGTGATCAAATCAATAGTCAAGGATAAAATAAAACGAAGATTATAAATTAAATGTCTAAAGTATTATTTTAAGAATTTAAAATGCACATAAAATACAATCAAAAGCATTATGCCATGGCCCCCTTGGGATTGCTTAGGTCCTCCCATGACTATAAGAATGCAGGAGTTTGCAGCATGTTTTAATACAATAGAAGGGGGAAAAGCAAAAAAAAAAAAAACTTGTTATTGTATCCTATGATGAGATAACACAAAATTTACCTAATAAGGCATAGAAAAAGTTAATCACCCTGGCCTTGACTCTCAGAACCAGGAGATAAGAAGGTCAATTCAGGTAAGAAATTTATCAATTCCTCTCTCTTTGGGGACTTATTTTGCTCTTTTTCGGGCATCTTTTTTGTTTCATTGTATTGTGATTTCTTTAAATTTCATTGTAATAGTGATCCATCATTGCATATATATAAAAAAGATAACCGTGGCAAGTTATAATTATTCTTTTAGCAGCACATATCAGTGTCCTAGTGAAAAAGATTGGCATTAGGAGTCAGTGGTTATGGAGACCTAGTTGTCTATGGGCCTCTGCCCTTTTCCTTTCAAGCCAAATGCTGAGAATACTTTAGGATTGTGATAGAACTTGTTGTTTGGGGGGGGGGGGGGGGGGGGGGGGGGGAGGGCTACCTGGTAACAGGCCCCACATTCCTTTCCTGATTTGTATAGGGATGGGCCTATCCCAGTAACCAAGGAAGAGAAAGGTGCTTGTGACACTGCATTTCCATACCCACAAGCTCCTCCTGCATGGGTTAATATGCATCATAAGTCAAGACAACATAGTTCATAAATTGATTAATATCAGCTAAAAATAGTCTCTCTCTCTCTCTCTCTCCAGGTTCTGTTACCATCGCTTCCGGCTCCATCGGGGCTGCCATACCACGTTGCACCGGCGGAAGACCAATGGGTTGCCATAGTTGACAAGTTGAAATGCTTGGGCATGAAGCAGAAGCACAGGTTGGTGAAGCAAAAGAAAGCAAGTAAACATGAGACTAAGAAATGTGGTGGTGAGAAGTGATGTGAAGTAGCCATTACTAAGCTTCACTACGATTGGCTGTTTCAAATGCGATTGATTCGACTGTGATCGGCATTCACAAAGTTAACTAGTATTTATAGAGGGACAAGCATGTGCTTTAATTTGTTGCTGTCAATCTACGTTCTCTTTATGATTTCAAAGTCACAGCTTGGCTTTTAATAAGCTGTGGCTGGTAACATGGCTTAATTCAAGCTAAGTGTTAGTTGCAGCCGAATTACACTAAAAGTTGTTGGCATTTTAAAATCATTAAAATATAAGTAATAAAATAAGTCCGTAGATCTAAATGATTTGAACCATAGTTGTGCTTTTCTAAGTCAAGAACTTAAAATTAGGATGTTCTTAAGCAGGGTATATCCGGTTTTATTAATATAGATCAAGATGCAGTATAAAATTTTTAATATTTTCCGGAGCAAAGTGGAAGTTTAAATAGAAAATGTAACAACATTAAATTCTCTTATGGGAGCAAATTTGTACTTTGTACCTTAAAAGATTGTAATATTTTTATTTTATACCCTCAAATATTAAATTTTTCACATTGTATCCTTAATGTATCAAAAATAATTGTAATATGACCCTTCTGTTAGCTTTTCGTTAGTTTTTTTTGTTAGTGTAAATGGGTTAGTTTTTGACAAAAAAATTAACGGAAGCTAATAGAAGTGTCATATTATAACACTTTTGATACATTGAAGGTGTAATATGAAAAATTTAATCTTTTAAAGTGCAAAATGAGAATTTCAAAATACAAAATGTGAAAAACCCCTCTTATGGTCTGACTTTTACCAAGGAAAAATACTCGTCTTCCAATAAAAAAATATTATTTGAACATAATTTAAAATTTTAATTTGAAAACTTAATTAATTATAGCTGTTGAATTAAAAGTTGGTTCCACCCGACCCAATGCCTCATTGTTTTTAAAAATATGCACCGATTAAGTTGCCAAATTTCATTTTTGATTAGTTGAAAATTAGTTAAGATCAAGCAATTTTTGGCATTTAAAAAAAGAATAATACTACAAAATTCAAATAAAATTTAAAAAATTACAATTTAAATGTATATCATTTTTTGGATGAGTGGGTCTTATTAATTTTTTCAACGGGACCGGGACCCATTCATTCCACACTCATTCAAAGAATGATATACATTTAAGTTTTAAATTTTAAATTTTATTTAAGTTATGTAATATTTTTTTTTTTTTTAAAAAATCTTGTAATCATTCGACCATTATTCAAGTGAAAATAAACTCTGTCGGCAGAGGTGGGTCCTACATGATCTTCCATTAGAGCTTCCTCTCTCTCTCTCATGATAAGCAAAAGTTTCCATGGATCCTACCGTTAATGGTGGTTACTGGTCGTTTCATTTCTCTAAACTCCAACAATTCTTTTTCTCTCTCTCACTGATCGGACGGCCACAACTGGATCTTACTCCCACTGTATAGCTAATTTAATGGCCATGATGTTGATGGACTTGATATTATATATCTTTGATTGCATAATGCATGGAGGAGGTTATTTCAACGGCAATAAATAAATTTGATGTTTAAGTGTTGGATTTATTCATCTAAACTTTATTTAGAAGCTCTTGCATGATCTTATTGAGAAGGAAATGCTACCCACCAAATCCTTCTGTGTCTTTTCTTCTGCCTAATGATTTGTTTAGTTAATCAAATGTTCGGTGCTTAATATCTCGGCTTTTCAAGAAGTTGGGTTGGTAACAATTCCGACTTAGGGTCGAGGCTGGGGAAGGGAAGGGTAGGATAGGGATTCACTATAAGAAACAACACCTTTTAATGACGCTATATAAAAGTCATCATGATCACTAAAAGTTACCACAAAAAGCTCTCATTGGTAGCTCAAAACTCAAAAGTCGGCCATCAGTATAGATATGCTACTAAAAGTAAGTTTTTATGAGACACAAAAATCACCACAAAAAAATGTAGATTTGTAGTGACAATTCTAGATCATCATTGAATCACTTGAGACAATGACAAACTTTATCACAACTAATCATGACGGCCTGACCCAGATCAAGCTCAATCTAGAATTAAAAATTAGGTCCAATTTAAAAATACATACCAGACCGAGGTCATAAGTGATGGGTCAAACCCAAAGGCTCAACTCATATTATAAGTCCAGTCCGAGTTTATAGTCCGACTCCAAGAGATTCAGCCCAATGTGATCAACCCGGTCAAGCTCATCAGGGAGCTACATCAGCTTAGTTACGTCATCAAGAGAACACTCAGGACCCTCACCTTCATCCCCTTAGAAACAGTCAACATTCACCTGATCCTTTGACCGAGTCTCATAAAGAGCACCTCAACTGTCTCGCCAGTTGAGAAGAAGTCGCAAGTTCCACCAGAATAGTTATATAGTTGCTATTAAGTCGCCACAATCTGTTAAGGGATGACTATAAATTATAAGCCCCACCAACACTTGGGAGGCATCACACTCAACAGAGTCATATCTTCTCTCCTTCTCTAAACTTGTACTATCTTCTTTCCCTACATCCCTAAGCTAATAAAACATCCCGGCAATTCTAACAATTTAAAAGTGGGCGTAGGTCACATTGACCGAACCACTATAATTCTCGTCTTCACTCTCAACTTCAATTACTGCCTTTATTTTCAATTACTTGACAGGTGGTGTACCAAGCCAATTTGTGCATCATCAATAAGTGCAATCCAACTCAGATCAAGCCCATCGTCTTGAAAAACTCAATCTATTAGTGACACACGTGAGATCTCCATCTTAAGAAGAGAATCAGTGTACGCATCGCAAGTCTCAACCACTTTATCTGTTACATCAACATCACGGAGTCACCCACTCCTGTCACAAATGTGACACCTTAATCAGGGTTCCCTTGCGATGGCACCTTCATCAAAGCTTTCTGAATACCATGAAGACTGTACTCCTTTGTATATTATAAGCTCCACCTACACATGGGGACATGACACACACCTTAGCACACTACACTTTTGAGCAATAAGATTCTCCAGCACCATAGTCCTTCCCAGTGGAGTAGGTCACTCAGACCGAATCCACTCAATCTTTGTGTTTGAATGTGTTGAACACTTTTTACTTTATCCATTGATTAATTTTGTATAAACCCACTTTTCTGTATCATCAAATTATTGTAAAATATCGTCACTAAAAGGCAGGGTTTTGCCACTAACTTTTACTTTATTTTGAAAGATTTTTTTTATTCAATGATTAGGAGTGTTCAAATCAGTTTACGCATACATCGACTAATCCCCTTCCTGGTCCGATTAAAGGCAGACCATCCACGCTGAAACTAGGATATTTATGAGGAATAAATTACTTATGACCTGAACCCAAGGGGTTACAAAGATTCAATTCAAGAACTCGCTCCTATTACCACTTAAGTTACCTTTTAGAGTTTGTGTATTACTACTTTCGAGCATTAATAACTGTTGTTTTAATTTTTGTCGAAATTTTATTATATGACTCATTTACTTAATCTATATAATAAAATATAAGACAATTTAAATTTTAAAAGATAAAGAGAATGACTTTTATTTTTTGCGATTAAGATTTAACCAAATTTTCTCAAAATTTAATCCAAGGACTGATATGACCTTATGAAATTTTGATTTTTCGCCCACTAATTTTTTTCCCCCAAAATACCATCATTCAATATTCATGTAGCTGCCTACAGGTAACAGAGTTGTCACAACCCCAAGGGGTTAGCCTAGTGATTCAAAGGGTCACTTGGTAAGTACCTTCACTTGGTACCGGTCAAGGGTTCGAAACTTATTAGGTGTAAACGCTCCTTGGGACCACTGGTCCTAAATTTACCCCCTATGTGTGGAGAGTCAGTTTTGCACGTGGGTCAAACATTAGTCCAACATGAAGGGTTGGAATAGCCGGAATTCCAAAAAAAAAAAACAGACTTGTCACACCTCTCACCAACTATAGTGGGGACATAACACGTCAGATGAAGTGGGTCCACCGTTCTTCATTTCATTTTCTCACACGTAACCTTCCATCTCCATTAGTCCAATCTTGCATGTGTTCTATTAATCAAGTTTAACTAAAATTCAACTTAAATTTATGAGCAAACATCTATTTGTATAATTTCTAATATTTCTATAATTTACACAATTTGCACGTCTCCGTGATGTTATATACTTTCCATCTACTATTAGATATTATTTTAAGATACCCAATATTATCTACACTTCCAAACTTTAATAGGTAAATTGTAACGTATTAAACTTCTTAGTTTGTGTATTTATTGCATTATTTACTTTAGATGCCCTAATTGATTTTGTGTAAAAATTTATTTTTCTGTTAGGGCAATATGCACCCTAATTGTTACTAAATATTTATAGTTTTTTATTCTTCAAACAATACTATTCCCCAAGTTTTTTTTTTCTTAATTTTGGGTAATAGTAATACTATTTAGACATAAATATTTGACCTAATCTATTAAATTAATGATGTATTTTTAATATAATTATTAAGTTCTAATGTTTGATGGGATCTACAATCAATTTAAATTAAGTCATCATGAAAATGGTAAGTGATTTGTGTCTCAACTTGCAGTTAGTCACCGGATAGTTATTACTGTGGGATGAGCGTGGGAATAAACTTCATAAGTCAATCCATTATTAAAAGCACTAGGGATAACCCGTACCTAAAGTTATGGTGCAATGTGAATGATTTTGAAAAGAATGTTGATGGTCATTTGATAAGTCTATATTTGAGACTGTCAAATAGACTTATTGAAGTCTACCTTGTTTTATATCATATAATTCAAAATTTTATATTTTATCTAATATGCCTCTACATTATATTAGTAAGTTATAGTTAACTACGGAGGATCAAGATGGCATATAATATATTTTTTCTTTAATTTTTTTTGGCGAATTATTTATCATTGATGAGTTAGAGATCTACTTGTATATAATAAGTCCCACTTAGGTGAGCTGTCAAGAATGAAATTAAAGAGAAAATATATTGGCGATAATCTCACTCTGTTATTTATATATGAGCAACACATAAATACTCAAATTGTAACACAAACAAGAGAAGGAGATCCCTCAAATATATATTTTTTAAAAGCGTTAATATATATTATACATTCAAATAGGACTCATTATATATAAGAAGGTCTCTAATTTATTAATAATAAATAAATTTTAAAAATGAATTGAAAAAAATGTAAGGGAGGATTGAATGCACAGACAAGAGAAATTTATCAAATGTTGTATTCCAAATAATATTTATTTTTTTGTTTAACAGTCAGGGGTGTTCGAGTCAGCTTACTCATACCTCCACTAATCTTTTCCCCAATACGGTTAAAGACAGATCATTTACACCGTGACTAAGATATTTTTGAAAAATAAATTCCTCATAGTCTGACCCCAAAGAATTGTCAAAATTCGAACTTACGACGTCTGAGTTTACAGTTTATCACTATTACCACTTGAGCTACTTTTAAAGTTAAAATCTAATGCATCGAATGTTTTGTAAAAATTAGTAGACCTCCACTGATCTAAAACAAAAAAGAAATTAACTTTTTTTTTTGTTTACTATTTGAAACTGTTATAGGGAAGGAAGCTAATAAAATTTAATGGCGGGACCTAAAAGTCCAAAAACAAGCGCATGACCTAAGGGTCTGTTTGATACGTGGGTTTGGGGGAGTTTTGGAACATGGGTTGGAGAACAAACCCCATCAAACCCATGTTTGGCAAATACATAACTAACACAAGATTTGAAACCCAGTTCGTTTTAAGCCCGAAAATGAAACCCAAGTTCATGGGTTTCATGAAACCCGGTGGGAGTGGGTTTTATATGTGGGTTTAAGGGTTGAACATGCAAATAACATTTATACCCCATATATCCCATGTTTGTAAACAAATATGAATTTAAATTAAATTGGTTAAGGGACACAATAGTTATTTAAATACAAATATATTATCATAATAGTCATATATTTATGCGCATACCAAATATGAGTATGTACGACATTGAATGTTAAATCCCATATTTGAGCTCGAAATGATTTAGGCAAATCAATTCAAACTCCTCAAAAAAACCAACCAAAGAGTCCCTAAAAGTCCAACAATGAGCTAGGGTGTGACCATTAGCTTAACCGTTGATCCTTGAAATAGCGGAAGAGGCGCAGAACCGTTAATAGCCGTTGGAAGCCTCCAAAGAGAAGCAAGGCCAAGGCGGTATGTCTGCGTAATCACCTAGAAAAGCCCCCACCCCTTACGGTGAAACCCTAAACCTTTGAACAGTCACAAAATCCCCCTATACTTTTCCACTCCATTACGAAAAGTCCTCACTCTCTCTTTCTCTCTCTATCGCTTTACCCCGCCTCTCTTTTTCTCTTCGACGATCACTCAGATCCTCAATCGGCCGCAACAAAAGGTAAAACCCTAACCCTAATCCTAACCCTTCCTTCTTTTTCGGTTCAAATTAGGGTTTTGAATGATCGATCATAGAGTATTTTTTCCATACTTTTTAGTTATTCACTGTACCTTTTGTTTGGTTGCTGAGAAAATTGAAGGGAAAAAAGAGTGGAATAAAATTTTGACTTCTTTGGTTTATGTTCAGTTGATCTTCCAAGAAACGAAGAATGCTTACCGAGAGAAAAGATATGAAGAATATGGTAGTTAAGCAACGTATGTGCGATCAACTGTTTTTTCTCCCTCAGTTTGTGTTCTGTTTAATTCATAGGAATGGAATTTTGCGTTATGTTTTCCAGTGTTTTATCTATTTCCAAACGATGAGTTACCGTTAGATTTCTAAGGATTTGTTTGACGATGACTGAATATGTTGTTTGTGGGATAATTGGGATGTAGGGAATTTAATTCGCTGTGTTTGAGCTTATGTTTTGTGCTTTGGTAAAGAGTTCAACTAGTTGACTCCCGATTGATTTTGTTCACTAAGCCAAAAAGTTTCATTAATTGTACTTCGATGGAGTATTGATAAAAATATTAGGGTAAATATCATAATTCGTCCCTAAATTTTGTCCCAGGTTTCAATTTGGTCCTTGAACTTTCAAATCTCTCAATTTAGTTCCTCAATTATCAAGTTTGTCTCAATTAAGTCATTTCGTCCATTTCCACCTTTAGATAAAAAACATACGATTTAACTCTTGAAATTGATCAGATTGGACTAGTCTCCGGTTGATCTGACATTATAAATGGATGAATTGACTTAATTGAGACAAGATTGATAGATGAGGGACTAAATTGAGAGAATTGAAAGTTCAAGGACCAAATTGAAACCGGAGACAAAATTTAGGGACCAATTATAATATGTACCCAAAAAATTAATAGTCAAAAGTTGCCTATGGAAATATTGAATTACTAATATTTATGTCTCTTAGTTCATATTGATTGCTTTAATCGCATGATTGACGTGATTATTTTATTTGCATTGTGAAACAGGTTAAGTAGATTCTTATTCACCATCAGTATTGATAATTGGTGTAAACTATCAATTCAATGCCTTCGGCCGTATCGCCTCAGTGGCATGAGAAGGCTAGTGGTTTCTTTTCGTCATCCGGTAACTTCTAATGAATGCTGTTCCCTCATTGTGTGTACCCTTCTTTATTTTTTTTTGTCGCTGTGCTTGTACTTAAGTTGGTTAATGCAGGGGTGAAGCTTAAAGAAGCTGGGCAATCTGCGGGGACGTTTGTGGGTGAGGTTGCCAAGGATGCAAAGGGGAATGTTACTGATGTGGCTGGAAAAGTTGGGTCTTTGGTCAAAAGTCGATGGTCGCTTATCCAACAGCCATCTACAAGGCATGCCATGCAGGACCGTCTTATTTCCGCTGCTGCAACTACTGGCATGTTGTTAAGGAAGGGTATTTCTGAGACAAAAGATAAGGTTTCTGTTGGAAAGACGAAAGTTGAAGAGGTAATTTAGTTGGAGCTTTCAATTTTTGAAGTTATTGGAAGTGTTAAGGCTGACAGAAGCTGAAGCAATAATACATCACACTTTTTTAGTGTTAACAGTCGGTGAGTTATAAATACACAATATACATTCAAATCAAATCTTGCGGCAAACAATTGCTTGAGGTTCCAAAGGAGCAGATTGTTCCTATATAGCTAATTTTGGAATTAAGCATACACCCTTTAAGTGATGTCAGTGATCCTTGAAAATGACTTGTTTATGAGCCTGTACAAATTTATGGCTTCAAACAAATTATGTTCTCTCACTTCTTGTATTTAAATTAACTATGATAAGGTATCACTATAATCTATACTATCTTACGTAGAGATACTACTTGCTTTTCCTTGGATAGGTAACTCAATTACCTAGTAGACTGGATTGTAAGAGGGAGCATCTTAGGATCAGCTACAAGGGGATATAAAAACATAATTGTAGAACTTAGAACCATGAAAGTTTCACTGTTTGGTATTTAGAGGAACTCACAGCCATGACATCACCATGATGGGATCTGATTTCATTCATCACTATGGAGTTTTGTCTCCCCTCCTTCCTCATCCCCAAGCCAAGAGCACTGCAAATAACTAATTGTTTTTTAAAAATGCTTTGTTTTGCTCTCCAACTATTTAGATTAGGAATCAACATGATTTTGAAATACATAATGGTTGTCATAAGAATTGGGCAAGCCCAATTTGGTATGCATGAGGGTTGGTGTCTGGTTGTCGTGTCACCATCTTTATGGCTAAGGCATAAGTAAATGTTGTCCTTATACAAATAGCTATAGTTGATTTAAATGTTGGCTGACGCTTCTTTATTCTTGTAGCTATCTCCTATTCCTTTGCTTTAGATAGGCGTTTTAAAACAAATGTATATATATGCTTTTGAATAACATCTACAAGATTCTCTGTAATAAGGGTGAAGCTACATGGGCTACAGTGTTCAGACCTTTTTAGTCGTTGGGAAACAAAATTGAGACCAATTTATAGATATCCTGAAGCATAGGGTTTTTGTATAATTAACATGTTTGGAATCTTTAAAAAAGTATCGGTGAGTTCAAATTTGAGTATCGAAAATTTGCACACAAGCTATCCTCCTGTATTAATTAGTTAATTTATTTGGTTTTTCATTTTGCCATTAACCACCTTATTTGCCTTCCACTTATCCTTCCGCCCATAAAAAAAAAACCTCCTCCAAATGTGTTGGTGTTTGACGTTGTGACGTGATCATGGTACAAACATCTTAAATTCTCAACTCAACAAATTCTTGTTCCAACATTTTTTGGGTTGGCTACATGAATCTTGTTTCGGTATTGAGTTTTATTGGCAGCCATGTTTTCATGAAACCATAAGTTACCATATTTTTCTTTACTATTTCATTTAAAGTTAATTTTGGTCTTCCTCTACCCTTACGTTTACTGTTAATAGCTATCTGATCACCCTTTGTCACCGGTGCCATAGCAAGCTGTCTATAAATATGTTCAAACTACTTAAGTCGATTCTCTCATAACTTATTTCTTTTGTGTGTTATCACTATTTTTTCATAGATATATTTATTCCCAGTTCTATCTTTCATAGTTTTACCACACATGCATTTTAACATTCTCATTTCTGCTACACAAACATCTTAAATGCAGTTCCAAAACTGAGCTTAATAATTCATTGTAGAAATCTTCTCTCTTTGTGTTGAACATGATTTTTTTATTTATGTAGTTTGATCTATGGAAGGGACTATGATTTGTTGCAATAACAAAAGAGTTGGGCTGATAACCGTGAGGTTGTTGGTTCAAATCTCAGGGTAAACTCTTTATGCTAATAATTTCAACGGTTAGGTTTGTGCATAGTTCATCGTTCTCAACACTCTTGATTGGAGGGGTGTTGAGAAAATAAATGTTAGAAAAATTTACAGGGGAAGTTGATTGTTGTTGACATTCTAATATTTGAAGTTGAATATGTGATAATATTGTTTATTGAATGACACCACTTGGGAGAAATCGTGACTCCACCCTTACAACTCAAGATTTTCCAATAGGTACATGACATTGTGAAAACACAAATATTCTCCATTTTCACGTATTGATAGAATGGAGGAGTTTTTAAAGACAATAGTTGACATATTCGTGGGGTGTGGGGAATATTTCAAATGGAAGACCATTTGACATTGTGCTTTCTTTGTTTGCTACATTATGAGTTATTTGGAAAGAAATGAATGTGATGATCTTTGAGAATAAAAGTGAAGATTTTGAAGGGCTTTGGGAGAGGATGCACTTTTTGGCTTCTTTTTGGGCTTCAATGTCTAAGGATTTTCAAGATATTCATCTCTTCTGTATTAGAATAAGCTGGAAAACATCTTGTGGCTTGTTGTTTTGATTTTTTACTTTTTAGGTTCCATTGACATGTCTTGTGTCGGACTTCTTGTCCACAATTGATATGGTTTTTTGTAATATTTCTTCTTTTTTTTTTAATTAATAATATGTTGTTTCTTATCGAAAAAATAGTTGACATATTTGTGATGGTAATTTTGGGTCAGGTGGCAAAGAGAACTGCCCAAAAAAGTAAGACTGTTATGACTGATATTGAGCGATGGCAGAAGGTATGTGATAGCTCAGTATCTTTTACTCTTCTCTAATGCAATTGCAAGTTTATGAATTCTTAGATTTCCTCTTTCATTTTGCAGGGAGTTGCAAGCACCGATGGTAAGCCTTTGTTATTTTGACAATACTATAGTTTATCATTTGGGGTTTTTATATGGTTTACTTTTTCTATGCTTCGGATTATCATCAAGAGCATTTATGAAGTTTCTCATGCTTAGTTTTTTGCCATCCACATCAATTAATGTTTTTGTTATTAAGGAAAATTTCATCCACACCCCTTTTAGTTTACTATATCTTCAAAAACACCCCCTCTATTATCCAAAACATCACTGACACCATTTTTAGTTTATATTTAAATATCACTAACACCCCTTGGCGTTAAACCATCATTTTTAACAAAAAAAATTTCATCTAAAATACTAAAATTGCCCTTACATAAATTCCAAACAATCTTTCTACATAAAATTCGATTAAAATTCGAGCTGATTAAAATTCATTTTTTTACATATTAAAATTCGAGTTGATTAAAATTCGTTTTTCTATATATTAAAATTTGAGCCGATTAAAATTCGATTTGAGTTGATTAAATTTATTTTTTTACGTATTAAAATTCGAGCCGATTTGAGCTCAACCTGCGCTATTAGCATAAATTAAAATTCGATTCGATTCGAGTCGATTAAAATTTATATTTTTTTACTTATTAAAATTCGTGACAATTAAAATTCGATTTAGGTTGATTAAAAATTATTTTTTATGTATTAAAATTTGAGTCGATTAAAATTTATATTTTTTTATGTATCAAAATTCAGGCCGATTAAAATTCAATGAGAGTTGATTAAAATTTGATTCGAGCCAATTAAAAACGAATTTTAATCAACCCGAATTTTAATATGTAAAAAAATTCATAAAACATAGGGGTCTCTTTAAAGATATGCCTATCTAGAGAGGGTGCAGATGAAATTTTTCCTAAAATATATCATGTGCCTTAAATCAGACAGGGTGTATCTTCAGAAAATAGAGGGGTGTCCTTGAAGATATGATAAAGTAGAAGGGATGTGGCTGAAATTTTCCCATGTTATTATTATTTCTCTTGGTGGAAGAAATGGTTAATTTTTTGAGTGTAGATTGGTGAAGACTTGTAGGGTGACATTTTTCTTTATATTATGTCCAAAGTTAGCAATCACAAAATCTGTTGTTAATATATAAACATATCTTGCCGAAAAATGCTTTGTGCTCATCAGAATGAACATCATTTGATATTTAATAGTTCTTTTAGAATATGCATGGAAGGATTGGAGGTCCTGAGTCCTGATTGTTATCTGTTAGAGTGGTAGTTTCCATTTTTTTCAGGATAAATAAAATACATATTTTTGAAAAGGTGAGTTTCTTCGCCTTTGATGGGCACCTCAGCTTCTTCGACTGCACCACAGAGTTATTGCACATCTTTTTGTGAAAGCTATCATGATTGAATCTAATATAAGTCTTTATTTAACAATCCAAAATGCTTGCGACTGCGGTGAATAGAAAGTGCAGTTTGACATGCATCAAGGGCATAAAATGAACCGAAAGGGCAGATTTAACTATGGCTTGGGTAACCAATGAACTGACACTCTAACTATGCTTTGGTGCTGAAGTTTTGACACTTTTTTTGGAACAAGGATTACTATAAAGCTGTATATGCTTCTATAGTGTTGCATATTATATTAATAAAGAATTCTTACCTATAATTATTCTTCTTTGCATGGGAAGGCTTTGTCATTACATTACGAGGTAGTGCATATGGTGAGGCTCAAAGTATTCTTATTTCATAATTTACTACCAAATGGAATGTGAAGAGACTGATTTCTCCATAGAGTTATTAGCAACAAACTAGGTGATGAGCAAGATGTTACTTGCTGTACCTTACTTTTAGCACTTCTATACGATGGGAGCTAGCCAAGAGTATTGTCAACCTTTGCTTGGATTATGTAAAATTTTATTCTATCTATTGATAAAAGTTTGGTTCTTATTAAAAAAACTATATTATGGGGAAAAACAACCAGAAACATGAATTATAAGCTGTCTAAACTGCATTGCTCGAGGTCTCTCATTTTATTTCATCTTCAGTATTTGGAGCTCCAATCGAGGTTACAGTGCAGCGGCAACAATCTACCAGTCCTGTTCCACATATATTGGTTAAATGTGCAGATTATCTAGTTCTATCAGGTATTTGCATGAGAGTAATACAAAGTGTATTGGCCATTTGCACGTCTTTGTATGATGTTGCAGTTTTATGATAATGGTAACTGTACTCTTGTCTTGGTTTAGGGCTGAACTCGCAGGAGTTGTTCAAGTCTGGAGGAGACAAAAAGGTTATTCAGCAATTAGTTTCACTATACAATCAAGGTTTGTGGGCATTTGAACTCATGTTTGACTTCAGATTATTCTGTGTGACTGCACGGGTCGGTAACTATTGCCATTTTTATTTTATAGACTCGAAAGCATCTCTGCCTGAGGGTGTGAATCCAGTTGATGTTGCGTCTCTGGCCAAGTGTTATCTTGCAAGTCTACCTGAGCCATTAACCACATTTGAGCTATATAATGAAATTAGAGGTGCTCGATCCAGCATACATGTGATGAGAAATATACTGAAGAGGCTTCCTACTGTTAACTACATGACACTTGAACTGGTTACTGCACTCTTACTTTCCGTTAGCCAGAAGTCATTTCTTAACAAGGTATTCCTGCATCTCTCTCTCTTTCTATATATATATATATATATATATATATATATATATATATGCAAGTGAATGGATGTGAGGTGTCATGCACATGCACATCTTGTTTTGAGAGAAGAAAGAAAAGAAGAAGGGGAAGATGGGTGTTAGTGCTTTCTTGAAGGTGAATCTCCTCATTTAACATATATCCATGGATTGGTCTACTCCTTGCCCATAGAGAGAGGAATATTCCAAGCACTTTGACTGATCACTTTCTTGTGCATGTGCATATGTGTGTGTGTGTATGTCTGTTGAATATGTGTACAATTGTAAAATATTGTATGTCCTCACACATCTGACACTTCTTAGAATTAAAGCTTGTCATTAAGCCACTTTCATTTTAATGAAATTGTTGAAGGTTATATTCATTGGGGGATGCTGAAACTTCTATCAAATATGGACATTTGATGAGTTGATTTTAGCGAAAGTGGAGGTTGAGCATTCACTCAGGATATTTGATAGTCAACTTGTGCCAGATTAGCATGCTTAGCGGGTTGCTAACTTACTTTTTACAGATGGATGCTCGAAGTCTTGCTATGGAAATTGCCCCTATCATCATGTGGCAAAAAGGGCGGAGACCAGAATATTATAGACAGTTCTGGAATCGGCCATCAAAAACTCATTCCAACAAGAACATGGATTCTGCTTCAAATTATAGTGCATGGGACATGCTAGCAGGTAATAACTGATCTCGTTGTTTCTTGTTTATCGATATATAAATGTAGATATATGCATCTGTATGTGTGTGTGTGTTTTGGCAAGTTTGTTTTTATGTGGGAATTTCATTGTTATTAAGGGAAAAAGTCGGTACAGGGTTAATAAGGCACATAAGCCCGAAGTCAGTGTAATGATACTACTGTCCAATATATTTCAGAGAACTTTGCTAGGAATTAGCTTAGTGTACAATTGGACATATCTATATGAATCTGGAATGCCCTGTTACTCTTTTTATGGTATTGGGAGAAATATTAATAGCATAGGAATGGGTATCATTATCAAAGAAAACAAGAGGCTTTCTCATATCTTTGGCATGTTATTGTTGTTTGTAAAAAGGAAAGATGCTTTGAAGTGCTATGTATGAAATTGACTGGTCAATTCAATTCGGTAGGCATTCGAAGGCACCTTTGAAAGTTTATTTAAAACAATCTGGTGAAGGTTTAAAATTGAGTTTTGGGATGGAGCACTGCTGCACTGAGTGAATTATGGGGTAGATAAACAGTTGGGTGCTGGAGATTTGGTCATCATATAATGTTGCTTGTGAAGCGTGAATACTTGGCTTAGTGCATCAATCTAGATAAACCATGCCAGTGTTGGAGAGGGGGGAGATGTGTTGGTGGGAAACAGTATGTATTGATTGTTACTGGATCCATTGATAGGAGAGCTGGATTGACAATATTTCGAAGACAACGAAATTGCAATGGTACTTCACACATTTTCCCCTTTGCATCTGCTACTGCTGAACTACCAACGTTCTGAAAAGCGGATTGGATGTTTAGCATTTTTACGGCAACAAAACAAGAAAACCACCCACTATTTATTTCATCCCTCTAGGGTTCTACCAAGTCCGCACACTAGTAAAATATTGTCCGTATCACTAAATATTTTTTCCCATTATCTTAGAAATGGTGATGAATTTCTGCAACTGAGAACTTTTATATGGCGGGCTTAGCAAACAACATTGTTGTGCGTTATTATTTCTCCTTTTTCTGAATTCTTTCGATTTTGTTTTGTTGCATATAGAAGAGGGCGAAGATATGGATGCATCCTCCCCCATTCCTTTGGACGACGGATTGCAAGTGGACTTTGGTGCTATCGAGGTTGTTCAGTGCTTAATAGAACACCACAATGCAATCTTCACAGATGCAAATGTGACTGTCTGGAGATGATTTTCATGGTCATATTTCCTCATACTTCATGGATTCCTTTTATTGGAACCTCTAAAGAATAATTTCTCCAGATGGGAGTTTCCAAGTGTGACTTCGGGGTGTTCTTTGCTCAGTAGATATTGTGTTCTTCAGCAGCTTTGGGGTGTTAATGATTGTGGGTCTGTACATTTGTGGAGTTAGAATAGTATAGGTCTCTAACTTGTATCCAGAATATACTCTCTCTCTCTCTCTAATTCTTTTTTGGGGGTAATATAAAACTGGGTTGTGCATGAGTTGCTATAATTGTGGTTTGTTATATTCTTTGATCAATTTGTGATGTGTTTGGAAAGAGTTTTGAATTCGAATTTTGGCAATCCTTTAGGGTCAAGCTATGTGGGATTTATTCTTCATGATTTTTTTAGTATCGGCGTGGATGACCTACCCTTGACCGGACCAAAAAATGAATTAATCGAGGTGCGTGTAAATTGATCCGAATTCATTGCGAATTCGAATCGGAGAATTATTCTCTTTTAACTTGGGAGTAAGGAGTTTATTTCCTTTTTGGTCTACCAAAGAAGATTGAGTTTTTCCATATGAGGAAATTGACTTTAGCAGATGTGTTGATTGAGAACTTAAAAACACAGTTTTGGTGATAGTCGTTTGGTTGCAGTATTAAAGAGGTATTATAGAATTATAACAAATTAAAACTCTTTTAATTTAATTTTATACTGTATTTAGTTGCAAAACACTCTCTATTACATAGAAGCTTATTTTAAATATTTATTCAAATAATACGCTCGTAATATTTTTATTCAATATTTAATTTTGTATTTTTTTTGTTTATACGAAATTAACATGTATTAATTAATATAATCCATTTTTTTAAAATACCGTAACCAAAGGATCCCTAAAATTTTATTCACAATATAAGCATATTCAATGGAAAGAAAATAGTTAGAAAGCTTTGTGGAATGACATTTTTCATATCAAACTGGAAATCTATTTCTAAATTATACCATTCATGCCTCAAAGTTTATGTGATAATATAAACAAGGGCTAATAGCAATTTTTGTCCTTAAGGTATGCACATTTTTGTCAATTTAATCTTTAAAATATCAATTTTATTTATAAAGTATTCAATTCATGTTTAAACAGTTTCTATATAGACGGATCGTTAGGTTTTTGACAGAATCATCATGTGTTGGTCACGTGATACAATCTGAAAGAATGATACGTGATCATTTTCGTCAAAAAACTTAATGAATTGTCTAATTAGGGATTAAAGTGATACAAATTGAAAGTTTAGGGACTAAATTAATAAAATTAATACAATGATGATTAAACTGACAAAACGAACATATTTTAAGCACTAAAATTATTATTAACCTTTTAAACAATTAAAAACTATTGCAAAAGAATATCACCTATTTTGAATACAAGAACGAACCTAATTAATTACACCTAAAAGTAAACAGAACCAAAAACCTTCAAGAACACAATCATGTGGGCAATGGCGTTGCCCCATCTCCACAAGGACGAAGAGTATTCGAATAAGCATAGAAAAACACGTTTCTCCCACATTCATGCCAGCAGATTTCTTCAGCTCTCTCACTCCTCCCACCACTCAATCTGTACTTATAAACCTTCTCTTCAGTAGCAAAAACCAACGAATGCCCATTTAAAACTGTAAACCCTACAACTTTAGGGTCTCTCTCCTTCACTCCCATAGCTCTTACCCTCATTTTCAATACCCTTTCCCATGAACTCGAGCTCTGATCAGTCAATACCCACATTGAAAACACAGACTTTAATTGTTTAACAAGACATATCTCTGCACTTCCCCACCTAAAAATGCTCAGTTTGCAGGCTTGATCATGAAGGCCTCTCCTTACATCTTTGGGGATTTTCATGAAACTTGAAACGAAGGTTTTAGTGTCATAAGACACTATATATGGCCAGTAAAAATGACTATTTTTGGAGAGATAAGGAAAGCAATCTGATATAAAATAAACTACACCATTGTGATAGACATGTGTTTCTGAATGAATACTTCTTTCTCCAGCGTTGATGGTTCCATTATCTCTCCATGTCCCTTCTTTTGGTGAATAGATTTTGCATATAAAGTTTGAAGACCACTCGTTTGTATCCAATAGTACCATCAAGAGATAGTCATGAGGAAACTTACTCAAATCTTTTTTGCATTCAAACACAATTTTGAAGTCTGAATCTTGGAGATTTAAGCCCTTCGGTGCCGGAATCGAAACCCATGTTTGTGTTGTTGGATTACAGATGAAGAGCCCAGTTTGATTGTTGATGATGTTTCTGCAGCAAAGTAAGCCATTGCTAGATGCAAGAACTCGACCAGCATTTAACAAGAAATGTAAGGACTTGTAAGGGACAACAGTTGCTGAACAATCATCATAGGAGAGTGTGTGAAATTCAACTTTATCCTTATATCTCTGGCATGAATTGGGTTGAATAGAAAAACTTAAATCATCCTTTAACGCCATGTTTTTGCACTGTTCCTTTATGAAAAAATCTTCAGATAAAAGTTTGTTGGATGATTGGCAAAGCGAAGTGAACTTGATGATTGATTTTGCAGGTAACCATGAAAAAATGTTGAAAAGCTCTCCGTTAAACGCCATATCTACCGCCACATGTAACTGCAAGTGCAAAGGAAAATAGAAAACTCATGTATCAATCAATACAGCAGCAGAAGTTGGAAAAAACATAATCAAAGGTATAATGTATCAATAGCATTAGTGAATGTTCAGAAAGCTCCCTAGACAATAATCTGATGTGCACCATACGTGTATGAGGAATCCATAACATAGTGTTCATATATAACTGTTAAAAAGGAAGATTCATAGGCCACAAAATGTTTGTGAGTTTTGGGGGGGGGGGTGTTTGCAGGGGCGGAGTTAGAATATAAATTTAGAGGGGGCAAAAATACGAATAAAAAAAATTAATCAACTGATTTTTGTAAAAAAAATCCAGACTGCCATCAAACTTTCATGAGTCACGGAATTTTCATTTTTTTGTTTTGCACAGTCCAATACTAAAATATTGTCCCAGTAGATTAGGAGGTGAGTGCACCACAAATTTACAAAAAAAAAAAACTGAAAACAAAAAAATTAGGGCCCCAATATAAATTTTGAAAAGTTTGGGGGGACAAAATACCATAAATCAAACACAAATTTTGTTAGCATAGCAGCACTCATGGCTAATTCTTCCAAAGTCAGCGGAGGCAAGCGCAAAACTCAATCAATAAACCCTATGCAAAACCCTGATTATCATATATTTAAATTTAAATTGTGAAACGAAGTAGATATTGTATTGTAATAAATTTTCAAATTGGTAGGAAGTAGGAAGCCATTATTGGTATATGAAAAAAAATCTAACTAATACTTCAAATCTAATGTTTCTAGTTGTCAAACATTAATTTACGCTTTTAGATATCTGTATGTTCCAAACAAAAGAGTAAGAAGACGATATTGGAAAAATTATTTTTTAGTATGTCGTATTGATTTTATAAAATGGTTGATGTTACGACTCAATCTGATGAGATTACCATAACATAGTTATTAGGGATTGATGCAACAATTTGTCATTCTACCCCCAAGACTAAACCAAGAGACCCATCATACCTATATTGTTTGTTCCTCCCTACCTTTCATTAAGAATACCAACAAAACTATAAAGTGAAACAAACATACAACAAAACATCACTACATAAAATATAAGCATTCAGATGTATTGATTCTACTTATAACGTACGTACCTTCGACTTCAAGCGGGTTTTCTCTCTCTTTAACAATGATTTCTATAGACTATTCTTCTTATAACACTGAGCTTCACATAGTGAGAGGAGGCAAATACAATACAGAGAGTTTAGAAACTATTTAAGAAAGAGGGTGATAGTGATTCTTTATATTTATAGCATTCACAAATTGTGATGATCTAAAAAAGATTTTCTCATTAAAACTGGGATTAGATTTTTAATCGTTTTTGGAAACAAAAAAACAATTTTCTACTAGACATGGACTTCTATTTGTACAAGGATAACTTTTATATTACCTATTTGGTTTAGACTACATTATAGTAGTAAGTTGTAACTTGTGGATGTTTGGTATATTTACTTGTCCAGCAAGTTTCATTATTAAGACCAATATATAGGATATGTAGGGCCCTAATGTTTTGGTAATGCTCCACCTGGCCCTAAATCTTCATTGGGTGGGCTTTCGGAAAGCCTATCTGATCTCTGGGTTGGGCTACACTTCAACTACAGACCCAACACAACCCAAATGGGTCCGGCTTGTCTGCTGTGAAGAGCCAACATCACCGCGTGCTGCTATGTAGGACGGTGGTGTGTAATCCTTAAACGACGCCGTTTTTATGGGGACTGAAAAACCCAAAAAAAGGCAAAACGTTGCCGTTTTCTGCTTCTGCCAAACGCCAACAGTGAACGATCCCCAAAACGAAAAAAAAGATCTTCATCATTCTCTCTCCGTCTTCTGTCTCCCCAGGTCCCCATCCTGCCACGGCTCGCCATTCTCTCTCTCTCTCTCTCTCTCTCTCTCTCCACACACAGTGACGTTTCCCTCAACCGCCCCGCCCCCACTGCAACTCACCCCCGCTGCCACCGATTTGATTAATTTTTCGATTTTGATGCAGAATTCATGGCCGCGCATCAATGGACTGCGACCAAATTAGAGAATTCGTATGATTTTGGTTCGAATTGTTTCTGATGCAGATTTTGTTTATTTTTGTTTATTTTCGATAATATGTTGTAGACTGTGGGTTCATTCATTCTGATGTTGCGAGTAAATTGGAGTCTTTACAGAATTTGTTTTAATTTTGTTACGGAAAATTACTACGTGTAGTTCGTGGTGCAGTGGTGGTGCGATCGTGTGCTGTGTACAATGGGTGGCGCGGTGATGGTTGTGGTGCAATGGTGGTTGCTGATGGTAGTGGTTAGTGGTCCAATGGTGGTGGCGATGGAGATGGTGGAGACCGAGTGTCAAAGATAAAAGAAACAGAAAAAGGCTACGTTTTGCCTTTTTTTATGTTTCTTATGTTTTTTCAGCCCCCGCAAAACGGCGTCGTTTAATCCCCCTCCCCCAAATTGGGAGGATGTTTAGAATGCAGAGGATCCAATTTGTGCCGTGACATTAGGCGTTAGACCTCTCCATCACTGGAGACGTCGAAGAGGAGAGAGAAAACCGGCTGGCTGGTCTTTACGAACCAGATTTCAACTTCTCCAATGGTGGCCTTCAACAACCTTCCTATTACTAATCTCTTACTCCTTACACTACTCTCCATGGTAATACACCTTAGTTCTTTTTCGATGGGTGTGTCTATGTTTATGTTTATAAACATGTCAATTTATTATCATCTGGAGTGCTAGTGTGATCTTGGGTTTCTGGGGTATTCTTCAGATCTATCTCAATTTCTTAGTTTGTCCTTGTAAAGTTATTATCTTTCTGAATTTTCCAACAAAATGGAGGAGAGACGAATTTGAAAGTTCTGGGTTTTTCTTTTTTTTTCCAGACTTTTTCCTCTTTCAGCAGATAAAATTATGTTGTGAATTGGTCTTATTAAGCTCAGTTTGTTCGATGCTTTAGCTTTCCTTGACCAGAAACATAAGCATCAAGGTTTCAGTATATTCAAATTCACTCATATATCCCTCTTTTTTGTCATTAATAAGATAGATTTTACATATTTGTGTTTGATGTGTTTTGTTTAACACTTCCCTCCAACTCTCACTCTTTCTGTGAACATATATTTGCACACAAACATGCTTACACATACTTCTAAGCAGGGTTTGGGACTTGAGGCTGGAAATTCAGGGCATTACCCTTTAGTTTTGAGCACCTGGCCCTTCCTGGAAGCTGTTAGAGCAGCATGGAGGGCTGTTGATAGCGGGCTATCTGCAGTAGATGCAGTGGTGGAGGGTTGTTCGGCTTGTGAGAAACTAAGATGTGATGGCACAGGTGGAATTTGATTTCATATGTTGTTGACATGTTAAAAGAAAGATAAATATTGCGAATTCTATATATGTGATATGTATTTATCCAGGAGAACTCTTTGTTTGGCTACTGGGAAGAAATGTTCTTTCACATATCCTTGTCCACAGTTTTATGTAAGAATGATTTGTGAGACATTTTTCATTGAATACTTCCTTTAGTTGCCTCTAGTGGAGATATGCCTCTACCTGTCAATTGGGCTTTACAATGTCCCAAGAGCGGTTGACTAAAAGATTCCTTAATGTGTTATCAAGAATGTAGCTTATCTAAAAATTATATTGCCTGCCATTTTGTATGACTATTTATGATGCGTTTGAGAGGAATAATAGTGAACTATGATATTTGAACTAGTAGCAGAACAATTTATTGTCTCGGAGTATCCTATCTTAGAGGTCCTTCTGGAGAGAGAAAAATGAGGTCTGGGATTGGGTACACGCCAAAGCTTTGGCGTTATTTGCACAAAGTGGAGAGAGATTTTTGGGTAGGATATAGAAAGAAGAACCCTACATTAGCTTCTTTTTGAAGATCTCATGGTTTTGGCTTCTTTAAGACTTCCTTAAATATTGAAATTGTCTGGAATGTATGTCTATATGTGTGTGCGTGAGAGATAGAGAGAGATGGACATGATTTAGGTTCTTGTATGTTATGAGGATGTAACTAGATTCCTATTGAGATACACCGTGACTTGTTTACTCTTTCGCATGTCGGTGACAATATAGTTTCCTGGATGGAGTATTGCTAAAAACATAGTTTATTTGGCATCACTTCTTGTGTATTTAATTTTGCTATGATATTTGCATTCACAGTTGGACCTGGTGGAAGTCCAGATGAGAATGGAGAAACTACACTTGATGCGATGGTCATGAATGGGGTAACCGCTATATGCTTGTTTCTTACATTGCAATACAAGTTCCCCAATGATGAAACTCTAAACATATAAATGGACAATCTATTTTGGGTCTGCTAAGACGTGTAGGTAACAATGGAGGTTGGAGCTGTTGCTGGTATGAGGTATGTGCGAGATGGCATCAAAGCTGCAAGATTAGTGATGCAACATACTGAACACACTATGCTTGTTGGAGAGCAAGCCTCGATTTTTGCCATTTCAATGGGTCTTTCCGGACCCACAAACCTTAGCTCAACAGAGTCAATTGATAAGTGGGTTAAATGGAAAGAGAATAAGTGTGAACCTAATTTTTGGAAAAATGTTCTACCCGTTGATAGTTGTGGTCCTTATCATTCAAAGGATTCTTTGGATCTTGGCAAGACAACATGCGTAATGGACAATCTCGGTGGAGCTATTGGATCCAGATCATCTCATGTTGGTCACCACAACCATGATACAATATCAATGGCTGTTTTTGATAAAGTAAGTTGTTGGTCACTCCAGACTTCCCTTTTATGGACTTGTTTCCTTTGAATGTAATCCTTCATTTCTATACCTCATTCAGATGGGACATATTGCTGTCGGTACATCAACTAATGGGGCCACTTTCAAGATTCCTGGCAGGTAAAAATATTACAATTTTTTTAATGATTTTATTGCTAAATTGCATTCTCCATGCAAGGTGCATCAAATATTTATAAATTATTGTCATCCTCATCATTTTCATTGATTCTAGTGGTGGTCTGCCCAATGTGTTCATAGTCATTAGATGTATAATAGAAGAACATTACTAAGAAAATAAAGTACATCTTATTTTCCACTATCTGTCCATTGAAAGATATGCTTAAATTTTTGAGAAGATTTATAATGCTGAAGCAAAGTTTTTAAAATCGAATATACTTGTATAGGAGCCACCAACAATAAGAAACAATCCAAAATACGATGTGCACAATCTTGATCTTTGTTATGTCATGCACACAAGAAAATGATGCACTCTAAGCAAGTCCTGGTGAAGTCACTTATTTTTACAATGACTCCGTTAGATATAATGTAGATCCCATGTAGAAAGTGAATTAAGGCCACTCACTATAGTGAGGACATCGAAATTGGTTCCTGTAAGTTTTTTTTTAAATAAGAAACAACACTTCCATTTCATTGAAAGATGAAAAATTACATAAATGGTGGATAAGAAATCCACTCAAAAATTGGTTCCTGTAAGTGAAATATTTCACTGGAGTAAATTGTTATTTAAGAAGGCGTATTAACATTACTTGAGAAATGATTACATGTTCCACTTGTTTTTGTTCTTTTGGTATTGTTGTGCAGACATTTAGTTATAATGTTTTGCTGAAAGAAATTCACTGTTTTGAGTCTAGGGTTGGTGATGGACCTATTGCTGGATCTTCATCATATGCTGATGATGAAGTTGGGGCATGCGGTGCCACTGGGGATGGGGATATCATGATGCGCTTCCTTCCATGGTAGTGTACTGGAACCTGCTGTTTTGAATCTTGATTTCCAGAATCTCTGTCGATCATTTAAGTACTTGATTTTTCTATTTGTGAGCATGATAGTTGTCATAACTCAAGGTCTAAACAGCTCAAACAAATTTTAATAGTGCTCATCAACAGCTTTGTAATCTGTATTATACAAGGTGTAATCTGTTTCCCAATTTATTTTTAGCCATCATATCCAATAGTGTGATAGCAGAAAATTCATTTGGACCAGAATAAACAGCTAAAATTGCCCGAAATCTAATTTATGATTTGAATATGAACCTCTTGTGTTTTATCTAATTTCAGCTATCAAGTCGTTGAGAGTATGAGGTTGGGAATGGAACCCAAGCTTGCGGCCAAGGATGCAATATCAAGGATTGCAAGAAAATATCCTTCCTTTATAGGAGCTATTTTTGCAGTGAATAAGAAGGGTGTGCATGCAGGCGCGTGCCATGGATGGACGTTTCAGTACTCAGTGAGAGGCCCTGGAATGGAAGATGTGGAGGTATTCACTGTTCTTCCTTGAAACCAAATGCCTGATTCAGTGATTCTGGTGAATACTTTGTTGCACAGTGCATTTTTCTCATGCTATTTGGGGGGCTTGTTGTAATATGCAAAGAATAATTGGTACAGAATTGTGGTAGTTATATGTATGTTTTTTAAGAATGAATGTTTTGAAATCACTTATGTGAAGAAGGAAATCTCTCTCTCTCATGCACGTGCGAGCTACTTGGTTTTCACACCATCCAGTGTGAAGCTTAGCTATCTTATGGCTCTTCTTGTCTTGCTTGTTAGATGAACTACCTTGAACATGTATCCTATCAAGTAATAACAGATAGCTGCAGCTAAATTTCTAAATGATTTGGAGAAACATCAAGCCAGTTTTTGGTTGCCAAGTACATGGGCTTGAACAAATGAATGATGGCCCCTGGCTTATTTAGCTAAGGCGACTTAGTGCACAAGCTTTGCATCACTATTGAGTTTGAGAAATGTTAGATGTATGCAGTTTTATCTTGTATGCAGAGAGATTATTTTCGTGACTAGAACACTTGTGTTCAGGTAACAATTGAGCAATCTTACCGCCAAGTCTAAGGCCCACCACTTTTATTTATCTATGATGCTAGAAACAAACCCCAGAGCTCTCCTGTCAAGTTGCCTTTCATATTGGACAAGTAGAGGGATATCTCCAGCATTGAGGCAACCAAAGAAAGTATTCAAAATAGACCAGTGAGCAGTTATGTCTTTGAAGCTTTAGAAGAGTAAAAACTAACATGCACTCTCTGGATGAATGCTAAAAAATGCTACAAAATTGCACATAGCAGGTTGGTTGGACCAATGCACTTCACAGAATGGGAGTTTGGGCTTCAATTTAATTTGTAGAAAATGTGTGTATGTATTGAAACTTCAATAAGTTCTACCCACCTAGGTGGTCAAGGGTAAGGCGGATGATAATCGAACCGAGTCTCTCAAGTTTATTTTTTTAAATGAGTTTAAAAAATTATTTAAGCTCGGTTCGTATAAAAAATGAGTTGAGCCCGAGCCGAACCTGAGTAGTTCAACTATTTTACATAAAAGAGTCGAACTTTGCGAATCGAGCCGAGTTTTTTAGACTTAATTTTTTTAAAAGAGGCAAAAAAATTATTCAAATTCGACTCGTTTAGAATACGAGTCGAGTCCAATATAAATTAAATCTAAGTCAAGTTCAAAAAGTTCGATCCTATTATCAGCCCTGGTTAAAGAATCAATCATGATCCTTGTCTAATGAATAATCTATCACCCATACAAAACCTAAGAAATCAAAAAACTAGTTATATCAAGGGAGATGTAACTTACAAAAAGAAAAAAAAAAGACTATAATTTCTGATTTTGATCGGCATTGGTAATTTTTAACACACCATGGATAACAAAATTGTTAATCGTGAAAAAATTGTTTTGTAGTGTTATTTTGAGTCCGTGTCGAACATTAGTCAATTCTAACCCAATTCTAATCGTGTTGTGTCGATTCGACCTATTTATTTTTGTGTCGTATTCGTGTTGACCCATATAACCTATGGATAAAAAATTCAACGCTCAAATTTAAATTTAAAATTTCATTATCACTTAATCAAACATATGTTCATACTTTTTTCATAAACTAAAAATTAACTTAATAAATATAATAATAAAAATAAATAACTTTTGTTTTACAAAAATTATGTCATTAATTGATAAAATATAATAAAAAATTAATATTTTATTATTATAAATATTATTTAATTATATTAATTTCTTGTTGTTCGTATTTGATACCAACTCGATTTATTTATTATTCGTGTTAAATATGTTGTATCATTTGCAGATTCGTGTTGAAAAATAACTAACTCTAATCGATTAATTTCGTATCAATTTTGAATCGTATGTTTTGTGTCGTGTCAGAAATTAAATATTTTTTTTGGAAAGTTCGAAAACAATACCAGAATACAATACCAGAATACCTTAGAATTCTGTGAGTATGTGATTAGCCAACCGCTACCCTTAATTAGAAATCTAAATATTAACTTAAGCCAATTTGACGATAGCTATCAATGTATCTGACGCCTATTCTTGAAATGAATATTATCTTAATCTTCGTATTCAACGCGATGTTTCCTTAACCAACATTGAAATATCGAGAATTCAGCAGAGAATCATCTTACAAAGTTCTGATTTTTTTCTACATGGTATCTGCTGTATTTATGGAGAGAGACGAAAATGTTTTTGTTGGAGATAATTCTTCCCAGAACGTACCGTTTAATCGGGAAGATTCAATTTTGAGCTCGAATTTCTTCTTGGATCATGTTGGAGAGGTTGTTCTCGCCTTTAATCCTGATGGGTTGTCTTGGAAATTGGTTGAATCTTTGAATAATGTAAGTTCTTTTTTTAGAGAACATTAGATTTCATTATTTTGTTTGATTTTCTCTATTTCAGAATAAATTCGTATTGATTGGGGCTGACTGGGTAGAAAATTATGTGTTTCTTATCATTTGTACTTGATATATGGATCGTGATCGAAATATACAGAGATATGAATGTATTGGTATGTGAGTTTAATTTGCCAAATGTACTGATTTCTTACCGGACTTGATATTAGGCTAATTGAGAAAATAGGGTTTTGAAAAGGTTTTGTTGTTTGATTCCTGATTGAAGACTCTGGTCATTTTGATATAACTTTTTTAATTGTTCTGCTATTGGATGGTCGGATTTATTGGCCGATTGCGATGAGTATCTTATTTTTTTTGTTTCTCTTATGTTGTAAGGTTAAAACTTGTGGCGTTTTGGAATTTATGAGCTGAGAACTGCCCTCGTGAAAAACCTTGGTTATAGTGAAGATGCTTCTTTGCATTTGGTTTACCAAAGAAAGTACGAAAAAAAAGAGAATATCTTTGATAAATTTATGCTTATAATGGAATTTGCTTCTTCTTTTTTTTTTTGGATAAATGAAGAATCACTTTTACGATGTTTGGGTGCACTTTAGAAGACGTGATGGTGGTTTTATGATTGATTTGAAAAATATGGCAGTATTGATTTTTAATTTTTGAATTGGGTTCTATGTGATCAAATTTTGCCTTGAAGATCCTAATGGTAACCTGATGAAAAATTCAACATTGGTTGAGCTGGCTTTGTTATGCTGATGATGAAACATGAAGTTACACATTGATGGCAGAGACATGCTGTAATGATGTTGAAGAAACCGTACGTTTGTATTGCCAATACAGTTGGCTTTAGGTATCTTGAGGAAAAAAGAAGAATCCTAGCCATTTATTTATAGAGGGAGTGACATGATCTAAGATTTATGGTGTGGCAAGTACATGGGGAAGACCATTGGAGTATTCCTGATTGGAAGTTATGGATCTAGATAGGTTGGCTTGTAGCCGGCTTGATATAGATGTGACAAGGATTTTTTGAGTTAGGTTGATTATTTGGAATACAAATTGTTGTTCTGATAGAGATCTGGATTCTTCACCTAAAAATAATGGTTCATCCTGTAATACCTTACCTGACCTGATTGCCAATGATCTATTATCGTATCTGTTCCTCAGAATGCAAAAAAAATTCTCACATCACATGTTATATGCTAATTTTTCTTGGATGCTTATTCTACAAAGTCTTATTTCCTTTTTGATGGGATATCTAAGCTAACAGTAGGATATCTTTCTCACCTGTGACTATGTTGACCTTTTATATTGTGCTGGCAGGATGGATCATCTTGTTTGGGCATAAAATTAGTTTCGAAGAGTGAAACTGCAATCAAATTCTCTGGTGTGTATGCTGTTGAATTCATCGGTTGGGGTTTGGTACACGAATCTGTTCTTGCAAATGCTGGAGGACACCTTTTGGGTCGTGCTTCTGAGGTAATAGTCTTTATGTTATCTTGAATTTGCACTATGATTGCTTTTATAGATAGATAATGGTCTCTTCAATGCTGCAGATGTACCGATTTACAGTGCATGGTGTCCAGAGATCAAAGACTCACCCATCTCTTTTGGCCCCTTCTGTATATGCGTTTGGTCACAAGGATATGCAGACATGTCAAATGTGGGCGAATCGGGTGAATGCTTCCCTAAGCATGGAAGCAGACCGACCTAAGAGTCTTTTGGTATCTTTAATAAGTGGCTATTACTTCTGTTTTTGGTTCTTCTGGTTATTAGTTTTTTCTTTGTTTGAAGGTGGAAATGGAAATAAAGTAATAAACTAGCAGCAAAATATTTTTTCAGACTTTATTTGTGACTGGCTAGGTTTTTGTTCATCCAAGGAGTGGGAAAGGAAATGGATGTAGAACTTGGGAAGCAGTGGCTCCTATATTCTCTCATGCTAAAGTGAAAACAAAGGTAAATCCTTGGCATACGAACAGTGGAACTCTCTCTCTCTCTCATTGTTGTATTGCATAGTCATTTCTACATTTTCTTTGCATTTTATATCTGTCTAATTCTTTGTCAAGCTGTAAAATGAATATGTAGGGTGTTTCCAAAAAAATTTGAACTTTGAGGTAGGGTTACATAGCTGGCTTTGGCAGTCTCTGGGATTGAATTGGACTTGCGATATGGCCTGTTTCTAAACGTTAACTGTTTTAAGTTCCAAAAGTTCAAATATGAACATGCATAGACAGATCATTAATGAGGCGTAATAGCCTCCAATATATAGCGGTTATTATTTTATTCTCATGTTGGGTTGCTTCTAGAGTTGGTTAAAATGTAAAACTCAATTTAGCTTGTGGTATATCTATTACTAAAGTCAGATTGATATGTATTGGGAAGGCATTGGATAAGCTTAGATACGAAGACTTAGTATTTCACTAATTTATAAATTTAAAATTGGGATTAATATGATTTAGTTAAATGTTGGTAAATTATTTTAGAGTTTATCTTTTAATTTTATCGGTAGATTTAGATTATGAATCTGGATTTAGTGTTTTGTCATTTGGAGCGATGTTTTGGGTAGACTTTGATTGATTGATTAACAAATATTGCTGCTTCTTCCAAAATTCGTATTCTTATTTTTCTTCTTAATTGTTCTGATCTCTTTCTCTTATGCTTCTTCTTAATTTCCTTCTTATCCAAATTCTTCAACCCCATTTGCATTAACTGGTATTAGAGCCTACCTCAGTTGGAATTAGCGTTATCTTCGATCTATATCGCAGATCCTAGACATTGAATTTAATTTGAATATATTATTCATCTACTAATTTGATGGGGATTCTGCATATATGGGCTTGGCTTTTAGCATTGCTAAGGCCACTCATAGGATGCATTGCACATCCCTCTTGAAACTCCAGATATCATAAGTTTTCTCTTATTTATTCTTTATGCTTGAGCTTGGAATGGTCAGTTTGTTTCCCTTAGTTTGCTAAGGTTACTACTAGCAGGCAATGGGAGTCGATATACTCTATGTTTCTGGAACATAAACCAGTTTTGACTGAAAATAACAATGCCCTTAAATGTGGAAGTGCTAGGCGCCTAGGAAGACATCAAATCATCATTTTGTTTTTGCATGGGATGTAGCTTGCACTTTTTTCAACTTTGTGAATTGGATATTTCTAGTTTACATTGCATTCAACTTGCATAAATGTCAATGATTGTTCCTTCATGTATGTTTTTAACTTGTTCATCAGGTGATTGTAACAAAGAGGGCTGGACATGCTTTTGATACAATGGCCTCTATTACAAACAGGGAGCTTAATTCGTATGATGGTGTAGTAGCTGTTGTAAGTAATGAGATTCCATCATGTGCTTCTTTTGCAAGCTAGTGTTATAGTTGTATTTAACTCTCTCTAAAGTACTTGGAGCTTTCTTCTGCTGTGCAATTCTGCTTTGGATCACCTTTTTTATAATATTTCTGATGATGCTTGGTGAATCATTTATCTGTCTACATTTCCTATTTTCGTCTGTGAAGTTTCTCAATATTTATGCAATTCTAACGAATAGTTTGGGTTCTATATCTCATGTAAAATACTGTCCAAACTTCTGCAATTTCTGATGAAGTCAATATCATCACCAACAGATTTTGAATGGTCAAAACTAATTTTGATGCCAAAAGGAGAAAACGTGGCCAAACGTCTCCACTTATTAAGAGTGTGATGTCAATAAAATTCTGGAAATTTTGGTTTTGTTAGTGATCACTTAAATATGTATGGAAAGTGTATATGTAATTTGACCATGAACCCTTACTCCAAATTGATTTAGTCAGCATCCAGCACTAGTGACACTGGTATAATAGGGTGTATATAAAAGTTTTGTAGTGAGAACTTGCTAGGTGTCCTTGACTTCTTGTTTCATAATGCCTACATCATCTGTCCATTAGTGGCACAAACAAACTTCATAGGGTTTCCAATATTACAGAAGGTTACTTAGGTCAAGTTATTTCCATGGTGGTAGTTTCATCTTATAACCTAGGCTTTTGCTCTGTCTGTTCTGTGGTATGGTGGTGTTGATGGGTTACCCTTCAAACATTAAATTCATGTGGTTTCTCAATCTCTGATTTGCATTTCCAACACTTCTAGTTCCAAGTGATGCTTCTTGCTAGTTTACTACTTCTTACATGTCTGCTATCTGATTATATCTAGGGAGGTGATGGTTTCTTCAATGAAATCCTCAACGGAATTCTATTGTCAAGGCACAAAGCTCCTTACCCACCATCCCCTAGAGATTCCAACCATTCTGTTGAGAGTGACAGCAAGGTCTTGGTTCATGATGCAAACAGGGCTGTTGTGGAGACCTCTGATCATAATGAAGACCAATCTCCTCTTCTCCTGAGTTCAAGACCTAATGGAACACAAGTCACAAATTTCGGTACGTACACTAATAAGTGAATACAGTACAAGTCTTGCTCTATATGTGATTCACTTAACTGTGACAGGCTCTTATCATGGATGTATCTGGACTTACAGGAACTGAAGATAATTCTTTCCGCACAGGTTAGTTTTCCTTTATAATCTGATGTGATTATATTTGAATTAGTATCCTGCAATTCAAGTTTTACCTCCCTAAACTTGAACTCCCACCTAATTTTCTTCTGCCAGAAATAGCTATATGAATGATGCTTATTTCTGATTCTTTTGTTTTGCTTTGAGCAGATCGAGATCCTGAGTTTTCTGTCCCAAATGCATGGTTCAGATTTGGAATTATCCCAGCTGGTTCTACTGATGCTATTGTGATTTGGTATTTTTTTACTTTACCTTGTGTACTGCAACTTTCCCTTTTTATGTCATATTGTCAAGTTCATCTCTGTTGAACTTTGTTTTTGCACTTCTTATTAGCATAGTGTTTTTGTATCTTTATTGATAGTCACAGTTTGACCTTTCTTTTATTGTATAAGCTTAAGAGGTGTTTTTTCAAAGCTTACATACATAACAAGGCTCATCATTCAGATGAAGCTTAGATGAGAGATCTCAAACTGGGTTATCATTTGCATGACAAGTGAGAATGTGCAAAATGCTATGTATGAAGCCTTTCACATAGTTGATGCATTTATTTTTCTTATCTGTGAAGTTGAGCCAATGTTGGAATTAACTTTTTTGGACTGCACTTGTATTTGTGTTTGGCACAATTGCAAAGCTCTTTCATTCTAGTTTCAGTCATAATCAATCCAGGACCAGTCATTAAGTTTACAGACTTTGTTCCAAATATATATTGTGTTGGAATGTGTGCATTGGTTAAAGATTGGAATGTGATTCTAAGATATCATTGGTGATAGGAATTTTCTTGAATGGTCAGATTTGGCATAAGTTGCCTAAGCATGGCTTCAGCCTTCAAGCTGACATGGCCTGATAAAACTTGAAGACAGGATCATTGAACAAGTAAACGGGATCACAAGCCTGTGAACATTACATCAGACACACATGCATGACTGCAGGTGTAGATATGTGCTTTGTGCTGGTGCAGATCTATTTTGGCCCTCTGGTAGTCATCTTCATAGTTTTTGATGTCTGAGGGAACTAAATTACTTGCCTGTTGGTTCGATGGACCTTGGAAGCATTGTTTTCTGTCTACTCTGTCATGTGAGGAATCGATTACAAGTGTTGTATACCATTGCAGTGCCTGGGATTGAGAAAACTAAATTGATAACTTCTTCCCACCCTGAGCCAGTCTATATACGACTTAGTTAATTTGCTATCTACTTCAAGGCATTAATTGTAACCAAGACATTGGCAGAAATAATGCACTTGCTTTCTCTCTCTGTGCATGAATCTGATATATACTCATCTTAAATTACTGACATCCAACTAACTTATGGGGATATATATCACCAGATATCTCATAAACTGTACAAATCGACATCATGTGATTTTCAATTTTGATATGTTAACAGAACTTTTATTCGATCCAAATAGCTTGCAGAGCTAAGTTTTGATATCATTGTTTTCGGGAGTATTTAGATATTAGGGTCTTAGTGAAGGGTGCCTTGGCTTTCATCTTTGCAGTACCACTGGAACTCGAGATCCTATAACATCTGCATTGCATATTGTCCTTGGTAAAAGGGTGTGCCTTGATTTAGCTCAAGTCGTGAGATGGAAAACGACATCTACATCAAAGGATGAACTTGAACCATGTGTACGCTATGCAGCTTCTTTTGCGGGGTAATTTTTCACTATGACTAATATCATTTTCTAAAATGAGTGGTTGTGTGTGCTTGTTTTTCACTTGGCTGGTTCAAACTTCTGTCGTTTTGGTTCCTCATTGTGGAAAGTGTTCCCAGTGTGCTTCCTATTTCTAATGTTTTTAGGAAGCCATGCTAGGAGCTTCCTAGTGCATACCTCAGTGGGGAAGGTTCCTAGCGTGCTTCCTAGTGCATATCTGACAAGTGGAAAGAGTTCCTAGCATTCCTTTTAAGTTATACCATCGATTTTCATCTTCTCAGTTTATTTTCGTAATCTTATCAGGTATGGATTTTATGGTGACGTTATTACAGAGAGTGAAAAATATCGATGGATGGGCCCGAAGCGATATGATTATGCAGGAACAAAGGTGTTTCTTAAGCACAGGTATGACTTCTAGTTGCCTTTATTTGCTTATATTGGCACGGCATAGACAGTAAAAGCAGTAGGAGTTGACCTCTATTGTGTTTCCTTATTTAATCATGTTATAGGCATATTCATATGACTGCTAAACATAGGGGATACAGTGCCATTAGTGATGCTGTCTTTTTGAGTGACCCTGGGGGTCTGACTCATACAAAATATTAAAAGGGATCACAGTACGATTGTTGAAATTTCAGGGGGTACCCATGTTATGTTTTCAAACATCAGGTCGTAAAAAGAACATATCTGGGGCATATCTTTATATCCTCTGCATAATTAGGTCATTGCCCAGTGCTGGTCCCACCAGTCCAGTCTGATGAAACTATGGACCTCCTGTAAGTGCAACCTCTGACGCCATTTGAAATTTCCCCCCGAAAAAGGGCGATCTTCATACTCAAAACCTGTTCCTTCCATGCTGAGCATTATGTATTGGAGGCCTGGACAGCCTGCATTTATATCCTACTTGACATTATTTTATTGGTATCCCCTTCCCTCCCCCCTCCCCCAGTTTTTGTGCCCGACCAGCAAGGGGAGGTGGCACTATGAAGAACTTCGTTATAGTTTACTGCTGGAGTGGGTTTGGCCCCTCAACTCTAACTTTGGGACATCTTCTGACACACTGGACTACAGCCTAGAAGGCCTGTATGATGATGGACCTAACACTTTTCCATTTTTGTAATTTATTCTACTTGTTAACAACTTTTCAGGGCCTATGAAGCAGAAGTAGCATATCTAGAAGTTACATCAGAGAAAACGAACTTGACTCCTGAGATAGGACCTCGGGCCAGTAGGACAAAAGCAATGTGGCGCCTTCCTAAAAAATCTGAAAGAGTGGCTTGTCGTGCCAAATGCAATGTTTGTAACACAAAACCTATCCACATGTCAGCAAGACTTCCGACCGCATTGGCAGACTCACAGGAATCACAATGGTTGAGGTCCAAAGGGCGTTTTCTAAGCATCGGTGCTGCTGTAATCTCCTGCCGAAATGAAAGAGCGCCGGATGGTTTGGTGGCTGATGCACACCTTTCAGACGGCTTCCTTCATCTTATATTGATAAAAGAATGTCCTCATGCATTTTACTTGTGGTAATCTCTCTTTCTCTCTCTTAATTGTCTGGTTCTCCTGGGCTTTTATAGCTGCCTTCATCAATCACCTAGGGATGCTAGGTTAAGGCAATTGATAATGTTTGTAAGCGCCAGTTTTATTGCTCTAAAACTTTTTGATAGGCAAAAAACATCTTGGGATATGCCTGAACTTCAAATTGAGACGTAACAAAGCGTTAGGTAAGCGCATTGTGGTCCTCTTTCCACCATCAAATCGGTCCTGATGAAAGAATGGTTTTTTTTTTTTTTAAAATTTTTTTCAATAAACTTATTTGGCTGTTAAAATGTTGTAATCAATAACAAATCATAATCCCTTGTAAAAATCAGATGGCCCAGAGTCAAGGTTAATGCCATTCCCTTTGTAACTAACTAATAAAAGGCCTAGAGTCGATTATGATCTTAGAAACCAATTGCATTCAGGTAAAAAATCACAATATCAGATTCGCCAGGAAGAAAAACAAAAATTGAATTTTCATTATGGTCTTACAGAACGACAATTACTTAAATACGTTCGTATCTCCGAAAAAGCCAAGGGGTCAACATGTCAAGTTTTACTACAATTACTTTATATTACACAGGACCTATTGATAGTGGGTTTTGTTTTAGTCCAAGTCATATCTACAAATATACACTGCTTATAGAGAAATTGATTCAAACTTTTTCATCATGATTGATTGAAATATGCAGGCACCTTATGCAGCTTGCAAAAAAGGGTGGAAACCCCCTGGATTTTGAGTTTGTGGAACACCATAAAGTATGTTTTTTTCCCACCTTTTTCTTCCCTCATTTTCTCCCAGTTGTGAAAATCACATCTCTGTTCTGACCTTTCTATTGAAGTATAAATACTTTAAGTTACACTCTCTCCAACAGTTTAAGCGTTAAGAGTAGATGGTTGTTAACACTTTCAACATCTTTTGTGCAGACCACGGCTTTCACATTCACTTCTTTTGGCAAGGAAAGTGTATGGAACGTGGATGGTGAGCTCTTTCAAGCACACAAACTCTCAGCACAAGTATTTCGAGGCCTTGTTAGCTTATTTGCTTCTGGCCCTGAAGTTTAGTGAAACACCTCAGAAAATGGTGTCTGTATATCACTGCTCTAAGCCCTCTAACAACTATGTTTTGTAATGTTATGTATGCAATCAATAACATTATGTATCAACTGTAGTATATCTTAATTGAGCATTTTTGCCCCCCAACTCTTTGTAATCTATTTCTGGGATTGAATGAGCAACTTCTTGATAAATCTAATTATTTGATGGAGGGAAGTTCGTGTAGAATTTTATATAGTAAATTATACTTATAGTCCTTAAATTATGGTTCTTGTGTTAATTAAGTTTTTGAAGTTTTTTTTTTTGTGTCAATTGAGTATCTGAACTCTCTAGTTGTGTCAATTGTGTCATTCTGTCTGTCTCCATTAGATTTTCTAATGGAAAGTGGCGAAGTGTGTAACTCACGTGACATAAATGGTTAGAGTAAATTACACATATAACTTTCAAACTATGACTATTTTGTCAATTAAGCCCCAACATTTTTTTTGTGTCAATTAAGTTCCTAAACTCTTTAATTGTATTAATTGAGTTTTTCTATCTTTTTGTGTCATATAGTCACGTGAGTGACACACTCTAACGGAGCTAGACATAAAGGCTCAATTAGAGAGTTCAAGAGTTTAATTGGCACAAAAAAAGATTTAGGGGCTTAATTGACACAAAAGACATAATTTGAAGATCATATGTGTTGTTTACTCAATTTTATATAAGGGGTGTATTCTCTCTACTTTGAATTTATCTTGTTGATCAACGAATTGTTGGCCCAATGGGATAGAACTCGAATTTTCTCGTTCAATTCTTGGATTCAAAACTTCATAATTATGACAGCTTGTTTGGGTTAAATTTACTCTTCAATCGCTCCGTGCTCAGAGCACGCGGTAGGACCTTAACTTCGACCCCAACATAGGTGCAGTGGGTCCGCTACAGATAGCTGTGGGATGCTGAACGAAAATACTATCTGACGGATACGTGGACTAGTCTATCTACACATTCATTTTGAGAATTAATTTTTTTTTTATCTTGGCGAGTATTCCAAAGTAAAGCTTTGAAAAATTCCCATGTCTGCCCAATGAAGGTAGAAGTATCTCAAGCTTTTTAAGTGTAACATTTTTGTCTTTGGATTTATGGATTCTCGTTTTATTTTTTGACTACAATAAGACTTCACATTATTCTACACTACAGGGGAGAGGGAAGAGGTCATGCCGGCCTGGTGTGATGATTTTGGCCGGTTGGGACTGGCCAGCCTTGGCCTCGCCCGTTGGGGAAGGGCCATGGTCAGAGGTCATCCTCGCCTGAAAAAAATATTGAGTGTAACGACGACACCACGTTATCATTGCCACCATGTCATTTGATCTCTTATTTTGATCCCTTCATTTGATCAGTGTAGTGTAGCATTACTAGATAGGCACATGGCACCCTGGATAACCCAATGAGCACGTCAATACTTTTTAGACATGTAAGAATTCAAAAGCTGGGGACACCCAAAGGACTTGGAAACTAGTATATTATTGGTTGTTCATTGTAGTAGTCTTAGTCTCCTAAGTCCTTCCCAATTAAAAAGTATCAAAGTCTCCCTCAATTGACTTCTGTTTGAGAAGAAGGGATGACTCCAAAGTCTTTCCCCTTGAAATTTCCGCTGGCCAGCAATGAAGATGAGATTAAAAGCATATATTATCCTTTTCTTTTTCTGCATATCTCCCTCACCAAGGACCATCATTCCAACACCATCAACAATGTCTAGTCCAATGCAGTAAGCTCCCTCTCTCTCTCTCTGGTTCTATAGCTAGATCACATACTTTAAGAACTCAAAAGTCTTTTAATATGTGCTTATCTATATTGTCCTTAAAAATTCTTGCCATGTGAGCTGAGTCATTGTTAATATTACTAAGATGGAAGGATCTTGTTTATGAATTCTCTCTCTCTCTCTACATATAACAATTTTTGAAGCTGACCAGTAATTGTTCATGTTCCATATAGATTCTTTTTGGATTGTAACAGTGTCAAAAGTTGATGTTTTATAAAGCTTCAGCTCTCTTCTTCCATTAGCTTGTGTCTGCTTTTCCTTCTTCTGGATTAGCACATTCATCAGCTTTTCAATCATAGAATTAGCGCCTTGGGGGAAGATCTGTACTTTCAATCTAGGGGAAGTGCGTCTGTCCAATTATGCGCACATGAGAAAAGAACCATTCCCTACTCCTTCAAAGTTCATCTTGATGTGATTTGAAGAGGAAATTACCACAAGATTGAGATAGATATGTTTGAAATTGAAATTCAAAAAAGTAATGCAATAAGCCCTCGTCGTGTTCATCCTTACTAATATTCCATACAAAAAATCAGATAAACTTTCTTGTTTATTATGCCAATTGCAATTTTTCAAATACTACAAAAACAGATTAACTTTTCCGAGACATACAAGAAAACAGGATTAGCTCTGTTTCATATATATTCCAAACATCAATCTACTGCTGTGTGTTGATTTTGTGTATTATGCAGCCTGGAAGCCCCTCTCTCATCCTCTAATGCTGCTTCTATCCATCTCGATCCCTTTTTGTTTAAACCATCATACCTGTGTTTTTGTTCAGTTTGGGACTTGTATAAAGGAATGATAAGCCTGTTTTCACTTCAAATTATGTAATGTTGCACACGTTAAGCATTACTAGGTCGGCATTCAGCAAGCATGCTCTGTAAATAGAATACGATAATTTAGAACAAATATTATCCGGTCATCTCCATTTAAATTTGTTCTTCAGATACTATCAGTCTTTACCTCCTGTGGCCAAGACGTTCGCTGTTATCTGTTTAATGACCTCAGGCGCCTATCATCTCGAGCTTTACCACTGGAGGAACATAGCGCTGTTTTATGCCGATGTGCTAAAGAAAGTTCAGGTAAAATGTCATTCTGATCCACAACCAATCTGATACTTGGCATTGCAAGATATTCATTCTGCTTCATTTTCTACCAAGTAAGATTCATACAAGGCCCTGGTCGGTTGATACAGATTTGGAGGCTTATTACCAACTTCTTCTTCATCGGGCCTTTTTCAATGACTTTTGCGTTTCGCCTGTTAATAATGTAAGAGTAAAGAGATCAGATTAGATCTTATAGCTGTATCCTGTTTTTATTGTTGCTCCATTTACTTATAGTTGCTCACAATGTAACAGTTTCTTATATGGAATTGTTTAGATTAAGGTATGGAGTTTCACTGGAGAGGGGACCTTTCGATAAAAGGACAGCAGACTACTTATGGATGTATATTTTTGGAGCACTCTCATTGCTGGTAATCTAACTTCAAAATCAATCTCTACAATAGATGAAGATCGACTATAAGTACTTTCCGGGGAAAAAAAAAAAGATTGACTATAAGAATAAATCTATACAAAATTACCTTAGAAGATTTAAGAATACAATGAGCAAGAAGATGAAAACAAGATTTTACTTGTGTTTAGGTAATGGCAGCTATTCCATTTCTGTGGTCTCCATTCATGGGAGCCTCCTTGGTTTTTATGATTGTGTATGTCTGGGGCCGTGAATTCCCAAATGCACGTATCAATGTATATGGTCTTGTGGAATTGAAGGTATGTCATCCTTTCGTATTGTTCATACAAAATGTCTGTTTTGTAGCCACACAAGGATATCACTGCACTACTACACTGTTCAGAATCGTTTCTAATCCCTTTTAAATAGAATTTGGAACAATTTTCGTGAACATCTCAAAAGCTTCGAACAACATTACAGTTGCTGTTATTTCAAATATATATTCATCAATGCCTGAGTTAATTTGCTAGCTAACGCGTTGTGCTTGTAGGGTTTTTATCTTCCCTGGTTTATGCTTGCAATAGATTTGATCCTTGGAAATCCTTTGAAACCCGATTTGCTTGGGATAGCTGCAGGACATCTGTATTACTTCTTGACAGTGCTTTATCCTCTTTCTGGAGGAAAAAACTACTTCAAGACTCCCCTCTGGGTGTATCCTTTTTATGATCTACTTTCCAAATCAATGCATATGTAGACTTGGATGATTCTGAATTTCTTAGTCAGAAAACTACACTTGCTTCCTTATGCCTTAATCATGAAGTCTGCTCTTTGGAACCGGGATAGGCTTGGCCTAAATATGCCCACACGAAGAGTCTTTTAGGCCTCTAAGGCTCGATAATCAACTAAGAACTTCCTTGTATAGATAAAAAAAAAAAACATTTTAAGATCTTTGTTTTTCGATAATTGAACCATATAAGGATCTCCCAATCTTTTCCATAAGGTAATGTTAACCCCGTATCAGCATATATCTTATGAATTTGCATTTGCTTGAGTTTGGTTAAACGGTTCTTATTCCTTGACACGCTTTAATAGTCACAAGTTGGTTGCATTTTGGGGTGAAGGAATCCAATTTGACACCCCGGTGAGGAGAAACCCTTCTGCTGAAGTTGCTTTCAAGGGGAGAGGCCGTCGTCTTGATGGTGGTACAAGCAGTTCAAGGCAGGAGCAAACAAGCACTGCAGCAGAGGCGGAGGCAAACACCTCAGCACCACCCAATGCAGCTGGTGGAGTAGCTTTTCGCGGCAGAGGCAATCGTCTTGGTGGACGTTAGCTACCAGTATTTGTGATTTAGTTGATGTTATGACTTTTTAATCAAACAATCATGTTATTATGTTTTTTATAAGGTCTTGGGGAATCAATGACATGATGGGGATGAAAGAATGAGCCTCTTGAGGCCACCCGAACCACCCGGGCTAGGCCAGTGGTGGTATATGCATATGTTATATGGGAAGAAAGAACTTGAGTTCACACATTGCTGCTAGCAAAACAAAACTACTTCTGTTATTTGTGGTTGTGTGTGTGATAGTTCAATTACTGCATCTGAAAGTGGTTAAGGAATTGCCTGAGTTTTTTTCATGGCTTCCATGGCCTTCCACCTGCAGTTTTCAAATCATCTGCTTGGGTTAGCTGTGATGCTATTATATCTACTTGCCCTCTTAGCTTTATGGCTATTGCAGTGTCAATTCACAATTTCTTGAACGCCAGAGGCAAAATGGAGGCAGGTTTGTGTCGGGTAAAGGCGGGTTCGTGTCAAAAAAACACTCAACTCATATCTGGTTCGTTTATTAATTCGTGTCTAACGAATCATGTCATATCGAGTTCATGTTGTGTATAAATCGTGTATAATCGACATATAAATGAGTCGTATCGTATATTTCTTTTCATTGGTTTCATTCATACCCGATTTATTTTTTAATTGTGTCATGTTAGATCCACTCGTTTACAAAACGGACGATTTAAGAAAGATTCAAATCCTTTAATTTCATGTCGCGTTAATGAATTGTATCATATTTTAGCACTTTCTATCTGTATTACATTTTCATAGCTTCCTCAATTTGAGATGGGTAGCAGCCCAGTGGGCCTTGGACCAAGCTGATCCACTACTTTACATCCTTGGGGTAGCCTGAACCCAGTGGGTCCAGGGTTGTGGGTCAGGGTTTTCGGCTCACTAAACCCACCGAAAATGGCTAATAGTAAGCCAGTGGGTTAACCAATTAAAAAAAAAAAATTCAAAAGACTTGTTAAATTAGGTTTTTTAGAGCCAACCTGATGGAATACATGGGTAGCCCGCTAAAATTTTAGGCGATCCAACCCAACTCGACCCGTTGACCAGTAAGCACCCGATTGTTCAACTCGAATTCTCGCATTAGGCTGTTGACTGAGTCATTGACTAGTGAAGTAGACCCGATCCAGTCCGTTGTATTACCCCTTAATATAAAGATTTTTATAAAAAGGCGTGCCTAATGTATAAGAGTGTTTTTATCATATTTGTGGTACTAAAAAAATGATAAAAATAGTTATCACGAGGGGTGTTCAAATTTTTGATTAATTTTGATTTTACCCTATCCTACCCGACCTTACTGATCGGCTATCCGAAAGAATCGGGTAGACCAATATATTCCTAAAAATTAAAATTCAAAAATCCAAAAACCTTAATATTTTATTAATATTTATAACTTTCTTGTTGTGTTTTATTGTGATTGTTTATTTATTATTGAATTTATTGTGTTAATTAATTGATGCAGATTACTTAATTAAATTATTAAAATGATTCAAAATTTAATAACTAAAAAATAAGTGTTCACCTGACTTCCTACCCGATTATTTTAAACGGAATTCGGGTAGGAATAGTATACTTGATCGGGTAGGGTAGGTCAAGAAAAAATTATTCTGCAAAGTATTGGGTAGAAAGATGGAATACCATAATTCTTACCCGTATGGTAGGGTGAACACCCTCAGTTATCACAACAGTGATAAAAACACTTACAAATGTAGTAAACTACTCATAAAAATGATAATTTTTTTTATATCGAAGAAAAAATTATAAAAATAATTATAACAACAATGATAAAAATACTCATAAATATAATAAAATTGTTAATTATAAAATAACTCATAAAAATTATAAAAAGACTTGGGATTTATTACTTTTATAGAATCTCATCCAAGGCCACCAAATATGAAAAGACTTTGACCTCTTCCTGGTCTTCTGTCTTATTCTCAGAGATAGCTACCGCCTACCAAACGATACGATACTATACTCCCAACATTCATTCAAAGATTAAGCCACCATTGTCAACCTGTTCACACCAGCCGACTCAGTGACTCACTGGAGTAGTTGTTGAGGAAACTATCTCCAAGAAAACATTTTTAATTGGTAAATTGTACAAACAATCTCGCTACTTGCTATGGTAAAATTACGTATTTTTAATTATTTTCAAATGTTGGGTACCTCTAGTAATTTTCAAATTTTACAATGATGGAAGCCTCGTACTTTGGGTCAAGGGTGTAATTCGGACAGATTGAGAGTCAATCTTAGTCCAATCTTAAATATATAATCTTTAACCTTTACTCAAATCCTAACTCGACCTCAATCCCAGTACTGTCCCAATTGAATTTGGGCGGATTCGAGTTAAATTCGAGTTACTTAATTCAAACTAATTTCATATTAGAATTCGGATTATTTAATTCGAGTTAGAATTGAGTTCGTTAAATTGAATTGTAAAGTGTGAACCGTAGTTATAAGTTATGTTATTGAATTTATGGATTTATATTTATATTTTTAAATATATTCAGGTTGAGCCCGATTTAATATTTGGGTTGAACCCGATTTTATATAATCAGGTTTAGCCCACTAATATGATACCTCAACCCGAGTGCTACTCAAATTCAATTCGGATTGATATTTTTCACCCCAGACTCAACCCAAATATTAAAAACTTCAACCCAAGTCATTTTTCCCGGATTAAATTTAGATTAAATTTGAGTTAAACTGCCCAAAGTTACAACCTTACTTTGAGTACACCTATTTTTTTAAAAACTGAGCAAATCTACACTGCTTCCTCTTGTTTCACACACTATTCATTATTATGCATTCACACCCATTCATTATATATATATATGTATTTTTTTTCCCTAATTTTTCCCAATCGATAGAAAATTATTGTTTGTGTTTTACTTAGAGTTAGATTTTATGTCATGTAAGAAATATGAACATAATGGGTTTTCGATGCTAAATAGTTGGGATGCAATTTTGATGAGTTTAAGAAATTAATAACTCAAGTACATTTATATTATTTTTTTTTTCAAATTTGTGTGTCAAATTTCACATATCAAAATGTCGCGTTTTTCATCCATAGATGTTATACCATGGCAAAGGTGTCACATTATTTGGTAAGAGAAATTTATTACAAAATTCGATAAGAAAAAGAAACGTTGTTAAAAAAATATACTAGAATAGATTCAAAAGTCCATTAATCACTCGTTTTTAATTTTCCTCTAAATATTGAAAACAAAAGTTTATGGGATTGAGATCATTTATATAACACTTTCACTCAATAATAGATCATTCATCATAAATTCAATTGGAACCTAATATTTATAAGCAAGTCCAGCTCCTCCTCTGTTAATTTTCAACAGAAAGAAATGTAGTTGATAAAAATGGAATAATTTTGATCCAAAATAACGTCGTTGTGTTCAACAAAATGACATCATTTTAGATCAAAACGATGTTATTTTAATGAACAAACTATTAAAAAATAAACACTAGAGGATCCTCAGTCACCCATTGCCCATATAAGGTGAATAATAAACAATTGAATAAAATTGAGTGGAATTGCAATTGAAAAGACTTGAATTCAAATTACTAACAAGAATAGGAAAAAATCAAAAGTTTTTCTAATGCAATTTTTGTGGCCCATGAACAAGGAATTAAGGATCAAATTTTCATTTCGAAACGTTTAAAACGTTTTTGTTTTCAAGGAGATTGAAACAAATCGGAAATGAAATTGAAATTCTAATAATTCGAGGTATTTCATAATATTTTAAGATGTTTTGTAATGTTTCAATACATTTGCACAATTATTTTAAAATATTTCAAGATTTTTTGGTATATTTCGATGAATATTTTAAAAAAATATTTATATTTCCTAAGTCACCAAAACAAAATTGATGAACAATGACATCCAACGAGGTTGTAGAATATTCAGATGCCATGTGAAGTGTGAACAACTCACCTAACTACCTTACAAAAAGACCTTTTAAACAAAGAAAAATACTTGACAGCGACTGAGCATTGATTTTCCACAACTGGAAGAATAGAAAAATACAGTTGAATTAAATAAATCATTGGCCTAACATAGAAAATTAACTGATATGTACAGAATCTATAAAGATAACCACTGAATCAGACCAATCATATCCTATGACAAACAGTATAAACCAATTCAATGAATTATATAAATACATGCATTAGACTTATATATATATATATATATATTCAATTTCAATGCTTTTACGCTGTAATTATCAAAGGAAACGTACCAACCACGGCACGATTTTGCCTTGAAATGAAGAGACCTGATGTGGGTGTGGTTCAAAAAAAAAAATGTGGGTGTGGGGTAGTTTCACGTGCAAGTCATCTTCTTCTTCGATTTATATATAGAGACAGAGAAAAGTTTCTGCTGATGATTTAGAGAGAATAAAAAAAACCCATGTTGTTTGGATGGTTTTTAGATGTTTAGGACAGATTAGAGAGATCATATGATGGGGTCTTCTTCAGATAGGCTTGACAGAAGTCAAACTATGAAGTTCTAAAGACCCAAGGTAAGGTTCTGTATATGCCTTGTTTATATCTATTTGGGTTCTTCAAGGTTAATGTTTTTCTTCGAAGTTGCTGGGTCATTTGAAGTTAAAAGTGTGGTACTTGGAAACCCCCCCCCCCCCCCCCCCCCCCCCCTCTCTCTCTCTCTCTCTCCCTCTCCCTCTCTACACAAGGGAAGTCTCTCTGGGGATTTATGGTTCACTGAAGTCAGAGCTTTTAGGTACAGAACAATGCATTTCTTTGCTTCCTCTCTCGCTAATTCTGACTATTTATTTGCTGTTTTGATTCTCTGACTTGGAGGGGATAATTTTGTTTGTTAATTCTGTTGGACTTAAATCATTAATCCCCCATTACACACATACTATATTAAGCAATTTTTCTTCAAAAGATTCATATTTAAATTTTATTTTTTATTTTTGATAAGAAACGATGATATCATTAATAATCAAAATGAAAGATAGTATTTGGACAAGTGGTCCAAAACAGCAACAATTCAGGGTGGTTTAAGACTTTTAGGTATTTGAGTGTGGGATTTTCGGAGAATATAAGATGAGTATTGACCAAAGAACCTTAAACCAAAACTAATTTTATCAAAAGCTAGAGTTACTTATGTGTACTCCAAATCTTTAATTGGTTAGTAGATCTTCAATCTTTTCATTCTATCACTGATCTAACTGTGTTTCGAAAGCATATATGATGTTACAGTAAATTTAATTTTCTTTCATGGGGATATCAGATATTCATTTCTAAGAGAAAAATGGAGGGGAATGAAATAATTGAAGACCTACTAGCATTGCCGCCTCCCACATCTCTTACTGTTGTAATAGCTATCAATGGAAACAGAAAGAGCAAATTTGTAGTGAAGTGGGCATTGGAGAAATTCGTTCCCGAGGGAAAGGTTATGTTCAAGTTGCTACATGTCCGCCCTATGATAACTGCTGTTCCAACTCCAAGTAAGTTGTGTATCTTCAAATTTTCCTTCAGGGAATATGTTTGTGAAATAAGCTGGTTTCAAATTGAAGTTTTGGCAATTTATTAGTACCAATCTTTCTTATTTTAGTTCATTTACACTCCAAAAGTCTAGCTTGTGCACTAAAACTCAATTCCCCCCAACCCCCCCCCCCCCCCCCCCCGGGTCCCGGTGATGTTGTTGGAATTCTTAAATTGTGCTGTGTTCAAAGTGGTACCGGAATATGTCTTTTTTCCGTTTTGCATGAGTATCATTCAATATATGCCCGTACTGCTTAGTAAGAATATCCAGGCAATCCTCCAAGCATAAGCCTCATCGGTTGACTAAGAGTTGTCATGTCTTGATTATCCTTTCTGGGGAGGTTTTGAGTTCGTTTTTACAAAAATGGCTGCACATTCTGCATCACAGATGTAAAATGTTAAACTAATGGTTATTAGAACCATATGTGATCTATATACTTTAGGCATTTGACACTGTAATTCTTTTTTGCAGTGGGAAATTTTATTTCACTTTCACAGGCCCGAGATGATGTTGTGGCTGCTTACAAGAAGGAAGTGGAATGGCAAACAACCAAAAAGCTTCTTCCTTACAAGAAGATGTGTGCTCAAAGAAAGGTTAACATATAGTGGTTTATGAAAATCTCAAGGAAAACCTGAAATTGGAAGTTATGAGGTTTATTTTACATGATTTGGATTGCAGGTGCAAGTAGAAATTGTACAAATTGAAGCGGATGATGTGGTAAATGCAATAGCCTCGGAGGTTGCCAAATGTACTTCCAACAAGCTTGTTATAGGAGCTTCGTCTCGTAGCATATTTTCAAGGTATTGCTATAACTTTGTTGGTCCTTTTATCAAATTTTCAAATTATGGTTATCTTCTTGGTCCTTTTTATGTTACTTTCAATTGAACACTCCCAATTGCTGAATAGGACTGTTCCAAGTGCTCAATAGAACTACAAGAATATGAGTTTTGTATGTTGCCTTCCCTTAATTCTTGATTAGTAAGAATTAGTGCCAGGATTACTATTGTTAACAAAATGATGATTGCTGGAAACTTAGGGGACAAAGCTTGTCCTCGAGAATATCCAAGTGCATCCCAAGCTTTTGTTTGGTGTATGCGGTTTCAAAGGGGAAATTGTCATCTGTGCGCCCATCTGACTCAGAGACAATTGGAAGCATTAAAGATGACTGTAGTGACACAAGTTCATTTACCAATGATCCTTCAAGTGATACTTCCAGCTCACAAACAGGTAATCTACTTCTTTAAACACTTTTGATGCTTTCTGACAGAATGGGGTGTGATCTCATTATCTTACAGATGTGTTTTGCAGAGAAGAAAAATCGTTGTTTATGAGTCGGAGCGCTTCGCTCTACAAACACTTATGTTGCACTTTGTTGCAGTACTAAGTGGTTGCTTTTTAGCATCTACAATATGCATAGGCAAACAGTATAAGCTACAACAATTCAAATAAGGCAATGGCTAATGCTAAACTATCCCCAATTATTGCTGGCAAAGCAAGCTGTTAGTAATCATAACATCTAAGGCTGCAACATACAGTACACAGGCTTTGTTTTCTTGTGCATGGAAAGTATGCAATACTTATTCCTATTGACGTAGATTATAGTATTTTAGAGGAATATCGTTGCATGAGTCTCACATTATAATCCATTGCACTGGAATTTTGCAATTAAACCACATGGACTGCGTGTATGCTGTAGACATATGTGGGTAGAGGACACAATACTGTTAATTTCAACTTCTCTGCTGTTAGTACATCCTGTTAAAGGATGTGTCACATGTATTCTCTTGTAGAAGCGCCTCACCCATTTTAAATATCCATATGAAGAAGGAATTAAGAACACAATGAGTAAAATGTCCATATGAAGAAGGAATATATTAAGAACACAATCAATTAGAGTTCTGTAAATTATAATATATTTTCTTTTTATTGTAGGCATGCTCATGACATATTCCCACCAACCAACTTCACCCTTGTTGTCTTGTGTCAATATGGAACTCACCATTTTGAAGTTATTAACCTACTACATAGCAAAGATGCCTGCTGCCCAGTGAGAATTCCTATTGAACCTTTATTCCTTAAAAAATCTTCTATTAAATATCTTGCTTCACCAAGTTTTAAATTTGATTTGATAAGTGCTCGTGTTAAGAAAATATTTCCCAGCAACACAGAAAAATGATGAGACTCAATATTGGCAACTTAGACATGATCCGTATGCATTATGTTTCCAGTCTGGTAACTTTATTCAGGAGATACTGTTAGCTTATGAGCTAATAAAGAGTTGATCTTGGGATTTTTCTTTCTTTTGTCAGAGTGGACAGACCAAGGCTCAGCTACTTCTTATCGCCATTTTCATTCCCCTTCACTACCAGTGCAGCGGTTTCAAGCACTTTCAGCTGTTAATAATACCCTTCTTCATAAAAAAACAGATTCTAATGAGTCCAACAACTCTGGAATCCTGTCTCTGGATACTGGTCAAGGGGAGAATATTTTGAGCTCTTTTCCCAGTAATTCAGAGGCAGGCATTACAAACAGTCGGGCTTCTAGTTTCAACAAATTGGTAAGAGACCACCAGTCATGGACATCTGATCAAGCTTCTACCTCAGATGCTCTCTCAGATATTTCATCTGGAAATCAGGTAAGACTTATCATTCTATGAAGAATGGACACTCTTAACTCTTAAGAAGGTGAAGTATTCTTGTCGGACACTTTCGAACACATGTCCGATACTCTTTTATCTGTGTCTATAATTAAATGATAAAATTTTAATTTTTGACACGTGTCCGACATTTCTTTAGACCATGTTCACTACTAAACAATAAATATGTGTTGATATGTGACTAAAAAAACTTAAAAATTTGACTATTAAGTGTCTTCTACTATGAGAGAACATAAAATTATCACCACTAGACATGTTAAAGTTGTACTCAAAATATAATAATAATAATAAAAAAATGCATAAAAGTTTTAAATAAGAAAAATTGAGAAAATGAGAGCAATCATTTAAACCTATATATGTTTGTTGGGTACAAGTTGTCTACAAAAAAAAAATTATGATTATTTGACTATTATGGTGCTTTAGACATAACATTTACTTATCATAAAGTGTTGATTTTTCTATGAATGGTATATTATTATCACTATATTTACATCAAATTATATAATTTTATATATAACACACAATCTGTAGCATGTCCTCATCATGTCCGTGTCTTTACTTTCTTGAGAAATGTCATGTTGTATCCGTGTCCGTGTTTATTAGCTACCATTATATATGGTTTTGTAATTATGCTCATTACTTGCCAGATAGCATATAGTTAGGCATGGTTAAGGATCCATACTTGTTTAATCAAGTTGACTCTACAAACAGTGGCCCTTTAATCCATCACCTTTTTACCAAGGTCAGATTTTGGTGGGTATTTCTTGTTAAATAAATCATTTTGCATATGATTTACCTTGATCACTAGAAGTTTGGTACAATTTATATGATCTCTAGTGATTTGAAACGTAGTTAAGACATTTTGTAAACTTTAGTTCCTTAAAAAATATGGGCTCAAGCTGAGAGTCAGTTTCCTGCATAACTGGTATTTTTTTTTTCTATTGTTAGGGTGGACATAAAACTTCAGGGTGATTTTGAAAGTTTCTGTCGATATCAATTGCTAATCTTTTTATGAATTGCAAACAAAGTGTGAACCTTTTTTCAACAGTAGAGAGACTAAATTACTTGAACTGAGTACAATATCTGTAATATGAATGTCCTGTCTTTCCGATTTTGGTTAGTTCGAAATATGGCCATCATGATCAGTCCTGGGCAAAGCACTGGAATTTAAAAAAATTCATTGCTTTCTATGCAGGTTAATATCAGTTTTGAGGTTGAAAAACTAAGAATCGAACTTAGACATATTCGAGGAATGTATGCAATGGCTCAAAGTGAGACAATTGATGCTTCGAGAAAGGTAAAATTTATTTTCCTGGCCAAAACAAGCGATGAACATTATTAAGCCTTTTTCATTTGATTATGGTGCTTTTAATTTATTTTGATTGTCCAATAATTGCACTATTCTTCACAGAGAGGTTCAAATCCATAATTATTGGAGTGAGAACTTTACTACTGGACTTTCTTCTTCTATTTATACATGCACGTTTTTTTTTTGCCAGCAATAGTTATAGATTTTATTCTTCATTCAGTATTATTACTGAAAATCTAGCCAAAATTTGCCACATCCTTTAGCTTATGATCTCGTGTCTTTTGCCTTCACATGACTTGGGATAGGAGATTTTGTACTGGTTGTTGTAATTTTGCATGTAAGAATTCAGATTTACATAGGTGCTCATTCGTTAAGTGCAGTAGTTCCTGACTATATAACAGTACTGAATCCTTTGTGCGTGAACGTGAGGAGGACTGGCCACTACTTTTGTGGACCATAACAGCAAATGCATTATTAGTAGTCATTGAATCAACCAGATATGGATCATCTTTGACAATGGGCTACCGATGATGCCTTGCATAATAGGATTAAGGGATCAAAAGGTGTTATATTGATGGCGACTGGGCAGTTGGACAGTTAAAATTTATGTTTTGCTTCATGCTTAGTGTTGTATAGAACCGTGCTCACTTTTTTTTTTTTTTTGCTTTTTATCAGCTAAGCGATCTTCACAAACACCGACTGGAGGATTCAATTAAGCTTGAGGAGTTGAACCTGAAAGAGGAGGAAACCAAGGAATTAGCTAAACAAGAGAAGGACAAGTATGAAACTGTGAAAAGAGAAGCTGAGTATGTTAAGGAACGTGCTGAACAAGAAGCTGCACGAAGGAAAGAAGCAGAGGCTAAAGCCTTGCATGAGGCCAAAGAGAAAGATAAGCTAGAGAATGCCCTGGTAGGCCCTTTGCAGCATTACCAGAAGTTCACATGGGAGGAAATCGTGTCTGCTACCTCATCATTCTCCGAGAAGCTCAAGATAGGAATGGGAGCATATGGGACCGTCTATAAGTGCAGTTTACATCATACAGTTGCTGCAGTGAAAGTCCTCCACTCTGAAGAAGCTCACAGGAGCAGGCAATTTCAGCAGGAGGTATGAGAACTCTCTGAAAAAGTAGAAACTGGAAAGCTTTTGTATTTTGTGGGTGTTTAAACTGATTAAGTGCTATTTGGATTTTCCATTTAGCCATTTACTTTTGCCCAACGAATTAGTTTACATGATTCAGAGTTTAAATACTTATCTCTGCTGTTTATTGGTTTTCAGCTTGAGATCTTGACCAAAATTCGTCATCCGCATCTTCTAATTCTTCTCGGTGCATGTCCTGATCATGATTGCCTAGTTTACGAGTACATGGAGAATGGTAGCTTGGAGGAGAGGTTGCTCAGGAAATATAACACACCTTCAATCCCATGGTTTGAGAGGTATCGAATTGCTTGGGAAGTAGCCTCAGCCCTCGTCTTTCTTCACAACTCAAAGCCAAAACCAATCGTCCATCGTGATCTAAAACCAGCTAACATATTACTTGATCACAACTTGGTGAGTAAGATTGGTGACCTTGGCCTTTCTATAATGCTTAATTCAGAAAACTCTTCGATATCCACCACATACAAGGATACAGGCCCCGTTGGCACGCTTTGCTATATAGATCCCGAGTACCAAAGGACTGGGTTAGTCTCTCCAAAATCTGATGTTTATGCTTTTGGGATGGTGATTTTGCAATTGCTGACTGCAAAACCAGCCATCGCATTGGCCCATCTGGTGGAAACTGCAATTGACGATGGTTGTTTAGTGGATCTACTGGATCCGGAGGCTGGGAATTGGCCAACTGAAGAGACAAAGGAATTGGCTAAGCTTGGTCTGAGCTGTGCAGAGCTTCGTCGTAGTGACAGACCTGATTTGAAAGATCGAGTTCTACCTGCATTGGAGAGATTGAAAGAGGTTGCTGATAAGGCTCGAGATTTGGCATCCAGTGCTCAACCGACACCTCCTAACCATTTTTTTTGCCCCATACTCAAGGTATGATTTGCTTTCTAGTGCCAATATTTGCAGAATTCTCTTACGCTCATGTATTTGCACCAGATATTTGATTAACTGTTGGTAACAGAAGTTTTCAAGTCCAAAATGATGGAAATTGAGCTCTCTAATGCCTTTTGAGCCCCCCCCCCCCCCCCCCCCCCCCCCAATACACACACTGTGGTTCATAGCCACGTGCTCTAATCCTTTGAGCTATAGGTCCAACTAGGGAAAAGAGCCATTCCTCTATAGTCTAGCTTTACGCGCTCACAATCTATAATGTCTGTTGGTTATTTTCCTTAAATCTGCGATTATTGTTTGTTGTTAAGGGATTTGTTATGCTACTAAGTATCTGGTTCTTCTTTATTAATGGGAACTTTTCTTTTTTATATAGGATGTAATGGATGAGCCTTGTGTTGCTGCGGATGGGTACACATACGAGCGCAGGGCCATAGAGAAATGGTTCGAGGAGAACGATAAGTCACCAATGACCAATTTACCATTGCCAAATAAGAACCTAATTCAAAATTATACACTTCTTTCTGCAATAATGGAGTGGAAGTCAAGAAAGCATTGAAAATCCTGCATTTATGGGACATAGTTGTTTCCTTCACATTTCCTTATTGCTGCAATGTACATACATTTGTTAGTGTTAGATGCTTACACAGTCTTCTGTTTATTAAGGTTTTCACCAAAAGAGAGAAAAAAAAAGAAATTCCCATTTGGTAGAGTAACAAAAACATAGAATTGTATACATTGTTACGGTTGTATGTAAGAAAAATCCTGAATAAATTGAAAATCTTGTTATATTCTCCCTAGTGATATATTGATGTGTCACTCTAAATATTGTTGTGCATGCTATGTGGAATCGTTTGATAGCGCTGTTAAGTATTCTTTTTTTTTTTTTTTTAATAATAATATTTTCTTATAATAGTATAGTATACATGCACATAGTAATCTGTACTTATGTTAATATACATATATTCATACATATATTTCATTACTTAACACCAAAACTATCATTAAATAACTAAAAAAACATATAAATCTTTATTTATCTCTATATTTATGCGTATATATATAAATTATATGCATACTATAAATTTTAAAAAAATAAAAATTTGTATATTACTGTTAGAGTATACATTAAATAAGACAATATTGTCGTTGTAAATTAAAACATGAGTTGTTATTTTTTTTTATTACTAGATTTATCATGAAGATTCATTTTAATTATGTTATAATTAGTAATAAAAAGTATATATTTAGGACACATGAAATATCATTTAACTTAATAACTCATATATTTTATGTTCTTTCTATAGATTTTATGAAATTTTCAGCTAGTTATATGTAAGTGTGTGTATATATATATGTGTGTGTGTGTATATAATATTACAGATAAAAAATTCAATTATTGACTTATAAAAACACAACAATGATCAAGATTGATTTAGTTTTCATATACTTTCATCTAATGGTATAAAATTAATCACAAATTTTTTTCCCGCTAAAAAAAATCATCTTTTCTAGTGTTGATAATTGAGTCGAGCTACTCGGGTTTGGCTCGAAGAAGACTCGACGAACTGAGTTTGAACATTTTTTTAGGTTCGGCTTGTTTATATGTAAAATAGTCAAGCTATTCGGGTTCGACTTGGTTTAGACTAGGCTCGAGCTCAGCTCATCCTCTAAACGATTTAGACTTAAAGAATTTTTTAGGCTCATTTAAAAATGCGAGCTCGACAGGCTCGTTTAGAAATGCGAGTTTAACTAGCTCGGCTTGAGCTCGCAAAGTTTGGTTCGATTGACAGTCCTAATCTTTTCTGCATAGCCCCTAATGTCAGATAATTTAACCTACACATTACTTAATATCAAATAACTTCATTAATTCACGCTTATCTCTTTTATTTTTTCTTTGTTCATTTTAATTTTAAATTGCGTAATTAAAGAAAAAAGAAAAAAAAATTATTTAAAACATAAATATTCCCGATCAATGTTTAATTTTTAATGCAAAGTGACTTTAGGCACGAGATTATTATTAGTATGTGTATAGATATATAAAACTGTCAATCAACAAATATATATGATCAGTGCAGTGAGGGGGCTTTCTCACTCCTTGCTAGTTACATTGTGAACTTCTTTCCGGTGATCGACTGCGTCGGCGACCCTCTGAAACCGAGTTCCACATTTTGCGCACTCCGCCTTCATCTTGTGCTTGTGCTTAGAGTCGTTGTGGGAATCAATAGCCTTCTTTGAGGGCAAGGATGTTTTACAGATATAACAATGGTGTTCTGTGGGTATTTCACCTTTGTCTATGCTCTTGATCACTTTACTCATCTTGATCGATCAGCTTTCTGATAAAAAAAAAAAAACATTTACACAGTTGTTAAAGAACAAACATGCATGCATGGAAAATTAATCAAAAAGCATCAAAAACAGATAAATGAGAGAGAGAATGACGGAACACGTATAGCAGAAGACTATATATTAATACCGTCAAAAGCAGTGTTGATCGGGCATCAATCAGAACTTATTTTGGACGACAGTGTCAGAAAATTTCATAGGACCCCATTTTACAAAGCTCTCAATAATCTGTGCAAAATTGAAGTTACCTTCAATCCAACCGTTTTTAGCCAAAAAAAAAATGACATTTAGGGCACTTTTTAGTCACTTTTCTATGTTTATCTCAGTGATTGGGATATTTTCGTAATATTGCGTATTTGCTTATTTTTTTAGTAATTTAGAACCATTAAAGTTTCTTATTTATATTGTGTTGAAAACTAATTCAGCAGCTTTGATTTACTTTGAATAAAACTTGGAGACAAGTTCATTTTCAATTTCCAATTGATTTGTAATTCTTAGGAATCAACAAGGCTTTTGAAAACTCTAATATGGTATTATTGCGATAATCTACAGGTTATAGTTTTTGTTGTCTAATCTTATTTTTTTATTCACGCTTTCATGCATGAGAGAGAGAGAGAGAGAGAGAGAGAGAGAGAGAGAGGTATACCTTTGTTGGCAGAATTTTGTATGCCTTTGTGTTATCAGCAAATATGAGGATGGAGCCAAAGAAATGCAGAGAATGGTTTCTATATGGTGAATTGTGTGAGTTTATATACTTTGTGGAGCTCTTAAGTTTGTTCATATTATTTATTACATGGATCCTCATTCATTAAATATTTCACCAAAAATGGCCATTGAAAATATATTCTAGTATATATATTTGATGTGAGCCATGAAGAAATATACTCTCTCTCATAACACAATTAGCATTGAAATACGAATCAAAATAGTTTGAATGAAAATATCTTTGGGATTATCGATTTGAGATCCTAAGTTTGAGTCTGACCGGAGACATCATAATTGACCAAATAATACATATAATTTGTGGATACCTACATGTATTTCAAATTTACGTTGTAAATCACATCCACATACTTTTCATTACACTCATTCAATATAGTGTACATATCAAAGACCGTGTATAGGTGACACACCTGATTATAAATAGTGTGTTCCACTTAAATTTATGATAAATAATCTGTCATTAAGTAAAATTGAGTAAAAATAGTTAAATCCACAGAAATGTCTCAAAAGTTACATGAGGGTAATAAGATGGGCCTTTCAAATCACAAACATGAATGAAAACATTTTTACTTGAACAGGGAAAAATTGAATTTGAATATTTACATGTCTCATTGCTTTTCATAAAAAAGAGATTACACAGAGACCTAAGGGTAATGAGATTAATTGGCAACTAACACCATTGATTGATTTCAATCATTGTCATAAAGATATGAAAATGGTTGTTGTTGTTGTTATTATTATTGGATATTTCGCAAAAAATTATAAAGAATGAAAAAGAAAATACAAACTATGTACCAAACCTATGAAGGAGATTCATTTTGAGTGGTGATGGTTAGGGCACTGTGTTAAAAATTCTCTAAAATCATAATAAAGTATTTGCTTAGTGATTCTTATAATTACAGACAATACACAAGTGCGTTTACATGTGAACAAATTTAGGTAACAAGAATTTTATAAAATCAAAGAAAATACAAGAAATATATGTGCAATTAAGTTAAATGAAATCTAATATTTTTGAAGTTTATACTTTTATTTTCAATATTGTGTTATATAATTAAAACGCTTATTAATGATAATCTAGTAATGAGAAAAAAAATACATAGTCCATATTTTTATTTAGAACGATAGATTTTCTCAATATATATTTTAATGATAGTATACTAGTTTAAAAGTTTTCAAACATTTTAACATTAAAAGGTTTTAAATTGATTAATTAATTTTGTTATATCTAAATTTGCTATATATATATATATACACACACATAACCACGCACACAAATGAAGAGCCATTTAATGATAATAGTAGTGTCATGTAATATTCATAAGTTGTTTGGCGTATTTTTGGATTGTGGGCGTGCCAAAGTTCAGGTAAACTTAAGATTCAAACAAGTACGACCTTATTTATTCGAATTGGAGTGAAGTTCTAATATCGTGATTGTTTAGGTGATTATAGCGAAACGTAAGATTACCTCTGAGTTCTTTTTTATGCCTTAGAGATCAAGGACTTAAATAATTTTCTGATTGACAATGTTATGGACCAGAATGTAAAAAGACAACAAGAATTCAAAGTAGCAGATAAACTGAACTTGAAAGATGAAAGAAGTATTATACTTAACATTAAATGAAAGACGGTAAAAATCATTGGAGTGATGAACTGCACATTGCAGTAAAATAAAGTTGCTGGGAAGTAAAAACAAGTAAGTAAGAGAGAGGCTCACTCTGTGTAGAGTTGTTATGTTTGATCGATGATCCCTTCTTTGTAGCCCTGCCCTTGTTATTTATAAGGATGTCTTTCAATCATTGAAGTCATCTTTTTTGACTATGACTGTAATCATGACCTTTTCCCTCAAGATGTAAAGACACGCAATGAATCGTTTCCAATTGACGAATCATGATGTCACGTTTCGCCACTTCTCGGGATTCTTAGAATCCCACTTCCTTAACCACCTCGTTAAGTATGGACTTTCACAGACTCTTGCATGACCGTCGAATTGCTTCTACGTGTCACCCTTAAATTTTATTATTTTTGGGTGTAAACATAAGTATATGAAGAAAGATTCATTTCTATTTGAGTTATTAAATGATAATAATATCATTAACTACATTAATAAGAATATATTTGTCAATCAAAAATTATTCGAGCTAAGTGACTCTTCCTCACCTAGAGGTTCAAACCCTGCCATTAGCTGAGAGAAAGAAAGAAGAAAAACAGAACAGTGGAAGAAATGGAACTACCAGGTGATATCCATAACCTTACTGGTCAAGACACAAAATGGTACATTATTTTTGTTATCATGTATCATCACAACACACATGCTTGAAATTCCATGACTATAACATCAGCACAATGAAAGCAGTGGTACTCTAATGTTTATTGCAAGAAACAATGACAGACACAAGAGACTTGGGTGTCACAATTATTTGAATAACAGAAATCGTCTCTCTGCACGCAGAATAAAATTGCGTATATCCAATTCTATGGTAGTTGGCGCACCTCGTGCATTGGGTTGTCCTCTATTGTCAAGCATTAGAGAGAGACTCGATGTATTGAAAGGCATCATACCCTCCGAACATCGGGGCAGAGTCGGACCACATTTTACTGCGATACGGATCAAAATCACAAAGCTTCTTGAAAGTCCTGTCCTTGAAATTGTAACGAATGGCCTTACCAGGTATGTTCAACACTAGAAATGACTCATCATCGTCATCCCTTCGAATAACACTGAGTATAAGAAATTTGTAATAATGCAAGTCTGATGGGTCAAGATAAGTACAAATGGACTCTGGAAATGCAGCCATAACTGGGTCAAGATCGACAAGGTACTTCACAGACCACCCAGAGTAATCTTTGTCCATCTCATAGACATTGAAATGTGTAGTACGAGGACCATAGATCTCAATAAGATGAAGATGGTCACTAGATTCTCCGAAGTATCTAAGCCTCCTCTCCTCCCAACCATCGGGTATTGGAGGCATTGGCATTGTTCCAAGATGCTCTTCATCAACATTGAAATATAAAGAATCACCACAGCAACTGGCCCAATTAATCGCACCATTCCAGAAAACCCCAAGATTAAAGTTAACTTCTGCAATGAAAGGATCACCAGAGCGTCTCCAAAGTCCGGTTTCAGATGAATATACTTGAATTTCATAATGTTCAGGCAATCTCTCAGAGAAATAAACACAAACAGCTTTATAGTGAGTTGATTTGGAAGGGTCAAAAGCTAGGCTTACACGATGAATAATTCTTGAAACCCCTGTCCCACGTCGTGGTTTCGGAAGAATGGTGAACTGCTTGGTAGTGGGATTGTATATATAGTAATTACGTTTAGGTTCATAACCTCGGAAGCTGCGACAAAACAATAACCCATTACAAGACTGTAAAATTCTTATGCCAGAAGGGTCCTGGACAAAAGTGAGGCGTCTGAATGGGGATTTTTCTGGGTTTTGCGAATAATCGAAGTGTACATATTCGTGTTCGGGATTGACAAGAAAAGAAGAGCAATGGATGAATAGGCCAATGGCGGGATTGGTGCGGGGGGTTCGGAGGAGAGAGAAATGGGGGTTGGTGATGAGAGAGAGCCAGTGTTTGGATACGGATTTGAATCGGATGAGTGATTTTATGGGTAGTCGGAGGAAGATTTCCGTCAAGAGATCATCGTCGGCAGCGACTGTGTGAGCCGACGATGTTCGGTTTCGTGTGAGTTTGATCTTAATGATTCTCATTTGGGAATCAGAAACGGCATGTGAGACTGTAAGAACAAGAGATCAGAGATGTTCAGATATATAATTTGCTCTTCCTCTCTTCTCTTACACGAAGATTGCTGTGTACTCTAGCTATGGTGTTGACTATAATTGAATGAGGATTCCATTGTAAGCTTAGCTTGCAAATAAAAGGGTGATCCCACACTGACATATATTAATAAACAAATGAAATATTTTTTGACGCAAATTGTTAAGACTCGGGATGAAGTCGTCTCATCTGAACCGATTGACAAGTCTTGTTGGTGGCTAATATGAGTGAGTTAATCTGAAATTAATTCGAAAATAAAAATTTTTAATTCTCGAGTTAGGCAATAGTGAAGCAAAGTCCTAGTTTACATTTGGATAAGTCATGGAGTGGCATCTTGAGTTTTCGAGATCTAATGGAGCCCGACCCAAGTTGTGAATTCGGTATCAATGTAAAGCTCAATGGTCAAATATAATCGTTTTTTTATCCCATTATTGTTGGATTGCTTGATCTAGTACAATCCTGAAACCATGTTATGAGCTGCAAAGATTAATATCGAATGTGCTTTTAGCTGTCATTGAACAAAACCAATCTGTTTTCATATCATCTTGACTTGGAAACACCACTAGAATCAAGTGACGGTGGGGTTCCCAGCTCATTACAATTTGGTGACAGAGAGGGATTAGCATTATTGACCCAATGAGAAACCACCAAGATGTTTCTCGTTGGGGGCTCCGCGCACTGGGAAAACGCTCTAGCGATGGTAAACCAGCCACTAGTTACAAAGTTCCAATAAGGTATCGAGAGGGTTATCACAGTCAGGTGCAAAGCAATTGCACCAAAACAGCCTAGTTGAATGAAGAAATAATTAAGCCTAATATTTCACCAACGCTTGTAATTCTACACCACCTTAATCAGAAAGTGCAGGGGGTTGGTTCCCTTCCAAGCCTTCCTCTTTGTCAATGATTATGGGTCACTCCTGTCTTGTAGTTCGATACACTACTCTAAGACCAGTTGCCAATACAACATCTTGAGATTATAGTAAAGTCAGCTTTGGTTATCGTTATATCATCTCTAGACAAATGATTTGATTCCGGAATTCAGTAGTATCAGAAGATGGAGAGATAAATAAGATAAAGATTATGTACCAACAAATGAGGACAACTTTCATCTGTAACTAAATTTGGACTTCACCTATAGGTCCAAACAGTGTCACTAATTGAAAGAAAGAATAAAAGTACAGACAAAACAATATTCATAATTGGAACATTATCACAACACAATCTTAAAAACAAGCATTATCGCAATTCACAAGCTTGCAATTCCTTGACTATGGCAACAACAGAATGAAAGCAATCAAAGGACCCACTGGAGATCTCAGCCTCATGGGTTACTTGAAAGAAAAACAAAAAAAGTCTAATAAGGCTGTATATTTTGTCATCTTCAAACTCTACAGTGACGAAAATCTCGTGCTGAATTGTCCCCTTATTGTCAAACACAAGAGAGAGACTCAATGTATTGAAATGCATTACGCCATCCAAACACTGGGGCACGGTCATTCTCAGAAAAAAGTGGAGATAAGTCACAAAGCTTCTTAAGAGTCTTGTCCCTGAAATTGTAACGAATGGCCTTACCAGGTGTGCTCAACACAAGAAATGACTCCTCATCATCATTCCTTCGAATAAGACTTAGTATGAGAAATTTGTAATACTGCAAGCCTGATGGGTGGGTGCAAATGATCTCTGGAAATGCTTCCACAACTGCATCGACATCGACAATGTACTTCACAGACCACCCAGAGTAATCTTCGGCCATCTCATAGACATTGAATTGTGTAATATGACGACCATAGATCTCAATAAGATGAAGATGGTCACCAGACTCTCCGAAATATCTGATCATCCTGTCCTCCACACCCATGGGCACTGGAGGCATCGGCAATGTTCCAAGACGCTCTTCATCAACATTAAAATACAATGAATTAACCCAATCACTGGCCCAATTGATAGCATCTTTCCAGAAAACTCCTAGCTTAAAATTAACATCTGCCCTGAAAGGATTACCAGAGCGCCTCCAAAGGCCGGTTTCAGATGAACATACTCCAATTTCGTAATGTTGAGGCAATCTCTCAGAGGAATAAACACAAACAGCTTTATAGTGTGGCGATTTCGATGGATCAAAGGCTAAATTAACTGTTTGAACTGATTCAACACCGGAAGTATACCCGAAAACTCGACCAGCAGGATCAGGAAGCGTAGTGAATTGGTGGGTAGTAGGATTATAGATGTAATAGTTGCATTTAGCATAAACTCCAGTGGTCCAGCAACACAACAAACAAACCATTGCAAGACTGCAAGATTCTTATAAGATTGGGACAATCGCCAAAAATGAAAGTTCTGAAAGGGGGTTTCGAAGGGCTTGTGTCTTCCAGAGGGATAAAATAATATTCTGAATTTAAAAGAGCCGAAGTCCGGCGCAAGAATAGGCCAGAGGCAGAGGGGGCGTCAATGCCACGGCTTCGTCGATGACAGAAATGTGGGTTAGTGATGAGAAAGAGCCAGTGCTTGGAAACGGATTTGAAACGGAGTGGTCTTATGGGTAGGCGGAGTAGTATCTCCGTCAAGAGGTCATCGTTGCCGGCGATCGTATGGGCCGATGGTATGCAGGCCACAAAGCTCGTGTAGAAGAAGAATGGGGAAGTCTATGTTCGGAGATCTTCTTCTGTTCTATTAAATGCAGATTACTGCCAGGTACGCAGGGCTGTGGTGTCAACTTTAGTTGAGTGAATAAGATTTGGATAAATTATACTTTGACCCCTAAACTATAGACTTAGTTTCACTTTTTCCCATGTATATTAATTTTTTCACGTTGCCCTGTCAACTACTTGAATTATTTCAAACTGCCCAATCACAAACGTCTTCTATCTTTTTGAATGAAAATTGCTGATGTGTCAAGAAAAATTTTAAAAAATTTCATAATTTTTTAGAGATAAAATGAAATAACCTTCAACTAAATATATAATAGACAATAATAATTGAGACAGTGTGAATATAATCAAATAGTTGAGTGTATAATGTATAAAATATGATAGGTAATGGGACAATGTTAAAAAAAAAGTCATAGTTGAGGTGATGAAACTATAATTTACCTTTGAAAATTTGGCAGATATTGTTTGTTGGACGGCCATTCCAAAGGGACAATTATATTACAATACTTTTGAGTAATATAAATAATTTAATTTTTAAAAATGTAAAGTGCAAAAAATCCTAATTAATAATGTATGGAGCTCCTAAAAAAAAGCAATAATTGAAAAATCGAAAAAAGATGGTGCCATGAACGGTTTAATCCACAAAGAAAGTGAATGAGTACGAATAACATGAATATAAACATTTTTTCTGGTTTTTAATTTAAATAGGAAGAAAAGAAATTTGAATATTGACATGCATCTCTTATTGTAGGGGTGTCCATGGCCGGGCCGAGTTTGACCCGCGAAATTTTTTTCGAACTAGACTTGGGTAGTATAAATTCAATTCTTTATTCAAGTGAGTTATTGAACGAGTTGAGTCGGACTTCAGATAGGCGTAGACTATCTGTAGTCTAACCCGCGAGTTTATTGGCCGGGCTTTCTGGGAGGGCTTGCTGGGCGGGCTACACCAAGGTTCATGAGATTAATAGACTATGATTATTGGATTTGATATTTGAGTCTTGTCATCAAGAAAGGATAAAGTTATGTTATTGAAAATTAAATTTTTAGTATTGTATCCAAAAAAAAATATTTTTTAGCCCATAAGTCATGACTTGAGTTATTTATAGCTATTAATAATTAAAACAATAAAATAAAAAGGAAAAAAAATAAATTGTAAAACTTTACATGGGTCATTTCGTGATTTAACCAAAGAAAGAGAATTTTCATTATTGTAATCAAAATTAATCCGAGGAAGACAACTGTACCGATATTTACAATTTTTGGAGGTGTTGCAATTGAAAAAATCATAAAAATTATGATTTCTACCGATAAAATTACTATTTTTTAAGGTCAAGTTATAACTGATCAAGCATTACTAAAATAATGGAACAACTGGTCAATTTTATCATTTTTTAACATAGATCTAGTAATTAAAAAAAATATGAAAAAAGTCAAAGCTCAATAGTCAACTGTATTCGTTTTTTATCCTAATATTGTTGGATTACTTGATCTAGCACAATTTTAAAACCATGTTATGAGCTGCAAAGATTAATATAGAATGTGCTTTTAGCTGTCATTGAACAAAACCAATCTGTTTTCATATCATCTTGATGTGGAAACACCATTAGAATCAGATGATGCTGGGGTGCCCTGTTCATTACAGCTTGTTTGACAGACAACTCCAAACCAACCCAGTTGAATGAAGAAGTAATTAAGCCTAATATTTCATCAATGCTTGTATTTCTACAACACCTTAATCAGAAAGTGCAGGGGTTTGATCCCTTTCCAAGCCTTCCTCTTCATCAATGATTATGGGTCACTCCTGTCTTGTAGTTCAATAGACTACTGTAAGGCCAGTTGCCTATAAAACATCTTGAGTTTATGGTAAAGTTAGCTTTGGTTATGACTATACACAGTGTCACTAGTTGAAAGAAAGAAGAAAAGTACAAACATAACAATATTCATAACAGGAACATTATCACAACACACAAGCTTCCAATTCCATGACTATGGCAACAACAGAATGAAAGCAATCAGTCTATTAAGACTGTTGTGTATATCTTGTCATCTTTAGACTCTACAGTGAAATGCATTGAACTATCCCTTATTGTGACACAAGAGAGAGAGACTCAATGTATTGAAATGCATTATACCATCCAAACATTGGGGGCGTGGTCAAGCACAAAATTTAGATGATCTCGAGGAACGTCACAAAGCTTCTTGAAAGTCTTGTCCCTGAAATTGTAACGAATGGCCTTACCAGGTATGCCCAACACAAGAAATGATTCCTCATCACCATTCCTCCTAAGAAGACTCAGTATAAGAAATTTGTAATCAAGCAAGCCTACCATAGACTCTGGAAATGCATCCATAACTGGGTCAAGATCGACAAGGTACTTCACAGACCACCCAGAGTAATCTTTTGCCATCTCATATACATTGAATTGTGTCGTAGGAGGACCATGGCTCTCAATAAGATGAAGATGGTTACAAGACTCTCCGAAATATCTGAGCTTCCTCCCCTCGCAACCGTAGGGCAGTGGAGGCATCGGCATTGTTCCAAGACGCTCTTCATCAACATTGAAATACAACGAATTACCCTGGTAACTGACCCAATTGATGGCATAATTCCAGAAAACTCCTAGCTCAAAATTAACTTTTGCACTGAAAGGATCAGCAGAGTGCCTCCAAAGGCCGGTTTCAGATGAATATACTTCAATCTCAAATTGCTCAGGCAATCTCTGAGAGTCATAAACACAAACAGCTTTGTAGTGTGGCAATTTTAATGGATCAAAGGCCAAATTAACTGCATGAACTGATCCAACACGGCGACTGTTCCTGAAAACTCGACCAGCAGGATTGGGAAGCGTAGTGAATCGGTGGGTAGTAGGATTATAGATATGATAGTTGCATTTAGCATCAAGTCCTCCAAAGGTAAAGCAACACAACAAACCATTGCAAGACTGCCAGATTCTTCTTCGATTGGGAAAATTGACAAAAGTGAGAGTTCGGACGGGTAGTTTCGTCGGGCTTGTGTCTTCCAGAGGGATAAAATCACATTCGAGGATAAAGTTAATCGAAGACCGGTACAAGAATAGGCCAGACGGAGCTTCAATGCCACGGCTTCGGCGACGGCAGAAATGGGGGTTGGTGATGAGAGAAAGCCAGTGTCTGGAAACGGATTTGAAACGGAGGAGTGGTTTTATGGGTAGGCGGAGTAGTATCTCCGTCAAGAGGTCATCGTCGCCGGCGACCGTATGGGCCGATGGTATGCGCGTGGAGGTCATAACGCTCGTGTAGAAGAAGAATGGGCGCTGCTGACTATGGTTGAGCAAGTATTGCTTGGGAAGCTTTTGGGTTTTATTTGTGGATTTGGATAAATTACACTTTGACCCCCGAAACTATTGACTTAGTTTTACTTTGCTTGTTGTACTATTACATTTTTCATGTTGCCCCTTATACTATTAAATTATTTCAGTGGACCACCATTTAAATTCCAGAAACTTGAAAACAAAATAACTGTTGGGGGGTGAGCAAACCACGCGCTCAGTGAATATATTTGAAATATATTAGAAAAAGATACATAAGCACAAAACAGTTATAATCATATTACATATACACATTATAAATGAAATTCAACATTAAACATCTAACATCCAATATCTATTATCTAATATTCAATGTCTCATAACAGTTAACGCTATCCGTTTTCGCCTGAGAGTCACGACAATCATATTGTTGTTATTTACAACCAGCAGTCTCAGCGATCTCATCGCTACCTTCTACACCTAATAGTCTTAGTTATTATATCGCTAGTGTTTATGCCTAGTAGTCTCAACAATCTCATATTAGTAGGTACTCATAATCAATTTAAATAGTTAAACCAGACCCAACACCAATTCACAATTCATAAGTCATTAAATCATAACCTAGTCATTTACAAATAAATATAACTAGCAACAAAACAATCACCATTTCACAATTCACAACCTACCAAATTACTTTTCAACTATTTCATGCAAGTATAACTAGTAAACAACAAAATATTCCACATAATTAATACAAGTGGTATACAACTTTCCAATTTCAATATCCAGTATTCGATTAACTAGTAATGTCTAGAAGTCTCAGCGAGAATTAATGACAACCCGTTTCTGCCCGAGAGTCTCGACAATCACATCGCAACCCGTACACGCCTAGGAGTCTCGGCAACCATTCTCATTTAAAAATAAAACACAAACATTTCAAGTACTTGAAAACATAACCAACAACAATCCACCAAGCACAGCCAGAAGTCACAATCCATCAATTTTCACACAAATATAACTAATAATTATAGCTAGTAGCCAATCAAACATATTTTTAATCAATATGAATCAATACACTCACTTTGAGTTAAATCTAAAGTCGGATTCAATTCTCCTATGTACTTTTTAGGTGAACCCGGCGCTGTCATCGTCATTCTCTCCTTACCTATCTTATGTCGACACAAGACATATGAATATTATATTATGTATACTCATGCTCAAATGTATAACCATGTTCAAAACATCATATTCTTGATCTCCCATTCATTAAATAAATGACACATAAATTCTTAGATTTAACCACATGTTAAATCTATATTATGTAAACCCATTAGAATTGAATTAGACTCACTTGAATGCTTTGACAAAAGTTTAAATTCAAATGGATAGCGAATGCTGAGGCAACCCAGTAAAAACAGAGGAAAACTCTGTTGTACTAGTACAAGTTGTGCCAGTTCCACAATGCAATTTCATCTCTGTTCCGGTACAAATTTAGATGTACCAATTCATTGCTGAACAGAGGCCTTGTAAACCGGTTGTTGATGTTGTACCGGTTCATCCATGTTTTCCTTCTCCGTTTCTATACCAGTCCAACCTTAACCCACTTCTTTCAATCCCCACGACACACAAACCTTTACACCCTTATAAAACTCCTTCAGAATTTCACCAATCGAGCTCTCCCAACATAAAGAACCGGCTGATATATATATAAGAAGGCTGAAGTGAGGCAAAAGTGAGGGGGTCTTCAATGACTCACCCCATTTTTTCAATATTACACTTAAGTCCCCCTTGTTTCATTCATTCACATATCCACCACTTTACTTTCCAACGCATATTAATTTATACCCAAAACATTTTTGTCAACTAACAATTTAACTGAAAACATTTTGTCATTTAATAAATCAACCCCCAGGGTTAATATTTACCAACACTCATAATTCCAATCACTGTAGTTTAACCCCCAAGTAATTATCACTAATTATACATTAGACCCCAGCATTTATAAAATATTATGCATTTATAAGTTCAGGTTTCACAAAATTATCCTAATCCATTTTATATTTGGGCACTACTTAGATAGATCACAATGAATTCAATCCTAATTTGGAACTCGAATTATGTAATTAAAGAATTAAATCTGAATTGAATCCAATATTAATCGGAAAAATAAACAGAGAAATTAAACCCACGAGAAAAGAATTGAACCCAAATTTCAATTCGCATCGTGCAGCTTGAATTCAAAAAATTAAGCATTGATAATTTTTGGATCAAAGGATTCGAATACAGATTAAACTCAACCATGATGGGCTTATGTGGTAGAGAGGAAGACGAGCATATGGAGTCATAGTTAGAAATCTTCAATGTATTAAAAATGTTACAATATGACCCTTATTACTCATTCCGTTAAAAATCACACTATTGAAGTTGATGGAATGAGCAATGCAAGTTAACAGAAGGGCGACATTCCTTCACTTTGAAATGGTACAGAGAGACTCTTGGGAATCAATCTAAGTAGATAAGCAATCCATTTCTCAAACTGCTTTCTCAAAAGAATAGGGGTGTTTTGCTCACCTTGGCAAAACTCAAAAACAGCTTTTCTTTCTATATTACTACTATTACATATCCCTCAATAACATACATGCCCCAATATTTGCAAACAGATTGTTTATACCATTGTTTCAGCTGAACCACATGGAGTTCATACAATGGTTGGGTTGTCAGCTTGCTTGCCACCTTCAGGCAGATATGGCTAGGTCGGTGTAATGGTAATACCACGTCTTCAATGACTTACTTTTGACGATGATACAATGTGTCACTTGGGATTAAGTAAGTATCAAAGATCGCATAGAAAGACAACAAAATCTACTTCCCCAAACAAAAACAGAGAATAACGTTCATCTACTACTAAAATCGGACCTCAACTAGAGGCTCAAACCCTGTCATTAGTTGAAAGAAAGAAGAATAAAACAGAACAGTGGAAAAAATAGAACAACCCGACGATATAGATAATCTTAATGGTCAAGACACAAAATGCTACATTACCTTTACAATTAAGTATTATCACAAAACCTACATAAACTGGACTAACAATTAAAACAAGCACGAAGATTAAAGCTTCTACAAATATATATATATACCCAATACATCAAATCTCATTGCCCATGGATAAGAAAAACAGCTTCAACACCAAGAACCAAAAAAAAACTAAAGCACTTACATAATAACGGCTTTGTAATTGTAACCAAGTGTCGCCCAGTGGGAAGTAGTGTCAAACCAAAATACCCAACAAGCATTAGCTCTCCCTGAAAAGGAGGTGATCCAGCCGCACTAGCCCTTGTTACATCACTACCCCTGCCTTCAGCATTCCCATCAAATCTAAAAATTCATCAGCTCAAAGAAACAAAAAGTATGGTCACCGCACACATGCTTGCAATTCCATAAATATAACAACAACAGAGTGAAATCAGGGGACTCTAATGGCTCTTCCAAGAAATATTATCAGACACAAGCCAAAGTTTCAATGTATGGAAATGCATCATCCCATGGGAAAATTGTTCGACCTTCATCGAAGTCTAAAGCAATCTCAAAAGTCCTGTCCGACAAATTGTAACGCATGGCCTTACCTGGTAAGGTAAACAATAGAAATGACTCATCATCGTCATCCATTCGTGTAAGATTTAGTATAAGAAACATGTAGTAATTCACGTCTGATGGGCCAACACCTTCGTTAATGGACACTGGAAATGCTTTCATAACTGCGTCAAGATCAACAATGTACTTCACAAACCAACCAGAGTAGTCTCTTGCCATCTCATAGACAATGAAATGTGACGTAGGAGGACCATAATTCTCAATAAGATGCAAATGGTCATTAGATTCCCCGAAGTATTTAACGAACCTCCTCTCACCACCACTGGGGACTGGTGGCATTGACAGTGTTCGAAGGAGTTCTTCGTCAACATTAAAACACAAAAATTCATCGGAGGAGCTGAACCAATTAATAGCACCATTCCAGAAAACCCCTTGCTTAAATTTAACAGATGAGCGGAAAGGACTACCAGAGCGACTCCAAAGGCCGGTTTCAGATGAATATACTTCAATTTCATAATGGCCAGACAGTCCCACAGCGGAATAAACACAAACAACTTTGTAGCATGATGATTTCGACGGATCAAAGGCCAATTGAACACCGCGAGTGTACTTGAAAATCCGACCACTAGGATCAGGAAGTGTGGTGAATTTTTTGGTAGTAGGATTGCATATATAATAGTTGCATGTAGAATTACCTCTTTGAACGGTGCAGCAACACAATAAACCATTACAAGACTGCGAGATTTGTATACCACCGCGTTCGACAAAATTGAGAGTTCTGAAGTGGGGTTTGGTTGCGCTTGTACCGTCCAGGGGGATAAAGTCATGATGGGAAGACGATCGGCGCAAGAATAAGCCGGAGGGAGTGGTAATGCCATGGCTTCGGCGGCGATAAAAATATGGGCTGGTGATGAGAGAGAGCCAGTGTTTGGAAACGGACTTGAAACGGAGGAGTGGTTTTGTGGGTAGGCGGATTAGTATCTCCGTCAAGAGGTCGTCGTCGCCGGCGACTCTATGGGCCGATGGTATGCTCTCGGGGGCCATAGTTGTGGAAGATTTTGTGGTCTCTGTGTTGGGCTGTCGCCGGATGGAGAGGACTTCGTCTATAAATTGGTGGGCACGGAGTCTCACGGACGTTGACTATGACTAATACCGTGACAGTAGTGACGGAACCTTTACGGGTGTGTTTGGGTAATGGGGTGGGATAGGATAGGTTTTCTTTTTTTATATCCTGGGTGTGTTTGGATAGCGGGTTAAGGTGGGTTAACACCCATAAGGATAGGTTATTAAGACAGTGGGGCCCATAAAACCTTTGTTTGGAAAGCATTTTTGAGGCTGGATAACAATCCCGGGTCAAACCTTGACCCGGTTGCTACAGTGCCATTTAACCCCCCTACAATGGTTTCAATTAACCCAGCCCCCCCATGGGTTACAAACCCAGGCAGTGGGTTACCCTCCCCACAGACATATTTGCCCCTCTTTCTTCAGCCACTCATCCCTCTTCACAGACGATCGTAGTATTCGACGAAGAAGACGACATCGCTGGGTGAGAGCTTCTTCACAGAGTAGACGAAGAAGACAACGACATCGCTGGATAGAGTTAAGTCTCTCTCTCTCTCTCTGTGGACCGAACGAAGAACAGATCTGCTGGTTCACCGGCGGCCAAGCACGCGTCTTCAATCCACCAACGTCCAGCCCGCCGTCACCTGGGGCGTCATCGCCGCCGTCACCTGGGGCGTCCAGTTCCGTGTTTCTCACAGCAGAGTTCTTCATACTTGAATTTGTTTACTATTATCTAACTCTATTGTGTTCTGCTTTTCTCTCTAACTGGTAAATGGCAAATTGTTCTTTATGGATTTGTAATTGCAACATTAGAATTTTGGTGGATCTATCTATGCTAAAGGAAGAAATCAGTGTGGTTTCTCAACAATTTTGTTGGCTGTTTTGGTGGGAGTAAGGGACAGGAAAGGTGGGTTTTGCATTTGTGGGTTCAAAACTAAGTTTATTTCCATGTTCAGTCCGAGACATGTTGTCAATACCCAGGTTAAAACTAGAAATTTTATTAACCCTCTGAGTGGGCATGGCTATTTGGTTATTGGTTATTGATTATAATGGGTTTTTTATCCCCTTAAATCTTTCATAGATCTTATATTACTTGAAACCTGTGATTTGGATGGTGAATATGTAGTCGAAGGGGTCACTTTGCCCACACCATGTCTTTTCGTAAGGAAGTAGGAAGTGCTTGAATGGGTGCACAAATCCACAGCACAAAGGGCTGTTCTGGGTGGTCTGCGTTGTGTGTCAATTGACTCAGGAAAACATGGACTCATCCAATTGTACTTTAGAGCTCACCATGGAGATGGTACTCCCTTTAGCAAGTGTCGTTGCACATTGGAAAATTATAAGAAAACAAAATGAAGATACGTCTAGCTGCACTGCTTCTGTAAAATGGAGGCAGAGATTTGTGTAATAGGACATTTGGTGCTCTACGGTGAGATCATAGACGAATTTTCAGTTGCAGATAACAATGATCGAACTGAAAAAATTGTTGTTGATGAGTAGTAAAAAATTTGTGTGCTTGATTCTGTGTATGTGGTTCATCAAAAAAGCAATGAAAGTTTGCTAGCAATTCAATTTATTGTGCTATTTTTCTGATCGGTGTGCTGTTTCATTTTCTTTTGTTGTTTTTGTATTATTTCCTTGCCAAAATATAAGTTTTTCTTGCATTTGTCTATGTGAAACAAGAAAGGGTTGCATTGATTCTTTTGCGTGATGACATTTTGTACAAGAAGGGTTTTTGATACATGATGAAGAATTTTATTGAATTTTTAATTTTGAAGGTTCAAAGCCAACTGTGGCTTATCTTTTTTGTTAAAGCCTTGTTTATTTGCTTCTTGGATGGGTCATGGGTAGAATGGTAAATTACTATAAAATTATTTGTGTAACCTATGGGGCCCACTGAATTACAACTTTGTTTTCCAAACAAAGGTTAGGATTGGATATATGGCTTGGATGAGTTTTTAAAGTGGATGAGTGGGTTAGGCTTGGATGGGTTAGGATATAAAAAAAGATATCCTATCCTATCCAACCCCATTACCCAAACACACCCTAACCAATTCAAGTCAAACCCACTCATTCACTTTAAAACCCTAACCCAAGATTATATCCGATCCTAACCCTTGTTTGGAAAATAAATGTATAATTCAGTGGGTCCCATAGATTACACAAATAATTTGTAGTAATTTACCATTCTACCCATGACTCTATCCATTCCAATCCAAACCAATCATATCTTATGTTTGGTTAACCCATCCAAGCCTAATAAAATTATACATTTTCGACATATATATAAAAACATATAAAAATAAGGAAAGTTATATATATATATATATATTTTATATTTTATATTTTTTTTTTCAAACAAATCAACACTTTATTTTATTTCTTAAAAATTGATTACAATGAGAGAAAGACAAACAACCTTACCTTAAAACAATATGATAAAGCAAACCAAAACAATGAAAATATAAAAATTTATTGATATAAACCAAGAATTACAAGTAGTTCGCAGCAAGGCTTACAAGAAACAAACATATCAAAATTTACAAAAGTCATCCAAAAATACTAAGAAACTAAGCATTTCCAGATTATCCATCTGCCCTCACCAGCACCTTCTTCCTCAGAGTAGGCAAAGAGCTCTGATCTTGGTGCAAAATCAACTTCCCAGTTACAGGTAATGATCCAGTAACAGTAAAGTCAACACAGACTCTGATCTTGGTGCAAAATCAACTTCCCTGATGTGCACTGAAATTTTCACGTTACGAAAACAAGCAGAATTCAAAAATATTGAATCTTAGCTTTAGCAAGCCGTTCTCCAAAAGTTTTGTTCATCATTTCCCAACAATTACAATAAAGAAGATATTAAAATCACCAAAAAAAAAAAAAAAAACACAAGAGAAGAAAAAGGAAGGCCTAAATGTCACATAGCAAGAATGTATTTGAATAATGTATGTTGCTTCATGGTGGTCATGGCCTCATTCTATCAAGCAATGATACTTGAACAGGAAAAGCAAGAATAACAATAATAATATTAAAGAAAGGAATGATGAGAAACATCACCAACACTGGGATTCCAATCAAACTTAAGGCCCTATTACAGTTTCAGTTCCACCACCAGTTTCAGTTCAACCCAAAACACACCTGACATAGCAATTTCCTTTTCCCTTTCCTCTCTTTTCTTTTATATCAAAGGATAGCCAGATTATACCCCTTTCAGTGCATAACAAGTACAAAATAACCTGATGATATTCTTATAGTGTATGACAGTTTCTCTTCCCAACCCTACCTCGGAAAATGATAAGGGAAAGCATGACACAAGTAACTCCAGGTATTGAGTGTCTCAAGTTGAACCTTCTAAAGAACCAGCTCTGTTCAGTTAGGTTCCTCGTAATTGCAATTGAAAGACAACAATACCTGTGGCTTTGGAGGGGTCAAGCATACAATTTTTATCGCTAACACCGATATGATCGAGCAAAACATCTAGAAAACACATAATGCTTTATTCTCACGAGTAAGGCAAAGATCCCATAGCATGGAATATGCATTACTGCCACCAACAAGTACCTAAAAACCATTAAAGAGAATGTAGGAATTCATCAGATACAAACAGTAAATCAATTTTGTGGAAATGTTCACCAAGAAGTACCTAAAAATCATTAGAGAGAATATAGAAAATCATCAGATAGAAGCAGTAAATAAATTTCATGGAAATGTTCAAAGAGATTTTAGAACCAAAAAGCAAAGGAAAAGAAAAGAAAAGAAAAGTATTATGGTGGGCTCAGTAATTCAAGAATAGCATCTAAGGGTGGGTGACTATAGCTATGGACATCTGATCCATGGTTTTATAGTTTCAATTATACGGCTTGCACCAATTAACTCAGGGGCCTGAAACAATTTGAAAAAAATATAAAAATTGGATCAACCACCAACTCCCCCAGCTGCTGAAAAAAAAAAAAAAGACTACCGCGGGGCAGAAATTCATTATTTTTTTCAACTAACCCATTTTAATATATCTTATAGAAGTAATCAATGGTGAGTGAAATTCATGAGAAACTTGCTAAGATGATGTAGAAATTTTAGAAAACCTGTGCTTAAACAATGCAGTTTTTATGCATGCAAACCATTTGGAGTAAACATTTGAGGAATTAAATATTGTTTGCACATGATGCACTTTATCTCTGATTGTATTCTTTAGAGCCTTCATGACAATGAAGCATAGGAGAAAACATACCATAATGGAGCATATGATGATGATAAGTCCATAAATGGGTATGGCCACCTGTAACAAAGGAAGGCCACCAAGACTCAGAAACCAACATGTTTTTTCCAATGTGGCAAGAGAAAGGGAAGCCAATATACCAGATTGAGACACAGGCATGCAGAATCCACTGGAAGATGACGTAAAAACCAGTCAGTAAGATGAAGTAAGAAATCCGGAACCATGGAAACCGCTGAAACAATGACATTAAAATTGTTCAAAGATGTTTTGTAACCAAACAGATGAAAGATAATCATAATTTATTAAGAAAAATGGAAAGAAAAACCAAAGAAATGAATAAAAGAGGAATTTACCAATGAATTTAAAGCTGTATCACCAAACACCCAAAAAATGAACTGAAAAAGCACCACTGTCTTCCCCAAAACCATTTGAACTAATATTTGAGAATCATATTCAATCAAATACAACCTTGTGCACTTAATGCCACACACAACAGAATTAAACCCACAAATCCAACATAATACATAAACCTACACTAAAAACATACAACAATACTAGAGTCATTGGCTCTAGAAGGTGGAGAGAGGCGCAGATCAGCAGGTCCAGCAGTGGCGAGAAGATCACTTCTGAGTGAGGGATTGAGAGAGAGGCGAAGTGAGTGAGAGACTGTGAGAGAGAGTCAATGAGAGTGAAGAGAGGTAGATATGCAGAGAGTTGATGAGAAGAAGCTTACCTCGATTGCAGTCGACGATCGCCTTGGACGAAGTGAAAGATCCTTCGTTGGGTAGAGTGTAGCAAAATATCTAAGAGAGAGGGGTAAGCCCGTCTTTTTACCTGATCAACCCGGTGGGTGGGATTGTAACCCAGGGGAGGGGTGGGTTACAGTTAACCCATGTACACTGCATAATTTTTACTGTAGTATTCGGGTCAAAGTTTGACCCGGGATTCATAACCTCCCTCATTTTTAAACAGTGGATATATGGGACCCACAGCATTAGTAACCTATCCTAATGGGTGTTAACCCACTTTAACCCATTACCCAAACACACCCTACTTGTAGACAAAGAATAATAAAGGTTAGGAAGAATTACACTTAAATCCCCTCAAGTTTGTAAATTAATCACTCAGATTTTTTGATATTTAAAATATTATATACAGATCTCCTAAAATTTGTACGCATGTAACATTTATACCCCTGTCATCAATGTCATTCATTTAATATATTTGTTAGTAAATTACATCTAGACCCCTTAAACTTTATAAGTGTGTAATACTTAGACCCATGAAGTTTAAAATATTATATTTAGATAAAAAAATACTCTAATTAAAGATAAAATATCAAATATTTTAAATTTAACAACAAAAATTCATGTTCTATTATGACATTTATTGAAATAAAATTAAAAATATAAATCTAATTTTTTTCTTAAAAAATTATAATTAATATACAATTATACTATCTATTGAAATTTAATTTGGTCGTTTGAACGACTAAATTAAACTCCAAATTACCTCAATTAAAGCTAGAATATGTTGTATCCATTACAATTTGGGCTCTTGTTTAATTTTTTAGTTTTATTCTAATAAATAGTATAATTGTATACTAATTATGATTTTTTTAAGAAAAATTAGATTTTTATTTTTGATTTTATTTCAATAAATGACATAATAAAACATAAATTTTGTATTATGAATGACTTAGACACCTTATTTGATTTTTTAGTTTTATTCCAATAGATAGTATAATTGTATACTAATTACGATTTTTTTTAAAAAAATTAGCTTTTAATTTTTGATTTTATTTCAATAAATGATATAATAGAATGAATACTGATTTAAAATTTTAAAATATTTGATATTCTTCCTTTAATTGAAGTATTTTTAATCTAAGAATAACATCTTAAACTTGAAGGGTCTAAATATTATACGCTTACAAACTTCAAAGGGTCTGGGTATAATTTACTGACGAATATACACGACATTTAATGGCAGGAGTCTAAGTGTTACACGTATAAATTTCAAGAAATTTGTGTATAATATTTTAAATATCAAAAAATCTAAATGATTAAGTGACAAATCTCATGGGATCAGGTGTAACTCTCCCTAAAGATTTACTTGTCTTTCTCTTTTATCCAATGTAATTGTGATATAATTGATTAATTATAAATAATAATGATGAATTAATAGATTCTATCATATTATAATAATTGCTAATAATTTTTAAATTCAAAATTATTATGTAAAATTAGTGGTATTCACTAGTTTTATATAATTATTTATAGGGTAAATTACATAAGACTCCCTCAAACGTCGGGTTAGTGGCGCGTCATCCCACTAGACTTTTTTGAATTACACTTAACCCCTTCTACTTGTAAATAAACTGCAAATCGTAACAGAACAGTGCTTATAAAATGCCTAAAATATCCTATGATTTTGTTCTAATTTTATTTGTGATGCCATCCATTAAACAATTTCATATTAATCAAATAAAAAAGGAAAATCCAGCTCCACAATCACTACCACCAGCTCCACTACCATAAAACCACCACTTAACAACAATCAACACCCCCCACCATCGCTCTCACTCACATCCGCACCACTATCAACACAGATCCACCCCAAAAAGTCCACCATCATCTCCAGCTCCACCACCATAAAGCCACCACCGAACACCCAAACAAACAACTACTACTAAACACCCAACAAACCCTCACTACTATCACTGAATACCCAATCAAACCCCATCCACTAACACCATTCAACACCTAAAGCAAACAATTGTAATCTAGCATCGCCCATTGGTTCTATACTCGATTCATCAGCTCAAAAAAAAAAAGAGAAAAAGAGTATTATCACCACACACATGCTTGCAATTCCATAAATGTAACAACATAATGAAAACAGGGGACTCTACTGCCTATTGCAAGAAATATTATCAGACACAAGCGAGAGACTCGATGTATGCAAATGCATCATCAATGGGACAATTGGGGGGGAAACTCCCCTGACCTGCAGTAACATCATTACAATTTGTTGACAGACAACTCCAAACTAGCCCAGTTGAATGAAGAAGCAATTAAGCCTAATATTTCACCAGTGCTTGTAATTCTACAACACCTTAATCAGAAAGTGCAGGGTAGGATTCAGTAGTATCAGAAGATGGAGAGAAATAAGATTCGATTCCGTACCAAAAAATGATGACAGCTTTCATCTGTAACTAAATTTGGACCTCACCTATAGGTGCAAACAGTGTCACTAGTTGAAAGAAAGAAATGTACAAACATGACAATATCCATACCTGGAACATTATCACAACACAATCTTCTAAACAAGCATTATCACAACTCACAAGCTTGCAATTCCATGACAATGGCAACAACAGAATGAAAGCAATCAGAGGAGCCACATGAGATCTCAGCCTGATGGATTACTTTTTTTTTTGAACATGAAAGCTGTCTATTTCATTCAACTCGGAAATAAAGTGAATATTCAGAAATTAAGAAAGCCTTAACCTCAGGTGATGGACAGCTGACCCAACTCAAAGGAAGAGAGTTAGTCATAACAGATGCTGCCACCCAATGAGCTGCCCTGTTATGAGCTCTAGGCTTGTGTAGAAACTTTAGATTAATATCTCTTGTAAAGTGCTTGATGTCTTCAAACAAGGTGCCGACTTCCCCAGGAGATACTCCTTCAGTTGAGCTGAGTCTGATAACCTCAGAGTCATCACTCTTGATGGTAGCCTGTTGTAGGCATAGGGTATATGCAAGAAGGCAGGCTTGCCATACTGCTGCTGTTTCAGAATACAAGCTTGATATGGCTGGTATATGTTTGGCTATGCCATCCACTACCTTACCGTTGATGTCTCTTACAATTATTCCCACTGCAGCATTTTCACCCTTGAAGGCCCCATCACAGCTTACCTTAAGTACAGATCTGCACTGGGAATTTCGAATTCCCAATAGATTTGATGCTGAAGAAAGTTCAGTCTGAGGATGAATATCAAGGGATTTTACCTCCATACCAAAGGATTTGTGCTCTGAGGACTGTGGCAAAGGCATTTGGATCTTTTTGATTAAACACTTTATGATTTCGGGCCTTCCAGATTGTCCACCCTATTGTTGCAATTTTGCCCAAGACTTCCAGTGATCGGGAAGGGTCGTTAAAGGACTCCAACAGTGAGGATGACCACTGAGACTAGGGGTGCAACTTAGGCTGGCCAACCCGAAAAAAACAGGGCTTGGGGTAGAATTTTCAATACTTAGGTTGGGCCTGGGGCAAAAAAACCATAACCTGAATTGAATTTGGGTAAACCTCGGGTTAAAGCATCGGGTTGTCGGGTTCAACTCAAATATTAAAATCAGGTTGAACCCGATTGTTAAATTGGGTTGAACCCGAATATACATAAATATATTTAACTAGGGTTAGTATTTATCTTCACTCTTTAGAGTTCAGACTTTTACTTCACTTCAAGTCTTCACCCTTGCGCCTCCATCACTCTCATATCCCTCTCTCACTCGTCACTCTTCCCTCTCTCAGCCTCTTTCTCTCAATTGTCACTCATCTGAGTCGTCTCAGACTCTTAGCCTCCCTCTCTCACTGGTCACTCCTCCCTCTCTCACTCCCTCTCTCTCTTCATCTGTGCCTCGTCCTTCATCTCAGATCACTTGAAAAAATAGATCTACACTTGAAAAAATCAAATCTATGCTTCAAAAAATCAACCCGAATTAAATAACCCAAACACAACCCGATTTTTAACTTGAAATCAGCCCGAATTAAGTAATCCGAATTCAACCAAAGCCCGCCAGAATTAAATTCGGGCAGTACTCGGGTTGAGTACTTCGGCTTGAAGTAGGATTAGGATTAGGGTTGAAGATTATATACTTAGGGTTGGGCTAGGTTGACCTCTCAACTTGCCCAACTCGCCTGAGTTGCACCCCTAACTGCGACTGAAGTTGGTAGCTCTCTCTCAAGTCTATATCCAATATCAGAGCCAAACCAAACCCTCTTGGTCCATTCACATCCTAGTAAAAGATGTTCAGTTGAAAAACAGAAATAGTTGCATACATATTACCCCATTCAGATTCTACAGTGACTGGAATCTCATGCAATTCAATTAACTGTCTCTTATTGTCAAACAAAAAGAGAGAGACACTCAATGTATTGAAATGCATCATACGATCCAGACATTGGGGCATGGTCAGGCTCAAAATTTAGATGACCTGGAGGAAAGTCACAAAGCTTCTTGAAAGTCTTATCCCTGAAATTGTAACGAATGGCTTTACCAGGTATGGCCAACACAAGAAAGTGTTAGCAGAATTGACAGCTGGATATGTACTGGCCGAGTCTATTAAGGCAGCATATATGCTACCTTATTTAGTCTAGCTATATATAGAAGAGTATATTGTATATAGACATATAATTGATAGGAGTTTATTCTTACCTTGCATAGTTTGATGTAATGGCTGAGTTTCAGCCTTGTAATTAGCCCAGCAATTTCTATATAAAGTGAGCAACTCTCACAAGGAGGATATTCAGAACAAAACCCATTTTGACATGGTATCAGAGCCCCAAATTATTTTCGTCGTTTTCTCTCGGCTTGGCTGAATTCTTGGTTCCTTGTTTTCTCGGTAAATTTTTTTTAAGGGTTGCTTGGTGGCTGTCTGCTGGAGTATCTCTGCTCTGTTATTATGTCTGGAGAAAATTCTATTATTCGCTTTAATGGCAAGAACTATTCCAGTTGGGAATTCCAGTTCAGGATGTTTGTGAAAGGGAAGGAGTTATGGGGTCATTTGGATGGGTCTTCTAAGGCTCCAACTGATCCCAAGGAACTTAGTTCATGGGAAAGCAGGGATGCCAAAATTACTTCCTGGCTACTCAGCTCTGTTGAACCTCATATGGTCAACAATCTTCGTGGGTTCACTACTGTTAAGACAATGTGGGATTACCTTCGGCGAATTTATTATCAAGATAATTCTGCCCGAAAGTTTCAATTGGAGTTAGACATCGGAAACTATCGCCAGGGAAACCTCTCTATTGAGCAATTTTATTCCGGTTTTATTAATTTATGGAGTGATTATTCTGGGTTGGTGCATTCTCAGGTTCCCAAAGAAGCTTTAGCAGCACTACAAGCGGTTCACTCTGAGAGCCAGCGGGATCAATTCTTGATGAAGCTCCGACCCGAGTTTGAAAGTGCACGAGCTGGGTTAATCAATCGCACACCTGTTCCATCTTTGGAGGTTTGCTTAGGTGAACTCTTGCGTGAAGAACAACGTCTCGCCTCACAGCTTGGTCTTGCTCAAGACGATGGTGGTTCTGAAATGGTTAATGTGGCCTATGCTGCTCAAGGCAGAGGACGATCCAGATCTCCGCCTCAGTGTTATAGTTGCAAGGAAATTGGGCACATTGCAAAACATTGCAGCAAGAAATTCTGCAATTATTGCAAGAAGGAGGGTCATATCATTAAGGATTGTCGTGTACGCCCTCAGAATCGATCCACTCCTGCCTTTCATACTGCTGTTCAATCCCCTTTTGTGCCTACATCTTCCGCTCTACCCGCTATTCCGGGTTCTTCTTCCCACATTACTCCCGAGCAGGTTCAACAGATGGTTATTTCCGCACTTTCTGCTCTTGGTCTCCACGGTAAGAAACATCTCCTCACTTCTCCTTGGTTAATTGACTCTGCGGCTTCCAATCACATGACTGGCAGTCCGACAGCTTTACATGATGTTCGTAAGTATGATGGTGAGCAGCATATTCAGATCGCAGATGGCAGTACTCTTCCTATTACTGCGGTTGGAAACCTGGGGTCTTCCTTTACTAATGTTTTCGTATCTCCTGATTTATCTGCCAATCTCATCTCTGTTGGACAATTAGTAGAAGAAAATTGTTCTCTTCATTTTGATCGTTCTGATTGTCGTGTGCAGGATCAAGCGTCGGGACAGGAGATAGCGAAAGGGCCTTAAGTGGGACGTCTTTTTCCTCTTCAGTCGTTTTCCGTTCCTCGTTCAATTTCTGTTGGTTGTTCTGCTATTGCTAATAATAATAGCCATTTTTGGCATAAGAAATTGGGTCATCCCAATTCTGTAATTTTAACACATCTTATGAAACATGGTTATTTGAGTAATACAAATGAGTTTTCTTCCTTGTCTTTTGATTGTGCTTCTCGTAAACTTGGAAAAAGCAAATCTTTACCTTTTCCTTTGCAGGGTAGTCGTGCTTCTACATGTTTTGAAATTATTCATTCTGATGTTTGGGGTATGAGTCCTGTTCTTTCTCATGCTCAATACAGGTATTTTGTGACATTTATTGACGATTACAGTCGTTTCACGTGGGTTTATTTTCTTCGTTCTAAATCTGATGTGTTTTCAACCTTCAAAACTTTTGTTGCTTATGTAGAAACCCAATTTTCTACCAGTATTAAGATCCTACGCTCAGATTCTGGGGGAGAATACATGTCTCATGCTTTTCAATCTTTTCTACAACAGAAGGGTATTCTCTCTCAGCGTTCGTGTCCTTACACCCCTCAACAGAATGGTGTCGCCGAGCGTAAGAATGGACATCTTTTAGATGTTGTTCGTACATTGATGCTTGAATCTGTCCCTCCTCGATTTTGGGTAGAAGCATTATCTACGGCTGTATATTTGATTAATCGTTTGCCTTCTTCTACCTTGCATCTTGATTCTCCATATTCTCGTTTGTTTGGTGTTCCTCCTGATTATAATTCTCTGCATGTTTTTGGTTGCATTTGTTTTGTTCACTTACCTCCCATTGAACGTCACAAGCTTGCTGCTCAATCTGTTCAATGTGCTTTCCTTGGCTATAGTAACTCTCATAAAGGGTTTGTGTGTTATGATGCGGATGCTAACAAGCTTCGTATTTCTCGCAATGTGATTTTTTTTGAAAATCAATATTTCTTTATGTCTCGTACTAATCTTGTTCCTTCCTTTATTTCCCTTCCTGCTTTTGATGATGTGTCTAGTACTCCTTCTCGTTTTAAGCCAGGTATTGTGTATCAACGACGTCGCCCACTACCTCTTCCTTCCTCTGAACCGCCACCTGATCCTGTCTTGCATGAGCCACGTCGGTCTACTAGGGTTTCCCGGCCCCCGAATTGGTATGGTTTTTCCTCTTCCGCTCTTCAGGCTACTCTTGATACTACTTTTGTGCCTAAGTCTTATTCTCAGGCTTCTACTCAAGAGTGTTGGCGCCAAGCTATGCATGACGAACTTCAGGCTCTTCAGGACAATCACACTTGGGATATCGTCCCTTGTCCTGCTGGAGTTAAGCTTATTGGGTGCAAATGGGTCTACACCATCAAGCTATGTGCTGATGGCTCTATCGAAAGACATAAAGCTCGTCTGGTGGCACTCGGGAATCGGCAGGAGTATGGGCTTGATTATGAAGAAACATTTGCTCCAGTGGCCAAAATGACTACTGTCCGCACTGTTATGGCCATTGCTGTTTCGAAAGGATGGACGCTTCACCAGATGGATGTGAAGAATGCATTTTTACATGGTGATCTGAAGGAAGAAATATTTATGTCTCCTCCTCCTGGCTTGTTTCCTTCCTCTTCTGTTGAGGTTTGTCGCTTGAAGTGATCTCTCTATGGTTTGAAGCAAGCACCACGGGCATGGTTTGAGAAGTTTCGTACTACTCTACTGGATTTCACTTTTACTCAGAGTCAGTATGACTCATCTCTCTTCTTTCGCAAGACTGACCTTGGGATCGTTATACTTCTTGTGTATGTCGATGATATTGTAATTACTGGATCTGATCTCCAGTTAATTGAGCAGCTCCAACAGCGTCTCAAATCTTCGTTTCATATGAAAGATCTTGGTCCACTACAGTATTTTCTTGGCCTTGAGGTTCAACATTGTCCGAATGGCACGCTCTTACATCAACATAAGTATACCCAAGAACTTCTTTCTTTAGCAGGACTTCAAGATGGTAATTCGGTTCTTACACCTATGGAGGTCAATTTGAAGCTGCATCAATCTGGTGGTGATCCTTTATCTGATCCTTCGATGTATCGGCAGCTAGTGGGCAGTTTGAATTATTTGACCATTACTCGACCTGATATCTCGTTTGCTGTTCAGCAGGTCAGTCAGTTTATGCAGGCTCCGTGCCAGACACATTTAGCCGCTGTTCGTCGTCTTCTTCGATATCTCAAAGGGACATCTGGTCGCGGCTTGTATTTTCCTTCAGGGAATTCTTTACAATTGGAGGGTTTTAGTGATGCCGACTGGGCTGGTTGTGCGGATACACGTCGTTCTGTTACGGGTTGGTGTATGTTTCTTGGCGATGCACTCATTTCTTGGAAGAGTTGGAAGAGTAAGAAGCAGGCTCGTGTCTCGAAGTCATCCACCGAGTCTGAATATCGGGCTATGTCGTCTGCCTGTTCTGAAATTGTATGGCTTCGAGGGTTGTTAGGAGAACTTAGTATTTCACAACTTACTCCTACTCCTCTTCATGCTGATAATACCAGTGCTATTCATATTGCTGCCAATCCCGTTTTTCATGAGCGCACCAAACATATTGAAGTGGATTGTCATTCCATTCGTGAAGCCTTTTCTCGCCAGGAGATTACTCTTCCACACATTTCCACTGAACACCAAACTGCTGATGTCTTCACCAAGGCTCTCTCTCATCCTCGCCTTCAGTTCCTAATTGACAAATTGATGCTTCTCGATCGCCCAGCATCAATTTGAGGGGGGATGTTAGCAGAATTGACAGCTGGATATGTACTGGCCGAGTCTATTAAGGCAGCATATATGCTACCTTATTTAGTCTAGCTATATATAGAAGAGTATATTGTATATAGACATATAATTGATAGGAGTTTATTCTTACCTTGCATAGTTTGATGTAATGGCTGAGTTTCAGCCTTGTAATTAGCCCAGCAATTTCTATATAAAGTGAGCAACTATCACAAGGAGGATATTCAGAACAAAACCCATTTTGACAGAAAGGACTCATCATCATCATTCCTCCTAAGAAGATTTAGTATAAGAAATTTGTAATAATGCAAACCTAATATGGACTCTGGAAATGCATCCATAACTGGATCAAGATCGACAAGGTACTTCACAGACCACCCAGAGTAATCTTTGTCCATCTCGTAGACACTGAATTGTGTCGTACGAGGACCATAGATCTCAATAAGATGAAGATGGTCACCAGACTCACCGAAATATCTGAGCCTCCTCTCCTCCCTACCGTCAGGCAGCGGAGGCATAGGCATTTTTCCAAGACGCTCTTCATCAACATCGAAATACAACGAATCAGCCCGGTGACTGACCCAATTGATAGCACCTTTCCAGAAAACTCCTAGACCAAAATTAACATCTGAACTGAAAGGATCACCAGACCGACTCCAAAGGCCGGTTTGAGAGGAGTATACTTCAATCGTAAATTGAAGAGGCAATCTCTGAGAGTAATAAACACAAACAGCTTTGTAGTGTGGCGATTTCGATGGATCAAAGGCCAAATTAACTGCATAAACTGATCCAACACCACGACTGTACCAGAAACCTCGACCAGAAGGAATAGGAAGCGTAGTGAATTGGTGGGTAGTAGGATTATAGATATAATACTTGCAGTCAGCATTAAATCCTACAGAGGTACAACAACACAACAAACCATTACAAGACTGAAAGATTCTTATACCATGACGATCATCGGAAAAAGTGAGAGTTCCAAAGGGGGGTTTCGTCGGGCTTGTGTCTTCCAGAGGGATAAAATCGTACTCGGGGTTAATGAGATTCGGACGCCGGCGCAAGAATAGGCCAGAGGGGGCACGGCTTCGGCGACGACAGAAATGTGGGTTGGTGATGAGAGAGAGCCAGTGTTTGGAAACGGATTTGAAACGGAGGAGTGGTCTTATGGGTAGGCGGAGTAGTATCTCCGTCAAGAGGTCATCGTCGCCGGCGACCGTATGAGCCGATGGTATGCGCTTGGAGGCCATAACGCTCGTGTAGAAGAAGAATGGGAACGCAGGCCGTGTATTGCTTGGTAAGCTTTTGGGTTCTATTTGGGGATTTGGGTAAATTACACTTTGACCCCAAACTACAGACTTAGTTTCACTTTGTCTCTTGTACTATTACATTTTTCACATTGTCCCTTATACTATTAAATTATGCACGTTTCCCTCTCAACTACTTGAATTATTTTAAACTACCTAATCGCAAATATCCTTTGTCTGTTTGAACGAAAATTGTTGCGTATTAAGACAAAGTTAAAAATTTTACATAATTCGAGAGGCATAAGCCTGGAATACAAATTGTAGCAGCTCACTCTCTGTCAATTAAACATAGGGAGAATTACATTCACACTGCCTGAGGTTTGTCACTTAATCACTTAGACTCCCTAAAATTTACACGCGTAACACTTAAACCCTTACTGTAAATATATTCATTAATAAATTACATTCAAATCCCCTGAAATTTGTAAACATATATTACTTACACTCCTTAAGTTTAAAATATCATACTTAGACCAAAAATATTTTAATCAAAGATAGAATATCAAATATTTTAAATTTTACAATTAAAATTCATGTTCTATTGTATCATTTGTTGAAATAAAATAAAAAATAAAATTTTCTTAAAATATCGTAATTAGTATACAATTATATTGTCTATTAGAATTTAATTTGGTCGTTTAAAAGACCAAATTAAAATACCAAACTATCCCAATTGAAGCTAAAAGACATTATATTTATTACAATTTAACTCCTTGTTTAATTTTTTACTTTTATTCTAATATATATTATAATTATATACTAACTGTGCTTTTTTTAAAAAAATTAGATTTTTATTTTTGATTTTATTTAAATAAATGACATAACAGAATATAAATTTTGGTTGTAAAATTCATGTTCTATTAAGAATGACTTAGACCCCTTGTTTGATTTTTTAGTTTTATTCCAATAGATAGTATAATTGTATACTAATTACAATTTTTTAAGAAAAAGTTGAATTTCAATAAATGATACAATAGAACATGAATTTTAGTTGTAAAATTTAAAATATTTGATATTCTATCTTTGATTGGAGTATTTTTTGTCTAAGTATAACATTTAAATTTAAGAAGTCTAAGTATTATATACGTCCAAACTTCAAGGGGGTCTAAGTGTAATTTATTAACGGATATATTTACAGTAAATGTCTATGTGTAATATTTTAAATGTTAGTGAGGTCTGAGTGATTAAGTGACAAACTTCAGGAGGTCTGAGTGTAATTCTCCCTTTAAACATATAATTGTTGAGAGAAGTTGTCTTTACCTCCACCTGCCTGGTGCATCACCTCTGCAAAGTGCAGCTTCAAATTCAAGCTTACATAAGGCCTTAATATATGTGAAAACAAGCTATGGCATGAGAAACATACAATCATTTTCCTGGAAACTTGGAATGTAACAAGCTAAAGGTAAAGTTCGCCATGGCCAGTACCGGAGTGTGAAACCAGCAGGTTTCATCGTAAACAACAACGATGACATTTACTTTAAACTATATGCAGGAAAAGATAAAACTTACCTCGTTTTCTCTCAAGCTCTTCGTCCCATTTTTTTTCCCCTCAAAGAGAAGCTTCCGCTATCCATAGAACATTTTCCAATCTCAAATCAAAACTGATACATTAAATTTATGTGCAGTTGGAGGTATTAGATCAAAATTGATCAAACACAGCCCTGCACCCAGGGAAAACATTCAGGGCATATAAATAAGGCCAATAGATCATTAAATAGGAGTATATAAATGTTATCTGCAACAATGGAGTATTGGAAAAATATAATTAGGGGACTCTTTTTTCAGGATTGAATCCTATATCCACACAATCTGTTAACAAGAAAATTTTCCAAGATTCAAAGGGCCTCTTTGGTACAAGTTTTTGGAAACTCTTTTCAATGCATCTTCTAGAACAGGAACAATTTTTAGAACATAATTTTTTTCAATTATTTTAGTAGACTCAAGTAGAAAATGAAATGAGGGAGTGCAAACAACTCAGTTTTTGGAGAGCAGTATCAAACACTAGACCTTGCAGGCAGGGAAAAAATTAAATAGATATCGCCAAACAGACCTAAAAATCCAAATTTCATTTCCTAAACATATTGATCAAGTTAATTTACTTTACCTATAGGTATTGTTATCAACATATATTTGTTTTACAGTGACACATTTAGGGAGTATTAAGAATGTGTCCCTCCATTCTTGTATAATTGAGAAAAAGTTATTGCTAATTTTCCTCAATGCTAGTATGCAATGTAATTACGCAACAATATTACCTCAAACCATGAAACGGTAGCATCTTCCTAATAATCAGACTTGCAAAGAAAGCGCTCACGAGAAGGTTTTTTTGTTTCCAACCGTGAAAAATGAAATGCCAAAGCTACTGCTAGAATGCTAAGCAACATGGAACTTGAGATAGGGCTCCAACCGAGAAATAAACCACCAAAGGTAAGTAGAAAGCTAATTGATTGATTATGTGCATGATTTCATAGTAAGAATGTTACAGTCTCCATGCTTGTATAACGAAATATAACTTTTAATAGGATGATATTCTTCACTGCTAATGTCATGAAATAAAGAGCTGTGCAACTAGGATGTGTGATACAAATTGGAGATTGTCAGTAACAGTATGGCCATGAATTTCCACAAGTTCATGTTCACAGCTTTCTATAACCCTAGTGTCTTCCATATAATCGAACATCTCGTTTTGTTTCATCAATTCTTAGTAGAGAGCTAGTGAGAAGAAAATATCAGCTAGCAGTTAGAGAATAATAAAAAGTCAAAGCACAAAAAGCCAATGCTAATTGCTTTCTTTATACCAGTATTAGGGGGATTTCAAGGTCTAACACTACCCTCAAACTATGGTATCTGCTGCAAAGGTTACCACTTTTAGCTGTCATTGAACAAAAACCATGCTGTTTTCCTCTCAGTAGGTCATGGAAGGACCACTAGCATCAGATGATGCTGGGGTGTTTTATTCATCAGAATTTGTTGACAGACATGTCCAAACCTCCACAGATGACTAAGCCTAATATTTCACCAGTGCCTCTAATTCTAGGACACCTTATTCAAAAAGCTTGAGTACCCCATGGGGCAGGTCAGTGTCATGGTAATACCAAGTCTTCAATGACATACTTTTGACGATGATACATTGTGTCACTTGGGATTAAGCAAGTACAAAAGATGGCATAGAGAGACCACAAAATCTACTTCCACAAACAAAAAGAAAGAATAACGTTCATCTATAACTAAATTCGGACCTCAACTAGAGGTTAAAACCATGTCATTAGTTGAAAGAAAGAAGATAAAAACAGAACAGAGGAAAAAATAGAACAACTCAACGATATAGGTAACCTTAATGGTCAATACACAAAATGCTAAATTACTGATGTAGATAAATCTATAATATCTATCCAACTCCAACACGATCCTCATCAATTACCTTTACAATTAAGTATTATCACAAAACCTAGATAAAGTGGACCAACAATTAAAACAAACACGAAGATTATAGCTTCTACAAATGTATATATACCCAAAACATCAAATCTCATTGACCATGGATAAGAAAAACCGATTCAACACCAATAACAACAAAAACTAAATGTAACAACAACATAGTGAAAACAGGGGACTCTACTGGTTATTGCAAGAAATATTATCACACACAAGCGAGAGACTCAATGTATGGAAATGCATCATTCCATGGGACAATTGGGGAAACCTCCCTTCTTACAGGACCTTCATCAAAGTCGAAAGCCTTCTCAAAAGTTTTGTCCGACAAATTGTAACGCATGGCCTTAGCGGGTAAAGTAAACAATAGAATTGCCTCCTCGGCATTACCCATTCGTGTAAGAGTTAGTATACGAAACATGTAGTAATTCACGTCTGATGGGCCAACACCTATGTTCATGGACTCTGGAAATGCTTTCATAACTGGGTCAAGATCGACAACGTACTTCACAAACCAACCAGAGTAGTTTCTCCCCATCTCATAGACAATGAAATGTGTCGTAGGAGGACCATAATTCTCAATAAGATGCAAATGGCCACAAGATTCCCCGAAGTATTTAACCATCCTCTTCTCACCACCATTGGGAACCGGTGGCATTGCCAGCGTTCGAAGCCACTCTTCATCAACATTAAAACATAAAGAATCGCCCGAGGAGTTGAACCAGTTAATAGCACCATTCCAGAAAACCCCTTTCTTAAATGTAACAGATGCGCGGAAAGGATTACCAGAGCGCCTCCAAAGGCCGGTTTCAGATGAATATACTTCAATTTCATAATGTTCAGGCAATCCCACATATGAATAAACACAAACAACTTTGTAGCATGGTGATTTCGACGGATCAAAGGCCAATTGAACACCGCGAGTGTACTTGAAACTTGATCCAGTAGGATCAGGAAGCGTAGTCAATTGGTGGGTAGTAGGATTGTAAATATAATACTTGCGTTTAGCTTTAGCTCCTTGAAAGGTGCAACAACACAATAAACCATTACAAGACTGCGAGATTTCTATATTACTGAGTTGGTTGACAAAATTGAGGGCTTTGAAAGGGGGTTTGGTTGCGCTTGAACCATCCAGAGGGAAGAAATCGTGTTTGAGAAAATCGGGGAAAGAGAATCGGCGCAAGAATAAGCCGGAGGGAGTGGTAATGCCATGGCTTCGCCGGTGACAAAAATATGGGTTGGAGATGAGAGAGAGCCAGTGTTTGGAAACGGATTTGAAACGGACGAGTGGTCTTATGGTTAGGCGGAGTAATATCTCCGTCAAGAGGTCGTGGTCGCCGGCAACTGTATGGGCCGATGATATGCTCTGGGAGGCCATAGTGTCTGTGTTGTCTGTGTTGAGCTGTCGCTGGAATTAGCTAAGAGCATCTCCAAGAGGCTAGCTAAACCCACCCCTTTAGCTATTTTAGATAGCTTCTCCCTAAAAAATGGCTCCAGCAGACTAGCTATCCCCTATCTATTTCCCATAGCCCCTGTTTCACTCGCTGGATGTAGCTAGCTTCTTCTCCCTCGCTATCTCTCTCTCTCTCTCTCACACTGAAGGCTCCACCGACTGTGAACTGTGAAGGCTCCACCGACTGATGAACGGAAGGCTCCACCGACTGAACTGAACTCCCCGACTGAACTGATCTCCACCGACTGGTATGGTCTCTCCACCGATGAAGTTGTTGTTGGTTGTTGATTGTTCCTGGTTTGGGTTCCTATGTTGGGAACTCTGTGGTAGGTGTTGGTGATAACTGCGAAAAATGCAGCAAAACCCCCCTAAAAATGCAGAAAAAATTCAGCAAAATCTCCAAAAGATACAGTAAAATCCCCAAAATATTTTATGATATTTACTATTGTAGCCCATATTTTATGATATTTACTATTGTGGCCCATAATTGATTAAATTTGTTTGAATTGCTATTTTTTGAATTTTATTATTAAAAGTTAGTTAAAGTTAGTTGAGGTGGTTAGCTAAAATAGATAGCGTTGTTGGAGTGAATTTGAAAAAGTGGTTAGCTAAAGTAGATTATATAATATTTATATATATTTTGAGTAGTTATTTTAGATAGCATTATTGGAGATGCTCTAACGTAGCCTCACACTGAGTACCAAGACTCCAAGAGGACTAGAGGAGGTGGAAAAAACATTAGTGTAACCTCCACTAATTAATAATATAAAGCGCTAATCTCAAATTGTACCTTTAAAGATGATTTAAATTTAAATTTGTATTTTTAAAATTTAAAAATATTAATTTATACCTTGAAAGACATAAATTTATATCAATGTGTACCAGGGTTAACGACCGTCTATTTTGTTGTTAAAAAAGTTTAGGCTAATTACAAATTACACCTTTAAATTTAAATATTACATTTATGATCCAAAAATAATTTTATCTATTAATACTCGTTAAATACCTCTCAATTTTATTGTATCGTATCATTTTTGTGTCGTGTCAGTTGTGTCATGTCGTATTATTTTTGTGTCGTGTTCGACTTAATAAAAAATAATTTTTAACACTATTTTCTTGTCGAGTCAATTGTATTATGTCGTATATTTCACATTTATGACAATTCATATAATACTATTTAAAAAAAAATTAAAATACCTATTTTTTTGCTTATAATACTCATTAAATAACTATTTTCTGTTTAACGTTAGACACGACATAACACAATTGAGAATTATTGAGTTAACTACCTATTTAGCCCTTTAACTATATGATTTAAGTCAATTAAGCCCCTCAACTTTGATTTGTGTCAATTTAGTCCCTCAACTTGTCAATGTATGTCAATCAAGCTCTTCCATCAAATTCAGTCGTTTACTGTGACGGACAAACGCACGCATGACTCACGTGAGGCAATGTCCAGGGGTAATTAAGGGAATAACAACTATTTTGGCGCCAAATCTTTCACAGCTTCCCTCCTTTACAAAGCATAAAGAGCTCTGTGTGTGTTGTGATGGGTTTTGCAGAAATAGAGCAACATTCAGCAAGAAAAAGAGGGGAAGAAGGAGAACCTATATAGTTTCATATTTATGGATGTGTTTTGTAATTGCGGAAAGAGGGCTGTAAAGAAAACCTCTTGGACATATCAGAATCCCGGAAGAAAGTTTTTGACATGTCCAAACATGGGTGTAGGTATCTAGCTTGTATGGATAATTCCTTTTTTTTCTTCCCTTCCCTTAATGCTTATTGTTTGCATACTTTAATGATGCAGAATGGTGGGTGCGGGTTTTTCATTTGGCAAGACCTGCCAATGTGCATGCGTGCACAACAAGTGATTCCAGGACTTCTTCGAAGATTGAATATTGTAGAGGCTCAACAGAGGAAGGTTAAGGCAAGAGAGAAAATGATATAGGTAGCATTAGGAGTTTGTTGTCTCTTAATTTGGCTGCTGCTAAACACAGATGCAGAGGAATCGAAGAAGGATGTTTGTAGTTGTAATTGATGATCCTTGCAATTTGATCATCATGTTTAATGTTGTACTAAATGTAATGTTTTTTTTCTAATGAATGAAAATGTCTTTTGTTACTGAATTATAAGTCCTTTTCTACTGATTCCATAGCATTAAAAAAACACATTCCATATCTTAACAGTAATTCCAACAACCATTCACAAAAAAAGTTTGAATACATCAACTATCAAAAACCATTCAAAAGGTAACAAAACAAAGGTTGAATACATTCAAAAGGTTGAATACATCAACCATTCAAAAGATAACAAAAAAAAGTTGAATACATCAACAATTCAAAAGATAACAAAAAAAGGTCCACTGCAGCTCTGTTTCAGTTGGTTGGTGCTGATGGACTGAGATTGACAACAGTTGTTGATCTGGGTGGAATGAATGCTCCAGCTTGATTGCTTGTATTCCTCCGAATCTAAAAGTGATAAAAAAATAAATTTAGTATTCTGTTTAGTAACAATGAAATGATTTTAATAAATAAAAAATCATACTGGTAATTTTTTTCTGATTGCTATGGCCAGTAACAATGGCCTGCATTCAGTTGTTGAATCTGCTGCAATTGATGTTCTTGGGATATTGACTCTTGAGGCAGTTGCTGAATCTGTTGCATTTGTTGAACATATTGCTGCTACAGTTGTTGAATTTGCTGCATTTGTTGCTGAATTTGCTGCATTTGTTGCATCTGTTACTGCTGCAGTTGCAGAAGGTGCTGCATTAGTTGCACCTGTTGCTGCTGCATTTGTTGAACTTGTTGCTGCTGCAGTTGCTGAATCTTCTACAGTCTTCTTCTTTTTTTGTTTCTGCACTATTCCAGGTGTGCAACTTCTACGATTGTGGCCAACTTTCCCACATTTAGTGCAGGTCATCACAACTTTCTCACGTTTCCCTAGTTTCCCTTCTTTCCTCCTTTCATCTGCCTCTCTTCTCCTCTGTTTTTTGGGTCTGCCAGGCTGAACAGTTAATGTAGGTGGATTCAAAGGCCTTTTTCCAGAGTTTGGCCACAAGTCAGGTCCATTAATGGGATTGATCAGATGCTTATACAAATTCATATAGGATTCTTTTGAGTAGCATTCATGCACATAATTTTCAGGCTTGTCGCCCTGGTGCAAAATAGCAGAAACTGCATGTGCACATGGGATTCCACATAATTGTCACTTTCTACATGCACATGTTCTCTCCCTCAAGTCAACAACAAATTGAACATATGGCCCTTTAACTTGGAATTGTGATCCACCTGACCATTCACAAATGTAGCTCATAGCATCTGTTGAAATGTAATCTAATTTTTTCTCAATTCTAGGACATAATGGACCAGGGTGTCTACTCATGTCATCTCTATGTTTCCTAATCCTTCTCATCAACAACATTCTAATGTTTTCCAGCATTGTAATAATGGGTTTCTCTCTTGCCTCTACTATGACACTATTGAATACCTCACAATTGTTGTTTATCAACATATCACATATTCTACTAGTGGGAAAGTATGCCCTGCACCAATGTTGAGGTGGGACACCTGAATCTAACCACCTAAATGCCCATTCATCTACATTCCTCATATCTCCCATGCATTTGTTAAAGTACTCCAAAGTGGTTGCTTTGGAACATTTCCAAAATAGATGAGAAAACAACTTACCCCTATACTCATTCTTGAAGTTACTGAGATGGTGTCTTGCACAAAATCTGTGCTCACAGTCTGGCAGAAGGTCATGAATTGCTGGCACCAAGCCCTAGAAATGGAAAACTCAAAATGCATTAAACTGGTATCATTTCAAATGTAGAATCAAACATAGTATGTATGTAGATTAATACATAGTATGCATTAAACTAATATTACCTTTTGTTGGTCAGAAATAATAGTCCACTCAGACTAGTCTGCAAGCCCAATGTCAGCACAAAGTAGTTGTACAAACCAAGTCCATGATGATTTTGTTTCCTTTTCAACTACTGCATATGCAAAAGGGTACATCCCGTCATTTGCATCAACCCCTACTGCTGATAGTAACTGCCCTGTGTATGTTGCTCTCAGAAAACATCCATCTAATCCAATCACTTTTCTGCACCCTGTTATAAAGCCTTGCTTGAGTGGCCTCAGACAACAATATAATCTTTTAAATCTTGGATTTTCATCTCCACCAATGTTGTCATCCACATCTACAACCATTGTAGATCCTGGCATTGCTCTTTTGATTTCTTTACAATAATTCCATATAAGTTTGTATTGCTCACTATGATTGCCCTCAACTAGAACCTTAGCCTTTTGCTTTGATCTATAAAATGTACTTCTTGATACTCCAACTGAGTGATTCTTTAGGATAGTTTCTCTAAAAAAACTCTGTTGGCCACTGTGGATTGGACCTAAAGTTATCCACATACCTCTTGGATAACCAATTTGATATCACATTCTTGTTATAAAATGTTGTTCTACAATTGGTATGCTTATCAATCAAACTCTTCACTTGCAATGTGTTTTCACCTTGCATCTTAGATGCAAACACCATCCAGTTACATGGTGGCTTGCACTTGGCTCTGACTCTCCATTTCTCATTCTTCACAAAACTGATTTCCTTCCTATTCAATATGGAATACTCCTTTACAACATCTCTGAAGTGTTTAGCTGTGGCAAATAACATACCAACTGTAAACTGTGGATTGTTCATGTGCTTATCTGGATTAAAAACAGGCTGCCTCCCTTTGTGATGATGATGATTTTCTTCATCAGATGAGGTTTGAAGACTCCTGATGTCATCAGAAAGTTCATTCTCTGAAACAACATTATAATCATCAACCCCTACATTCTTCTGGTTAGATCTCACACCACTCCACTTGGGTGCATTATCAACTATCGTATCAATCAACACCTCATCTTCATTCAATTCATTATCAGTGTTATTTGCAGATTCTGAACTACTAGCAGAGCTTGTTGAAGTATTATCAAGATCAAAGTTACTATCACTAGTGCTTGACTGCACTTGGCCTGACATTTCATATATTGTTGCCTCATGGTCTAAGTATATCTCAATCACTCTATATGTTGGTATCCATTCCACCATTGAAAGAATGTCTCTATCATATTCCAAAACCCTCAACCCACTAATGATGTCCATTGCAGGAACTCTATACCAACATGTCATTACATCAGCACACCCAATCTCTTTGGCCATGCAATGAATCTCTGGAATCGAAATTTTTTCTGCATCAACCCAGTCAATGTACATAGTAGAACCACCCACATATTTCTTATATGGAATGCTTATGAACTTACCCCCATAGTGTACTTCAATGCTGAATAAAGTAGAGTATATGGCTGAAACCATGCAAAATTACAATAAAAATCACATAAACAGATGGATTACAACACTTTATTAGGACCTCTGTTATTGGGACCACACACAAAAATATATTCTAATATTCTAAAGCACAAATAATCAAACTTTTGGGACCACTTACATCAACAGATAATACAAGACAAAAAAAACAAAAGGTAGATCTTTCAACACCAATACAAAATTGAATCCCAAAAATCAAATAATATAATATTCGTCTTCATTCAAACACTTATAAAAACTTAGAATCATGACTTACAATATATTTTATCTGGATCCAAAAATTGATCTACAGGTCGCAACACCCAAGACATCGTTTTGGTAAGCCACAAGCACAAAGAAACAGTTGATTAAGGTAGGGTTTGTGAACAATGGATGAAATCTGATGGGTTTTTCTATGAGAAGAGACCAACAGTTTTTTTTTTTGAACATGGAAGTGACGAAAAGTTGAGACCATTCACCCTGGAAGAGACGAACAAATGATATTCCCTTAATTACCCCTGTACCTTGCCTCACGTGAGTCATGCGTGCATTTGTCCATCACAGTAAACGGCTGAATTGGATGGAAGGGCTTGATTGACATACATTGACAAGTTGAGGGGCTAAATTGACACAAACCAAAGTTGAGGGGCTTAATTGACTTAAATCATATAGTTTAAGGGCTAAATAGGTAGTTTGCTCAGAATTATTTAACGAGCCTGAATGTATGTAATTCTTTTTGACTCATAAATATGAAATATTTAAACTTTGAGGGTGTAATTTATAATTAGCCCAAACTTTTTAACGGCAAATGGATGACAGTGACCTCCAAGTGCACATTGAAACGAATTTATGTCTTTCGGGGTGCAAATTGATATTTTTAAACTTTGAGGGTCTAAATTGAGATTCGAATTATCTTTCGGAGTGCAAGTTGAGATTAACTCTAATATAAAATAGAACAGACTTCAATAAAATCCATTCGACCGTCTTAAATAGACTCATCCAACGGTCATCAACATCCCTATCAAAACCATTCATATTGCTCTATGTCTTCAAGCATGGGTTACCTTTAGTAGATAAACAAATTATCAAATGATCTCCACTAAAATTCATAACCATCCAATTATGTCATATATAACCACTTCAACGGCGAGATAAAATATGTTAGACTTCAATAAGTCCATTTAACGATCTCAAATAGACTTATCTAATGACTATCAATATCCTTCTCAAAATTATTCACATCGTACCGTGCTATCTATCGACTTACCACTAAAACTCAAAACCATTCACTAAGTTACCTCTAATAAGCTTGTGTCTATAGGGTTATGGTGGATGTGGTGGTTACTAAATTCACTTTCCTTTGTGTTATTTATTACTAAAATATATTATTGTGTGAAGATAAAAAGAAGATATCATTGTTGCCCTAAATATTTACTCTCGTGTAATTGCACAACATGCAACTAGTTGTTAATTGATCGAATTTTGTTTCAAATTTGATTAACTAGATATCGATCTGATTGATTTATATGCTTTATGAAATTCTGTTTAGGATATAAAAATCTTGAGTGCGATTGTTGTTGAGTCTAATCTAAATATTGTATACATGTATGTATGGTAAAATCGAGTTGTAATCAAAATATAATTTTTTTAAATTCGACTCTAGGTTTCATATCGAATCGAATATTTATTTTTTAGTGTGTGAAAATAAAATCCGTCATAATCAAATCATAATTAGACTAAAATTTTAAGTCGGCTTAGATTCGAATCAATTGAAATCTGCTCCGCTATCAAGAGTAATTGATATATTTTATTTTTTTGGTTCAACGGTTAGGAATGTCCAAACCAATTTACGTGTATCTTAACTAATATCTTTTCTAGTCTGGTCAAAGGCAGACCATCCACTCTAGGATTATGGTATTCATGAGGGATAAATCTCTCATGATCTGCCCCCAAAGAATTGTTAAGATTCAAACTCAAGACGTCTGAATTTACATATCGTCATTTTTACCACTCGAGTTACCCCTTGGAGGAGTAATTGATATTTTTTTTTTTGGCTACAGGGTGTTTAGGTTTGCACCAATTACTCTCTCGAGTTTTGAGTTAGTCATCGTAACTCGAACTAGTTTAAAGACATGAAAAATAAGGGTGGTTGACTCTTAAGAGGTGTGAGAAATATTAAACTTAATACTTCTTACTTACAAGAAGACAGACTTATCAAAATAATCCGGATGAGAGGCTAATTTAATAAATTATTTCGAAGTCTCAAGCTCGAGTCTCGTAAGAGATACTTTGATTGACCACATCTTTTTGATTTATTGGTGGTTATACATACCCTAAACTTACAATAGAATGACTCATTGAAGCTTTACCAAAGCCGCCATTATAGAAAGGTGAAAGAAAATTCTCATGGTATGTCTTTTGACTTAGACAATTAGGGGTGCGGAATTACGGTCCACTTTGTACACCAAATTTTACGTTAAAAGAATTTATTTTCCAATTTTCTACAAGTCAAAAAAATGGATAAAATTATGTGTATTAAAAGTGTACACTAAAATATGTACCAAATCATTTATAACCATTGGATCAATGCCAAAAACGATTGATCCGACCGTTACAGATAATTTAGTGTAAATTTTGGTGCACACTTTTAGTGTTAGGCAACATTGGTCCAAAAAAATGTTGTTTAACTGTTCTAATCTGTCAACTCTTTTAACCTACTCAAAAAAAAAAAAAAAGGTAAAAATCATAATTAGTCCTTAAATTTTGTCTCTAAATTTTTAATTGTCTTAATTTAGTCATTCAATTATCAATTTTGTCTTAATTAAGTATTTCAATTAATTTTCATCATTAGATCAACTAGAGACTAGCTCAATCTGAGCTATTTCAACGTCGATCTAATGATGAAAATAGATTGAATGAGTTAAAATTAATAATTGATGTACTAAATTGAGACAATTGAAAACTTAGATACCAAATTAAAATCGTAGTCAAAATTGAGGGATCAACTATGATTTTCACCTAAAAAAAACAAAATATGTCATCTCCTATGCTTTTTCCTTGTCTCTCTCTCTCACAAATGGGTATTGTGTTTGTTGGTTTGATTATGGTTATTCTCTCTCAAGCTTAACCAGAGCATGAAGAATATCTTTCTGGGTTAGAGTTATATATGAAGGTAAGATTTCTGTATATCCTCTTTTATTCCATACCATGCTCTATTCACTTAAGCACTTAGCAATTCACTTTAGCTGAGCTTAGATATAGTTTGTTTGTGTTACAATTGTTTTATGGATTGTTCTTACCCTTTGTTTTGTTGTTGGAATTGTTGGAAAAAGAAAAAAGAAAGAAGAGAAAATACTATTGGAAAAAAAACCCTGAAAGCAGAGAGAAAGATTTGTCTCTCTTCTGATTCATTTTGCTTTTGTTTCTAGCAAATAACCTTGAATCAACAAGTAGTTGCAATAGGCATGATTGAATTGGAAATTAGCCTTTCTAATTGATGTTACTTTCTTGATCTTCTCCAATATTCATCTAAACTTATGGTGAATAAAGTAGAATTACTCATTTCAAGGTTTTTTCCTTCAAAATTCATTTGAATGACATTGTTCTCTGGAATTTCTGGAATCTTTTTGAAAGATGGTTGTCACCAACTTCTTCGGATTTTTCCTTCTCACTGAGATTGAGGTCATCTTTTTTTTTTTGTTTCATATACATCTACACAAGAATATATAGCTTGAAAAGGCCAATATTCTACTAAAATTTTGAATGAAATGTTATTGAATCATAGGTTTCAATGTTTCCACTAAACATTGAAGCTGGGAATGACAAAATTCTTCTTTCCTATGTTTGTATTGTAGGATCTAATAATAATGCATTGCAAAACAAGGGAAATGGCCGATTGGGCGAATCTACCAAAGGACCTTTTGACTCACATAGCTCAAAGCTTGATTTACTTGGATGATTTCTTGTGCTTTGGTGCTGTTTGCAAGGCATGGCAATCTGCTAATGTTTTGGAGGGAAAGCCTTCACTACCTCCCAGGTTTCCATTGCTCATGCTTATCGAAAACGAAGAAAACGAAAGTGGAAACAGCACAAACTATGAGAATATGAAAACATGTGGATCAAATGATGTATTTGAAACACAAATTTACAAGATCAAGTTACCAAGAACCTCTTGTAAAAGTTGCTTGGGAACAAAATTGGGATGGTTGCTCACTTTAAGCATGGATATGGAGATACATCTATTTCATCCCTTCTCTAGACACCAAATTCAGCTTCCTCCTTGCCCTTGCTTTGATTATCTGCTTCGCTTTGGGCGCCTTCCCTTCAGATATCTGTCCAATCCAGAACCTAGGGACAGGTTTGAAATCACGAGTGGCATATACATAAGAAAGGCTGCTCTGTCCTCGGAACCATTGAAGAAGAACACGAACAACCATGAAAGTAATGAATGTGTAGTCATGGCAGTCTTTTCGGGAGCCTTCACATTGGCATTTGCAAGACCAGGAGACAAGGCCTGGACCAAAGTACCAATGCCTCAACACCTTTGCCTGGATGTGATTTACTACAAGGACCAATTTCATGCTATCAATTCAGAAGGTGACTTGGTTGTTTGTGACATTGAGGATCAAAATCTAAGAACTAGAGTCATTGCAGCAGGTCCAAAAGGAAATGGCAATTTTCCTGATAAGTATCTGGTGGAATCAACGGGTGATCTTCTACTTGTTGCGCGAGCCCTTACTTTCTGGATACCCGGGTCTAAAACGAAAAAAGAAGATTATAAGCTTCCTCATTGGACTTCTAAGCTTGCAGTTTTCAAACTGGAACAAAGTACTCAGGAGGGGAGTATATACAGATACCGTTGGGTCAAAGCAAATGACTTGGGCAATGTTGCTTTGTTCCTGGGCAGTTCATCTTTTTCTTTACCTACACCAGCCATTAAGGGACGCTACAAAACCAATTGCATCTATTTCACTGATGACTATGACAATAAACACTGTCATGACATGGGTGTCTTTAATTTGAAAGATGAAGTTCTTGAGCCCTGTCACTTTGTTCCATCCTACCCTCTTTGTTCTCCCCCATTTTGGTACATATAATCCCTGTGTTCAAGTTTCTGCCTTATGAAATTGTTAAGCTTTGACTGATTATTTTCAGTCTACCATTTATCTCTCCTAGATCCCCTACGTATGACTATTTATAAGGGAAATCATCCTACCCTTTTTCATCATATTATTTGATGTTATGTAAATGCTGATGAATCATGTACTGGTGCTAAACTATCTGATTCTGTTGAATTTTTCATCTTCAATTTGATGTCATTATGTCAAAAGTCTACTACTGTACAGATTGATTACATTGTGACATATATTGTGAGATAATCTATTGAAAAAAAAATGTTATTTGGACCTAATTTAAGAACCTAATATGTAATCTAATCGATTGCAACTGTAAGATTAGAAGTGCACTTCAACTAACATCAACTTATTCGATAATTGCATTGGACCAGTTTTTTTTCTTTTTTTCTTCCTTTTATGGTGAGAATTCAACCTTTTTTTTTTTGGTTTCCCAAGGTATCCCCAGGCTTCGCCCAGGACTAATCTTTCGAGGTACGGTCGGGCGCCGAAGCGGGGACCTCTTCCAAAAAGGTGTGCTGCATCCACAAGGGTTTGAAACCGAGACTACTTGCTTAAGCGACCAGAGCCCCTTCCCCTCAGGCCAACCTTCGTTGGTGAGAATTCAACCTTCTACCTTCAAACTCCCAAGTTATAAGTGGAGACTCACCCACCAAGGAAAAAATATTTGATATAACGGTGACACCGCATAATATTGATGATATAGTATCACCAACCAATAATAGAATACCAAGTGAATTTCACTATTTTACTAACTATCAATAACTACCTCTCCCACATAAGAATATTAGCAGAGGTAAGACTAAAGTCCTCCATTGGACCAGATGGGAATACTTTTGTTAAAAAATTTGGACATATGCTTTTAAGATAGTGTAAATAGTACTTTTGCATCCCATTTTTTTTTTACATTTTTAATTTACATCTTGAAAGATTAATTTTCCATATTACACCCTTAATATTATAAAATGATTTCAATGTTGTCATCATACTAACTTCCATTATTATTTCCGTCAAATTCACAAGTGTCGGGTATAACAAGATTTCACGAAAACAGCGAACAAAAGTTGATGTGAGGACCACACTGCAATTATTTTATGATGTTGGAGGTGCAATGTGAAAATATTATCAGCGAATGGACTGAAGCGTATGGGACATGATCAAAGGTCAAAATTGTTGAAAGAAAGCAACTAGTCAACAAAGAGGAACAATGCACTGGGGAAATAAATATTTAGTTTGTGAACTCTCCATAAGCAAAACCCTGCATTACAGACACACCAGCAGTCTGGAACAGTAGTATATCAAAATTACAAAATTGCCTTAACTTACAACTATAATCTTCCCACCTATTCTAAACGAAGCCTGTGAACAAAAATCTCCTTGAAATCAGCTGTCTCTCTTTGCCCTTGAAAACTGGCACCTATCACCTATGTACAAAAGATACAACCGGTCCAGGGAAAAGTGCATCATCGCACACCACCGCAATGTACTATTGCCATTTCTCTGACATGGCGGTTACCTTGGAGATCGTCTGAGCTTTTCCATGTAGAAACAAAAGAGAATTTAGCGGTTACCAACATCAGAGGTATTGTCGAAGGCTTTCACCACTCATGGACTCCATTTCTTTGAGGATCTCTTGGGCAAGAGCTTTAACAGGTAGCTCAATATCCTCCAGCAATTCACCAAGGAATGGAATGGTTTCAGCCAATAATACTAGATATTCTTCTTTCAGATTCTCCACTAGGTATTTGACAATTCTCAGGCCCAAAACACGGGATCGCACCTTTTCACTACGTGTTTGCATCAACACCTGCAATGACAAAGAACTCAGAATTACTAGAATTTTTGGAGATTCACCACAAAGCATACGCAATGGAGTGGACGAGTGTAGGCTTTATACAGAATTCAGCAATGAGAAGGAAGTTGGCATATATTTGGGAAATGCAGAAACTGTTGCCGAGTACAATTGAATGTTCCAACCTAATTTCAGTACGATAGAGAAGATTCAAACGAAGGTGAATAAAGTTGCCTTAAAATAATGAGGTGGACCACTAAAGAGTATGATTGGCATGGTGATGGATATCTAAGTGTAATGCTTGTGCAGTCAAAAATTGTGAAGAGAGAGAGGGAGAGAGTCAACATCAAATTCATTTTCTTAGAAAGCCAGGCTACTAGGGCATGCACGACTCTGCAACCGCTACTCAAGCACAAAAACAGCAGCAATACCATTCCAACACTACATGTTACAGTATCCCATGAAATGGCACTATTTCTTCCAAAGAAAATGTAAAATTACAAATGGTATTGGGAAGATACGTTTGGAACAAAGATATAAGTGATAAAAAAGCTACAAAACACTGAAATTCAATATTTGATAACTGCAATTTAAAAGAATATGACAACAAAATTCATAAATCAAATCAGCAATTCGACAGGATACCCAAAGACAGGCAAAACCTAAGTGTAAGCATTGGAATAATGATTTGAGAGGTTCAACACTATTACACTGACTATTAATCCATTATAGAAGTACTACACTAAATATGCTGACTTCATGTTGGGATTGAGTCATGTTTGCTAGTCGTGCTAAAAACTTAAAACCCTGGACTGATTCTACCAGACGACAGAGGTTGGTTTTGTGGCCCTTTTTGGGCAGCTTATCATTTGAAGTAGCTAAAAGGTGAGGTTTACATTTTGAAAGCAATGGCAGATACAATGGAATAAGATTGGGATTTGGCACTAACCTCATGGTTCAGGGGCTTCCAAAGAAGGTCAGTGCCAGCTGTAACAGCCATCTGACCAATGCAAGCAACCAACAAATCATCGAAATCCTGTACAGAAGGTACGTTGGGATGCTCTTCTAGAGAAGACGGTAGATCAGTAGCAAGCAGCGAAACAATGGGTTTCAAAAGAACCTACAAAAATGGATAACAAACTAAAATTAAAGGCACAAGCAACCGAAAACAGTGGTGGAGAAAAATAGATTTTTCAAGATCTTAAAGACTGTTAGTGGTGCACCAAGAAGACAGCATATAAAGCAAACATACGTCTAGGATATTTCAAATCAATATATGACAAAAAAATGAGATGCATAACAAAGTGAGAAACCTACAGATAGCTTATCCAGTGCAGTTTGTTATGATCTTGAGAGTTGGCACCCTTTTAATATAAGGTAAAAGGTTTGAAACCTACCCAATAACAGGTCCAGTTATTGAATCATACAAGTCAAATTCAGCCCGGTTTGTTGGGTTCATCATTCAATGTCGTCAGATGGATGTTCCATCTCCATATCTTTGAAAATTAGCATAAGAGAAGTAAATAAGCTTGCCAATGGTTGTACAATACACTTAGGGCCATTAAATAAAATGTAACCCCTTTTTTCTGTATCATTGTGCAATATTATTTTGGAAGTTAACATCATGCACCAGGCCGACCATATTGCAAGCTAATGTACTTCTCAAGTTCCAAAACAATTGAAAGAGTTGAAACTAATTGTTACAAATCTTTGATATCCTTCAACTTTTACTCCTTTTATTGCCTTCCTCAGCAATCGTGCTTTTGGCTGTTTTTCTTAATATTCACAAGTGGGCCTTGAGTAGGCAAAGGTATGTGGAATAGTTTCGCTTGACAACTTGCAAGATTTCAGAAGGCCTAGTGTTCTCGAAACCAATCCCATTGTGTCGGACAGACGAGCGCAAAATTTGGTGAACCATGATTTCAAACAAAAGACAGAAATGCCAAATATTGGACTTCTAGATAAATTACGAAATTCGGGTAAACAATGGAGACATTGTGCATCAAATGAAAAGAGTGAAAATGGTAATCACTATCCTAATATTTAAGTGTATTTTCTTATATGCGATTCAAAGAACTTGAATGTAACTAATGTGAGAGGAAAAAAAAAAAGAGAATTCAAAATGATCACAGAAAAATGCAGCAGTTAAGATCACGAGTTACGACTAGTTGATGAGCCCATTACATGAGGATCTATCAATATATATAAGCAGCTTGATCTCTGTCCAAGATGTGACTCACTCAGACCATAAAGGGAATCAGTGTAATTGCAACATGTTGCAGAAAGTATTGAAGGAAAAAGGCAGGTATTTTGCATGCCTGAAAATTTGATGAATCGAGAAACTTCAGGCTCCCATTGTCATAAAGAAAACATTTATATAAGGATGACAAAACCAATGCCCGTAGATGCCACATTCCAATAGTCAATGCACCATTGCCATCCTTCTTTTTACTGTTTGCTTCTTGTAGCTTGGCCTTCTTTTTCTTTCGAGTCAGACCTATCTCTGCATCTTCAGCAACTGTGAGATGACGTACGCAACCATCGAGCAAGTACTTGAAGTACGGGACAAACAATGATCTGAGTTACAATATAAAAGCATAAGCAACTGAAATTAAATCAAAATGGCAAGAAATTGTCATGCTCGTATGAGTAAAATTATAGCATGCCATAATTACCGTTAGCCAGTATTGGTCCCAGATAAGTGGTTCGTTGGGAGGAGTAGAACAATCAAAATAAAAAAGAAGAAAACAAACAAATAGATAATTTTCAGCAACATTTTGTATTGGCCTTGAAGATTCAGTTAGTAAATGCATCTATTCCTCTCCAGGCCCACACTCTCCTACGTAGCAAACCAATGTGGCCAATGTGGTAATTGAAACGTAAGAAACAATTAAAGTATCTAGGACAATTTCTGACAATTGCAGTAATGGACAAGCAATCCAAATTATAAGACGAATTTCAGATAAAAGGGAAACGAGTGTAAGTAAAAATAAAACTGATAAACAGAAGAGTCAAGAGAAAGCAGATTAAAAGAAATGAAGGTAAAATAATAAGAGAACACAATAAATTCATAGAAAGAAGTGGTTAATCCCACAAAAGAGGTTCAAGAAAGAACTTGCTTGATTTTTCTCAGAATCTACGCATTATTATGGTTACGTAATAATCTACCAAAGATAACTCATAATCAGGAATGAACCTCTTTAAACATGCTTGATTGAGTCCAGTAACATTCAACCCACGACAGTGGGAGTGGATAATAACCAAGGACAAGGTGTCCATGTGCAAGCAAGCACCTCAAGCAGGTGTATATGGTTTCTGAAATAACATGTGAAAAACTTTTTCTTTAATCTAACCTCTAATTAAGAAGTTTACATCCGTCTTTAAAAGCCAACCCAATTAGATTATGTTTCCTGGTCAGGTAAGTGGCACCCCAAGCACCAATCACATTTTAAGTATCACCATAATCCACCTATCAGCTAACACTGAATCAAGTCACTTCAACAAACCACTGAAATCACATCAATACAGAAAGGGACATTAACTCACCGATGACTTTCAGCAAGTTTATTTACCAAGCCATAGAAAGAAATAGCTCTATCAATATTTGAGCTTCCTGCACCTTCACTTTCTTCCACATTTGACTCTGACCACTCAACAATGCGAATGAAAAGGGGCTTGAACATGGTCTCTGTAAGTTTCATAGTCAGATTAACTATTGCATTGATGACATTTTTTTCAACATCATCTATGGTCTTGATTAAAACAGGATGTTGACGGCGAAGATCAAGTGCTAGTAAGCACAAGTCAAAAATATTTGCATGATAAGCGCCAATTGATGATTTATCCATGGTAGCCACTAAGTTTCCTAGCATTTCAAAAGTAATGGACAAACTTGAGTCCCCAGTTTTGACAGCTTTGGAGTATATTTTCAACAGGGGTGGGAGTGAAAGTCGAACCTGGTCAATGAGATTGGAGTCAGTAGAAAGTTGAATTTCAAGTAACTGAATAAAAATAAAGATATCCACACCAAAAACAAATATCAAACTTTTCATAAGGAAACATACAGGAATTTTCTCAATGATAAGCTTCCGTACTACGTCAGCCTTCAATTTTAACTTCAGATCTGATCTGGATGCATATTCAGGATGCAACAATACAAGTTCTAGAATATCTCCAAGGTATGGATTTAAAAAACCACCAAGATTGCTCACAACTGCCTCTAAGGTGACAAGAATTGCCATGAAGAGAGATTCCCTAGAATTTGATAATGCAATAAAAGTATTATCATCACCACTTCTGGTTTCTGCAGCCACAGATGAGGAGACATCACGAGAAAAACTAAGCAAGTGCTCCATGATAAAAGGAAGCTTAGAGAGTGCCCTTGGCCCAAGCACATTGATCAAAGCACCAGTTGTCCGAAGGCAACTAGAAGAGAGAGCAAAGTTGGTCAAACTGATGTTTTCAACAACAGATGCAAGGCACATGCTAAAAACCAAATCATTGGACGGAAACCTGCTGGTTAAAACCTCCAATGTTGAAACTGCTGCCAGTTTCAAAGAAGCATTTGACTCAGTATCAGAATCATCATTTAACTTTACAATTTCCAAACACAATCTGTTTAAGGATGCTAGATCATTTTCATTCAGATAAATCCAAGAGCTTGTTGAGCTTAATCTCAATCCCCTTCTCTCATGTTTCATGTCCACTGTGCTAGAGTCCTTCAATGTATTGCACAGAAGCCCAAGAGCCTGCTTGCACAGGATGAACGAATTAAGTTTCAGAGACAATAGCACCAAACTACATACCAAACAATTGACTAAAAAGAAAAACAAAAGCATCAGATTGATACTTCATACACTGTTCTACTTGTACAACACCTTGTGAAGTACATTGACAGAGAATATCTACTGAACAATGTTAAATATGGACCTCATTCTAAGAGATACCGCCACAAGTGTTCCGCACACTTTAAAATCTATCTAATATTACAGTTAAGAAGTTGAATCTCAACTTATAAAAACACAACAATGGTCAAGATTGATCAAATTTTCACATACTTTGATCCAATGGTACAAAATTCATCCCAATTTTTTTTTCCCACTCAAAAGCATCTTCTTTGCACGACTCCCAATGTTAAACAATTCAATCAACACACTTCTGAATGCAAAACGATCTCATTAATTCATATCTACCTCTCTCTTATCACTTTAATTTTAAATTGCCTAATTAAAAAAATATTATTTAAAATATAAATATTATACGATCAATTTTAGTTTTTTGTATTAGAAAGTGCCTTCAAACACGGGTTTATTGCTAGTAAATTAACAGAAAAGATGGTTAGACCAATCTCCCCAAGAAATGCTTCCCTGACAATCCTAGACATTATATTACAGTCCAATCCAATGCAGCCTTGTAATCCCTTGAACTGCCAAGAAAAGTTAATATTTCGCTTGCAATACCTGAGATCTGCTAATGCAAAAGAATACATAATAATAAAGACTACATTTCCTACCTTCCTTCTCACATTGTTATCTGCATGGCCCAGCAATTTAATAATCACTTGGAAGTACACCGCGGGTACCAGGCACTTTGCAATAGTTTTCAAAGCACTACGCATGTACTCCTTTAGATCTTTCCGGATGACAGTGGGTACAGCTGTTTGCTTTCTTCTTGAGTCAACCAGTTGCAGACAAGAAACAACCAGCTCCATAAGTGAACCGACCGTTCGCTGCAGCAATAATCAAAGGTGTCGTGTGAAAATGTTTTTTAGTCTCATTGAAAAAATATGTTGATATCAAGAACTATAGGCAACAAAGCATCAGCACAAACACTAATACTAGAACTACACAACAAGAACTTATATTTAATCAAATATAGTCGATGTTCATACTGCTGGTATATTTTCTCAAGGATCATCACTGAGACAAAAAACGTCAAACAAATGATGCTCCCAATAAATGAAATAAAGTTCCAACTTGTGTCACCTTGAACTCAAAACCCATCCAATTGTGGTGGTTCATCCAACTGGAGGGCCACACATTTTATGCATGACTCTAGTGTTGGATGCAGTGTAATCCCTAATTGCTGGTCTGTGGCACCCCACCAACACCAACAAAGCGGCAGTAAGATTCTGTAGACAGACAAGACGTCGTAAAAAACCGCACTCTATTTTTATTTCACTTCCTTTTTCTTTTAACTCAAAATTGAGTCGGAGGGATGAATGTTCATCTGGGGAAGGGCGATAGCCACCGAACAAAATATCTAATTTTCTTTGTAATAAAATGAAATGCAGATGATAAGATGCTGGAAATTTTTTCCCCAGGGGAAAAAAAAAAAAGGAGAAAAGATATAGAGTATAATAAATGCTGCTTTGCTCCATTTGGAGATTGTTTTACCTTTTTTGCACCTATTTGATAAGAACAAGAGGGAGAAAGGGGAAGGAAGGGAGCGGAGGAGGAAAGAAACACAAAAATTATTGAACCGATGAAAGAGAGGGAGAGAAAAAGAGAAAACACTATAGTCCACTAGGGGCTAGAATCCACAAAGACAGAGAAGAAAAAGAAAGGGGAGGGAAGGTGGAAATGAAAAGTAGAGAGCCAAAGGCTATCAAAAACCCAAAGAAGCACATCTACGAAGCCTTCCTTTCATGCGACAGTTTTGAGGCTTATGCATAGCCTTCAAAAGCCCTAAAGACATTAACAAACTTTGCTAGCATCTTCCACGCTACAGACTTCCTCATTTCAGCCCTAAACTCAACAAAGCTTTCATCCCAACCATTTAGGTCTGCAAAAATTCGTTAATACAGCACTAATCAAAAGATTACATATAAACTTCCACAAATTTTAAGGTTACACCAAATCCTTACCATAAAATATCCAGCTATTAATTAATACTAGACCGACACCTTCTTCTTAAGACACATATCAGACTGCCTGATCCACGAAACAACGGCAAAAAAACATAATCCATTCATCAAATATAATGAGTTCAAAAAAAAAAAAATTACCGTAAACAAACCTGAATTTTATCTAATTCTTCACGAGAATCAAGCTTGAAAGAAATTTCAGGATCCTGTAATTTGTCTGAAATGAATCGCATTGCAACTAGCAGTTCCATAAACAGTTCTTCATCCCAAGTACCCATTTCTATTTGTTGAAGTAGCATAACAAGAGAAGGAAGCCATATCATGCATGAATACTGCTCAGATAATTGCATTGCAAATACATACTCCCACTGCATACGAGTGGTAGAATTTAAATGATCCAAAGAGTGCCTACTATCCTCAAGGCAAGATAAGTTATTCCGAGAAATTAATGAACGGAAAAGGACGGCAAACAATGAACCCAAGCTACCACTGTCTCCTAGAGTCCTGTAAAAGAAGCCTGTCAACACAAAAGAAGCTAAAGAAGCACAAGCAAGCAGAGTTTGCCAATGTTACCTCAAAAGGTGTACCATAATTGAGAGCCTTCTATGCTCGGCAACTTGAGGTAGTATATTTACAAATATCTGGATGACAAGACCCAACCTAATCAGAACCTTCCCATTAGGAGGGAAAAAAAAAAAAGAACATTACAGTAGCACTGCACAAGGGACACCTGCCACAGAAGACTTTATCATGACATTACCTGAAGCAATTTGTCCGTGTTGTCAGTCTTAGATAGCCAACATGGTATGACTGCAGATATAAGGTCTTCAAACACACTTTGTGAGTAGCTGTCCCACTACATAACATAAATTTGTCAACCCTAAGTATTATTCAAGACAAAACATCACATCATGACCTTGAGCTTTAATTAAATTTTCAGGTGTCAAATAAGGTTTTCAGCATGGCACAATCCAAAGCTTGAACTTTGCACGCATAATAATTGGTGTGACTTTTTACATTCCAGATAAGGGCGAAGAACAAACAGAACAAAAATAAAGGATGAACTTCTTGCTTCAACCAGTGAAGTAAAAATGATTAACCCGGTAAGAGACATCACATTTTTTAGGTAGGAAGTGGAACTAAATTAAGGTCAACAAAAAAAAACATCAGACCTGTGTCACAGCAGAGTCGCCAATAACAGTGAGAATTTCCAAAATGTGGTCCAAAACTTTGTCAGGTAAGACCTTTGCAACGGTAGATACCAATGAGAAAACATGATTGCGGGTGATTGCATCCCGTGCAGAACGGGCACATTTAACTAACAGTTCCAGGTCAACATTATGAACAATATCATCCTGCCATGAATTTTGTTACTCGTAGTTAAGAAAAAAAATAAGATAATAATACAGAAGCCTCAAGGAAAAATTAGAAACATTCTTAAACTCAGTAATGAAAAGCAAACCTTTTGTGGAATTTCAGCTACCAGTGAAGCACTAATATCCTCCAGAATCAATAGCAGCCTCTGTTGAAAGTAAACTACTGTGCTGGAAATAGACTGAGGAGTGCCAGATGGAGCTTGTATATATGCATCATCCTGGTCAACAGCCTCATGCATCCACTCATTGTCCATAAAAACTATGCGAAGAAGGTTAAATAAGGGCCCTATAAGAGAAGTTCTACAAACAAAGAATTTAATATTCTCAGTACAAGTAATAATAATCTCGAGATGAAAAATATAAAAAGATGGGATATAATAAACACAAACAGATTCCAACTCTCAGCCATATAATAAAAATTATTAAACATCATAAGTTGAATAGCAGACCTCTTCTCTATGTTTTTCTTCAATAGTAAAATATCAAGAAGAGAACTAAGAAAAGAAAGCGCATTTTCGACTCGCCAAATCACGCCATGATGCACGTCGGACTTCTGATGAATAATTGATTTCTTTTTCTTCTTCCCTTGTGCTGATCCAATTGAAGCACCATCGCGCTCCAAAACAATGTCAATCATCCTGTGTATGATTGAGCAAGTAATCTGTAACATTTGGACAATGGCAAATAAGTAATCTGCAGTAATTGATGCATAAAAAAACACAGTAAAAGAAACTGAACTGAAAGCATAAACAGAACTATATCAAGCAGTCATGACTTCATCCCATAAAGCATTAGCTTAGGTAACCACAAGACCATAATTATAACACTATAAAGCACAACAAACTTAAGAACCAGACGAGAACAACCAAGCATTACAGATCTCAATCCTGGATGGTATACCTACTTGGAACAGTTTATGCATGTAGGTATTCGGAAGCTCATATAAACCCCAAATTTTAGTGCATAAGGAGACAGCACAATTACATGATGGTCCAATTTTCCATTTTTTATGTGTAAAATGAATTAAGCATACAACATTTATGTAATATTCCAACGAGGAAGTTGAATTCTCAACTTATAAAAACACAACAACGGTCAAGATTGATCCAATCTTCATCTACTTTAATCCAATGGTATAAAATTCATCCCAAAAAATTTCTCCCGCCCAAAATCATCAACTCCTACACGAACCCCGATGCTAGACAACTCAATCAACACACTCCCCCATGTCAAACAATCTCAATCAATCCACACATACCTCTCTCTTTATTTTAATTTTAAATTGCGTAATTAAAAAAACTAAATTATTATTCAAATAAAAATATTGCAAGATCAGTTTGATTTTTGATATTTTATAGTGTTTCAGACACGGGGTTATTGATAGTAATCATTTATGCAAACATAGATGTCCCTCCTCTCCTTCAACCGCTGCTGGAGCATTCACTATACATGTCAGAGGGTATCAATTGCACATTACACATGGCCAATTTCCTCATTCGATCCATTTTAAATCTTCAAAGGGGTTTTATGACAGTATTGACACAAACAATAGCTGATCAAGCAACCAACAAAACTCTTCGATTTATAGCCAAATGCAATTCATTCATATTTTTCCACTGTGCCGAAGTCCAGGGGCCAAAATCAAGCACTGATCTTTCACAAGACGGCCAATACAGGGACAAGAAGCTTCTCATGCTTATTCACAAGACAATTTCCGCCTTCATCCTTCGGACTGCTGACCACCACATGTGCTTCCAGGAACACTTTACGTGAATCATCCACCTTGCCTCTGCTAGTGCTGCATAAGTGTACTTGAGGTGTTTCCACCCTTATTGAGTATATCTTGTAAACGCAGATCAAAAATATTCATTGAAAGAATCCTATCACAATTACTGTAAAGAGGGCATGCCCCAAGACAAGAAGCTCAAAAAATTAAAGATCACCTCCCCTATTTCAACAACTTGGTGAGAAAAATCATACAGGAAACTTGAAAAAGAATTCTAATCATCAGGCTATACAGATGTTTGGCTGTGAAGAACGCTAGCAAGCAGATCTCATTGAATATCACACTTTGCTTCTTGTTATTTTATTTTAGTGTCATATATGTTAAAGCTTAACGTACTCAATATCTAATAGATGAAATTTATTTTTCAGTTTTCATCACTAACCCTTTTAGCCAAAATAATTATGCATACAATACACCCTCTAATGCTCATTGAATATCACACTTTCCTTCACATATACATTAGGTAAATAACACATCAGTATAACCAATTCTTTGCAAGATCTGAAAAAAAAAACTAATGCTCACTTACAGAGAAGGAAATATATATTTAACAAATCTATTTGAATTCATGAGTAAGAAGTATTCAAATAAAAGGTATGAAGTGAATAACAAATTCAAGCTAGAAGAGAGAAAGGAACAAACATCTATACGCAGCAAGGCCTCTCTAGTGGCATTTTGTACATCACCATTAGCACTCCTAAACAGAAGCACAAGATCTCGAAAGAAAAGTTCCTGTCACAAGAAGTAACTAAATGAAATCCAGCTCATAAAATAGGAATCTATCATATTATGATTTCCTTAAGAAAAAGGTTATAAGATTCTGTGAATAGTCTCACTATAAGTTAATAAAATGGAAGGTATTGTTTTCATGGTCAAATAATTATCCCCTCATGAAAAAAGGAACAATGAAACAAGACTTAAATGATATCACAAAAGCCAACACAAAGATATACTGGAGAATAATAAAGAAAACAGCTGATAATATGATTCTTAAAAGTGATGTATTCCTTTGTTGTATCATGTGTGAAGAAAAAACCAAATATGTCGATCATTAATCACACATTGCCAGATGGTTTGGTTGGTATCTTCGAGTTTTCATCTTGCCTCTAGTTGTAAAGCACTGGTTGTTATCTATGAAACATGGATACTTTGTTAAGGTTGGCATATACTGCTCTAGAATAAGTATTGGATACACTTCCTACGTATCCAATAATAATAAAATATGTGAATATTTAGCGGATATCTTTTGTATTGGAGCAATATAAAAAAAATTTAAATTTAATCTTTACCATCTCCTTCGAATTCACATAGGATGCCATACATGAATATAAATTTGGTTTCTGTAAGCTCTCTTCTAGAGATGTTTGAAGGAAAAGTGTGTCCTGTCCTTCATGAATTTTTTTTGGTTTTTCTTTTCCCTAGCTGGTTTTGTTAAACCTAGAATGTCCATGGATTCTTCCTTTCCTTATCTTTATGCATAAATTACATCATCATCATCAAGATACAGAAAAAAAAATTAGGAAAATTACAATGACATCCTTTCCGAATTATTGGTAATGCAAAAGGTTTTCTTTTTTAATGAAATTACACTCCACCCCCTCTCGTGTCAATTGACAAACGTTAACAACCGCAAGTCTTGATATTATGGCCCTTAAATAAATTTCTAGAGACCGACAAATCTAAAACTGTAGTCAAACACATTCAAAATAGATTAAAACAACCCCAAATCAGTTCCAGAACAACTCGAATCCAACCGAAATAACTTATCCTCTTTCTTCGCCCTCCTCCCTCCATGTGACAAACACCACCACAACATCCCCTCCCTTTGGCCCAACACCTTTCCCCCGGAAATCCACCTTCTTCCACTATAACTCCACTCAAACATACACTCGCATGTGAGACCCCTTTCTTGTCAATTAACAAACGTTACCCGCAACATGTCTTGATATTATCACTCTCAAATAAATCAATTCCGAAACAATTCGAATCCAACCCAAATAACTTATCCCCTTTCTTCCCCCTGCTCCTCTCCACTTAACGAACACCACCACAAAGTCGCCTTCCTTTCCCTCTCTTTGGCCCAACACCCCCTTTTCCCTATCCCTCCTCCAAAATCCACTTCCTCCCACTACAACTCCACTAAAACACCCACTCCATTGCATGTGAAAACTCCCTCCCCTCCCTTCCATTTCCCATCCCCGCTGAACTGACCCCCTACTGACCAAACCCCACCCCACAAACCACATGCCCCCATGGTGGTTGATTTTGATTTCATGATGGATTTTCTTTTTCATTTTTTTTGTTTTTTTTTTTTTTTTGGGGGGGGGGGGGTGTGCAGTTGGGATGTGTGTGCACACTGGTGGTAATTCAATGGCTTGTGTTCTATGAAGCACGGATACGGATACGGCGATACGGGATACGGCGATACGGCAAAACTTAAAAAAATAGGATACGGATACGGCCAAGATACGGCTATAATAAAATATTTTTATTATTTTTATTATTTTCAACCAACTTAATACTTATATATTTTGGTAGTTCTTTAACATATAATAAGAAAAATTAGTAATTCTTTTTAGTTTCAAGAAAATATATATCGTATCGCTGTGGTATATTCACAAAGTGAAGTGACAAATTAAAGGAATCAAAGCTAATATTTACCTAATATTTAGAAGTAATTTTGCTAAAATTATAATGTAATAACTTTATTTTATACTCTTTTGACATGTAATTTTAGATAATACTTAAAAAATACTCATGTACCTTTGAAGTAATATGAATTTGTTGTTAATGTATTGTATAGTATGTAAATTCGAAAAGAGATGTTAAAAGTTCAACTAAAAAATTATATATGTTGGTCGACTACAAAAGTATCCGTGAAGTATCCTAATATTTAATTATTATCGGATACGTAGAAGGTGTATCCGATACGTATCGGACGAGTATCCGACGAGTATCGTATCCATAAAGTATCCGATACGGATACGTCAACCTCAACGAAGTATCCGTGCTTCATAGCTTGTGTTGCAAAGGATAATAGAGTCATAGACTACGTAGTGGAGGTCAAAGATTGTATTTAATTTCCAATTGTGTGGCGTGACAAATTGAGCATAGTGGTGGTATGTTTTCAAGGGTGGTAATCCGGTGAGGCGTGAGTGAGGGAGAGGGTCACATTGGGATATCACAGTATGGGTCTATGAGAGCAAGAGAGGTTGACTAGTGTTGGTGGTGGTTCAAAACCAGAGGCAGGTATTTGTTTTATTTTGTTACAATATTAGTGACATGTAACATGAATACTGCTATTTTCAAATTTCTAATTTTTTGTGTATTTTAAGCAAAATGTATTGTAATAGGAACTCAAACAATAAGGAGCGAAAAGTAATTTTAGGAACAATGACGAAACAATGTGCAATTATCCAAAACATGAAGCAATGTCACTGAAATTTATAAAATACAAATATACAATAGGGGTTCAAAAGAAAAAGATACACTACTATTTCAACAAATATAGCAATTGCATCATGTACATGATAGTTACTGTATCTGAACGTCAATAAGCCAATAAGCGATCATATTTTGTATCAAATATAAACTCCAAATCATTAAAAGAATCAACAGGAAACTAAGAAACAGAGGAATCGGCAACTCCAGCTGAAAAAATAATTGTTCCCCCTGATGTTTTTCTTTTTAAATTCACTTTTTTTCTTTCTTCTCTTTTGGTTTGCTTTTGCCTGTGTGCATATGTTTTGTGGGTTCAAAATTTATTTTCTTTCTGTAGGTTCTTTCTCTCTTTCTCGTTAGGTTTTTTTTTTTTTTTGAGGGGAAGAGGGATTGTCCAAAGCCATCTTGTACATCAACAAATAAAAGCAACTACGCATTCTCAAGTTGACTGTTGAAAAACTGAAAAGAAGCTATCTAACACCTACTCACCCAAAAAACAGAGTAAAATCCAAGAAACATGGGATAAAAGAACATGCAGGTAATACCTATTATATGATACCTTGTTTATAATTTGCAATGAAGCCAGACAAATTCCCAATATTTTATGGAGACTCAAGTGTCACCAACATTAAGAATAACAAAAATATACAGATAGATCTCTTGAATGATGATATATTCAAGATATATGGCACCCCTGTTGAAATATATGTTTCAATAGCCCTGAATACAACACCTAAATTAGCAGAACGAGATGTCCATGGACATTTAATTTATTTTGGGGTTTAGCAATGTGAATCGATGTATTGGATTCATTTGTGGACAATATAATGTATAAACAAATGCTCTTTAAATCCGCCATCAACAACAATTCAAGGTGCTAATGTGAATTTCCAATATAAAACATTTGAGGCAAGCGTCAGTGACTAAATTGAGATAACCTGAGTCTCTGTCTTCAAACCTCCGTAAAAGGAACTGCTGAGATTCCTCAAAACAGCAACACAAGGCTGTATAATGGCATGGTCTTCCGAGGACAAACCATCTAACTGGAAGTGCAGACAAGGCAAAAGAAGAAATTACAACATAGTAATCGAAAGCATCACGTTCTTAAAAGTAAAATTGCAACCAAATAATACAGGTTGCAAAAAACTAATCACCTGCAACGCCTTCAATATGTGATCGTCATAAACATGATCACCATATGATGTAGTAGGCATAGTACAGCACTAGCAAACAGATAAATATAATTCGGGTCAAATTTTCGTAAGTATGAGAGAGGAAACATCAAAAGCGAAGTTCTAGTAGAACATCTTATCTTACCTCCAGTAGAAGGCAAAGAATTTCAACTTCAACTTTTGACAATTTTTGGCATGATTTATCATACCCAAGATGATATTGATGGCGCCTCATCAAAAGCTCATACAACAAGGATTCAATGCCTTTAATACACATAACTTTACTTCCTACTCCTTTGAGCAAAGATAGAATCATTAGCTGCCAATGAAATTTTCGTTACTTCTAATGCATAAAGTTGTAGTAACATTACATGATTAGCATAATCTCCCCCATACAGAAGTACCATTTATACAAGCATGCATCACTTCAGATGGAACTAGCAGATGAAAGAACCAACTCACACATGGACTAACCTTTGCATGAGCAGAAAGTCCTAGAGCAGAGCTCAATATGAAAGCCAGTATGTCATCTTTTGTAGACTGATCGAATCTTAAAAAGCAGGCCAAACAAGCATTGTTCAGTTGAATTATATACATAAATTAGTTATGGGTAACTACTTCTGGAGTACAACTAATGGTAAGAACAGTAACTTTAAATGCTGAAGTCATTAAGAAATCAAACATCCAGAAAAACTACAACAACAATGCACATGAACTCATAGAAACATGTAAATTACTAAGCAAGAATAAACAGAATGTCAGTAAAAGCCATTTACATCATAAGGACAAAATAAAACAATTGAAAGGTCTTAAAAGACAGCCTAATAACTTAGGAAAACTAACATAGGGATCTGTGATCGAGTACAATCAGTAATTCCTCAATCTGTCACAATCTATCACATAAAATCCTGTGGAACCATCTGGCACATTCACACTAGAAAATGGAATTTCTAAAAGAACAAATCAAACTGTTATTTTATGTGATTAACCAAGTATTGGATTAGCGTAATCATTAATTGCTGCAGTGATCTAGATACATATGAAGAAAGTAGTCTCCATTTTATGAGTCGAACGTTTGTCGACAAACTACACCTAGTATCAAATCTTAACAGCAACAGCCAGGTCCATGTCTTGATGAGATATAATAAGGATCTACAAGATCAAGACAGTACATCCTTAAAATTTACAGAAACAATAAACTTTTGAGAAATTAACACTATCAGGAATTACAGCATCAAAGGCTTTGTTTTTCTCGATGCATGTGTTCAAATGTAAATGCTTTTATGCCATTACTTTTTCTGAGAAACAGAGCATGTAGTAATAGAGGACAAAAGAACCAGAAATCGGAGAGACCCCACCCGATATGGCAATACCTCCTTTAATAAAAGAAGAGTACTCCGAAGTAGATTAAAAAAAAAAGATCTTACATGAGCTAAGGACCAGAGCTTACTGAAATTTTACATCTAGTCCTTATTTATCATTGCCACTGTAAATCATGGTTTTGAATGCAAAGTATTAGAAGCCAAGTATTCAAGTCAAGCAAAATGAAAAATCTGCACTCTTCTATTAGATATCCACCTATCTCTTCCATAAAGGGACTTCTTGTGGTAGTTGGTCGGGCAAAAATAATAGAAACTCAAGTGATCAATTCAGCTTTAATGATGGATTGAAATGATATTCAGAACAATGAGTTCAAAGGAAGTAGTAAAGGTGAGGAATCCCCATCCCTTCCTGTTGCCAATCACGAAATGTGACCACAGTAGCTGCCGTACCAAGTGGAATACATGGACACATTTGTGCACAATAAACCGCAGCTGATGTAGAACAGGGAGGGGGGAGAAGAAAATAAAATTCCTCCAAGGGATTTTTCAAACCATCAAAGGATTAGGTAAACACATACAATAGTCAAACAAGTTCTCAAAAAAAATCACTCAAATAAAAAGTGTAGGGTTACATCAATATTTATAGTCTAGTCTCCTACCAAAAGCTGAATTGCTTTTCTATTCCTAATCAAATACTAATAAAATAAACCTAATAAACCTACCAAGTCTACCTCCCTTTAGACCAAAAAATATCAGCCTTCATCTAGGCTTCCAAAGCCTACCAAACTTGTTCATCCACGTAATGGCTACGCCATAAACAGCATTACACAAAAACATCCACACAGAGGTTACAAGAATGGTCCCACCAGTGTTTAAAGATCACTCGACTGAGTTTGTGTGGACCAAAAATTGTCACATAGGAATTCTAGAATATGTACGATAAAATATGCATGATAAAATATACATTTTTTATACAGCATGCACAGAGGACACCATTTTTCTCACACCTCACCTCCCATAAAGAAAAATATCTAATCTCGAAGAAAAATTCAATGAATAGAACCACCCCCTAAAATGCAACCGTACACATTTGCAGCCATATATACACACACACACATAGCAAATGCATACACTTCAAAGAAGAAAGGGAAACAACTGTTGTTAAGCATGGCGATTACATCTTGTGTTTCAGATTTTAAAGTTGGAAATGAAATGAAAAAATGGCGATGTCAATTAAGGAGATAATAGCATCCATTATGTCAAAGAGATGAAAACAAATAAGAACCCAGGATGAACACCTCTGTCCAATATTCTGCTGCACTAAAAGACTGCAGCTTGAGGAGCTGAGCAAAGACGTAAAAAATGAGGCGAGAACATTTTTGTCAGATAATATCAGCCTCTTTTGCTGAACCATCAAGACCAGGAGTTCCCCGAGAAAATGGCTCCAGACTGCATTGTCTCCTGTAAGTTTTCTGGATTAGAAAAAACCCTATATTTAAAACAAATCAGGCAATACTGCAATTAAATATTGAAAAAATAACTCTCCCAGAGAATAATACCATTTTTACATCTGGAAAGATTAGCACGGGAACACAATGCAGACAGTTCTTCAATGCAGTGCATGGCAGCCATACGTACATCCTGAAAGTGAAGGTAAACATGTTGACAATGTAATGAAAGCAGATTAAAAGCACTACCGAAAAGGCAGAGATACACAATATAGCATTGTTGCCTTTTCATTTTTCTCCACAAGGCTACAAAGACAACAGATATCAGAAAAAGGTTTTCAAACCTGGTTATCACTGGACAGTGGGACAAGGACTGAAGGAAATTCAGAAAGTAACTGAAAATGTACACTCTCGTCTGACTGAGAACAAATAAATGCAAAAGAATGAAGACTCTCCACTTGGACAGTAACATAAACACCTGCAAATTTGAAAACCCCACAAATGACAAAAGTGAGTATACTAAACTAACAAGCAAAGTGAAATGTAAGGGGTATTGGGAAAAAGTGTTTCCAAACATCTTCTAAAGAAAGGTCATGTCTGGTCGAAATGATGGAAACATATAGACCAGATCAGATATTCATAGTCCTTGATATAACTCCAAGGGAAATTACCATTCCAGTATTAGGACTATAACCACGATTGGGCCATGGATTTGAGTTGTATTCATTTGATCAATAACAAGCATTCGGATAAAGATCCATCATGTTGAAATAAGTCAATTAAATTTTTATTTTTAAATTGCCCTTCTCCAAAATTCACATGTCAAAAGTAGTGTTAGCAAGTTTAACAATATCAATGTGTATCTCACTGTCATAAATCATAATATTTAATTAATGTAACCCAAAGACAGTCTATTTCTTCAAACGGGCAACATATATAAATCGATAATATATATGCATATATATAGATATATCTCCTTGGCACCCCATATTTGAACCTTTATAAAGAACTCCCAAAGCACATCAGAAGCTAAAATATAATATCGCATCCTCATATCAAGCGAAACAAATGCATCACACAGTATTATAAACAATTACAAGCACAAAAACATGAAAAGAAACAACACAAACAACAACCAAACATACAGTAAAAAGGAAGTCATGATCACAACCTTCTTCAGTAATAAACTTTGACAGAAGTTGGACTGGAGACATCTTGCATTTTGTGACAAGGTATTGAAGATGCTTCTTGAAAACATGCTTTGGCTGATTGGCAAAAAAGACAAATAGATCCTGAAGTGTGTATACCCACTGCGCATTATTATCCTGCACAAAGTACAAGTTCAGGTTCATCAATGATAATAAAAAAAGGAAATAACTACTACTTATTAGATAATAAAGAAGTGGGACACAAACAAAGGCGAAAAAATTAGCGACAAAGTAAAACAAGGCCTGCCACCAACCAAAGAGACATCCTCAGGTGTTGTTGTAATAAACGCCTCCAGTAACATCCAAAATGTGTAAATTAGAATCTTAGCATTTGCTCCTTTGAAATTGGTGTCGAATAGATGACCAATGAATCCTTTGAAATCTACTTCAAGCATTCTTGTGTGGGACTGAAAATCATATATCAACATAATATAGCATACCAAAAAAAAGTCAGGAAAAGTATCAATGAAACAAGAAAGCTAGTGCAGAAAAACAGCATACCTCCTCTGCAGATACAACATTCTCCACTGACTTTAACAATTCCCACTCAGCTCTGAGAACAGGAAAGCAAGTTTCATACAATGCTGAAAACCGGTCATAATCTGGCAAATAAAAGAGCAAGAAGAAATGAAACCCATGAAGAGGCAGTCGAAGTGAATAACACGTTGAAAGTCCCAGCATACTATTAAGCACTGAAAAAACAAAGGCAAAGGACCATTGATTGCTCAAGGTACAAACTTCCCCGGAGTACTTACAGCATTCCGACATATAAATCCTTCAAATAGAATAGAAAGAACAAGAAACCCTTTCACCATACATATCACCTAGTCAACATTTGTTTGGACATCATCACCTAGTCAACCTAAAAAACAACTGCAGTCATGTAACGTTGACATTTGTCTACATCAAAAGCCAGGAAAGATAATATGCATCTCTTTATGGACACTGCCCTTGCACCAAGGAGTATACTTTTTCAGGAAACTGCAGTACATGCATCGACTTTCTCAGTACTAAAAAAGAAGTTGCATGAACATCTTTGGTTAGTGTTTGACAACTTTGACAAGGAGCAAAAGTATTGACTTCACTGCACACCACAAAAGATGCCACTGCAAAAGATGTCATGCAAGTTGTTTCCAGACATTTATGCACTTCAACTGCCTTTAGCAGTGAACAAGCAGATTCTGGCAGACACAAGGTTGTGAGACATACCACACAATCCAGATAGACAATCCATATAGACGCCAAGCAGTCACTCACATGCGAATCACACTTAGTCTTGCAAGAAGCCCCTAGGACACAATGAAGGTAATTCGCTGTCCATCTTACACGCAATTTCACATACCATCTTGAGCTTGCCTCAATTAGACCTACTTCGGTAAGAGCTCCAATATATAAACAAAACTCAATTGACCAGGTAAGTAAGCTCTTAAAACTAAGGTCAAGGAAAGAATGTGCTACAAAAGATCAAACAGTATGTATCGCCACAAACATGATCAAAGACCAAGCCGTACCATCTCCAAACAAAGTAGAATGAAAATAGTACAGAATGGAACTTTTATATCTAACGCCGGCAAAAATATAAAGATGGCACCTACACAGTCCAATCCTTGCTCCACTCTCAAGCACTAGTAAATTGCACATTATTTAAGGCCATTTGGAGATCAGTAAAAGTCACTACTTAAAAAGGGTCCACAATCCCACAAACAGGTCCACAGAGTGACCTTAAATATAAAGCAAGAGAAGAAAACAAAAAGTTTACCAATTCTCAAACTCATGAATGACTGCAACAAAATCAAGCAGAATAATGTCTTAGACAGCTCCTGAGAACTGCAGCATTCACGAAGCCAAGGCATATATTCCTCAGGGTGCACTGAGAATGTTCTCGCCATACCACCGATATTGCCCATATTAACCGAAAAGATGTACTCATGATCCAGTTTCTGCAATAATTAAAGCTTAAAGATTCAATAATAATCAATGAAAGCAGAAATGGGAATTTGTTCTTCATGATCAACAATTTTAGATACCTAAAGGAAAATACACAAATGAAAATATGAAAAACAAAAAATACACGCACACACACACGCACACACAAATATATATATATATCCCTGCCTCAACAAATGATATATATTCCTTTACAGATATTGATCCATCCTTGACTCTCATAAGGCTTGAAGTTCAATAGAATGACAATTAATAAAGGATTCAAAAAGTGATGAAACATGACAAACAGCCAACACACAGGCTTTCAAGCATGAAAACTAGGGTTCACCTCTAGGCACAGCCTCTTTGTGCTATGCTAAAGGCTAAATCTATTGCGATGTTTCAAAGACCACATCTTACAGCACGCTTGACCGATAGCTTGTCACCTAACCTAGTTCACATATCTTACGAACTCACTCATTCGATCGACCTTATGACAATTCAAACTAAACAGGTTTCTTCCAAACCTGTATGAATTTATAGCACTCTTTTCACCTGGGTATCACTGATTCGAGTCACAAAAATATCTCTCCACATGCAGGGTTAAGGTTATGTACATTTGACCTAGTCCAGACCCCACAATGGCATAAGGTTTGTAAATTAGACTGCCCTTTTATAGCTCATTTTCCTTTTGTCGTCATTGTCATTATAAATAGAGCATCATCATGACCTCCGTCACTGCTCAGTTTCACCTAACGAGACGAGACAACTAAACTATTGATTCCTTAAAATAATTCATCTTTAACATGTTGGACAAAAAGGGTTTCCTAAATAAGCATATCCCAAGCCCTCTCCTCATAGCACCAAGGTTTTCAGGACTGAACTTCCGTGATGGCTTTTAGATATTGATTGAAGCCATTGTTCTGTCTATTCATTGGTTTTTAAGTGGGGTGGGGGAAGCAAAAAGAAAATATAAGCAGGAAATAAAGTTATTGATGTAGCCAGAGGAAGACTTTCCAAAGTAAGTCAAGATGAAACTTTTCTTAATTCTCTGATGGCATGTGGCACGTGTGCCCCCCAAGTGTTTCTGCCAAAGTTCTTTATGTACCGGGAAAGAGAGGAAAAAATAGACGGATAACGGTCCTTGAAAGCAGGTCCTCTTTTAGAACACTTCGTCTCCCAAGTAAGGAGTGACAACATTGTTTTTTCTTCACAATTAGCATGCAGCAAGATCAGCAAATTACAAGGGTCAAAACCTAGTTTTCTCCATTCAAATCCAAACTATGTAGGAAATCGTCGCAAATGAAGATTGTATTCCTGTTGGCCAAACAGAACTTTCCAATCTAACTTGATGTTGCAAAATGACTATCACATGAACAAGTGTAGACTCAAGCTCTCAATAGCTTTTCAGTGTTCCAAATTGATAAATTTTGCATAGTACTATTCCCAAATTTACTTACAAGCCTCAAAGAAAATCTTACCAAATCTGGGTTGACAATTTTCTAACCGACTAGCTATACTATGTTTTGTTCGATAAAATTGAAGCTCAAAACTTGATCTATATTTAATTTTTATATCCATATCCCAACTCAAAAACCAAATTATCAGGTGCCACAAATATTCATTGACAATATACCTACAGTTCTTCTTCTCTTCTACTTATGCTTTTTGGTTGTTTCTACTCTAAGGAACCTGACTCGTACGAGAAGCAACAATCTATTAAACTATGGCAGGGCAGGGAAAAGCAAAGGGCTATGACGTATGTGCCAATGACACTTACCACGAAGAACTATAGCCCATCAAGGGCAAGTGTCCAAGTCTGAAATGTGGGGAAATCTACTCAAGAAAGTTCAGGGTATCAAAATTTGCATGAAAACACATGGAATCCTGACCCCAAGATTCTCCACATGAAAAAATGTTACAATAAGTTATGCATCAAGTAATCAACTGAGTAGGACACTAAACCCTATAGGGGTGATCCTCGGCAGCTTCACGAAAATGCTTTAAAAAAATCAATCACCTTTTCTGGGCTGGAGAGACTGACGAGATTCTGGTAGAAAGGCCACTTCACTTCCTTGGCCAATTCCAAAGCCTTCAAATTTAGCCTCTGAGTCTGCAATTCCGCAACAAAATTATTAGTGATTAAGATTTAATTTAATTTTGCTAAAAGAAATGATTACTGATTAACAAGCAAATTTAACAAACATAAGAATATCTGAGAAGTGCTGCTCATTACACACAATGATCAAATATCAGCCTAAAAATAAAATAACCTTGGGTAGAACTGGAATTAAGGGAAAAATCAACATAGCAAGTTTTTTTGCATATTTATCCTGATGTTGGAAGTTCGTAAAAGCTTTCTCCAAGCATGATACAGCAACATCACCAGCTAAAGATATGTCATCTGATGCATCTGCCATGTAATCTGAATGTGTCAGTGAGCTGCATATAGATTTACCATCTGATAATAGTAGAGAATATTCTAAACAGTAAAGTGAATATCATTGTCCACTACATAGACAAGTTCATTACAACAGCATTCCTGAAAATTTTAACCTGTCATAGATTTTCGGTTTGATGGGGTTCAGAATGATTTTCAACTCAACCTTGAAAAATTTTACCAGTTTGATAGTATTCTGTGCACCAAATTCCCTCTAATGAACCAACCAAAGCTCCCTTTTTGAATTATTTTTTTTCAGGAAATCAACACTAGGTCAGACCACAGTCACGCTGTCACATGGGTGTTAACATCCGGTATAATTGTGTGTACTTTAATTTCTGGACTTAATACATAAAGAACCAAAAACATCGACTAACATAATTCGTATGCGTTTAACCATGAAGAGCAGAAGTTACAAACAACAAGAAACCATGAAGAGCAGAAATTACAAACAACAAGAAACCATGATGCTGAAAACCAGCGCCACATATCACAAGTAGCTCTGAGCCTCTGACTAAGATAAAAGATCCAAAACAATCTACTATCATATCCAACAGAAGTAAGGATAATGCAGTAGAAAGGAATGAAGGGGACTGGCTCAGGAACTCAAATTAAAGCATACTCACTTGACATTAAAATGCCAATACATCTATGAAGCACATCCTGAAGTGCATCCAAAAGAAGAGGGGAACTTATGATTTCCGACAATCTGTCTACATTGAGAGCTGCCTGCACCACACTTAGATAATCATCGCGAAGCCGGTGCAATAGTGCATCTTGAATGGTAATAAGTCTCTGGAGAGGAGGGAGAGGGAGACCATATTAGAAATTAAGTATGTAAAACTATCCATAATTACATTTGGGTTGATTTCGGAGCTCAAAATTTGGATCCAGATATCAGAATGAAGCTGAAATACTGGCAGCACAAAAAATTACAACCAAGAATAGCATTACAGAAACCAATCTAAGCAACTTTTTTCTTGGCCTATGCAGAAAACAGTGTAGAAGATCATTGCACAAGTGCCAGGTTATGCAACACAAACAAGCTTCGCTGCCTCGTTGCTAAGAGCACTTAATAGATTGGGGGACTGATACTGGACAAAATATGTAAGAGCAGCCTCAAAAGTTACACAAATAGCATGAGTAGCATTTATGGTTGGCACAAAACATGGCCAATGAGAAATACAAGTATAATGGTCAGTAATAATCAGTAACTATTTATCAGCAATCAGTAGACATCAATCAACAAGACAAATGGTGGAAGACAGCCGCCAAATGAAGGCACAAATCAATCAAATACATTTTCCAATTTCCACCAAACTTCACCCAAATGGAAACCAGGGGTACTCCTACGTATGAGAGTGTGCAACAATCCGTGGAAATTGAGCATGACCAGCCACAACTGATTGGCAGACAGGCAACTGAGAATTGAGTGATCTTAACATCAAGTTGTAGTGCGATAAAGATCGTTAATTGCCCCACAAGGATGACTGATCCATTTGAAGACCAGCGTCGAAGAACAAGAGATTAAGCAAAAAGGAATGTGGGTAAAGACAATAGAAAAAGACAAGGAGGCTGATAATTTAATGTATAAGAGCATCGCCAGCCCTTATTCTTTTTTAAACCCAAATTTAAATTTGGGTAAAAAATCCCAAAAAATCTTGACCAATGTTATAGCCAAACTCATACAAAATCAAGAGAGACTCAATTTTTTACTCAAATAATGTGAGACTCAAACTTTTACTCCATCACCAATGATTATATTTTATCCTCCTTTAAATTTTAGTTTGTTTCTCTTTTAACTTCGAATTTCTCCCTTGTATCAAATTAAGCTTTTTACACAAATATTGGCTCAAATTTGAGCAAAAAATTGAGTCAAGATTGGAGATGCTCTAAAATATCAGTCAAACTGAGTTGCAGAAAAATTTCTGCAGCTGACCACGGATACAGAATCTTGCTCAAACAATTAGAATTGAGCACAACACTGCTAAAAAATAAGTTTTTTTGATAATCAACAAAATCTTTTCATTGAGAATGAAAAAACTAACATGATGGACGCGAAGTCCTTCAAATATACAAAGCAAAATGATCATAAGTTACAAAACAAAAAACTACAATCCACAAACGTATATCCAAACTGCCCTAATTAAGGACAAAGGAACTTCCGAAAAGTGAGGGCACGCAGAAACCCAAAATGCAACTCTTCAAAAATGCTTGCATTTTTGTCAAGCCAAATACCCCAAAAGGTAGCCATCGTCACACATCTCCAAAAAAAACTTAGATTTTTACTCCTTTAAATGCCTAAAACTCACTTTCAAACATTGCTCTACAAATCGTACAATCCAACACTTCTCTACCAAAGCAAACAATCTACTCCATAAAGTGTAGCAAAACGGCAGTGATGAAAGAGATGATGAAGATTCTCCTCATTTTTTCTACAAATGATGCAAAACTGAGGCAGCAAAGATAGATATTAACAGGTAATCAACCAACTAGTTCAACAGCAGCCAACCATGGGCACATTTGCAACCAAATCAGAGTGGATAATAAATTATGTTATTAGTCTCCATTCAGAAAGCAAATCCTCATGTAGATGAGGTTAAAAACAGCTACAAAGCAACAATTTTGCCAAAAAGCACTGTCGGACATATATTTAAGTTAACAACCATCGAACAACCACATCAAACCACAAGATTCAATCAGACAAAAAATATTAAACACAAAAAAAAAACACGGAAGAAAACATGTCAAAACAAAAATATCAGGAAAAGAATAAACACACAAGTACAATGAAGAAACCAGTAGAAAGAACATTGACCTTTTAAATTGCTATATAAGAGGTACAATTACACGGCCGAATAAGAAATATCACCTTTGAATCAACAGCCTTTCCTTTCAGAATGCCAACTGCATCCAAACCCTCAAGAGTAGAACGTCGAACCTCAGCCTATGCCATAAATTAAGATTATAAGAAAAATTCAACAAAACTTAATCGAATATGAACTCTAGGTGAAAGATGTACACACTAAAGTTTATGCAACAAGAATATAAAATAGGCTAAGAAAATAAAAATTTCTGAGAGTGTGTTCTTCGTAAATACTCTTTAGTGAACGAACAGATGATACCTTTGGATGTTCTAGTGCAAACCAAATTTTTGAATCAGATATTTTGGAGGATAAATCCAAATTTCCATCTAATATCCTACACAGCATTTCATACATCGAACCCTCTTTCTTCGATGGCTCTTTACCGTCCTACAAGGGTAGAGGAGAAAAGGATAGAGAATATAGCACTAAAATAGAATTAGCAAGATAAGGCAAAAAGAGTTTGAAGCAAGGAGAACAGGAGAGGGAGTAATTAGGCAGCAAACCTGTGGGAAATTGTGAACAACTGCACGTAATTCTGATGGGTAATTCTTATTTATGGAGACTAAAATTTGCTTGGCCCAGTTTCCTAAAAAAACTAAAAAATCACACAGAGCAAAAAAGAAATAAAAGCCTAGGATAACAACGGCATGAAAGGATTTCATCACCACGCTAAACTGTTCGAAAATCTGAGAAGTAAATGTCCAACCTGATTCCTTGTTTTCCAATGTCGAGTCACTCTTGTTCTTGGATAACCTCACGCAAGTATAGAGGAGTTTAGAGACCATACGATCAACAAAACCTTTCACAGGAACTGCCTCAATTATTGATAATAAAGCAAGATGGCAGAGATTATCAGATGAACTGCAAAACAATAATTAGATTGAGAGTTCAGCGTATAGAAGAAAATACTGGAAGAAGGAAACAACAGTTCGAACCTGTATTCAAGAAGGGATTCCAGAAACACAGCCAGGAATTTATCAATATTGAACTCCTCTGTCAGTCTAGCAAGAACCCCTGAGAGATCTCTTCAAATTCCAAAAATTAAAATAAAAGAATCCTGTTTAGTAGATACTTACAAGGAAAAAGAAAACGAAATACCACCAAACAAGCTCTAAGTCTCTGCTGAGATTTAAGGTCATTAGTGATACCTGATCTCCTTCAGGATATCCACAGTCTTCTTGGGGAACATTTCGACAGATTGCAACTAACAAAATTAAATCCAAGACAAGGTGAGGGTGCAAAGTTCATGAGAGGAATTGTTCATATATATAATTGAAACTTAAAAGACTAATGCACTACTAGGCTCAGCCAGCAAATAAGTCCGGACTTACTAGGCGCAACATTGACTAAGTTGGGCTTGTGTACATGGACTCATTTGGGCTCTTATAAATAATATTGCTCCACACCCTCCAACTCAAATTTTGTCCAGATCATAAGGACCTCCACTTCATTAATCCAGGTTGATCAGCCCATGAGGCAGATTCCTTTGATCAAAAGTGATTCAAGCTCTAATTTCTGATGATATCACAATGAAACACGGAAAATCTCTATGTCGGATGGAGAGTACTAACCTATGACAATTTTAAGATAAAAATAGAAAAAAAGTTGGCTGTGCCTGGGTCATTTCCACCTCTAAGCGACAACCTAGATGTTACTCATTTAAAGGTGTAAATCTAAATCCAAACCAGATCTGTTAGAACTGAACATTTATCCAGATCTCTGTCTAAACCGATGCAAGCATTACAGCCCTCATAATGTCTCATCACACTCAACAAAAATAGGTATCCCAGACGGACTCAATCTTCCCTAATTTGCAAGAAAAATTGAGCAGGTCAAGCAAAGCTCAGTCCAACTTGAACTGACCCTGTAAAATATCCAGTGCTAACTGAACAGCACTCCAAAACTGCTGGTTAAAGCATGGATGGGAAATGGAGAAGGAGCTGCTAATGGCATAATTGGTTGATTCAACTAATTTGCAGCCCTATAAATGCACAGAAAAGCATATGATTGAACATTCAGTTCACTGAAAATGGGTGAAGTGGTATAACTTTAACAACTATCACCGAAGTCGTAATTAAATTTTCAAATCCACCTATGGCTGCTGCTGCTTCCAAAAAATTGATGTTTTAGTTACAAGAAAATGATCAAACAGTCCAGTGATTTTTGAGACAGGAGTATTGAAGCAAAATCTATGAAATAACATGATGAAAGAAAAAAGTCAAAAAAATGATGACAGTATCCTCGAGATACAAAAGAGAGAAATCAATTGCTATATACACTGGGGCGAAGCCACCCTTGGACCATGTGTCCACCCTCAAATTTTTTTTTTTTTTACATTATATATATATTTTTTAAAATAAAATTTAGACATATTTAATTGTGCCCACTTTATTATTGTGTTATTGTGATATCGATTAGGATAAACCCCTATCTAAATAATTATTAATTTTCAAATAATGATATTGGGACCTAATACATTATAATATTAAGCCTAATAGCGAGTCCCTACATTTAATAATGTCCACTATAAGTCATTGGGTTCCTACCAAGTAAATCCCGAATTAGGTGCAATTATTATTATTCTTAAACTTATCGCGGTCATTTTTTTAAATTATAGGATTATTTTGTTATTGTATAGAAATGAGCATCTAGGTAATAAATGAAAGATTATTATTACCATTTAGTATATAGAAAAAAAGTATTCATTGATATCATTGATTTGTAACGCTTTTAAAGATAAACACTAATCAGATTCAATCGTAAAATGACAATAATTAGTCTCATACGAAATTTTAATTAATTTATTTTTATTTTTTATTTGTTCATGACATGTAAATCATTTTTTAACCTTTTATGTTTAATGAACTTTTACGTCTAATTATAGTAAATATGAATTTATGAACTTTTGTGGTCAATTGAAAAAAAATGAAAAATGCTGTTTAGGCTTTGTGGATGTAATTCAATGCAATCATTTGATTGAAATTAGACTCCATTGAAACTTACAATTAAAACAATGACTACATTGAATTAGATCCTGATTAAGTTCCTATAGCATTGCTGAAAAAAAATAAAACTTATTAATGTGCCCACCACCCTATAGTATTTTTCTGGCTCCGCCGCTGTAATATACAACTCTTTTATTTCTCCCTATTATTCACTATATGCTACAATTGTAACTTAAAACACATGAAAATACCTGAACAAGGTTGATCAAAGCCATAAACGACATATGCAACCATTGCAAGTCAATTGATTCTGTCGCATCCTCTCGAGCTACATCAGCGATTGAGCGAATCAAACTTTTGACAAGATTGGGGGACAACGCTACCCTATTAGCAAGTAAGCCCACAATCATCATAGCTCCAGCCTATATAAAGAACAACAACAGACCGATCAGTAAGCAATTATAAAGGTACTACAAACTGAAGCTACCACCTTGAATGAGAAGGCAGAAGAAAACATCCAATCATGCTCTCAACTTAGAAACTTACAAAGGATAGACTTTGTTAGCACAAGAAAGATCAAGTAGGCAAGCTGTCATGAGTAGAATTTTACAAAGAACAAAGCAGCTCCAATGCTTTTCTCTTTGGTCTTATATTTTTCTTTTTTTGTCAACTTTTTCTTCACTTATTAATGATCAATACACACCCAACTTATCCCAAGTAAAACTTTGAAACCTACACCTTTTCCTTTGGGTGAGGAAATATAGCAATCAAGTTAAGACCTGGTAGTGCCTCATTGGGTCACCTAAACCGTCTATGAAGTTGGGACAAAAGAACAAAAAAAGGAAAAGAAAAAACAATCAACAATGAACAAGGCTCACACCTTTGGCTTCTATCAGTTAGTTGTGACACTTCCACCCTAAAGATATATTGAAGCCTCATCAACTGCTCATTTCAAGCAACCAGTGGATATTATTCTTTGGACTTTAGTAATTGAGTGCAGTGCACCACCAGAACTCGGAAGTGAAAGCTTCAAATCCTTATCCACCTATCTACCAGCCTTTTTCCATGTATTGGAAAATATGCTTTTTCCAAATAATTTTACAGTAAGAATGCAAATGATGCGAACATACTAAGATTACAGGTTTATCTAGGTTGTGGACTTTGTCTTCTGATCCGTGAACAAATTGGACAGCCTACTACGCATCCGAAATGTAGTCGGGAGATGTGTCCTCAACAACGAACCGGACCCAAATGCCCTGAAGGGGCAAACCATGTTGCACCACAAACCGATGCTGTGGTGTCAGTTTTCTGGGGAATGCAACGCAACTCAGGCTGTAAACTCCATCCAAGTCAAAAAAAAAAAATCTAGGATTGCTTCGTGGTGATTTTATGCTCACTAAATGATAACATATCTACCAGTGAAGGCATACTGAGTCAAAGAGTAAATGGGCAATCAACTAGGTGAAATTAGGCTTGTAGGAGTTGAGTTGAGTAAGATAATGAATTAAGCATTTTAGAACAATCCCCGTAGGTAATTCATTGAGTTACTAAATATATGGGATGAATTATGTTTCGAAAAGTATCTAGTTCTAAGGAAGATAGAAAAAACAAAATACTTCAATTTCAGAATAAGCTTTATTCTACAAATCATTTGTGGTCACTGTGTTTACTTAAAGTAAAAATAAATGGGTAAAAAAAATGGAATTGGAAAACAGGATTTGATCCACCCAAACAAAAGACACAAAAAGAATAGGTTTAAAAGAAAACTTAGAAGACAAGAAAAAACTTTTCTAAAACCAAAAAAAAACATCAAGAAAAAAAGAAAGCTGGAAAAACAGAAGAATTATAAGAAAAAATGTTGTAAATGGTATATTTGAACTGAAGGTGGTCCAATGGCACCAAATTGCCCAAAAAAAATCAAGTGCAAAAAAGGTGAAAAAATGCTTGCAGCAAAAACAAGTAAAAATGCTCTACACAGAAGAAACCTCTACAAGAGAAGATATTCATTATGAAGTGGAAAGTGTAGACCTAATTTTCATGCTACATGAAGAGCAAACATCCAACATCAAGTGGTCCGTCTTTTAGTCAAAAGTATTTCCCATATTCTAAGCATTAGTTCAATTAATATAACAGACTCCCATTAATGTTTAGAGTAATATACCAACCATGGCTTGTTACATATGGATTTTATGGTATAGTTTTTGAACAAGTTTTGTGTCCCAACTACTCCTTCCTCTCCCACTCTCCCAGCACAATTTTTTGGAAAAAAGGAACAAGAACTAAAAGAATAAGAAGCAACAGTAACAATCATCTAGATTTTTCATAAAACTTGCTAGCTGAGTGCAATTTATCAGCCAAGACATAACCATTTCCCATGTATTCAAGGCTTGAAGCAACAGATTACCTCTCCCCATTCAAGAAACAGCCAAGTAACTCTTTTTTTAATTTTTAATGTGGAATCACTGTCAACAAATGGAAAAAGAGCAACCATGTTGCCAAGAAGCCATCAAGGCTTGGTTTGAGAGAGAGAAGAGGTCACGTTAACTATGCCAATAAATTTGTACTGACCTTGTGATCCTCTCCTCCTTTGGAACCAGGCTGAAGTCCAGAAACCACGTACGGCAAAACTCTCTTCACCACATCATTGTCAACAACTGTGAGAGAACCCAAAACCTCAACAACAACTGCTGTGCAGAAGCTAATAACAGGCCTCGGCATCTGCAACTTCTTTGTCGGTGAGGCCTAACAAATTTAGAAATGTAAAACTTGTCTTACACGAGCAATCAGTGAAAATAAATTGGACAAGTCAGATGCGAAATAAGACGTACATAATTGCATAAAACCTCCAGCACCCCCATATCACGGATGCATTGTTGCACAATAACCTTTCTCGGTGGCGGTGCACCTGAAGCTTTAACTGCATCAAAAAACTTCCATCTACTATTTCTACACCATAAAAGAGTAGGACATCATTGAAGGCACAACAGACTATTGAATCGCCACAAATAACTAACAAAAGACACCAATTTCCTTACCCTGTGTCAATTAACTGAACTACTCGAACAAAAACATGAGTGTCATGATATGGCAAAGCACATAGAATAAGTTCCTCCGTGTTGTACACATGAATCCTACAATTCCACACCAATAAATAATCACACCCCATAAAACTGCCAAGCACCAAAGTTGATTAAGTACCTAAGAACAGAAATTCACATACACACACACATGGTAACAAATGGATGTTACATGAACAACTAGCCAACAAATGGTAAAGATAAGGGCTTACTTGTATCTACGTATCAAGTACTCAAGCGTCTTTAATGCCGAAGGCAATTGAAAATGGCCTGATAGTAACCGCAAGTATGTACTAATAGAAGCATTAATTCGGTTATTATCCTCTACGCCCGATAATTCTCTATCCAATTCTTTACTCTTGTGACTAAACAAATCATTCTTATAGTTCCTAAATCTTTCATCCGTGTTTATAAGCACCTCCAAACCTGAAAAACCAAACCAGACAACCAAAACAAATCCATTATCTGAATAAAAAGACCAGTAAATCAGTAAAATATTCACATTCACACCCGAATAAGGATTTTAAAGATTCATTCTTTCAGCCAACCCATTTATTTGAATGGTGTATTTGAGGTGAATCTTAAAAAACAGAGTAAAGGACTTAGTTCTATTTAATTTCGAAGTCTTCTCTACAGAAAATCAGAATAAAAACAGTACCAAGAATGCATAATTAATTTTATATTTCTTTCATAGTTGCAGCTAAATCAAACACTGTCTGGTCCCCCAATCTTTAGATTCTTCATTCTTTTTAGCTGGTACCTTTGGTTTGTTTCAGGTGGTTTACATAAAATTCAGGCTACCTGAGAGCGCGATGTTGAGGATGGTGTCGAGGTCGATATCGGCGGCTTCTTTGGGGTCGAATAGGATAGAAGGACGAGTGAAGGGTCGCTTGAGTGGCTCTGAATCGGCTTTAATCAGTGATTTGATTGCCTGCAATTGCGAGGCGATTGACGTCGCCATTGCTATTGAATGACTGAGATTTTGGGGGTGAGGTTACTATGGAAGAAAGGGCAGTTTCGGTGAGGGTTTATGAATTTTGAGTTTTGACTAAACCCTAACCCTAACTCCGAGCCCATGTGCAGAAGAAAGAACGGCGGGCAGTGTTTTATAACGAAGGTGGGCCGGCCCAAAAGCATAGCCATTTAAAGGCTCGCTTAGGTCCCTAAATGTGAGGGGCCTCAATATGGGCCTCAAACTAATGAGCCACAAAGAAGTTGCTAAATGATTATTGAAAAATTTAGAAGCCGATCGAAAAATTTGGACTTAATTGAACTAAACTATATTAAGAAAACTTATTTGGCCCTAAGTATATTTTTTTAGAAAAAGACTAAAAGGCTATTCATTACTCCATTACTCTCTCTCTCTCTCCCTCTCTCCCTCTCTCTCACTCTCTCTTCCTTATTTTTTTCTCTATATATCTTTCTCTCTTCCATTAATAATTTATTTTCTTTTCAATTATGTAAATATTAGATTTGAATTTTTTTCTCGCTCTCTCCCCTTATTTTCTCTCATAGTTACTCTTTTTCTCCTTATTCTCTATCTCTGTCTCTTTATATCAATGTTACAACAATACAATTATATCAATCAGTTACACTAATTAGTTATAATTATTCTATAATATACCAAATAATTATACATGTGTTCTAATAAATCAATTTTTTTTTCTTTTTTTTTTAAGGGGTGCAACACGAGGACTTCCCAGGGGGGTCACCCATCCTAGTATTACTCTCGTCCAAACACGCTTAACTGCGGAGTTCTGATGTGATTCGGTGCATTAGTGCTGGTATGATCGCACCCGTTATAGTAAGTCAATCAATTACACTAATTAGTTATAATTATCCTATAATATATCAAACAGTTATTTATGTGTTATAATAAATCAACCAGTTACACCAAACAATTACATGAAATTACAACACACCAACCCAATTTGTCATTCAGTTATTTACATAATCCAAAAAGTTACACCATTTAGTATCACGACATGGTTACACCAATTATATACACCAAATTAGGTTTATCATTAGATACAGAGTTTACCATTACACCAAATTTGGTGTATATAAATGGTGTAACTCTTTGGTTTATGTAAACAAGTGAATGACAAATTGAGTTAATGTTATAATTTTGTGTACTTGTTTGATGTAACTAGGGGTGTTCAAATTTCCGATTGGCCACAATTTTCTACCCTATTGAACGGCTAGCCGCAAAAATCAGGTAGAAATGCGGAAGTGTTTTTGGTCTTCCCATTAAATCGGGTAGGAATGCGGAATGCCCATCAATTTCCGCATTTATACCCTACCCTACCCGCAAAAAATATATTTAACTTTTTTATATTTTTTTTAGTAATTATAAGAGTATTTGTGTTGTATAATTTATATTATAACATTGTTATTGTTGTGGATGTTTGAGTAGGTAAAACATAGACTTATTTTTTGTGTAGGTTACATGATTTGTGGTCAACTAGTGATCTATTAGAGTAGTTATGATTTTAATGTGTTTCATATGGTTTAAACTTAAAATAATTGTTATTGTATTTGTGTAATAATTATGATGGATTGATGTTCATGCTTTCTTGTATTTTATTGTAATTATTTTTATAGTTATTTTATGTTTTAGTGTTGTTGATTTATTGTGTTGTTAAATTGGTGCATGTTGTTTAATTGAATTGTTAAAATGATCCAAAAATTAGTAGCTACAAAAGTATTTACCCGACTTCCTACCCGATTAATCGGGTAGGAAGTCGGGTAGGAATATCACACCTGATCGGGTAGGGTAGGCCAAGAAAAAATTCTTCTGCAAAGTATCGGGTAGGAATACGGAAGACTATATTTCCTACCCGTAGGGTAGGGTGAACACCCCTAGATGTAACTGTTTGGTTTATAGAACATATGAGTAACTATTTGGTGTATTATAGAGCAATTAAAACTTATTGGGCTCGTTTGGTTGCCGTATTAGAAATGGATGGATTAGATAAAATAATTTGGTCTAATACAATACAGAATGATAACAGACAAGACTAAATAGAGTATTAAAATAATACGTAATTTTATCTAGTGTTTGGTAATACACAACATAAGCGTTGAATAGTAATTATTTAATCCAATCGGTTGTTTGGTTAAAGAATTATTTTATCCTATTAATGTTGAATTAACAAAAATACCTTCAATCAGTGTTTGTTACATTGATGACAATTTGATTTTATCAGTTAGGGGGTTATAATGGTAAATGTGTAAAATAATACGTTTAAGTTGGATTATAATACCACCTCTTTTGGTGGTATTAAAACACCTCCATAATACAGGTCTAACGTATAAAAAATATACGATAAGTATACGATTAGTATACATTTTTGAAATTAATACGGTATCAAATTTGCTTACCAAACAAAATATTAAGTCCGATTAAATAAAAAATAGTACAATCCAATATTTAATCCCCTCATAATACGTCTACCAAACGAGCCCATTAGTGTTGTAACATTTATATAAAGATAGAGAGGGGGAGAATAAGAAGAGAGAGTTATGGTGAGAGAAAATAAGAGAAAGAGATGAAAAAATTAAATCAGATTTTTATATTTTTTAAAAGAAAATAAATTATCAACAAGAAAAAGAAAAAAAAATAGGGGAGAGATAGAGAGAGTAACGGTGTGAGAAATAGGAAGAGAGAGAGAAAGAGAGTGAACTAATAAAAATTATGTATAATTTAAGAAATGGTAAGTAAGTAAAAAAATTCAAATGTCATTTGAATTTTATACATAATTACAATATATTTTATTAAAAATGAACTTAATATAGTAAAATACTCTTATCCATACACTTCCTCCCAAACAAGTCTAAAAAAATATACCCACACCAAAAAAACTCATGATTTTTAGATTTGATCATAGAAGAATTCTATAATAAAGAATAAAGTCGAGTAACACTTTGATAGATGACAAACTATATGTATTAAAAAATTATTCATTTTATTCATCTTCTTTTTGACAATATCTTTGTTTGCACTGCATATATTTTTGCATGATATAAAAATAAATATAATTCATGTTATAAAAATTTTGTACACAAGATTTGGCCCCTCCATTACTAAAATTCTGGTTCCGTTCCGAGTAGCGAGGTTTTATGATTTTCTTATTTATGTTCCACGTCAATATGCGAGGTGATTGAAGTTAGTCATAGTTGTTGAGGAAGTGTGATTTGTGAGGAGGTTTGAACCTAGGGAAGAAAGTGAAACTTCGGAAGGTTCGGGGCGACGCAGCCGAGTTCAAATGGGCAGGGTTTAAAGGGTTTGGTAACTCGGGGGTAACTTGGTCATTTCCATATATTTTTTTTCTAATTTGCTACTATTAAATGTTATAACTTACTAAGAAAAGAATATAGAAAAAATGGTAACTAAAAATCTAACCTAATTTAGAGACTGAATAATTTATCAATTAATATGGTCACAACAAAAAAAATAAAATTAACAGTTATAGGCCCCGTTTGGTAACCTGGTGTTTTCGTTTTTTTTTGTTTTTGTTTTCATTTTATGGCCCAAAAAAAAATAAAAACATGTTTGGTGAATGTTTTTTTTTTTTTTTTTAATTGCTCTGTTTCAAAAACAAGGTTCAAATATAGAAACATCCAAAATGATGTTTTTGAAAATATCAAAAAAATAAACACGCGCGAGTCATTTAATGAGGTCTGGGCTTCGATCTTCCTTAGCAACAAAATATGAATTTTTTTCTTGAGTATATAAAAAGCATCTCTCTTTCACCTCTCAGATCTCTGTTATCTCTCTCTCTCTCTCTGCTGAAGACGAAGCCGAAGCCGAAGCCGAAGCCGAAGCCACACGAAGATGAATCCAGACGCCATCTCCCCCCCTCTCCCTATGTCGCTCTTGTAATACCCCGTTCTATTTTGGCAAGGAACTAGTTAGGGAATATTATCTTGGAAGGAATAAGAAAAATGTTAAAGAAGAATTTAGAATAGTCTAAAAGAATCTAGAATATTTGAGAAGTTTCTAGAAAAATCAAGAATATTCTAGAAGAATCTAGAATGTTGGAGAAGTCTCCAGAAAGTTCAAGAATAACCTAGAATAGTCTAGAAGAATCTAGAATGTTGAAGAAGTTTCTAGAAAGATCTAGAAGGTTCTAGAACATCGAGGAACCTAGAGCACTCCGGAAGGTTTTAGAAGATTCTAGAGAGATAAAGAGTACTCCACAATGTCCTAGATTAGTATGGAGACTTCTAGAGATGTGGAGAATTAACCATTGTATAAAAATCTACAATTGGAACCTAGAAAGTTCCAAGTAAGGAAATGAAGGAAGGTTCCCCACACCAAGGAAAGAATGACACATGTCCACATTCTAGAGTACTCCTAGGAGTCTTGAAGGCCTATAAATAGGGGACTTGGTTATTGAATTGGGAGGAAAACACATTGGTGACCTCCCACTAAAGAGAGAGAGAAAGAATAGAGAGTAAAAGAGAGAAGAATGAAAGAAGAGAACCTCATCAAAAGAGAAAGGAAATTGTGAGAGAAAGAGGAAAGGCATCGGCAACATCTCACTCTACTTCGGGTGACAAAGCATTTCCTTTGGACTTGAGGTGAGTGGTTTGGCATGCTACGTATCTTCGAAAATTCCTCGTATCCCTAAAAACTTTCAAAATATTACATCATGCTTGTTCATTACTACCTTTCCAAAATGTTTGACTAAGTGTCTAAATACTTGTGGCATACGATTCTCCTTACTTGATGAATACTTTTGTGAAGTATTGTGACTCCATCACTTGTTTATATGGTGAGACTTTGTGATAGTGAATGGGACCATGATTGAAAGTCCAGGGAAATTATTCTTCTATGTGGAGTGACCCTGGCCACTAGGGAACAGACCCGGGGGAGGCTGTGATGACCCTAGTGCTCAACGGTTGAAGGAACAGTGCCTGGTGCGTCCTGGTGACCTTCACCGGATCGTCTTAGGGAACAGTTCCCGGGCGCCAACCCGTGGTGACCCTAAGAACGATGTTGGATCCAACCCTGAGATATAATCACTTTGTGATAGTGAATGAGACCATGATTGAAAGTCCAGGGAAATTATTCCTCTGTGTGCGGGTGACTCTGGCCACTAGGGAACAGACCCGGGGGAGGCTGTGGTGACCCTAGTGCTCAACGGTTGAAGGAACAGTGCCTGGTGCGTCCTGGTGACCTTCACCGGATCGTCTTAGGGAATAGTTCCCGGGCGCCAACCTGTGGTGACCCTAAGAACGATGTTGGATCCAACTCTGAGATATATTCTGGCATTTGGTATTTGGTTCCCACCGATTACTGGATATCGTACGGTCTCCACCATTATGATATGATTCACCATTGTGGTATGCTTTCTTGTTGAAATTCAATTGTGTTATTCTTGAAAAATTGATTATCTTATATTCTGGCATTTAGTATTTGGTTTCCATCGATTATTGGATATCGTGCAGTCTCCACCATTATGATATGATTCACCTTTGTGGTATGATTCCTTGTTAAAATCCGATTGTGTTATTCTTGAGAACTTGGTTATCTTGATGAAGTTATTTTTCCAAATCTTTGTTTTACATGTCGTATGCCAAATATGTTTTTCAGCCACTTTATGCATGCCTTTCCATTCACTGGGCTTTTTAGCTCATGGTTTCAAAATAAAATTTTTTCCAGGTAAAAGATTAGAGTGCCAATAGTGGACTCAGGGAATTGATTGGGGACTAATAGTGTTGTGACCTCCGTAGCATATATCGTATAGCCATCTTTACTTGTTTGGATAATTGGGGCAAACAAGTTTAGGTATGTTGACTTTGACATATTGATATGAGATCAATTTAGTGTTAATGTTGTTTTCCACTCCTACATTATTAGTTTATTGTTAGGCTTACGTGTTCCATAGGTTATAAATCTATGGTTCACGGCCGGTCATGCCCTTGGAGTTGGGGTGTGACAGCTCTCTCTCTCTCTCAACCTTCTTTATTTTAGTGGTGGTGATGAATTTTGAGGAGTGGTGGTGGGTTTCGCTAGTGGTGGTGGGTTTTCGGGGATGGGGGTGGGTTGGATGGATGTGGATTTCGGGGATGGGGTGGGGTTGGGTGGCTGTGGGTTTCGGGGTTGGGGGTGGGTTGGGTGGTTGTGGGTTTCGGGGATGGGGATGGGGGTGGGTTGGGTGGCTGTGGGTTTCAGATGATGGGGATGGGTTGGGTGGCTGTGGGTTTCAGCCGATTGGGGTGGATTTCAGGGGGTGGTGGTGGGTTTCAGGGGTTGGTGCTGATGGTGGTGGGTTTCGGTGGTGGTGAGTTTCGGGGTGGGGGTGGTGAATTTCAGGGATTGGTGGGTGGCTGGTTTTCGGTGGTGGTGGGTGGCTGGTGGTTGGCTGTTGGTGGTTGGCGGAGGTGTTGGGTGGTAAATTTTTGGAATAATATCAAACATATTTTTTATTTTTGTTTGTATAAATTTTTAAATATAAATGACTACCAAATATGTTTTATATTTTTAATTTTTATCACAAAAAAAATAAAATTTTGTTTTATTTTTTTTTATAAAAAAAACATAAAAACAAAAACGTTATCAAACGCACCCATAGTTAATAGGTTCACTTTCTTCAACTAAAATATATTATACATTAATGATTTTTTGAACCACTTTTATAAAATAGTAATTAAATAATATTTTTTTTCTTAAAAAAAATATTTCTAACACAAAAGTCATTGATGTTTTTATAATACAATTTTCCATCTCTAACCGCATTTAAAGACAAATACATTCATTAGTCACCTAGATCTTCATATCACGAGGATAATTTTGTTCAAGGTTAGATTATTTGAATCTCGAAACATACATATAAAAAAAAAGACCCTCGGGTCAAAGTGTAACACTCAGACAAATTCAATAATATTATAACATTGGACAAGGATTTGGGGAGGCTTCCATGCCCCCCCCTCTAGATCTTTATTTATACACATCTCCTTGAATCTCAACTCACATGATAGTGAGGATGCTAGTAGGGTTTTTTTTTTTTTTATAACATATATTTTGCATTATATTATACATATATCTTCACCAAATCATCACTGTCTCACTCACACATTGAGATAGTGCTAGTACTTTCTCTTTTGTCATGGCCATGCACTAGAAGAATTTGGCAAACAACCATACACATAGCTTGGCAAGAACCCATATTGTAGCTCCACAGAGTATGAAGGCCAAAGCAGCTAACCACACAAACATGGTGCTTGAAATGTGAGAGGAACCCAACATTATGTTGAACCTTGGCATGGTCTTATCCACCAAAATAACATAAATAGCCATTATAGTGACCAAAACAAAGGTGAGAACTGCTCTGAAAGGAAGTGGCCATATTAGAATCAGTATGGCACCCATGCTAGCAATGAATCCAGCAATGTTAAACATCATGTAGTAGAAGAGGGCCCGAAATTGGTTAGATCCACCCAACACCAAATGCCAATCGACGAACAATTGATTTTCCTCGGGGTTTTGTGGTTGATAAACGATTTGTGGATCGCAAGAAGCTGTAAAAGTGAGAGTAGCAGTCATGATAAACACCATGATCAATACATTACGCACCTCCAAAGACACTATCTTGTATCGTCGCTCTCGTCTATGGGAAGGAGGCAGTTTTTCCTTGTAATTAGACAAGAAACGACCCTCCAATGCACCGACATCACAGAGAATATGACGGATTCTGCGAGCAAGCGTATCATTTGATGTACTGTTATGGACGTCCAAGGCTGTGTATCCTCTCTCATTGATAGCATTGACATCCACTAGTAAGGTACCATTGGTTGAATCGCCGACGAGCAACAGCTTTACAATCTATGCCACATTCAGTTCATACATGATGTCTAAGAAGTTTATCAAGAAGAAAAATGAGGGAGAGAGAGAGAGAGAATAGGACTAAACTACTATTTGTTGAAACATGAAAATTCTCTGTAGACTTTTCTAAAGGCTAAATTTTTTGTGAAGTGGTAGTAGATAGAGTTAACTTTCAAGCTTGTTGGAAGATTTTGTTCAGATTTGTTGTTGATACACTTGTGTAGCAATACAATTGAGCCGGTCGTGGAAGATAATCGAACAACCATGGGTTAGTTGGGATCAGAGGCGGAGCTAGGAATTTCTTTTAGAGTGGTGGGCATACTATAACTATAAGATTTAATTTTTTTTCCTCTAATAAATAAAAAGAATGTGATATATTTGTATTTCTAACATCATATTGATTAGGTAAAAAATTCATTGAATACAAAAAGACCAAAAATCAGAATACATAGGTTATGCAAACAAAAAACAACAAAAAAGAGATTAATTGTAACTCTTTTGTCAAACATTAGACAAACTATTTTGTCAATTTTATCGCTAGCATTTCTAAAAGAGATATTGACATATTGTAGTAGGAAGAAAATATAAATACAAATACATAAAATTACAATAATTTGAATAGAGAAGCTGCTCTTGTTTGTCACTGTTTGTTGCGTGGCGTGAGAGTAAGAGAGAGAGAGAAGGATAGAAAATGGGTGGTTGGTGGCCTGGAGGGCCAGTTTTTTTTTTTTTTTTTTTGTTTTGAGTGGGCCTAGCCGGTTTTTATTTTTTTTTTGGGTGAATTACATTCAGACCCCCTGAAGTTTGTCACTTAATCACTTAGACCCCCTGATATTTAAAATATTACACACAGACCCCCTGAGATTTGTATGCGCGTAACACTTAGACCCTGCTGTAAATATATCTGTTAATAAACTATTCTTAGACCCCCTGAAGTTTGTAAGTATATAATACTTAGACCCCTTAAGTTTAGAATATTATACTTAGACAAAAAATACTCTAATCAAAGATAGAATATCCAATATTTTAAATTTTACAACCAAAATTCAAGTCTATTGTATCATTTATTGAAATAAAATTAAAATTAAAAATTTAATTTTTTCTTAAAAAATAGTAATTAGTATACAATTATACTATCTATTGGAATAAAACTAAAAAATGAAATAAGGGGCCTAAGTCATTTATAATAAAACATAAATTTTACATCCAAAATTCATATTTTATTATGTTATTTATTGAAATAAAATAAAAAATAAAAGTCTAATTTTAAAAAAAAAATCATAATTAGTATATAATTATACAATCTATTAAAATTAAACTAAAAAATTAAACAATAAGTCAAACTGTAAATGACACAATATGTTTTAGCTTTAATTGGGATAGTTTGGTATTTTAATTTGGTCATTTAAACGACCAAACTAAATTCCAATAGACAATATAATTGTATACTAATTACGATTTTTTAAGAAAAAAATTAAATTTTTATTTTTGATTTTATTTCAATAAATGATACAATAGAACATGAATTTTGGTTGTAAAATTTAAAATATTTGATATTTTATCTTTAATTGGAGTATTTTTGGTCTAAGTATAATATTTTAAACTTAAGGGGTCTAAATATTATATACTTACAAACTTCAGGGGGTCTAAGTGTAATTTATTAACTGATATATTTACACTAGGGGTCTAAGTGGTACGCGCGCACAAATCTCAGGGGGTTTGTGTGTAATATTTCAAATGTCAGGGAGTCTAAGTGATTAAGTGACAAACCTCAGGGAGTCTAGGTGTCATTCTCCCTTTTTTTTTTTGTTTGAAACCAGTCTAGTTGTTTTTGGTTTTGGGTGGGCACAAGCGAGACATTACACAACAAAATATCTATATATATATATATATATATATATAGATATAGATATTTTGTGCCCACCCTGGACTGTGCACAGCTCCGCCATGGTTAGGATGATCAAAGTCCCATCTCCTAATTGGGAGCTCTAAGGTTCCATTTATGTTAGAATATTTTAAACAAAAGAGTATTTTCTAAAAGTATTTCAGTATATATATATATATATGTTAGTGTTATCTAACTTAACGGAACACACTGACCAGCCTACTCCACACCCGAGTAGCAAAAAAATCAATTTCTGAATACCAAAAGTTTGAATGGCTAGTTTTTCAACAACTATTTTTATTAGTTATTATTTGATTAAATATGAGAGTAATTACGAAATATTAAATACATATATTTTCTATATTAGTATAGAAACATACAATCTGAATACCTACTACAATCTCTCTATAGCATAAGTTCCTGAGCAATATTCAAAAGGTGTCGTGTGAAGTTTCTGTTTTATTCGATTGTGCAGATCTGAGTGAAATAACAGTCAATAGGTTGAGCTGTTGTATCTTGGGGACAATGTGTTGTACCTTCTGTTCTGTGTTTCTTTCATAAAAGGGCGCGAATCGTCTTAAGAGAACGATCTAATCCGCGTCTTACCCTGACATTCACTTTATCTTTCAGATTCCATTTTTTCCCAGCAATTTACATCGAAGGCAAAATGTAAGTATTGAAGTATAAATACTTAAATTATACCCTCTTCAATAACTTAAACTTTTGGAGTACATATATAGTTAATTAACATAGTATCAGAGGAGAAAATATTGTGTTCAAATTTCGCCATCATCCTAATTATTAAAAAAAAAATCACGTGTTTAGCCAAAATCTAGCCTGCATGTAAGGGGGTGTGTTGAAATATAAATACTTACACCATTTGTAACAGCTTAAACTTTTGACATAAATGATTGTTTAACAATGCACGTAATAAAAAAATGCGAGTCTTGGTGGAAAAATGCTAGTCTTCATTAAGTTTCCGACTTTAATTCGATCCCCATAAATTATTTACCAGTTCAGCTATACATTAAGCGAGTCTATATATTTTCTAAAAACAATACTACCCTCAAGTTTTTTTTATCAGATTTCCTAGGTGATTAGCATCTTTGAACACAATCGATTAACGACATTAATGGAAATTAATTATATTACTCAGAATTTTTTTAAAATACAAAGTTTAATTACAGTTAACCAATTATATTATTGTTCAACCCGAGTCAACTCAATCAAACATGAGTCGCTGTTGATCATGAATCATGATTCACCACACTCTCTCTCTTCTGTGTCGATGCAAGACTGCAGTCCAAGAGGAACCCGTAGGGTTCATGTGAATTCACCATCAACACGTGATCTAGTCTTGAGAAAAATTGAGAAAATATATCGGATTAAGAGCACTCAACCCTATAATCCGAACCTCAAGCCCAACCATGAAAAACCTAACGTAATAATGATGTGTCGTAGCTCCTTGAGATAGCAAAAAGAAAAAAAAAACCAATAATGAAATCAACCGATGTTGGGTATTTTGTGCATCTATCACAAGGGGTTTGGGACTCGAACCCAAATCTTCCACGACTCCCCACAAATCAGCAAAAAACGAAGCTACCAATCTAGAACTTACTTTACTGAATCATTTAGTCAATGATAGATCCACTTTGGTGTACTACCAAGTTTCACGTTGACAAAGCAATAACTACAATAATTAAAAAACCGTGGAGCTATAGAGAAATATTATTCGAGTTTAATTTGCTGACATAATCATTTCTTGTTTTTAGACACATAATCGAACCCATATTCATTGAGATTTATTCTCAATCCAAGGATGAATTAGCTAGGAGAGAGAGGGGTCTTGCCTCGAAGAGTTTGTGGGAGGTTGCAATGTGAAGAACTGTGTTGCCTTGGTAATCCTTCCTGTTTAGCAGCTCCCCCTCTAGGTTGAACTTTCTAAGTTCTTCTATCAAGACTTTGAAAGCACCACATTGACCAAACTTGAGGGCCAGGTGAAGAGCAGTCTCTCCTTGGGAAGTCACTCTTCGTAGAGACTCTGGGCAAGCAATCACTAATGCTCTCACCACATCTTTTTTCCCTTCCATTGCAGCCACATGGAGAGGGATTTTGCAGTCAATATCCCCTACAAGACAAAGTCTTGGATCAAGCTCCGCCAACACCTGTATTGAGTTATCACGTGTGAAAATCTTTATTCGAAACCAAAAAAAAAAAAGATATCATAAAAGTATCTTAGTGTTCTAGGAATTGTCGCTCACTCCTTATTGGATTATGTTTTGAGACAAGTTTAAATTCTAAACATGTATTTATTAGGTATTTGCGATTGGAGTATCCTTATCTAACAACAAGTAGTATCTGAATAATTCTATAATAAGTAATTCCAACAAGCAAAACCAAAGTTGATAACTAACGATTTTAGTTGAACCCTCCAAATGGTGTAACGTGCCGAAATTGGTGATGGTTCCCAAAGAAGAATTATCCCGGAAAGTATAATCGTTGGTCAACGGGCGGCAACGGTAAGTATGGCAAACTAACTAATGGGAGAACGGTTAGTGTACCAACAACTGAGGAAGGCGATCCAGGTGGCAGGAGGAGGAAGGGAAAGTTTGAAGGTGAAAAAAGGCGATATATGGTCTCAAGCAGTCTCTTCGAACTTGGTTCGAGATATGAAGTTTGGTTATGACGAATATAGATGGAGAAGAAAAAAAACTTGGTTCTTAGAAGAGCGGGAATCACCTGAACTATAGCATGATGCCCATTAGCTGCAGCAACATGCATGGGACTAAACCCATGATCATTTCTCTTTGTAGCTAATCCAGGACTTAGCTTCAGAATCTTCTCCACAAATTGAAGGCTTCCATGCTTACATGCAATGTGTAGTGGATTTTCTCCCCATACCAATGAGCAGTGCAACAAATCTGGGTTTTTGGCTTCTACTATGTAGAGTTCCCAAACATCATTATTTTCAGCAGCCCTACACAATCTCAGGCTCAAGTTCATATATTCAACCGGCAAGTTCATCGATATCGACGCAAGTTTCGTGTCAGGTTGGGTCCGGAACAATCTTGATGATGATGATGAAAGGAACCAAACCTTTCGTTTTGAACGGATATTGCATTTCTATTGCTCTAATTGTTCTCTGTCATGGATACACTACAAAGAAAAAAGATCAGAGATATCAAGGTTCACTCCAAGTAATGAAGAAAGAATTCACCAGTACTCCTCTGAGATTCAATACATAAAGTTCAAAGCTTCATAAATATGGATTTTCATATGAAGATTGGTTGAATGGCTTGCAACATATCTATACAATTAATTTAATAATAGTTGAATCCAATGCATAAGGTATAGTCAATATGCTCCAGTCAAAAGATTGGAGCCTAAGCAATTTCCCCGAAAATTACAAAAAAAAAAAGATATATATATATTTTTTTTTTCAACGGTCAAGAGTGTCTAGGTCTTACACGCACTTCGACTAATCTCCTCCTCAGTCCGAGGCAAGTCATTCACGTCGGGACTAGGGTATTCATAAGAGATAAATCCCTCATGGCATAACCCTAAGGGGTTGTCAAGATTCGAACTCAGGATATCTGAATTTACAGCTCGTCATTGTTACCACTTAAATTACCGATGGTACATCTAATGGATTAACCAATGATATTTGGTCAATTGAGTAAGAAGTCATTCATGATACATCATCAATTTTATGAGCCGGCCTGTCCTTATGATAGGCTGGTTAAGAAATAAAAAGGCATCAAATTGACATTTGAAAGCTTAGTAAAACTTCCCAATACACTTGATCTGAGTTTTAAACAGGGATTTAATTCAATATAGCAGTTATGAGTTTTAATATTAGATGAATTTCACCTTTAATTCAATGACTACGTTGAATTACTTGTTCAGATTAGATCTAAATAGTATTTTCTTTAGGTGAATGTTACGGGTGTCAATTTTATCCATTAACAAGAACCCAACTAGAGACAAAACCTGAAAATGACACAATTAATTGACAAGGATGATAAATGGGTCAAAATAAGGTTAGATACGAATAACACGATTAACGTAGGCAGAGAAAAAATGTATTTTATAATTTTTTTAAGTTTTTTATATAGTATCATATGAAATGTTGCATAATTAAATAATTTTTTATTGACATGAACACGACATGTACGAAAAATGACACGACCAGAAATAACAAGATACAAAAAATAACACGACGACACAACATGATTGTGACAAACCATATAGTATTTTGGCGCTGAATAATTCATGCTTATGTAATTAAGCATGCGCCTTCTGAGTAATTGCCATAATCTTTCCTAGCACATTCTCCTATAATTTGATGAAAGACTTGAGGAAGTCTTGCTTATGTAATCTATGATTCCTTGAAACTACATTGATGTGAAGCTTACTGAATTTATCAGCTTGTGAATAGATCGGATTTTAATCCGAATTCGATTAGTCGGATATGGGTTGATATATTTTTTTTTTATTGATTATCCGAACTCTAATCTAAATTCGATAATTTATATTTTCACGGGTTCGGATTTGGATATATCAATATCAGATCCAAACCAAAATATTTATATATTTTTTGTATAAATATTAAAAAAAGTAAGTTATTTTTGAAAGAATTTAGTTAAAATTTAGATGTAATTTGTTAAAGTTTAGGTAAATTAAGTTATTCGGATCGGATTTTGGATTATTAATGAATCACGAGAATAAAATTTGTCAGGATTATCGGATCGGACTTTCGAAGACGGATTCGAATTCGGATTCAAATTAGTCGAAATCCAATCCAAACTCGATCCGTTGACAGACTTATCCATGTATACATACATGTGAGATACACTATACACGCGTCGGATTTTCTTAGCATTAAAGAAGCAACGACTAAGAATTTAAGTCAAAGATTAAAATAACTCTTGACGTATAAGCATTAGAAAAATATAAAGCTTTCGTTTTCGCCTTTTTTTTCCTTAGCATGGAAGCTACAAAACAATCTTGACTCAACACACGGTGGAACAAAGATTATGTGGACGAGTACTTATCCAACACATGCCCGTGAGAAGCACGTAAGGAAATCAATCAGCTCAATTACTAGGTTCGAGGGGGAAGTTCCATGGCAATTGCTTCTTGTTTAGGTAGCAATTTCTTCCAGTGATGAAGACAATAAAGTCATGAATGTAGGTGTACATTGATTGATCCAACATCTTGCTGATGCTTAGATGACAGAATCTTTGTCGTCACCAAAAAAATCTATCCTAATGAGAAATTAGTTAGACATACGATAATTCTGTTAGTTCAAATAATTTTCTATTGAGGTGTCGAACGAGTACCATATCGGTTGGTGATGAGGGGGTTCTGGGCCATATAAATGAGCGGGTCACTCCACCTACTAGATGCGCCTTTTAGGTTCGAAATTCATGCCTAACAAGTGGTATCAGACCATGACCCAAGCCACCATGTGAACTCGGCTCCGTGTGTCTGATGAGAGAACAGTGATGGTTATCTATTGTAAGTCTTGTTCGAGAGGGAGATTATTGAGGTGTCGAACGAGTCCTATATCCTCTAATTTCTCCTCCACATTAGTGCTTGAGCTTGACCAGTGGCTACCACGTCAGTGCAATGGCCGTGAATGGCGTTGATTTGTTTACCTTGGTGATGTTTACATTATCCTAATTATGACGTGTACCTTAGAAAAATATATAGCTTTCGTTTTCGCCTTTTTCTTTGCATGGAAGCAACAAATCACTATTGGCTCAACACAAGGGGGAAGAATGATGTGGACGAGGACTTATTCAACCTCTTGCTCATGCCCAAGTAAGCTTGTAAGAAAATCGAACAGAAAATTTATTAGACTGAAGGGGGAAGTTTCATGGCAATTTCTTCTTGTTTAGGTAGCAATTGACAAAGCTCTAGTCTACCATATTGAGGACAACAAAGTAATGTGATGTAAATTGATTCAGTCATTCAACGGTCGAGATGTTCATATTAATTTACTCGCATTTCGACTAATCTTCTCTTCAATTCGGTCAAAGACAGGCCATCCACACCGAGACTAGAGTATTCATTAGGGATAAATCTCTCATAACCTGGGCGTAAGAAATTGTCAATATTCAAATTCAGGACGTATGAGTCATCTGATGATGGTTAGATGACAAGATCTATGGTTGTCACCAAAAAAATTCTTTCTTAATGGAAAAATCAGTCAGTAATACGATGGTAGTTCAGATAATTTATAACCTTCCTAGTTAGGTTATGTTGTAAATGTCTTATATTCTGTTCCGATTTTGTACCCAATTCAACATAAAATCAGTTCATCTCTCCCATCAACAATCACCTTCTCTTTCATTAAGTCAGTTTTTCAAAGTATTTTATGGCTCCCCTTTAATTTGGTGGACTTTGTGCTGTTCTGCAACCTTATTTTCAACAATTGTTTTCCTTAGGACACTATCCGAATTGCCAAATTGCTTAGGACCACAGAACTAGAAGAATCAATTTGCATGTTCTTCATAATGGAGTTTCTACAACTGTCTGTCGATTATCCTTTCCAAATGAGAGCGTTGTGTATTGGTTACGATTTTTTATTGTAATTGGAAACTTTTGCAAGGATTTGAGGCTTACAAATCTTTTCTAACTTGGTCATGAAATCACTTTCGTTACTCGTGTCAACTTCTGAAACCTAGTTGCACCCCTGCAAATAGGGGTAGTTTAGTTTAGTGTCTTGTCGATGTGGAGTACTAGTTAACGCTAATTCTATTTGCGCCATTAATTATGTCAGATGTCTTGACACTAATTAAACTTTTTATAAATCATTTCATGTCCGGGTCGACACACGTAACTTATTGACTAGAAATCTAAAAGTATGACACTTATCTCTCAACTAACTAAACACTCCCCATATATAACCTGTATAAAAAAAAATATCATTCAACCCAAATGTTAGCAAAACCAAGTAAAAATCCTCTTATTTTTGTAAAATTTATATGATACTAGATCAAAAAATTAAAAAAAATGAAAAATGTTTTGTAATTCTTTGATTCATGCTGAGAACTAATCAATTATAACTCATTAATTTCATAAATAATATGTATTTTTATGTAGGCTCGTGTCCTAAGTTAAACTTGGCCTTCAAACTATCTTGAAGTCGAGAAAATATTCAGTGCTCATCAAATACCACGTAACAGTGCCATATGATGTAAATCATCCATAAAATACTGCACATTTTCAATCAATTACTCTCACTTGTAAAATGAGCACCACATGACAAAGTCACCTCTCCTTGAAGTCATTGCCAAGACCACTATAGTAATAGCCTCCTAATTTGGAGAATGACCATTCTTCTTCAGTAATTACAGTTTAAGTCCCCCCCCCCCCCTTCCCAGACCACCCTTTTTTGATAAATTTCCCTAGGAAAAAAAGATGGATTTTGTACAACATGTAAGGCACTCTAGAGCAAAGCATCTGGATGATTTTTCCAACACCACAACTCTGTTATTGGAGGCAACCATGAGAGGAGATCAAGAAGACTTAGTCAATGTGTTAGACAAAACTCAAGGAGTTCTTGAAAATGCAGACATGGTGTCAACAGAAACTCCATTGCACAAAGCCTCAGCAATGGGTTTAAACCAAGATGGTTTAACTCCTTTGCACTTGGCTTCTTTAATGGGAAATCTAGAGGTTTTGAAGGAGCTAATTTGCCTAGGTAAAGACGTCTGTCTTCTCAAGGATATATATGGGAGGATACCTCTCCACTGTGCTGCCATGATGGGGAAACTTGAAGCTATGGAGGAATTGCTCGGCGCATGCCCAGATTCTGCCATGGCAGTGACTGCAAGAGCTGAGACACCTCTTCATGTTGCTGTCATACACAATCAATTTCAGGCCTTCAAGCTCTTGGTGGAGTGGGTTGAGAAGAGAGATAAATTGGAGCTCATCAACAGGAAGGATTATGGTGGGAATACAGTACTGCACCTGGCTACATCAAGAAGACAATACCAGGTAAGATCACTCTCTTCCTCCTGCTCTTACTTCTTTTCCTGTTGAGTAATACAATCGAAACCTTAAAAACTGACTTAATTTGTTGACATAACGACGTGTCAAGTGATGGAGTTCCAGCAAAAAATCCCAAGAGTTAGACCACGTCACTGTCACATCATTAAGTGAGCAAATTGTGTCAGTTTTTTAGGTTTTACGTACTCTTTGTTGTTTGATATTCCTCCTGCTCATGTCACACAAGGCACAAAATTCAGGTACATGGACACTTGCATCAAATGGATCTAGGTAAGTTGTTATCAATAATAAGCTCAAGAAAAAGCAAGAAAATACTTTTCATACATGATGCTGTTGTGGGAATGGTGTTTTGAATGAGATTTCTCTCTAAAAAGGAAATAAAAAAAAAAGAAGGAAAGTTTTATGGATTAGATTACTGGGAAATTTTGATGCAAGAAAGGATCTCAAGAGGAAGTTTGTTTTCATTTTTATCAGGCTTGTTCCATTGGGCTTGACTTGCATATTGTCAATCCTCGTGGGAGATACTGAAGGTATTAATTTCCAAAATTGTTAGATTACATTCTGTAATTTTACTTGAGTTAAACAATAGAGTACTTATGGTTTCTATGCTAAAGCCTACATGCACCAACAGTAATTGTTGGATTAGTGAACCCACAATTTTTTTTTGGTATTACAGTCAAGGGTGTCTGAGTCAGCTTATGTACACTTCGACTAGTCCCCTTCTCGATTCGGTCAAATGCAGGTCATCTATACCGAAACTAGCATGGTCTCAAGAGAGTTGTCAAGTTTCAAAGTGAGAAATATTAGTTTTACAACTCAACTCTGTCTCTACTAGGCTACCCCTCAGGGTTTAAACCCACTAATCGATTTCAAATGGAAGTGGTAAGAAAGAGTCGATAAAAATATTGATCAGTGTAGCATTGTTGCATGCACCAATAGTATTAAAAGAAAAAACCTTATATTCAGTTATGAAATAACCCTCTGGTATAAAGACGAGTAATCCCACCCCTTTTGTTTATGCCCTGAATAATAGGTATTGTACTAAAATTGAATAAAGACATCACTAAAGCAGTATTGCTTCTCATGGCTATTCTTACAAGATTGAATTGAGAACAAAAAACAAAAAACAAATAGGCTTATGTGGTTCAGAATTCAGATAGCCAATCAAAGCACCCAGATGCTCAATTTCTCTAAACGGAAATTCCAAAGCAGCAGGGGAAACAGAGGAAATGAAGCTCTGTTTTGGTGGTCTATTCAAATACCTTCCTAAACCACTGGCAGGTAGGCAGGACCATTTTAGACACAGCCTACAACCAAAGTAAAGCAATAGACCCGTTAGACTCGAGATGACCTACTAAACATGGCTTGAACATGTCTTATACAAAACACAAGTCCAACACAACATGAATCTGAATATACACGATTATTATAGGTTGAGTTAGAGTTGAGCAAATTTTTATGCGACACCAATATACACGATTACAAATGGGTCAAATTTGGATTGCACAAATTTTGAAACGACACAACCTTAGGTTCTTTTCACTATCACCATCACCGCTATTGATGCTATGGATTTTTTTTTTTGATCGGACGCTGCTATGTATTGAAAAATGCTATTTTGACCAAATTTATTGACCCGGCCTAATATATCATAGACATTGAATTGTTAGCAGGTTGGTAAATTAGGTCCAAATAGGATTGCTTCTATGTTTTTGATCTATGGTTCTGACTCCAAATGTTGGTCAACTTTGTCCAAGGGAAATATTATGGATGACACTAGCTAGCATGATTGTTATACCTAATCACGTTTGCTTCATTATTTATGCAGACACTAGAAATATTGCTAGCTGGTAATCCAGCCATTGGGGCTGCAACAGAGGTAAACGCCACAAATGCTGGGGGTTTTACAGCCATTGACATCTTAGATGTCCTGCCACCATGTGAAGAGAGAGACAAGGAAATCGAAAAGACCCTTCAAAGAGCAGGAGCTTTGAGAGCCAACTTCTCAAACAAGTTCAACCCGACTCGACACGACACGAAAAAACCCTTCAAAACTTTGAAGCAAAGAGGTGATAAATATACCTTCATGTTACTAACAGTGGCATTGGTAGCAACAACAGTAACATTTTTTGCAGCATTGTCCCATCCTGGATGCACTTGGAAAGAAGCATACGACTCCGAGTCTGAGTCCGAATCCGAATCCGAGTCCGATTCCAACCAAAGAAGCATCCTCCTCAATGGTTTGGTTCCTACCAGTTTGTTCATCTTCTTCAACTCCACAGTGTTTTTCACATCAATAGCCATGCTTATACACCTCACAAGTGAATTTCCAATGAAACCATGGCTGCTCATTACTATGTCCTCATTACTTGGCTCTTACACATGCTCTATAGCAGCAATATCACCTGATGTGCAGCTCAATCTCTTCCTCCTGGCAAGTCCTGCTGTATTTTTGACAGCTGCCTGGATAATTATGGTCTACAGTAGGAGCCATCTGAATGCTCAAGATATCCTGGGGTAAATACCTTCATATGGTCCTTAAATTATGACCCATCCTCGTTTTAAATACCCCAAACCTTTCAGTTGTCTCAATTTTTTCTTTAAACTTCTAACATTGTTTCAATATGTCCCTTCAGTCAATTTCAGGTTTCAAAGCTCACGATTTTCCACACGTGACAATTACGTGCCGCCATTATAGACGGCGTATGGGTATATAATTTTAAAGTCTCAACAATTTCATAATTGTTTATTATTGCGTCTGGAATGTCAACCTTATCTAAATAAATTATAGTTTCAGACACAATAACGAGTGATTATCAGGTCGTTGAGGCTTTAATCCCTATACTGCCCTAATAGTAGCACATGATTTTCAACCGGAGGAAAAAATGTTTGTTTTGATGCCTGCCTGAAATTGATGTGAGGGACCAAACTGAAAGGATTTTAAAAGTTCAAGGGCTAAATCTAATAATCGAAAATTTATGAGGTATTTTAAAGCTAAGATCATACTTTAAGGACTATTTATATCATGTATCCTAAAAATAAATGCAAGACATTTTGTGTATCTTTTGCTTGTTTACTCTGTATAAATCTGTGTAGGGAAAGTTCAAAGAGAGGTTCAGTGTAAATATTAGAAGTTTTATGCTTGTTTGATGTTTCAAGCTCTGGAGTCTCTCTTTCTAAAGCAAAACATCTTATCTGTATTGTATTCTGTTCAAGTTAACTACTGTTAGACAAAGGTCTGAGGATATGAATAATCTGTAATGTTCAATTTAACTTATCCTTATTGCAACAAAAAGTACCCCGAGCTGCTTGAATATGTCTTTTTTTCTTTGTTAGGAATGTAGCTAAGCGAACCCACACGGTTAGCTTAGCGGTGTGGAGTTAGACTTGGACGAACTATAAATGTTTGACATTTGCTGGTGTCATTCGGACTTAATTGATATTTGTGATTTGTGGGTAATTGTAAATATTCGAGATTTACTCTCGCATGGATGAGTCAAAAGTTGTCTTAGAGATGTAGAAAGAATGATTTAATGTACATGACGCTAAAAGTATAGTGAGTAATTGGATTCATACTCCCTCCATTATTCAATTCCTTTTAATACAGTGCTAGATGAGTGATATGTGTAAGATTTTGAATTTCAATAGACAAGATTTTTTTTTTGTGAGAAAATTTCTTAACCATGGTTAATACTCCACCAATAACAAAATGAATAAGGATTATGGTTAACACTCCACTAATAACAAAATGAATAAGGAAACATTTAGTTCATTAAAATTTAAAATCTTACACATGTCACTCATTTAGCACTGTATTAAAAGGAATTGAAGGGAATAGATAATGGAGGGAATCTAAATCACGATAATTGGGTTGTGGATTATGAGCTCAATATATATTATTAGATCTTATTCAGGTATTCTGTGTTTAAAAATTTACGAGAGAAATTGTTTTAATAATTCAACAAAATCAAGGGATATATCAATATATTTTAACAAAATATAAATAAGCAATGGAGAAAAAGATAAATTTAAACTAACCATTTAAAAAGCTAAAAATCAATCTACACATAAAAGTCTAAGGACATGTTTGGACGGAATTATTTATCACTTTACGTCAATTTTAAAATATATTTATTGAAATATGACACTTTTTAACTTATTTATTAAACTATGACATTTTAAAAAAAATTGGAGCCAACAACCTCGCTTTTAAGAGTGAATTCATTGGACTTAACAACATTCTTTTACATATGACTAAAGCAATGAATAGCATTTTCTAGCCAATCAACAACTCTATTTTTTTAAAAGTGATGTAGTTTGATAAATAAATTCAAAAATATCGTATTTTAATAAAATTATTTTAAAATTATTGTAGAGTGGTAAATAACTCCATTTGGATGATAATAAGGTTGCGTTTGAGATGATTTATAAAATTCAAAAAGTACTTCTTAAATAAGTATTTCTCAAAAATATTAAAAAAATACTTTCATTAAATAAACACCATTCGGATGTTCAAACAAAAAAGCACTTAAATAAATTTTTTTTTAACAAAAAGTGTGTGGTGATGGTGGGCGATGGTGGTGGCGGCGGCAGTGGGCTGGCAATGGTGGTGATGACAACGGTGGACGATGGTGGTGGTGGGCGGTAGTGATGGGTTGACAATGATGGTGGTGGTGGTGAAGTATTTTGTGGAGAAATGATTTTAAGAAAGTAAAAGTCATTTTTTTTTTACTTTTACTTACTTATTTAAGTGGTTAAAAACACTTTTGACTTATTAGGAAATAATTAAAATAAGTTGTTCCAAAAACTATTTTATTTTTTAAAGTGTTTATGAGAAGCCATAAGTTCTAAAAATACTTCTGAAAAATCATCTCAAACACAATTGAGAATGAATATCTCATTCCTAGTAATGAGATACTAGAATTTTAATTATCATAGTAATCTCATATTTAGTGTTTGATTATTATCAGTAATCTAGTGTGGAAATTAATGCAATTGTAAACATGTTTTAGTAAAAAACTTAATTTTAGAAAAGAGAATGATTTTAGTAAGCGAACTTAATTTTTAAAATGAAGTTAATTTTAGGAAGGAATTTCATTTTAAGATTTTTCCTCTTTTTATAGACGCCAATACCATTGGTCATAGCTTTAGGATACCCACTATTATTGGGAATTGGATTACGATAGTAATCTTATTCCTGAGTTAGATTACTAAATAATTAACTATTTAAACATGATAATTTAATATTTAAGAATGAAAATTTTATTTCCAATCAAAATTATTGTTATCCAAACGGCACCTAAAATCCATCAAAAAAGAGAATTTGTAGCAATCGAGAACCTAAGGTCTAATTCCATAAGTGGAATCGAAATAAAAATATTATGAATTTTAAATAAATTGGTACCTTAAATGAATAAATTCGGTCAAACAAAATTAATGGAACCCACTAATTCACATATACAAATTTGAGAATAAAAGTTAATTTAATGACCACCACTCCCACTATTAAGAGTGCGTTTGGGATGACTTATGAAATCTCATAAATACTTTTTCAATAATTGTTTATCAAAAGTGTTTTATAAGAAAATCACTTTTATTAAATAAGTATTGTTTGGATATTCAAAATAAAAAATGCTTAAATTAAAGTATTTTATAAAAAATATGAAGGAACAATTATATTGTCGACTACTTATCGGAAAATACCTCAAGTTCTGGATATCTTTTCGAGGACCAATTACATTTGGCATCAGTCACTGGACATGGACCTCAAAGCTCAGTGCATGCTTCAGTTATCATATGGTGTGTGTATCTTCCACTTATTAATGCTTTTCTTAAGCTCAGTCTGCTTGGTCATAAATCAAACAGTTGGTGGGCAGTAAGCAATTTCATTGACTCGTCCAAAAGATGGGACATACATTTACCACAGCATTAGATTATAACTGCAAACTTGCAGTACCAACTATTATTCAATATAATGAAGATCGGAACTTTCACACCCCTCAAAACAGAAATTTGGTGGTACTACCTACCTCCAAGAAGGATGCATTTTCAAGATCCTCCAAACTCCTCAAAGGACCATTATCTATTGTGAATCCATTGCTCCAGAAAATGATGTCATGAGTAACAGCTTCAGATCACTGAGGAGCAGATGGCACTGTTTCTCCAGAAAGAAGTCTTGCTGGTTCGGTAAAAGTTCTTGAGCTTGAAGATGGCCGAAGGTGATCAGCTGGTCCTTCTACAGCTCTTGACATTCTATCTTGATTAAAAATAACCTCCACATCATTACCTTTGGATGGATAATACACTCTCGGCAGTTGTCGGCGCTGATCGGCAAGGTGATTGGTGTCGTCTGTGAATGTCGGGGAGGCAGAGGTGCCGATCGTGAAAAAAAAAAAAAAAAAAAAAGTGTTTTACGAAAAGAAAAAGTTATTTTTTTTGACTTCTGCTTATTAACTTATTTAAGTTTTAAAATTACTTTTACTTATTTAAAAGTGTTTTTGAGAAGTTATCCCAAACACTACTTTTTTTTAGAAAATGACTTATAATAAGTCAAAAACTCTAAAAGTGCTTTTTTTTAAGTCATCCCAAACACACTCTAAATCTTATAGTTACGAATTCGAATCTCGCCATCTTTGACAAAAAAATAAAAAAAAAAATTTGGGATGCCAACATTCCTCTTAAAGAAAGTTTTGGTCCCGCCTGCCCGTATCCAATTCCGAAGTCAAACTAATTGGTCTAAGATTTAAAAGTCAAAATCCAATTTTAATTTGTCTTTATTAGCGAATAACATTTTGCCACGTATACATCAACCACGCTCACCGCTCCGGGGAAGAAAGTCGCTGTTCATTCATTGTTCACGACGCTCTGGTGTGTTTCGCAAACGTTTCGGAGTTCCATCTCTACATTCACATTCCGATGGATCTTCTTTCTCTCTCCTCGTCATCTCTCTCTAGAAATCCTCCTTCACTCCATCTCTGTAGAAACTTAATCTCTCCCAAACCTCATTATCTAATAAGAACGTCTTCAAATTCCATTTATCCGACTCTACAATCCGAAATTTATTTGAAAAAGGCGTTGATTTGGCGCCGGAATTATCAACCGGTCAGAGCTCAAAGTTCAGATCCTACCAATCATGGCGACTTCGTCCTCGAAGACGTTCCTCACTTGACAAATTTCCTCCCTGATTTACCGGTAATTCTCGTTTCAATTTGATCCTTCTGTCAAATATTTACATACCTATTTGCGTGTATGATGGAATCGAATCGAATGAATTATCACTATTGCCGAATAAGTTATTTGGTGAGAAACATCATCATTTCCAGATAATGCTTATGATTGATTTACTAAGTTCAAAGCTGAGAGTTGGCTACGAGCCTACGATAATTTTGAAGAGTTTTGATAGAGGTGGAATTGTAATATTGAATATGAGAAAGCTGTAGATATATTCCCTCATTTTGATCATCTTAAGTAATTTCTGATAATAGAGTTGTATTAAGTAACTATTTTATTATCTTCTCTTCAGTCATATCCGAATCCATTGCAAAAAAGTCAAGCTTATGCAATAGTCAAGTAAGTTCACCAAATTTTCAATAGCAATCTCGAATATATATATTTGTAAATGTCTTTATGTAGTCGTCTCTATGGAATCTCATTGGCTGGCCATTCCACTGAGAAATCCATTGTTTTGCCAGGAAAACTTTTGTTAGCCCAGAAGATGTGGTCGCACAGCAAGTATGTGAACATTTTACTTCTACTGTTTACCGTTTAGTATAAACTTTCTATATACTGTGTTTACTTTGCTGCTTGTTATTTTTGCTGCCAGATTGTTGTTCAGAAGGACAGTCCTAGAGGAGTGCATTTTCGGAGGGCAGGGCCCCGGGAAAAGGTAAAGCTATAATACACTGATAAGTGATAACTGTATGGGGTATTGATCTACATTGACTATGGACTAAATATGTTTTTGATATCAGGTTTATTTCAAGTCGGAAGAAGTGCGTGCATGTATTGTTACATGTGGCGGATTATGCCCAGGAATCAATACAGTGATCCGGGAGATAGTATGTGGCTTGAATAATATGTATGGTGTTGATGATGTACTCGGAATTGAGGTGAATTTATTATGGGACATTTTTCTTCATTATAAAAGATTTATCAGTTACCAGGGTGTCATGTAATTTATGCCTTTTTTACTCCATCAAAAGCACAGTAATTTTAGACAGTTCGTGGTATGTATTCAAGGTAATTATAGTTGATGCTACCTTTTTTTTTTCGGTTTTAGAATGTCTGACTGAACCTATTTATATAGCATGGTTTTGGACCACAATTTCTTTCTGAATTGTCATTTCATGTGATTATTTTTGCATTGTCCCTTCTCTGTTCAAGCTTAACATCTAGAGATCCTTTTTATTATCTTCCAAGTTTACAAGCAATAGTATATGCATCCCACCATACTATTGTTCGAAATTTCCAGGGAGGTTATAGAGGCTTTTACTCTAAAAATACCATGAAATTGACGCCTAAAGTTGTCAACGATATCCATAAACGTGGCGGAACCTTTCTTCAAACTTCACGAGGAGGTCATGATACCAACAAGATAGTTGATAACATTCAGGATCGGGGGATAAATCAGGTGGAGATTAATTTCCCTTCTTACCAACTTGGTAGCAAGTTTTCACTTTTTCTTGGAATCCCTTATCTCTTTCTGGGTTCCAGGTGTACATAATTGGAGGTGATGGTACTCAAAAAGGAGTAGCTGCAATTTACAAGGTGATTGTTCTTATAGCTATCAATTCATTTCCCTAATAGTTGCTTGTCGTGCACTATTTCATGTCAAGATCTTATTTTAACATCTTCTTGTCTAGGAAGCTGAGAAACGTGGTCTTCAAGTAGCAGTAGCTGGAATCCCCAAGACAATTGATAATGATATTGCAGTAAGTACTACCTGCGATGCTATTATGATGTTATCAAACAATTCTGCTGTTTACTTATACAGGATGGTAAACATATCTCTCTTAAGCTTGAATTATAGTGCCCTGATCCTTGTATTGATTTATGTGGTTGTGGAACTTCCGAAGTCATGTAGCTGGTAGGCTCTATTTGACTAGCAAAGGGAAAAGGAAAAGGGAAAATTGAAAACTATGCTTAAAAGTGACCTTGCCCATAGCTAATGTCTTGGTGGACAACTATTTAAGGATAGTCGTGTTATCCCTAGTTGTCACATCCAAAGATATTTTGATTTTATGTGTTTGGTTTCAGGTGATTGACAAATCTTTTGGTTTTGATACTGCTGTTGAAGAAGCTCAGAGGGCTATTAATGCTGCTCATGTGGAGGTGGAAAGTGTGGAAAATGGAGTTGGAGTAGTTAAACTCATGGGTCGATACAGTGGTAAGTGACTGGTGCAGTATTTATTGGTTGGTTTCAAGTTATAAAATCTTCATTTTTAGTGTCTTATTATTTGCTTTTACTTCCCTGACTTTATTCTGCAGGGTTCATTGCTATGTACGCAACGTTGGCAAGCCGTGATGTGGTAAGATCACCGATTCGTTGTGTAGTTCATATTGAAAATATTCTGGATTAAATCTTGGTGAAGTTAAAATGTTTAATATTTGTGTGCAAAGTAAAAGATGAAACAGCAGGCCGCAGAACTCTATGTAGAGACTTAGTCCTTGTCTTGGAATTAGCATCGTATTACACTTATCATGATTGTCCTAGTCTGGTTGACTTTGTCTCCTTGGGTTTCTGTTACACACAGTTTTGTGGCTCTCCCCTTTCTATATCCTTTTTCCTTACTCTATCTTCTACCGAAATTAGTCTGTGCTATTCATAAGAAATTGAATTAATGAGAGTTTATGTGAAATATCTCAGCTTGTCTGAAAAATTTGTCTCTTCTTTTCCAATGCTTTGGGAAAAAAAGAATCTGAAAGTTTGGCTTCTTAGTCACCTGCTTTATTTTTGTTTAAGCAACAAATTTTGTGGATAATAGTAGAATGTTCATGGTGGATTTAGAATATGTCTTGCTAAGAATCAATGATCATTTTGGTACTCGGGTGAGTTTATGTTTGGTTTGGTTGTAATATTTTCCATTATTGTTTATATAGAACTATGTAGTTCCTTGCATGGGCGAAGCCACGTGGAGACCAGGGTTTGGACCACCTTAGATGAGGGCCCATAAAATTATTTTATATATTATATTTGTCCCCCCTAAATTTTTAAAAATTTTAATAATGGTTCTAGTATTTTCTTTTTTCAATAATTTAGTAATCCATTAACCCTCTAAAATAAATATGTTAGTTTTGGATTGAGTCAATCAGATGTAACTATCCTGATCTATTTGTATATTGACAAAAGTACAATATTTTCCTTTATTTAACACAATGTTCGTTATTTTTTAAGAACAATTTTTAATTTTTATTTACCATTTTTTTAGTAATACTAGTCTATAACCTAATAAAATATGATTGTATACAAAAAATAAAAGGTTGTAACCCAAAAATATTTCAAGCTATTTCGAATAGAGAATTTCTCTATAAAATCGATAATGATCTCAATTAAATTTTACAACTAAATAAAGAATAATTTTACTACGGACTTGTGATTGTGCACATTGATAAAAAATTAGTGAAAATTTAATTTACATTTAATTCGTATAGAAAATTTTAGAGATTTTAAAAATTTTTATATTTTATTGAAATATATAATTAAGTTGCAATGTGATGAAAAAATTATTTTGTGTCTTTCGTTAGGATTTTGTTTCGGCTAAATAAAAATTGAATTTACTATTTCACAATAATTTTGTCTTGATTCTTATTTGTCATTCTTGAACTGATTTTTTTTGTATCAGTTATATTTTGCCCCCTCTCATAGATATTTCTGCCTCCGCCACTGGTTCCTTGCTACACCCTTCTTTGCTACACCTCCTAATAGATGTGCGTTATACGTGGATCAACATTTTTGATGGATTCCATGATTATTAATATCAGAAAGTTAACATACAAAAACATAAAAGATAATGTGTTCGTTTGAAATATGCTAGCAGGTTGTGATTATATGTTGGTCTACCATAATAAGACTCACATCTGTTAATAGCTTTTGGATTGCAACAGGATTGTTGCTTGATTCCAGAGTCTCCATTCTATCTGGAAGGCCAGGGTGGACTTTTTGAATTCATTGAACAGCGGCTTAAAGAAAATGGGCATATGGTGATTGTACTGGCAGAAGGAGCAGGACAGGAATTTGTTGCTCAGAGCATGCACGCTGTAGGTGACAAAGATGCATCAGGAAACCGGCTACTTCTTGACGTTGGTCTATGGTTAACTCAACAGATTAAGGTATAGTGCAAGATGATAATTTTTCGTGTTTGTTGAATAATGTCATTTTGTTACAAGGTTGTTTTAAGTGAAATTGCCAAGCTGTCATTCACAAGTATACACACACACAACTTTTGGCTCTCGATCACCCAAATATGAGTCTCCATTCTTGTAAACATGTTGCTGTCAATGGCCAATATAAAGGAAACCTTTCATGATATAGATGTTCTTTCACGAATTGATTTCAACAGAGTTGATATGACAGCTTAAGTATATTAATCAGAGAACGTTTTTCTTTATACCAATCTTATTAATATCTGGAATTGGTTACTTTCAGGCCTTGATGTCCCATAACATGAATTTTTTCTTCTTGTTTACTGGGCAAATAGAAAAAAAGTTACGTGGTACCAATATACACACTTCCACTTTCTACGTTGTTCCAGTAGCAGCCCCAATCACTTGTCAAGGGCATTTGCACAACTCGTAGCTCTTTATATAACGATGCTGCTATACTTCACTGGGAACCGTGGAAAAAGAAGCATCCAATAAAATATGAGATATTAAGATCCTTTAATGAAATACTTTTAAGAAGAGTTCTTGGAAGTGGTATGGATACTTGAACTAGCATATTATCCTTTGCTTGATCTCATGAATTGTTACAGTTGTCACTGGATGTACTTGTTTGTGTTGGGGCATTTTTCTCTCCATTTGTTTGAGTGGGCTATACTTTATTTTGCCACTCTCTCTTTTGCCACTTTTTATGTTTATTTATACTAGATCTTTATATGCTCCATGTCACAGGATCATTTTACAAATTTCCAGAAGATGGCAATAAACATGAAATATATAGGTACTTCCAAATTGGTATATGTTTTTTTTCTTTGCTCTGCTCCACATGACATACTGTCCTCAGTGTTTTTGTTTAATTTTCTTTTATTCCATCATGTATTATACCTGTGTACGTGGATTTTCGTTATTTTTTTTATTTTTTCTCATCAGAAGAAAAATTACTCACCTAGCGTGAGTGGCAATTTCTGCTATCTCCGATGGGGAGGGGCAGGGACTTTAATTCAATTGGAACATGGATGCATGAACTTGAAATGAGATTCTCTCCCTCTCACTGTCTCTCTTTAACAATTCTGAAAGGTAATCAGGCTGTGTAACGTAAAAACATTTTTTTATTTGTGGGCATGGGGGTGGGGGTGGGGGTGGGGGCAAAGGATCAATAAAACTATGGAAATTGAGATTTGAAATTTTGTGACTGAATTAGTTCTCAATGAAGTATTTTAGTATATCAGCTATAGAAAGGACCAGAAATGCACCATGATATGGGCTCCTAGGGGTCATGGCCAAGAGTTTGGTTCTCCAACAATTATCTGAATTGATCATATTATCATAGTTTTGAGATGTAGTTCATGTAGTCATTTGTTGTGTTTTGGAGTGAGAACAATTACGATATTAAGAAGTTTGCTTTGGTGTTTGGTCATTCCAAGATTAGGCAGCTTTATATAGTTGAAACAGTTTTTTTTTTTCCTGGTAGTTAATTGAACTCTTTGCTTTAGGTGGTATTCCTATAAATGACCCCTATTCCCTCCCTTTTCTTGTTTCTGTCCTTATTTTTATCTTAAATTGTAGACCGAAAAAGGACTCTATTGAACTGTAGTTTAATAGAAAATTTCTCCTCTATGAAGCCTCCCTTACAAAGAGTATAGGCAGGTATGACTTTACTTTTGCTTGCATGTGAATCTATACATAGTGCCAAGATATGCTTTTACTCGCTTGTGGACAGCGCCATGTGCTCTGCCTTGATCTCAGTGATTGTTTAGAGATGGGTTTAAAATTGTAAGTGGTTTGCACTTTTAGGGGCATTCTATTTTTTTTCTGCCCGAGTGTAGTGAGTATAAATATGAAGAATAAGAGAGAATCCTGCACCTTTCTTCTGTCATTGCTTTTTTTCTTCTCTTTTCCTCCTATTCAGTACGATATCTTGTTATCACTATAGGATTCTGAGAAGTACACATGATTCTCTCACTCCACATCTTCTAATGAATCTGATCCAAATTGCAAGCGTATTGTTCGCTATATACACTCATCAGTGTCTTTAAATCTCATAGTTTAACTTCATTATTTATATCTTGCATCTGCAGATCCCACATACATGATCCGAGCTATTCCTAGTAACGCATCAGACAATATCTACTGCACACTTCTTGCACAGAGTGCTGTTCATGGGGCCATGGCAGGATACACAGGCTTCACTGTCGGACCTGTAAACAGCAGACATGCTTATATTCCAATTGGCGTGAGCACTCCTATTCCTTGGTCTGCATTTATGTTCGATAATATGCATTTGGAGTTGTACTGCTTATATATAATTTGGTGAATTGAATATTCAAGTTTGCTCTACCATGTGGAAAATCTGATTTTGTCTGATGGTGTGCTGCATTGCAGCGTGTGACTGAGACTCAGAACATTGTCAAGTTGACAGACAGAATGTGGGCTCGACTTCTTGCATCTACTAATCAACCCAGTTTCCTAAAAAATGAGTTTATGCAAGAAAAAGTTGATAAAGAGACTATAGATGTGATCAACAACATAAAGATTACTTGAGCAGTGGAATCTTGCAAATATGAACTGAAAGTACAAAGCTCTTGTATCTCGCCTTTCTGCTGAAAGCCTCTCTTGCCAGTTATGAAGTGGTAAGTGTATCGACTACCTTTTAAGATGGCCATTCATTGAGCAGAGATTATCGATGTGTTTGCTTGTAGGCATGGATATGTAGGTTCATATTTTTTCTTAATGGCTTGTTGAAGATCTTATTCATTGTTTGTAGATGACATCCAGCGATATATCTTAGTCATACTTAACCATAAATAGGAATTCAATAACACAGTATACTTGGACAGATTATGTGCACTTGCTTATTGCAAAATTACTTATCTATTAGACTCAATATATGGAACTATGGCATTTACGTATCTGTACATAAACTTACTACGTAGAGCACCTTTGAATTCGAGGTTATCGATGACCAATGCCCCACTGTTGAACCTTAAAGTTGTAAGTTCGAATCTTATCGTCTCCTTCCTTTATAGTAGTATCTAAATCCCCCTCCAAAAAAAAATTAGTGGGACAAACATTACTTGTAGATGATCTTTTGATTTACATATCATACTGAATTTTCCTTTCTGGTAATATTAAGTGGAATAGTATTTTGATCAACAAATGTTTATTCAAGATAACAATCGCCCAATCTTTTTTTTTCTTGTAGGAAGTTTTTGGCGCACACATAAAACACTTTTGGTTGCTTCGGTGATGTAACCGAATTTAATTAGCTAGTATTAATCTATACCTATATTACTTATAAATGTCGGCATTTGCGAAATTTTTTTTATTTCCTATTTTATCTCTAATTATTATAGTAAAGTCAATTATACAAATCTATATATTTGTATCTAATATTTTTTTTTATACATATTTAACTTTTAACTTATTTTGGACTCTTTTATAAGGATTTCTAAATTATTTTGAACTTATTCATTAATAATTCAGTTACATATAATTATCTATATCTATATGAAGAAGTAAAGTCTTATATATGTTAAATTATTTTACACGTGTAGTTATTAAGTTAAATTTTACGGTCAAATATGTTATATTTTATTTTTTTATATGTAATAAAATAATAATATTATAAGCGATCTAATCAATTTATTTAATAAAAATAAAAATTAATAATTCTATAATATAATTAGATGTGCAAATGTTTAAAGGGGTTGAAGAGATACTTAAATAAATGACAAATTAGTTACTTAAAAACTTATAGAATAAATCAATAATTAAATTTAATAATAATCAAAATATGAATTAATTATTTAATTTAATTATACATAAAATTCACATTTTTATGAAAATAATATTATTTAAATTTATTTAGTACAACACACGTCGTGTATTGCTATTAAATCTAAATATGAGCAATGCTCAAATTGAAGGTTTAAGTTGAAATTCAATTAGGGTTGATTGTTTTTTGGTTCAATAGTTAGGAGTGTCTGAGCCAATTTATACACACCTCGACTCATCTCATCTCCAGTCCGATTAAAGATAGGTTATCGATGTCGAGATTAAGATATTTATGAAGGATAAATTCCTCATGGTCCGACATTAAGGGATTATCAAGATTCGAATTCAGGACATCTAATTTTACGATTCGTCTTTATTATTACTTGAACTATGTTTTAGTGTTGGGTTGAATGTTTATTACAATGGTTCGGTTCCTCTCCAATTTCTCAAGAGTTGAAGGATCTTCAAATTTATTTTTTGAATAGTTAAGATTTGTACTCACTAACCGATTTTAAATTTTCAAAATTTAAGAAATTTTTTGAATCAATTAAATTTATTTATATGTATAGATTTTGATAAAAACTGGAGGATCGTTTAATTCTTAAGAAATTGGAAGGGAATCAAACCGTTATCACCAACCCCTCCCCAAAAAAACAAAAAAAGAATTGAAAAGAAAAAGCTGTCTGTGGGTAGGCTGAGGGAACGAGTCTTCAAAGTCAAAGAAACAATAAGAAAGATAACATTACTCCTCCTTAATCAAATTGGCTCTGCAACGGAGTAGAAGAAGAAAAGCAACTAAAGGCGAAAAGGTGACCGTGCACGTTGAATAGGCCACATGCACAAGTGGTCGAGCCAGGAATATTTATAAGAGATAAAATGGGATGGGAATTCCTTCACGTGGTCTAACAAAGATGCCGGTCAAACAAAAATATCGCACAACAGAGTCTTCGTTCCTAGTCACTAAGTAGTCCTATTCTGTCCTCTGGAAATTGGACTCCACCAAGAGGTTCTTTACCATTCAAAGAGTGCATTGTCTCTTTGAATGAAGAAGAGAAGGACTTTGTATAGAAACTCTTGAGTTATGTTCGTCGCCCTGTCGCAATAGAAAGAGTTTGGGGAGCCTATGACGAAACGAAATTAAACAATTTTAAGAATTACAAAAGATTAAGACTTAAGATAAAATTATTATGAAATAATAAATTTAATTTTTTTTAACCGATCAGAATCTGAATAAAAAGACATAAAATAATTTTTTTAGTATATTTTAACCCAATTATATATTTCAATAAAATATAACGTTCTTTAAAATTCCTAAAATTTTGTATATTAATTAAATATAAATTAATTTTTCATTAAATTTTTATCAATGCATATAATCACAAGTCCGTAATAAAATCATTCTTCATTTAGTTGCAAAACTTAATTGAAATCATTATCAATATAATATAATAGCAATTGAGACATATATAAGTCTTGTTTTATTAACTAACCAATGCATACCCAATGCACTTTTTATGAAGTAATGTCTATTTAAGTGATTTTTTTTTAAAATTCAAATAGTATTTATTTAATAAAAGTGTTTTTCTTGTAAAATATTTCAAAGAAACACTTGTTTAAGTACTTTTTAAATTTCAAGAGACATCCCAATCGCCACTTAAAAAGTAGAGCCAAAAACACTTTCATATAAAAGCTATATCATTTGGCCCCATTTTTCTGTCATCCAAACAATCTACAATTAGAAGAAAACTAAGGATCCACTAGGGGTGGATTTCGTATAGGGCAGTTACCCCCACTGAAATTTTAAAAAAATTTGGGATCTAGGTATAGTTTTGAAAATTCTAAAAAATTCTAAATCTTACCCCCACTAAAATTTTTATAAAGTATATGACAAATTAGTGTAATTTTTAACTATTAAAACATAACTTTTGGCGGCTCCTCACCCTTAGTTTTCGTGCATGCCATTTTACCCATCTTCTTCAGTCGATCGTCGGTTTGTGTCTTCTTTTCACCCGCTGGTCCAACCCTTTCTTTCTTTTCTTTGTTTAGTTTCTTGGTTACTTCAATTGGTATATTCATCAACAAATCGGCCTACTGATTCAATCGTTGTGCAAATCATGCTTTGAAGAAACCCTAGAAGATTATGTTGAAGTTATAGAGAGGTAATCCATTAACTATAAATTTTTTTCTTAATTTTTATAGATTCTCAATTATTATAAAATAGGAATTTACATGTGGATATATAACAGTATAGCACTAAATCAGATTTTTCATATTATTGAATTAGTTTATTTCTTGTCGAATTGAAGCATTGATGGCTGTTTGGTGTATTATTTCGAATCCTGGGCTTGGTTGCATATATTAAGAAAGATGTTTCAAGTGTCATTGAAAATGAAATGATTATGCAATAGTTTCAAAATATGAAAATTCGTCGATAACAATTATAAGGATTTATTGGATATTCGAGAGTTGAGAGCTCTCTTTGTATAGAATCTCACGACCACTAAAAAAGACTTTCGATGTGACTATACTTGTAAACAATTTAGGTTGTTTTTATTGAGGCAAAATTCTGGCTCCGGAATCCACCATCAAGTCACCACCTATTCCTACTTCATTAATATGAATATTATCATGGTTTGATTCTTGTAGGCATTTGATTGTCACCCAAAACTCTCCATTGGAAAGAAAGTTAATTTGTTTCTAGAAACATAATGCTTGTGAGTTATATTTGTCAAATACTCACATCAAGAGGTGATGCTTTTCCACCGGCATAAATTTGTGGTTCTCTTTACTGATTTGCCTTTTAACTTTTTTTATCAATGTGTTTGTTATCAATAGTTTAATTTTTTGGTAACTCTGCTGTCTCAGTAGATTACAATAATACGTTATTCTGCTCACTAAACGGATTAGTGTTGAACTTTATACAAAACGTCTCTCTACACAAGAGAATAAATTTATGGGTGATAACCCTAAAGAAATGAACGTTTTGTGGAATATTTGAACCCTTGACTTATGCCTGTGAAGACGCTTATATCATGTGGTTAATCTATCAATAATTGATCTATCCTACCCTCTTGTTTTTATCTTTGGTGCCTTTTAGATTATTTTCCCAACTTTGGTCATAGCATAGATTGCTTATAATTGGGTGCCAGACATACCATTGCATATAACACTCAAGCACTAGTTTTGTATATTCAAACAAAAAAAGATAGGGTGTGAGTGACAAAATTTATAATCAAATATCAAAATTTAACTTTCATTATACAGACATATAAACCAATCAACCGATAAAACAATTAACAAATCAACCAAAATAACTAAGGTTAACGGGTAGGCTAATAGCCACCGCCCTTTACTATTGGACCTTATCGTTACGAGATTAAATCTCGTTGTTCTCTACGTACTAATTTTTTTTTTCCTATTACTATTATGTACATCGAAAACCCCCACTTTTTTTATTTTAGTTTTTTTTTTTCTTTTTTGTGGGGATAAATCTAAGCCTTGCATCACCTCAGACTCATATGCCGACAGGTGCCTCTAAATTTAGTAAACTCCGTCAAGACCATGTAACCGTTTCTTAGGTAACCATAAGCCAAGAATATCCCAAATTGGGATGAGGAGATAACGGCGATAACGGAGGCACCTCAAAAATACCCTTAACGTCGGCGCAATCCCAAACGGTCGTCCAACTTGACGGCGTTAATGGACCAGCCGCCGATAAAACTCTCTCACCGTTGCCGTCAGATTCCGTCACTTCCTCCCTCTTCACTTCCTTATTGAGTCTCCCATTATCTTCTCTGTCCTCCTCCTCTCTCCCTCTTTTCCGGCATTTACTCGCCGATGGGTAGGTTTCCGGCGAGTTGTTCCCAATTTCAAGTGGAAAATTGAGGATAGCCTTGCTTCCTCTGAGCTTAAAAGCTGCTCTATCATAAGCCTTCGCAGCTTCTATGGCGGTGTTGAATGTTCCGAGCCAGACCCGAGACCCTTTCCGATTAGGGTCGCGAATCTCCGCCGCGAACTTCCCCCATGGCCGTTGTCTGACCCCCCTGTAGTGCTTTTTCTCGCCGGAATCTGACACTTTCCTATCACCCACTTTGACTTGCTGATTAGTATTCTTATTCTCATTTACCCACTCAAGTTTCTTCTCTGTAGGTGGAATAGAAATGTTCAACGACGGCTTCCGATCACTGAAGCTCGATGTTTTTGGTGACTTTGAAATATTTATATTTGGCTTTGTCTCGAATTCAAAGTCATCAATTCCACTTGAATTGAAGCTAAAGTGATCTGGGTGTTGCTCGTTGAAGTAGTCTGAAACTTCAAGCTCTGAACCTGTACTTTGGCAATTGAAAATTTCAGACCCAGAACTTGAACTCTGTGAAAAGTGATCGTCTGATAAGTTGGAGACACAGTAGTTCTCCATAAACGCAAAATCATCAAGAAGGTGTTGACGAATGAGGTCTAGAGTTGAGGTTTGATGATCTGATGAGGCCATTGAAGACACCGATGAGATATTACAGCAAACAAAGAGCTTTGCTTTTTAGAAATCGAGAGAGAGAGAGAGAGAGAGAGTACTGGGGTTGGGTTGGGATTCAAAGTTGGGGGGTTTGAGTGGAAAAGAGGGAGTGAAGTGGGTTATAAAGGCGTAGAATTTTTGGGTTCCAAGCAAAGGTAGAGATCAGAGGAGGCTTCGGAAGAGGCTTCTAGGTTAGAGGGAAGAAGCATCGTGTGGTACAGTCCGGAAGAAAGAAGATGCGTGCTTCTTTCAAAGACATAATGATAATGTTTGATTTTAGGATAAAATATACTTTTAGTCCTTAAGTATGCATACAGTATCTATTTGGTCTCTAATATTTTAATTATATGTATTTGATTCCTAAATGTTTATAATTTATATCTATGTGGTCCAATTCTAAACATATGATAGGCGCGTGATCAGAACTGTCACGATTTTTTGACGGACGTTTGAGATTGGACCACGTAGATACAAATTAAGAGTCTTAGAGACTAAATAGACACAATTGAAAGATTGATGATTAAATAGACACTAAAAATATTCTTTTAGGGCTAAAAATGTATTTTACCCTTGATTTTATGTTTTTTTTTTTCCTTCTTATTTTTATACTTGGACATTGGTCCCCATGGAGGGTACACTACTTGATCCAAGTTGCCCACCAAAAAGAACCAGCTTCTTGGGTACTTCCACCCCCTACAGTTGCGCCATCTAAATTCTCCTTTTAGTGAATAAATTTACCCATCGTTTTCGGATAAATAAGACTGCGGTACCTACTTTGGTAAAGTATTTCTATGCATTTTAGTCATCGATTTTAAATTAAATGATTTGAATCATTGATTAAAAAAACATACAAATTTTATACGTGAAACGTTTTTATTAGATAAAAAGTGGAGTTACGGTACTGAAAAATCAAATTTGGACACCGTAATCGTACTCATGGTTGTTATTCATGCAGATTCCACAAGTAGATAAGCAATACTATTTTATAGTTAAGTGAAAGGACCACGAAACATCGCTTTAACTAAAATAGATTTTAATTGTATTGGATTAGAATCTGGATAAATTAGACTTGTTTATAAACGAGAGAGAGAGAGAGAGAGAGCGAGAGAGAGAGAGAGAGAGAGAGAGAGAGAGAGAGAGAGAGAGAGTATTGGTTTAGTGCCCATTTTGCCACCACAAACCTTACTCCACCCAATTCAGCCTAATCAAGTCTAGTGTTATATCAAGAGACATTAAGGGAATAAAAAAAATCCAATGATTGCTGTAATGTTCCTTTCTTCATTTGAGGAAAGGAAAGAAGAGGGAGAGCTGGTTCTTTAGTTGTGCGCCAAATCTACAACCAATTAAGACATGAAGTGAACAAATTTTGACAATCTCTTAGAATAAATGTATGAATGATTTATCATTCATGAATACCATAATCTTTGCATGAATAACTTGTTTTTGAATAGAACGAAAAGAGGATTAGTTGAAGTATTCGTAAGCTAAAAAAAAAAAGAGAACAAATCTATGTCGACATACATAAACTCATGCAAAATCTATATTCACATACAATGTTCTCATCTTGCACTCCGATAGATATAATTTTTTTCATTTTGCACTTTTAAATATGAAATTTTTTATATTATACCATAATTATATTAAAAGTATTGTAATGTGACACTTTCCTTACATTCCGTTGCTTATTCCATCAAAATTTACTTCATTAAAGTTGACGAAATGAATAATAGAAACTAAAGAAACAATCACCTTCTAATAAAAAATTGATAGTAGCACGTGGGGTGACCGAGAGACTTTTTTGGCTTGCTTGACTTTGGCATATCTGTCAATAAGAGCATACTTTTCAACGTTTTAATACTATTCTAATCCTAATAAATAATACCTGCAAGCAACTTGACTTCCACGCAACTACCTCTTCCTCTATCCACCTGGATTGGAATACCTGCCAGCAGCTTGTTTCACCTTGATATTTCTGTGTCCGGCTAACAATATATGCAATAAGCCACTTTTTGTCGGGGATGATTTTCTTTTAATTAAATAATACACACCAATACTCTCAACTTCATCTCATATCAAATTCATATCGTGTATAAATCGTACTTAACATTTTTATTTTATATTTTATTAAAGTTGTACGAATTATTGACTTATTTATTGAGCTGGTTTCACGAATTTATCATCCAAACCCGCAAAGTTTGGATTTAAGCATTCTAATTCTATATTGATTTTATGTCGACCGATTGTATTTAGAGTTGGCAGGGAACTTCTGCTTCAAATGATAGCTGCTTTATTAGATGTATTAGATGTATAGCTAAGACTTCTCTCCCCAAGGCTCTCAAGAGACCGACCCTCTAACCTTTGCATTTATGGGCTGTTTGGTATGTGGGTTTGGAGGGGTTTAGGAACATGGGTTGGGGACTAAACCCTCTAAAACCCATGTTTGATAACCATGTATGTAGTCTAGGGCTTGAAATCTGGCCCGATCATAAAACCCAAGTTCATGGGTTTCATGAAATCCATGGGGGAGGTGGGTTTCATATGTGAGTTTGAGGGTTTCACATTTAAATGACATTTATACCCCTCAAATATTCATACTCATGTTTAGATTAAATTAGTTAAGGAGCACAATAGTCATTTATATACAAATATATTATCATAATAATCATATATCCCTGCGCATACCAAACATGTGTATGGACAACATTAAATGTTGAATCTCATCTTTAGGTTTGGAAGGGTTTGGACAAGCCAATCAAAACTCATCCCAAAAAACATACCAAACATACCCTTAGAGTCAAGAAGTAGATTGGTTGACCCAAGAGTTAAGACCTTTCAAGCTTAGGGATCAAGATTAGCAAGGTGGCGTGATACTTTTTAGAGTTTAGGGTTTAAAGTTTAATACTAAAATAAACAATACTATATAACGATGAGTACGTGACGTGGACGTGTGACTTTGAGAGGAATAGATTATACCCAGAGTCACGATTTCTCATAATTAATTAAGAAAAGATGAATAAGGTGAAATAAATATACCGAGTTTATATAAAACATTTAAAAATCCAATAATTAAGCTTAATTTAAAACCGATAACACTAAATTCGTATGACTCCCCTCTAATTTTACAACAATTAGAGAATTTTTTAATTCTATTATCAATTGAATTTATTGATATATACTTTTGTTTTTATGAAATCGAAGAAGAGCCAAACCCGTATTATATCACAAGAATCCGAATTTTAAATGTTTTAGTTAATAATAATTAATTCCAGTCAAGATAATCATACTGCTCCTCGAACAATGTTTTAAATGGCTAGGGCCCAATTTGGTTGTCACTTAGCAGCCGACTCAAACTTTGCGGTGATGCACGAATAGATATTTATTGTAACGGTTATTGATTATCGTCAGTCGTCACATTGTATCGCGGATAACTAATAAGTAGACAAGATGACTTTGATTGCTTTTTATTTTCTATAATTTCGGCTAGAAGTACTTTATCTATTTGATATTTAAATTTATACATATTATTCCCTTATAGTTATGTATCAAAGTGAAGTAATTGACACCATTAATAAAATTAAAAAAATTACCATAATACTAACGTTTTAAAATTTGACTTTCTGTTTGATTTACTGTTGAGCATAAAATTAAAGGAATATGACAACAAACCAACATATTTCCGTCAAACGTGTCGAGTCTCTTTTTTCTCTCAAGTAAAGTTTTGTTTTGAGATTGAAAATCGTTTATGTTTTTCTAATATGTTTTTTATACCATATATTATAAAGAGTATTTTAGACACTTTGATAATTTTCTTTTGAAGGAAAACAATGGAAACAAAACACACAACATGTTTTGGGCGTATGAGACACACTCTCCGTCAATTTGGATGATAAAGGTAACCATTTCACTTTAATATATAATTACAAGAGGATAATGTACATAATTTTAAATGTCGAAACTACAGGAAGAGGGAGGTAAAAAACGATTAACTTTTTTTTTTTTTTGAGCAGCAATTAACCTTTTATTTAAAGGTGGATGTTACCACTTTGAAGAATTTAAAAAGCAAACGAAAGATAAAATTGGGAAAAGGAAAACCCACTTCGAAGGGGTGAAAAATATCCGGTGGTTCAATTCGAAGCGAATGTGACTCCCCAACCTTCCTAAGAAAGTTCAATACGAAATTCGACATATCCATTTCATCGATATAAATACTTTTAAATACAAGATGATAAAAATTATTTCAATAACTAACTTAACTCATGACTTCGTTATCTTAGTAACCGCCTAAAAAACTATCCACAAAATATTCTATCACTAACTCATTCACTAATAATTTTTTAATATTCAACTCTTAGACTACATAAAAAATATGCACATAATAGTGTAACATTTACTTTATTTATTTATTGACTTATTATTAATCGATAATATTAAATAATTTTTGACACGACACGATAACTCGATACGAACACGACACGAAATAAATGAGTTTGGGTTGACTATTTTTTAGTACAAACCCGTGTATGACATGACCCGTCAACACGAAGTGTTAATGGGTCGTGTTCGGGTTTAACCCGCTTAACCCGAATTGACCCATCAACACGAAGTTTTTAACTCGAATGAGATTGACCTGGCCTTTTCGTTGCATGTATGAGTTTTCATGTTCTGATGACTTATTTTTTCCATTACTTCTGATGTTTAATTTGGTTGCGCAATGTACGTTTAACATATTTAATTAGTATTATAAAAATAAAATATTAATTATTTGTAACTGTTTATCAAACACTGACATAATTATTGTATAAAAAAAATATTATTACTCATTATTATTATTATTATTATTAAGTTAATTTTTAGTTTGTAGAAAAAGTATGAGGAGAGATTCAATTAAGTGAAAATAAAATCTTAGCGTTAAATTTTTATTCAAAGTTTATGTGGGTCAACACGAATACGAACACGAACACGACACGAAAATAAACAGGTCAACTCGACACGACACGATTAATTAAATGGGTTGGGTTAGGGTTGATTAATATTCGACACGACTAATATTCGACACGACACGAACTCGATACAACACGACCCAATTGCCACTCCTAGATATGACTTCACTGCTATAATAAAATTTTGTCGTGATGAACGAGGGAGATGTTAGATGTGTAGACCGCACGATATGTATTCTAGTTGACCCTTAATAGCCATGTGGAAATTGTAGTCAAACTCACGACCATATGGATCAACGTGCACTTTCAAAGGTTTGAATGTTGAAAACGCTCTAGGGCTGTTCGATCCAATTTTATTTATTTTTTTTTATATTCCAAACATAGAAAAGTCAGTAATTTCGATGAAAAACAATGAGAATTAACCAACCTAACATGTTGAAGTCATAAGTTCGAATCTCGTGAGAAACATCCTAATTGTACACATTACATATACACAACTTTAGAACAAGTCCAAGAAATATATATAGTTGCTAACGATTATCTATTACAAAAAAAGAGTTCGGTTACGATATCTAGATATATTTTTTCGGCATTGTACCTTCACTTTTAATTTATACTACTTTAAAATATCATTATACTTAAATTTTTTTTTTTTTCAATTGTACCCTCCAACAATGAAAATATTACATTCTTATCTTTTATTGATGTTTAATCTTTTTTTAATGATAATCTAAAATCAAGTTTAGCCATTCAAATTGTACCAACCGACCTTTGGTCCAATGATACTCTTTGCCTTGTGAATGTTTACCTTCTTGAAGTCAGGGGTTCAAACCCCCTTTCCCCCACCCTCTCCCCCTCCCCCAAAAAAAAAAAATAAATAAATAAATAAAAAATAGTCGTTCAAATTGTTAAACCTTACAAATTCTGCAATAAGTATTCAAAAGATTGAATAATAATAAATACATCAATTGTTAGATTAATTACCCTACTTAATTACCAACAATATAATTAGGTCATTTTAATCCCTGCACAATAATAATGCAACATCCTTTCATCTGTCTCAATGTAAATTTAATGGGTTTGATTCTTTACTTCTTTTCAAAATTTTCTCTTTCTTGTATCCATATAGATATTAGAAATCTAACTTTGTTTTTTATATCTATTTGGAGTACATAGCCAATTTACTTTTTAATTCTGTGTTGTGAATTAATTTCAGTTGATTTTTCAAATAAAGATCATTTGGTTTGTTCATTGAAGTTTTATTCAAACAGAATGGAAAGCGGCTTTAAGAACCAGATGGTCTTAGATTCAGCCATGAACGAATCTCTGATGGAGAGAGGACCTACATATTTCGGGTATCTATCTTATCATAATTATGTAGTTTGATTATGACCCATTCCTTTTTCTTATTCTTGTGTGTATTAACTTTCGAATTCAAGTTTCTTTTAATTTGGTATATTATGAATTTTTAGGTGTTTACATTACAAAATGAGATGCAAGATCAGATCACCTTGTTGTGATGAGATATACGCATGTAGACATTGCCATAATGAATCTAAGGTTAAGTTCTTCCTTTTTTTTTTTTGGAAAACATGTGGCGCGATGTGGACCGTGAAATTAAAGGCTATAAATAGGGAGAAATATCTGATTTTCTTCAAACTTCTTGAGTTGAAAACCAGTGAGAAAAACGTGGGAGAGGAGGAGAGAAAAAAAGAGAGAAATCCAAACTGTTTCTCAGATCTATGGAGTTCCGCCGGTCGAAATTCTTCGAACCAAAAATAAAAGTCGATCTCCTCGACGAGGGCTACGCTTACGTACCAAGAACGAAGGATTTCACCGAAGATCCAAAGAGGGAATTTTGAGAAATCAAGAGTTTTTGGGACTTAGGAGATGTTCTTGAAGTTCTAGCCTTCGTTTTACGCACCAAGAGGTAGGGTTCCCTCCTACTTGGGTTTATTTCCATCTTATGATGTTTATATGGAAGGGAGTAGTTATGTAGAATATGTATACCACTTGTTTATTGTTATGAAAATGAGAGAAATGGTGCAGAAATGACTTAGACCAACTTCTAGTTTGATTTTGATATGTGGGAGTTACTTGTGTAATCTCTTGAAAATTGGTTTATGTGGGCATGTTATATGTTTATATTATGCCTTGTGATTAAGTGTGATTGACATGAAATTGTGAAAGGTCATACTTGAGCCTTGTGTTGGGAATAAATGTTGATACATGCTAGTTGATGTATTGACATGATAATGAATTTTGGTGATTATATGCATGTGATATAAATTGCCATGGAACATGTAGACAATTGCTCATTTGACATAATTGCATATTGGGCATAGGGTTGGCATCACATTCATGGGTCTTATGCATGAGTGTGGGTGCATGAGTTAATCAAACACCATACTTGGTGCTTGATGGGTGGGCTCGGGAAAGTTGGATTGAAGATCCGACTGAGTCGCACGGGTACATGCATGGAAAACTTGTGTCGGGTATAACAAGAAAGACTAGATTCTCCCTCGGGTGCAAAACCCGGCTACTTGGTTCACACACTCCCCTGAGGTGAAATTCTGAAAAAGTGTAATGGTGTACGGAACAAGCGGTTGTGATACCAAAATCCGTTGCCCAACAAGACATAAGATTTTGTTTTATAAAACACCCATTCAATGGGTAACATCCATCAATGATTTAGTTTTATAAAAAAAATAACTTTTATTTCAAACAATCATTGGATGGATTTTCGTCAAATGACGGTTTCATTGCACAAGTGCATTGCATTGTGTTGTGGGAGTCGGTGAGGACTCGAGTTAAAGCGCATGAGTGAGTCTCATCTCATTTCATGACATGACATAGAATTCCTATCATTTGATGCATATTCTTGAATGGATGAATTATTGATTGTTTGCATTGTGCACATTTCATATGCATCTACGGTGGGGAATAGCCTCCGTAGGAGATACTCTATTGAGCGTGGCTCACCCTATACGGGAAAACATTTCAGGTGCGAGATACACACCGGTGGATGACACTCACTCAGGGCCCAAGGATGAAGAGAGGTCGTTGTGTGGCTTTACCTTGTGTTTTTTTTTTGTTTTTGTACAATAACTATGAAAACTCAGTTTTGGCATGTAATCGTATGCAAAAGTTTGTAATAGAACTTGTATAAACTATGAATTGATGTATGTTAGACCTCGGATGGGTCATGTAATTAAATGTTGTCATGGAAGTGTGGATAAATAGACCCGGTGTGGTCAATGTTATGTGATTGCACAAGTTGTGTTTTGGGTAGAGCTCCCCGTACAAAGGAGACTCTGCCCGAATTTCGATAAATTATGGATCCCGATAAATGGGGCATAACGGCGTGATATCGAATTACACGATATCCACGGGTATTCCGCAGGTTGATGGGTGATCAACGGACCCCCAGATTTTGGGGCGTCACAAAATGTGTTAGAAAAATTCTAACCAAATCCCTTCTAGTTTATCATATCTTTAAATCTTTACTGACATCCCTTAATGTCCTTAACTAGAATACAATTTTACTAAATTGCCGATAATATATTTTAGGAAAAACTCTAAATAGACGTGTCTTCCATGATACCCTATCTATTTTCTGATTTTTTTACGTATTAAAATTCAGGCTGATTAAAATTCAATTCGAACTAATTAAAATTTATTTTTTACATATTAAAATTTGAGCTGATCAAAATTCATTTTTAATCGGCTCGAATCAAATTTTAATCAGCTCGCATTAAATTTTAACTAGCCCGAGTTTTGATACACAAAAAAATATAAATTTTAATCTACTCAAATATGAAAAAAGCGAATTTTAATTAACTTGAATCAAATTTTTAATTGGCTCGAATTTTAATACGTAAAAAAAAAAAAATTTAATAGACTCGAATCGAATTTTAATTGGCGCTAATAGTTCAAGCTGAGTTCGAATCGGCTCGAATTTTAATATGTAAAAAAAAGAATTTTAATTCGTAAAAAATAAAGTTTAATCAACTCGAATCAAATTTTAATATGTAAAAAAATAAATTTTAATCGACTCAAATTTTAATCAAATTTTATGTAGAAAGATTGTTTAGATTTTATGTAGGGGCAGTTTTGGTATTTTAGAATAATTTTTTTTTTGTTAAAAATGGTGGTTTAATGGCAAGGGATGTCAGTGATGTTTAAATATAAACTAGGAGGGGTGTTAGTGATGTTTAGGATAATGGAAGAGTTCTTTTGAAAATATACCTATTTAGGGTGTGTTTGGGTAATGGGGTGGGATACGGTAGATTTTCTTTTTTTATATCTTAACCAATCCAAGCCAAACTCACTCATCTACTTTAAAACCCTAACCCAAGATTATATCAAATCCTAACCTTTGTTTGAGAAATAAATGTATAATTCAGTGGGCCCCATAGATTACACAAATAATTTTGTAGTAATTTACCATTCTACCCATGACTCTATCCATTCCATTCCAAACCTATGTTTGGTTAACCCATCCAAACCTAATAAAATTATACATTTTCTACATATACATAAAAAGATATAAAATAAGGAAAGTTAAATATATATATATAGTTAAATATATATATATATTTGGTATTTTTTTTCCAAACAAATCATTTTTTTTAAACAGAAAAATATTTATTTATTTATTTACAAAAAACAGAGTCATTACAAGAAGCAAACAAGGCAAAGCAGCCTTATAAAACCAAACTAAAAATAAGGCACAGACGCCTTATCAAGTAAAATGTCAAAAAAAAAAAAGAGCAGGAGGCTTCTACTGTTTTTTTGCTAACTGGGCTGTGCAGCAGGAGGCTTCTACTGATTCTTCCTGTCTGTTAAACATTCCTGATCAGGCCAAGAAGCTGCAGCAGCTAGATCAGTAGGGTACCAGCAAAACCATTCAGTCCATAATCTCCATTCCAGCTATCTTTCCATCTTCAAAATTTCCAGCAAATCAACACTAAATCCCATCGCCAACGCTCCATTAGCCCTTATCATCAAAAACCACAAATTTCTTTTTCCTTAACACAGACAAACCTTTCTCATCCTGTTGCAGAAGCAACCTGCCAGACAAAGGAGAAGCAGAGACAAATATAAATACATGGGGTGGCAAATTTGCCAGTGAAGACGTTGTAATGGAGAAAGAATATGACCAACTAACCAATTTCCCATGGAGCATTTTCGAGTATTCAGAAGAGAGTCTATCCAGGTTGTGCACCAAAACAAAATTACAGCAAAATAGATTAACACTCACCGCAGAAAAAAATAACAGAAAAAATACTCATAATAGGTTGCTAATCGTTTTGAGACCACAAGTAGATGCAACCAATCCAAAGCAGAATTGAAGAACCAGTTTCTACTGCTAAAACAAGACTCATTTATTCTTTCTAGGAGATAACTACCTACTACTATTACATTACCATAATCTGAATTTACTACCCTCACTGAAACTATGCAGTTCACACACTACCCATCACAATGGCAACTAATTTCATGACTGCAAGGCATCAATGGCAAAAAGGCTACCTGTACAGCAATATGATAAAGCAACAATGGTCCTCCGAAAAACCCATCTGTACAGCCTGATTAGCCAATGTAAGACCCACAACATTCATTTTTCAATACACATGCTTGATTACAAAACCTCCTTTTAACAAGCATGCTCAATGCCAAACACACAAGGCATGGGCATAGAATTAAAATACTCCAAAAAGTGTAGACTCTTTCACTTTCCATTTTTGTCACAATGAGCTTTTGAAACTCATCAACAATGTAATGTCTATTAGATTAGGCTCGTCAAATTATCATACTTTTGTATAAATTTTGTATGAATTCAAATCTCATTATTCACATATGAATCAATATTCTTTTCTAATTATATACTTGTACACAATGAACTGAATTAAAACTCATATTTATTTTACTAAAATTTAGCTTTTATTTTGTTATTCGAATTAGATTTATTACTTTTAATGGCTCCAGATATTTGTGCAAACAAAATCTATCTAATACTTAAATTCGATCCAAATTCTATCTCTTGACATCTATAATCAAAATCCTATTATCACCTTCTCAAAATATACTCGGCTAAGTTCCAAAAGTAAAGGCAAATAGGCAAAGGATTGCGACCCAAAAAAAATGTAGAAATATAATATTCTTGGCCTTGATACAAATATTTTGAGCTTTCTTCGGAATTAGTATTGACATGGAACTTTTGGTTTTTGATTGGCACAAATATGCTGGTCTAATTATATCAATAGATTAATGTAGAAAATAATTATTGAAAAGTAAATTAATATAGTTAAATTCAAAATAAACAAAAAAGGTTCCAAAATCAAGACAATTGAGCAAGAAACGAATCTGGCAGTACCCAACTGCATGTGTTCTTAAGGGCTAAAACTGCCAATGCAAACTTTCTTTGTCTTCCAGACTTGTTCGCCAAACAGAGAGTGAACGAAAGCATATCTGGTCTTCGGTGGTGTTCTTCGTTCTGTTCAGAGAGAGAGAGAGAGACATAACAGAGATAGAGAGAGCGATGAGAAACTTACCTCAAGAAGAAGCTGTGTTCTTCGTTCTGTCCAGCGATGTCGTACGTCTTCTTCGTCGACTCTGTGAAAAAGCTCTCACCCACAGATGCAGAAAATTGGAGGACCTCCCCAACGCCTCTCTGTGCGAACCCTTGGACGAGCTTAGCTTACAGGGGGGGGGGGGGGCTGGGTTATCTGAGACCGGCCTATGGGGGTTAACATTCACTGTAGCAACCGGATTAAGCGGTGACCCGAGATTTGTAGCCAATCTCAAAATGTCTTCCCAAACAAAAGTTATATGGGTCCCACTTCTATTTTATCTCATTCAACTAGTGGATAACCCCCTTTATCCTACTACCCAAACACACCCTTAGAGAGAGTGTGGATGATAATTATTCTTTATTTTATTATTTTGTTATTTTTCGATGAAATCACTTTATCCTAAAAAAGGACAGTTGATTTTCAAATGATGAGAAAGTTAGAGCACGTTGGTTTTAGTAGATGCGTTGTACTCTTGCAAGAGTAGTCTCCCAAATTAGAGCACGTTGGTTTTAGACTTTTAGTAGATGCATGGTACTCTTCCAAGAGTAGTCTCCCAAGTTCAAAAATGTTGTGCAATTAATTGTCAATTCCTTTGGAATTTTATTACCGTATGACTGACTTGTCTTTTGTTGAAATGGAGCAACATAGGATAATGGCAGGTGCCGCCAGATCCTTTGAACCTGGAATATTTATATTGAATGTTCATCTTATTCTTTAAGCCCTATAAAAGTGACGTTTACTCTTCTTAACTTGACGACGTTTTTCTGTTTCAGTGTTTTTTTCACATGTAAAATTTCTCTCCCTCTCTCGTGTCGTGTATGAACCTCTCTCTCTCTCTTGTTAGATCAATAATCACCTAATACTCACCGATGATCACTTCCTAACAAGATTATCAAGCAGACAAATCTCTGTCTCTCAATCCCTATATATCATATATCATGCACATAATAGTTGTGGATCTTTCTTTTTGTTATGGGTGTTATGGATCATGTTGGTATTATTGGTACCAATTGGTAATAAGAGTAATAGGATTAATAAGGGATTCAAGCTGAGATGGGTCATTTGCTTGTGTTTGCTAAGTTTAAGCTTAATCTTGATATTGTTGTTTTTGCAAATTTTGGGCGTCATGCACGTGTTCTTCTAATTCCTTTGTCATCTCATCCAAAAATATTTAGATTGATACACCACATCAAATCCTTACTCTCTATCTTAGTCTCACAAGTACAACATATATGATTTATGATATAAAAAAGAAAAAATTACACTTAAACTCTCTGAGATTTGTTACTTAATCACTTAAATTCCCTAATATTTAAAATATTACACACAGATCCTCTAAAGTTTGTATACACGTAACACTTAAACCTCTGTCGTCAATGTTCTTTAGTATGATCGTTAATAAATTATACTTTGATCCCTTGAAGTTTATAGGCATGTAACACTTAGACCCCTCAAGTTTAAAATATTATATTTAGATAAAAAATACTTCAATTAAAGATAGAATATCAAATATTTAAAATTTTATAACCAAAATTCATGCTTTATTATGTCATTTATTGAAATAAAATCGAAAATAAAAATCTAATTTTTCTTAAAAAAAATTATAATTAATATTGTTGATGCCAAAATTTAGACAACTTTCAAATTAGTTTGTTGGGCTTCGATCACTTGAAAAAAAAGTTTAAGACCGGAGGAGAGCTCCAAAGGTCGACTCTCTGATACTTAAGTCAGTAAGTGATTCAAAGATATGAAATGTGTATAGTAATCAGTATAAATATATCAAAGAACACTATTCAACACTCATTTGTATATAATTATATTATCTATTGGAATAAAACTAAAAAACTAAAGGGATCAAATTGTAACAAACACAATATCTTCTATATTTAATTGGGGGTGATTTAGTCGTTTAATAGATTTCGTTAGTTCCGTAACTAATTAGGGATCTGAATATAATATTTTAAATTTGAAGGATTTAAGTGTTACACCTTACAAATTTTAAGGGGTCTAGATATAATTTACTAACAGATATACTAACGGACATTAATAGTAAGAGCCTAAGTGTTATGCGTGTATAAATCTTAAGAGATCTATGTGTAATATTTTAAATATTATGAGGTCTAAGTGATTAAGTAATAAACGTTAAGAGGTCTAAGTGTAATTTTCTCTATAAAAAGAATTATCATGTTAGCCTTTTCATCACTTGCAAGGTTTGGTGCCCAAAAGCAGCTCAGGTTTGCTAAATGGCCCATCTTTGAAAGCCCAACTCATGTGGAGAAGAGAAAAGAGCATTACCAAAAGGTCCAAAACACATCATCTTTAAACGCTAGCCCATGTGAGCAAAGAGGAATCACCTATTACCTCTCTTGGTGTAAGATTCAAGTCTCGTTAAGTCTCCCTCTCTTGTATGAATAGTGACCAAAGGAATCACCAAGAGGAAGATCCGACCATTTATGTTTGATGCCCTTTCCACAATCCCAACACAAACACCAATGGCATGAGTGAACATACATAACTGATATTGTGAGTTTTTGGTGATGATCATACAAGCATGAGGAAAGAAAGTGTAGCTTATAATTCGCATGGGTAATTAAGTGGTGTAGAGTTATTATCGAAATGAACTTTTTGTTGGTAATTTTAATCTTATGTCCTAAAATAATTTTTTAGTAGGACCCACCAAGATTTTCGACTTTATTTAAGATGCCACAGGATATATGTTAATCATTATTCTTCGAGTAATATTATTTGAATTTAAAATATTAATTTGATCAATCACTGTTATTAATTTAACACTAATGATATTGAGACATAATTTAGGGACATAATTTGGGGACTTAATGCATTATGACCATTGGATTGATAGTGTTGGGACCCAGTGATAATTTAATGTTGGGACCTACTGATAATCTAATGGTCACAATCATTAAGTCCCCAAATTATGTCTCAATAGCATTGCTCTTAATTTAATTATCGAACCCACTACCTATTTAATGATTATAATCAATTAAGTTCCAAATAACATTTTTCATATTGCAAATTATAACGCGCGAGTTCCATGGGAAAGGCCGTGCACGCAGCTGCAGTAGCTCATTTGACACCACCTCAACTCAAGTCCTCGCCAAACCTCGTTTTGTCTATCCTCAACCACTCCGAATCCGACAAAAATAAACAACGTGGCTCGAAACAAAGCCCCTTCACTACATGCAACTCTTGCATGAAGTAGCAATTAACACGTGACATGCCATCCTTACCACGTGCCACCTCTCATTCACTCTATAAAATCCCACTAAATTAACACCACCACCTGAAACCCTCCTTCTTCTTCTTCTTCAAGCTCTATCATCAAGTTTCCAATGGCGGAGCCTCAGCGTCGTCAACCGCAGGATCAACCGCGGTCGCACCAGGTGGTCAAGGCCGCAACCGCCACCACTGCCGGTGGGTCTCTCCTGGTTCTCTCCGGCTTGACGCTGGCCGCAACCGTTATTGTCCTCACTCTGGCCACCCCTCTCCTGGTCATATTCAGCCCGGTTCTCGTCCCCGCCGCGATCACTGTGTTCCTCATAGGTTCCGGGTTCTTGGCTTCCAGTGGGTTCGGCATCGCCGCACTGACGATTCTCTCGTGGATTTACAGGTACGTGACCGGTAGGCAACCACCCGGGGCGGAGACGCTGGACCAGGCTCGGATGAAGATGGCTATTAAGGCTCGGGAGATGAAGGACAAAGCTGAGCAGTTCGGACAGCAACATATGGGATCACAGGGTTCTTAAGCTGGTCCTGCATGCACTTGATTTGAACTTCACATTTGGTGGAGATCAATGGCTGCAATGCCAAGTTTGTTAGTGGGATCTCTATGCATGTTTTTGTTTCTTTTGTTTTGGTTTTGTTGTGTGTTTGCTTTTACACTTTGCTGTGTTTGGGGGGGGTCTGTTCAGTCTACTTGAGTCCCGTCAATTGAATTGTAATGTTTAATGCATCTTTTTTTTTTTCCAATTAACGGTACAGTTCGTATAATTTTAATTTTTTTTTTTCAACAAGTGAGAGTTGTTCGGGTCCGTTTATGCACATTTCAAGTCTATTCACGTCGGGACTAGGACTGATTTGGTTCTAAAAGATTGTCACGATTCGAACACAAAACCTCTTTAGAGGTTGTGGGTGTATTTTTTTTTTTTTTTTTGAACTGGGTTCTAGGTGTAATTAAAGGTCAGAAAGAGGAGAAGCAATCTGTTTTGCTTTAGATTTGGTCACCAATGGAAGCGCGATGTCGCAATCTAGTAGATGGTTTAGGTGTCTATATCAAATAAAATGAAAAAAGTAATGTTAATTGGATTCATAGTGAGTCTTGGAATCTAATTGTGATGAATTAAATTATGTCAATAAATTATTATTCATTAAATATAAATTAAAATTAAGAGAGAAAAATAAGTACAAGAGATATAATCAAGTACTAAGGTTCAATACACGCCCAAAGGTTTTATAGAGTAATTCTCAACATATCACTCAAAAACAAGTACAAAAAAAAAAGGTATGATTCACCTATATATCATTTGTGTCTTCTTACAACAAGTGGTGCACAAGACTTTCTTTCCACTGTTGTCTTAAAACATTTATGAAGCAAGTTTTGCGAAAGCCAATTCCAAGGAGAGTATTCATCAATAAATCGCTTCAAATTGATTCTTGGAATGTAGATTTGTGCTTCGCAAAGGTTAACTGATCTCTAAGAAGCACATTTTCTAACTTTGATGCATGATTATGAAGGCTTATATGTGGCTCGTTTGTGTTCTCCAATATTGCTCTAAAGTCATGGTCCTAGATCAGCAAAAAAAAAAAGAGTCATGGTCCTTTGGATAAGTTGACTTTGCCTTGTAGATCCTCTGGCATTAATATCACTAGTCCATTGTAATGTTTCATCTCCTTTTTTCTTTCAAATTTCTTTGCCCTTTAAGAGTTAAGGTTGTGACGTGACTGTTTAAAATTAGTCCTAATAGCATTAGTGTTTAGCATATTCATCTTCTTAGTTTCTTGCGTTGGACTAGAAGCACTGGCGGAGGGACATTAGGGCCAGAGGGGGCCTAGGCCCACCCTCAAATTTTGGAATATATATATTCTAGTTATTGCATGTGCCTTAGACACAGAGTAATAAAAAATTGTAAACACTAAACATATTTGTATTCATATCCAAAATTAAATCACAAACATAGAGGAGAAATAAATGAATTTAAGTATCGGTTGTAGTGGGGGTGAGAGGTGGTGGTGGTAGGAGACGGTGATGGTTGTAGTGGTGGTGGTGGCGGCAACGATGGTGGTGGTGGTGGCGGCGGTGGTGGCGATGGTGGTGGGGGCGACGGGGCGATGGTGGTGGTGGCAATGACGATGGTGGCGATGGTGGCGGTGGTGGCGGCGACGGGGCGATGGTGGGGGGCAGTGGTGGTGATGGTGGCGGCAGTGGTGATGGTGGTGATGGTAGTGGTGGCTGTGGTGGTGGTGGCGGCGGTGGTGATAGTTGTGGTGGTGGTGGTGGTGGTGGCGACGTCGATGGTGGTGGTGGCGACAGTGGCAGCGGCGGCGGTGGTGGCAGCGGTGGTGGTAGAGGTAGTGGTGGTGGGGGTGGTGGTAGTAGAGGTAGTGATGAGACAGTTTCAAACACTATTATTTTTTTTTTAAAGTACTTATGAAAAATAATTTGTAGAAATACTTTTAAAAAGTCACTTCAAACACACCCTTAGGGGCCTATTTTTCTTATTAAATTTAGGGTGTTAATATTAGTCATTAGATTAACTTTAAAGTAAAATTTAAAACGATCTGAACCGCGAAAAACAAAAGTCATTTTGTTTATTTTTGAAATTTGAATTGTAAGTTACTTTATTATATAGATATATATTACTTTGTTAAATATTTTTTAAAATAATTTTATTGTTCCCACCCTAATATTTTTGTATAAGTTAAAACAAAATGACTGATTATATTACGGACACGCTTCAAACATGTTTGAATATACTTTTTTTATTGCCACTAGACTGTGGCAATATGTGTTGTGGCTAAATGTTTTAGCTACAAACAATACAAATTGTCACTAAAAGTAAAACAAATAGCCACAATATAAAATGTGTCATTTAGCAATAATATTTATTGTAGCTAATTTTGCCACTAAATCCTAATATGTTGCCACTAAAAATGTCTGGCATATGAATAAAATTAGATGTTTAGTGGCAATAAAATGTGTGGCTAAAAGCATATTTTTTATCTTCGACTAGCTCAACACATTTAGTGGCAACTTACTACTGCAACTTAAAGTTCGGACTTTGGAATGATAATATAAATATATATATATATATAGAGAGAGAGAGAGAGAGAGAGAGAGAGAGAAGTTCATATTTAATACTCAGCCTCAACACATTTCTTCAAAACCAATTCGCTTTAAGTACAATATTCATAGTTAAATTATACAACACATCATCATAAAAAGCATAAAATGGAAATAAAAAATGAGCAATGCTATAGGGACCTTATTTGGGGACCTAATATGGAGACCTAATGATGTGGCTTCAATGCAACCATTGGATTAATTGTGAGTTCCAATGTTAGATAGAACCCACAACCAATTCAATGGTTGTACATCATTAGGTCCCCAAATTAGGTTCAAATAGCATTTCCCATAAAAAATAGGTCAAGATCTTGGGCTTCTAGGGAGTTCTGCATCACTCGTAGTTGGCCTGCAAAGAAAACAAATAAAAAAAATTAGATTACTTTAACAAGGTTGAATCGAGAACATTTTAACACCAGAAACCGTCATTTGACAAAAACAAAAAATCATGAGATCTTTCGTATGGAAGAGGCATTATTTGTTACTGATCAACACAAACAATCAAAAAAATTTCTTGTTATGAGAAGATTCATACCAATGTATACTCAGGGCCAAATAGCATAAACTACCAAAAACTCTTGTTGTCAAACAAGCTTCTTGGCCCTCTGGCATCAACTCTGCAACCCCAAAATCAGACATCTGTGCATAAATTAAGTTGTGTGTTATGAATAGGTGTCTCATTAAAGAAATTCCAAGCTATTAGTTTTGCATTAATCGTGTTTAAAATTACCAACTCTTATCTCATCCTAACCAAATGAGCCTGATTGCTTTGCCCTATGGCATAAAGTTGCACAACCCTTGAAAAAAAACACATACATACTCTTTATAAACATGAAACAATTTTTTTCTTTGTGTGTATATATTAAAGCTACCATAAAATTATCATAATCTCAGTCAGTTACAAACACTTACAATCAATAAACTTTAAAAAAAAAACAGAACCACATTCATAGCATATTTACTACTCCATGTCTTCACATAATCACCATTCACATTTCTCTCACCAAGTCCAAGACCCACCTCAGATAAGGCTCATCAGAACTCCTTTCCTGACCTTGCACAGTTCTTGGCATTTCATACTGTCCATCCCTAATGTTCAGCATCTCCAAGCTGCGCAGAACTCTAGAACTTTTGACAATGGCTTCTTGGTGGGTTGCTGGACCTTGTGCCGGTGCATATGCCGGAACCCTAATTTCACCAAATGACCACTTGTGATATCTGGCTGGATCTCCTCCAGATGGTTGCTCTCGCCGGAGCTCATGTTTTGAATGTGCAAAGAAGCATACCTTCCAGAATCTGGAGACAAAAAAGGCCAACATTGCACTTTCGAGTCCTGTACTTCGCCGGATGAAGCTAGTATTCGAAAACTCCATGCGAAAAGTGGCACATCTAACCTCGCTCGCACTCCCCAGCTCTGTAACATAGTCATGAAATGGCGGCATAGTTGTTCTGCGAGGGTCACAGAGACGTGCCTTTTCTCCATGATGAGCAAAAGGGTATAAAGTCTAGTCATGACTACTCAGTCTTGGGCACTGTCTAATCTTGTATTCGTAAATTCAGAATTCATCGGATTCGAACAGTGCCTGATCAATCAGATTGCCAAAACCATGATTCATGACGTTGGACATTGTCAAGGACTCAAGAATTGAGATGATAGAAGGGTTTTTTTATGATATAATGGTGATGACTATTAACATAAAATGAAGAAAACACAAGTTGAATGCAAATGCAGTGCTTCTAAATCTAGGGTTTCAGGTAGTGGAAGTGGGAAAAAAGATTCTTTTTTATGATCAAAAGTTAGAAAGATAAAGGCCTTACTTTATTCCTTTATAAAATCAGGAATAATGCCCTTATTGTAAAATATTCTAATTTACATAAAAATTTGATGATACACAAAAAAAAATTATACAACAATTCACAGTTCGCAGCCTAATAATGCATGAAAGTTGAAGAAATATACGAACACAAGCGATTGCTTTGGAAGAATATTCTATATCGTACGGAAAAATCTAAAGATTTTTCTTTTAATTTACGTAAAATAATCTTAAAACTGGAGAAATGGAGGATGATGAAACTGAGAAGCTGAACAGAACAGAGGATAAGAGAAACCAGCTACCATGTGTTCGAAGAAGCAGTGATGGAAATGGGAAGGAGGGTATGGGTATTAATAGCTTCATGGAGTAACCACCTTGAGTTAAGTCTAACCATCATGAGTTAATATTTGATCTACGTTAAGCCCCTATCTAATGGTGACGGACGTTCAGGCCCTTGGGGGCCTAGGAGGTCCCACAGCCATAGAATGGTCAGATGATACATGCAATCACAGTGTGGGTTTTCTACATTTGCCATTCATGCTTTAGTTTGAAAAATGGCTGCATGTACGTACGTAAAAGGGTACTCAATCCCTAGGGGATAAAACCCAAGACAAAGGATGGTATTGCGTATATCGACATAAACTATCATTACTCAATAATAAATAATTAAATGGTATAAGGAATCGTACATATGCACGTGGTCTTTGATTACATGGAGTATTCATTTTCTACGTGTATGAATATATTTAATTATAAATGATCAATTATACGACATCAAAAAGATAGTATTACCACTCTATGCCCTTATTGTGACCATATGGAGTGGAGGGTCGTGAGACATGCCACCTTGCACATGTAATTTTGAATAGTCAAATATATTTTAGACGAAGAATCCCAAAGAGGATTTTTCGAACTCAAAATCTCCATCTTTCGAAATGAGGCCTTCGATATCATGACCTCTCACCTGAAAATAATTTTAACACAACCACATTATTATTCGTAAAGGCAAAATTCTCCCCCACCCCCCCAAAAAAAGAAATAAAATAAAAAATTAGTTTACAATTACGGCTGAAGACAAAAATCTACATTTGTCATTTCCCATCTAATGTCTTTTAAAGTTCAACGGTGACCATTAGACCGACCAATAATCTCGAAAACACGATTAACTTACCTGCTGTTGCCAAAATTCTGTTCTTGCAGTACATCTGCAGTCGGGATTGATGTGTAAATACAATTGTTTTGACCAAAATGTACACCACCACAAAGCAATCAAAACTAACTACAGAAAACTCTAAGATAGACCAGGCAGCAGAGAAGCTTTCCCCTCCGCCGTGTGATATTGAAGACAAAATGGGGCGGTCCTCTCTTTATAGTAAAAAAGCAAATAATGTTAAAATTGCATGCAACCCTACACGTGCATGAGTGATAAGCAAGATGCTTATACAGAACAACTTTACGTAGCTTTATCAACACGTGTGTGATGTGCTTTACTTTAAGGTGGCGTTTCAAAGGAGTGGTTAAGAAGAAGATGAAACTACTAACAACACAAATGTTATGCTAACCAAAATTAGGAATCAAATAAAGAGTTTAAATAACATTGCAGTTGTTGATATGACAAAATTAACTGTTATGTCATTTTTTTCTCTGTTTTTTTTGTCTGTGCGTGTTAGGAAAGCGGAAAAGACGAAAAGATTGTGTCCCATCTGTCTTTGATTTAGAGAAGACGAAAAGATTTTGCTGACATGACAATTAATCTTGTCATATCAGCAACTGTCATGTCATTTGAACTCTTTATTTGGTCCCTAATTTTGGTTAGCATAGCATTACTGATTAAACAAAGTTGAGCAGTATTATTGGACCTAATTTATTGTGACATTTGGATTGACTGTACACTCCATCAAATATTAAAATTTGGTGCTGATCCAATAATTCCTATGAAGCCACATCATTGTGTCAGTAAATTAGGTCAAATTTTTAGATCCAAATAACATTATTTAACAAAGTTTTGTCGGCTAATGCATGACATTGAATTGCCACGTCTGAAAAAGTATGCATATTAATTATTTTTTTTACTTTCTTGAGCAGATTTGATTATATGGATCAATAGATTCGACTTTGATTTAAATTTGACTTGAATTTTAATTTGATTAGTCATATATAAATTGATATAAGCTACTATATTTCATTGATTCTGATTCGAGTATACAAGTATCTGATATGATTGCGATCTAACAGACAGACAGACGAGAGAGTGATAAAGAGAGAGCTCTTGGGGTCTTCGTTGCATAGAGGCGAGAGAGAGCTTTTGTCTTCGTTACACATACAGAGAGGCGAGCGAGAGGCAATGAAGAAAAGGGTTTCGTTCTTCGGTTACAGAGAGAGGGGGACAGAGAATCCAGTGAATTTTTATACTTCCACGATCCAAAGCGTTTTTTGCTGCCAACAAGGTTCGAAGTTTAAATCTCATTAATTCCCCCAACGCCATCGCGCGTTGTTTGCGTTTTTTTTTTTTTAATTTTTGAAAACATTTTTTTTTTTTTGCATTTTTTTGCCTTGTTTTCAAAACAACTTAGTTAAAAATAAATAAAAACACATCTCAAACACGTTTTTGTTTTTTTTTTTTTTATTACAAAAAGTGAAAACAAAAACAAAAACTACGAAACAAACACACGAGCCAAACGCACCCTTCGTTATTTGTTTTTGTCGTCCTTAATAATTTTGGTACCAATGAGAAAAGAGAAAAGAATGATATGGCACCATTCTGAAGCTATTTTTTTGACTCTATCCAACTTAGCATTGTTCGACCAACATCCTGAATGTGTGTGTGTTCGAAGAGACAAAGAGAGAAGACTGGAAGAGAGTAGAGGTGTTATTTTATCACTAACAAGTAATCACTACAATTAATCACGTGTAATTTAGATTCAAGATTAAAACATAGACATCATATGCACATAATTATCCAAAAACTACACGAACCGATTAAATACAATTTTTTTTGTAGCTTGGGAGATGCAAAACTAAGGATGCATGAATTTACGCTCTATCCCAAGTTCAATCACTTAGCCAACCCATAGAGAGGAGTTACACCACAATGAGAATTGTGTGACCACATTGATCCACACCAACAAATCTTGTGTTCGAGATCATCCAAACCACACGATCCTTATACCAGACCCCCTCATATATGGGCAAGCTTTCAAACTTTGTTTACTGGACAAAATTGCCAAACAAACTTGTAACCCACTGCATCAAACTGAGTTGGAAAGTGGGAAAAAGCCATACCACTTCTCCCCCCTTTTGGGATTTTTTTTTATTTTTTAGTTCAACGGTCTCCGGATCAACTTACGTGCACCTCGACTAATCTTTTCACGCAGACCATCCATGCCGGGATTAAGGTGTTCACGAGGGATAAATCTCTCATGACCTAACCCCAAAGGCCTGTCAAGATTCGAACTCAAGATGCCTGGATTTACAGCTCGTTCCTGTTACCACTTAAGTAGCGCTGATAATCGACCCTTGACCGTCTGGTAAGGGGTGTCAGAGAAGTTTCAAAAAATACAGGGGGTGTTTTGAAGATATAGTACAAAGAGTGTGGATGAAATTTACACAATTTTTTTTAAGTCCATAATTACATATTCATAGTTGTGTCTGGTCGGGATTTGTGTCATGGATTGTGTTGTGAATAGACTAATTTGTGTTGATTTATTTTGTTAAAATAGATTTATCCTATCAACACAGCTATAATTTGAATCCATAAAGACTAAAGTCATATATCCTATAATTTCATATTTGGTTTTGCACTGGATTAACGAATCGTGTTTAAAGATACCAACCCTATCTCATCCTCACCAAATGTGACTGATTGGTTTGCCCTATGACATAAAGTTGCAAAACCCTAAAAAACACTTATATAGTACTCTTTACAAGCATGAAACAATTTTTTCCTTTTGATAATCTCAGTCAGTTACAAACACTTACAATCGATAAACTTTACACACAAAAAAAGAAAAAAGAATAGCATTCATAGCACATTTAATAGACCGAGGGATAAGTAATTCGACTCATTCACATCCAGATCATGAATGTTTGGAATCCATATTATTCAAGGAGACATTGCTTTTGCTAATTCGAATCGAAAGATGATATAAAATCGATCTATTTTCGGCATCATATCCACAGTTAGCACATTCATCATGGTTAGTAGTTCAAGCTTCGTATCAAGGTCACGATCAATGTCATCACTTACATATTGTCACTAGCATCAATATCTTCACTGTCATCAATACGAAAATCTTTAAGCTCGTTATTCAGGAACTTGTTCTAAAATACTCTAATGAAAGGGACATACGAGTTTGTCGCTAGGTATTTGACCAAATAGGATCGTCCAACACCATGTCTTCACTTAATCACCATTCACATTTCTCACGAAGTCCAAGACCCACCTCACATCAGGTTCATTAGAACCCCCTTCCTAACCCTACACAGTTCTTGGTATGTTATATTGTCCATCCCTAATGTTCAGCATCTCCATGCTGTGCAGAACTCCAGAACTTCATGCAATGGCATCTGGGTGGATCGCTGGACCTTGGATCTGTGCGTACACCGGAACTCTAATTCCACCAAATAACCAGTTGTGATATCTGGTTAGATCTCCTCCATATGGTTGCTCTTGTCGGAGCTCATGTTCTGAATGGGCAAAAAAGCACACCTTCTGGAGACAAAAAGGGCCAGCATTGCACCTCCGAGTCCTATACTTTTCCAGATGAAGCCAGTGCTCAAAAACTCCATGCGAAAAGTGGCACGTCTCACCTCGCTCGCACTCCCCAGCTCTATAACTAGGGCATGCAATGGCTGCATAATAGTTCCTGGAAGGGTCATGGTGACCGGCCTTTTTGCTGTGGTGAGCAAAAAGGCATAGAGTCCAGTCGTGACTCTTCAGCCTTGGGCACTATCTGATCTTGTATTTATACATTTGGAATTCATCCGATTCGTACAGTGCCTGATCGACCAGATTACCAAAATCATGATTCATGCCGTTCGACATTGTCAAGGACTCAAGAATGAAGATTATAGAGGGTTTTTTATGGTAAAATGGTGATGACTATGAAAGAGAAAATGAAGAAAACACAAGTTGAATACAAATACAGTGCTTCTAAATCTAGGGTTACAAGTTATTAGGGTGGAAGCGAGAAAATAGATTTTTTTTGAAGATCAAGAGTTAGAAAGGTAAAGGCGTTACTCTATTCTTTCCTAAAATCAAGAATAACGCCTTTATTGTAAAATATTTGAATTATTACGTTAAAAATTGATGGTACACAAAAAGATTTTGAACACGAGTGATGGATTTGGAAGAATATTCAATATCATATGGAAAAATCTACAGATTTTTTTTTTAATTTACGTAAAATTGGAGGAAAAAAGAAGAAGATAAAATTGAGAAGCTGAAGATAACAGAGCAACCAGCTACTGTGTGTTAGAAGAAGCAGTGATGGAAATGGGAAGGAGGGTATGGGTATTTATAGCTTCATGAACTAACCACCTTGAGTTAAGTCTAACCATCATGAGTAAGTATTTGATCTACCTGTTGAGCCTCGATCTAATGGTAACGGACGTTCAGGGGCCTAGGAGGCCCCACAACCATAAAATGGTCTGCCGATGCATGCAATCACGAAGTGTGATTTCTCTACATGACATGCATGATTTAGTATGAAAAATGGCAGCATGCAAGTACGTAAAAAGGTACTCAAACCCTAGGTCATACTACCCAAACCTAAGAAGATATAAAATATTTGTCCTAAAAAGGATAGTATCGCGTTATTATCGACACGCATTATTATTTGTCAATAATAAATAATTAATTGGGTTAAGGAATCGTGCATATGTACGTGTTAGATATGATTATATTGAATATCATGGTCATCGATTATATGGAGTGTTCATATTGTACGTGCATGAGTTTAATTATAAATAATTGACGATACCACGTATCAATACGATAGTATTACCTTTCTATGCCCTTATTGTGACCACATGGAGTAGAGTCGTGAGACGTGCCACCTTGCGCATGTAGTTTTGAGTACTCAAATATATTTTAGACAGATAATTCCAAGGAAGATTTCTCGAACTCAAGATCTCCATCTTTCGAAGCGAGGCCATGGCTAACACGACCCCTCACCTGAAAATAATTTTAGCAGATAACCACATTATTTAGTTCATAAAGGCAAAAATCCAACCCCCCCTCTTCCATGTCTGTGTTTGTGTACGTATATTCCCACACACATAGGGGTATGACTGCTGTAATGTCATTACCCATCCTATTTCATTTAAAATCAAAAATTCATCATAAATAAAAGTGAAATCTATTAGATCATTGTGTAACTTCACCAATATACGGTGTATAATGCACCAAATTTAAAATTAAAATGAACCAAATGACCTACATTGTTAAAATTCTGACCAAACCCCCCCCCCCCCCCCCCCCCCCCTCCGAGCATTTTACAATAATGGAAACACCAATTCTGTTTTTAGGTTAATATTAAAAAGAAAGAGTGACGAGGTTCGAATCCGTAACCTTAAAGTTTAACAGTGAAACGATGATCATTAAATCAACCGTTAACCTCATGAAAACACAAATTATGGCTATCCAAATACTATAATCCTTACCTGCGGTTGCCAAAATACTGTTCTTGCAGTACATGCAGTCGGGATTGATGTGTTAGTACAATTGTTTGACCAAAATGTACAACACCACAAAGCAATCAAAACCAACTACAGAAAACACGAAGATAGATCAGGTAGCAGAGAAGCTTTCCCCTCTGCCGTCCGACGTTGAAGACGATGGTACAATAAAAATCGGACGGTCCTCTCTTTATACTAAAAAAAACAAATAACGTTAGAATTGCATGCAGGCCCACACGTGTATGAGCGATAAGCAAAGATGCTTATACAGAACAGGTCTACATAGCTTTATCAACACGTGTGTGATGTGCTTTGGCCTATTAGCATGTAAATGGACTTACTTTAGGGTGGCGTTTTAAAAGAGTGGTTAAGAAGAAGACGAAACTATTAAACAAAGTTTTGTCGGCTAATGCATGACATTGAATTGCCACGTGTGAAAAAGTGTACATAATAGTTTTGTCGGCTAATGCATGACATTGTGAAAAATGTACATATTAATTATTTTTTTTTTCCTTTTTCGAGCGTTACAGTATTAATTATGTGTTGGAGGAATTTAAATCCATAATTTACACATTGATATAGCAGAATGAAGATGCACAATATCATCATACTGACAAAAAGCATTTGCCTTATGCTAGTGGTAAAGGAAATTAAATACTAGATAACAGGGTTTAAATTTCATGCTATTAACAATAAAAAAACAGTTTCATAATATAATTACCTTAACCATTGTAGTTGTATGATGCCAACATTTCTAAAAAGTAATCAAAGATGAAAAATGCTGATATTGCTCATCTTTCTTTTTGTCAAAGAGAAAAAATAGTCAAACTCATTCATGAACCAACTGAAGATTTTTTAAAGGTAACGGTTTAAATAAAACAATCTTTTAAGGTATGTCTGAATTTATGTTTTTGAATTTGATTTGACATTTAGAAAGTTATCGTTCAAAAATTTAACAACTTGAATTTCAACTATAAACATAAACGGATATGAGATTTGTAAAATATGGATAGACATCATTCGTCAAAAGATTATTTATTTATTTTATTTTTTTGAAACAGAAAAAAGGGGGAGGGGGCGACCAATAGGTAGTGACCCTTCCCGGGCGTGACCATGAGGGCCTCCCCGGGATTTGGAATGTTCAGTTAGTCATTGCTACAAACCTCTTTGGAGTAGCCCGTCACCACATCACCACCGGATCTTAAGTAGTAAAGACATGGGAATCCCGTGGATCGAATCCTGGTTGTTAACCACATGGGAGTCAAGGTACGACCCAAAGACGGGCATGTCTTACCACTAGACCACCAACCCCGATGGTAAGATTATTTGAAATACATGAATGTTTCTAATTTCGCAAGCATCTATAGTTACACAAATCTAAAATCCAAATTCGCTCCTACAAATCCACTAGTTTAAAAAGAAAATTAATTCTATCACAACGATAAATTAAAAGACAACCTCAATTCTTTTACTACATCTTACCTCTTTTGAAGTAACCCAAAAGAAAGAATTACAATATCGGTTTGCCAACTTGAACGAGAAGCAAGGGCTTTGCTCTCTACTCAATTTTCATCGAATTCACACAATCATTCAAAAAACATTGCGGATTTGAATTTCGTGTAACTTGGAGAGACATAAAACTGAATACGCATGAGTTTACCATATGTCTCGAGTTCAATCACTTAACCAGCCCATGTATGCGGAAAAAAGAGAGTCACACCATGCCTTTTTGACAAAATTAGTCGACTTCATCTGGCTCATTTATCATATGCATGAAACAAAGGCCTGTTTAATGTTAATAAAGAGTATATAAGTGTGTTTTCTTCTAGCCCAATGATGGGATGTTGTACAAACCATTAAGGCACTAGGTATGTTAGCCTAATTTTTGCTATCTTTTTGTCTAGTTTCAGTTTGTTTGCCTTATGATGGAAAGTTTTCGGATTGGTAGCAATGAGTTTTAAACCACTGATCCATCCCCTACTAAGACCAGCAAAGGGACGTGTTATGTCTTATTCTTGTCTTATTTAGGTCGTGTTATATTAAAATTTATTAAATCCATAACAAAATATTTGTAGTTGCGTGTAGTTTGATTTGTGTCATAAATAGTGTTTTGAATAGACCGATTTGTATCGACTTATTTTGGTAAATAGATGTATCTCATCAACACAGCTATAATTTGAACCCATAAAGACTAAAGTCATAATAATTTCACATTTAGCTTTGCATGGAGTGGACGTATCGTGTTTAAAATTATCAACTCTATTTCATGCTCACCAAATGAGCCTGATTGCCTTGTCCTATGACATAAAGATGCACAACTTTTGACAAAAAAACACATACAATCAATAAACTTATAATCAAAGCTATTCCATAAAATTACCATAATCTTAGTCAGTTACAAAAACTGACAATCAATAAACTTTGGACAAAACAAAAAAAAAAGACAGAACCACATTCATAGCATATTTACTGCTCCATGTCTTCACGTAATCGCCATTCATTCACATATCTCTCACCACTATTACTTAATGGCATTCTCAAATTTAATCGATCAAGGGTTATAGCAAGCCATGGAAGAACCAAGTCACTGGTATTTGCCGCATCCTTGAGCCAATCTGGCAACGACCCCAAATCATCGTCCACTTTTCCTTGTTATGAACCAAACCCACTCATAATTTGAGTCAAACACTACGTCAAGCAGCTGGTGTGCAGCTCTCTTTACCCAAAAGTCCAGTTCATCACTCTCCCTCAACATTTCTCGGGCGAGACTTGACATTTCTCGGGCGAGTTTAGACAAGTCTCGCGTGCCAAACCTCCGGTGCTCGAATGCAAGAGAAGATAGGATTCGTGCTTGAACTGCATTTGGCATTGTCCGAATCCACATTACCCTATCTATTAACAACAGATAAACATACTTTGTTCAAAAAAAATTAAACAAATAAGGGAATATATATATATTCAAACGCAAAGTCGTCTCATTTCTACTCAACCCGATATTGTCTTTCTCAACTATTGGAGGTTGGGAAACTAAGATCCGCATAAATTTTGTAAGATTACCTCTTTGTGTGAGGAGGTTGGGAAGGTGAAGTAGACGATGAGTCGACAACAATGGCGTCAATGGATTTTGTGAGCAATAAAACGAAGGAGTTAGTGAAAATGGTGGTGGTGGTTGATGAGGGGTTGAAAGATTGTTGTAGCCATGGAGAGGTCTTTTGTTTCGGGACATGGGGACTTCAAGAAAATGTTGAATAGAAGAACTCATTCAAGAACAGAAGAACTCAATTTGTCTAACAATTGATTTTTACAATTTGAAATGAGCTAACAATTGTCTTGTCATTTTGCAGAGTTAACTGACGTTAACTTCTGTTAAGGTCAGATAACTTTTATTTGGTGACATGGCTTTCTTTGATAAAGAGATGATGTGGCATTTTTTCATTGATTTTGCACACCACATAGGTGTGCCACGTGGTGTGTTGAACCCACCCAAAAATTCTCGTGGAGCCTCTATCTAATGGTAACGGACGTCCAGTGGGACGCCTAGGCCCCACAGCCATTGAACGTAGGATGGTCAGACGATGCATGCAATCACAAAGTGTGGTTTTTCTACATTTGCCATGCATGCTTTAGTTTGAAATATGGCCGCATGCACGTACGTAAAAAGGTGCACAAACCCTAGGTCATACAACCCAATACTTATTAAATGGAATAGGGAATCGTGCATATGTACGCGGTTAATATGATTATGTTGGATATCATGGTCATCGATAATATAAAGAGTTCGTTTTTTACGTGCATGAATTTAATCAAAAATGGTATTGCCACGTATTACGTATTGATAAGATAGTATTACCGCTCTATGTCTTTACAGTGATCACATGAAAGTATGTGATCATGAGACGTGTCACCTTGCGCATGTAGTTTTAAGTACTCAAATATACTTTAGACGAATAATCCCGAGGATTTCTCGAACTCAAGATCTCCATATTTCGAAGTGAGGCCTTGGCTATCATGACCCCTCACCTGAAAATAATTTTAGAACATAATCACATTATTTCGTTAAAGAGGGGTATAAACAACATTGAAACGAAATTCTGATCTTAATATTTATGAAATTACAATGAACCAAATGACTTACGCGGATTTTTAAAATAAAAGTGAAAATCAATAATACTATCCTGATCAAAAGTTTAGATCAAATCTTGTGGTGAAATAATGCGACCACCTCTTGGCTAAAAAATAATTCTTAAATTTTCCCCCGAGGAGTTTACAACAAAGGGGGAACTAACCAACACCACAAATTACAGCAATTCAATATTATAATACTTACCTGCGGTTGCCAAAAACAGTGTTCTTGCAGTACATGAAGGGGGTAGTGTTCCTCTCCAGTTGGGATTGACGTTAGTACAATTGTTTGACCAAAATGTACAACACCACAAAGCAATCAAAACCAACTACAGAAAACTCGACCAAAATTTCCCCTCTGCCGTCCGATGTTGAAGGCGATGGTACTGTAACAATCGGACGGTCCTCTCTTTATAGTAAAAAAACAATTAACGTTAGATTTGCATGCAAGCCCACACGTGTATGTGTGATCAGTACAGTTGCTTATACAAAACAGCTTTACAGAGCTTTATCAGCACGTGTATGATTGCTTTGGCTTATTAGCATGTAATTGGGCTTTACTTTAAGGTGGCGTTTTAAAGGAGTGGTTAACAAGAAGACGAAATCATTAAACAAAGTTTTGTCAGCTAATGCATGACATTGAATTGCCACGTATGAAAAAAGTGTACATATTACTTATTATTTTTTTCTTTTTGGAGCTTCACAAATTTAACTATGTGACTATCAATTTTGGGAAAGACTACGGTACCAAAAGAGGTACCGTATCGAAAATTACAACAATTTTAGGTTAAGTTATAATTTTTTTGAGGTGTAAGTCACAATTTTTAAAGGTCAAGTTACAACTCAAAAGAGAGAAATTACAATTGTTCAGGAGAAATCCATGATCGATCATGTGTATCTGTGATCGATCATTGACTCTTGATCGATCATAAACTTCTCATGAACAATTATAACTTCTTCATTTTGAGTTATAATTTTACCATAAAATTAATAACTTTCGGTACGGTACCCAAGGCGGTACCATATACTTTCCGATCAATTCTTTCTGTTTTACATCATCAATCAACAAGAATTCAAGATGAGCAATATCATCATACTGACAAAAAAGCATGTGCCTTAGGCCAGGGCCAGTGGTAAAGGAAATTAAATACAAGATAACTAGGTTTAAGTCTCAAGCTATTAACAATAAAAATCTTTTTCATAATATAATTACCTTAACTATTGTAATTGGGTGCTCACGTTTTTTGGTTGAGCCCTATCTTGCTGGGTGGGAACAAACCTGTGAATTCTCGCGGCTGGCACAATTCATCGAGTTTAATCCAAGATGCACCTGGCTTTTTTTTAGGTAGTTTTCTTTTTGTTTACCGTAGGAGGACTCACTGGACTAGTTCTGACAAATTCTGAGTTAGACATTACTCTACATGATACTTATTATCTAGTTGCACATTTCCCTTATGTACTTTAAAGTTGAGATATGGGGGAACTAACCTACCTGCTATGAGATTCGATGAGGATTCACTCTTATAGAATAACTATGATAGAGCTCGTCTCCTATAGGGGGTCAGATTGGTCATAGCTGAGATTCGTCGAAGCGTGTTGTCGGATAGTCAAATCGATATGTTGTACTCTGATTTCGGACCAATCCGCCATAGGAGCGGAATATCGACGAGATGCCATTCACCAACCCAGAGCCATTTTGTCGGGCGCGCAAGCAAAAGATAATAACACTCACTTTTTTATGACCAACAAGCATGATGAAGTAAGCGTTCACAGTGAAGCTAATCGAATATTTCGGTCAGCATCAATCATAAAGCAGCTTTTAAAGTCCGTCGTCAAATCCCATGACTCAACATTTTCTAAATTTATGATGCCAACATTTCTAAAAAGTAATCAAAGATGAAAATGCTAATATTGCTCATCTTTCTTTCTGCCAAAGTGAAAAAAATAGTCAAACTCATTCATGAACCAACTGAAGATCTTTTAAAGATAATACTTTAAATAAAACAATCTTTTAAGGTATGTCTAAATTTATGTTTTGGATTCAATTTGGCATTCAGAAAGCTATCGTTCAAAAATTTAACAGCTTGAATTTCAATCAGAAATATAAACGGATCTGAGATTTGCAAAATATAGATAGATATCTTTTGTCAAAAGATTATTTGAAATCATTCACACGAACGTTTCTAATTACTCAACCATCTACAGATACACAAATCTAAAATCCAAATTTACTCTTACAAATCCACCAGTTTAAAAGAAAAATTAATTCTATCAGAACGATAAATTAAAAGACCACCTCAATTCTTTTACTAGATCTTACTTCTTTTGAAGTAATCCGAAAGAAAAAATTATAATGTCGGTTTGCCAGCTTAAACGAGAAGCAAAGTGCTTTGGTCACCGCTCAGTTTTCATGATTTTGGCATATTGAGCGTTGGTAAATGTTTGGTTGAAGAAGAATCGAGCATAGACACCTTTGTTTCATCCTTCTATGAGGATTAGTCGATATGCACGTGCATTGCACGTGAATTATTAAGTATCAAATATTTTAAACATTTTGATGTAAGGATCATATATATAGTCACGCGGTCATGGAGTCACTGCGTCATAGCCTCTGGTGGATATTTTGTATGCAGTCCATTAGAAACAATTTTATTTTAGTTTTTTAATATTAAAAGATTTAATTTGATTATAAGTGTAAGTATAATTTTCATATATCATTTAACCTATAATTAATATGTTATTGAAGTTTCTTTTTTAGTTCAAAACCAAACTTGGTAAGTTTGTTTATGAATTTTTAGCTTACCTTATTAATAGACGTTGGATCATGATCTAACAGATTACATAAAAAATATCCACCAGAAACTACGGCACAAAGCTTCCATGATTGTTGTAGAGAGAGATGGGGCGAGAGATTTCACTAAGAAATTTTATCAAAAATCCAATATAGCATTAACTAGAACCAATCATCTAAAGACTAATTCCATAATATTTTTTAGATGGGTAATTCTTTATGCACCAAATCAACTACAGTCCTTGGATCAGCCATAAGACCTACTGATCTAAAGGTTGCGAGTAATTTAGTGCAAATTTTGGTGCACAAATTTAGTGCACATATCATTGCTCTTTATAGAATTAACACAACTCGACAAAACATTTGGATTGATTCAAAAACTAGTTACTTTTTTGACCAACCAAACCTTAGACCTACCAAAGCTTAAAGTATAGCAAATATTCTTGGAGATGCATTTCGCTAGACAAAAACAACCAATAAAAAAATCTGGTATATAACTGGGATTATCTCTCTGTAGCAATTGTACAATTTAGACCCTCCTGATCTCAATTGTAGTGCTTAATACAATAAAGGGAAAATTAAAAAAAAAAAAAAATCCCCTCTTAAGAACATTCACCAAAGCAATGAACTAAATATAACCAAATCCGTTGGAGTCTAAAAATCATCAAAGCTAGTAAGCCAATGCAGTCGGCATCTTTAGCAAGAGAAGAGAATGATATAGCATTGTTCGTGAATGTGTGTTTGAAGAGACAGAGAGAGAAGAGGGGAAGAGAGTAGAGGTTTTCTTCTATCTTTTTTTTTTGTCAGACCATCCGGTATCCGAAAGTCACATTAGGCTCCGACTAATCCGGATTCGAGCCGGGTGGGACCACAAGGGCGGCAAAGCTCTCCCTACCGAACGCAGCTGCGTTCCCAATACTCGAACCCGATACCTTAATTAAGCTAGAACAGTCCCTCACCAACTGATCTAACGCTCGGTAGTTTTCTTCTATCAGTAACAAGTAATCACGCGAAATTTGGACTCGAGATTAAAATATTAGACATCAAATGCACATAATTATCTAGAAACCACAAGAACCAATTAAACTCATTTTTTTAGCAGCTTCAAATATGGTATGAATTTACACTCTATACCAAGTTTGACCACTTAGCCAACCCATAGAGAGGAGTTACATGCCTTTTTGACAAAATTAGTCAACTTTGCACCACTATTGTCGGCCCAAATGATTAATTTTCAATATCGGGCAGGTTAAGTTATAATTCAACCAAATAAGATTATGACAAAATAAAATCGTTCAGAATCGATCCCCACTTTTGTGAGTCATAAATTGACCACAATTAAAATGTAACTGAATGTCAATCGTAACATGACTCTAATTGAATTGTAATTAATCCCGATTGAGCCGTAACTTGGAGTATGGAACCACATTCGGAGGGGGTACCAGAATAGGGACACCCTGAAGACACAAGGAAAAGCATTAGCAGAATGAAAATCATTGTCCCAGAAAAAAGCATTACTAGCCTATTCCCTGTCCTCTGCAATCCAATACCATTTTTCAAAAAAACATTGGCATTTGTCAGGAATTTTTGACAACATAAAGAGGCAAATAGACTTTGTTAACTGGACAAAATTGACAAACAAACTTGTAACCCACTACATCAAACTGAGTTAGCAGGTGGAAAAAGCTATACCACTTCTCCCCCTTTTTGGGTTTTGCTTGTGTAAAAAATATAAAAACTTAACTTACACCCTTTCCAATAACTTAAATTTTTTGAGTAAATAGTTGTTTAACATAGTATCAGACCAAAAAGTCATCTGTTCGAATCTCGCCGCCACCCTAATTATTAAAAAAATTTACACGTGCTAAGTCCAAAATCTAACCTACACATGATGGGACGTGTTGAAGTATAAATACTTGAGCTACACTAGCCTCTTTCAAATCGTTTTTATTTTCCATGATTGAGGAGTTTATAAATGAACAATATACTGATCATGATTTTTACAAGTACAGGGTACAAAAATAACAATAGAAGTTTAGGCCACCAAACAAAAGTTAAAAGAGCCCTAGTTGGGTGCAACAGAATGCTAAAAATGAGATGTTCAGGATGAGTAAATTAGTCAGTAAACTTATCCTCATTGCTGTCAATGGATTTTACCAGCGCCAATAAATAAACTCACCTCTTTAGCTTCTCACAATATCCATGTCTTGGCTCTGGCATCGTTCAAGTATTCTATTACAATTGTTCAGCGTTCGCGCATCAAGGAGACCATGATTCCATAATTTGACCATAAATAATCTCCAGCACCTGCAAATAAGATGAACAAATCTTAGTACAGACCATGATCATATTTGTAAGAAAATGGGTGAAGTGAAATCACTTGTAACCGAAAAATCAGTAGACAACTTGTAACTTTCAAGCCTAGTCATCTACGGACATGGAAATGGATACGTCATATTAGGGATCTACAGACACAATTTCTACAAAAAGTAGGTCAGAGACACGGCAAAGACACTATAATATGAATATATATATCATCAAGTGAAACATCAATTTTTTATTTAAAATATCATGTATTACTCAATTTCGAAACACAAAGATTATCATAACAAAGTCACAAACCGAAAAGAATATGAGCTTCTAGCATAATGGGTATGTTTTCAGCAATCACAAGGTGAAAATGTTGGAAGACGAGATATGTCATCAAACGTAATTGTGGTGGTACACTAATCCAGTTTTCTTTTCTTTTCTGGTATTCGTTTTGCTTTTTATGCTAACAATATAAGGGCTTTTATCATTCGCACTTTACATACATTTTTTCCAATTTTTTTCAATTTAAAAAAAAAAAAAAAGCATCCTGGACGTGTCCCCAATGTGCCCCGAATCTGTCCTAAAAGATCTGAATGTGTCCAAAATTCTTTTCGAATTTTCACACTTTTTCACATGTCAGACATCTACCACACTGACATGCAAGCTTGGGAGAGGTGTACGTGCCTCCTAGATAGCCATACATCATCAAGATTCAGTTAAGGAGTTGAACTACAATATGTAATGAATGTCATCAGTGGACAGATACATGAAAAGAGCTAAGCACAATCAGATAAACCCTAAGAATATGACAAAGGGCAGAAATGGAGTATGCTTTGCCACAACTTAAAACCAGAGATGGGAGAAGCTACCAAAGAAGGGCTGAAGCCCGGACAAGATCTTGACCATGCAATTCTGAAAATGCTTCGCATGCCCAAGGAATATGACCATCTGCCAGCACCCTGCCACCATGTCAAACAAAGTATATCCTGAGAAAGGAAGCATTCGAGTACAGAAAATTGGAACTTAATAATGCTAACGACACCACAAAAAGGCCTACAAAAAATGTGATGGATGAGCATATATATTGCGCCTACATGCAAGTACCCACACTGCAGAATAAACTATTATTGAACATAGAGCCCACCCAAAGAACCCATTAACCAGGACCCGTGAACCCTGGTTAATACAAGATGATTAGCCCAAAAGACAAAAACAAATTCCATCAATCATTATAAAAGATTTATAGAAGGTCATCTGCTGGAGCCAAAAAAAAACAATAGATAAAGATAATCCCTTTTGCCTCAGGAAGAGACAAAGCTGCAATAAATTACTTGGTTTTGTGCACAGAAAGACCCATGCAAGGAAGAACATCATAAACAGAAAAGAATGAGGAAATGTAGAACCAAAAAGTTGAGAAAGAAGATTACCGTTGCTTTCTCACAAATGAGTTCCAGAGATGCATCATTTGCTTTTCATCTTTAGTAACATCCACAAAATCATCTAGCATCTGCAACATACCAGTGTATTAATGTTAACAAGTACTAACTGAGGTTGTTAACAAACAAAGAAATCTCGCGTAATGCCGTTCCCATAATCCATATTGCCCAATGAATGGAATTTGCAAGGCATCTTTGGCTTGAAGCTGAAGCCCAAACAGAATAGATTGTGCCACAAATTGTAATGCTTTTGTTAAGCATTACTTACAGCCAAAGACTTTCCATATATCATAAATATGTGCCTCATGGGCAGAACAAACATAGTTTTTTTTTTTTTGGGGGGGGCGAGGGGAAGGGTACTTGAACTCTTGACTTTCACAAGACAAGGAGTACCATTAGACCAAAAGCCCATTGGTGAACATAGTCAGAGATCAAAAACCATTTGACATGAGTGACTTCATAATGTTGCGGAGATTAAAAGAGTTCACAGAACCAAAATTCAACAAGAAAAAAAAAGAAAAGAAAAATAGAACTTCAATTCAACAGCAGCAAGAGTTCACGATATGTATTGCTGACCATCGACCCAACATGAAAACTTTATGAAATCACGCACGATACCTAGACGGTGGAATGATCACCGAGGCAAGAATCAAAATTTCGTTTCATCTCCACTGAAAAGACCAATACACTTCAGTTTCTCAGGAAACCATAAGTTATCAATGACGACATCATCAAAAGAAAAAACCCATGTGTCGGAATTTGCCAGAATCAAAATTCCAATTTTTTCATGTTTCCATCATGTGTTTTAGCTAATCAAAATTATGCACCAAAACGAAGTATTAATTCTTGGGCTGAAGTTTGCCGAGATTGCCTAGTGGTTATGCAGACAAATAAAGTTAACCGCAAAAAAAAAATGAAAAGCCTAGTAGTTATGCATTTCAAACTCATGCAACAAAAGGTCAACCATATAAAATCCCTTGGACAGCTAAAATATGGAGAGAGGTTGTAGTAGAACCATTTTATAGCTCTAAAGTACTACACTAAACAACACAACTTTATATTAGTCAGATAATTAGCAGTTCCACCCTACCAAGGACTCAATGCCAGGTATTCCCAACAATAACTATCAAAATTCCTATAAACTGATGAAGGTAAGGGAACACAATATGCCATTATTTAGTTTTGGCGGTTGGGCTTTCAAAGCCAAGTGACACCAAATTAAGTTAACCATCTTTGTCAGTCATTTCTAACTACACTTTATCTAAATCCCCCAGTTTTCCGATATAATTTGATATTACTGCAAAATCATGATAACTAATTTTAATGCCTTTTTGTGGAGGTTAAAAAAAATTTCTCAACACCTGTCTCCTATAAAACATGTCCCAGAGATGCAAAATTATGAAATATTTAATGATCCATTTAAAATGTTAAATTGAGCTTATATGGTCTCCAGAGACTAAAATGAAGTGCTTACCAATTTAAAAATCTTCTGAACCCAAAAAAGAAGCAGCATTACCAAATAAATGAATATACACCCACAATAAAGGTCGTTTTACTACTTAATATCACAATTGCATGATAACTAGAAAGGGCTTAAACATCACTTCTCAAATATGCACGGATGTTCCAAGAAAATAAACATTTTATTTTACTGAAATCCTTTCTGATTATTTTTTTCCTTTTTTTCAATGATAAACTTGCTACTATTTTACAAAATTAAAAAACCAATAAAAGCTACTATTTTACAAAATTAAAAAGCCAATAAAAGCAGCATTAAACAGATGCATGGGAGGTCACAGTCATGTGCAACCTCATGTACACTCAGAGACATACCCAACACACTACCAAAAACAGAGACGGCGAGCAGTGAAATAAAGTTCATGATAATATACCCGTCTATCTTCAAAATCTGCAACATCATCATCAACTTCATCTTCACTGTCCCGATCTGACAAAACTTGCTCCAATGCCATCGGCTTCAATGGTCACAAAATTTTCATCTTCAGATACTTAAATGCATGGATTCTACGAATCATGTAAATCTAAGATAATGAAGAGAGAAAAGAGTATTTTAAAGGTATCACCTATATTATATACCAGGCACTCGGGCGGTTAAGTAGATAAATACTGACAGATATCAGTTTTTCTCTTTTTTCCCCCTTTTTTCAATAAGAAAATAAGAGAAAGCCCTTTGGAGAAAAAGGTATCATGGTTAATATATCCCATTGAGAAGCTCGGATTAAAATCCCAAACTCCAAGTTTTAAAACCCATAAATAGGTAAATATAGGTGAAACTACATCAATTTATCTCCTGCAAAATAATAATCATAGAACCCTTTCAATATTAAATCTCCACCCCCAGACCACCATTGTGAATTACTAACTTCAAATTCAGAGTTTCACCAACATGTATTCTTTATCAGAGAATTGCATGCATAGATAGAAAAGATCACAGATGAGCAAACAAAATCATATATGTAAAGAACGAGACTTGTCACCTGAGCTTTGTGTGAGTGAAAGAACTGCCGCTTCTGCAGGAGCGCACGACTGAAGGAGAAATAATTTTTTTTTGTTTTGATAAGAAACAAATCTTTCATTTCATAGAAAGAAGCAAAAGTACATAAATAGTGGATAAGAAATCGACCGAGAAAAGCAAAAATAAAGCAAACTAGCAACTACAAACAGCTTAGTATACATCAAGGGGGAAACGTGATCTCATAGGAAGGCAGTATTCTTATACATGCACCAAGTTGATGGCACCAATACTGAGATTCACAATATACAAACTTCTACGATATTCAACTATAATCACATAACTAATTGACTCACTACTTTGATCCATAATTCTTCATTTTAAAAAGTATATAAACTAATTGGATTGGATTTCCACTCCTTTAGGATACATAACACTTCGACAAAATATGAAGACACAAGCAGTCCAAAGGTCTGACTCAGAACCCGACACACTTGATTAAATCAAGAACAAACTAAGACAAGAGCCCTCATAAAGGGCAGCATGCCTTGACAAGTGAATCAGATGGTACAAAAATGGTCTTCAAAATAAATCAAGGCGGCCCCCTGACCCCTACAATTTACTTCCTGCACATAACCATTCACATAAGCTACTGAATACTGGAAAATCCTGAAGTTTACTCCATTTACAAAGATTGAGAACCAAGAGCGTTGCACCACGGTGCCCCTAGAAACACAACCCAAAAATTTCTGTGTGATTGCTCACAAAACAAATTTTGTAACATTAGACAACCTGATGACCTGCCGGCAACATTAGGACAAACGCAGGGGGCAGGCACTCCACCTTGATTATGAACAGGCTAGCATTGATTGAGTTTAACTATCTAATATACGATCGTGCAATTTTTACTTAAAAGATCCACATAGATTAAAAGAAAAAAAAAAGGCCAGTGAACATACTTTCTGGGGTCAGAGCGTTCAACAGATAACTTTCTTGTCTTTGCAAATTGTAGCATGGCAGGAGGTGCAAGATTGCTTCCAGGTACTGGCTGAACACATTCAGGTTCTGCATATGAGTGAGATGTAGCAGTTGAAATCCCTGTGACATTAGGGCTGGATGTATCACGTTCTGCGCAATCTGCAATACCTTAAGTAGTACCATGTAAATCATTCCCACTTAGAATACCAGCCTATCACCATTACTGTCACTATTGTCTGACACACTAGGTCATTCAACACATAAAAAGGAGCACAAGGAAGCATGCCCATGTGCATGACAACTACTTGTTCTGCATAATAGCATTTTCATCTTGGTATAGGGCTAAAGCAAAAGTAACTGCTTCTCAACAAATGTTAGCAGACAGACACCACAATCTATTTAGGATATGAACACCACAAAATAATTGCAAGTATACTTCCTGTCCAGAATCTGCAAAATAACAGTGTGAAGTGCATCACAGAACTCAACACGTGTCTTTGACGATAAACAAAAATGTACAGGAGAACTGAACTAAACATGACAAGGTGACAACCATTTGCCAGTTTTCGAGCTGCTAATCAATGGAAACATAAGCAGCAAACATATTGACAGACATAACCTTGTGGAAGAGAACTCTTACCATCAATCTTGTCCCGAAGCTCATTGATTGCTCCAGGCAAGTCTGAATCCAAGACGAGTGGAAGTACATGCTTTGCATTGCGAACCAGGCTCTTTGGCTTCCTGCGTCTTAGTGGCTTTGAACTGCCCATTTATTAGATTCACCCATGTCAGTTCAGCATTCACATTAATCACAGAAAAGAAGTCAAACAAACTAATTTACCCCAAATTATGGCAAAAGAATTTTAACTAACCAAAATACAAATGTTTGTTGCTTAGGATCAACGCCATCCGTAACAATCTGAGCATCACACATTGATAAACAAGTTTTAGCAATATGTTAAAAATTGAATCTTAGCTCATGCTATCTTAAAATTCATATAAATACGGCTGGACCATGCACTTGTGAACTTATGGAGCAATGGTTGTAGTCATGAAGACTAAACTAAGCAACAAAAAGATGATAAATTTCCATCAGCATAATCAGTGTAGGATGGACAATTAGGGAGATTTGGACCAGCCCCCAAGGCATCCATAATCCTTTTATCAAACGTGTGAAGGGCGATAGAGCAAAAAATCAATCAATTGATTCTAATACAGAGACCCTCACCACAAAGTTCTAGACTTTTACATGGGTGCATACTGCATATAATGGTTCAAGCTCACTGTATCAGCCAATACGCATAAAATGCTTCTTAGAAGGCCCACAAAAATCATAAAAAATTCTCAAGAATATAAACAACATTCATACATTATATGTTCAAAATACACCATCGAGTGCATTAAACAAAAGTGAAAATAGAATATCAGTGAGCTATCGAAAATATATTATTAAATATAATTTTATTTAGACCTAACTTGGGAACCTAATATATTCTTGCTGAATAATTATGGATCCTGATTTACATGACGTTCACTACCAATTCAATGATATCAGTAAATGTCCCCAAATTATGTCTAAATAAATTACAAATTAGGAAAATATATAATTCTATATAATAAAATACAAAGAGTTTCAAATCCCCCAACTTATAAAATCATTCGAACATCCCAAATCACTTTATGAATATTCATTGTCAATCTAACGGACAAAATTCACACTGCAAAATATATTTTTCCGCTCACAGAATTTTGTCTCGCCCAAATATTTTCAGAAAGAAACGTGAACGAACCCAAGTCTCTATCTCTCCACTTCCCCAACTCCTCTCCGCCTCTCTCCCTCTCTATTCCCCCAACTCTCTATCTCTCTCGTTCTCACGTCTCCCAGCAGCTCTCTCTCTCTCTCTCTCTCTCTCTCTCTCTCTCTCTCTCTCTCTCTCTCCCAACTCCCCAGCGGCTGCCCGACCACAAACCAACACCAGGCAAGCAAGCATCGACATTGGTAAAACTTGTCTTCTCATATTTTGTTGGTTAATAGATTATTTTTGGTTCTAACCCCTTCCAATCTCTACCCTCTTCCCCCTCTTTTTCCCGTATCAATCTTTGCCCCAACCATGCACAGCCACCACCACCTCGCACAACCACAACCTCCCACCATCACGCACAGCCACCATCTTTGCTCCCCCTCCCACCCCCCACACTCTCGGCATTGGTAAAAATACCACCACGTGCAGCCACCATCTCTCCCTCCCCCCACACTCTCTGTGCACACACCCATAAACCCCCTGCTCACCAACTGTTCGATGATTTGCCCACAAAAGATACCTCAATCCCCACCTCAAAATTGATTTTTTTATGCTAAACACCACAATCCCCACCTCAAAGATACCTCTACCACATATGCTAAACACCTTAATCCCCACCTCAAAATTGATTTTTTTTTATGCTCCTATAGCTAAATTCATTGTCATGTGTAGTTGATTGCTAAGAAAGGAGGAGTGTGGTGAGCAAGGTATGTGAACTTTTTTCCTTTTTTGCTAAAGTTTTCCCAATCAAAGAAAAAATAGAAGAAGAAAAAGAATTGAAAAGGCAAAGAAGAACAATCGAAGAACACAAATCAAAGAAGGAGAGGGAAACTAGGTCGCAATTTTCCAGGTTTGCTTTTCAATTTCTTCCCCTTTTTCTTGTTCCTTTGTTGTTGTTTTGGCTGGTTGCTTATCGATTTTCAAGGTCTTTGCCATTCATCACAAGTCGTTCGACTTGGTGTGACGAGTTTCTTCAAGTTGTATCTAAGTCAAACTGATTCCATGGAATTGTATCCGAATCAAGGCTGATTTGCATGGGACTCGTAAATTTTGTGGATCGTGTATCGTTATCCATTCGGCAAGGGCCAAGTCATATTGGAGTAGGCCAATATATTGAACCCCAGTGTAGATGACTGCAGAAGTCAGAACCACACTGTAATGTTTTTTCTTCACTGCCGAAAAGCATATTGTATGTGTGAATAAATGCATGTACCCATGTATGTCAGTATCTATGGAAGTATTCGTTGTTTTATATGAACAAATGCGAGTTTAACTGATTTAATACAATAATGATATCCATATTTACTTTCAGGGTGAATATACTGTCCTGACCTCAGACCTCCATACATCAGTTCTCACAGATACATTAACAGCTTGATACTCTTCAGTTAGCTGCATGAAATGCATAAAATTAGGTGTGTTATGGTTCAGAAAAAGTTGACCACCGAATACCATAACAGAGTCCTGAAGTTTACCAACCCAAAATTCAAAGTTGAATAGATCATGTGATGACGACAAGTGATACCTCAGACCCTACAGAAAGTCAGATATTCGTAAGAATCAACCATGAATTAAATGTTAGCTTTTACTTCTTCAAGCAAGAAAAATATAAAAAAAAAAGATAGAAATCAGAATCAGACCCACCTTAAAGCTTGCACATTTTACCAAGCAGAACGGACAGGAGAAGTCTTCTGTCACTGCAAGTACAGTAGTAATGTCAGATAAATTACCCAAACTTCAAGACACAAGTAACATGAGTTGGAAGAGAGATGGGCCAGAAGCAAGTCATCCTATATTCATAAACTACATTGGAAAATCATAAAAAAGGATTGCTCCCAACTACTAACAGTCCAATCATTAAACCCACACGAAAAGGCTAGCATACAAAACAACTAGGTTCTGAACTGTGAGCAGGTGTAGAAGATGTATGTTTATGCAGAGACAGACAATTATATATATCACAAATCTTACCAAAACGATTTACAAGAGGACAGTGCCACATGCAAAGTTCAAACTGATTACAGAGAAGTATGCATGTCCGTGGGTGCAAAGAACCGGGAGAACCAAAGTGTTAGAACTTAGAACCATTTGGTCACTGACACATGTGCTTGCTCAAGAATTGTCTTCCACCTAACTGATCTAGAGGCCATGAAAAGCATTGCAGCCATGCCAATTGCCTGTGTTGTTATTGTTACCATTTAAGTATACTAATCTACCGTACAAGGGTATTACGATCATCCTCAAAGCTTGTTCCTAATCATGACACGTCATGATAGCAGTAAAGAAACTTTCATATGCGTCAGAGGAAAAACTGATCCTTTCCACTAGCCTTCTTGCTACTACTCTCTTTGCCATTTGTCTCGAATACTTTTTTCTAATTTTTTCTCATATTGCTCGAATAATCTACTCCTTTTTGCTTCCTTTCCTCAACTAGGAATTCCACCTAGTAGGGTGCAATTTCCCAGATACACAATCTTAGATAAGTTGAGTCGGTCATGCATGTCATTGGGTGGGATGCAAATGTCACTCCATGTATGGAATGCTGAGGTCTACAACTGGCTACATCACTCATCTTAAGAAATGGAATTGGAAAATGAACCATAGATGATGTTGTTACCCATATGGTAAATATCAAAAGTCAGAACAATAATTGAATGCACTGAAATGTAAGGTTTTGAGCACGTTAACGGATTTAATATTTGTGACTGACAGCATGGATATCTTCAATCTGTAATTCTTATTCCATGCTTAGACTGGCCAGATGTATTGGCTATTGAGTATAATGACTGCAGATGGTTCAGATAATGAAAATGGGTGCTTATCAATATCGAATACTTTTGTGGGACTTATGTTCTTGTTACCAGTTCATTCCGTGATCTGTTTTCTCAGTTCTGTAATGGCTAGCTCCAGGGGCTCTAAACTTGCGCCTAATTGCTATATCTGAAGGAGCTGTAACGCAACTTATTTCACAAAGCTAACGGTAATCATCGAAAGTAAAAACTAATTTGCTACTATGTTGTTCTAGCATCAATGAAGTAACGTGCTTCAACAAGTTGCCACCACATTGGATCCTATACAGGTGATCGTAACACTAGTTGCACCTTTCGGTGCACAGGATAAAACAAAAAAGTCACCAAAGTGATTTACTAAAACTGTCCATCACAAAAAAAATGTGCCATTAATGACATGTTAAGCAAGACTTAAAAAAGGGTGCAATTGAGCAACTAAAAAATCTAGAAGGGCACAAAACACGCTCTCTCTCAAGATGGAAGAATTGTTTGCAACTGAACACTTGAAAGAAAGCACTAAACTCAGGTTCAAATTTTCAATTTGCAATCTCGAGTGCTACTGCAAGATTAAATTTGGCATCTAATAAACCATCTCCAAATGAAATGCTTAATACTAATTTCTTTTTTTCTATCCAAGTAAGAATCCAACAGCTTTGTTGCAAGAAAGTCATGGCTTAAAACCTGTGACACAATATTCTACGAAGTCCACAGGACATGTTCGACTAATCCGATTGTGTATGATAAGTTTGAAAGGAATAAGTTCATAAGTTTCTTAGTCATCTTGGCACTGCCTAGACAATCACTACAAAGGTGTCATCAGAGTTCCTTGTGCTGCAGAGCATCTGTTTCTACAGCATTGTTTATTACATTTGGAAGAAAAGCTGAGAAAAAAAAAAGTAATGAATAAAGAATATGAAAAACCAGACAAAATTAGAAAGATAGAGAATTGAAGCATTTACCACCTAAAAGTCACAAACAAAAAACAAAAAGAAAAAGTTACAATACCTTCAGTTCTCTGCAACTTATTGTCATAGTACCGATAATTGAATATGACATTACCAGTCCTCAACCTAAACAACAGAACAAGACAAGATCACCAATTCATAGTGTAATAGTTTTCTAAATTGAGGAGTCCAACACATGTCAAGTTTAATGTGAGCAACACAATATATCTCCTTTTACTGCATTGTTTCAGCCCACTTGAAAAAATTACTTTCCAGAAACATAGCAACAAAGAATTTATCAAAGTTGAAAACACTGATAATGCTTCCAAACATCTAGTAATTATGGAAATGATGATAGCCAGGATAAATAGATTATTACTTGAGAAGGGAGAGGTGATAGACCTACCTATGTTGCAGGACATCAATGTGGAACTGAAACAAGGGAAAAAAAGAAAAGAAGAGAGGGTGCTGGGACAAAAGAAAAGAAGAGAGGGTGCCGGGGGGGGACAACATGTATTCTTCCCCGGTAGATTTCAGAACATGTGAACATTACATCGTACAACATACTCAATACCTACTTTATCCAAAGAATGACTGAATAAAGATATCCAAAAAAGGAAGAAAAAAAATTGTCCTTAGGGAATGAGTCGTGGTGGAGGATGGCAACAATGAAGGAAATTTGGCCCTTCCTCGTGGTGGAGTATGGTGACCATCTCCGAGTGGGCAACAAATCCTTCCATCTCAGCAATATATCAATTAGGTCCCATATTACTGGTTTTGCTTATGGTTTTCCAATATGAATCTGCATCTTAAATAAATTTTATCGTGCTGGAAAGACATTTGAGAATGCGATCAATATGGGCAGGAGAGAGAAGAAAATTTTAGGCATAGAGATAACCTCAGTCAAACAAATTTCTCAGACAGACTGAGCTAGGGCCCACAAGGGGTTATCATAGATTAAATGTTAATGACATACTAGTTATTTATTTAAATTCCTGACAAGAATAACATTACTAAACGTTCCCAAAGAGTTGAGAAAAGTATATTCAACATTGACCACCACAAACAAATTTTCAAAAAAATAAAGGAAAAAGAAATTTTACCTAATAATATGTGACAATGACGAAGTAGGTATTTCATTATACGAGTATAAATTATAAGGTGATCTCTCTTTTGCACCAACTTCCTCTGCAGATATTATGACTTGCAATTGCTTTGGCGTACTCTTTGGTAACAAAAAGCAAAATAAAAAGAGTAATTAATAACAGAAAAATGATTATGTTGCATAATATTAAAAAATACCAGTAAAATATCCCAGCAAAACCAAACATAGACTAAGGGCAGAACATACCAGCGTACAAGAATTATAGGGAACTTGGAAAGATATACATTTGCCTTCATCCAAAAAACTCGACTGCAAAAGGAAATCCAAACAATAATAGCAAAAAAGAGGATGGAAGAAGAAGAAGAAAGTGAATAAATCCTGCAGAAACAAATGCTATATAATAAAGTGATTTTGAACATCATTCATTAGTCATAAAATCTTTATACTATTGATTCAAAAAGCAGAATTGAACTTTTCCCTCATATGTTAAAGCTGATTATACTCAACTGAACAAAGTCTTATCCCTACCATTTGGAGTCTACTACATGAATCTTGTTTGGCCATTCTACTTTATCAAGGGTTATATTTTATGTTAGACCACAAACAACATGCAAAACTAATTTCAGTCAACCGCTACTTTTGACATTACTCTATCGATAGGTAACATATCTTGTCTACAAATGCAGCAATAAATATTCTTATAAACATTTCCAATCCATCTAAGTCGATTTTTTATTCATCTATCTTCTATTGGTGCTACTTTTCCATTTCACAAATACTATTCTTTCTGGTTTACTACACATCCATGTTTACATCATCATTTATGTCACATTTAATTTTTTAGTGTATTGTTTTTTAGTTGCCCACCATTCTATACCATAACGTTTTGTTGGTCTAATGGTTGTCTTATAGAACTAACCCTTAGTACAACCAAAACATTCCTCCACTTAATCTATGATGCTTTGATTATGAGTAACATTGTCTCAATTTGTTCTCCCTTTGTGTGGACAATTTATATCTTTCAAACTTCAATATGTACTATTTACCTATTTTCATGTCCACCTTTATTGAAATCACCATCCATATATCTAGTTTCTACTTGTCTCGACTTTTTTTATTCTAAAGTTTCTCTTCAGACTTCCAATATATTAGTAATTATTACTTTGATTTCATTGATCAATGCTATATCATCAGCAAGTAATTCTAAACATGTATAACTAATTTATCCATTACCAAAGGAAAAAATATGAACTTAAAGCGGAATACTCATATAATGCTACAGTAATTGAAAATTCACTAGTCACTCTGTAGTTGCTCTCACTGAATTCATTGCACCCTCATACATAACTTTAATCATATCAATATCTGGATAAATACAAATGATGTGCTTCATAGAAGAAGACCACTTCTTTTCATTTCTCCACAATGGTGGGTCATGTGTGCATGTGCTAGTGTCTAGTGAGACTATTGATCACTTGTTCTTGCATTGCCCTATTGCTTTGTTCTTATCGTCCAAACCATTTCAAGTAGCTGGTTTGACTTGGGTGATTCCTAGGACATTTTCAACAATGCTGCTGGAGGAATTTGAAGGGTTAGGCAGCATAAAAAAGCGATGACCCAATGATATTGTGTTTTTCTTGCCATCATATGGTTGGAAAGGAACTCTAGGATTTTTTAAAACAGGGGAGAGTGGAAGAAAGGTTTATGGGAGCGCATCTATTTTTTGGTATCGGTGCGGGCTTCCGTTACAAAGAAGCTTGATGGCATTTCGCTATTTTATATTTTTTGTCCATCCATAGAACTTTTTGATGTATCCTTTTTTCACTTTAAATCAATAAAATTCTTTTGTTTCCTATCAAAAAAAATATACCTATTTGCAACTCTTTTCTTCTCTAAAATGACAAAACCCACCATATTATGTCCATAGGAAGTTAGGAACTCCAACATAAAGTCTATAAAAACTATAAGTTAAGATAATAAAGCATGCCCAGACAAACAACAAATTATATAACAACGGCAAATGTTAAACATAACATTTGTCTAATCCAGAAAATATCAAATACTTAATAGTGACTCTACAAACATAGTTTTACATAATTTCATTCCCTATGTGCACAACACTTGGTAACTTCTGTACATTGGCAGCATTGGCATAAACAATATGCAACTTTACCATAATGTACCCTAGAAAACTTTCGTCCCCGGATAGAAACAAATTAAAATATTTTTGCAACACTAATTTACATATTGCAGAAGGCAACTAGGATGTTAACGTAAATATAACAACATTTTAGTGAGAGCACCAAAAGGGAAGGAAAAACAAAAAAGAAAAAGGCAGACAATAGAAAGTTGTACGTGACTCTAGTATCAAAATTCCACTCCATATTGACAACTAAGAAAGGGGGAGGAGCTTTTATGTTGGCAGCCATTAGCCCCTTCTGGAATTTGCAAGAAAATGGTACTTATGCTGTTATGCACAAATACTTGATGAAAGAAAAAATTCAGTAACCTGGCAAAGTCCCCGAGCACAGGGACGGCAGTAATCTAACCAAGTGCTTAGGGTTGCCATGATAATATGCAATGGTAATCAAACATGGAAATCCAAGATCAAAGGGCAACTACAGAAAAATTATAACAGACAATACATCCCAAACTTCACAACCGTTCATGCTTATAAAAGACAAAACCAGCCTCGAGTACATACTACATAAACTCCGGGAAGACCTAGTGTAAAATATAAACTAGGAGAAGAAACGGAAAGACAGTTTTAATTATTTTAAGGATTCATCATAAATGTATTAATAACTATGATGCAACACAACTATCAAAGTGACATGACCAAAACAAAGTTTCAACATTATGTAAAATAGAGGTCTGCTTGAATTTTCAATCCTAGTTTGCCATTAAGCTTGCATCCACATCCTCCATATCACCATCAAATCCTTAAAAATCATGTGCTTTTTTCATAGGTGAACTGTGTTCTCTCCCTTTATCCGACTTGAACCGAAGTACCAAACCACTTCAGTAGACCAAAGCATTTATTGGGTCCACATTGACATCGCACGAGCAGACCACTTGTGAAGACTTCCATACTTGTCTCAGTCGGTGCCACCTCTAATTTCTCGTGAATGCATCCATGTATTATGCTAAATTTCCTACCACCGCTACTCATCATCCCTTCTATATAAACAGCTACTGAGCCACCCTGACATATTCATCCCAGCTATACTCACGAAAATATCAGTTCCTGAAATCACGTAAAATTTTATGCAAACTAAACCTAACATTAAACCGCTCTAATACACTTCTCTTTCAACATGATAGGCAAACCCACACAAGGATCCAAAGCCACTTTTCTATCTCATTCATCCTGCTCATTCTTGATCTTGTTTGCAGGTATAGCTTTTCCTGTAGATTCAGTTTAACGGCAAACCAATAAGGAGTCTTAAACCGCACAGTAATAGTTAAGAATTCTCTATCTAGAATATAAAATTCAGACATCGGAGTACCATGTGGAATTTAAAGCTATTATCTTGTCGATTTCTTGCATAAAAATCTCTTCCTCAAAAATATATTAACCAAAAGAATATACACCTATTAATCAACTGCATCCCTAGTAATGACCAAAAAATCTAATTATTAGTCTCCAAAGACCTGAAGATAGAATAAATCACTAATTGACATAAGCTTTGACCTCCAAGATCTTCCTTATGGCACACTTGAAAACTGGTGCTAAACTTTGTCATTCAGCAAGCACAGTCTTATATCATTCTTAATGATTCCACTCTCCAACAATTGACCAACATGGTTTGGCTCTTACACTGCATCACTTTTTGAGATGGAGTATATTTAGTATACAATATATACATGTTCAGAATAATAACAAAAGGAAAAAAGCATATTCGATAATTTTTCATTCCCGAACCCCCCATTTACTGTAATCATTGATTTACAGGGGACAGGGGAGCTGATTGTGATGTAGTTAGAAGTTTGTTTTTATTGAGTAATACCTTGACAAAACACGAGTGCATGTCAACAGTTGACAACATCTCAGCTCTCTCCCCCAAACTCAAGTTTGGAGACCTCTCCCACGACAGAAAAAGTAATTCCATTGGAATTTTGCCCAATAAGCAGTGCCCTCCAACATTTGCTGTCAAACATCCATTGAACTGAATCAGGGGGGAAATTATTAGACAGAAAAGATATTCAAATTTGCAATGCATTCCACAAACCTAACAAGAGGTGGAGAAATACAGCCGGCAACAGAGATTAGGAAATAGGATAGATCATAGCAAAGATGTTATCATATTAATAGATAGAATATACTATTAGAATAGTGATAAGCATCTAAAATGCATCTAAGAAAAGTTATTTCCATGGAAGATGGTCCAATTCCTTGTGTTCGCTCCACAACATCTACTACATCAATTTGTTGCTCTCTTTCTTGTGTAGGCTCGCCAAAGACCAAATGAATTAAATGTCTTACCACTCATATCATCTCACGATAAAAATTGGACCAAGGTAAAAATTCACTTGGGGAAACATGTACCAACATTACAAAACCATCTCATGCCAAAGGTCAGAGACCTAGAAAAGGATCAAGATAAAAATTCAATACCAAGACTAGAATCTATCCTAAAAAGCACATGCACGCGTGATACCCATCTCATGCCAAAGGTCAGAGGCCTACAACAACACATTACAAAACCCATCCCTTCATAAAATGGCAACAAAAATCAGTTCTTCTAAATAAGTTCTCCTAATTTATTACTAAACACAGGTTCTCTTCGTAAGAAATCCACTAAAATCTGTTGTTTTCAAAATTTGTTAAGCTCACATTATGAAATCAACACTCATAAAAAGTCCACCACAGATAGATTCTGATACAAAATGTATGCTATATTCATGAAAATCTCTACTGGGGTAAACAACTTTTAATGAAGTTCACCTAAGTCCACAGTAAAAAAATAATGATCAAAAATTGAAAAAAAATGTTTGAAAAGGTTAAGCCTTTTTTTCTGAGGGTAAAAACAATGTCATGAAAGCATAACATGTTAAATAATGCCATTTAGCTTTGGATAGCATATGAATAGGTTGTGACTTGCGACGAAGCAACTACTTATGGTACTCCAGAACTGGACTCTAATCTGGTCTTTCATAACATAAAGTATGTGATATTCACCGCATAGAGCACAATGGAATTCAATTAAATCAAGCTATCACACACAGACAATCTTATTCTTGAAAGATACCACAAACATACATAAATGTAAGAGTAAGACAATGAACTAGGCCAACAAGCAAATAGAACAGCCAAAAAATTATCGCTTCTTATGCAATCTGATGAAACTTATTATGACATATTCTAAGCTAAATCACGTAGTAAGAAGATCTCCAACCAAAACATCTTACATGGAAAAGAATTATCCATGTGGCCTTGGGTTAGATCAATCCCACACGAAGAATTTGTGATTTCATCTGCAACAAGATGTAGCACTCACGAGGTATAGCCATTGAAAACACATGTATATCCTCCCAAATCAAACAATTTGTACAAACTATTACATACCACAGCTGACTAACAAGAGAGCAAGAGAACCAGATTTGACCTCCACTGACAGCTTATTGATCTCAGGGAGAATAAATTTTGCTTGAGCTCGATTCATCCCCTCAAATCCATTGCAAAAGGTCAAGGTACATGCCCGATTGAAATGATAAACTGCAGAATTCTGTGTCCAAATAACATCAGAGAAAGAAGTAATACCTAGAAAACAAGTTGACAGAATGGAGCAATTTGGCTGTAAGTAGTAAACACATTAATACCTCTGCAACTGGAACGTTGGAAACTGGCCTTGCCAGCAATATGTACAAAGGAAACAGACTTTGATCTTGACAACCATCATTAACAGTGACCGACAAAGAAATGGTCATTTGTATCCTACAAATTGAAGCAGAAACAACCAAGTAACTCTATTAAAAATATTTTTCAACCAGAGGCTACGCAATTCATTCACGGTCCAGACAGCATCCTCAAACTTGCACGGTTTCTAAAGTTAAGGTAATCAAAAGGACAAAGTTATCAAGAAAAAAAAAACTTGCATATAAAGTGATTAGAAAATATAAGGCAACAAAAGCAGAGAGAAAAATACTTTCAAAAAGTATTACTGACGACCATACGGAACAAAATCAGTGGACAAAAAGTTTAGAAGATCTCAGCAAACGCTGCACAAGCTATTGAAAACATTCACACAGATTTTCACATTTCCAGGTAAATCCAGGAACAAAGAAACACAAGTTACTGTTAAGGTACATATACACAAGAGAAAGCTCTCATCTACAACAAACTTGCAGCCACATAAAACAGGATGTCAGGAAAACCCACAAGGGTGTATATGAGATTCTGTCATCTAAGATCACAAAAGATATAAGAAAAAAGAAAGCACTTGGTCCTTCTGCATATTTTTGTTTCACATATTTGCATTTAATCTTCATAGTGGAATTTCTTCAAGCCCCCAAACTATCAGTAAGAATAGTAAGATAAAGCAAAGTGTGAACAGCACAATTTGAAGATCAAAAGCTGTTAATCGTCAAATAAAGGAACTAAAACACAAAAAGGATAATCTGTTTTTCCAATATTAAATTGGTACAAATACTCAAACTTTCTTATGATTTTCTAACACACTTCTTACAGCATTCATCCCATTTCTCAATCTCATTAACAGTGACATGAGATGAGTTGATAATGACATCCATCAGACATACAAAGATCGCAGTACTGTTGCCATCAAACACAGTTGAAGCTAATGTGGCACAACATCATCGCAGCTTGACTATTTTGAGCTTTTTGAGTCTTTTCAACAGGTCTTGACTCAAAAAAAAAAAGGTCTTGACTAGGTGTGAGACTAGTTACACTTTAAGATTAAGATGGACCTCTATTAAGCTTGAAGCCCATAAATAGAGTTGCAAACATTTCTTACAGAGACAGCAAATTACCAAATTTTTAACATGCAGGTTTAGAGCTCTTCCTTTTTACTTTTCCTGATAAGTAATAGATTCGCAATCTCATTTGGTAAAAAGATTTTTGGTAAAACACTTGAAACGCCAACATATTCTTTTTTCTTGTGTGTGTGTGCTTTTGAATTGTGGCCTTATCATATGTTTCAGGCATGTATCATTAGTATTACATCATGTACAGTAACTGATAAGGTACGTTCAGAATTCAATGTGTATTAGCAATCCATATAATTTTTCATGCAAATCAGAACCACATTAGTTTAAGGAACTGTTACCTCTTTTTGTGCTTCGCTTGTATTTTGTAATTCAAACATCTTTGAAGAAATAATGGCTACATAAGAATTGCTTTCGGTTAGAAACACAAAATCTGAAAGGAAAGAAAATGAATAACATAACTTAATACTTCATTATCAATAGTACTAGTAACATAATCATATACATATATATAGGGGGTGGTTGTAGCACAAAATTCAATGGTTGAACTGATGAAATCTGCATGCCCCGAAAATCAGCACTTTATTCTATGCTGGGCTTTGACCAACCTGACCATTAAGATCAACATTCTGCAGTACTTCGATGAAATTTGCAGGGAAGGAAGACGGTGTAACTAAGTACATAAAAAAGCAATTATGGGAGGTGCATTCTATTAGAGCTTTAACTGGCTTTGACCTACAAACATACACCAGGCAAATGCCTAGTAATTATGCTTCACTCCCAGTAATTGAAATCTTTTGTCAGAACTTCAATATTGAATTGAGTGCATTACATTTCTATTAGCTCGCCGCTGAAGAATATTGTATAGTTCCACAGGCTTGCAATAAATTGACAGGCTCTCCTCAGCTGCAATTTCCTCTTCCGCAGACAAATGCACACGAGAATCTTGGCGGCACATTTGATCCGCACTTCTAGAGTAACTGCAATTACAAACATGGGTTTCGATTTATGGTACACCTATTGCATCACAATCTATCAATATAACAAAGAAAATTAAAAATAAAAACCATATTCTTTTTGGTAGATCGTAAAAGGGAAAGGAAATCATGCATTTAGTCTATCTAAGTGTAGATAAACAGAATCCTTCCACGTCTGACATCATATACATAAGGGGTTTGTCAATTAAATAGGCAGTACAACAAAAAGAAGTAATCTACAATAAAAGAGAACATACGTTGTTTCACGAGCTACTAATGGTATGCCTGGCATTCTTGTTAGAAAATGTCAAAATGTAAATTCATAGCTATCAGAACCTTTCCACAATAAGTACGCTTTAGCCACCCCAGACCTGCAAAAAATAGGCTTTTAAAGAGTCAAATATTTCCATCTGTCTAGAATAATGCACACTGTTTGCAAACTGCATAAGAAACAACATAGACATAAGAAAATATGCAAAACGAAAGAATGACGAGTTAAGAATAATGAAAACTCATTCAAGTGTTTATGGCTAAAACTAGAACCATTAAGGAAATAAAATTATAGCTTTTTTGGAGGATAGTTTGTCAATGCACAGATCCACATGACTTCTCTCATGTGTTCATGTTTACTGAAATGATATACCCCATATCAGATACTAAAATACGCCAACAAGCACTATACTTCAAAACATACTCAAGGAACTTTCACGAATACCAACCTGGCTCTGTACAAGAACAGTCCAAAGGCAATGATCCACACAATTAAAGGGAATGATTATGAATTGATGATAACAACGAGAAGAAGGTCTTAAGGTTAATGATTTGATGAAGAACTTCAAAGATTTACAAACTCTGTTACTTCAGCTAAAGCAAGCAAGCCTCTAATTCATTAAAGCCATTGCACCCCATACTCATAGCATGTCAGCTTCAATGTCACATTTAGAACCAGTAGTTATGCTAAATGCACTGGACGCATCAAAAACCTTTTCGGCATTTTTTATTTTTGAAAATGCATGAAAAACATTTGATCCCTTGAAACCTGACATTTTGGAGCAAAATATGTAGTAATTAGTATCCCCCCCCCCCCCCCCAAAAAAAAAAAAAGACTTCCCAATTTGGAAAAAATGAACTCTCATAACTGGTATTCCAAAACCAAAAGATGCAGCCCAAATTGACTCTTTGAAGTTTGGTCAACAATGAAAAAAGAATTTACAGTTCCTTATAGAAATATTTCTGTGAGAGAATGCGCAAAGCTTATTATGCTAAAAACCTTTATGATGTAGCCCTTCACCACAACCATGTACAGGAAACTTTCTTTAGCAGATGGATTGAACAGAAAGATATAAGAGCACTACTTAAAAGAAACAGAAAATAAATCTTACATAAAGACACTCAATTAAACTCAATCTACCCCTCTTCTTCATAGTTATAAACTCAATCTACACCTATTATGCTAACAATCTTTATGACATAGTCCTTCAGCACAATCATGTACAAGATACTTTCTTTAGCAGATTGATTGAAAAGAAAGACACAAGAGCACTACTTGAAAGAACAGAAAAGAAATCTTACATAAAAGACATTCGATTAAACCCAATTTACTCCTTGCATTATTTTCCATTATTCTTCATAATTAGATAGAGATAGAATTAGGCCGGCCGGAACTTTAATTTCCTATATTTTCCATTATTTTCTCAGCACCAAACGGAGCAAAAGACAGACGAAAAAGAAAAATATGTTGGCAGAATTGTAATCAGCTCGTCAATTTTCAGCAGACCTGAAATCAAAATTTGATTTGAAAATACAAAAAGGACTCGAATACACCGATCTAAAATTTAGAGCTGAAATCAAAGAACGCATACAGAAAATCAAAATCAAAATCAAAATCAAAAAAAAAGCAAGCAATTGAAATTAATAGCAAAAATTACCTCAGATGCTTAAAACCCTAATCTTTAACCGGCCGGTGCAGCTTCTCAGTTTCGCACCCCGTCTCCTGGCGATTTATAGGGGAGAGAGAGAGAGGGAAACGTTCGAAAATTGGGGACCCGCTTCTGTATCCAAAAGGACGCCGTCGAGAGAGACAGGCTTCGCCGACTGGCACCTGGCTGCTTTTGATGTCAGAGTATTAGTAGATAGGTTCCGACTTATCTTGTGAAGACACACGTCTTTCTTTTTTGAGTAAATTACACTCAGACTGCTGAAATTTATCACTTAATCATCTAAATCTCTTCACATTTAATATATTACATTTAAACCCCTTCAAGTTTATGGGTATGTAACACATAACTCCAATCACCGGTCTCCGTTAAGGTAACCATTAAAAATTTGCCAATCTCCATTAACCCCAATAACTCATGATTTTTTAATAGTATGTTTTTAGTTGTTTGTGGATTTGTTAAAACATATTGATTAGGGCATTGTTAAAACAAATTGGGTGTTTGTTTGATTATTAATTTTAATCCAAAATATATGGTGTGGCAGGACATGAGTTTTGGTACATCAAGTTTTTTTTATTTTAGATATCTGTTCCGATTAGGGTTCTTGTACATCAAGGTTTTTTTTTTTTTTTTTAAATGTATGTTCTCGTTAGAATTGTTGAACATCAAGGTTTTTGTTTGAAATATTTGTTTTTTGTCATCCACTTATTTTTGGTTCCCTTATACCACTGTCTGTTAGCAAATTGATAGCAAATAAAAATAAAAAATACTCACTATTATAGAATTTTCTTTAATATGCAAATTGTGTGGCTTCTAATATGATAGTACTAGCGATAACTCGTGGCTGAAGACACTGTACAATTCAAAAAATCGAACATTAATTGTGGAGACAAAAAAAATCAAGCATTGAACATTTTAAAAAAAAAAAAAAAAAGAACATTTGAGACCATTGTATGAATGTTTTATCATAGATTATATAGATATATGAATGGTTTTGAGATGAATGTTGGTGACCGTTAGATGAGTCTATTCGAAATTATCGGATAAATTTATTGAAACCTACTCTATCTTATATTATAGATTAGTCTTTATATAAACAATGGTCCAACACTAAAAAAAAATTGGTGTTTTCAATGTTGGTTTGGTCGGACAACAACTCACACTGGGGCCCCATATAAAAGGTAGTTTGGTAACTTTTTTTTTATGTGTTATGATGATATCATAAATTTTTAACAGCCACTTTAACGAAAACTGACGATAATGGTTATGTGTTACACACACACAAAAGTTAGGAGATTTAAATGTAATATATCAAATATGAGAGAATCTAAATAATTAAGTAACAAATTTCAAGAAACACGACTATAATTTACCCCTTTTTTTTTTTACTATTTTTGGGAAAAAAATAATCCACACACAGTCCATTTATAATTATGCGGAATCATGTTTATTTCATACAGCAATAAGGTTTTTTAACTAATTATGTTTGATAATTCATCCCACTAAAATATATATATATATATATATATATTGTACTTATCATCGAATGTTGAATACATTCAATGAATAACATTTTTATTAACCTTTAATAATAGTTATATTTAGAGAAAATTACTAATAAGTATAATTTTTTCTCACAAAATCTTTTAAGTCCTATTATTTTTATTTTATATCAACAAAGTACTATTTTTGATATTCTATGTCAATGAAGTCCTAAAATTCATAAATACTATATTTTGTTCCAATTTTATTCTTCTCTTGAAAAAATATAGACACTTAAGATATTGAGACTATAACAATTATCTTTTTTTATTCACAAAAATCTTGACTTCTTGTGTTTGCATTTTTCCTTAATTCTAGCAATTTTCCAACTAGGGAAAAGTGAGAACTAAAGGTCAAAAAACTCCACTAATGACCATTAAAAAGCCTCCATTGTGTTGTCTCTGTAGTTGAGCAATAGAACAAATGAGAATTGAAAAGCTTCCAGTGCACCGACGGTATTGTGATATCAGTAAAGAATATAAGGATTTTGGTAACTAAAAGTAAAAAAGTAAAATTAAAATATAATGAAATTAGAACTTCATTGACATAAAATATAAAAAACAGGATTTTATTGATATAAAACAAAAATGATATGACTTAATAGATTTTTACGGGGGAAAGTAATATTATTAGTAATTTTTCCCTCAATTTTTTCTCAAATATTTTGATCTCAATCCACTTTACATCCAACTCTTCACCACTTATCACCACCTCCTCACAATCACTCTCACAGCCACCTCACCACCACTGCTGTGACTACCGCCATCCCATCCCCTTTCACCATCATCGTTATCACTGCCATCACCCCCTTCCTCAATCAGTATCATTGCCATCACTACCACCATCCCTACCCCAACCACATCCACCACCATTATCCCCGATCACCACCTTTGCTAACCCACCACCACCACCACTCATGTTGCCACTTTATCGCTATCACCCACAACAACCCTATGGCCATCTTCCCCACTTCACACCATCGTCACCACTTCTCCTTTGTCTTTGCATTAGCATCCACCCCACTATAGTGATAGAGTTAAGGGCAAAGAGGACAATAATGATGGCGATGGTAATGAATTTAGGGGTGATGGCAACAGAGGTAGTGTGCAAAGTGATGGCAATCTTCGGAAGTGGTGGTGATGGAGGGAATGGGATAGTGCAAAGGAGTCATGTTATTCAAACTTAATTTAAGGATTAATGCATTATAATCATTAAATTAACAATGTGGTCTCAACATTAAATAAAATTCATTATCAATCAAATGATCACATTACATTAGATTTTAAAATTAAATACAAATAATATTATTGTAGTGCAAAATAATATTATTGTAGGCCAAGAATGCATGATTTCTCATAGTCTTTTATCTGGGGATTTTTGTTGTGACATTCTTTCAAACTTTTCTTTATGGCTTTGTGGGTTGGGTGCATTGATTGTTCAATGATGTTAAAATTACTAATCAATGTGATCCTAAAGTTGGGATTGGTCCGGTTAATGATATCTAAAAGGGATATGTTTAACCACCAAGTGGGGACCTCTTAAGTGAAACTTTTGTGTGGCAGAGACATTCATAAACTGAAAAGCTGTCAGGTCAAGGTGGAGGAATTCAAGAGACTACCATTAACGGTTGATAATCGAATTGAATATGTCAAGTTTATTTTTTTCAATGAATTTAAAAAGTTATTATAGTTCGACTTGTTTAAAAAATAAGTCGAGTCTGAACTAAGCTTAAAACGAGCCGAAACCGACTAGCTCGATTTGATTATCAGTTCCAGATCATTTACATAATAGGCAAATAACCCATCAAATTTTTGAAAATCATGCTTTTAGTAAGAAATTTTTCTTTTTTCTTTTGTTTACTCTTAAAGCGAAGAGTTCTTATTTTGATTGCACAAGAAAAAAATCAATACTTGGTTTGGTTCGACTAGACTACTTTACACATCAGCATCTGTCTAAATTTGAAAAAAAAAAATTGGTATGTATTTTGAAAAAAAATTATCTATATTTAAAAAAAAATAATGGGTAGAAATTAATTTAAAATATTATAATCAAAGAAAAGAAGAAAATAAAATTTGATATTTAATATAGTGGGATCGATTTTTTTGAGCGTTCAAATTTTATGTCTAATCGTGTCTTCAAACACGGGTTATAGTTAGTATTGCAAAATTACACATGAAAAATTTGCAATTTTACATGAGGAAAAAAGGATAACATATAAAAAATTAACCAACAACAGTCTACAGTCTGATCAGAAGCACATTAATCTTCCTAAAACTAGAACAGAAAACTAAGAACACTAAAAATAAACATCACACCAAAGCAAACATAAGAAAAAGGGAAACTCTTCGGTACGAAAAAAAAAAAAATTGTACTGATATCACCGGTTACTATTTTGTAGAGTAAAGTTATAATTTTGAAAAGAGAAGTTACAATTGCTCAAATGAGGGCATGATCGATCACAGACACTTATAATCGATCATGAAAAACACGGTATCGATCCCAATATTCCATGATCGATCCCAATATTCCATGATCGATCATGCCCTTTGAAATTATAACTTACACCTCAAAAAAAATTTAACTTAACCTTAAAAAACTATATATTTTGGTACTGGTACTGTGGGCAGTACCGTAAAAGTTCCCAAAAAAGGCACCTATTTATTAAATCCTTAGAGTCTGGATGAAGCTCCTTCCTTCTGCAATGTCATTCTTGGAGAGAAAATTGAGAAAATCTCTGAAGCTACTCCCCTTGTAGCCTTTAGGATGGTGTTCATCAACAAGCTCTTTGGCAGTTTCCATCTTCTCATCCATGCCCATGCTATGCAGACTAGCAATGGAGATTCTAGTCTTGTCGCGTTTAAGGGTAACCCTGTGTATGACACTTTTGTACAACCCATTGCTTAGGACCTCGAGATGGTCACCAACATGAACTTGTAGGACACTGTGAAGGTCCGGGACGGCCCTCCACGCGCCGGCCTCATTGTCCATAATTTCAAGACCGGAAGAGGTCTGGAGGAGGATGGTTAGACAAGTATAGTCGGAATGAGGTGGCAACCCTAATGCAATACTCGGGTCGGGGCACGGCGGGTAACAGTTGACCGTCATGACTTGCATTCCTTCATCCAATTTGCCACTTAGGTAGGTTGGACCAATGCCAAGGCTCTCAGTGATGGCCCCCATAATCTCCATGGCAAGTTTTTGCACCTCTACAGTGTATTCTCCCATCTTCACTCTGTCATGTTACAATTCAAACATTCATATATAAGTATGGCATGACTTCAGGCAGTCTTAATACCCAGAGCAAAAGACAAAGTATGACATGACTTCAGGCAGCCCACCATGAGAGATGGCCCTATTTTTAGCTGAAATCATGTTCAAGATGATGGGCTAAAACATGTATGCATGAGTTTAGCCGTACAACTAAGGGTGTTTTGGTAATTGCATGACAGACATGGTGACTATATTATGGCTAACAATTCTTACCATCAACCCTTAAATTGATGTAGAAACTGATACAAAGTTAAACGATATGAATTTTTCAGAGAGTTGATCTGCCACGAACCCATGCATCAAAACTCATTGCTAAGCCACGAACCAGAACACAACGAGTCACGAGTCACTGTTTACCCTAGAGTACACGGTTGAAAAAACTCTGTACAACATTCAGGCACCTGCGTGAGATTAAGCTATGATCGTAAAATGCTTAATTAATAACTATCATTTCTAATTCAACAATATTGAAAATTGCAAAGATTTATGCATGGCAGCTAACAAATGAAAGTACCTGTAATCAGGTGGATTACTTGGCCATAATTCAACCCAGTCTTTCAAAGGACTTGCATAATGTTTGAGAAAAACCCTCCAAAACTGTACATTGTCAACACCACCCCTCAAGCTTGTACCATACCTGACCGGCTTGTGCACGTCGTTAGACATGAACTTCACTTTCTCTCCGGTTGGCAAGTCGAAAAATCCGATGGCCACCGAAAGTGCTCCATCCAGGATTGATTGAGGTATTCCATGATTCATAATCTTTTATATACGAAAAAATAAAAATAAACAAGGAAAATAGAGAAACAACGTTAGCACGTGAAAACATTAGGAGCAAAGTATGAAAAAATAGGACCATAGACATAAAATGCAAATTATTCGAGCGTGTAGTCATGATCGTTTACAAGAAAAAAAAATTGTTTTTTGTTCTTTCTGTGATTGCTAATGACGTGTTTCAAACCTAAGACCCTTCCCTAACAATAAGAAAAGGAATATATTTGATTTGGTATCGTTTAATAACATTTTTTGAAATAACTTTGTAAAGTAAAACAAAATTTCGTTAAGAAACAAAAGTATATTTGATTACAACAAATACATGCATATACGTACAAATCTGTAGTATTATAATTGCAACTAAATATGGAAAAACGTAACACATCCCACACGGGGAAAAAGAGCAAAAAACCAAAAAAAATGCTATTTTTAGAAAAAAAAATACATAAAAAGCGTTATGAAGTCTACCTTAATTTATGCCGAACACTTACTTGGAAGAAGCCTTTGGTGCGACAAGCATTTCCAATGTTTTTGATGATGAGAGACCGTTGTGCAGGGTCCTTATCCAACCCATCCAAGTCAATAACAGGCACATCGGCTGTCTCTGGATTTAAACTAGGTCTATGTGAAGGTGGAATCATATAACATTCAGGTACATGTGACAATCCTTTTTCTTGGGCCGTTTTGCCCATTGGAAAAGAGCTTGATGAACCCTCATCCTTGCTATCCATCCTAGTTTCAAAGAGAAGGAGAGAGAGAGAGAGAGAGAGAGTAGTGTAGATGGAGAGAGAATGGGTTAACACCACCAATGAGCTAAAGGGTATTTATAGGAATATGTGACCTTAATTATAGCGTGTGATACGTTCGTTCTCCAATGTTGCAATATGTCTAACCTTTTCTTATATCGATCTATCATGCGTTTTGTGATTATCCATTTTATGACAATATCACAAATGTGTACAAGTGTTATTTGATTTGCTGAGTGATACTGCAATCTTGAATGATGAATGAATTGTCTTTGTCTTGTACGTCGTTGTTTTGTGTGTAATGTTGACTTCGTTTGAAACTGCTTGAATTGGGTGCGTACGTCCAAACGATCCCTATGGCGCGTGGGCCTTGCATGACGGTATTGGATTATATAACGTTGTTGCAATGAACTGGTTCTAGTCTAGACTCTGTGAAAAACCTTCGGTAACACCACGCCTCACATAATATTATCATTGTTTTGGAAAAGACGACAAGAGGTGCGTTGGTAACATGCCGGCCACCCTGCCGTTGAGTGACGATTTTGTTTGGAAGAGAAAACATACACTTCACTAGTACCCCACCTCCGTCCCTCCGTCCGGCTTTGGGTATAATGCATACATGTTTGCTTACATGGTTATAATGAATACAGACACTTCATTAGTACCCACAAGTGATGTTCGCTTACATGTTTTCAGCAAAAAAGAGGGCTTTTCTGTCTTATTGCTGCATGGGGGAAGCTTTTTAAAAGATGGGGGCTTCTATTTTAGGTTTTTTTTTCTTTTTTTTTTTTGTGGGTTCTTGTTGTCCGGGCGGGTTTGGATAAAATACTAGACCAACAAAAAGGGACTAATTGATGTACATTACGTTGATATGATAGTGTTTCAATCCTACTTTTATTTAAAACTTATATTTTACTCAACATATCATATCATTTGGACGCTATTTTTTGTCTGATTTTTTTCAGTCTAGTATTACTCTTGAGTTTAATCTAAAACTAGAACATGAACTTCTCTCTGTCTTTTTTCATTTTATTTTGGTTTTTTTTTTTGTTGTGTTTTTTTTTTTTAAGTTTTCTATTATACGTTCCTAGTACAAGTAGAATGACGATGTGTAGCAATTAGGGTTGCTGATGAATCGAGTTCAAATTGAAACTCGTCTAAGATTGTTCGTTCTTTAAAAAATTGTACGTAAGATTAATTCTAAAACTCATTTAATAAACTAGCCAAGACCGCATAATGGCTCGTTCGACTTGTTTTAGAATTGGGAACATGTGTGTGTGTGTCACAGTGTGTGTGTGTGTGTGTGGGGGGGGGGGGGGTGTTAGTAGAAACGCGAGCTGAGTTAATTTGATCTTTAACACGTGTTTGAGCTAGGGATTAAGCGTGAACACAAGCCCAAGCTCTGGCTATAATTAGACCAATCGATTCCAAATGCAGAAAAAAATTACAAACAAAGCAAGAATAAAATCTTTGCTGCTCAACATGATCCCCAATCCAGTATATATATATATATACTAGTTATTGCATGTGCCTGAAGGCACAGAATAATAAAAAAAATGGTCAACAATACATATATTTGTATTCACATTTAAAATCAAATCACAAATATAAAAGAGAGAGAAATGAATTTAAGCACCGGTTATAGTGGGAGTGAGCGATGGTAGTGGCGGTGGTGGAGTGGCGACGGTGGCGATGTCGGGGGTGGTGCTAATGGTGATAGTCGTGAGGGGTGGTGGTGAAGTGATAGGGATAGTGGTGGTAGGGGAGATGGTTGGACAGTGACGGTGGTGGTAGGGTGGAGGTGACGGTTGTTGTGGTGATGGTGGTGGTGGGGGCAGTGGGGATGGTGGTGGTTGGGGGGTAGGGGTGGTGGTGGTGGTGGGGTGGTGACAGTAATAATGGCGACAGTGGTGATAGTAGGGACAGTGGTGGTAGTGGTGGTTGTTGTGGCAGAAGTGGTGGTAAGGTGGTGGTGGGGTGGCAACGGTGGTTATGGTAGAGGTGGTATGATGACGATAGCGATGGTGGTGGTAAGGGATGGGGGTGGTGGTAGTAGTGATAGTGGTGGTTTGATGGTGACATTGGTGGTGGTGGTGGGGTGGTAGGGTGGCGACAGTGGAGGTGGTAGTGGTAGTGGTGATGATGGTGGGGGGTAGTTTGGTGGTGGGGTGGGGTGGCGGTGGTGGTGATAATGGTAATAGTAATGGTGGTGGGGGGTGGTGATGGTAGTGGCGATGGGGGTGATGGTGGTAGTGGTGGTTCCAAACACTATTTTTTTTTAAAAATATTTATGAAAAATTATAAGTATTAAAAGTGCTTTTAAAAAGTCACTCCAAACACACTGTTAGAGTCCTATTTTTCCTATTAAATTTAGAGTGTTAACATTAATCGTTAGATTAACTTTAAAGTAAAATTGAAAGAGATCTCAACTGCGAATAGCAAAAGTCATTTTGTTTATCTTTTGAGATTTGAATTGTATTGTATTTTATTATATATATATATAATAAAATGTAGATCTTCTTAGAGGAGTATAATATTCTGAAGAAGTTTCTGATTTATCAGAGATTTTTAAATTAGAGAAATTATTTCTAACAAATTTTATCAAAACATCACCCTGAGAAGATTGGACGATTTGAGTGATTTCTTCATTTATTTCTGGTTTTTTAGGAACCACAGATTCCAATTGCCAAGTTTCTGGAAACTGGATTTACCATTTAATAGTCTTAAGGACTTCAATTTTATTTTTAATTGCATTAGTTTCAATCAAAGTTGTTTGTCCTTTATGATTACGAAGCTTAACTTCTGGACACAAAGTATTCATAACCTTGTAATAAACTCTATAACTAAAAATCATTATATATGTTCCATTTTTATAATTGTAACCAAATGTTTTAATATTACATGTTAAAACATCCAAAATATTTTTATCAGTTAAAGATACAGATAGATCTAGAAAACAGTTAAAATAAACTGGACCAGTACTTAAACTTGATTGCATAACACCCATTAAAGATTGATTAAAATCAAGACATCTAGCATCTCTTAATGCTAACATAAAAGATGCATTACATCATTTAAGAGTTAATGGTTTTAAAGCAACTTGAACTAATCCGATATGCAAAAATTTATAATTTTATTGAGTCTTTAATATTTCTCGTTCAGTTAACAGTTATAAAATATCTCCATTTTGATCAAAAGGAACAGTCCTTTCAATCGTTTTAATTGTTAAACTCGATTTAAAATCGAAAGTATCAATATTATAGATTTTCTTAGTGGGGTACTGGGGTATATCCCAGTTCTGCAATTTATTTTCAACATCAGAGAATTCTATCCCTTCCATATTTTTAACATAATCATCTTTATGATTATTTTTAAGTTTAAATAGACTTAACGCCATATAGGTATCTCAAAAGTTGTTCTGTTGATTTATATGTTTTACTATTACCTTCTTCTAGTTGTTACTGTAATTCGTCTTTTAATTCTACTACACTACTATTATCGTGACTATTATTACAATAATTCTACTATAATGACTTCCTAACTCACTATTGTTAGCTTCATCTTGCTATAATGATTCTCTCACAATCCTATTTACTGTCAACATTTCTATAGGGACCACACAAGGGCCTAACTCCTATCTCACGGAAAACGGTCAGACATCTCTTACGCCCCACAGAATCATAAGAAGCACCAAGGACAATCATCATAACAAAATTAGACTAACCATAGAAGCACCAAGAGTTATCATTATATCAGAATTAAAGTAACAATTCCATAGTGACAGTAGTCTAACATAATTAAATTACAATTACATAAGCAACAATAATTAGTAATAGATCTGCATATAAATCAACAGAGTTTACTTAAGCTACTATTATTTATTGGCTCTGATACCAACAAGGGGGAAGATCGATATATGTACAAAATGTACAAGGAACCTGTAACTTTTTATATCTCAAACAGAGGATATAAAATGTGGAATACAATTACAGGAGGAACCTGTAACCTCCACATATCAGGTGGAAAATTCAGGTGTAACAACTCTGTCATCTAACGATGAGTATTCTACACCACGAATTAATACATTATTATTAAATGATAATTCACAAGCTAAAGATGCAACTAGGCCGGACAAGTCTTTTAAGTCTTTCTATAAAAAGAATCAAGATAAGAACAATAGCTATAAAGGCTATGACAAAGATAAGACTATCAAATGCTTTAAATGTGGCAAAAGGGGGCATGTTGCTTCCACATGTTATTATTATCATGCTAGAAAGGCTATGAATAGATTGAGAATAGCTATGAATGGATTAAGTATAAATACTTTGACTAAGTCACAAACATTAATTCTTGAACTTATAGATAAAATTCAAGATCCATACTCTAAAAGAAAAGCTATTGAACAATATTTGCAAATAAATCCAGAAGAAAAGAGACCATCAATGTCTCAATCATCTTCATTTAAAGAAGTCCTTAATAGGACAGAAAATATAACAGTTGAGGATTTTCAACTAAAAGAAGTTTTGCCCACTATGGTCCAAGATCTTCAAAAGGAGATTCATCATATTAAAGATAACATAAAAGTTATCAAACAAAGACTACTAACTTTAGAAAAATTGTCACTTAAAGAAAGTGACATAAAGAATGATAGTGACATAAAAGTTTCTACTTCTCTTGATAATACGTACTTAAATGTTTTAGAAAAAATAACTTATCAGAAATGATATGTTAAAATTATACTTGTGATAAATCAAAATTTTATGGTTGAACAATTATTTTAATTGATAGCGGAGCAGATATGAACTGCATAAAAGCAGGATTAATTCCTACAAAATATTTTGAGAAAATTACTCAGTCAGTAAGCACCGCTGATGGTTCAAAATTAAATATAAACTTTAAACTTTCCAATGTTTATATATGTAATGGAGGAATTTGTATTCCTACCCCTTTTATGCTTATTGATAATTTAAATCAATTAGTAATTTTGGGAACACCATTCTTATCTATGATTGAACCCATAGAAAAAATTGATTCTAAAGGAATTTTGACTACCACAAATGGTCAACAGATATTATTTGAGTTTATAACTCCACCTCAATTAAAGATGATAAATCAACTAAAAGAAAAATTGATTTATAAAAAAAATCATTTTGATTCAATTATTCCTAACTCTTTTTGGAGTATTAATTTTGCAGGAAAACAAGAAGTTCCAGAAATGAATCCTAACCATGATTCAATTTCTCTTGATCCCATTAACAAATCTCTAGAACTTCTTGACTGTATTTGTGACTATGCAAGTGAAGACATATTTAGCTTCGTCTCCACGTGAAAAATTAATTATTGCAAAATGTCTCTATTGAGTCTTTATTATCATGCTATGGAAGATCAATTAACAGATGATGTTTCTATCTTTCTGCTAAGAATAGTTCGAGCTACTAAAAATTTTCCTGAATTCCGTCTTATACTTGAGATAAATGACTAGTATTATGATTACCACTATAAACAGTGGATGGAGAATCTTGCTCCAGAGGAATTCTGTTATAAGATATTGATAAAAATTGGAGGAATATTGGTAAGAACCCAATTTTATGCTTATAAAAGAATATATTATTCTGATGAATATAAGACTGCTTATTATGCAAAGTGCATATTATTTTGATCCATATAAAGATGCTAATTATTATCCACCCTTAGCACCTTTTAGTAGGTTACCTTTTAAAGACGTTATATCACATAAAGATGATAAATATTCTTTACATCAAAACAGTAACACATTTGGTGAAGAATGTCTGTCACATAAAAGTGATAATAATGAGCTATCTTTTCAAGAGCATAGTTCAAGAGATAAATCTCTTTTGACTAATCCTAATACTTTAATTTTATCTCCATATAAGGAGAATAATTTTCTGATAGATATAAATGTCTTTTTAAATAATTATTGGATAAATCCTGACGAGATGGGACAAATATTTCATAATTGGATAAATCTTGAAGAGATGGGAAAAATATTTCATAACTGGAATAATTATTCAACTAACTCTAAATGTCAGATTATTGAAGAATGTCTTAAAGACATGGGAAAAGAGGGAGATGAACATTCCACCTCAAACTCTATAATTCCTACTATCAGTATAAATACTGAAACTAATTTTAATCATGTTAAAGTTCTTAAAGAACTAATTAAAAAAGAAAAACCCCATTTAAATAATGAGCAGCTTAAAGCAACAGTTATGGAGGAATGGCATCTTCAGGTTATGTCTACCTTCGAAATGGACAAAACCGAGAAGATGGATCTCGCTAATACTCCAACAGTTGCCATAAAAGGCAAAGGGAAAGATAAAGTCGAGGAAGAAGATAGGAAAATCCCTACTCCTATTGACTCTGATGAAGACTTTATGGATTCTCAGGGATATACCCCTCTTAAAGGTGACATTGAAATCAATGAAGATTTGCTAAAAGACGATATGGAGATAAATCTTCATGATGATAATGATGGCAATATTCTGTATAATTTGCTTTACAAGAAATAATTAGATAAAGCTGAATCTTCGGATAAATCCGACCTTGAAGAGGTGACGAATGCCATGATGTCACCAAAAAATTATTGGAATAAAGTGACGGAAACAGTGACGTCACAAACAGTACTTGTACAATATTTATGACGTATGCCATGATGTTAATGTAAATTATTAAAGTTTTGTACAGTAAAAGTTGTGAATAGTATAGGACAATTTTGAAATCCGGATTTCATGTCCGGCTCTATTTAAAGAGATGCAGGCCCGACCTGTGGAACACCGCATCTAAACCCTCGAGCACTAGACCCTCGAACACTACACCCCACTTCTCTCTCTACACTCTCTCTCTCTCTCTCTTTCCTTTTCTTACATCCTCTCTGAACCCTTCTCTCTTGCATATAACTTCCATCTTCCACCTTCTATACTACTACTGTAAGTGCACTCTTGTATATACTTTTGCATTAAATAAAAGCTTTCCTTGTACATTTTGTACATATATCGATCCTCCCCCTTGTTGTCTTGTTGGTATCGATCCTCCCCCTTGTTGTATATATATATTTGCTAATACGCATATTAAGCTTTATATTGTTGTTACCAAAATGAAAAGTTCTCGCTTATTTCTTCAATTTCATACTGTTTTGCAGAATGTTAAATAATGAATAGGGCTATTTTCTTTCCATAGGAGGAAGAAAAACAAACTGCATTTATAACAAAGTCATACTTTAATCTTGCCTCTGCATTTTCCATATTCATTTGCCTTTATCTTCTTACCACTCTTAAACCATTACACAATTGAATCCCCAATGTTGGTGTCTAGATTTTCATTTCAAACTTTAAGGAAAAAGTACACAAGTATCTCATGTAATGAACATCATCACTGTTAATCCCAAAATCTGCTTATCGTGACGGATGGCTGAAATGATAATCTGGCCGTCGGCGGGAGATGTCCTGCAAAACAAGTCGAAGGCCAGAGGGACTTTGGTGGTCAACCATCCGATGGTAAAATTAGAAAGAGTGATGGGACGAAGGTATATTTAGCTCAGAATAGATTACCTACCTAGAAGATGCATGGCTTGACCTTTTTATAGGTCATGAGATTGTACAATTGGAAGATCTTCAACAATTATTTGAATGGAACGACACTGAAAGTGGAACAAAAGTTGACGCTTGTCAGTGTGGATATCTCAACTGGTTTGAATTAGTCAAAACGAGTCAAGCTGTCGAGCTAGAGTGCTGGTGAGCATGGAGGTCCATGCTGGAGCTTGCCTTACCAAGATGCAAAAGCTTACATGCTGAGCTCATGCCCATGTGCTCAGCTCATGCCAATTTTACCATTATCAATAACCAACCCTCAAGTGCTTGGCCTTATTCCCCTGAATTTTTCTTTATGATATTCAAATATGTAACCTAAAATAATTAAGTAACAAAAATATATTTTCCAATTTAAAGAATTGTGGTTTCTATAGGGTGCAATAAATACCCCCCACCTCGGTTAAGCACAAAATTATAATTTTAATCAACTAACACAAGTCCTTATGACTTATGAGAAAAAAGCGATCGAACCACTTTTTGCCTCTTCTTCTCTCTCTCTTTTTTTTTTCTCAGGAAAATGACTGACGTAGCATAATGAACATTTGTTGATACCAATCGCAAGATATGGATTTGTCGCGTGGATTACTATTGTGTTGGCAACGAATAGTTTCTTCCCAGACATGTTCTTCTTCTATAAATTAAAGGCCAAAAAAGGTGACGATCGACATTGTATTTAAAGGATCATAAATATCAAAAAATAAAATTGGCAATTGCATCTTCCATATGAAAGTTATTTTTTGTCAGATATACAGTTAGTCTATTTAGAAGTGCAAATTAGTGAGGGCTATGTCAACTTGCACAATATACTTCACTTCCTTCAAGCTAGGTTGTACATTATGGGTTGAGTTCGAGCTGAGTTTTATCTGAACCGAACCCGAGTAGCTCGGTTTAATTAACAGTCATAGTCATGTGTAGAAAAAATTACGAAACTTTGAATTTGAAGTTGATCTTTTGTCTATTTGGATTTATTATTTATAAAATTTTACACGAATGTTTTTCTTTATGTCAAGAGGTAAACAAGTTTAATTTCCGAAAAAAAAAAACAAAGAAATTACAATGAAGCTCAAAACATGACTAAAGAAGGGCACACAGCCGAGACCCGACCCAAACTCTACAGCCAAAGTTGTTCTTTATATCAATAAAGAGAAATGAATTATCGATACGAACAAGTAGATTATCCTTGCTAATAGCATGCATGCTCTTTTCGTTTTGCCTCCAAAAAAATGCTGCAAATATGCTACTACAAGTTTTATAGAGGAAAGAAACATGGGGGGCTTGGAACGAATCCACAGGGACATTGTTATAAACTAATCCAGCATTACCCTTATTTTTTAAGAGCTGGACTCAAACTAGAGACGTAACATTGGAATGGATGAAACAGTGACATTGTTATAAACTAGTACTACAACCTCTCTTGTGGCAGAAAATACCAGTTACTACTAAAGTCAAAAGGAAGGTGTTGGGGTTGGAAGACGTTCAACAACTCTACCAACATAATTTTAGAAAACAATTATTCTCCAAAGCCACAGAGGATGCATTATCCTCTTTTGCATACCAACCCATTGAACAACCAAACCATCTCCAATACATTAAAATTCTAATCTCTTCCCACGCTTTCTTCTTTTTCCTATCTACATATCGGAGATGGTTTGGAGATGGTTTAATATATATAAAATTATGTTTGCCTCCGTTAGATTTTTTAACGGAAAGCGGCGAAGTATTCCACTCATGTGACACAAATGGTTGGAGTAAACCACATATATATGACTCTCAAACTATTACTCTTGTATCAATTAAGCCCTTGAACTTTTTTTCTTTGTATCAATTGAGTTCATAAATTCTTTAATTGTGTTAATTGAGTTCTTTTGTGTCATATAGTCAAATGAGTGGCACACTCTAACGGAGGTAGCCAGAAAGGCTTAATTAACACAATTAAAGAGTTCAGATGCTCAATTGAAAAAAAATAAAAAAAATTTAGGGATTTAATTGTCACAAGGGTCATAATTTGAGGATCATATGTGTAATTTACTCAATATTCTATAATCTACAGTTTGCAACGAGTTGTGTCGTACCAAATATATTTTACTCTTGCATTATAGTCGAGTTCATGTCGTTTATAAGTAATGTATAGTATTCTATAATTGAGTTTGCGACTTTAACCGGTTTAACGAATGTGTTTGACAAGTCAATTCAGTTATGATCCGAACCCTAAAATACTCATCATCAAGTATGTTCTAGATAAGAATTATCGACTCTATTTTACTTATCCAAAGCTACACACAATCCAGCATTAGAAAACACACATAACCAAAGGTCTTGTCTTTTATATATAGTTAGGTCGTCTAATTAAAAACCACCCCTCGTATATATTATTGATGTCCCATGTTTCACCTCTCATATTTCATGCCATCTCTTAGCAATGGCAAAGTTGCTTCTGGTTTTTGCTCTTGTGGTCCTAGCCATTGCATTAACATGCACAGCAACGGTGTACACTGTCGGCGGTAGCTCCGGCTGGGACGTAAGTTCTGATCTTGATACATGGTCAAAGGGCAAGCGATTCGTCGTTGGAGATGTTCTATGTAAGTGTCTTTTAGCTAATACTCTTTATACAAGATCTCAATTTCACCATTTCAACAAAGCTAATTCAAGAAATAGTTGTTAGACAATCCGAGTAGCTTGATCTTAGTTATTGCTTGATTCAATTTGGACTCGTCCAAACTTGTTCAAATTGCAATGTACACTGAACTTGTAAACAAATCAAATCTTAGTAATGTGTGCCTTAGCTCGTGTTAGTTTGGTTTGTCTTAAAAAGAATCTTATTTGTTTCCAAATAACCACATTTGAAAGATGAAAACTCGATAGATTAATTTAGAAATGATCATTAATTTTAAAGGTTTCGATTTAGAGTATATTTATTGAGAAATGAGGTCTCTTTCGGTTCAATCTATCTTGAATGCTCTTAAGCTTTTGTTGAGTTGGGCTTTGAACAAGAATTCAAATTCGATAGTTGAGCTTGACTAGTCCCAATTGAGAAGAGTTTCAGTACGATTAACACACCTTATAATCACGATAAAATATTTAAAATCTAAATGACGAGGAATTGAAACGTTGTTACTCTCTTAGAGGGCACGATCGAGTTGGGGAATCGCCCTCTAAATGTTGGAAAAAATTCTCTCATATTTTTCCTCTGGTCACGACTAAATTCTTGGATCCCCCAAGTTAGACGACAATATTTTCCAATTTTTCATTTTGTCATGGATCTAGAGGGCGCGGGTGGGGGAATCGCCCCTGAAAGTTGGGAAAATTCTCTCATACTTTTCCTCTGGCCACGACTAAATCCTGGATCTGTCCTTTCTTTTTCTTTTTCTTTTTTTGTGATTTAATTCGTGGATCTGTCCATTGTCCTTATTGCAGTATTCCAATACTCTTCATACAACACTGTGGATGAGGTATCAAAAGAAAGTTACCAGGGGTGCAACACAACCAATGTAATACAATCAAGCAGTAATGGGAACACTACATATACCTTGTCATCTCCTGGAGACAGATACTTTATTTCTGGTAACAAACTATACTGCCTTGGAGGAATGAAGCTTCATGTACCTGTGGAAGCAGATCAAGTGGCGGCGCCGGCCAGTGCGCCCGAGTCGGGGGATTCTCTTCCTACTCCTACGTCCAAGAACAACCCCCCTTCAACTGTTAGTTCAGCTGTGGCTATCCATGGTGGAATCTATTCTATTCTCTTTGTGTTTCTTGGCTTCATGGTTGCTATACCCTGGGTGATGTAGATTTGACATTTCTATTTGTAATCCCAATTCTTCTTTATAAAATTCGTTTTGGAAGTTTTTATGAGCACTTGTGCCCGCCGATAGTTACACCTGTCAATGGATCAGAATGATAAAGCCCGATTGAAATTTCTATAGAAATATCCAATATATTTCATGTTCACAATTCATGTTTGAATTAAACAAAATTGAAAAACTCTATCCGGCCAGAAGAACTCGATTAGAAATGAATTTTGGACAATTATATTTGGATTTCCACTCACCGGTATTAAAGAATCACTCCATTTCCTCGTACATGAATATATGACGTTGCGGTTGGATCACCATCAAAGCAAATATTATTATATTCAAATCCGAATATGTTCAATGTGATATTACATATTCAAATTTTATCAATCTATGAATCATACATGGCACTCTCTGATTCATTAAGAATAGAAAAATGTAGATAATCATATAAAATTATGCCAAGGGTTCGATACTCTATAGAGTGAAAATACTCCTTAGGGCCACCTCCCCTAAATTTAACTCTTGCGTGTGGAGAGATGACTTTGTGTGTGGGTTCAGGTTGATTACCGACCACGAGTTCAAATAAACTCAGTTGGTGGGAGTCTTTAATTATCAAAAAAAAAAAAAAATTAATCAAACCAAATCAAGTCTTATGTTTCAATCATTTGAGGTCGGTTATACAAGTCTGTCTTCGCCATTCATTTCGATCATGCACTATACGCTCATTGAAGTTAAATATTTTCATATTTTTTCTTATTATTTTATTCAATGTTAACTTAGTTCTACCCCTACTTCTAGTACCATTAACAGAGCTTATTTCACTTTTTCGAACCAGTGCCTCTATCGGCTTCCGTTGAACATGATCAAACCATCTTAATTGATTTTCTCTTAACTTATCCTTAATTGGAGCTACTCCTACCATTTCTCTAATATGATCATTTTTTATTCTATCATTTCTAGTTTTTCCACACATCCACCTTAGCATTCTCATTTCCGAAATACTCATTTTGTCACTATGTTGTTTCCTAGTTGCCCAACATTCTGTCTTATATAACATTATTATTCTTATAGTTGTTCGATAAAACTTACCTGACAATTTTATTGGTATCCTCCTATCACATAATATGTCAGAGGCTTTCCTCCACTTAAGTCGATCGACATTGATTCTATGAGTTACATTATCTTCAATCTCTCCATCATTTTTAATGATCGATCTTAGATATCTAAATTGTTTATTCGTTGATATTTCATGATTTTCAATCTTAACTTTTTTACTATGTCTACTTATTTTATTACTAAAATTGCATTGCATATATTCAGTTTTACTCCTACTTATTTTAAACTCTTTCGACTCGAGTGTCTCTCTCTAAATTTTTAACTTATTGTTAATCCCCTTTCAAGTTTCATCTACTAATATAATATCATCTGCAAACAGCATACATTGAGGGACATCATCTTGAATGTGCCTAGTGAGTTCATCCATAATTAGGGCGAATAAATATGGACTTAGGGTTGATCCTTGGTGTAATCCTAACGTGATTGAAAATTCTTTACTTTCTCCTACAGAAGACCTAATTGTAGTTATAGCCCCGTCATACATGTCATTTATCACCTCAATATACCTATTTGTCACTCGTTTTCTCTCAAGCACCCTTCATATTATATTTCTAGGTATTTTATGATACGTCTTTTCTAAATTTATAAATAGCATATAAAGATTTTTTTTTTCTCTATACTTTTCTACGAGTGTCCTCAATAAATATATAACCTCCATAATTGATCTACCCCCATTAACCAAACTGATTTTTAAATTTAACTTAATTCATCATAATTATTGAATTAATAAAGATCCACAATAAATTAACAGATAAGGTACAAAAACCATTGCCCATAACAACAGTCGCCAAAGCCCTCCTCTTGGTTAAGCCTATATAGTTTCACAGTAAAACGACAGAAATCGGATTCAGAGAGGGGGCGAGATTGAGAGAAAGAAGAGAGAAAAACATGGCGGACGAAGAAAATGGGGAGTTCTACCTTCGGTACTACGTGGGGCACAAGGGAAAGTTCGGGCACGAGTTCTTGGAGTTCGAGTTTAGGCCAGATGGGAAGCTCAGGTACGCCAATAACTCCAACTACAAGAACGACACCATGATCCGCAAAGAGGTCTTCCTCACCCCCGCCGTCCTCAAAGAGTGCCGCCGCATCGTTGCCGACAGCGAGGTGGGTCTTTATTCATCTTCTTCTTCATATAATCAACGCCTTATTTATTTTTCTATTTATTGCTTGTTTATTTGTTTGATTATTGAGAAAGATGTTGGAATTAGAGGAGCAAATACGTGGGTTTTGATTTGAATATATGGAGTTAAGTTTGCTTCTTTGATTTGATAGTTAGGGTTTAGGGCTTTAGGGTATTGTTCAAGTTCATCCCCTTTTTTCCGGGTTATTTTCTCAGTTAATCTGTTTGGTTCCCTTGAAAACTGAGGAAAATTAGAGGAATTGGATTGTTAAATCCTCTGCTGCCACTTGAATTGTGGAAAATGACAAATACAAAGACACAAACCAATATTCTATCACTGGCTTAAGGAGCCCGGCTTGTTTGATTGTGTTGCCTCTCTCACTGGCATTCTCGTATTACTTGGATTCTTTCTATTTCTGAAGTACCAATTGTTAAGACATGGAAGGTGCAGAACCACATATTGGATTAGGAGAGCCTGTTAGCAATCAATAGGATGGTTAAGTCTTTATCCTAACATTGTGTCTTAGGCTCCTTGCAAGATATCTGCTGTATTGTTTTGTTTCTTTCTAAGAAAATTGTCCTGCATTGGATATGGGAGATTAGGACTAAATACTCTTTACCCACATTTTCTTCACTGCCAAAGAGGGAACTAAGATGTCTAGGTTATATTTCTGTTTTGTTTTGGGGGCCTTACGGTATTGGAGAGCAATGGAGGGTTTTCAATGTTCACATTGTTTATTGTTTACTGTTTGTTCGTATTTGCATGACCTGGTTGAATTTTGGGCTTTTATTTTGCAGATAATGAAGGAAGATGACAACAACTGGCCTGAGCCTGACCGCGTGGGGCGGCAAGAGCTTGAGATTGTGATGGGGAACGAGCACATATCATTTACTACTTCTAAGATCGGGTCACTTATGGACGTTCAATCCAGCAAAGATCCTGAAGGCCTTCGTATCTTTTATTATCTTGTTCAGGTAACCACTCAGCAAGTTCACGCAGGCCCCTAGTCACCACATTCACACATGCGTGCAGGGACATTGTTATGCTCTTTGTCAATTCTATGTGGCCCTATGCTTTTTTTTGAGATTCTGGCTGGATGGTTAGTTAGTCATATGCATGGTCATAATACTGTCATGTAAACTTGGTTGCTCTGCATGATTTGATTATTGGGACTTGATACTGTATTCATGCAAGAATTGAGGGATTTCACAGGATTAAAGTAAGTTTATCAGCAATTGATGATGGCCAAAAAAGAATGAAAATGCAACAAAAAATGCTAGAGGAAGAAACTTAAAATTCCATATCTACCTCCCTGCCATTTGATTAACTTATCTTGTAAACACGAGGTTAGGAATTATGTATTGTCTATGCTATGAAAAATTCAAGTCAATTGTTTAGATGTTGAATCAGGTCTTCAAACAAGAACTAGGGCCCTCGTTCGACCAGATGCTGGTTAGACGTGAGGTTGAACATGTCCCGCTTTGCTCTATGGCACTAACCTTAGTGTCCATATATTGTCGTGGGAAAAAGCGCTCCCTGAGCGCTTACAGTCTTCTTACTGTATGGATACCAGGAGGACTCGAGGGGCCTTTCAGCGCCAGAGCCATATTTGATCAAATTGGGGATAATATGAATGAATAAGTTCGATTATTATGTATGAGAGTCTAGGGATTCTAGCATGATTTGTGGTGTTAGGATGTTGCTTGGAAGTCTCATAAAAGGAGGATATTGCTGTGAAAGATGTGTTTTAGATTTATTTTTGTATGGATTGAAGAAAGAGGCAGACTATTTGAGTTTTGCTGGCTGTAGCGTTTGATGGACCCTTCTTGGACTATTCAAGATGTCTTTGAGTTTGGGACTTGCAAGAGAAAGAAAAGTGGAATTTCAATTTGTGTAATCTCTCATTATTGGCTATATGGTCTTCCTCCACAAGCTCATTCAATGTATAATAGCACATGTTAGCCGGCTTTTGTTGTGTGGGTGACACTATTGTGTCCATATCACCATTAATAATTTGTCCCAAGGGTAATCATTTTGTATGTCCAGGACATCAAAAGGACTCTAAGCACTACCATGTGGCTAGAGATGTTTCCTGGCCTTTGTTGCTCCTCTTTGGGGGTGGTTTTGGTCTTGCCAAGGTCACTTCAATAGGCCCTGGATTTCTGGCCAGGGAATTGCTTGAAGAGGATTAAGGAGGTTTTGTTAGTCAGCTCTGTTGTGTGCTTTTGGTAGGTGTGGAAAGAGCAGGTAGACATGTAAGTACCATAGGATCCGCTCAATATGTCATGGTGTAAATGCTTGAAGTACTTTTTTCATCATGTAAATCATGTACCTAACACCAGGTTTTTTATTGCCAATTGAGGCTTTTTAGTATGAAATCTAATCCATTATCTTGAAGGAAAGTTTTCATCAGGTTTTTGAAGCTCCGAGGTGAAGATAGGGGAGTAACTAAATTGACATACCAAAGGAGTTGGTGCTTCTAACTTGCCTAATTAGATTTTTTTCCCTTTTTCCCTTTTTCTTTTTGGATTCAACGTCTCAGATTCCTAGTCCCTCAAAAATTATGTCTTTTCTTTGAAAAGAAAAATTCATAATCCAAAGTATTGAACAAGAAACACTTACTCCGCTTGACTCAAAAAAATTTCAGCGAAGTTCATAATTTTTTTCACAAGTTCTCTATGTCAATGAGACACGGATTCTTATTTGATATTTATATATACTTTGTCCTTGTGCTATATTTTGTTTTCTAAGTATCAATTTTGTGTTGTGTTAGAACATCCAACCCAAAACTAATTGGGAAATGGTGTATGATCTAACATTGTATTAGAGTTGGACCTTGGGTAGTTGGTGGGCTAAGTTTCTCACCCTGCTGAATCAGTTTATCTGTCTATTTCGTTTCAGCTTCGGTTTATTTGTTTGCATGTTTGGCTTGTTAACCCACGTGTTAGTCCGGGTCAAACATGAGGGAGAGTGTGAAGAGTGTTATCCCACAAAAAAAAATTAAATGGTCCTATGGTTGATTTATATACTTGTGGTGTCACTCCACCCATTGCTTGGGGTAGATGTTCTAACAGTATTGTGGCTTAAAGTTCCATTGAATACAGGGCAATGCACTTCTTCATGATGGTATCACGATTTATTGTTCCTGACTACCAAGTTTATCTACTCCTGTTGATTGGTTGGGAAGAATTATCTTTAAAAATCCCAATTTATCACTGCTTTTAGTCCCGAGACTTCCTATAGCTTTATTTTGTGGCTTGTTTTCACAAGCAACGAGCCAGTACTTGTAACGTTTCTGAGCTATTGCTACTATGTGGTACTGTCCTATAGAAGGTTCCTGGAGGTTGTACCTGCAGCTTGAAAGGGTGGGGACACCCCTCCCCTGCAAAAAGAGCTCGAGGTTGGCTGTGGTAGTACTCAAGCACGGCCAACTTAACACAGATGTCTTCATTGACACCCCTCGTAGGAAAGGTCTCTGGATAAGGAGTTGGTCTCCCCACTCCCTTGTAGCTGGTGTAGTGCATGGACGCCCACGCTGTTCATTGAAGTGTGTCACCTTTATGTTACTAGTTAGACCCTAGCCATTGATTAGGGTGATAAACATGTTACTTCACATGCAAATGAAATCATTATGTTCCCTTTATACCCAAAAAAGAAAAGAAAAGAAAAGAAACCCTTATGTTCCTTTTCTTAACTGCTTGATTGAGCACTTTTATGTGTTTTTTTAACATTACAATAACAGTTGTTTGATCAGCAATGCAATTTGGTTTCAGTTCACATATATTCCATTTCTAACAAAGTATGTCTCCTTTTATGGTTGCAGGATTTGAAGTGCTTTGTGTTCTCTCTCATCTCTCTCCATTTCAAGATCAAACCCATATAAGGGAGGGTTCATGGTATTGCTACCATTTGGAAAGGCTATGGGTTTGACAGTTTTTGCTAAGTACTACTTGCATTTTTATGTTTTTTCCTAATTGATGGTCCTAGGGATTATATGTGGTTGGAATTATATTCTTCAAAAGTTCATTTCTTCTACAAGCTTCTGAGTTTGTAATCAAAGATACTTATGCTTCTACTTCTTCAACTTGGTCATTGTTGTGTTATTTTCTTCACTTTCTTTTTCTGTTTTTCCAAAAAAATGTTTATTTACAACATTTGTACCGGTTTGTTATTATTATGAACCCATGTGTAGAATTTACACATGAAAATCGGTTTGCAAGGAAAGGGTGTTTAAGAGTTTATATATACACATTTAGTTTTACTAGGAAGCACTGTTCTGCAATCCACAAATAAAACACAGGATTTGGATGGCATGGCTAATCATACAAAAAATAAAGTGGGCTCTAACCAAACCACCATTTGTGTTGAGATGAATCTAACCAGATTATATAGAAAAAAAATTCAACTGCATAAGTCACTGGCAAAGGGACTGCCAATCTGAGACTCCCAGTCTCCCAGACATAATATCAATCACCTTGTCGGCAACCCATTAAGCATAGTAGAAAACCATTTCAAATTGTTGGATGACTTTAACATCAAAAACATCGATGAAAGATTCTATGGTCTAGATATGGCAATAGTACCAAAATAGATTACCCAATTTGCAGAGAAACCCAAAATGAGAAAGTAAATGCAATAGTCTTGAATATTGTAATACTGTGCTGAATGCCACTGACAGTTGCTTAATTTGAATAACCTACTCACCTGCCTTGGCCACTCTAATTCTAGGGTCAATGTTGAAGAGATTAGGTTGGCCATCAATATTGCTCTCCTCAGTCAACCTCTTGAAGAGAACTTTTCCCAAAGCAGTTAATTTGATGAGGAAGATCGTGGTGATGGAGGAAATGACTATAGAATACAACGAGGTTAAGATGGAAAATAGAAAGGCGACCGTTGGAATTAGGGATAATTAATTAATTAATATACATTAATTTTAAAAAAATCAAATGATAAAAAAGAATAAAGGACATCAAAACTGAAATTATAAAATTTTGAGATTTGCTTCAGTTAACATTCGGTATTTTTCCCACAAAATAATTGTCCCATGTGAATCTTTACAATTGCTAGCCCGAGCATTTTACTATTGCCCAAGGCAATGACCCGATAGAAATCAAAACATTAACATACATTTTATTTTAAACCCTAAAATACCGAAGCTCATTTAGAATTGGAGTCAAAAGTCCATTGTAACTTAGAGCTCTAGAGGTTATATGAATCAGACCGCAAACAAAATCAACAACCACAATTAACTACAATGGGTAATTGAAGAACAGTTATAATCAGGTAAAACTTTATTGCCCCTTGTAAGTATGCTTTAGCCATTATGATGCAACAAAATAACAAAAACTTGGGTATGATAACTTAATCGGGAAATCAGAGTCAATTCTAGAAAAAGATCATATAGTGGGACAACCTCAAAAAAGGCAAAAATCATACTGGGTAATTGGATTTGAGAACCTACCTAATGAAGGAAACAACCCTTTGGTATAAGTGGAGGAGTTGGTTAATAAAGACCATATAAAAGGGAACATATTGTTGTTGAGCCCATCTTTTCTCCTGATGTGTCTAAAGTAAATTTGGCATTGCCACTAAGCCAAACAGACCAGGAGGCTGGGAGATATTATGAGGTGGTCTAGTACTTTTAGCGGCCAGTACACTGTGAGAAGTGGTTATAACAGGTTACAATCTGGAACATGTCACCATGGAAGGAGTAATAAAGTCGCATGTTCATTTACAGTGCCTGAGGAGTTATGACAAATTATATGAAAGTTGTAGCCCCACCAAAAGTTAAAATGTTTCTCTCAAATATTTCACGGGATATTTGCCAACTAAATGGAGTCTATGGAGAAGAAATATGATGAAATCTCTCATGTGCCCAATCTGTAACGTCTCAAAAATCGAGGGTCCTTAATTTAATAAAATTTGGGCAGAGTCTCATTTGTTCAGGGAGTTCTACCAAAAACACAACCTGTGCAATTATACTACATTGACCACACCGGGTCCATTTATCCATATTCATATTACCACATGCAATTTTTCTTTTACATTAAAACAGTCCATATCCACTTTGGACGACATTACTATCTAAAACCCTTCACATCATGAGAGCAACTAATAAATTTCATCCATAAAGAAATTTCATTCATCATACATGATATCTACAACATCATCTCAAAAGATTATGTCAAATCATGGTCATTGTATCCAAAAGAATATGTCAAACCATGGCAATTACATCCAAATGAATCAAACTTGTCTTGCAGCAGAATAACCAAAAATATTAGACATAACATTGTCTCAAAATAAACTTCCTAGGGTAGAACCTAAGAGCATGTAGCTCTAGGCATCAATCTCGGGATCCACGTTCCCGTCTATTGGAGCTTCCCATTGTGTCGGCTCATCAACTCTAAGCTCCTTCTTTAGGCCATAATCTGAAAAGGGATATTTGTTTGTAGAGAGTGAGCACTAAGCTCTGTAGGAAAATCCTTCCAAACTCGAACAAAATTTAGAAACATATAAAACAAGTCGGTCTCGTTTCACAAATATCATATATATAACTTTTGAAGGAAAATCGTGACATTTTAATAGATCTCTAGTTTACGAACAACAATAAAGTTAAACGGAGAGGTGAAACCAATTACCAACATGGAGCCATACAATTTCCCAAAAGTAAACCAATAACCCACACATGATATAATATTATTCTCTTTGGCATGAGCATCCTTACAATGAACCTCTCACCCTCAAGGTCTTGTTTCTTTGGCATGAGCATCCTTACAAGGAACCTCTCACCCTCAATGTCTTGTTTCTTTGGCATGAGCATCCTTACAAGGAACATCTCACCCTCAAGATTTGGTTTCTCAAGCATCTTTACAAGGAACCTCTCACCCTCAAGGTCTTGTTTCTTTGGCATGAACATCCTTACAAGGAACCTCTCACCCTCAATGTCTTGTTTCTTTGGCATGAGCATCCTTACAAGGAATCTCTCACGCATATTCATCAAAACAACCATACAAGAAATACAATATCCACAATTTCTCAAAAACAACAAGTCATTCCCAAAAATCCCCAAATTTCTCATAAAGTAGCACAATAGAGACAATGTGAGAAAATATACAAGAGATCCTCATAAATATCATTTTGTGGTTCAATTTCAAGCACTAAAGTTTTTGAATTCAAGAATCAAGGAAAAATCAAGAGAAAAATCCATTTTCCTTGAGAACTAGGGTTTGAGACCAAGAAAAGAGTTTTAATGGTGATTCCACCATAGCATTGTTTGAAACATGACCACATTTGCATAAATATCAAGAATCAACAATTTCATAGCAAGTATATAAGATTTAGAGTCAAAAGAATGTATATATATGTATGCCCTAGCCTCAATGCAAGAGAATGGAAGAAAACCCCTATCTTGCTCCTTAATTTTTGTGTGAAGAACTAGAAGATTTGATCATTCCCACTTGAATCAACCCTTGAATTTCTTGTTTTTCCCCTTCTTTCCTTCCTCTTTAAGCATCTCAAGAGTTAGATTTGATGAAATTGGGTGAAAAGTGGAGAAAACACCCACAAGAGGTCTGGGATGTGAAGCCCCCGGCTTGGTGCATCCGGACGCGTGTTTTGTGTTGTCCGGACGCGTGTTTTTGCGTTCAAGTTTCTGCCATACGCATCCGGACGCGTGTCTATTCCCGTCCGGACGCGGGTGACAGTATACCCTCAACTGCCAGATCAATTTTGACCTATTTAAAACCCGATTCAGAAAATTTTCGTGAAATACACTTTTGTATCCCTTGAAGTTTAGTTTCTACTGTCCAAAATTCAGATCAATTGAATTTAGGAGTAAAAATTTATGGCTAAAATACTAAGGTAGTGTCAAATTCCTTCTCATTCGAATTCTTTCTAAAATGTGTTTCAACTCCGGGATACTTCCTAACTTCTAATACACCCTATATTACCTCTCCTAAGGTTTCTCGATCTTCCGGATTCAATGGAAATCTTATTTTGACCTAAAAATGTTTAGAAACTTTACCTAACAACCTTTTCCAACTTTAAACGCATTCGAAACTTAAACTTCACAATCACTTTGCCTTCTTAGTATTTATTCCTATTGTTACAATCTATATGGTTAATTCTTACATCATTACATATATAAGAATTACTAAACAATTATATTACTATATTAATATAAACATGTGGGGGTTTACACAATCTGTGGAGAGGAGGAGGAGACATTGGAGCTTCTATTTTTGATATGCTCCTGGACTCACAAGATACGAAGTGAATCCCCATTAAACTTTCTAATAGATAGAGCTACAGTCACAAGAATAGAAGTCATGAAATCTCTATATCAGAATGGAATGGAAGAAGGTGTAAGACAATCATTGGTGGCATTCTTGTTTGTGGTCCTTCTGGAAAGCAAGAAACCAATGGGTCTTTCAGCACAGATTGATGTCATATAGAGCAGTAATAAACCAAGTTGTATTGATCAATGATGAAATACTGAGTTATAATAGTAGGTCGAGATGTCAAAGAGTGGGGAAGGGAATAAAGAAACCTGCTTGGACTACACCCCTACTGGAATGGATCAAGATTAATTGCGATGGTTCTTTTAAGGAGGATCAGAAAGAGGCATATGGCTTAATAGTTAGGAACCTTGATGGAGGCATCCTATGGTGCGGATGTGGGGTGATGGCAGCAAGATCCCCACAGTTAGCTGAGGCATGAGCAGTAAGTAATAAGAGCCTACAATTTGGCAGTGGAAAATAATTGTCCAGCAACCATCATAGAATCTGATTCGAAGATGTTGATTGAGTCTCTACAAAACGACCACCACACAGTCTAAGTGAGAAAGAAATGACCCAACTGGATACTTACGCTTCTACTTCTTCAACTTGGTCATTGTTGTGTTATTTTCTTCACTTTCTTTTTCTGTTTTTCCAAAAAAATGTTTATTTACAACGTTTGTACCGGTTTGTTGTTATTATGAGCCCATGTGTAGAATTTACCCTTGAAAATCGGTTCGGAAGGAAATGGTGTTTAAGAGTTTATATATATACACATTTAATCTTATTTATAACTTATGTGGGATCATAACATTTTTATTTTGACACCGTTTTGACAATGGATCTTCAACCCAACTGTTGGCACTGTTTAGGTTTTTTGAATTCAGGTTACACAAGTCGAGTTGATATAATTCAGGCTGCACCACACCAGCCTCTTTGGCGGTGCCACTACCCTCTCTACAGTTGGTAATTTTTTGGCATGTATATAAAAATAACAGATGAAAAATTATCATTTTTTAATTCAAACTCAAAAATAACACAATTTTTTAATACGAATAAATATAATTTAACTTGTGCTCAACAAAAATTCAAATTAATAAGACATGAACACGACACAATTATATGGCCCCTTCACCCCCAATGCAACCCAACCCCATGCCCAAGGGCGGAAGGAGGCATGGGTCAGGGTGGGCAAGTGCTCCCCCTAAAAAAAAAAAAAAATTTATTAGTTATGTATATATATTATATATTTGTATAATTTATTATTTGTGCCCACTCAAAATAAAAGATAAAAATGTTAGGCCCACATTATTTACCCAAAAAAATAAAAAATTAAACTCATTTAAAAAAAAAAAATTTGAGTCCACCACTATCTATCCAAACTTATTAAAAAAATCAAATTTATGACCTATCACAATCCACCCAAACCTATTAAAAAATAAAACTTTTGGCCCACCATTAAAAAACAAAATTTTGACCCACTTGACAGACATCACATAACCCTTATAAGAAACACATGGGAATCAGGGTGGGCACTTGCCCCCCTCACTTTTGGACCACCTTAGATGGAGACTCATAAAATTATTTTATACATTATATTTGCCCCCTAAATTTTTGAAAATTTCAATGGTTCTAGTCTTCTTTTTTTTCAATAAATTAGTGGACCACTAACCCTCTAAAATAAATATGTTAGTTTTGGATTGAGTCAATGATTTATTTTATATTGATGAATATATAATATTTCTATTTATCTAACATAATAATCGTTACTTTTTAAGAACAATTTTTAGTTCTCATTTACTATTTTTTTAAGTAATAGTAGTTTATAACTTAATAAAATATGATTGTATACAAAAGACAAAATGTTGTAACCCAAAAATATTTCAAACTATTTTGAATAGTGAATTTCTCTATAAGATGATAATGATCTCAACCAAATTTTGTAACTAAATAAAGAATAATTTTGCTACGGACTTGTGATTGTGCGCATTAATAGAAAATTAGTGAAAAATTAATTTACATTTAATTCATATACAAAATTTTAGAGATTTTAAAAAATTTATATTTTATTGAAATATATAATTATGTTAAAAATGTACTAATTTTTTTTTTTTTTTGTCTTTTTGTTAAGATTTTGTTTCGGTTAAATAAAATTTGAATTTACTATTTCACAATAATTTTGTTTTGATTCTTACTTTTTTGTCATTCTTGAACTAAATTTTTTTGTATCAATTTTGGCTAAATATTTTTTTGGAAAATGCTATTTGAACCTAAAAATCTGACATAATGATGTGGCTTCATAGGGATCATTGGATCAACACCAAGTTCCAATGTTTGATGGGGTCTACAGTGAATCCAAAGGTCACAGTGAATTAGGTCAGATTTTTATGTCAGATTTTTAGGTCCTAATAGCATTGCTCATATTTTTTTATACCAGTTATATTTTGCCTCTCTTATAGACATTTATGGTTTCACACTAGACAATATACATTTTTTTTGGCATATTTTTATGTTAAATGGACTTCATGTATCAAATATAATATAATAAATATAAATATATTATATAGTGAAATTGATTAGGAGGAAAAAAATTAGAGTGGATAATTAAAGTGCTCCCTGACCAAAATTCTTGGCTCCGCCGCTGCCCACGCCACCTCCACTCCCGCCTCACAATGGGGCTCTAAAAAATCACTTGTGACCAACTATCTTAATCATAGCTTACTAGAATGTTCCTCCTTAATCATTTCCCCACGGAATAAAATAAAAAAATCAAAAAAATGAACATCATGAATTGGTTTGCAAACGTGTCACTGTGACAATGACGTAACATAGAATATATCTCAGATAAAATCTGCACATATATTCGTACCAACAAAAATTTAATACCATATCAAAAATATTATTATTATTATTTTTTAATTGTAGATCAAATAGTAACAAGAACGAGTTATAAATTCAGATGTTCTGTATTTGAATCTTGACAACTCTTTGATATCAGATCATTAGTGATTTATCCCTCATGAATACTTTAATTCCGGAGTGGATGGTCTACATTTGATCAGATCGAGAAGGAGATTAGTCGAAATACATATAACAGTACCCAGATACCCTTGACCGTTAAACTCTAAATTACATCTTTTTAAAAATAAAATTATAATTATTTGAAGGAATTTCATAATCGATCATAAATATTTTTAATTAATTATAACTTCACATTTAAAATATATAATTTAATTTTAAAAAATTATAATTTTTATTATTTTTTTATTATAATTTTTGGATAAAAAAATTATAAATTTTGATACAGTACTAATTTCGTAATCTTCCCCCACAAGGCATAGACCCAACCCCCATTTCACATTTTTTGCATTTCCTCAGATATCTAAACTAAACTCAACACGTCACTTCAAACAAATCCATCATGCTCAGAGCCTCCACCACCTTCACCTCCACCTTACCCTCTTCCCCTCTCCCCCTCCTCATCTCCTCCTCTTTTTCTCTCTCCAAACCCTTACTTTCTCTCTCTACAAACCCTGCCAAACCCTTTTCTTTCCCTCAAAGCACTAGGCCCATATTTTTCTACACACCCCCAAAGATGTCCTGGCTGGGCAAGCTAGGCTTCGGTACGCGGTCCCCCACCGAACCCTCCATGGACTCTTCTTCTTCCTCCATAGCCCAAGGTCCAGACGATGATATCCCAGCACCGGGTCAACAGTTCGCCCAATTCGGAGCTGGGTGTTTCTGGGGCGTTGAATTGGTCTTCCAGAGAGTCCCTGGTGTGACCAAGACCGAGGTTGGGTACACTCAGGGCTTTATTCATAAACCCACTTATGAGGATGTATGTTCGGGGACTACGAACCACTCTGAGGTTGTTAGGGTTCAGTATGATCCGAAGGAGTGTAGTTTTGAGTCTTTGCTTGATGCTTTCTGGGCTAGACATGACCCTACAACCCTTAATCGCCAGGTGGGTTTTCTGAATTTTGGGGCTTTCTTTGAGTTATTTCTGTGAATTTAGTGCTTGAATTTTTGATGGGTTAGACTGAATTGCTCTGTCGATGAATTGGTATTCTTGGCTTTCTCTGTGGTCAAATGGGTCTTTCTTTGAATTGCGAGATGTGAAGTTACACATAAGAATTTTACTCCACGAGAAATTGAACAAAAAACTGTTGAATTAGCATATTTCTTGCTTGTCCCAATTGAAATATTTTGAGAAATGAAGAATGAATGCTTTTTCGGCGGGAGGGAACATACACACACACACACACACACGATGTATATGTATTTATGTTTATAATTGGATTTGTTTCTTAAAATTCTAGTTGTATGCTTGAATTTTGATGGAGTAAAACTGACAATTTTCGTGTTTGAAGATTCATTTTTTCATAATTTTGGTTGACTGGTTGGAGAAAAAGAAGTGTCAATTGTTGGATTTTCCGAACGTCTTAGTTTTGTTGGTACTTTAGCTCCGACTCTGAGGCGGGGTTTTTTTTTTTTTTTTGTTTTTGGAAATCGAAAAACTTGTATAAGATGCCTTCTCAGATAAAAAAGCTCTCGCATGGATTGCATCTTAGAAAATAGTTTACATTCGACAGTTGCATTGATTGCTTGATGGAACTTGAGGTTTTTACTTTGTTCTGTCATTTTTTATGCTATGTCGATTGGTCTTTTATTTGGTGTTCAGATCATATTTTACTTTGTTCTCTCTTGGAAGCTATTCTTTTGGACTTGGACAGCAGCCTCGAGTAAGAATGCTTTTTGGAGTGATTAATAATTTCCCCATTCATCTACTTTTTTATGAGAAAGAAACAATTGTTATGCTTGTCTAGGATATGGTCTAATGGCAAGGAAATTCCTTGGCTATCTACATGTTTGCATGAAACCCCTTATGTTAGACTTGCCACTGAGATTTCCTGTCCTCAATTTTTTTTCTTTAATGTGGCATCCCATTTACTACAACCATTAAACTTATTTCCCTTTTCTGTTTTCTTGTTGCATATCTACATGTTCCTTCCTTATTAGATGCATCCCTTATCTTAGTCTTGCCACAAAGATGTCCCTTCCTTTGTTTTTTTTTGGCTGCATCTCAAATTTACCGTCATCCATCAATTTATTTATGTTTTCTTGTTGCGTATCCCTATTATGGTTATTCTTAAAATTTATTTTCCCCTTCAACATCTTGAAAGCATGGTTACAAAGGGTGGTTATGTTATTTCCTGTGATGTTTGTAGCATTGTGTTCTGTTGTCTACTAATTATCCCAAACCAAGACCTTCCAATCCCCCCACTCCCATTACCCCCCATCCCCATCCCCGCCCCCCCACCCACCCCCTACTCCCCAAACGAAAAAAAAAGGCTTATAGTAATGCTCGTTGTATCCTTTGGCAGGGAAATGATGTGGGAACGCAATACAGATCTGGAATATACTTCTATACACCTGAGCAGGAGAAGGCAGCAATAGAGTCCAGGGACAGACACCAGAATCAAATGAACAGGAAGATTGTTACTGAGATTTTACCTGCCAAGAAATTTTACAGAGCAGAAGAGTATCACCAGCAATACCTCTCAAAGGGGGGTCGATTTGGGTTTAAGCAATCTGCTGAGAAAGGCTGCAATGATCCAATTCGTTGCTACGGCTAGGCGCCCTCTATCTCGTTTATTTTTCCTGGGTCATAATTACTGTTTTAGATATGCTTGTTAATATGTTTGCGATTCTGCCCACTTCCTATAACAGTTATATCTTATCTTATACCTTAAATATTCTACTGTCATGAGAACAGATGATGCATGTAGCCTCTGAGTATAGATATTTGACTGCTGTTGTATTTGGATCAACTTTAATTGGAGCAGTTGCCTTTTGTCATATCCTGTTAGCCTCATGTTAGTTGGTTAAGAGTTTGCCTGTGGTGTATTTAGCCGAATTTAGCAATGTTTTTTTTGTTTTTTTAATTCTGAGAACTTAACATTTTTTTTTTTGCAATTTCTTATTTTGGGTAGTGGATTTTCTATCTGTTGGAGCAAGAACTAGCATGGAAGTTGATCTATTATGACCACCGTGGCTATTCGTATTCTAATTTCTTCTTTCAAGCCAATCTATTCTTAGAAAGCACTCAAGTTACTTAAGAACTCTCAAATCTCTCTTGATACGTCATTTTACTTTGTAAACTAATTGAAGTTCATCCTTATGCATCTCTTTCTTTCTCATTTTTATAATTATTGTGGGGGTGAAACTTTATCCTTTGATATACATATGGAATCAGCTTTGGCTACATTGTAAAAGTCAAGCTGTAATTTGGCAATATTGCTTGACATTAATACTCTTTCAATCTATTTGGCATCTTCCGCCAAGAGAGAATATGGCATAGGTAATCTCTCCTAAAAGCATTAATAGATGGAGTGAGTTTTGTCGCATTGAAATAAAGTTATGTGTATCTTATTCTTTTCGGACCTTATTGTGAGAGAAGTTTGGTATGTAGTGTTATCCTAAAAAATACAACTTCTGTCCTGGTCCATTGATAAAGAGCATTCATCCATAAATAATATTCATGGTTATAATGAACTATCCACAACTATTGACCTATTCGACCACCATAGAAATGGCTTCCAAATTCAAGCCCGAACAATGGCTTGTTTTGACTAGTATAGGCTTCTTTTTTATACAATCTAGTTGAGACAAATTTTAAACACCAGTCAGCATTCAAGTTTATGCTCAAATACAAACTTCAGCTCAGTTTCTTTAATTTGACTAGTCGAGCCGAGCTTGAATTTGGAAGAAAGAAATTAACAAGCCAATATGTGATATATTATTTATTATATAAACAAGTTGACACAATATACATATACTAGCTATTGAGGCACGAAATAATAAAAAAAATTGTCAATCATAAACATATTTATCTTCACATCCAAAACCAAATCACAAAAATAGAGGAGATAAAATTGAATTTAAATACTGGTTGTAATGGGGGTGAGTAATGGTAGTGGTAGTGGTGGTGGGAGGCAACGACTGTGGTTGTGGTGACAGCCATGGGTGACAATGGTGATGGAGGTGGTGGTGACAACCATGGGTAGCAATGGTGATAATGGAAGTGGGTTTTGCCTGACGATGGTTATACTGACAATCATGGGTGACAACGATGGTGATGGTGGGAATTAGTATTAGCTGTCGAATTAATTTTAAAATAAAATTTAAAATGATCTCAACTACAAAAAAAAAAAAATTTATTTTTTATATTTTACTTTATTATATAGATTCTGTTATATAAACGAGTTGAGATAAATCTTAAACACTTAACACTGAAATTTATGCTTGAATACAAACTCAAGTTTGATCTGTTTAATCTGATCAGTCGAGATGAGCTTGAATTTGGAAGCAAGAAATTAACAAGCCAATATGTGACGTTCAAGTTTATGCTTGGACACAAACTTAAGCTCGGTTCGTTTAATCTGACGAGTTGAATCGAGTCGAGCTTGAATTGGAAGAATGAAATTAACAAACAAAGAATGAACAAGATTTCTAAAGCTCGCCATGCTCATGGGCCCTCTTTCCAAATACACAATTTGAACCCAAATAATCTAGGGCTCGTTTGGAGACTTCAACATATGAAGGTTACTCACAATACTAAAATCGATAGTGAATTGCCTTAAAACATTCAACTATTTAGCACAATATGAAAGATCTTTTAGATATGCATATTCGTCGCAGGTGGTGGGGGTTGGGACGTGGGCATAAGGGTTTTTATGACACAGTTAGCACTGAATGACCAAAGCATCAATTGCTTCCACTTGTGGACACCTTCGATGGCCTTGAAAACTTAATCTCACCCCCCCCCCCCCCCACAAGTAGGTGGAGACCAGGAGGGCCAACAAGAAACCTTTCACCGCGCTACATAATTCTTTCACGAAGCGCTCTCCCAGACGTTTCCACTCCTGTCCTCACAAGCCAAGAGGTTTCAAGATACCGGGCAACCAATTGAAAGTGAACAGCTCCGACTCGTCTAAACAAATCTACCAAGGCTTTGAATGAAAGAAAACCTCTGAACACTTTGGGATCAGCTACCAGATGGTACCAAAATCTTCAGGCTAAATCATTTTGTCCTAAAAAGTAATCAAATGAGTTCAAACGAATGCATTGGATGATAACAAAAGATTACAATGAAAAGCAAACATAATTTTCCACCCCAAGGACATCTAAATGACTTGAGAGGATCTACCTCAATACATCCTCCCTGTGCAACCACGAGCACCACAATAACAATTCTTCTTCTTGATATTGCCATTAGCATCACGAACTTGATCGATCTTGTAATTGTAATCATAAGTTAGTTCTCGTAAAGGAGGTATGTTCTTCGAAGCGAACAACATTACACGAGGCATTCTCTGGTCATCGTGATCATAAAAAACATTTTGAGCATAAAGGTTAGGCGAGCAACTATGGTTAATAAATCTCCCAACATTCCCAAACTGTGCTGCATCAATAGTGAAGGTATCATCCTCTGTTTCATCAAACTGATTCCCAATATCAAACAAATACTCATCACTACCAGCCCTTTCTTCAGCTTCCTTTTCTCGAAGCAACTCGCCTACATATTCACAAATAAAGCTTCCAGACGAAATAAAATTTTGTGATCTAACACCCCATCCCCTTGATTCAGTCTTGAAGACCTCCAACTGATATCGAACACTGTGTTGACTAGATCTATTCATGCAAGAAGGGGGACATTTGCAAGAAGGACCACACTCATAGACAACAGGTTTTGCTCTAACAATAGCACCACTATTGTTGAAAGGAATCTCACCTCCATTCTTTAATGCACAAGAACATTGCTCAGAATCAGAGCATCCGTTGGTGCAATCGCAACCAATTGGCATAGAGTGGTCATACCAGTCCGGATATATCATATTGGTTATGTAAGTAAAAGGTGGGGGTTTCTCATCATCCAAAGCATTCATTGCACGAATGCACATTTTCTCTTTCCCACCAGATACATCATCTGCCACACAACGCTCCAAGCATGCTTTAGATTTTTTTGGCTTAATCAGGATTTGTTGAGTAAATTTTGGTTGCCCTGGTATTCTTTTTAATTTAAACCTAAATACTAATTTGCCATATGACCCTCTTTCTTGCCAATACTCCTCCACAGTGTACAGCCCATTATATATGTATATTGAGTGCCTCCGATGACCAAGGATAACCCTTACAGGAGTTTTTGCATCCATGCTGTTCTTTAACGCAAGATTACCTCGCTCAAGCTTTTGATCTTCAGGTTTGTTATCTCCAATAGCTGGATTTCCGCCTTGACCCGAATATACTAAAACATCAGTAGATTCTGTGTCGTTTGAATAACGACCAGAAGCCACAATGCTAGTGGCTAAAATTTTTCCATCTTTCTTCACGTAATGTATACCTGAAGAAAACTGACGATGTAGGCCAATAATAACAAGTTCGGCCCTAAACCGAAACCTATCACCGACTTCAACACCAGGAACATGTCCCAGAAAGTGCTTATCAGCATTAACCCATTTTTTCTGTTTTTTGAGAACCATTGCTGCTTCCACATGAATCTGCCCAACGGGCTTTCCTGGTTCCTTTGTTTTATGTTCCTGAAACATCTTGTTATACATCTCTTCAAAGAGATTTACGGCCTCCCTTACTTTATTGCGACTAACAAGTATCTGGTACTCATCATAAGGAACAATGCTCCCATCAGTTGACTCTTTGGCTGCGAGAATAAGTTCATGTTCTTCATCGTTGCCAAATGCTGAACTCATACAATGATCAGCAGTTTTCATGCCAAGAACAAGAGATTCATTTCTTGTAGAATTCGATCCTGAAACATTTTTAGATCTGTCCACATCCATTAAATCAAAATTCTGACCTTTGTATCCACACATAGATTCAGTAAATCCACAATCAAAGACCCTTTTCCCCCACTGCTCAGCAGTTAAATCGTCAACAAATGAAGGAGCCAGTTGAAAAGATTCTGCTTCTTGAGACTCTGCCACTGCACCACTTTCAACCTCACAAAAATTGTTTCTGTTGCATCTTTCAGGATCCTTACAGCTTTTCTCAACAAGACTTCTAACACCATCACCTATGTTACAGACCGTCTGACGCTTAAAACCAGATTCCAACAAATTCCACTCCAAAGGAGATAAAATGTGGACTTCATCTCCATCTTCTTCCTGCTTGAGACCACAATCAGATGTTTTCTCTTGAACCAGCTTGCACGTTTCGTTGACCTGTCTAGGTTCATGTTGAACCTTTTCTGGATTTTTCTTCGAAACATTCTCTTCTAACTTTCTCCCCTGCGCATATCCATCCCCAATTTCCTGAGGGTGGACCTTGGCACAGTGGTAAGGTTGCTCTATTGTGACCTGAGTGTCAAGAGTTCGAGTTGCAGAAACAGTCTCTCTGAATGCAGAGGTAAGGTTGCTTCTATATGAAGCTCCCCATTCTCCGCATTGACGGAAGTCTAGTGCACTAGATTGCCATTCTATATCAATCTGCCTAGGCTGACCACCATTTGCCACCACATTGACCAATTCAGACTTTTCCAACTCTTTTGGCAAATCCATTTCCACATTCTTCACAGTCATTTTTGTCTCAAGAGCATCAACCTTACCATGTGAAACCAATGTCTCCATAACCGCATATTGCAAATCATTAGGTACCCAAATGCTCAGAGGCATCACGTCCAAAACAGCCCCCTCTCCCCCAACTTCGGAGTTTCTCGCACCTGTGATACCTTCAATATTCCTTTCACTGTCTCGAGAGTCAAGTGCACCACAATGTTTTGGATATTGTCCAATGGCATCACCCTTCAAACGCTTAATATTCGGCGAACTGGGACACTCACATCTATTATTCTCAAATAATCTTTTCGCGGGCATCTTTGAAATGAGACTGTTATCGGTTAACATACTCATAATCAATATTGAATTTATTCTAGTCTCCCCAAAATTTAGTGCTGAGAACCAGATGATCACATCCAATAACTAGCCAAAACACCACAAAATCATCATTACATTCCAGCTCACAAGGTGAATCAACAGCAATTCACAATCCAAACAAATAACTAACACACACAAATGCTGATAGAATGAGAAGTTAATTCATGCAAGTCTTTCACTATGAAAAGTAGAAAATGGAATAACGGCAGGGTAATACTTAACAGTAAAAGAACAAGAGATAACATTACTATTGTCACTAAATTTCACTCCAAAAAGAAATTTGGGTCATCATAAAAGCATTTTGAATAAGACAAACACTTAGTAAAAGAAACAAGTGGCTAGAAAATTCAGACAAAGGACAACTGTGTTTACTTGAGATGGAGGGTGAGTTCTCATAAAAGAAATGCATGCACAATTGCTTGGAAGTCATGAATACCCTGGATGAGCATGAACGTGCTAAGTTTGTTGGAGATTAGAGTTTAAACAGAAAAAGAAGCTCAACCCTTATTTGATGAAATATCTGAAAGATTTTGAAACAGGACGATTGGAATTCCGATCCTTCAGTTTCAAAGAGAGAGTGGTGAGGGGGGAAGCAGGTGGTTGATGGAGGTCACAAAAAAGAGAGTGAAGAAAAAGGGTAACTAACGGAAGTTATGGAGAAAAGGGAAATTGATGGAACCTATGAAGACCAGAGATATGAGACATTAAAACCCAATCAATCTGTTTATAAAGAGGCTTGCAGTCTTTCTTCCCAATTATATGTCCTGCACAAGATTACTCATGTGAATATCTACTACTACTAGAAGTTATGTACATGCGGTACTCGTGTGTGCAAGTAAGAAAGAAAAAGATTTAGAAGTGGAAAGTGACTAAATAGATCAATGTAATTTATTAGATATGGTCAAAGGAAGATTTATCAGTGGTTGAATCAAAGAAAACATAGGATATTAAAAATAGACTTGTAATTAACATTAACAACTAATACGTGTCTATAAAAATATGGTTAGAGAAAAGATATCAGTAGTTGAATGAAAGAAAACATTGGATATTAAAAATAGACTTGTAATTAACATTAACAACTAATAAGTATTTATAAAGGCAGAACTCCATTCCTGCCCCCAACCCCTATTGATAACTTCTCTTTTAAGCGTGACTACCCGGAACAAGAGATGAAGGTTGAGAATATTAATCCCATTAACTTAGGTAGCTAGGATGGGTTACTTTTTTGACAAAAGGGGGTCACATTTGAGAGAAAAATTATAGCATGAACCAAATATACCACGACATCAATGTAATGACTACCAATGAGAAAAAATGGGGACATCCCCTTTTCTAAGAAGGGTGGGATAATATCCCACTTTTTTCAATGTTATCTCCCTGGTATATATTACATTGATGACATGGTAGATTCCATTTATGGAATAACTTTTCTTTCAAGCGTGATCTACTGATTACTCATAAGAAGATATGGGGTTGAGAATACTAATCCCATTAATTTAGGCAACTAGGATGAGTTATTTTTTTGACATCAAGGTCACACTTCAGAGAAAAATTATAGCATAAATTGAATATACCATGACATCAATGTAGAAAAATTATAGCATAAATCGAATATACCATGACATCAATGTATTGACTAGCAAGGAGAAAAAATGCGGATGTCTCCATTTCCAAGAAGGGAGAGGTAGATTCAATTCACGGAATAACTTTTCTTTTAAGCATGATCTACTGACTACTCGAAAAAAGAAATAGAGGTTGAGAATATTAATCCCATTAATTTAGGAAGCTAGGATGGGTTACTTTTTCGACATTAGAGGGTCCTACTGAAGAGAAAAATTATAGCATTAATTGAATATACCACGACATCAATGTATTGATTACCGAAGAAACAAAATGGGGACATCCCTTTCCAATAAGGGAGAGATCAGATCTCAATTTTTTCAATGTTCTCTCCCTTGGTATTCAGTACATTAATGACATGGTAGATTCAATTCACAGAATAACTATTCAGAAGAAGAGATGAGGCTGAGAATAGTAATCCTATTAATTTAGGAAGCTAAAAGGTTACTTTTTCGACATCAAGGGCCACACTTTAGAGAAAAATTATAGCAGAAATCGAATATACCACGACATCAATGTACTGGCTACCAAAGAGAAAAAATGGGGATGTCTCCCTTTCCAAGAAGAGAGAGATCATATGTCACTTTTTCCGATGTTCTCTCCTTGGTATTCAGTACATTAATGACATGGTAGATTCAATTCACGGTATAACTTCCATATCTTAAGTTTATGGTGTTTTTTATTTTTTTTTTCAAAGAACTACATATAACTCTCTTTTTAACCCAACTTAATTACTTCCACTAATGAAATCTCACTAATTATCCTTCATCTCTTTCAAAATAACCATTCATAACTCATTTACAATTATATTTACATGGGTCACCATGTGTAGGGCCCACTAGTGATTATAACTAAATGAGTTATGGATGACTATAATTAGAAAAAAAAAATAAGGGAACAATTGACAGTCCATGAGTGAAAGCAATTTAGTTGCACACGATTACTAATGTAAATATCTACTACTACGAGGGTTATGCATGTTATAACAAGAAAAAAAAAATAGAATAGATGGTTAAATACAGTTAGAGGAAAAGTTATCAGTAGTTGAATGAGAAAACATAGAACATTAAAAAAAACTTGTGATTAACAACTAATAACTATCAATCGAGAAAGAAATAATTAACAACTAACAACTATCAATCGAGAAAGAAATCTCCAAAGCCACCCATCCCCCATTAAAAATGGGAGAGGGGAGGCTTCGGAGTCCCTTCCTCTATTGGAAATTAATACTAGTTAATTACAAGTTTAAATATCTTATGTTTTCTTTTCATTTAACCACCTTTTACTTTTCCTCTATCGCATTTAACCACTTAAATTTATGTATTCTAATCACTTCCCTTGTGCACAAGAAATGTTAGGTTTTTTTTGGTCATACATGAAATGTGAGTTGTAGATCTGGTCAATAAAATGAGTCCACCATTATTTTTGAAGAAAAAAAAAGGCAAAATAAAAGAAGACCCCCACTCTTACCTGGCATACAAGAAGAGTAAGATACTAGCATGTGATGCACCGGACTTTTACATCCTCCCCATGCCCATCTTACCCTACCCAATCAAGCCATCTCAACGCCAACCCCAACCCCAACCCTAACTCCTCTACCATCCTCAAACTATATTTAACTTTTTGAATAAGTATGGAGATGCAACTAATATATATAAATAGAAAATCAACCATGAGTTATTATATAAGAAAGATGTTGGATCGTGAACGTAGTTGTAGCAATTCTTAGAGAATATAAAACATAAAACATAACTTTAAATACGGATAAAATATATTATCAACTCCAATATGCTAGACTACAAGTGGGGCAATAGTTATCCCGTCGAACTCATACTTAGTTATCCATGTGTGATACATACCCAATATAATCCACATGAATCACAGAATGTTTTTGGCATCCAAACACAAAACAAGACCGGATTAAAGAATTATAGTTCAATCCACCCTTTTATCCCCTCCATATTATGGCTATCGAACAAGACCAATTACTACTTAAAAGGTTTAAGTAGACAATTAACGATCCTAGAAAACCTATGACAATAATGAAGATTCAAATAATATAAAAACATGAAAACACAAACTTGAATAGTGTAAATAAACAATGGAAAGTCCTAGAAAACTTACCCAACATCTCAAATTTGGCACCTTTCAAACTCGAGGCCGTTCTCTCTCTATTTCGCAAATCTTTCTTTGGTTTGTGGTGGCTTTGATACCACCGCCGCCACACAAACAAGACCTATTACTACATTAAAAACATTATAAAAAACAAACTTAAAGAGTTTAAAGTAGACAGTTAAGGATCCTAGAAAACTTAAGACAATAATGAAAAGATTCAAATTCAAATAACATAAAAACATCGAAAACCCAAACTTGAAAAGTGTAAACAAACAATGAAAAATCTTAGAAAACTTACCCAACATCTCAAATTTGAAACCGCCGCTACACAAGGAGGGCTAAACCCTTCAAAACCTTAAAGAAGAGAAGTTGAGAATGAAACCTTAACACTAGCATCTCTATTTATACACAAAAAACCTCCGTGAATTATAATCCTAATCAAAATCAAACTCCAACCATGAATATAGGGCTCGTTGGGTTGTAGTATTAGAAATGAATGGATTAGATAAAATAATTCGGTTTAATACAATGTGGACAAAGACAAGACTAAATATAGTATTAAAATAATACGTAATTTTATCTAATATTTGGTTATACACAATATAAACGTTGGATAGTAATTATTTAATCCAATCGGTTGTTTGGTTAAGAAATTATTTTATCGTATTAATGTTGAATTAACAAAAATATCATCAATCAGTGTTTGTTACATTGATAACAGTTTGATTTTATCTGTTAGAAGGTTATAATGGTAAATGTGTAAAATAATACGTTTGAGTTGGATTATAATACCACTTCTTTTGGTGGTTTAAAATACCTCCATAATATATGACTAACATATAAAAAATATACCATAAGTATATGTTTTTGAAATTAATACGGTATCAAATTTACTTACCAAACAAAATATTAAGCTCGATTAAATAAAAAATAGGACAATCTAATATTTAATCCTCTCATAATATGTCTATCAAACGAACCCAATGAAAGTTTCCGAAACGGAAAGGACTATGAATTTGATTCGATTTCGTTCCCGCAAAAAGTGCCTATGGAGAAAAATAATCTAGTGCAAGCTAGTATAGAATAAGGTAGCCTTTTTTTTTTTTTTGGGAAAATTACATCCAGACCCCCTAAAGTTTATCACTTAATCATTTAGACATCATGATATTTAAAATATTACACACAGACCCTCTAAGGTTTGTACGCACGTAACACTTAGACCCCTGTTGTAAATATGTCTGTTAATAAATTATACTTAAACCCCCTGAAGTTTATAAATATATAATACTTAGACCCCTTAAGTTTAAAATATTATACTTAGACAAAAAATACTCTAATTAAATATAGAATATCAAATATTTTAAATTTTACAACCAAAATTCAAGTTCCATTGTATGATTTATTGAAATAAAATTAAAATTAAAAATTTAATTTTTTCTTAAAAAATTGTAATTAATAGGGTAAAAGGCACCAATAGTCCCTAAGGTTTGACACGTATTTCACTTTCGTCCCTAAACTTTTAATTTCGTCCTCAATGTTTATACATTGACCCACTTTGGTCCTTACCCCTAACTTCCGTCCAAAAAACTAACGGAAAACGTCATGTGCCAAGCACATGAGGGTATTAAGGGACATTTTGGTCATTATACTTTCAAACCTTTGGGCATATATGTAAAAATAAAATAGAAAAAAAAAAAAAAACCCATCTCTGTTTCTTTTCCAACCCATTTCTCTCTCTTCAGCCAGCAACCACCACATCTCTCTCTCTCTGCGCAAGACTCCATAGCTGGAATCAAGCTTCACCATCCACCACCGCTGGAATCAAGCGCCACCACCCATCACCACCGCTGGAATCGAGCGCCACCACCCATCACCACCGCTGGAATCAAGTGCCACCACCCACCATCGTTGGAATAGAGCGCCACCATCGCTGGAATCGAGCTCTATCACCCACCACCACTAGAATCAAGCGCCACCATCCACCACCGTTGGAATCGAGCGCCACCACCCACCACCATTGGAATTGATCGCCACCACACAAATACAGTACACACTCTAACCTAAACAACCATTGCAAAACCCATATGCCTGAAACCACCCCTAAAAATCTCTTTGATTTTTATTTCATTTTTGGTTTCGATTTCGATTTTGAATTCAAACTTGATTTCAAATTAATTGGGGTTTGATTGCCCATGAAGGTCTTAAAAAATCCAGTTCTAAATCTATGTGGGTGTATGTGACTGTGGGTTTTGTGAGTGTGGATGTGTATTTGTGTTGTGGATGTGTATTTGTGATTTTTATGTTGAGTTTGAGGGTGGAGACATAGTAACGATAGAGGAGAGAAGGGGATGTGTTGGGTTTTGGGGGTGGAGACGCAATAGAGAGAGAAGGAGGGATAGGGATAGGGATAGGGAGATGTCTGTGTGTGAGAAAGAGAGAACTCGGAAGGACTTATGCATGTGTGAGGAGAGAGAAGAGAAAGGAAGAAGAAGGTGGGTGTTTGGGTCCAAGGATAATTGTGTTTTGATGTATAAATAGTTGTAAAATACCAAAAATATCCCTTAATACCCTCATGTGTTTAGCACATGACATTTTCCGTTAGTTTTTTGGACGGAAGTTAGGGGTAAGGACCAAAGTGGGTCAATGTATAAATATTGAGGACGAAATTGACGAAATTAAAAGTTTAGGGACGAAAGTGCAATACGTGTCAAACCTTAGGGACTATTGGTGCCTTTTACCCTAATTAATATACAATTATACTATCTATTGGAATAAAACTAAAAAATCAAACAAGGGGTCTAAGTCATTATTTATAATAGAACATAAATTTTACATCCAAAATTCATGTTCTATTATGTCATTTATTGAAAAAAAATCAAAAATAAAAGTCTAATTTTTAAAAAAATAGTTAGTATATAATTATACTATCTATTAGAATAAAACTAAAAAATTAAACAATGAGTTAAACTGTAATAGACACAATATCTTTTAGCTTTAATTGAGATAATTTGGTATTTTAATTTGGTCATTTAAACGACCAAATTAAATTCCAATAGACAATATAATTGTATACTAATTACGATTTTTTAAGAAAAAATTGAATTTTTATTTTTGATTTTATTTCAATAAATGATACAATAGAACATGAATTTTGGTTGTAAAATTTAAAATATTTGATATTTTAAATTTAATTTGAGTATTTTTTGTTTAAGTATAATATTTTAAACTTAAGGGATCTAAGTATTATATACCTACAAACTTCAGGGGGGTCTAAGTGTAATTTATTAACGGATATATTTACAGCAGGAGTCTAAGTGTTACGCGAGCACAAACCTCAGGGGTCTATATGTAATATTTCAAATGTCAGGGGATCTGAGTGATTAAGGGACAAACGTCAGGGGTCTAGGTGTAATTCTCTTTTTTTTTTTTTTGGTTAGTTGAATAAACGAGTGGAGAGAAAGAGAGTACCCAGAGCCCACTCCAATAGACTATTACTGGTGAGATTATGAGACTTCTGACCGTGTTTGTTACTCATCTCAAGAACGAATATAGCTAGACTAAACTAAGCCTCAGTGTAAACTCCAAAACTCAAACCTCTAACTTCAAAATAAGAAGTTCGGCCGATAACTGGACCACTCTACTCCATGGTTTAGGATAAGGTAGCATTGTTTGACAAATGGTTTGGTAAAATCTGACCGTTTTTTCAATTTATCCCACCAACAGATATCCAATAATGAATAAACCCGTCAAGTCGGACCGAGTTTTAAAACACAGTTTTTTGGATTAGATTAAAATTAAAAGTGAATTACACTTTATATTTAAAAGATTTAAGTATTCTTACTTTATGCTTTCAAAGATAATTTTTTTTATATTGCACCCTTAATGAGTTAAAATTATTGCAATGTAATTATTCTGTTAACTTATGTTATTTTTTTTTTATCAAAAACCTCTTCATTGACACTGATAGAAAAATAACATAATCTAACAGAAGAATCACATTAAAACACTTTTAATACATTGAGGGTATAATATAAAAATTTAAACTTTTGGAATATAAAATGAAAAATTTTAAATATTTCAGGGTATAAAGTAAGATTCTCCCTAAAATTAATACTTACGAAAAAAAAAATTAAGTATTGGTCATACCATCAAGTTAATGCCTTATACAACGAGAGTTTTATTTTATTTTATTTTTTTAGTAATGCTTTATGGACACAATTTGAATTTGAAAATGTTACCCAATTTTGATCCAATAATTATAATTTATTAAGTCTTTAAATTAAGACCCCAAAACTAGGTAAGTAAACTTCATATATTAATGACTAATACACCATAAAATTTGGAATAAAATCTTTTCCTATACATATTTTTTATTTTTTTAGTGAATTATCTATTCTATTTTAATGACCGTTTCGCTCATTAATAATCAATGATTTATCAAGACACCATTAAGGCATTAACCGTTCTCTGGAAAGCGGCAGAACCATTTTAAAATCAAATTACAACAAAGAGAATAAAACTATTATTTTAAAATTTTAAAAAAATATATAAAAAGAAAAAATAACATTGTCCGAACAGCAATAGGTGAATTGCAATCCCAAACATATTCATAACATAAACATGGAAAAAAATTTCACTCTCACACCCAACCAGAGTTAGATCAAGATTTCTATTTGAAAAGTTGATTAAAACTATTACGACTTAGACATAAGTATATTCAAATCCTCAAGCTTATACCATACCTAAAATCACTAATTAGCAACCCAATTATTTATAATGGACATCAAAAGTCACAACCAAAAAAAAAAAATTAGAACTGCATCTTTTTTGGAATCAAATTACTTTTTCCTACCCCCCAAAAAAAACCTTTTCTTTAAAAGGGGAAGCCAACCAACTTAATTCTTTTGAGAATGTTAATCCCATTAGTTTAAGAAAGCTACGATCAATTACTTTTGATGATGCACAAAATCGTATGGTGCGAGATCAACAGTCACAAGAGTGATTAATGAGCAATCAATGGCAATTAAATATGAAAACAAGTAATAGAGAGTCAACACAGGAGATTTATAGTGGTTCGGTCTCGGATGACCTACGTCCACTCTTCGAATGGCGACGGTGGCTTGAGGTGTTTTATTGATGAGCGGTGGTACTCCGGAGAGTTTACAATGCTTTTTGAGAGAGAGAGAGAGAGTCGTTAGAGACTCGTGAGTGTCATTAGTGTAGTCCTTGTGTCTCAAGAGTCATCGTTTTCTTTATACAGTGAGGGCTTACATTATATAGGCTCACCAAGGCGGTGAGGCGGTGACGTGAGGGAGAAGTCTCCCGTTAATTGGTAAGTACCAACATGGTAGGAGTGAGCCTCTTTGGTAAGTAGAGTTATGGTAGGAGTGAACCTCTTTGGTAAGTAGAGTTATGGTAGGAGTAGACTTCTTTGGAAGGTAGAATTACGGTAGGAGATCTTCTCAATCTTCATCCCGATGATTTCTCCCTTGTGCCCCTATTCTTTCGGAGGAGCACTCTTAGCTGGATTGGGCTTAATCCTCGTCTTGAGCTTGGACTTGTCTTGAGTTGGTGTGACTTGGACTTGAACTTGGATTGAAGTATCAAGGTGAAGAGGAGCAAAGAGGGGAGGAGAGGACCAAGGAGCGAGGCCATGGGCGGCGCCCACTTGGGACCTTGGTGTTGGCCTTGGCCAAATTCCTTTTATGCCCTCCGTAATTTAGACTTCCCTTTATGCCCTCCGCAATCTGGACTATTCAACTCCGCACGGGATTTCTTTGGGCTTTCTCGGTTTATTTTTATTGGGCTCGGTCCAGTCAAATTTGGACTCGTCAACTTTTTCGACATCAGGGGTTACACTTTGGAGAAAAATTATACCACGAATCGAACATACTACGATATCAATGTCTTGGCTACCAAAGAGAAAAAAATTGAAAAGCCTCCCTTTCCAAGAAGGGAGAAGTCAGATCTCACTATTTTTCTATGTTCTCTCTTTAATATTCAGGACATTGATAACATGGTATATTCAATTCACGGGATAATTTTTTTTTTTAAGCGTGATCCAAAGTCAGATCCCATTTTTTCTCCATGTTCTCTCGCTCTTATTGTGATACCCCAAAACTCAGGGTCCTTAATGTTCGTTAAGTCTCATTAATTATCCTAAGACTATGGTCCTAGTAGATTAATCCTAATGAAATTCTGACAGAATCTTCTTTGTACGTGGAGCTCCACCCAAAACACAACCTAAGTCAATAACAATTTGTATTGACCTTCTAAGATTTAAAATACACATCTAATCCAATTCATGCATTAGACAACAATAATAAGTTCAAATACAAACCATTCATTTAAACAAAAGAAGAGTTTACATTAAGTTCTCATTTACAAGCCTTTACAAAAGACTATACAATTCCGTATGACCCAAAATACTATAATGCTATCAAATTTATAATTGGGACCTAACATCTATACATCCAAGATAAGAGCCCGAGCTTCGTCCCAGTCATCAAAGTGGAACCATGGGAGGGCCATCTGTGGAAGTATGCATAGTAATCCTCACGACAAACTCAATATCCCCAAAACACTGTTCATTCAAACATTAATGTGCACGGGTGTGGGTGTATAGCATAAAAGATCACTCAGGTAAGCAGGAGTAATCGACATGAAAGGATTCCCATAAATAGAGGAACCTCTGCGATCCGGTCTGTTGAGATTGAACTTTACTGAGTCATCACATCGATCTTTCAACACAAATCATATAAACAGTGTCAAATTTTGTATACACAAACATAAAATAGCAAAGGAATGCAACATCCTAGGACTAAGAATAAATGACGATGATTGAATAGAGTAAATAAACAAGGAAAAATCCAAGAAAACTTACCCGACAAGACCCAATTACTACATAAAAACATTAAAAGAAATAAACTTAAAGACTTCAAGTAGACAAATAGGATCCTAGAAAACTAATGACAACAATGAAAGATTCAGATAACATACAAACAATCGAAAACCCAAAACTTGAAGTGTAAATAAACAATGAAAAATGTTAGAAAACTTACCCAACATCTCCAATTTGAAACTCGAGGCCGTCAAACTCTTACGAACCAAATATATCACGACATCAATGTCCTTGCTATCAAGGATAAAAAATGGGGATGTCTCTCTTTTTAAGATGTGAAAGGTCAGATCTCACTTTTTCTATGTTCTATCCTTGGTATTCAAGACATTGATGACATGGTAGATTCAATTCATGGAATAACTTCTATATCTTAGGTTTATGGTGTTCTTTATTTTTATTTTCTTTCAAATAACTATATATAACTCTCTTTTTAACTCAATTTAATTATTTCCACTTATGAAATCTCACTAATTATCCTTCATTTCTTTCAAAATAATCATTCATAGCTCGTTTATAATTGTATTTACATGGGTCACCATGTGTAGGCCCTCTAGTGATTATCACTTAATGAGTTATGGATAACTATAATTACAAAAAAAAATAAAAAATAAGGAAACAATTGACATTCTATGAGTGATAGTTGTTTAGTTGCACATAATTACCAATGTAAATATCTAATACTATGAGGGTTATGAAGAAGAAGAAATATATAGAATAGATGGTTAAATATACTTAGAGAAAAAGTTATCGGGTTTTAAATGAAAAAAAACATAGGACATTAAAAAAAACTTGTGATTAACAACTAATAACTACCAATCGAGAAAGAGATCTCCCAAGCCACCCAACCCCCTATTAAAAAAGGGAGATGGGAGGCTTGGGAGTCCCTTTCTCAATTGGTAATTAATAATAGTTAATTACAAGTTTAAATATCCTATGTTTTCTTTTCATTTAACCACCTATAATTTTACCTCTATCACATTTAACCACCTAAATTTATATATTCTAATCCTTTCCCACTCCCATATCTTTCTCATGTGTCATAGTGCACAAGAAATATTAGGTTTTTTGCATTCACACATGAAATGTTTTTACCATTCTTTGTTTTTTTTTCTTCAAATAATTACATATAACTCTATTTTTAACCCAACTTAATTACTTTCAATAATGAAATGTCACTATTACCCTTCATTCTTTCTAAATAATCATTTATAACTTGTTTACAATTATATTTACACGGGTTAACCATGTGAATGATTATAATAAGTGAATGAGTTATGGAAGACTATAATTATAAGGAAACAATTGACATTCTATGAGTGATAGCAGTTTAGTTACACATGATTACCAATGTAAATATCTAATACTACGAGGGTTATGCACGATAGAAACAGAAGAAATATATAGAATAGATGGTTAATTACGCTTAGAGGAAAAGTTATCGGTTTTTAAATGAAAGAAAACATAGGACATTAAAAAAAAAAAACTTGTGATTAACAACTAATAACTATCAATCGAGAAAGAGATCTCCCAAGCCACCCAACCCCCTATTAAAAAAGGGAGAGGGGAGGCTTGGGAGTCCCTTTCTCGATTGGTAATTAATAGTAGTTAATTACAAGTTCAAATATCCTATGTTTTCTTTTCATTTAACCATCTATAACTTTACCTCTATCACATTTAACCACCTAAATTTATATATTCTAATCCCTTTCCACTTCCATATCTTTTAATTATTTGAAAATAGATGAACTATTAATTATTTGAAAATAGATGAAATATGGTATTGATATTTTATGAATGGACACCAAACACCCTTCTTTCCTTTTATAATATTAAAAATGACAGATTAATCTATTTTTTTTGAATTTTACAAAATTAAAATTAATCGAAGTCCACATTCAAGACTTTTACATCCTCCCCATGCCCATCTTACCCTATCCATTCAACCCCAACCCCAACCCCACTCCTCTTACCATTCTCAAACTATATCTATGTTTTTGAATAAGTTTATATGGTGATATAAAATAAAAAATCAAACCATGAGTTATTACATGAGTTATAATACCACCTATACTTTAAAAAAAAAATAGAAAAATTGGGGAAAAAAAAATCCATGTGTGATACGTTTTTGGATGAATGAGATCGGATTAAAGAATTATAATTTCATCCACCTTTTTTATCCCCCTCTATATATATTATGGCTATCAAACAAGAACAATTACTACATAAAAACATTAAAAGAAACAAACTTAAAGAGTTCAAGTCGACAATTAAGGATCCTATAAAACTTATGACAATAATGAAAAAAGATTCAAATAACATAAAAACAATCGAAAACCCAAACTAGAAGAGTGTAAATAAACAATGAAAAAACTTAGAAAACTTACCCAACATCTTGAGGCCGTTCAAACCCTTCAAAGAAGAAAAGTTGAGGATGAAACCTTAACTATAGCACTTCTATTTATACACAAAAGACCTCCGTGAATTATAATCCTAATTAAAATCAAACTCTACCCTCTACCATCAATATGGAAGTTTCCAAAACGGAACGGACTATGAATTTGATTCCATTACGTTGCCGCATAAAATTGTTATGGAAAGAAATAATCTAGTAGAAGCTAGTGTAGGATAATAGTTTGATAAAATCCCAATGTTTTTTTCAAGTGGACCCACGATTAGATTTAAATTAATATAATATTAGAACCATTATCAATTTATAAAAGCATAAAAATATTTAAAGTTGATCCAATTTTTATCTTTTTTAATTTAATGATATAAAATTCATCCGAAATTATTTTTCCACTCTTAAAAATATTATCTTCTCTGCATGGTTCTTAATTTTAGACAAGTCAATTTACACACGCCCCATTGTCAAACAACTATATTTAATCCACACATATATTTATCTTATTTTATCTTTATTTATTTTAATTTAAAATTATATAAATAAATAAAAAGAAAAAATAAATTATAATTTATTTAAAATATAAAAATTGTACAATTAATGTTCAATTTTTAGTATTAAAGAATGTAAACAGGTAAGATCACTAGTTTATACATATAACAAACAATTTAAAATCCTTTCGATTTCTTAAATTATTAGGACTCTAAATTTTTTAATTCAAAACTTAGTGTTATTTGTAATCTCATTAACCTCCAAATAATTAACCACTATTTTTTCAAACTTATTCAAATAGAAACATTTTACCACCCAAACATTTTCTATAGTAATGTATCTAATTTCTCAAGTGATAGGATGAAAGAAAAAAAAAATAAGCGGGTGCATTGCACGGGATGGACCGCCAGTACCATACAAATTCAAGCATCATTTGGACGACAATAACTTCATTCTTAAAATCAATCTCAGAAATTTGGTAATTTGAACAGTATTTGTCAGAGACACATTCACTTCAAAAATAGGAATGAAGGCATGATTCAATCTCTCTTTACAAAACTCATTACCTATAAACTCCATCAGCATAAGAACTTCCTTTCGAGATTTGGCATGCTCTCGTTCAGTAACATAAGTTGCATGATGAATGTAACATTGTCGTCTCCATGCACAAACATATACCCAATTCAACTGAAACCATAGGTATAATCACAACCGTATAAAGCTTTATAAACTAACTTCACCATCTCTCTCTCTCTCTCTCTCTCTCTCTCTCTAAGAAGCTAATTCCCAGTTCCATCTAAGAAGCTCTAATGACCCTAAATGGGTACAAGTCTCGGACAATTTGATAACCACCAGCAAACTTCCCACAGCAGCATATCAGATTCAATGCTTTCAGCAGCAGACATGGGTCTCTAACTAGTTAAGCCATCCAACAAATGTCCCTGAATCAACTTGCCGAATGATCCATTAGAAGGCTTTCTCCTCTTTCTTTGAGCACTTGGCAGATGCAGTTCAATCTTGTGGTGTATTCATCTGTAACGACCCAGTAAGGTAACTTGATAACTGCTAAGATAGCCGATAAGTAAGATATTGTTCGTTAAGTCTACCAAGTTATAGCTAAAAGAAATGACCAATGCCTCAGAAAACAGAACAATGATACTATACAGACTGAGTTCCTTTTTTATCATATCAGACAGTGGAGAGTTACTTCACTGTATTGTTTTTTATCAATACTCCCACCTCAAATTATAAGCAAGAAGCAGCAATAGAATATACCAACAAAATGAAGTGGCATCCATATGATCTTGGGGGTAAGACCACTGGTACCTAGAGTCAATTTTTTTATACAAATGTGAGGTTACAACTCAAATGGGTGAGGTAATAACAAATTGGGCATTTTTAGCTGTAGCTTGACCCTGTAGAGTGTGATTAACCTTTTGAATGGTAAATTGACCCAAACAAGTTGTAACCAGTCCCTATTTAGTCATAAATTTCAGAACAATATTGAAGTCAGTACCATAATCTTTCCCAAATCGTGGAATCAGAAAAAGAAAATTTGCATTTGTACTCGTGCAGCAGCAATACGCTTACCTAACACAACGGTTTGACCACTCCTTTTAAGTTTATGCATCCTAGATTCCAAAACATATTTATAACTTAAACATGTGAGAAAAGTTGACTAAACCTATTACGAGTCAAACATAAGTATATTAAAAATTATTATCAAGCTCAGGCCACACCGAAAAATAATAACAACCCAACTATATTAATGGGCAGCAAAAATCATCAAAGTTTCGATCTTGTCAAAACAAACAAATTACAATGTAACTAATCTCTCATGTTTCAATGCAGATACGATGCCAAGTTGGGCACCGCAAAGTCAAACAAGATTCACAAACGAAAAAAATGGGGAAAAAGAGGTTACTCAGTGGTGGCTGATAGATTAATGGTTCGATTCTGCCAGCAATTTTCCTCAACTTGAAAATTTAAGAAGAGGGAGCTTTGTAATCCTCATCGCAAACTCAATTTCCCCAAAACACTGTTCATTCAAATATTAATGTGCATGTGTGTGCGTGTATGGCATAAAAAGATCGCTCAGGTAAGAAGGAGTAATCGACATGCAAGGATTCTCATAAAACAGAGAAAACTCTGCGATCCGGTCTGTTGAGCTTGAACTTTTCATAGTCATCACAGCGATCTTTCAACACATATTCGTATAAACAGTACAAATTTTGTATACACAAACATAAAATAGCAAAGGAATGCAATATGATAATACTAAGAATTATGAATCAAGCACAAAATAATATTATTAAACGAACATCACAATAAGAACAGGAAGGATCGACGTTGTCGGCTACCTGGAGATTGAACGCAGATGATTCCTGAATGAGGTCTATTTATAAAGAGTAGAATTAGGGTTTGTTGGTGAAGAAAGGGGTGTTTTTCATCTTTTTTGTTGCGGCGGGTAAAAACAATGTTGTTGTTACCTACCTAGGGCTGAAAAATACGGGTCGGGCGGGTCGAGTCGGTTCACGCGTGTGAGTGTGCACTTGAGTGAAATATGTGGTGATGATTGGCATGTCAAGGGATTGGATTAGAACCAAATCTTAGAGCATTTCCAACAATAAAAATTATTTTAACTGCTCAAAAGATAATATTTTTTATTTTAGTTACTCATTTTTTTAATACGTACTACAACAAATTTTTTATATTTTTAACTACTCCTTTTAAATATTATTTCTCATTCATTTTGTATTATTTTTTTTTGGAATAGTGAAAGAGAGAAAAAGAGATAATGGAGAAAAGGAGAGGAAGTGAGAGAAAATATTATAAAAAAATTTTACATATCGTTACAATGATACTCTAAATATAGAGTATTACTGTAACAAAATGTTATATTAGATGTTTTGAAGATAATCTGCTGGAATGGAATTTTTGGAGCTAAATAGCTAAAATTTAAAGATTTTGTGTATTTAAGATCATCTGTTGGAGATGCTCTTAGTCAATTCAATTTTCAGATTCGAATAAAGAAGTGGAAATTGAGGTTGGGTCCTATTTAAATGATTTATAATGAGTTTAGTCCGTCAAAAAAACTTATTTATGAGTAAGTTCATTTTTAATTTTACTAATAAATAGTTAAGTCCACTATTTTTTTTAAACTCCAAAATGCTCTTCTAATTACTTAAAAAGCAATTTTCAACATTATATCAATTTTCTAAATAGTAATCATTGATTCACACTTAATGGAATTTTTTTTTTCCATAAAATCTGAAATTTAAATTTAAATTTGACATCACTACCATTTATCTCTCTCTCATTTTTTTTGTGAGAAGAATATAGTTAATTTAATATTGAATGTTACTATATATGAGAGAGAGAGAGAGAGAGAATTTAATATTATCTAAACTCGTAAAATTTAGGAATTGTTAGTTTTCAAATTTGTTATAATTAAATATAACTAATGAGGGTATTTTTTACAATAGATATCAAAATGGACTTAATATTAAATAAGTTTTTTTGATGGACTTATTACTAAATAAGTTCACAAAGGAAGACCGGCCTCCAAATTTTTCAATAATAAATGCATTTTCGAATTCGATTCATTTAACCGATAAATCTTAAAGATATTTATTCAAATTCGAATCCATTTTACAATTGGGCATCCGGCCGATAGTTTAGTCCAATCCATTAAATTTGTATCAAGGTAAAATCTCATCAAATAATAACAATATCCTCCAATTATAATCATATATGAACAAAATAATTTATTCTCATGTTTGGAATACTTATAATTCATGTGTTTTAATTTATGGTGAAAATTTGAACAAAAGTCTAGGTGGGATTCACGTTACTATCAATTTATAATATCGAGAGAGTAAATTAAAATTTTTAATACTCGAGGGTTTAAATTGAGAATTAAAATATCTTTCGTGGTACAAAAGTGAGATTAAACTTAAATAAAAGTACATGTGTTGTAAAAAAGAAGAAGAGAGGACCGCTCGATCCTTTGGCAAACTAGACAGCTGATTAGGCCTCATGTTTAAAAGGAGAGGGTTAATGCATCATACAATATCCAGTTAGGATAATATTCTTATGTCGTAGACAAATCACTTTGTATCATCACCACACCAGGACTAGTCCTATGATTGCTCTTTTGACAATTACTTATTGTTTGATGTTGAAAAATTAAAGGACGGCATGGCCCAATCATAATTAATGTTACACATGCTTTGTATCCATACTATCAAAAAGACACTCCCAATTAAAATCCATGTTACATCTTGAGACTCGTTACCAACAGGTCTATTGAAAAATTATGAGGGATTCAATGGTAGAGTGTTAAAGTCTACATGTCAGTATATTGGATATTTATTTATATTTGGATAGAAATGTCATTGTCCGTGAATTGCACAGGTCTATCGCTAGGATTGTAGTGTAATTGTGAGTTAGTAATTAGTTTGAGGTATGTTTCTTTTAATAAAGGTTTGTAACAATTACTAATTCATTTAAATAAGTGTTAAACCTAAGTTAAAACCGTTGAGTGTTCATGTTTTAAGAGGAAATTTTATCGTTTTTAAAAAAATAGTAGTTCCATATTGATCGACAAAGTTTTAGGTTATACAGTGCCTCTAAGCATGGGAAATTGTTTGAATTTTTTTTGTTTCTCCGTGCCTTCAGACACGGGCAATTACTAGTATGTAGATATGAGAGAGAGAATTTTAATGTTAGATAAACTCCTAAAATTTAGAAGTTGTTAGCTTTCAAATTTGTTATAATTAAATATAACTAATGAGGGTATTTTTTATAATAGATATTAAAATAGACTTAATATTAAATAAGTTTCATTGATTAACTTATTACCAAATAAGTTCACAAATGAGGACCGGTCTCCAAATTTCTAAAAAATGTGTTTTCGAATTCGATCCATTTAACCGGTGAATCTCAAAGATATTTATTCAAATTCGAATCCATTTTACAATTGGGCATCCGGTCCGAGAGTTTAGTCCAATCCATTAAACTTGTATCCCGGCAAAATCTCATCAAAGAATAACAATATCCTCCAATTATAATCATATTTGAACAAAATAATTTATTTTTATGTCTGAAATACTTATAATTCACGTATTTTAATTTATGATGAAAATTTGAACAAAAGTCTAGGTGAAATTCACATTGCTATTAATTTATAACATTGAAGGAGTAAATTAAATTTTTTAATACTCGAGGGTGTAAATTGAGAATTAAAATATCTTTCGGGGTACAAAATGAGATTAAACCTAAATAAAAGTACATGTGTTGGAAAAAGAGGATTGTGAATAAAATTTAGACCGCTCGATCCTTTGGCAAACTAGACAGCTAATTAGGCCTCATGTTTTAAAGGAGAGGGTTAATGCATCATACAATATCCACTTAGGATAATATTCTTATGATGTAGACAAATCATTTTGTATCATCACCACGACTAGTCGTATGATTGCTCTTTTGACAATTTCATATTTTTTGATGTTGAAAATAAAAGGACGGCATAGCCCAATCATAATTAATCTCGTAAACTTTATTTTTAACCACTCGTCTATGCATTTCAATGTCGATTCCCATTTAAGCTAGTATACAAATTATCTCAACTATTCGAGGTTGTTTGGTAAAGGGATATAGGGAGGTTTGGTAAGATAGGTTGGGAAAAATAGTTTAAAAGATCTTCAAACTTAATGTTTGGATTGAAAATTTAATTACGAGTTCTGAAATCCGACCTGTAATTGACCCGAATATTAAATCCATTATCATGAATTTCGTCAAATCTAGAGGGGGGTGGGTTTGAGAATATGGGTTAAGGATGCAAAAAAACAATTGTACCCCTTAACATGAGTATGAATTTGATTGATTAGATATAAAATAATCATTTATAAGACAAATAGTTGTTAATAATTATGATATATCCGTGAGTCCTACATGTGTATATATTTCATACCAAATACGGGTACAGACTGAATTCAACATTGAATCTTATATTTGTTAAAAAAAAAATTGAGTTTGAAACAGTTTGAAAAAATCAATCAAAACCCTCCCCAAAAATCCATCTACACAAGCCCTTTAAAGTTTTATTTGAAGCCACTTTAATCAATATTTTTATATTCTGAAAAAATTCAAACAATGATTTCAAAAAACTACGATTTAGTTATTTTTATATAAATTTCTATATCAACGGCCACTCCAATACGATGCACAAAATTTATAATATCCACCTTTCACAGTTACCCAATACCCCAACCCCCAACAATATTGGAAAACATATGCGAAAATGTGCTAATATAATTTTTAAATAAAATTAAAGTAGTTGCCAAAAATAATGAAATGGGGGTAATTGACAAAAATGATAGAAATAATTACCAGGCAATCCCCCCCCTCCCTCCCATAAGTAGGCAAAAAAGTTTAATTGAAGAAAATTATTTAAATAATTCAAAACTATAAAAATAAAGTATTTGAAAAAGAAAAATTTCTCAAATAACGTCTCATCAAAATTTACTTGTTATATACGACAGTATATATAAGAATAGAAGAGTATGATTTCATGCTCGTGAAAATAAAAGTCAAACGTGAATTATTATGTGTTTATACTCTGCTATAGAATGGAGCGTTGGAAATAAATGATCGAGACTTGGTGGAGTCCTGCAGGTTCGGGCATGCTACAAGTAAAAGAAGTTCAAAATCTTTCTTCGAATGATCGCACTTATAGTCTTGAAATGTTACTGTCTAAAATTTATATCAAAGGACCACATAAAGGATTATCCACCGACTTATCCATCAGTGTGTTTAATCACGAAAGATACAGATTGGTATAGTCACAATTCACAACTACACGAAGCTAGCATGGAATAATAAATCTTAAATGCGCTGGAGCCCACCGACCCATGCGCCCTTTATCCGCCCAACATTGGTATTTGACTATTTGTCACTTAAATTTTAATACTAAAGCTTTGGATTTTCTTCTAAAATCCCACCAAATACCCTCCACCCTAAAAAAAGTCCCATTTTTTTTATTTCCACTAAATATTCACCACTCAATTTTTAATTTTTTTTTTTAAAAAGAAGATGAATGATAATTTTGTACTCTAAATATTTTTTAAATTTTTAATTCACAATTAAAATATTTATATTGTACTCTCAATATTATTAAATAGTTGTATTTATTTATTTTTTTTACTAATTTGAGTATCTATTTCCGTCAAATTCCGTGTTAAGTGTAATAAGATTTGACAATAATAGTAAGAAAGGTTATGATATCGAGGGAGTAATTTAAAAAGATTAGAATTAATGAGATTATTTGACATTAGAAAGTGAGTTGTATAGATATTGAGAGTCGTGCATATATAATATTTTTGAGTGGGAGAAAAAATTTTAGGATGAATTTTGTACCATTTGATTAAAGAAAATGAATATTGAATCAACCTTAATTGTTGTTTTACTTTTATAAATTGAGAATTTAAAAATTAAAAATTGTAATTTTTCTTTTGAGATATAAATTATTAAGGGCTAATTTCACTTTGAACCCCGAAAGATATTCTGATTTTTAATTTGTACTCTCAAATATTAAAAATTTGAATTTGTACCTTCAATGTTATGAATTGATAACAATATAGACATGACATAGAATGTCGTTTAGTTTTTCGTCATAAATTGAAGAAAGTTAGATGCAAGTAATTCGGGAATGAGGATGGGGTATGTACATCACTATAGATCTTTGCCTGTAATCAATTTAATACCATTTTGTGTATCGAAAATATGATTTTATTAATCAGATAGAGAATGACCTTATCATGTGCAACTCACATGACGTGCCAAGAATCTGTAAATTTATACATAAGCTCATGCTCAAAGCATTTGCAACTCAAGTGCTTTAATTTTAGATGGAAAATAGAACGACAGTATGAGCGAGGTCCATATTGCTACCAATTCATGACATTTAGAGTGAAAATTGAGATTTTTAATATTTGAAGGTGCAAATTAAGAATTGAAGTATCTTTTAGGTACAAAGTGAGATTAACCCCAAAAAGAAAAGAAAAGAAAACAAATAGCATCCATACGCGTAGCAACCACCATCTTCCCCCTCGAAAATATTCGTGCCCCCTGAACCAAACGGACTATACTCTTTTGTCCCCACTCCTCGAGACTCAGAATCAGTTGCTTCTTCCCCCTCGAAAGTATTCGTGCCGTGCCGCCTGAACCAAACGGACGATACCGTTTTGTCTCCCACTCCTCGAGAGTCCAGACTCAGAATCAGCTGTGTTTAGGGGGAGAGAGAGAGAAGAGAGAGAGGGAGGGTGTTAGGGATGGTTTGTTCAGGTCGAATTTTGGCTGTTTCTTATTCACCGACGCCGTCGTTGCCGTACAATTCACGATTTTCGTACTCCAGATTTCTCCAGGGAAGGATCAAATCGAACCTCAAATGGCGATCTATGGCGTCGGAGGCCGATTCGTCTTCTTTTGCGCCTTCGATCGACTCTGATTCAACCGATAAAAAGGCCGATGGGTAGTTACTATCTACAGATTATTGATTTGCGTACATTTTTACGTATACACTAAACTTCTGATTTGAAATTCTGCTATTTAAATATAAGTAACTTTCAATTCTTTTTGATTTAGCTTACTCCGCTTCAATTGTGAAATCATTATTTTCACTAATCCTTTTTTTTTTTTTGGCTATAGATAAATAGAATATTCATGTATTTAGTTTGTAGTGTTTTCTCTAGGGTTACAAGTGAATGAAATCTTAAAGTGTTTTAAAAGAGTGATTTTCTTGATTTATGCAGCTTCTGTATCATTGAAGGACCTGAAACAGAGCAGGACTTCGCCAAAATGGAGTTGCTAGAAATTCAAGATAATATTCGAAGTCGTCGGAATAAAATCTTTTTGCATATGGAGGAGGTGAGCTCCTGGGATAGTATATTTGTTTAAATGCAGCTGTGTTAGTTTGTCCGATTAACCTTGCAATTCTTGTATTAGTGTGCTTAGTATCTTCAATTTCATTGTTAACTTTAGTGTGCTTAATTCGTCTTTTTCCATCTTGTTATATCCGGCACCACTTCTATTTTTTAATAGAACGATCTCATATAATTATTTAGTCATTCATGCTTTATGGCATCATGTTGTTGATGTTTGTATGCTTGAATTTTATAGGTTCGCCGGTTGAGGATACAACAGAGAATTAAGAGTACTGAGCTTGGAATCATAAAGGAAGAACAAGAGAATGAACTTCCTAATTTCCCATCATTCATTCCATTTTTGCCACCTTTGGTAAGCTTTGTAGTATCTATCAACTGTCTTTGTCTTTATTTTTTCATCTGTTATGTGTTAAAATGATTTTTCCCATGGTGACTAATATACATTTCATGCAGAGCTCAGCAAATCTTAAGCAATATTATGCCACTTGTTTCTCTCTCATAGCTGGGATTATTGTTTTTGGCGGTCTTCTAGCACCTACTGTAAGTTTTTTTACACTTAACTATGGGAATTGTTGAGCTAAATTATGAGAAATTAAGGCGTGTTCCAATTTTTAACCCCAACCTGACTATAGGTGTATGTCAATGTACAAGAATGTCAGTCTTTTTTTTAACACACATGCATAGTTTCATAATAATGTCTTTTTAACGATAATACCTTGTGATTCAATCAATACATTCCACTTAGATAATATTTAATTGATTTTCGTCTTGTTATCAAGAAAGCTGAGTGTTTTCAAACTTATTCAAGAAAGATGAATGTTTTCGAACTGATTAATGTTTTTCAATGCATTTTCTTGGATCCATTTTCTCATGTCTGAAGGTCAATGCAGTTTCCTATTGCTTAGATGTTACTTAATACGTGAAGCCCATGGTTATAGTTTACATTGAGAAGACGAGCAAAATAATGTTCTGATCTAGAAGAAGGCCTCAAGGCTGCAAGTGACAGTTGAGAAGATTCTATGCAAATGAGCATCATGAACTGAGCAAGATAGGCCACTAACCATTGGTTGCTGTCATCAATATTTTTTATTTCTTCCATGTACCCATTTTTATAGAATAAATGTAAATGAGGACCATAACTGAATTAAAAATTAAAATTTCATGATGAAATCAATGTCATCCTAATGAGATTCAGACCTACTGCTGAGTAAGTTTACTGAAAAATGAGGATCAGTTTCACTAGTGTTGGAAATATACAAATGAGTCCAATGGCATATCATGCATTTCCCCTATTTTTAACAGGGTTTGTACTCTCCGTAGAAGATAGATTGACATGATGCTGACTGTAGCACTTAAACTGGATGAATTTGTCAGAGATCTAAGTTGGATTGTTTTCATCATCATGACTGTAGCTGGTAATATGCTAGATGGCTTAGAGTCTGAATAAGGGAAGAATCAGTGGAATATTGATGCAGTTCCAGACAAGATGGAAGGAAGCCGGTTAAGATGGTGTGGTCATTTAGAAGGAAGGCAATATTGTTCAGGTTGAAGGTGTCCCAACTGTATAGGACCAGAGAAGATATGGGCTTAGATAGCGCAATAAGAACTCACTGAAGTCTTCTTTTATCCAAAAGATGACCTAGGAAGCTTTGTTGTGTTCTCTTTGCTTGAAAACAGATTATGTGTCTATAAAAAGCAAAGGATAACGTCATACATATGATATTGCCTTCCACTACTGTACTGCAAAAAAAGCGACAAGATTACGTACAAAGGTTTTCTGCAGACGTCCCTTAAATTATGTGTGGTTCACTACATTGGTGCCCTTCTGTTCTAAGTCCAAAAGAGTGTGTTTTTAATGTTGATTTGAATTTTCGTGACACGTGGCTAAGTGCAAAAGTAGGAAAAATCAAAACAATTTGGGGAACTTGGAAGTCTATTAATTAGAAAGAATACAATAGTGATAAAGGTGGAACTGCTTCTGATATAGTTAGTGACAGTTCTTAGTTATAGGAAGGGCGGAATATTGTTTGGTGTGTTTCTTTATTCATGAATTTGGATCATCGTTAGAATGTAGCTGAAGATGATCTTTGGCTATGCAGTTGATGAATAGGTCTCATATTACATTGCCATGCTAATTTGAACTGCTTATATCTTCACCCCTTGTACCCTTCCTCTGTAGATTGTAATAAAATCAGGGTCAAGCTAATGAATAAAAACCTGTAATGTTGGAAGAACGGATACTCAAGTTTTACAATGTAGCAACTTTCAGCAGTTCTTTTTGTCTTCCGTTCCGAATAGTTGAATCACTGTTACGAGAATTGGTGATGTCTATCAGATTCTCTGTGTTATAACAATTTGAAATTATGATGGCTCTTATAATGATATGAACTTATGAAGCCCATCTAGTTTCTTACCCTGCACTTTCTTTTTGATTTGTCCTTTCAGCTAGAGCTAAAACTGGGACTAGGAGGCACATCATATGAAGATTTTATCCGTAACGTGCATCTGCCCATGCAGTTGAGGTATGTGTGATTGTGGGGTGTTATTACTTCATTTCCCTTTGTTTTTAGTTCCTTCTTTTTTTTTAAAGAAAATCTGATTTGCCATTTTTTTGACTTGGACAATGCATATTGACTAGCTTGTTGTTTCTGCATTTGATTCCTTCAGACTTCCTGGGTAGGTTGAATGTTTTTTTGGAGAAATTGAAAGGGAGAGATTCTGTGGAAGGTTGTTCACGAGATATTGAACTTGGAAAAAATCAGTACTAATTCATATGTGAATCAAATAGAGAACTTAAACTAGGCATCTCTTAAATGCTTTCAGATTGTTGTTCTCCAGAACCAAATTGTTACGATATATTTAATATAAATGGAACTATATGAGCTGTTGCCTCATGTAGAAATAAAGAAGTTTTGATTTCTGTTAGGTTCATTTCCATCTACAAATGTAGTATGACTGGCATTGGATCCATTCTAAAGGATTCTCCTGTGCTTTAATGTTGATGGAAGCATCTAAAATTGTACCGATTTGCATAGGATGTTATGCATTTCGGTAGAAAATGGTCTCTTCAAGAATCAGGACCTAACAACACAAACTGTAGATCAGTTTTGCATTCAATACATTTGAAGATGTCTGGTGGCTACTTGATTGTCAAACATCAATGGGCTTCCTAACTTGCTTTTTGGGGATGCTAGGGTAGGACTCCTGAGCTTTCATGTTACTTTTGACAATACTTTTTCAAGATATGTCCCCCATAAGATGTCTATAAATTTCAGTGCTTTTGATTGTCAACCTTCTTTCTCAGTGGAAGATGAAAAGAGTGTTTTTCATCCATTTTGCTATCATAGATGGATATGTAAAAGTGGAAAATTAATTTAAGGAGTTCTTAATATTTCAGAATTTTAGAATGAGAACCATATGTAATTATTCACTACATTTATCTTAAATGATGTAAATACAATGTTGCCTTTAGTTTTTAACATACTTAGGAGTTTTTCTTTTCTTTTCTTTTTTTTCTGGAAAATTTAGTCAGGTTGACCCTATTGTGGCATCATTCTCTGGTGGAGCAGTTGGGGTGATCTCAGCATTGATGGTAGTTGAAATAAATAATGTAAAACTGCAGGAGCATAAAAGATGCAAGTACTGTCTTGGAACAGGTATGCATGTTGAAACACAAATTTAAGTCGCATATGCCTTAGTATCTTTGTTTGGCATGGTTGAAATTTTTTAAAATGGTTGCTTTGTTTTGCTTAATATCATGCTATAACCTCCAGGAATTTTTAAATTCCTCAATCCTTATCTAATTGGCAAGACCCATAATCCTGGTGGAAAGTCTAACATCTTCTTGGCTGCCAAATGGGTTATCTTCATCATTCCTTGACTTCCCACATGGCTAGTTCCCCACTAACATCAACTTCCCAAATTAGAATGTTTACAATTTACCTTTTTGGTCAGCATGTTTTCTTTCTCTCTCGGAAGATAACTAACAAACAACCTATGATTCATGTTGATGATCTTTAATATTAGGACAGAGGAATGTACAGGGCACTTATAAACTGGTTATCTGATTGACGCAGGCTATCTTGCTTGTGCTCGCTGTTCAAGCACAGGAGCACTTGTTCTTATTGAACCAGTCTCAACACTTAATGGTGGGGATCAGCCTCTGTCGCCACCTAAAACTGAAAGATGCCTGAACTGTTCAGGAGCAGGAAAGGTTAGCTCCTGGAAATTTAGTTTCATATATTCAGTTTTTGATTGATTGTATACTTACTAGTGGGAGAATAGCTTTTTCTTGTGCTAGTATTAGGTATGTGGGCTAATACAATGTGTGTGAATTTTAACCTGTCTTTGGAAGTTTTTCGATTTGGGCTGGAGTTTTCTCATGCGCCTTTCTATTTTGTAGGTCATGTGCCCTACATGTCTTTGTACAGGGATGGCTATGGCAAGTGAGCACGACCCAAGGATTGACCCTTTTGACTAGAGATGCAGATGATTTTGCTTCTCCCTGTTATTGTTTAAGATGTGATGCTTTTCTACTGCATTATATTTTTCAACGGCCTGGGTATTTTCTGTACATAATCTGCTCATTAAAATTATAAATACCCACGCCCACATATGGTCCAGAATTAGTTTTTCTGCCGCCAAAGGACACTTTTTGAAAAACTATTTACCTTTTGTATGACCTCAATAATATATGTTCTTTTGGAATAGGTGCAGTTTGCCACAAAAATCATGGAAGGCTGGTTCAGGTAATCCTTTACTGAAAATGCCCACTACTTGATTGTTGCTATGAACAAGTTGAATGAGTAATTTGATTGTTGCTATGAACAAGTTGAATGAGTAATTTGTCGGCAACGACAAGGTCACGAATAAAGTGGTAGTTTGGTATTAAAATTGGCTAACTCTATGCCAACAGATGTTGTACCGTTGAAGACACAAATTCTAAGGAATGATTGGGCATAAAACATCTGTAGATGCCTTCTAAGTTTACGTCAAACCCGAGTGTTAAACTAGAGAAGCGCTAAAAAAAAAAAAAAAAATTAACACTTACCTTTTTTAACTTTTAGAACAAACAGAGACATAACAGGTGAAATTGACAGAAAGATTTAATTAACACAAAATTGATCATTAAATAATTAAATTGAAACAATTAAAAGTTCAAGAATCATTTTAAAACAGATAAAATTTGAATAATTATGATACTTACCCTTAAAATAAATATCTTAATTTAAATTAATGAACATAAAATTATACACATGACGTCCAATGGTAAATGTAAATCCCATCGGAAATAATATGGAACAGTAAAAAGTGACTAAGGATCACACTGTCGGTGTATAATTACAGTGGCCAAGGGCCATCTCTTTGTTACAGTGATTTATATTGTTCAATCAAATGAGAAGCATGGAGACGGGATGTGGGGACCACTGTGCATCCCAAATTCTTTAGATATCCGATCTGCCATTGAACAGGAGAAAAACAGATAAAACAATTAGTTTGACAAGAGTACGAAATATAATTCACCTCACCATTGTTCCAATGCAATAAATTGTAATTTTTGTTTTATTGTGGGGAGAATCTCATTTTATACTCCGAAAGATTTAAGATTTCTTATATCACATTGTCAAAGATTAAATTTTTCACATTGTACTTTCAATATATTAAAAAAGTTACAGAATGACCCTTCCGTTACTTATTCCGTCAAAAATCACAACAATAGAATGAATAACGAAAGAACAATATTATTACATTTTTAGTACATTAAAGATACAATATCTTTAAGGGTGTAAAATAATTTTTTTTAAATCTTTCATGATACAAAGTAAAATTCACTCTTTTTTGTTGCTAATAAAGTTGGGCATCTCAAATTAACGCTAAGACTGGGTAGGGATAGTGACAAGGTAAATTTATCTGGGAAGTCAAAAAATGGATCCTAAAATCATTGGTCGGTGAGTAGAGTGAGCTTAAACCATATAAATCAACCAAAGGTGATCCTAATCTTCCGACGTATAATATAAGCTCACTCCGCTTTTTTTTAAAATGCATTTATTGAACATGATATATCTATGGGGAATCGAATTGATAATAACCACTGGCCTTCATTGAAATTAATTCTATTTGCTATCGGAAAAGAGGAACGAAAATTGTTGCGTGGTTTCATCTATGAAACTGAGGGTTCAGGCCTACAGTGCATTATTAGGGGCTGAAAACAAAGGACTAAATCACAATTGCTTTGAGCTTTGTTACTATGTTGACAATGATGAACGTAAAGGCAGAAATATGGACATTTGTAGAAATGAAGTTGGAAAAAGTTCAAGTAGGATTTATCTCATGAAGCACCAGACTCTCATCCTGATAAACTTAAACCATGAATTAATGACTTAATCTAAAGTAGTTTTTAAACAAAATTACCAAACTACCAATATTTTTAAAAAAACGATGTCAATAAACCCGTTTTTGCTAAAAAGTGAGGTCAACAACGCCACTTTTAATTTCAAACATGTTCAATGCTTTGGTTGGAGATTGCTTCTGTGGGCTTCGACCATACTTTTATTAAAATGCCGTAGTTTGATAATTTTGTTTCAAAACTGCCATAGATTGGTACTTAATTCCTTAAACCATATCATGAATGAGTCTTTACCATAGAGGGCAAATGCGAGATTCTAAATAAAATCAATGAGTGAATGTTGATTACCTGTTTAGAAGTAGCTGCTGATGAACCCATTGCGTTCTCGATTCTTAGTTTTTGAAAATGTTCCTGAACCAGAAAAAAAATAAATAAATAAATAGGACAGTTACACTAAAATTAAAGAAACATTATGGATAGATGCATGAAACAAACAAAAAAGAAAAAAGAAAAAAAAAATGCATTGTGTCTGATTGTTCGTATGCAGTGCGCATTCTCGCACATACAATAAGCAAGAAAGACAATCAAATACAGATAACAATTACATCCATAATTTATACCAAGACAAAAATCGTAAATTTAAAATCAACTTATGATCATATGCAACAATACCAAACTACTATAGGTTCCACTGTACATTCGGTATTTCAAATTTATCAATTATAAACTTAATGTTTAGTATATCAGCAATGTTCTTGAAAAAGCCGATTTTAATGAATGAATTTCTCATTGCAAGAAAATGTCTTCTGCCACTTTACCTGTTTCTCCCTCATCAGATAAGCACGCCTATCAGCAGGAATTTGTACCCACTTTATAACCTGTTGGGAAAAAGAAAAAATCATTAAAAAGGAACTCTGGACAATAGTTACAACTTTATTTTTGTGCACACTTTAGTTATAGCATAATAAAGGAAATAAGTATTCCCTCTGACGATAAGCCGCCGTGTACTAAGCTTGGTGGGGGTGTTTTGATACATATCATATACTTGCTACAACCAAAACTTTCCAAATTTTTAAGGTAAAACTTACATATTCAGCATAGTGAAATGCCTCATCACACCTTAAGTCGGACTTCAAAGCACGCAACACGTCCTGAAAAATTATGGAAGAGTCAATTCTTTGGTGATCTAATTCTGAGTAGACATGCATTGGTAAGACCAAATGTCCGTGTATATGCATGAGATTAACATGAAGGAGAAAAAATCTAATTGTAGACACAACCCTAAGTTACAATCTTTGCAACTTTGCTTCAAGCAACACAGCAGAATTGTATTTACAAAGTTTACTATGCGATCATTAAATTATATTAATCCCACTGGACAGATCCTGTTAACTCCCTGGTGTCCTGTTCTTTTAATGTCCAACTACACTTCCCATAGAGTTATTAGAGAGAGTCTTGGACTCTAGAAGGCACATAAACAAAGATGTCAAAAACAGAATCAAATGCTCTAATTTCATATGAGGGACACAGAGGAAGAAAAAGATGTATTTCACAAAAGACAAAAGATTAAGCCGCACAACCTTGTGTGTGCATTTCCGGCCTCTCATACGCTCGTCAATGACAAAGGCAACCTGTAAAAAATTGTTGAATCAAACAAAAAGCCAACCAGTAAATACAATTGCATGAAACATGTACACTTACCAAAATCCTGTTGCATCACATTGTACTGCGCTTTTGAAAGTGACTGAGAGAGTGAGCATAAACATACAATATTTCATGTTCCTCTTGTACAGCCACATATTTTGCTTGATAATCTTGTTTTGAATGTTCCATGTTATAATGAAATCACTAAGTTTTCGATATCATCTATAATATTGTTAGCTACATTATATCGCCTTTAGGTAGGCCAGATAAAGAAGGGGATAACTATGAACTCAAGCAACCTAGCCCCACAATCCTGCAAGAGATGAATTCACAACTAAAGTGAAAAAATGAAAACTCTCATACAGATGCCACTTATGTAAGCAGCAACATTGTGAATGCATATCCCTTTTCAAAACCACTACCAGGCACTACTGGGGAGAATGTCTCAATGCAGGAATTCCACTGGGGGAAGAGCCAAAGGCAACAAAATTGAAGGTTTTCCAAATGACTTCTTAAAAACCACAAACAAACAAGGAACAATATTCAAGTCAGTTTTGTTGATGGACGTCTACAACCAAATCCACATACAGCAAGAAAATTGCCTGTGCGGTATGCATAGGAAATGAAAAGACGTAAAGCACCATAAAGGCTGCAGAACATATTGCTAAGTCATAATTCTAAGCAACATAGTCACTGATGATAAAGAATATGCCTGATGAGCGTAATCAAAACGCTGGTTGTTATTTCCGATTTTGAATGAATACAAGTTTGAATAGTTTGACGAGAAAGAAACGGCAGGAAGTAAAATAAGGGAAAAAATGGGACTCGAAAACAAAAGCAGAGAACCAAAAAACATCACCTTGGCTCAACTTTTTTTTACCTATAATCTATATACTTTCATGCACAGAAGTAATTCCATGGTTAAATGGAGAGATGTATCTGAATAAATCAGTCCAACACATAGAAAGGAAATAGGAAAAAAATTGTCTCCTTCACATCAGCGGATCGTAGCAGAGCACAAAGCAAACACAAAGGAAAAAATAAAGAAAAGGTGACTAAAACTCACCTTGTCAAGTAACCTCTTTGGGTCTTGAAATGCTGCCTTCTTAGCCCATTGATGGAACAAATGGGAAACAACTGCTCGGTCCTCTGTTCTAAATCTGCAAAATCATGATAGATAAATCAATAAAAAGGTAAGTCCTATTAGGGTAATAGTTAGAAATATTTTGCTTTCAATTCAAAATGCTACCCATCACATCAATATTTGGATAGAACCTTCTTAAAAAGCTATTTCCATTGCAAGCCTCAATTCCCTCGACAGACACTTTGGACGCGTCATCTATATTCATAGAATCCTTTAGCACTACATTCACTTCTGAAGATTCCATTTCCCTTGGTAGACCAACATTAGACTCGGAAGTTGTTTTTTGAGGTTGCTGGTGATTTGTTTGCAAACTTCTTAAATTCAGATCACCCTACATAAGTGGCCATCCACCAAGAAGATAAGTGATTAACGTCGAAAAGAATTCAAAAAGAAGCATTTGAATGTTAAGCATCACAGGAATTCGAAGTTAACACCATTTTGACTGCAAAAATGTATAAAAATGAAAGATTGAAGTCAAAGGGCATGTGATGTCTCCTCAGATACAAAAATGAGCGATATTTGGTCAAGGGCACCCGTGTATGGAATACTAATTCCTTCACTCATACTGTCAAACATCATTCATTCTTCTGCAATTGGTTGTTTCACCAGTCCTGATACGCTCTTGTGCTTAAACAAGTACATCACTGAATCAACATCTTAGACATGATACTCAGTAAGGAACATCTAGCTTTGGAGTTTCTAACACATACTCAAGCTGGAATGTTATCATGGTCCGCAAATACAGCAAGTGTACAAATACATGTCATGCATATTAGAGTTAACCAGATGCCAACAGGCAGAGTTTATGTATTTTCGAAAGTCTGAAGAAACAGAAAGTTTAACAATTTAATCGATTTGGCTTCTGCAAATGATTGGAAGATCTCTATGAAACAGCTTCAGAAATAAAATTTGACCATGTCTACAAAGATACATGGATCCATGTAAATTGAGCACCTGTAAATTTGCAAGTCTACATGATTATGGATCCATTTACTGTTGGAATCTGAAATATTATGTGTGCTTAGTTTTTTTTTTTTTTCACAGCCTCAACTATGCCTATTTTAAAACATCCTCTTACCATTGGACCACCTTCAACCCGAACCATGTCATGCAAATAAAAAATCAACCATTCACTTTTGCTGAAGACCAATAACTAAAATGATAAGAGACCCAACCAGAAAAATCATCAAATACTTGATATCTGCCACTAGAAGTTGTATTAGAGGTTTCAAAAATTAAAATCAAAGAGAAGATTTTAGAAAACAGATGAGACGGAAGCTTTAACCATCATCTTTCTTACAAATAGATAGTAGTTATGTAATTGGCAAGCATGAGTTATATCCCATGCAAAACATTTGAGCCAAGAAATACATGGATCTTTATATATTTTTAGCACAACTCTAACATTGACAGCCCAAAATTTTGAAATTTGGTAGTAAAGCACACCTGAACCTCCTGAAGATGATCCGGAATTTCTCTTATAAAACGTGATGGTTGAAGAACCTGCAAGAGCCTAAATTGTCACCCGAACAGAACATTAAATGACCAATGGAGCATCAGAACATTGTTTTTCTAGTAATAAAAAAATGCCAACGACACGCCCTTTGAACTCATGACTACAATGCAAAATCCTGATGTACACAATCACCCACAAACCACACATTGGGTAAGTCAAGGCTCTCTTTGGAGAATTAAACGCGGGACTTCAAGGAAGTGACCCATGAAGTCTTCCCATCCAAGCTATTCACACATATTACTAGAAAAATGTTTCGTAGATCTGACCTGCCAATTTGAATCCATAATAACATATAGGATGAAAAGCTTTTTCCGTGCTCGAGTCATCGCCACATATAACAAGCGTCGCTCCTCCTACCATCACCGAAAGAAAATAAAAAATTTAGTATTTGAAAGAAGTTTTCTTTTACCAAGGCTAATATATGAAAAAAAAAATGATAACATTAAAGACAAAGGAAATCCACATACTGGATTATGCTTACCTCAACTGAGGTACCATTTTCTTGTGCAACACCATTAAATTCATGCAACAAGGGAATCTCGGATTCATTCGCCTAAATCATGATCCAAGCATTAGTGCCACTCATAACAACTTCTAACCAGAAAGAGTGGTTACAAATTTTAGGAAAAGATTTTCTCATGACCGTTCAAAAAGCAAAGTATCAAGTAATTATAAAATCAGACTTCAATCCTCTATCACCACAAGTAGAGCTCAACAGTACTGTGATTTTGTGAGAAGTCTCTCCTTCAACATATTGCAAGTTAAAAACTATTTTCTCCAATCCGTTTTTAATATCCGTCTCCTTGCCAAATGTTTCAGAATGCATATTGTCAGTCCCATTTTGTTTCGAAAGTACATTCAACACCACACTCCAATATATTGTCTAAGTTCACTGGTTCCACCGAATACTCCTATCTCTGACAAAGACTGTGTGAGTGTGCAGTTATGCTTCAGATGTTTCACCATAGAATAGATCGACCCAGTTATCATTCTTTTCCGGTGCACTTGCTTTATATCTCCGACACACAAGGAAGGACGCCGTGGTTCAAAGTATCAATCAATACCGATACCGATACGAGTTGATCAAGTTGTATCCGATTCGACACCTTTCGAGACAATACCGTTACACGATATATATAAACCCCGAGTCTCGCACAACTCGGTCGAGTCGTCTAAATTGTATCCGAGTCGCCAAGTTATCGTCACCGAATTGGCAGATACAGTTCTGCAACGCTGTGATATGACATAAATCTCTCGTCATATTTAACATTTTCTTTTAGGTCGTATCACCCTACACCGCGACACGATGCTATGACCAATATATCTCAGACCTCTTCGAGTCGATAGCCAATACCATGATGAATCATGAAGGACATGGTGAGAAGGAAGCAGCCCCAGCCTCTGGCCGATCATTCCTATTCATTAACCAGTCACTTCAATCTAATTCCTGGACACAGATGAATAAACATTGGCTTATCGAATTTAGGCAGCCCAAAAGACTTGAACCCACACTACTCTACCTCTGTTAAAGAGCACCTTGGGCTTCAAAAATGACCGTAAGGTTGAGATACTCTTCGTTGTAAAATGCATATGACTTTTTGTCTGACTAACTATTGTTTTGCCTTTTCAATTTATTGATAACAAGGCATTTTCTCCTCAATCAAATTATTAGGTGTTCAGTAGAGCAGGCAAATGAAATTTTGGCATCAATTTTCCACAAGATGTGCACAGGAAACAAATATGTACAATTCACTCCCGTAGTCCGGGCCAAATTTTCAAAGTGGTGTTAGGCCAAGTGGAATTACTGTTGAAATACAACATTGACTATAATAAGAAGTTAGTATGGGAAGGATAACTTCCATAATGACAGATAAACAGGAAAAAGGTCAGCAGCAGAAATGGACACAGTGAAGTACCTTTACTATGAAAACACAGTCCCATTCTAAGCCTTTTGACTGCAAGGGAAGGTAAAGAAAGGGATTAAGAAGTAAAAAAGAAAAAAACAATACAAAAGCCTTCACAGACATCGGCTTGAAAAGAAATAGCGCACCCAGCAGGGCCCCGGGGCAAGAAACATGTGGCTGTTAGTGAGTGGAAAAACCTGATGTATTGTAGTAAGAGTAACAGAATCTTCATTGTCATGTCTCCTAGAACGGAAATTTTCTCTCTCCCTTCCAGATATGTAATCAATAAAAGCTTCGAGTACATTAGTACAGCCTTTCTCTTCTGCTAACATATCTCCTTTTCCTTCTACTGTGATATAATGTGTTGTTAGAAACTCAGAAACATCATCCAGCAAATATTGGAGCACCTGCACAGTGGGCCAACCAAATTCAGCACATTATACACAAACCGAACATTCAATGCTGCACTAAAGAATGAGAAGATGAGACTAATTAAAATTTTAAGGTTAAAAATCCATCAGTCTGAAAGTCAAAACATCATGGACAATTAAAGTAGAAACAAGATTTGCATTGAAAAAGAGTCCTGCTTACAGATCTAAGGTCATTGTCTTCATTTAGCAACTTCCCTCCATCAACATCAAGAACTGCCTGCTTTTCAAGAAGGCATTTCTGCATAAACAAAGATCATGTTCGTATCTTCATTGGAGTCCACCAGAAAGATATATCAAGAAAAAATCTTACAGGAAGAAAGTAATTCCAGCATATTTGAAGCCCATTGTATTTGAGGTGCATTTATTAAGCCTGAGGAGTTGTTTCTACTCAAATAGGTAGGAGAAAAGCAAGACAAACCTGAGGTATCATGTTTGCCGCTGAAGTTATGACAGCTGAAATTGATTGTTCCTGTAGGCATCAACGAGTAAGATGGGCTCCACTAGAATATTATTTCAAATATTAGTAGCTGAAATGAAAAGAAAGAGTTCTTGGCCATTCATGACCACCCAAAGTATTGATAATATATATCTAGATCCAACTCTCCCGCTAGTAAACTCTGTGCACTACTGCAGAAACAAAATTTAAATATAAAATAATAAGATGTGGCCTAAAGTTGCATGCAATCAAAGAAGGCTCCAGTACTGTGCAATGCAAAATAGATCATTCAAAATCACATCACAAAACGTAATCAATTGCAAATGTTTTCCCCCACAATATGCAGTCAATTTCATATTAAAAACACACATCAACTTGGTGTCATCTTCAATAATAACCCGGTCAAGTTGGGCTGAGTGGAGTTACCCTGTGAACAAGTTTTGATATCATGTCAAGAGTTAGCAACACCCTGCGTCCTTGGGTAAGTTGACTCCTATAAAAAATACAGAGCAAATTTAAGTATATTGCTAAGAAAATAAACATCCTGTACCAGTCTACCTACAAAAATTGTAAGCACAGATAAAACCAAAAAACAGCAAATACAAATACAAAAGAAAGGGACAAAATGAAGATCTTGTAAAAGCCTGCACTAATTTTCTGTGCCAAGTGCCAACGCTGGTGCTCCTACTATTACAATCAAGGAAAATATAACCTTGCAGAAATCTAAGTGTACATTGTATAGCTGCACCAACTCTCATACTTCCTAGATGGAGAAAGTCTGCAGAAAAATGACTGTACACCAGAACACATCCAGAAATGAAGGACCGTCATCCCTCCATATAGAGCAGCCTCTTACAAATAGATGGAGGCAGTGGTTGAAATCCTGAATCTTACCCCATTTAACATGCATCAGTTTCGCTCGAGTTAATAAAAATGAAACATAAGAAAATAAGATAAGTCTGGGGGGATTAGTAACTGCTTCTAGAATTAGTTTCTTTTCGAACCAACTGAGATTTTCTTATATCTTACCATCTTTTTAGTCAATTTAGGATTCAGAACTTAATGGTGAAACCAAGAGTGACAGAACACCACGAAAATATACCTTTCCTACAAGGCAAGCATGCTAGACCACAACTGAATCACTGATACACATGAACAATTATAATAATTGTAAGGGAAGCAGATAAGATATAGTCCATGATTATCTAGTAAAAAAATCATTGAGTGAAGCATTAGATTCAGCTCATTATTTAGTGAATGGAAGAAATTGAAGGACAGGGCAACCAGTATCATTTTTCAGGATACTGAGCAAACATGAACGCCACAGCAGAATAACGAACTTTACTTTTACAATTCTCAAAAAATACGACACATGATCCCCATCTACCAATGAAAAAGTCCTCAAGCTAACCTCTTGAAGGTACCAGATATCTTTGCATTAAATATATCGCATGCAGCCGATAAAAAGCTGCATTTCCTTACAGTTGAAATTTTGTCAATATGTTCAATTACCTGAAAAGAGAAAAAAGGGAAGAACAAAGATGTGATGAACCCAACAATGAGGGTTTCATGCAGGCTTCAACTACAAACACACAGTGAGTCAACGAATTTTAAATAATGCCTTACCTTCTTTTTTTCCTCTTTCTCAAAAGGTAGAAAAGCCTTGAATACTCGACGAAAAGAGCCATCATCACAACCAGTCAATGTTGTTCTAAGCAAAGCAATAATGGCTCTAACTACCTGCCCATAAGACAACACTTAGTCAGTAACCAATAGTCATGCTAGCACTGATTCGACGCTTATCAAAACATTTGTCAGAAAAAGCATGGTTATCAACGTAAGACAGGTATAATGAAGCACGATTACCACATTAATTCCATTAATAAAATTCATTCTATATTACATATCAACAGTTTGGAAAATTAAAGAACTTTCTACAAATCAGCCAAAGCTAGGTACCCTAGTGCAACACTCAGGAGAATCACAATAGAGAACAAAGGAGAAACCTGATTGCTTCACTTAGCTGATCCCAAGTAGTTGAAATAAGGTTGTTTAGTTGAGTTGTTTTGAACTTGATTGACAACAAGACACCAACAGTACTGATATTAGGCTACCTATGATTTGGTGTATCGAAAGATACCAAGTTACCAACAATCAATATCTTCATAAAAGATCAAAAAACCACCTTAGAGTACTGCATTGTGTGTGAAATCTTGTGAGCTGGAGGAGCAGATAACAGTGAATTGAGGGTGCAATGAATTAAGATAAAACTGATAGTGTGGAAAGAGATGTTGATTGAAGATGCTTCCTTTATTAAACATTGATATGATGAATCCTGATCTGGCAGCAAGCTAGACAAGAGCAATGTTGACCAAGTAACTGAACTTCATAGAAAAGAAGGCAACAAGGTCGATTCTGCTTCACAGTGGCAGACTGAAGGAAGGACAAATCTTTCAAAATTCTGTTCCATCACATCTATTTGCATAACTCTTCAGTCCTAACAAAGCAAGCTTGAACTTCCAAATTGTGTAACACACCCAAAAAGCAAGGAGATAGTATTTCTACATCATCTCTGAGGTGGAGTGTTGTCAGGTGTTATCCTACAAGTGTGATTACATTTTATTTTCTAATGATTATGCAAGTTTTAGTGAACCGGTAAATTTGAGAAGTTTTAAATCACATGAAAGATGAGATGGAGCACCAGCACCATCCTTGTCCCTCCGCTTCATCCACGTTTTCACCCTATATGTGATCTTATAGCTCTACCAAGCAAAAAAGACTGCAAACTCTTATTCAGCTGGTCGCCATGTCAACTGACAGTTTCTCTTAACATTCTAAAACAATTCCAAACTTCCCCACAGTTCAAGAAGCTTGCCAGACATATGATTTTGTAAAATAGTCAATTGACCATAAAATTCAATATGTATAGAAGTCTCTGAAACATTTTCATAATTGAACACAGGGATGCTGGCAACCTTTTTCCTATAGAAGGCCACACCATGATTGTTGAACGGTATTTTTCTGTTGCGGAAGGCTGTTTGGAACACTTTCCCTGACACCTGTTGTATAGAACATGAAGCCACAAGCAGTTTAACAAATATTCATAATTCGTTTCAAGAAAACTGAAATAAAAAAAGCATTAAATTTACCTGCCTCCGGTAAAGAACAGCAATATTGCCAAAGGAGCATTTACCAGTTGAACCATCAGAAGTAAATTCTAAGATTTTATCCACAACAAATGCACACTGTGCGTCCTCGTTGCTACATTCCTTGATAGCTATCTGAATAATGACGTCCAAAACATGTAGAATTCATTACCAGAGTTGAGAAAAATCTTAACTTTCTCTTAAGAATATGTACCTTGGATCCACAAGAGTTATCAGTGAGAACATTCTTTGACTGGCATCTCTTTAAGTTATTTTTTATAAGAGCTGATGCTGCTTCAACAATACAACGAGTCGACCGGTAGTTTTTGTTTAGTCGAATCTGAATAAAATTTATTTTTGTTTAGACTACACAGTTGAAAAAACCCAAACCAAGAAGTTGAGACATTTGATAGATAGGCAACATATAAACAACCTAGAAAAAGGTTTCAAGAATAAAAGTAGCTGTGGAAGGAATGCCAAACCTCTTTGTGAACAGGAAAATCCTTACGGAATGATTCAAATCCAGATACATCAGCACCATTGAAACTGAAAATCGACTGCAAAAATGATGGACAGAACATTCAAAATGAGAATAGTGGTATTAGTCTACAAATTATATTTCCATTGGAAAAAAGGGCGAAATCTGAATTTTTGAACCAAATGGTTTTTCTTAATTTCAAAATTAAGGGTCCCAAACATCAACAGCACCTGATCTTCATCACCAACAATAGTTAAGCGTTTATGGGATGCAAGAAGTTGCAGCAGACCATATTGCATGGCACTTGTGTCCTGAAATTCATCTATCACGATTGCTTTCCATGACTCCTGGCATTCCTTGAAAACTTCAAACGGAGCAGACAAGTATATGTCAACAAATGATAAAATTGTGAAGTTCCATCGTTCCATTTTGTATATACAGCTAATATGAACCTTCAGAAAAATCAGTGAGCAGCTTCACCGAACAGCTGATCAAATCATGGTAGTCCAGAGCATTGCAAGATTTCAGTATGTCATCATAGTTCTGAAGAATTGAAGCCTGATCCAGGTTCTCAGCTAAGAATAGTGAAACACAAGCCAAAAAGTAGAAAAAGAAGATTTCAAAGTAAATTTTTATCAACTTACACCTATCACATCACCCATTTTATGGCAATCTTCAGGAGTCCTTCCAGCAGCTTTAGCCTGAAATGTGGCAAAAATGGTATTAATTCTAGTAGAAAATCCACAAATAACACGAAATTGCAGTGACAATGAAAGTAAATCTGGTATCCCTAAAACTTATGACTAGAAAAAGTAGAACTATTGGTTTTGATGATTTTCACAGCACATCCTATTTATGGTCACTTCATTTTGTTGTCAAGCACAAAAGGATTCATCCAAAGTCTGTGAGTCCAAGACCAAGAAAACTCAATTTGCATTCTTATTCATAGCATCTCCACCCCTTCTATGATCTACTTCTTCCTCTAAACACATTAAAAATTGTAGACTTCTCTCCGGCACTACCAAGCAACTCATTCATGTAAGAAACAGAAGAAATGTCCATTCAAAATAGACCTCTTAACATTGAACTGTTACATGTGAAACTACAGAAGGAGACAACAAATTATTACACATTTGTAAACTAGGAAAGCCAGATCAGATAAACTTCAGTCAGAAGTAACAAAAATTCCTCTGCAAACTCGAATCTTTTGACCATCCAGATTTCAGTAAACTATTGACCACATCACATTAGAGAAACTATTTAATTACTACGTGGTTAGAGGTCAGAAAACATGGACATCCTACTGAAATAAAACTTCGCCAATTAATGGAATCTGGAAAACAGAAACCGAGTACAATTATAAAGAGAACCAATCCACTTCGGAAGAAAATGAGGTATTAATCTAAAGATTATTTTTCATAGAAATATAATGTCAATATCATACAGTACTATAGTAACCAAATCACTTACCTGAGTCACAAACTTCAGCCACTTCTTTGACTTGTCTTTGAAATGTTGTGGAGAATTTATGCTATTAGACTCTTCACCAAGTTTACAAGAATCAGGATTTTGCCCCTCTTTCCCATTTTCCAATATGCGCATAGCTTCAATGATAGCTCTTCTCTGTTGCCCATGCCCGTAAATTAGAAATTCAGGTGTGCGACTCAACCTAGTGGATGGGCTAGTATGTTGTTATCCATGTTGTAAATGAATTAAGAGCAACTTAAATAAGGTTTGGATAAAAACATTTCATAAAACCTAAAAAAAAGCTCATGCTCTCCAATCAAAATACACATTTCTCGTTGAGTTTACATTATTATCTCAATAAGAGTTAGGAACGTGCTGGTCAACAATTTTTTAGGAAAATATGTAAAAACACCAACCAGTGTGATTGGAGAGAATACAGAAAACAGGTTCATAAGCCTACAGAAAACGCATCTCAAGCATAAGCCTGCATGTAACTTGTGCAAAAACCTAGCCTAGGATTCATGTTACTAGTCACCAGAAAGTACATGGTGAAAAGAACATATCAATAACTATCTCATCCAAACAATATGCCATATTCAAAAAATATATAAACTTACGCTATGTTACGCAACAAAACACACACTAAGTTGGAGACATTAAGCCGCATATGACATGCAAGATGCAATCAATAAGTTAATCGTGTCAGAATCTAAGATGATTTAATGTAATTGGTAGGTCACTTTATGTCATAACTTATTAATCTTGACCTTTCTGGTAGGTGGGAGTTATCATGAGTCTATGCACGCTGTATTATTTATTACAAGCCAGAGAAATCTAAGGTCATAAAACATCATTGCATTCCTGTTTAGAGAATTTCCCCAACAATTTCACAATATGCATACTTCTCGGCATGTGTACGACAGATTTGCAACGAAAATGAGTGGAATGTGCTGACTGTGAGCTCTTTCGCTACTGCCTTGCCAGCCACAGATCCAATGCGCTCTCTCATTTCAGAAGCAGCCGCTGTAGTAAACGTCATTGCAAGAACGTGGGATGGTCCAATGCCCTAGAAATTTTTCACAGCAGAGAAGTGGGAGGAAGAAACCAGAGATCAAAGTGAATATTCTCATTTTTACCAAATGCCTGCAGCCGTGTCTGAAAAATAACTTAGAAACATGAACTGAATATTTGCACAGTAATACAGTATTACCTTGCTGAGCAGCATCAAAATACGCCCAACCATTGTCGAAGTCTGACATCAAAAACAGACAAAGCAATCTTTAACAGCGAAAAATAGGTGGATTTACAATTTCAAAAGAAAGTGTTTGTATAAAGACCTTCCCACTTCCTGGTCCAGCAACAATCATTAAAGGCATTGAAATGTCAGTACAAGCTGCTTCCCGCTGCCTGTCATTTAAAGACTGCATATACTTTGCATACTCATCAGGCATGTCTCCAATTGGTGTAGCCTCAGAATTCCACGACCTCCTTTCTCCGACTTCTTGGCGATCACTTAAATCAACATTGGAAACTTCCCCACTACTTTCTTCAACAGACTGATTTTCCATTCGAAAATCATGGATCGAGTTCTCCCTTCGAGATTTCCCCACTGAGGTCTTCTCACATAAAGCATCAATATCTTTAAAAATGGACTGATCGAAATCATCATCTAAAACACCAGACAACCTTAAAGAAGCACTCGAACTAGAGCAATCCGGTTGTCTCAATGGAGTAACAATATTGTTTAATGCGAAGCCATCCTCCCTAAGAACACCCTTTTCTCTTTCAGTTAAACTGCCATGAACAGACTCAGATGTAGTACCAGATTTGATGTCAGAACATGAATTGCCATTATATTCCAGTTTTCTTACCGGAGTTTCAAATGAATTTGACGATATTCCACATTCAGTAGTTACAATTAAAGTGCTTGAGCTCAAACTATCTATCCTCTTATTGACACATAAGGACTTAGAAGTTAAACAACTTTTGGGATCATTGCTCAGTAAGTTGAATCTCTTTGCGGAAACTGGAGATGGTGTGTTTGTTGAAATCTCCGACAGAGGGAGTCTTTTAATGCCAGTAACCTGGGCCAGAGTTTCCATTCTGTTGGCAATCCCAGTCCTAGAACAACAAATTTCCACGGTAAGTCACATAAAACACTTCCTATGTATTCGTCACCTGACAAACAATTGCATTACCAAAAATTGGGGGAAAAAACAAAAAAACACACCAATTATGTACTGCACTTTTAGCTTTGCATGCAAATCATTTTCTGATTCAAATTACGTTCGAATGAGAAAGAATGATTGTAGAACAGCTTACTTTTGAACGAATTGATCGGAGGATGAGTTGTTGATTTCACGGGGCCTTTTGCGAACAAGAAGAGCCTTGGCAGCTCTGAACTTCTCCGAAATTCGAGCCTTCTGATCTTCTGATAGCCCTCCGGTGTGAACATTCTCTTTGTTGTTCATCTCTGCATGGAAACAGCGAGCGATCAATGGAGACTCAGCTGTGGATGAGTGTTATTGCGAAGTTCGTCTCGTAGATTAACCTAACGCTAGAAGGAGAGGAGAGAGAATGTTTCCCTCCTACGCTGTTGTTTAAATTCTTGCGCGTTGAGTCTGGGCTTCGAGTCTGCGGCTGGGGTTTCTATTTGGTATGGATCGAGCCTTATGGATCATTCGACAAAGCTAGGGCTTGGCCCTATTGCTGTCCGCGGCTTGGGCTTTTTGCCGCATTCCTGCCAATATTTTTTGAGCAATGACACTTTTATCCCTTAATAAATCATTTAAATTCTTTTATTTTACCTATCCAAAATTAAGGTCTTGGATTGTGTCTTAAAAAATAGTATTCAAAAATTATTTTTTAAAGAGTTTTAGAAGAAAATTATTTTTTAAAAGGGTTTTAAAAAATTATTTTAATATTTTTTGTATCGCATAACTTATTTAATTATATGATTCCAAAATAATTCACGAAATAAAAAACAGTAAATTTTTTTTGGATAGTAACTCAGAAAACAATTAAAACATAAATGTGGTGGTGGTCTCGTGGTGATTTTAAATATCTGAAAAACTGTTTTTAAAAAGCACACAAAACAATCCTAACTTATTCTCTAAATTTACTTATTTTTTGTTCTCAATTTTTTTAAAAACAAAAACAAAAAACAATTTTTCTCCCAAAAATTATTTTCGAAGACAAAAAAACAATTTATAAGATACAAATCAAACGGCGCTAAAAGTTTTGGTCATTAGTTTTGTCCTCGCATTTATTTAGAGGGGGTATGGCTAACTTTTACCCCTATTTATTTTAAGTAATTAAAATTTTCGAGGAAAAAAGTGGGTTGATGTCATTTTGTTGATGAATTTTTTTTAAAGTTTCACTTTACTCTCTTGAATTATTAAAAGTGTTACTTTCCACCATGAGGAATTCGAAATGTGACCCTACTAACAAAACTTGATTTGGGTTTTTGTGACGTCCCAAAATTCAGGTGTCCGTAATTATCCGGTTGATCACCCATCAATCCGCGAAATATCCGTGGATACCGTGTAATTCGATATCACACCGTTATGCTCCATTTATCGGGGTCCATAATTTAACAAAATTTGGGCAGAGTCTCATTTGTACGATGAGCTCTACCCAAAACGCAACATTTGCAATCATACAACATTGACCACACCGGGGCCATTCATCCATACTCAATTGCATAGTATCGGATACTATCATAATTATCATCACTACGTACATTCTTTTATAAGAGAATGAATGTCTCAAAAGAGTCTTATATGCATGCCTTTTAAATATAAACAAGTTTTTGTTCCAAAAATTATACAAGGTCAAAAGTAAACATATACAAGGGACTACAAAATCAAAATAAGAGCCACAGACCGGCTCTGTCATCAAAGCGGGCCCATGGGCTCGCCTTCGGTGGACGCCTGAGCGATACCTGAAAAATGCTCTCATAAAGGGTAAGTCAACGCTCAATAGGGTAACTCATATAGAGTATACCTCTCAACTTAAATGCATATGAAATGTCACATGCAACAATCATTTCATGCATTCATTCAAATATGTACATTATGAACAATGCCATCAATCATGTCATACCATGAGATGAGACTCATGCAAGCAATACCAACACCGAGCCCCATCCTGAGCTCCCACAACACATGTAATGTCATGCGTATGTATCTGAGCATTCAAAGCCCCCATCATTGGTGTTTATGTACACTCAATGATTAGTTAATTCATTTTCTTGTGTCTTTGTGGGGAGATAATTTATGGTATTATACAAATGGGACACCAACCATCAACTGATTTTCAAGACATTCTACCTGCGGCTTCGTTTTCGCCGTTACACTTTTATGGAATTACACATTCGGAAAGTGCATAAACCAAGTAAGCGGGTCTTGCACCCGAGGAAGAATCTAACCCTTCTTGCTATCCCTGACACGTTTATCCATTTAATTTCCTGTGCGACTCAGCCGGATCTTGGTGCGACTTTCCCGAGCTCACGATCAACCACCTATGTGGTGATTGATTTCATACCATGAACACACTCTCACCCATGTCAATACCCATGAATGTAGTGCAACTCATGCATAATCCAATATAATGTGCAATTGCCTTTTATATCGTTTACAATGTCCATTATATACTGAATGCAATATAATGACATTTTCAACACAATCTCAAACATGTTATATAAGATAATCAACTCAACTAACATACTTGTATTCACCTAGGCATTTAAATAAACACTTAGAGTGCACATCAATTTACACAAATAACATGTTTATTACTTCCAACATGAGAACATGTTTATTAATTTTATAAACATAAGCACAAGTCCACCACAATAATCATATGCTAAATAATTATTTAACATACATATTATTTCATAATTACATAACATGCTAATAATTTTATTAAACTTGATATGCCATTAAAACATCAAGTCATGCTAATGTACAATTAACATATTTTAAACTACTAACATTAACTTACACCAAGTTAATCATAATAGAATTTTTCTAATTACAATGTGAATTATAAATCATATATTTGACCCATTAGTTACACTAGTCAAGATCTAACATGTGATATACACCTTTAACCTACCAATTTCATATGCCATATTTTAGGTTGAAATTATATTTAAATAGGGGAAACCCTACTTCTCGTAGCGTGAGCCCACGTAATAGACTCAAAGGAAAACTCAAATTCAGTTTCCCAAATCTTAGGCCTAAATTCTTGTATTTGATATTTTTTGGAGAAAAATACGATCTTTTGTGTGGTTGCGTAACTCTCGTTGCATAGAGCAACTTTAATTATTGATCCGAAGAGATTAAACTGTTACATCTTCATAAATCTGAGGAAAAAGATCAATAAGTTTACTTTTTTTCTTTTCTTTTCTTTTTCTTTTTCTCTCTTTTCTATCTCTCTGTCTCCTGGCTGAACATTGGCGTGCTGATTAAAGTGGAAGACTTTTGCCTTCCACTTTATATAATTTTAAATATTGAACCCACATCGTGCCACATATTCAATTTTAACGGATTCAATTTTATTTCAATTTAATTAAATTTCATCTCATGTTAAATTTAGTATATTTTTATTGAACTATCTTTAAATTATTTTTTGAGTCCTGCGAATAAAATCTGATTGAAATTATTTTAGTCGCGCGACACTCGATCGCTTTGTAACACGCAATCTATCTCAAAATTTTACAAAAATTTACTGGGTAGCTAGATTTCGCTAGACGAATCCAACGATAAGGTCTGTTTCTTCATCTGAATTTTATAAAAATTCATGTTTTTTATCCGTGCTTTAATAATTAATTACTATTTTACCCCTGTAATTAAGATTTTTTAATATATTTTTTTTTCAGGTTTTACAATTTTTGTCAATAAAAATTTCAAAATATCACTTCATCTCCTAAATTTATATTGGGCCATAAAAATTTAATTGTTTCAAATCATGTGCGTCGCATGTGAGATCTCAATTTAACGCAAGCTAATTGTCACATCCTACTATCATTTACAGATATTTGTTCTTTTTTTACGAGTAAAAAGGTTGTTTGGGGGTAATCAAGTGTAACAACCTCTTTAGAACGTTATTTTAAGGTCCCTACCTACGATAAAATGTTCGATTTAAACAATAGTGGTTGACCTGAGATGGTTGAACCTGTCACCACAACATCACCAAAAACAAGTTAGATATTCAGTCCTTCAAATAATATCTGGTCAAACAGGTTTAAACACATGACACTTTCGGTCTCTAGTTATGATACAACTTTGAGACTTTCTTTCATTTTTTCAATGCTATTCTTTTGAACATATTTTCTAAATCGTATTAATTTTCGTGGAATTTTAGGTATAAATTCAAGTTTTAAAAATGTCAAAAATGTGTTTACAAAAAGTATAATCTGGGTCATTGTTATACATATGGAGTATATTTGCCAATATTTTAAACAGAAATTAAAAATTAAACTAATTAAATATAACGTGAAAAACAATTAAGGATCAAATTATCAAGTTTAAAATATTAAAAACCAAATTGACAAAGGGCAAATTGTACTTTGCATTTCGAAAGATTTTAAAATTTTTATTTTATATTTTTAAAGATTAAATTTTTTATATTGTATCTTCAATGTATCAAAAGTGTTACAATGTGAATCTTCTGTTAACTTTTCGTTATTTTTTTTATCAGTGTCAATGAGTTGACTTTTGACGAAAAAATAGCGAAAAATAACAAAAAGACCATATTGTAACACTTTTACTTTTAATATATTAAAGATAAAACGTAAAAAATTTTATCCTTTGAGAATATAAAATGAGAATTTTGAAAATTTACCCATCAAAACCCATAAACCAATTTTCTATTTAGTCCTTGATTTTGCTTTCTACTCGTCTGTGTCGTTGAGTCGTGGGAGTTCAAGCGGCGAAGCGCTACTGTATTGGAATCGAGCTGGAGCTACGGGCAAATCGTCAATTGTGAGCGCAAGAAGACAGAGGGAAGAGAGAGAAAATGGAGGCCCTGAGAGCCTCGTACGGGGACACTTACTCTGACTTAGACTCAGATTCAGACTCCGATCGAACCCGTCCACCACCCTCCAATACCGATCCCACCCAACCATCGAACCTTCTCCCTCCGCCTCTTCTCTCCATCAACCCTCCCAATTCCCTTGGTGACTAATTTTACTCTCTTTATATACACACACAATTATACAGACAATACTTGTGTTGATATATTTATTTTAGAGATTTATGCCCACCGATTGTTTGTTGTTTTGATGCTGTAGGTACATTCGATTATTTGGAACATGGTATGGCTAGTCGGGTTCGGAGCTTTCCTCATGGCGAGGGAAACTATGCATTACATGTATATATCCCAGGTATTGGGAATTACTGGCATTTCCGTACATTATAGAGAGGTACTTGTAGCTGTACTTCCCATCTGATTAAATGGTGAAATGGGTATTAACAATCACTGGCATTAATATGGCATGATGATGAGGTTTGGGGATCATGGGATTCCTAAAGCTTAAAAAGGGTAGGCAGATGTTTGTATGATTCTTTAGATTCGACTTGTTCACCAATTTGACTCTTTTTAGATAAATGTTAGAACTTATGCCTTTGACTAGCCAGTTTGAGTTTGTAACGAATTGATGACTTTGTTTTCTTGGCCGAGCTTTGTAGTTAGATCTTTTTACAGTATATCTTATCATAAATTTTCCCAGTACAAATTGTACTATCCTTTGCTTAGACTAGTATGAAAAAAGTAATTAATCAACTTGTATGTTATAGTCAAAATTCCATCAGCAACAAAGAAGGAGCTGGCCCAGTTTTTGAAGAAGGTCACGCCTCTTGTACCTGGTCTTCATGTTGTCAATGCTGATGTCCCACTGAATGATCTGCTCAGGGACGATCAGAAGCTTGAACAAGTTGCCTTCGAGAGGGAATTCCACATAAGTTTGGGGAGAACTGTACCAATAAGAGTACATCAAATAGACTCCATTCTGGCTATGCTTCGCCAGAAGTTTCAGACTCATAGGCGGTCAGTCCATCATTTTCTGTTCATGCATTCTAATACGTTGCTAAGCATGATGTTTTAACCTTCCTATGCCAGATTTTCATAGAATTGGATTTAATCCTTTTCTCTTGTTATTTCTTTTCTCTATTTTTTTCCTCCTTTCTTTTAACGAAAACAGATATTGGATTGACTTTAATAAGTGGGAGGTTTTTGTCAATGATGATCGCACACGCACCTTTCTTTCAATAGAAGTTACAGCAGGAGGGTTAGCTGAGGTATGTTCAGCAGCGTTCTTTTTGTACTAGCTTGTTCTATTTTTCAGCAGTTTTATTATCTTGAGTTAAAATATAAAATTTTTAGTCTACTGCTATTCTCTCTGCATTTTTAGTGTGGCTTTTCATGTTGTTTTCTTGTGGATAATGAAGAGGCAAAATCACAATCTATAATATAAAACAGGGCAGACTTTAATAAACTCATCCGACGATCTCAAATAGACTTATCTAACGGCCACCAACATCCCTCTCAAGAATTGAATATCTAAATTAGCTAGGAAGTTGAATATCCAAGTTAACCGGTTAGTTTACGTTGCACCGTGACTTCAGGCACAAATTACCTCTAGTTTAATAACTATTTTATGCTTGTACTGCCGGTGGAATGTAAAGTATAGGTATTATTATGTTTTCATGCATCCAGACAAGATTACATATTGCTACTAAGTCAAATTGAAGAGCATGTTGGAAGCCTTATGGTCTTAGAATGCAACGATAAATTTAAGGGTTTTTTTCCTATCTTATATTATGTCCTTGTGTGCTTGGAAAGAGAGATGTAGTTAAGTTTGACCAGTGGAAGAGATTGGGCAGAATGTAATAATGTACCAAATGTAAATGATACATATTACTCACCTAGATGAATCTATTAACATTTCTTTAACAAGATTAATCCATCCATTAAACCTTTGAAGAAGGTTGCTAAAATTTCACAAAATTATAGGTGACGGTTTTCGAACTCGAGATGTCAGGGAAGTGCTTGAACTGAAGCGTTCAGGACTTATGAGTATTGGTTTCATGGGTGAATGATGGAGGAGATGATCCCCAAGATGGAGTCTGACGACTCTGCTTGATGCTACATTAAAATCAGAAAGGAAACCGAGCTAGAAAATAAACAAGAACACAGGGTTATAATGGTTCACCATTTATGAAGTTTGGCTAATCCACTCTAATGGAGTCTCTTGCTCTTTGGGTAATATATATTACTTGGAGAAGAGGTGATTTTGTTACAATGTGTTCAATGTCTTTACATAAAAAGGGCTTTGGTATTTATATCTGCTAGAGTAGCGCTGTCATCATCAAGTGGTTCCTGGTTTGTTAGGATTTCATTGAGGGAATATTTGACCATTAGAGCTTATATTCCTTAGGCCGTTAGAGGATGACATGGCTTTCTAGAAAGTGCTGAGGTGACAGCGTGACATGCCTTCCGGCCTGGACATGTGGTGATCTCGTGCATCTCTAGAAGAGTCCGTTATCCGTTGGTTGTGCTCCAGGATGAGCTCTCATTTTATGGTTAGCTCATGCATTCGGGGAGCTTAGTTTAGTCAATTGTCCCGAGCTAGTGATATTGATTCCTCTTGAGACTCCAATGGGATGACTTGGGCATTTCCTCCTGAAGTCAATGGCCTGGGTTTCTTTCCATGGACTAACGCTTGACTTCAAGGTCGGGAGACTGGCCTGGTCATCTGACCTCGTAATGGTTCATTTACTTGGCTAGCTTTCTGTTAATAACTGAAACCATTTTTGGGGTATCATCACTAGGAATTTTGTTTCATCATACTTCTGAACGTCATGGACACACTATGAGCAACTTTGAGGCATTCTTTTTAACTAATCAGTCCTGACCTATATGGGCCTGTGGTTTTAAAGTTTACTTGTTTTAGGTGTGCATCCAATGAACTGTACGTTATAAAGTTCGTTGTTCCTCTAGTAGCATGATTAAGTTTTTTTTAACCTTAAATTTTTTCCATGCCTTGAAATTGTAATACTACGTTGTGAAAATCATAGATTTATTTGGGTTCTGTTGATTCCAGATAACAAAGCAGATTCAAGCTGTTAATCGCATTTACAAGCTTCATAATCTTCCTGAATTTTACAAGGTTAGGCTTATGCTACTGATTTTTTTTTATATTCTTCCTCTTCTTGTCCTTATAATTGCAGTTTGCAAGTCCACTTGATACATTCTCCTATGCTCAAAGTGAGAAATATATGGTTCAATGTCGCGGTATTGGCCATCGACTCAGAGGTCTCTGAGACACATTGGTCGCGGTATCGAACGATACAATCTAAAAGAAAAAATTGAATATGACGAGAAATTTAGGTCATATCACGGTGTCGTAGAATCGTATCGTTCGATTCGGTGACGATAACTTGGTGACGCGGGATTGACTTGGAAACGACCGGTATATCATGAATATTTATTTTACTGTTTGGATGTTGATCGCAGGATCCACGCCCCCATATATCCATAGCCTGGGCATTAGGTGACATTGGTGATTTGCTGAAGAGAGTGGTTGCAGCAGCAATGAAGAGATTTATTGTTGTTGAGGGATCATCCCAAAAACGTATTTTTACCAGCAAATTCAGCGGGGTTAAGTGTAGAATAGGTAATAAACATCATAAAATATGCAAATTTCAGGAAGAATAATTGTATGATGAATGAGAGAAGGGGAAAAGATTAGAGCAAAAGGTAACTGCTCGCTGTATAAATATGTAATTCAAAATCTGTTTGTGTCTGATTACGTATTACCAAATAGTATAAGCTTTCATTTCCTTGAAGAAAGTGAAATATGATGAAGTTTGGTTTAGATTTACTCTTGAATTCATGCAGCAGGGCTCTGTTTTTGGAGAATTGATAATATTGAATCTCCCAAATAAGGGGGAATTGTATTTTGCACCCCAAAAGATTTAAGATTTTTTACTTTGCACCCTCAAAGATTAGATATTTCATCAATGTATTAAAAGTGTTCTAGGAATTTCACCCAGTAGAAAATGTTGCCGAGGTTAAGAAATCCCATTTCTTTTTCTTCTGTGTTATCACATAATAAGTGACATATAGATCCTGGAAAAGAATTGTTGGAAAGATCTAGAAAAGCAATAGCAGGCGAAGGATATCTAAAAAAATTTGTACTCGGATGTCGTAGTCTCATCTCTTCAACCTCATTTCCTTTGATTGAACTATTGGAGGGCTGAACCTTTGTTTTTTTTTTTAATTGCTAGAATGCAGTTTTTTCCCCTTTTTCCAATAGAATATGATAAGGGAGGAGGGGGAAACAGAGAATCACAATGGAGAAAGGTGATCCATGTAACCGACCCAAAATAGTTGAGATTAAGTTTGTTAAGTTGAGTTGAGGAAGGCAAAAAGAGAAGGATCTGGCTTTAGAGATGGGAAAGGGGTTCTCCACAAAAAAAGTGGAAAGAGAGAGTGATTAGCCAAGAAAATAAATAGAGTGAACACATGGAGATGAGAAGAAGAATATGTAAAATATGAGGACTTGGAGAACCCATTGCAAAAAAGAAATTTTGAACATGAGAGAAAGAGGGCTGCTTGGCATACTCATGTGGTTCAATGTGTGCCAGATTACATGGAGTACATATGGATTGACAAAATTAACCCTGTACAACATATGATTTTTCAAGATGAGTAATGAAGAGGAACAGAAGAAGGGTGAGAGGAAGGCTGCACCTTGAACCCCCAGCTTTGAGGCTAATTTGATTCTCCACAAAACTTTTTTTTTTTTTTGTGGGGGGGGGGGGGGGGGGGGGAGGGGGGAGGGGGAGGGACGACTTGAACCCTTGACCTCAAGAAGGTAAAACTTTCATGAGATAAAGAGTACCACTGGACAAATGAGTAACAAATACAAAAACAACCCACTAGCTCACTTTAGTTTCTAATAAATATAAGGCCTCAATTTCACTATTATACTCTCAAAATTGCCATTAAACTGAAAACACCTCAATCCCATTTGGTTTATCTTCTTGTGGAATTGCATCCCATATATATATATATATATATATATATATATATAATTGTTTACAAGGGTGACGGTAAAATTATTGCTTTGTAATCTGGAAGTTAAGGGCAATCTGTTTGTATACGATAGTAAAATTAAGCATATTTGATCCTCCCTATACTCAGCAGTGAAGGGAACATTATACATTGACTCGTCTTTTCAAATCTATATTTCTTTAGTTACCTACCCAGGGAAGAAGGCCAAGCATTGGTGCATGCAAATATGTTAGTAAAGACCTAATTAGATATTATTGCCAAGGTGTGCAATCTGAAGAATGACAAGAGGTAGGATGAGAGAGAAAATGAAGCCTAGTTTGTGCATGCATGCATGGCCAGTAAAGCAACCCATCCTAGCTAGTCTCCAGTCTCCAGTCTCTACCTAACTTGCAACCTATGCTCTCCATTGGGGAAAATTTGGGGAGAAGACAGAAAAGGGAAGAAGGAAAGGGGCTCTGGTTTTAAATCGCGTAACACGTTAGTTGGACTGATGTGTTTTATAAAAGTATCAGTCCAATTGACGTTTTCTTATAAAATTAAAAACTGTGTATCTAACAAGCGTTTTTATTTAAAAACGTCAATCCAACTGATATTTTTCATTTTTTAAAAACCACCTAAGTTTGAGAAATATTTTCAAAATCACCCGAGTTTTGGGAATAATTTTTCCAAACCACCCTGGTTTGGTTGGAAGTAAATAATTTTATTCTAAAAAACAAAGAGAACATGTTACACTATAAATACACACCCAAACACATCACTAATATATCAGACAAAATACTGTTTTGAGATCAAAGTGATAGCTTCTTGCACTTGATAAATAAAAACAATGTACATTACTTACAAACAAGGTTGTAAAGCTTGTGCCCTATCCTATCCAGGAACTTGAAATAGAGGATTCTCCAGGACTGATTGAATAGCAAAGGACCGATCACAGCACCAAAACCAACTATAAAACCAAATGCCATGCTCAAGTAGAACCAGTTCTCTTCAAATCCGCCACTATCTTTACCTTCATGCTCAACATTTGTTGTCCGATTCACACCCTCTTTGTCGCAGCTCTTTGTGAGCGGAGGTCCACAGAGTAGATTCCCTAAATAACTCGATTCCTCGAAGGTCTGAAGCTGAGGGCCTAATGGAATTTTCCCTGTCAAATTGTTGTAGGACAGGTTCAAGTGACTCAAGAAGGTCAAATTCGAAATGCTTGGAGGAATTTCACCAGAAAGTTGGTTCACAGAGAAATCAAGAGATTCTAGTAATCCCATGGCTCCAATGTAGCGAGGTATCATTCCTCTTAAATAATTTCCTGACAAATTCAATGATCGCAATCCCAACAAGCTCGTTAGTTCGTCTGGTATCTCTCCAACTATATCGTTATTTGAAAGATCCAAACTTGTCACAAGTTGAAGAGTAGTGCTATATTCAACTTCTCTTCCTTTCATCACCAACAATGTTCTTTCCAAATTTAATCCACTTAGTGCAGAATAATATATCTGGTTATTTGATTTGCTCTTCTCAGCCATGGCACTGAAATTGTTGAAGCAACTCGGAATAGTTCCCAATAGATGGTTATGTGCAAGGTCCAAAATCTGAAGAGAAGCAAGATGACAGAGTTCGCGAGGAATAACGCCACGAAACTTGTTAGAACGAAAGTTGAGAACCATCAAATTCGAAAGATGCTTTCCTACCCATGTTGGTATGCTTCCCCGGAATCCATTTTTACCAAGATCGAAAACCATTAACTCCCTACAATTTTGTAGGGAAGCTGGTAATCTTCCAGAGAGGAGGTTTTTGTCTAGGTGCAAAAATTTCAAGGAAGTTAAATTTCCGAAGGAGTTTGGTATTTTTCCAGTCAGATTGTTGTTTTCTAGTCTCACAGCTTCTAAAAACTTGTAATTCATCCAACAATCAGGAATTTCCCCTGACAGAACATTGTTGTCGAGAAAAAGAACTCGCAAATTGCTTGCGTTCTCTCTGTTACCACATAAGAAGTGATAAATAGAGCCAGAGAAAGAATTGTTGGAAAGATCTAGGACAATTATATTGGAGGAAATACGAGGTAATGGGCCATTCAGGTTGTTGGATCCTAGGTCGATCACCAGGACAAACTCCAATCTAAGTATGCTTGAAGCATCGCCATGGATTTGATTGTGTGAGAGATTTAAAAATTCTAATTGGGAGGATATGCTCGAGAACCAAGTGGGAATGGTATCTGAAATTCTTGTGTTGGCTAAGTTCAATGACCTCAAACCTTTTTGTGATTGAAGCCATGGGGGAAATTCTGACCCTAGCTTGCAGGAATTCAAGTCCACATGTTCAAGTCGAAAAGAAGGAACCCAATCTCCTCTTGTTTCAAAAGATAACATGTTTTCATCCAAATACAGACGTTTTAATGTTGTGAGATTAGAGAAGTGAACTTCAGACACAACACCCTCCAACAAATTACGAGATATCCTCAGCTCTCTCAGCTTTGCAAGTTGCCCTATACTTTGAGGAATCGTTCCATTGAACTGATTGTAAGAAAGATCTAAGATCGTAAGAGATGATAATCTTCCAATGGACTCTGGAATGGGACCGGAAATAGAGTTATATGAAAGAGAAAAGTAGGCTAGATTTCTAAACTGGCCAAGTTGATCAGGTAAATGACCCAAAAACTTATTCAAACACAAGTTTAACCATTCCAATCGGTTCGAGATACACCCAGAAAAACTCTTCAGAACTTGTGATATATCTCCTCCAAATTTGTTGCGTTTGAAATGAATTCTTTTCAAGTTGCAAAGCTTTCCCCATGATCTAGGTAGTGTCCCTTCAAGTTGATTGTATGACAAGTCAATGCTCAGGAGGGAAGTAAGGTTTTTAACATCACTGGATAGTTCACCTTGCAATGAATTGAACCCAAAATTGAGGAACTCGAGATGGGTAAAACCATACAACCAGTTTGGTATAGTAGAATTGAAATAATTGTAGTACAAATTTAGATCTCTAACGCTTGTCATATTTCGAAGAACAGTAGGAATTGAACCATACAATTGGCAAAAACTGAGGTCTAAGGAAACTAGACTACCCAAACTAAAAATCCCTCCTGGTTGCATAGTTTCGAAATTGTTACTTGAAAGATCAAGGATGGCAAGTGAAGTAAAGTTAATATTTGGTAGATGAGGGATATAAGTAAGTTGAGAATTGGACAAGTATAGTTCAACCAAAGAAGGAAGGTTGTTTGTCACCTTTAACCAATCAAATGCTTTGCTTAGGTTCACCCCACTCATATCCAGGTGTTTCAACAAAGGAAGACCAGAAAGCCATTGCAAATTCTCGGCACTTGCACCGGCGACATCGAGACTGAGGTAACGCAACCTCGAGAGATTCCCAAGTTGATATGGAATGACTCCCCCGAAATTTGACTGAGAAAGGTTTAGATATCTCAAGTTCTTGAGGGAACCAATGAAGCCCGGAATTTTAATCCCTTCAAAGTGGTTGCAGCTCAAGTCCAAGTGCTCGAGGTGATTCAAATTAAGCAACGCAGGGCTTATTTTACCACGTAACTGAGACCGCCAATAAGCATCAATTTCAGATTCGGATTCAGATTCAGATTCAGATTCATCTTTAGTTTCATAATCACCAACAGGTTTAATGTATGGATTACGCAGGTGAATCTCGCTGACACGACCAGTCACGTTATCACAGATAACTCCCATCCATTTACAGCAGTTCTCACCAACCCAGGAGGAAAGCCGGTTAGAAGGGTCTCTGAGATCTTGCTTGAACTGGAGAAGGGCTAACCTCTCATTCTCAACGCAAACTACCTTAGAGTTTGCATCATAGAAACAATTATTAAACACTGTGACAGTGAGAAAAACAAAGTAAACAAAGGTTGTTCCAGTTCTCATGAAATAACCCATGATTATGGAAAGACGAAAGAGAGAGTTCACAATCTGTGGTGATATGTTTTATCTACTCGTATCCTGTGGTGCTATTTGTAGATAACGATATACAATGGGAAAATATGCACTTCAGACAACCTGACATATCAGGATTCAAGTCAGTCAAAGCATGAATCAGCTCAGCAATTACCAAAACAGTTTGGCTGCTATTGAAGCATCTCAGCAAATGCTGAAAAAATTGACAGAAGAGAAATTACACTGCAAAATCCTACATTGGAAATAAGTCACTACTTCTAGAATGTTCCCTTTTATGTCTTCTAGCTGAAGTTGTTTTGCTTTTTGGCTTTGTCATGCAAGTCAACAAAGGTGGGTTACATTCTAGCTGAAGTTGTTTTATTTTTTGGGTTAATTGCAGCGGTAGTCCCCCAAAGTTTACACTTCATAACATATTGTAATGTTGGGGGATCAAAATGAGACAAAAAGTATACTTTAACGACTATTTCCACAATTTTTGGGTCAAGTAGTCAGTGATTTGTTTTAAATACCCTTTATTTAGGAGTATGTTTGAAGCATATGAGCAAAAAATGTTAAAAATTTAGACGGCGTTATACATGATGACCACTTAAAAACAAATTCAATATATAACAGACCAATATAATATAATTATAATATTAAGTACCAAAATAAGACGAAGTGTGTAAATTTTGAGAACCATCGTTACAATTAATTCTTTAATTTTTTTAGAGTAGTTTTCGCAACACTATTTATAGTGTCCAAGTCTGGCTTTGCTGTACAGAATTGCAAATTTTTCTCCTTAATAGGATTTTTTGCGAGTCCTTTTTATGTTCTGTTTAGTAGGAAGGATGAAAAGTAGGAGGGATACACTTTTTATCCTTCAAGGAAGGAAAGTAGGAACAAGGAAGGAAAGTAGGAATGATATACTTTACTTCCTTTGTGTTTGGTTGGATGGATGGAAAATAAAAATAACTAAATTTTTTTTTTTATTTTGTGCTGGATAAGATTAGAGGTGACAATCGAGTCGTATCATATCAGATTCGTGTTGAGTCATTATGGATTTGTGTTGAACATTAGTAAAACCTAACTCAACTTAGTTGACTAATTGTGTCGTGTCGAGTTGCGAGTTGACTTGTTTATTTTTATTTTTATTTTTTATTTATTTTTTATTATTTTATTATTAATTATTTTTTATTAATTTTTTATTTTTTATTTTTGTGCTGGATAAGATTAGGGGTGACAATTAAGTCGTATCGTGTCAGATTCGTGTTGAGTCATTATGGATTTGTGTCGAACATTAGTAAGACCTAACTTAACTCATTTGACTAATTGTGTCGTGTCGAGTTGCGAGTTGACCTGTTTATTTTTATTTTTATTTTTATTTTTTAAATTTTTTAAAAAATATATATAAATACATATTTTATCATTGTATTTTTATATGAAATTAATGTATACATAATATATGTATATATTAAAAGATATACAGACAAATAAGGTATATCTTAACACAAATAATTAACTTTCCATCCACTTTCCTTCCGATTTTGGAGGGATTGATTTTAGTGAGTTGGAAGGAAAGTTAATACATCCACTTTTCCATCCTTCCTAATTTTCTTCCTTACCAAACATGATGTTTTATCTATCTCTCTCACTTTCCATCATTCCATTTTTTCATCGTACCAAACGGAGCATTAAATTTTTCTCTATTACATTACAACTGCTTTCCATTCCAAGGAAATTTCTTCGGAAATTATCAGTGATCCGTGATCGTCACGTCTCACGGGTCCAAACTTGACAGCAGAGTAAATATTGAATGCAATTGTGATATTATGTCACTATTGATGATATGATATCACCAATTAATAATAAAACTTCAAACGAATTAGGTGAACTCCACTAAGACTAGGTGAAAAGAATATCTATCCGTGCATCCCCGTCTCTCAATATTTTCATCTACAATTCAATGTCTTCCCAATGATCTCTCTCTCTCTCTTTAAGATAGGCGACACCATGTCTATTTTTCTCTCTAAGGTTGATGTTGATGTAAATTTTTCTTTAGCCATTGTCGATTTAGTTTTCGACATGGTCGATCTCGTAACTGTTAGGACAAAGATATTAAATGTAAAACTCATCGTCGTTCATCATGAGAAAGTAGTTACAACATGTTTTATCACTTTCTCTTAATCATGTGCAGCAATTCAAATAAAACCCATCACAATTTTATTCATTTTTTTGGCCTTTTTTTTTTTAATTTTTGACAAAACATTTGAAGGACAAAAAATATGGACAATTTTTCTCGATTTTTCACGAAGATTTTGAAATTACTTGTTATGCTCTGAAGTATGAACAAAGAAAAATGGTTTAAGTGGCTTTGTTATTTAGTGGAGACATGGTGGACCTACACTTTGTTATGATTCCACTAAGAGTTTATGGTGATTCTTTATGAATTTGCACGTATAGTTGTAATTGATGATTTTGTCGGTAAGACATGTCTAAGAAAGTGAAAGGGGCTTATTATTGGACCTATATCAATGTATTAGGTAGTAAAATGGATAAAAATGATTGTCTTGTAAAATAAAATTAGACATATTTCACTAATAAGAATATCTACAATATGCACTTAAAATAGTTTAGAAAATCTAAGTTTTATTAAAACAAATAAATTCACATAAAATTTTATGAAAACAAAGTTTATCACATAGATAAACTAGTTATTCCACGTGCTTGAAGACACAGAGTAATAAAAAAAAATGGTTAACATATTTATATTCACACTCAAAATCAAATCACAAATATAGATGAGAGATAAAAAAATTTAAGCACCGATTGTAGTGGGGGTGAGCGGTGGTAGTGGGCGACAGTGGTGATGATAAGAGACGGTGATGGTTGTAGTGGGTAAGACGACAACCGTGGCAGTGGTAGCAGTCGTGGGTGGCAATGGTGATGGTGGTGGTGGACAACGATAGGTGCCTCTAGGCGATAGTGTGATATGTGGTGGCGAATGACAGCGGTGATAGGCGTAGTGGGGGTAGGTGACAGTAGGTGGCTGTAGTGGTGGACGATGACAGATGATGTTGGTAGGTGTGGTGGGGTATATGATAGTGGCTTGTGGCGATGGGTGATCGTGGGTGCTGACAATGGGCGAGGGTGGTAGTGTGATGATGATGGTAATGATAATAAATATAAGAATAAGATGACGATGGTGATGAGTGATGGCCATGAATGACGATGGTAACAATCGATGGTGGATGGCGATGGTGGTGGTGGGGCAGTGAGGGTGGGGTGGGGGGTGGCGGTGGGGGGTTGGCGATGGTGGTGGTAATTGTGATGGTCATGGGGGTGGCGATGGGGGTAGTAAGGATGATGATGGGACAGTAGCAGTGGTGGTAAGGTGCGACAGCGGTGGTGATGATGGTAGGATGCGCGGTGGTGGTGGTGGTGGTGGTGGGTATGGTAGGGTGGTGGGACAATGGAAGTGGTAAGGTGGTGGTGGTGGTGTGTATGGTAAGGTGGCGATAGTGATGGTGGTGGTGGTGGTAGTGGTGGAGCAATGGGGGTGGTGGTGTTAGAGGTAATGGTGGGGTGGTTTCAAACACTAATTTTTTTTTAAAGTACTTATGAGAAATAATTTCTACAAGTACTTTTAAAAAGTCACTCCAAACACATCCTTAGGGCCCTATTTTTCATATTAAATTTGGGGTGTTAATATTAACCGTCAGATTAACTTTAAAGTAAAATTTAAAGTGATCTCAACCGCGAATAGCAGAAATCATTTTGTTTATCTTTTGAAATTTGAATTGTATTGTACTTTATTATATAGATTCATGATACACATAATAAAAATCAAATTTTTATTAATATAAGTAAATTAACCTAAAATAAACAAATAAATTAAAAGAATAATAAAAATTAAAGTTTATATAATACAAATAAATTCATATTACATAAAATGAAAGTCAAAGTTTTATTAAAACATAAAAATTCACCTTAAATATCATCTAAAATAAGGTTTATAATACAATTAAATTCATGTTACATATGATAGAAATTAAAATTTTATTAATACAGATAAATTGACCTAAAATACTTTTAAAAATATAAGATTTATTATAATAGATAAATTCAAATCAAAAGAATCATGAAAAATAAAGTCTACGATACAAATAAATTCATTAATTCAATTTTTTTTTATTATAATTTAAAAGATATTGAATAGACGAGAGTCAAAATATTCCATAACTATCTTAATCTTGTATTAAATATGGATCTCCAAAATTTTCAAAACTACAACTCCGTGCAAGAACGAGATAGTCGGGAATTAAAATTTTGAAACAGTGGAATCAATTTGGACAGTAATATACATATTTTATTATTCAATTAAAATATATTTTATTACTGACATTTCATGAAGATTACCATGATTTGTGGGGTAAAATTAATTTCAATTTGGAATTTTACAATGTTTTCTACCAAATGGAATATATACATATATATGAGGTATATGAGCATTGTTATAATGATCTAATTTGAGGACCTAATCTAATGCAACAATTGAATTAGTTGTAAAATTTACTTTCAATCTAATGATTGCATTAAATTAGGTCCAAATAATATATATATTTATATATATATATATATCTGTGTGTGTGTGTGTGTGTATATATATATGTATGTGCGTGTGTGTGTGTGTATATATATATATATATTAATCTCTACCAAATATACATCATATATTTATTAATCTCGTGAGATGGTGAGATGTATCAAAAAGTACGACATATCAATTGGATGGTATCTGTGTAGTGTAACAAGTTGATTGCACAGTCAACTTGATATGAAACAAAATACAAAACAATAAACAAGACTCTCACCATTATGGGATTTGAGGAGGCCGATGTACATGATCTTACCTCCACATGTGAAGAGACTATTCTTGTGGTTCGAACCCATGACGCCCTCATCCTAATAGAGTACCATCTCATTGCACACACAACTTAATTAGAAGCACATAACAAATGCAAGAAATAAAGCAATTAAATATATCATCCCTGTGAGCTAAACGTTTGTTCAAACACAAAATGATTAACCAAAGGGAAAAATAAAAGTAAGCCTATCTGCGATGCAGATGATGTTACAGATTTAGGCTTTTTTAGGCAATCAAAATTGTACAAATTCTAAGGAAAACGACCATCCATATAACTCAGATACATATAATTATATAAATTGCTTTAAGCATATAAGCCAGCAACTGTTACTTTCATCAATAAGGCCACCAGTCAAAACAAGATCATCTCCATCAATAGCAAGGCCAAAATTCCAGCAAGATCCTCAGTATGGCCTGTACCGAACGGGACGTCTGTACCTAGGAACCCTTCTGCGCACACACAGAGACAATAATATTATTACCTGTAACAGTGAGAACATAATTGTAAGCATGGCAATTTGTAGAGGCAGAGAAGAACCATGTTGCATTCACATTTCAAGGAATTATAACTACTAATAAAGATTTCTTCTCATCAACAAAGAAATCCAACTGCTTGGCATGAAACCAAACCCCTGTTCAAAAAATTTCATGGTATGAGATGTGAATACAGAGGGCGGCTTGATAATCGATCCACCACTGCCTGTCCGGTGGTTAAATTGATGGACAGAACCAAGGATCAAAATATTGTTTCGAAACGGTCGAAACGAAACAGTGATAGAATCAAAATTCTAATATTTCGAGGTATTCCATAATGTTTCTTGATGTTTTATAATATTTCAATGGATTTGCACAATTGTATCAGAATGTTTTAAGGTATTACAAGATACTTTGATATATTTTAATCAATGTTTTAGAAAAATAATTCTTAAATTTTTTATTTTTTTTATTATGTTTCTGAAACGGGTCGAAACGTTTCCGAAACACATCAAAATGTTTCCGTTTCCTAGGTGACCGAAACGATACACCGAAACGAAATTTTAATCCTCAGACAGAACACCATATTTGGGACCTCATTTAACATCAGCCATTCACTAAAGGAGGGGCATACTGTGAATGCTGTTTTGCACCAAAAAAGGGTGTCATTTAAAGTCAGAGAGTGAGGACAATGGTATAGGAGCTATGCAAGGACACTGCAGCTAATTAACTGAATAACTCCTAAAGTTCTTCATCCAATCACTTCAAGCCCGAGAGAAGTAAAATCCCAAGATCTTATACTACATGAGAGAAGCGGCATTTACTTGTTTAACAATGATATGGCTTTTACAGTGGGATAGGTTCCCAAGCATTGTACAAACTGCTGAACTCGGTAATTAGGTAGCTCACCAAATACCCACCACAGAGATTAGATGCTTTCCAACAAAAGATGGACCAGAAAAGTGGTGGTTAAAATAATAATGTTGCTCATGGATTTAAAAACATTTTGAATGATTTTTTTTTTTCTGTTTGAAGAATCAAAATTTCCGGCATCCTAATGGAATTGATTCTTGCCTATCCTAGTACAAGGATCTAGACCAGCAACAATACCTCATGAGAAAGTAATAAGAAGTATTCCTGTGAGGACATCAAATAACCTTGGAATACTGAAAGACTATAGGATAACAAATATGCACCCACCCCAAGGAAAAAAAGATACAAAAAAAGATTCATATGTTTTTAAGGTTTATGGTAGTTCTTTCTCTAAAGGACCTCGCTATCATACGACACATTCCTATGTTAGTCATGAATGACAGAGGAGATGCAAACAAATAGATCTAGCAATGCGATGTTGACAACTAAGTCATATATATTATGTACTGGCACAATATTTTTTGTGTTGTCTGTCGTCACCTTATGGATCTACTCTGAAAGAGTTCTTCAGTTTTTAATAAGGAGAACCAATGACCTATTGTCCTCCATGACTGGTTCTAATGACCACTCTTTTAAACAAACACAACACGACACCATGCTATATTGGATTATCTACCAAGCATTTCTCAATAAGATATATTCACCTATCAAGAACAAAACCAGCCCTATTGAGTTTTCCAGAAATTCTCTACCACAAGCCCACAGCAAAGGTCTTACACTGCTGCCTCTATTCAAGTGCGATAAGAGGCAAAATTAGAAAAGAAAACTGAGATGCTAAAATTACCACCCAGCCCAATACCATCATAAATGCTTAAAATGAAAAAATCCATACCCTTTTGAAACTCTACTTTTCCAAATCTTTTCATACGTTTCTAAGCAAACCTAAAGCACAACCAGTTCTAATGCTTACCCATATGCATATGGAGGATAAACTGGCGGGCCAGGCATGAAGGGCCTTCGGGATCGAAAACCAAGATGTGGGTTGGGATGCCTTCCTCGATATTGTTTCAGTCCAGGAACATTAGTTCGCTTAGCTGCTACCTGAGGACATGAAACCCCAAACATTAAGATAACAATGTTGAAATCAAGGTAAGTGTCAAAATAATTAAATTCCACAATTTAAGTTCAAAGACCTTCAATTGCCGACCATGCAACTCAGACTCGTTTAAAAGGAGAGCATTTTGAATAGCATCAATTTCCACAAACTCAACATAAGCAAAACCTTTTGGCTGACCAAACTTGTCCGTCAAAATTGTCACTCTGTTGACCGTTCCACAGGACTGAAAATGTTGCTGGACCTCCTCAGGAGTACAGGCATAGTCTACCTGAAGTTTATATTTTAACAAAGAGCAAAATGATTATTTACTCCTACTCAATATTTATCAGAGAGACAGAGAAGAATAAAAAGGAAAAGATGTGAAAAAAGGGCTCCAATACAGGAGTACAAAAGAACTATTACACTTCCAAACCTCCAAACAAACTAAAACTACCAGAAAATAAACTATCACCATTGAGTCCAACTGGTGTTTACTAAAATAAGTCATTCTGCATACATTCAAAGGTAGTTTTTGGTCAAACAGAAGTAAGAGCATTTGACCGTCTTTACTACAAGGTCCAAAAGATTACACATTTTAAGATAACAAGGTTCCAACATCCTACCCAATACAACATGCTCTTTGGATATTATTCACTTTTAGTCCCTTTTGAGAAGCTTAAAATTCCCCTTATGATATCTCTTAAGAAATCGAAACATGAATTTAGTGTATAATTCCCCCTTCCAACCAATCACCAACCAATGGAATGAAAGCATGCAGGCAAAAGACAACAAAATTTGCAACCAATGTTCGTTCAAGCAAAAAAGAAATAAAGAAGAGAGTAATAATGATTTGGAACAAGATGAAGGATTGTAAACCTCACATTACCAACATAAATTGAGCGGGAATCCACCTCCTCCTTTTCAGCCTGAACAGCAGAAGCACCAGAAGGATCTTCATGCATGTAACCCAAAAAAGTGCTTAGTTATTTGTAATTGAAAAATTGAGGAACCCCAAGTGACAAAACCATAAATGGCAAAACAAATAAAAGCATAAGTTTCTTGAGAGATAGAAAATGGGCTACATGGAAAATAGAGGTCAAAAGGCATGATCCAGTTCCATAAGTGGAGGGTAGATCCAGTAAAAACTTAACTTTGATCATTATTTGCATATTTATATAAGTTTGGGAGTGGCAATATAGACAATAGAGAAGAATTCTGGTCCACAGACTGTTCCTTGAGTTTAAGTTAAAGATTTTGAAGTTATTATAAGCAAATAATGCATACAGAAGTTTTTTTTTGAACTGAATGCATATAGAAGTTTTTTAAATTTTTTTTTGAACCATAAGGAGGTCATGCACTAATTTGTAAAGTCATCACGCAAGGAGCACTTCCCATTCACAAGAAATGTCAACACAGCATTTTCTCAACCATTTCTTCAGAAAGAAATACACAATACAAAGCACACCGAGCAGAATGACAGTAATTTAAATCATTTAACAAGCATATAAGGAATGCCAAGGAATCAAGATGACAAAAGGAAGGAGGGCAGTGGTTTAGACATTTCAGATAAATAAATGACATCACCATCATTTGTTTCCATTCCAAATAAAAATTTCGGATGTTATATGCTGCCCACAACCATTTCTTCCTGGCTGAACAAAAACATATAAGATGATTTAGTCATATACTGTTTGTCAAAAAGATCCAGACTGGACGATTTGCAGGCATTGCGTCTCCAGGAGTGCCCAAATGCATTTGAATTAGAGTATTGGACCATGCAAAATTACTCACACAATAACAAGTTAAGAAAAGGAGAGATAGTAACTTCTGGAACATTAGATTCAAGTATCAACTTTATTGCAACTTCCTATATTCTAAATTTACCATATGCGATGGATTCTTATCACACTATCAATTAGTCCATTTCCTTATTAAGTGAAATCAAGACACGCAACATCGGTTAATCAAATAAAACTAATAAAAAATGAGCTGGATGCTCCCCTCTCTTCTACTTCTTCCTTGAATAGTTTATCCCCCAATAAATCAACCTCAATCTACTATCTGAGCTTGACCTCAATTCAATGGTACCAGTTAATTGATTCCTTTGTACTGAGCAAGGTTGTGGGATGACACATCAGGATTTAAAGGCTGATAGTGTGGTGTTCAAGCTTGGGTCAAGCCCAAGTCAAGCATATCTGATCTTGCTCAAACTTGACTTGCCCTAATGCCCCAGAAACTAAGCTAAAGTCAGGTGGTGAAACCAAACATGGTATTTTTTTTTTTTTGGGTAGGGTTAGAAAAATAAAAATAGCTAATTGTGAAAAAAAAAAAAAAAGTTATTAGGAGAAAACAAATAAAAAATTCAAGTAGCTGATTTTGCCCATGTACAGACATGAAAAATATAAAAATGTATCATGACCATCACCATGAAGGAAAGGAAAACTAAAGAACAAAAAGGAAAAAAAGTTCAGCATACTCTTAAGGGATGGGTTGGACCGTGAAAATGAACTGCGTTGAGCATTTAGATCCCGTCGCCCTTGACCAGCCATTATCGTTGAGGGTATTTAGTACTGCAACCAACCTAGAAAAGTGGATCTATTGAAGCAGATCTACAGAATGAAGCTGTGACCCTCGACTGCAATTCAATTTGAAACCGATCAGCTGATACGGATTGAATTGACGAAAGCAGAATGAATGGCAAAGGTTTGGAAAGGAAGAGTAGATCTAGTTTAGAAAGTAACGGAAAAATCTACAGAAAAGAAGGGAACCAATTTTCCAGATAGGAATAAAGTGATTTCTAATTAGTTTCCCCTATTGTGAAAATGTGATTGAATTCACCTGACTGACATTTGTTTTTTGATCCAACCACCAACGAACACGTGAGGACGCTTGGGGCAGGAACAATTGTGCCACATTGGTTTATTTGATAAAGTCCCCTTCCAGCAATTGATTAGCCTAATGGACTAGTACCTTAACAATATAGCCTGGTTACCTGTTCCTGGGTTATTCGTGAGTCTGGCCAAGCCAAACAAGAGGTTGCTCAAATGTGCCTCAGTTGGAAAAGGAATCCATTAATAAGGCCCAACCTTGCCTTGCTTTATTATTGAATGAATCCAAAAAGTATCCTACTTAACCAAGGCCAGGTTTCTCATGATTCATGAACATATAAGTCATGTTTGAAATTCTACTCAAACTAGTGGATGCCATGACACATAATTCATCCCCATGTCCTAAATTAGAGGATGAGAGCAGTCCAACACCTAGATTCAAAACCGCTATTAATGCACAGATCAAATTTTGATAAGAATTATCACTTCATGAATATGCACTTTGACCCCTACTTTTTGCATGCTCCTCATCTATTTTCATCTAAATTGCTACACTATGAAACTAACGCTATTTGGCGCTTATATGATCAAACTTCAAGTCTTCAATGAATATGGAGCTGTCAAAAAATGCTTGAAACCTTAAAAGAATTCAAGGATGTATAGATAGTGGACCTTTTGTAAATCATGTCAATAAATGATAACACAATTTTGAGCAACAGATTAATATTCACTTTTGGTTCTAATACCTTGTAAAATGAGCACTTAATGGTTCTAATACCTTGTAAAATTTTCACTTTTGTTCATCAGATTAAGATTTCCTTGGGTTTAAATGAAACACGTCATGTTTTGCAATTAGAAGTGTGAAAAGAATATTTTTCAGAAGATTTTCAACTTCTGCTTGTGCATGATGCCTAGGGTTACATTTGATACGCTCCAGCACCAGCAACACTACGTCTTTTCATACATATGGCAATAGATTTCCTAGCAGAATCCATCATCCAAACACATTCACTTAAAACAACAAAGCAATCAGATTATCCTGAAGACTTTATTGACTAATCTATTCTTATACCTGAAATTCAATTCAATTCACGAGAAAAAGACCTTAGCATTACTGCTGGACCAAACGGAATATAAGCATAGATCAGCAAAATAACTCATGTAAAAGCACGGCAACAAGCAAAAAAATAACATATAAGAAAGATTCAAATTTGAATGCTTATCAACACAAACTCACACATTCGACTACGAGCAAAAAAACAACAAAACAATAAGAAATATTCAAATTTGAATGTCTATCGACACAAACTCACACAATGCCTACAGAGACACATACACACACATATACTAGCAAGATGTGTGTTTCATGTGAAAACATTTAAATAATAATTTCTTGTTAAACTTATAGAAAATATAAATTATATATGTAATTAAATTAAATAATAATTTAATTTTAATTCTCACTAAACCTAGTTATTGATCTATTCTACCTCCGTTTTAGTATCTTCAATGTAGGCGTCTCACCAGCCCCTTTAAACATTTTCTCTTTGGAGCTGATTGTAACATTGTCATTCTTCATTGATTACATTTTGTTGTTATATTATTACATTTTTATATTGTTGCATGCAAAAAAAAATTCAAATATAGCATATATTTGATCCTGAATCAAAAGTTTTTCTCCTGACATTTATAACTAATGTAGATATATATATGCACACACACACAGAGAAAGGAGAGATGGTGTGTGTTTGTAGAGTGAGACCTTGAATGGAGGCCATTTCTTTCTCAACTTTGGCTTGCATTTCACGAAGAGCACCAGCTTCTTCTTCAATCTCATTGAGTCTCTTCTTCATGTCTTCTAAGTCCTATCCAACAGTAAAAACAAACAAATTAGGGCCAAAATACAGACATGTGAAAAGAAGTCTAGAGAGAGAGAGTGAAGCAAATTAACCTTAGAATTAGAGTCTTCGTCCTCAACCCTAGAAGACATCTCCACATCGGCGTCCATGTCTCCTTCGTCGGGTATTTCCCCTCCGTACACTTCGTGTTCCTGCTTTAGCTCTTGATGCTCCATCTCTGTCTCTCTCTCCCCCTCTCTACAATACACTGTTTCTTCCTCAGCTCTCTCTCCTCTCTCTATATGTGTATGTGTGTGTATATGTGTATACGGGTCCGGGTACTATTGTGGACTTTGGTGCCGAGTTGAGTCGGTAACGGACGGAGAGGAGGAGAAGGCGAAACTGTTATTCCATTCATTCATAAAGGGTATTTTGGGTTTTTCGTACTGGTTATGAGTTAGGGCTCCAACAGCCGTATTTATCTCTCTCTCCTCCCTGTCACGCAGCTCACCAGCCGCCTCCAGGTAATTCCTTGTCTCCCCTCTCTTCTCCATCTACGTCTCTACCTCTCAATCACTATCATACCGACCAATACGGACCACGACCCCAGTCTCATACGAAGTCTCCACCAGTCTCCAGTACGCAACACAAGCCCAAACCATCCCAGTCTTCAGCCACCATTCTTCTCTGTCTCCACTTCCACTTCCACCCCCACCCCCACCCCCACCCCCAAGTTAGCCACCATCTGCTCTGCCCCATAACCCTAACCCACATCCACGCAACCCCCTTCTCCCTATCTCCCAAACTGCCACAACCACCGGCCTGAACCTCTCTTCTCTGGCACGACCACTGGCCTTCGATTAAGGTTTTCCTCACATTTCGACATCGCCACAGTCACCAGCCTTAAATTCCCCACTGCCATTTTCCTCTGACATTGTGTAAATCTCTGCTATAATTAGGTTTTTATCATTTGATGGTTTTAATTATCATTTGATCATTGTGCCTTGCCTGTGTATTTTTGTAGACATTTTTCATAGTGAAATCGTGTTTTGCATCTTTGGTTCCATCCTACTTGATTATTTCTGCCCAACACTTAGTTCACTACTTTGGTTGTGTTCTTGGTATGTTGAGCTATTTCCACTTTGGGATGGCCACAGTGCCTTTGATTATACCAGCGACTGGGGAGGATAGAAGGTGAAGCTGCACCTTGGTCTTGGGGCTTTCGGGCCCATATTTGGATTTCGTCTTATTCTTTAGGGCCCATCTTTCACTAGCACAATTAGCGCTGACATACACTTAAACCCACATATAAATCAGGGCTTGTAATATTGTTGTTAACAGGTGGCGCATTGGGGTGAATCTTATGCAAGTCTAGACCGAGGCTTTGCTTCACTTCATTGTAAGAGAACGACTGTAAAGACTTCTCCAATTTTGGGGGTAAATCTTATGCTCGTTTAGAAAATCATGTCTAAAAATTTCGGCTTAAACTCGTAAAACTTGGTTCATAGTTGAGTTATTCGGGTTCAGCCTATTTTGGGTTTTATTCACTTAAAACAATTTTTTAGGCTTCTTTAAAAAAAGAGTTCGACAGACTTAGTTCGAATTTACAAAATTAGACTTGATTATTAGTCATAATTTCTATTTAGTACAAGAAAATTATTTGAATCTAGTATGTTAATTTAATTTATTGTTATCACTGAATTGATAATAAGTTTTATCTAATATCGGATTTGTTGTTAATCTAATGATAATAATGTTTTAGATTAACAGATTAAATCTAATATATTTTTCTTCAATATTTGTTAGTGGTAAATTACCCTCAGTGTATTGGTGGGGAACCACTTTTTACTTGAATTCATGATGAATTGAAATAAACATCTTTCCTTTTCTTTTTCTTTTCTTATTTTTGCCCCTTTTTCAGCTAAGAGTCCCAAGCTATAATGAATTATTTTCATTGCAGGCTTGTAACCCCTAGAATCCAGAAGTATTATAGTTGCTTTCCAAAACTCTAGTTTAAGTTATCCATATATATATATTTGGGTAATGTACTATTGCAGGGAAAAATATAACGAGATTTGAACCGACGATCTTAAATTTTAACAGCAAGACGGTGGCGATTAAGTCGGTCACTAACCTCAAGTTACTCTGAAATAGTATCAAATTTTTTTTCCGGACATTGAAGTCCTCGGAAACTCAAGCACTTGAAATTAGCCCTTAGTTTGATACTTTTTGTAAGGCATTATTGATCGAGAGTCGAGGTCACGAAGAACAAATAACATTGGGTTAATCTCACATTGCACCCTCAAAGATGCTTTGATTTTTAATTTATACTCTTAAATATTAAAATTTTTAATTTTCATCCTTAATGTTATGAACTAATAGTAATGTGGACTTTGCCTAGATTGTTGCTTAGTTTTTCATCTTAAATTGATACACGTGAGTTACAAGTATTTTGGGCATGAGCTTATGTATAAATTAGTAGATTGTTGGCGTCTCATGTGAATTGTACATGATAGGATTAATCTCTATTTGATTAATGAAACTTTATTTTCAATACACAAAACAGTGTCAATCTGATTGTAGGAAACGTTCTGCAGTGATTTATATACCTCATCCTCATACCCTAAGCACCTATATGTCACTTGCTTCAATTTATGACGAAAAATTGAACGACAGTGTAGGACAGGTCTACATTGCTATCAATTCATAATATTGATGGTGTAAATTAAAATTTTTAATATTTAAGAATATAAATTAAGAATCAAAATATCCCTCAGGCAGTCTAATAAGTATAGCCTTATGGCAGTCTAATAAGTATAGTTCGGTCAAGTACTCTTATGGCAGTCTAATAAGTATAGCCTTTCATTATAGTTCGGATTTGGAATACTCGTTTGATTCTAGTATAGAAATTGATGAATTAGATAAAATAATTCAGTCTAATATAATATAGAAAGACAAAAGACAAAAGACAAAATTAAATGGAGTATTAGAATAATAAATAATTTTATCTAGTGTTCGACAATAAACAACATAAACGTTAGATAATAGTTATTTAATCTAAGCGGTTGTTTGGTTAGAGAATTATTTTATCGTATTAATATTGAATTAACAAAAATACCCTTAATCAGTGTTTGTTATATTGATGACATCTTGATTTTATCAGTTAGGAGGTTATAATAGTAAATGCGGAGAATAACACGTTTGAGTTGCATTATAATATCACCTCTCTTGGTGGTATTAAAATATCTCCATAATACAGGTCTATCGTATAAAAAATATACGATTAGTATACGTTTTTAAAATTAATACGGTATCAAATTTGGTTATCAAACAAAGTATTATGCCTAATTAAATAAAAAATAGTACAATCCGACATTTAATCCCTTTATAATAAATCTATCAAACGAGTCCAAATGATTACTATCTTAAAATTCTAAGTCCGATTCTCTTAAGAGAGTTTATTTGGTTTCTCAAATTTGAATTGTGGCATTTCTGTGCCCAAAATTTCAATTTGAGGACTACTGTGTTTTTATCCTGCCTGCACTGTAATTGGGATATGCAAAGGTGCAGAAAGTCAAAAGACTTATAATCTAGACTTCCTTCAAAGCATGAAAAACACTAATCTTGTTTTTGCCACCAAAATCTTATTGTTCTTTGCTTTTTGTTCAAGCAAAACTTGAAAGGTTACTTCTTCTTTGAATACCATCACAAATGTAGCATTAATGTCACACTGCATATAGACACCATATACAAGGTTTGCACATAGATGGTATCACACTGTGACTCACATAAATATCTAAAAACACATGGTGAGTATCACAGTGTGAATCCAATGTCACAATGCCACTACACATCATATGCATTATTTTTTCATGGTGTGGGCATTGAAAGTGTGACTCTAATGTCACACTGCAAAACAAACATCATATGGAATGTTTTGCACAGGGTGTGTATCATACAATGTGACTTAAATATAATATTGCATAAATAGAGAGAGAAAATAAAGGGGAGAGAGAGAGAAAAAATAAAGGGGAGAGGAGAGTAACGATGGGAGAGAGAAAATAGAGAAAGAGAAAAAAAGAGAGAAAAAATAGGGAGAGAGATATTAACGAAATTCATATATAGTGAGAGAATATGAAATCTTTTTAAAAATAATGGAATCTTTTCAAAATTTAAACAGTGAATTATTCTTTAATTTAAGAAATCATTTAGCCATTAAAATCGAATAAAAAAAAATAAGAAAATTGTCCCAATAAAATAGAAAATTGAATCCCACAATTAACTGTCTAACTTATCTTCCACGAATAAAGAAAAAATGGTTTTTACGTAAATAAAATATATACAAAAAACCAAAGTGTATCTGTTCACAAAACATTTATACAAAAAGAACTTTTACACAGAAGATTTATATTAAAATATTTTCTCACAAATAAGTAGTTTATAGTGTACATTTTCACAGTTTTTCTTTTATTTTACAATTTGAACAAGCCTTAACCAAGCTGAAAATAACCAAAGCAAGCTATCTGAATTGTTTTAATGGACCCCACTATCACCAAGCCACCACAGGGAGGACAAGTAATAGCACCTAGGCTAAGCCATTGTGGTAACTATAGGTTGAATGCGTTCATGGTATGGTGGCCTTATAGGCTCTTAAGAAAACTGAATGTCTCTTTCCTTGGTTTACATTATAGTTGTAGTCTACTCCCATACAGCTTTCCCCTTTGAGTTTATGATCTTGTAGTGACATGTTTAGTAGTTCCAGACACAATAAATCAATTCAAACATCTTCAATATGATATTAAATTAATTTCAAACCTATTTAATTAGCTAAGACACACAAAAAGAAACCCATTTCCTTAAATATTTACGATAAATATTCATAAATAAAAGTCAATGCAAATAACTCAATGTAAATGCTACCCAAAACGTCCCTTTTCTTCACCTATAAAAGCCCAAACACACCTGTTTCTCATCATCCACACCAAAAACTTCATTCCCTTTACCTATAAACCACCAAGTTTTCTAAAAGTTTGAAATAGCGATAACCTCACCATGATGCTTAACACATTCCTCGTTGTGTTCGTAGTCTACTTAGCCAGCAACGCAGCACTGCCCTCACTGGCTGCACCACTACCCGAACCATCCGATTTTTACGCCGACTCACCATTGCCATCACCGAAGGGCGTGGCATACTTGGAGACCTGCGTGAAGAAGCTGACCGAGAGGTGTGGGAACGAAGTCTTCTCGGGTGTGTTCGTGAACACACCAGTGACAAAGGAGTGCTGCAAAAACCTTGAGAAGATGGGAAAATTGTGCCAAGTTAAGATCGTTTCGGCACTCCTCAACGTGCCTCTGGTCCAGCCGACGTCGACCGAGAAGTCGGAGATTCTGTCCAAGAGTGAATATGTATGGAGCCAGTGTGTCTCTGTTGGGCATGTTATTGGAGCGGCTGTGTCACCCTCCTACCCTGAAACCTCTTTCTGAGGAGGTTTGATTTGTGTATTAATAATATGCTTAATAAAGGTATTTGAATAAAAGAATAACACTCCCATTTCATTCTAAATCTGGCATTTCCAAACACCCAATTTGTTGAATGAGTCATCAGGGGTGGCAACCCTATAACCGTTAAAATGCCACCCCAAATTCAATATTTTTCACTTCAAGGGGGTGGCATCAAGAGTTGAAAAATGATAACAATACTCTTGAGGTGACAATTTTGGCAACTCTGGAGAGAGAAAAAGAGAGGTTACAAATAAGTTGATGAGTATAGATCCGTTAAATTGTTGAATGATCAAACGATGAATATAGATCCAACGATTCATATAGATTGATGAATGAAAATATGAAAATGACACTCCATTTTGGCACCTGTCATTGGAGCAGATTTATAATTCAGAAATGTCAAAACACTGTTCAAAATTGGAAATGAGTGATTTGGCACACACTAAGATCTTAAAAGACTAACAATAATTTCGTGTTTGAACACACCCTGTAATACTAACAATTAAATATTGAATGTACAATATTTGTATTTTAAATATTAATTTAATTGCATAATTTAAAATTAAAGTGAAAAAAGAGAAAATAAGAGAGGTAGGGGAGGAGAAGAGAGGTAGATGTGAATTAATGAAGTTGTTTGACATTGAGAAGTGTGATGGTTGAATTGTTTGATATTGAAAGCCGAAAAAATGATATTTTTGAGCAAAAAAAAATTGGGATGAATTTTGTGTTATTAAATTAAAATAGATGAAAATTAGATTAATCTGAATCATTACCATGTTTTTATAAATTGTTTCTACATGTAATATTAGATAGATGGATGAAAGAGGCCTAATTGGTATGTAGAATGAAGGCCACAAGTTGTTGATATAGGCATTAGAAATTCCATTGAACAGTAGTTGTTTAATAGTGGTTAAGACTAGATACAGATTGCTTTATAAACCTCATGAGATCCAAATCCCATCTCAACACAATTTTTCATCAATTTATCTTAATGCTAAATCACAACCATGTATTAGAGTCGGATCCATTGTATTCAAATGGGTTAAGTGGTTAACTATATATGTAAGTTTGTTGATGTGACGTTATTAAAAATTAAAAAGAAAAATGTATCGGAGAATATACTGATCGTAATTAAGATTTACATGCACCATATAATCCGATCACAATTTAAATTATAGGGTTCGTTTAGTTAGAAAGAAAAGAATGATGAAAAGTGAAAATGATAGAAAGTGAAGTAAAAAAAAAAAATGAAAGGAAATATAAGCATGAAAGAAATTATTTTTTTTTATCATTTTTTATTTCATGCTAATTAAACTCATGAAAATTTTTAAAAGTTTCTCATTCTTACATTTTTTACCATTATTCCACTAAACAAACAGACTCATACAACAATATATTATATACCATCACTACAACAATACATTATTCACCATCACTAATCGTGATACAGGACATTATACACCATCACTAGTCGTGATATCACAATTCAATAACAAAAACTTCCGTATACATGTCCTACTACATTTACTATGATTCATTGTCTTGGTTGACCAAAATTTAGAAAGTCTTACTGAGGACAAATCCACTTGTGTGATTTACACTAAGATGTCCACATTACACCAAAATATGTATTCCTCTTTTGTTTAAAGCCTAGGAGGAGGAAGCAGCCATTTAGAACCCTGTATGAAGGCAAGGCTGAGGAAGGGCTTAGCATCTGCATCCCTTAGCTTCTTACCGAACCCGACCCGGCCATTTAAGTTTGATCCGGGTCCCATGCAATTGTATTCTCCAAAGTAAACAGTCCTGCAATGTCATCATCACCCTTTAATAAACAGATGTAATGAAATATACCACACGAATTTTCAAAAAATGAATTGCTATAAAAATGAACTGTTCAAAAAAAAAAAAAGCTTTCTCGAAAAAATGAATTGTTTTGACGTACCTGTCATGCTCGGAATGGAAATTATCCGACCATCCTTTAGGGTTAACGACATCGCTCATTTGTGTGTAAGCAAACACCACCTTGGCATAAGGCATCCAAGCTCTGCCCAAGAATGCATAGCCGCCGGTGCCGGTCACCGTGCAATGGACAAAAGAGTAACCAGTGTCCTCGTTAGCATTGTGCCTTGCTTGTGCTGTGATCATTGCCACTCCGTCGTCACCAGGGATTACATGGGTCTCGGTATTCTGCGTCAGAGACATTAATTCATACATGTAATTATCAAGAAAAAAGAGAGAATTTATTGTCGGTTTTAGAGCCCGTTACACCCAATATTTACGAGAGAGAGAGAGAGAGAGAGAGAGAGAAGCTTGGATACCAGATAGATGGACTTTCCATTGCCAAAGATGAAATCAACAGTGCCTTCAATGTAGCAGTCTTTAAAGAAATGCAGGCCCTTGTCATCACAAAGGGTGTCTTGAAATCCATACATTTTGCAGTTAAAGAATGAGGCCTTGTCGCCACCGATCCTCAAAGCCAACGCCTGCCCTCCCTTCTTCTTTCCATCCGGCCTTGGCGAAGAATTCTGATACAACCCCACCACCACCGTGCATTAAACCAATACCAGAAATGTCCATTCCAATATATATGTATACGGCAAACACGTACAATAAATTAAGAAGAATCAAAGAAAGCAATGCAATTATACACACACACCCACACTAATAAAGACAAATTATACTTGCACCCCTCAATTATGCCATGATTTTACTTTGTTTTCTTAACTGTGAAATTTTTTGCATTGCGCTATCAACTATTTGAATGACTGTACATTACCCTAAGAGCAAACCTCCAACATGTTTTGGAAAGACAATCGAATGATATTTAGTAAAATACATTTTTTCAATATCTACCATTGTGATGGTAATGGATTAATAGTTATAGTTGCATGTGCAATGTGAAAAACTATAAAGCTAATAGAGCCATGTAAAATCAATGGCTAAAGTTAGAAGCATAATAACAACAAGGGGTGGCTCAAGTGACAACAAAAACGAATTATAAATTTAGTCGTCCTTAGTTCGAATATTGATAATCTCTTAGGTAAAACCATGAGGAATTTATCCCTTACTAGTATCCCTAGTCCTAATGTAGATGGTCTGCTTTTGACCAGATTAGAGAAAGAATTAATCGAAATACACGTAAGCTGGTCCGAACACCCTTGACCGGTAGAACGAAAAATAGTAAAATTAGAAGCAAAATGTAAGCAATATATGACAGCTATGGCAACATTGAGGGGGTCAAAATGCATTAGTGTTTTCATAAAAAGAAGAAAAAACTATAAGAAGAGTTTGTAAGGGGTACGGACCACAAATTTTATGTTAACAGCAGTGAAGTAATCAGATTCAACAATCAAGGTGGCGCTATCCACCGTACCATACTGCGCCGACGTGCCGGCATAAACTAACGTCGGCATGTTATTAGGGTCTCCATAAAATGTGATAAAAGGCTTGGTTCTCTCAATCCTGATTTTCTCAGTATAGGTTCCACCACCAATCCATACTATAACCCGATTTGTATTCCCATTTGGAATGCTCTTGATGGCATCGGTCACCGTCTTGAAATCACCACCGCCGTTCTGCCTCACCTTGATGACTTTGGCACCGGCCTCCGCCGTGACCAGGGCAGGGTCTAAGGTGGCCTTCCTACTTTCATGTGGCTTGACATTAGCTTGGAACCAACTGTTTATTTGAGACTTCACGGCGGGGATTGGAACTGTTTCATCGGAGAAAACGTTAGGGACAAAGAGGAGAAGCGATAGAACGACTGCCTCAATGGCTGTGTATGTCCTTTTTCCGGCCATTTTTGTTATGTAGTAATTGTTTTTAGGGTTATACACATGCATTTTATATAGAAATCTAGGGAGAGAAGTGTAGGTGTGACATGTTTTTTAGTGAAGTTTGTGGTTGCAGTTGCATGGTAATTTTGGTCACCCTTCATGCATGGATGATGTATAAGCAAGAAGTTCCATTCTTAGTTCTAAGTTAAAAGGAGGAGCGTAAACGTCTCTGTGGTCTAGGCATCAGTTCATAAGAGGGGTCATTGTTTTTTTAAGGCAATTCCAAGATGACCAATAGATAGTAATTCGTTGAGCTTGACCAAGGGTTTCTCACTATGAAATGTCCAATTTGAATCATAATTATTAATTCGGAGGAATAACTCGTCACCCCAACACCACCAAAGTCAGGCAACAAATCGCGTTATTTCGATGAATCGAACTCTACTTGATAATCACATGAGAGTCCGAAACTACCCTAAATAAATACAACTTACCACTAGATCATTATTTTGTATTTTAAAAATGAGTCAAAAACGAAGCAAACTACATTGATTGCTCCACACTACTTAAAATTCCTTTGATCTATTTAAGAAAAATAAAATGTACTTAAAATTTACAGAACAGAAGAACAAAAATAAAAATAAAGAGAAGAGAATTAGAATATTCTACAATGCCTCTTCATTGTACGTACATCATGCCCTCGACCAAAAACAACTTGGGACAAACTCCAAAATTCCATCTTTTGTATTCTCCTACCAGACATACATTTCAAATAAATCTAGAAACCCAACCTTCTGCTCAATGTTTCCATGAGTCAACACAGGCTACATGATCCGACCAATGAAACCTCGCCGTCTCATTGGTAGATAAGCTCCGAAACATCTTCCAATCATGAATAGCAGCCGTCAGATCAGCAACCTTTGCGGTTATACTCCGACAACAATTCGCATGAAAAGTTATCACAACACTAACGTCTCTACTGTTTTCACAGAATCCACTGAAATAAAGGGTGTCCAAGAACCTAACCCTAAGGCCTAACTCTCTGAACAAACCATCGTGAATCAGTATCTGAAGAACGTCTTGTTCTTTCATTCCGGTGGAGTTGTCTTTCTTCGCGTACCATTTTTCAAAAAGGGTTATGGTCTTCTTGTTTGATCTGATCATGTAGAAGCCAGTGTTGATGGTGTTTGATTCCGACCATGGGTCGCCGGAGAACTCGTCGGTGCTGATTTGGAGGTCCATTGTTTCGTTTAGGCTCAGCCTTGGGAATGGATTTCTTAGCCACAGTACATCAGTGTCCTGTCAACAAATTTAAGCACATTCATGTAACTTAGCATTATAAAACTAATCAAGAGTATGAAAATTCTCAAAGTGGGTTGTTTAGGATCTCAAATTTCTAGAAGGGAATTATAGCGAATAATTGAGTCAAGCAATTCGGGTTCGACTTGAACTCGGTTTGGATAAGAGTCAATTCGAGCTCACAATCTTTTAAACTTGTTTGGAAAACGAGCCTAAAAAAGCATGGACTGGATCTCATAAAACTTGGCTCGTTTATATGTAAAATAATTGGAGTAATGCTACACTGACCAAATTTTGAGACTAAATTTGAAGTCCAAATGACATTGCAGCATATTATTTGAAGTTTTTATTGGGACCCAAATGACATGGCACCAAATAAATAAACTCAAGTCAGCTGTCATGTCATTTGGGTTTCAAATTTAGTCCCAAAATTTGGTCAGTGTAATATTACTAAAATAATTGAGTTATTCAGGTTCGACTAGTTTTAAGTAATTTTTAAGCTCGTTTAAAAAAATCAGTTCAAACTCGCTAAGCTTGGATCGATTATCAACCCTATACGGAATCAAACCTCAATAAGCAGATTTAGTACCCAAAAGATATTTAAGTAGCTGTATGAAATTCTACAAAAAAATTAATGTTTTCTCAAAGCCAAAGTAAATGAAACATTAAGCCAGTCAAGTCAGTTAACCACAATTACCATCAATTAAGATCCTTTTTTATTATGTTTAAAAGCATATGATCATGTTTGACCATGCTAAATATGTAATACTTATGATATTATTATCAAAATCATACGATTCACAATTCGATTCGTTGTTTAGGGTCATTTTGATACGATTCTCGATACAAATTTCAATTTAATAACTGTGTCTACGAATGTATACTTACGGATTTTAAACCTTATTGCTTCCGTATATATCAAAACAAATTAATGATTAAATATCAAAAACCAAATAAAGAATTTATAAAAAACAATTTTAAACTTTTTTCTCTATTTCTATTTTATTTCTTTTCTTGAAGACGGAACATCCCCGATCTCTCCTAGTTGATACAAACTGTTCCTCTTGTAAAACCATGAAGCAATTACTGTATGATATGGTATAAAGACATACCGTAAAGATGAAGTTGTAACCACGCTTGAGCACATCACCGAGAAATAGGGTTCTCCTCCACATCATCTTGAGAAAATCACTAGACATGTACAGTTTCTCGCCTCCAAATTCTACACCATCTGTTTCAAGCTTGTAGCAGTGGAGCCGGAGAAACTTGCACCGTTCATAGGATATTTGATCGACGGCAACCATCAAGAGGTGATCGGTTAAGGTCCGAGTATCGTCGCCGAGCCAGAAACCATCCAAGAATAGATCGAGCATTGACTTGTCTCCCTCGACGTAGGCTTTATTTATAATGGCGATTATCACTGTCTTGTCTTGTGTTGAAGTTTTGGCCAATGCCTCATCAAGCTCATCCCTCTTGATGGTCATGTTAAACTGCAATTTATGACAAGATGAAAACCCCATTGGTCAAGATCGAACAATTTGAACGAAGACCCGATACCCAAAAATAATCTCAAACCCATGCATAGGTTTCCTAAAACTCAATCAAAATATCTTTAAACCTATTTTCTCTGTGTGTGTTTGGGGGGGGGGGGGGGGGGGGTAACGAAAGAAGGGTTCTTACTATCTTTGAGGTTTGAGTCGGTTGACACTGAGACTTCTGGAATGGAGAGAAAAGCTGCCTGCCCGTTTCAGGGTTTGAGATGAAAATATACAACACACCAACGATCAAAAGTATCAACACTACTGTGATACTGTAGAGATTTTTCTGGTATTCCATGTGTTTTTTTTTTTCGATTGTAGTCGGCTATTAGGCTGCCGGAGATCTTGTGAATGATGGAGTTTTGTAAGAGGAGGACTCTTTGGCCTTCGAGTAATTTATTATCAAAAGAGAGGTCAGTAGATACATGGTGGTGTTTGAGGAGAGGGTTGATTATAATTAATATAATAATTAATATCTTTCCAAAATAGAGTCCAAGAAGGGCTTGACTTCCGTTAAGTATTTACTTTCCAAGAATAGTAACAATATTCGAAATTAATTAAGGAAAATGCTAATATTTACTATATTTTTTATTGCAAATGATGTGACACAATCTCCGTTATTGAATATTAATATGACCCACTTATCTGATAGTAAAAAACTGTGCAACATCTTTGAGATGGAGATTTGATAAGAAAATTTGGTAAGTATAATATTACCCATTAATTAATAACCAATGTTCTTTTGATCTATTTTATTGATTTAATTTATTAGACATTATCATTGCATTGACGGTAGAATTTCAGTATAAGTTGACACCCGCTACCAATCTAATAATGTTGATGAATTAGTTTAGCAAATCAAGACTAAATAGTAAAAGTGAGATCATTTTTCAATACATTTTTTTTCTCTATTTTTCTTTTTAGTAGACCATCTGTCGTGAATTTAAGTAAAATATATTATATATAAGTAGATTTCTTACTCATTAATGATATCAAAATAACAAATTAAAAAAAAATATATTGAAAGAGATGTGAATCTCAAATAGTATTATTTTATTGATGTTTCTTTTCTTTTATGTCCTGATTTGAAACTTATTACTTAGAAGAATATGAGATTTGATCTAATCTATTGAATTTAATAATTTAGCAATGACATGATCTAATATTATTATAATAATTATATTTGGACTTCATTTAATTCACCTAATCTATTATAAACATTAGATTTGATAGCAAGTCCCATCATATAGTGTGGGGTTCAACTTTTAATCATTCTACATGATTAAGTCAATAAATCGAATTAAAATAATATTCTCGTAATATTATTATAATTTCGACTATTAAACTTTTTTATTGAAATAATTCAAATTTTTAAGTTTTAATAGTATTATACGAGGAGGAGAAAGAGTTACCATCTATATAATAAAGCGGATATTTTTGTTTATACAAAATATAATAACGGTACAGATTGTTTAGATTTCATAATTTATATTCTGACTTGGGTAAAATGGCAAAAAATTTGAAGTTTTCACATCACATCCCAAATACAAATAAAGAAAGGTTGGGGGGTTGAAGTGAGAGAAACTCCTCGATTTTTCACTTTGGTCCACAGGGGAGACAAACTTCAACGCTGGTGGTTTTGGGGAAGAGACAAACAGGGCAAATTTTTGAAACGGCGTCGCATCTCACACAGACGCACACGTGCCTACACGGCCACATCATCACCGTCGCGACTCTCTTCTCACATGTTTTGCACTCGAGCCTCACTGGGTCGACTCGGTCCGGGTCAACAAACGACGATTCGGCGGCCTCTTCTTGATGCGCCTCTTTGCAACCGGCACATCCTAGCCTTCTCCCTCCTTCCGTGCCCCCACCGCGCAATTTAGCCTCTTGCAATGACGCCCTCAGAGACCAAGTCGTTTCCTCCAGATTCTCCACCTGGGCCTTCCAAACCTGCGCCTCCATTCTAAACTGCGCCACCTGCTGTTCCAACTTTGCGTTTCTACGCATCGAATTGCCAAGTTCCAACTCTTTCTCTTTCAGTTTCTTCGTTGCTCTCTCTTCCGCTGTGCACAGGAGCTCACTGTAGTGCTTCCTCCACAAGTCTGCTAAAGTGCGCCGCAACTGGTCACCCTGCATATATTCATCCACCCATAACCCACTAAAATTACATACATAAAAATGTAAAATCGAAAAATAAGAGTAACCCATGAAGGAGTGAGAGAAGAAATTACGTGGCTTTTAATCAATTGGTCAATTTGATCACTTTGTTCTTGTATATTTGAAGAGAGATGATCATCTGCATGGCCTTGGGTTAATAAGGATGTGAATGACTTGAATGGCATAGATATCTTCTGTGGTTGGGGCCCTTGGGGGTGGCTATTGAGGTCGAAGCAAAGAGCTTTAGAGACGAGAGGTTGCAAAGGAGATTGGTGTTGGAGGGATGAGAAGAGGTTGATTGGTGGTGCAGAAACAGGTACTGCAGTTTCGGTAACTTCCTTCATCTTCCTCTTGCGTGAATCGTTAGCCACTGCAAAGATTTATATCATTAATAGGACGGAACTACATTTACATACAAGTTATATGTGTACATGTGTGCGTGTGCGTATGTCTGTGTCTGTGTGAGAGAGAGAGTGAGGGAACCTCCATTGTTGAGGAACATTGCAGATTGATGGCGAGTTCCAAGCGGAAAGCGCAGTTTTATTACTGGGCCTTGCAGCTTTCTGCAAAAGATTAAAACATCAAAAGAAATTATCATAGGGCATGACATCAAATAATTGAGAGAGAGAGAGAGAGAGACCTGTTGAAGAACATAACGTGGGTGAGGGATAGGCATTGGTCATGAAGGTCATAGGAGATTATAAAGAGAGTGAAACGGTGCAACCGAATGATAAACAAGGAAAATAGGTATATTACGAAGGGACGCGATCAGTCTGCAGCTAATCATTAACGTTCGAAAATCTTTGCACTTGCAATGAAGGATGAAACGACACCAACCTTCTTAAAATTTAGAGATGTCAAATTATGGACAAAATTACAATTACCTCCCCCTCCTAAATTCGAATCTTGAAAATGCCCCTCCTAAATTCCAATTTAAAAAATATTTTAGAGTTAGTTCATGAGAGACTTCACTCTCATAAATATTCTAACTCAACGTGGATAGTCTGATTTTAATCAGACCAAAGAGAGAATTAACCGGTACACATAAGTTGGTTCAAACACCTTTCACCGTTAGAACAAAAAAAAAATTATACTTACATTCCTAAATTATGTCGCTCCTAAAATATTATGAACAATCAACTTCTCATGTTACACTTAAAATATTAATTTGAGTTTTACATTATTCAAATTTATCTAATTTTCACAGCAAATCATGACAAAAATGGAATCTCACCGTATTAAGAGACATGACATTTCCCTTGTCAATCGATTAGAATTTCATTTTTTTTTTCTCTTATTTGCCATGAATAATTGAATAAAAGTCAAAGATTAGGATAATGTGAAACCCAAACTAATTATTTTTCAGTATAAGAAATTGGATTGTTAGGGTACAATCGGGAATGAGCGATTAAAAGATTTTGAATTTTCAAAAATAGGATTGTTATGGGCGAATTATACTTTGTACACTAAAAAAATTAAAAATTCTCATTTTATGTCCTCAAAAATTTAAGAATTCTCATATTGTATTCTCAATGTATCAAAAAAGTTATAATATAAACCTGTCATTAATTTTTGTTACTCATTTCGTAAATGTCAATAGGGAAGTGTTTGACGAAATAATCAATTAAAATTAACAAAGAAATGTCACGTTGTAATAGTTTTGATATATTTAGGGTATAATATGAAAATATTTAATCAGTACAAAAAAAAATTCAAGTCTTACAAAATACAAAGTGAAATTCTAATGTAAAAAGTTCAAAAAAATATTACAAAATCCTGTTAGTGACAAAGTGTTAGTCACCAATCAGAAATTGACACAATAATATTTACTTTTTTTTTTTTTTAGTTCAACGGTTAAACACATCGATTAATCCCGAACTCGCTCTGATTAAAAGGAGACTATCCATCCTGAACTCGCTCGTAGCTTGGTTTAAGAGGTTGAAAGGATTTCAATTCAAGAGATTAATATTTATTAAAATTTATAACTCGTTCCTATTACCATTTTACCGGATTTTATTCAGCCAATTAAGAAGGCAAAGGGTGATGCAAAGGGTGATGCCTCAGCTCTTTGCCGCCTCTCTCGCCCAATTCGAAACACTCGAGAAACAGAGATATGGTTGCAACGGCTACACCCACTTCGCTATTGTGCGCTTCTCTTCCCTACCAAGGTTCGCCATTGAATCCCCTCAACCAGTTCGTTCACTCTCTCCCTCAGCTCTCTTTCTCTCTATCTCTCTCTCTGACATTGTTTTTAATCGTTGTATATAGCAGGGTTTTGTGGTTCAACTCAGAGCTTGCAGTGGAGAAAGAACGAGGTAAGCTACTGCATTTCTAAATTTTCTGCTTGAAATGTTGACAAAATTAGATTATCAGTCTAATAATAAGTTATGTTTGCGATATTTTCCGTATAAGAAAGATTGGTCTAATTCAAGTGAGAAATCGAGTGCATGAGCAAAAATATGAATGAATGGTGTTTGGTAAAATGTTTCTTCCAGAAGTTGGAATTTCGGACTATCATGAGAAGAGACTAGACTCTTTGCGCTTGATATGTGCTCGCCTTTCTAACTGCATCGTATTCAACGTGTCCCTTACAGTAGTGTGGTTGCCAAATCAGCAGCAATTCTTCCTGTCTATCAAGAAAATATTCAATGTAACTGTGACATCACGTCGTTAATGTCTCGTGATGTCACCGCCGATAACAAGCCAACAACTGGGCCAGTAAACCCCACAAAATTTAATAACTAATCATCAATCCATGTAATATAATAACTATCCTATGTAAAGAAGTGGGTTCACCTTGGATGGTGGTAGTACATGGCAGTATTGACTGCTAACATTAATGAAGAAACTTTGTGTTTTGCAGACACGTTTTATGAGGAAAGCTGGGCCCATTCTAGTTACTGCAAAAATTCAGCTAAAGCCACCTCCATACCCACTGGTAAAAATTTCAAAAATTCCGAGATTGTCTTCTTCTTTCATCCTGTCCAAAACATTAAATTTTTCTTTTTATCTCTTTCTTGAATTATGTTTATACAGTGCAGTCAAGCTAAACGTGTTTTGATCAGCAATGATGCATTTTGTCAGGTTTATCTCAATCAGGGTTCTTAACAGTATCTTGAGAAGCAGATTTGATTACCTAGCCTTATGGTTGACCTTATATTAGCCTTGTTTAACATATGAAGAGAATTAAAGAAATCAATAGAAATATCAAAAGCTCGTGGTGATTTTACCAAACACTGCAACTTCTTTGACCTTGTTGAATCAATATTGCTCGTTGGCATCATTTTAAATTTATAATGAATGGATAATTGGTAGAATGCTTTGGAGCCACATATGAGCTGCGAAACATTGGAGTACCATTGGGGGAAGCACCATAGAGGTTATGTGGAGAACTTAAACAAGCAAATAATGGGAACTGAACTAGATGGATTGACTTTGGAAGACATAATACTTGTTACCTATAACAAAGGAGATCTCCTTCCAGCCTTTAACAATGCTGCACAGGTATGCAAATCATGTAAGCCGTCTATTCAATATTTTTCTGGTGAACCATGAGATTAGCTTTTCATAATAAAATTTCTGAATTTTCACTAGATTTTGGGCTTGCTGATAATCTCCATCTCTGTAGATGAAGTAGGTTTGCAATTTATGGTTTAATCCTGTAATGTTTAATTATGTTTTGAATTTTTTTACCCAACTGAAGATCTGGAACCATGATTTTTTCTGGGAGTCTATGAAACCAAGCGGTGGAGGAAGGCCATCAGGAAATCTTCTCGAACTGATCAACAGAGATTTTGGTTCTTTTGAAGGATTTGTTGAACAGTTCAAGTCAGCTGCAGCCACACAGTTTGGTTCTGGCTGGGCTTGGCTTGCATGTGAGTGGTTTCCTTGCCCTCTTCCTATAGAGGGCATTTGTTTTGCATTCCCAATGATATTCTGTAATCCTAGCTAAATATTATATGAGATGATTGCTCTATATTTCTTGTTTTCTAGACAAAGCGAATAGACTCAATGTTGGAAATGCTGTGAATCCTCGTCCATCAGAAGAGGACAAAAAGCTAGTGGTAGTGAAGAGTCCCAATGCCATAAACCCCCTTCTCTGGGATTACGCTGTAAGTACTTATGGCTGATCAAGTTTTCTTATTCTCGTATGTGGATGCTATCTGTTTGGATTTACAACAGTAGATCGTTTTAGATTATTATCCCTGAGAATCTCATGATATTGTTGTTTCCCAATTGTTGCAGCCTCTCCTTACGATAGATGTTTGGGAGGTAACTCTATATTGACAACTTACACCTGATTGCTTCTTTTTTTTTTTTCAATTTTCTGAGACAATTATATTTAAATACTGACTAATTTTTCTTACATTTGATTTCTCATGGCAGCATTCTTACTACCTCAACTTTCAGGTAAGGCCTAGTTGATGAAATAAGACTATGACTAACAACTTTCATGATAGACTGCTGTATATACCACGACAAAAGTAGCATTTCTGATGTTTCTTCTCACAGAACCGACGGGCTGAATATATATCAGTTTTTATGGAGAAGCTTGTATCATGGGAAACAGTCATTTCCAGGCTAGAAATGGCAAAGGCTCGAGCTGTTGAGCGAGAAAGAGAGGAAGAGAGGAGGAAAAGAGAGGAAGAAGAGGAGAGTGCAGCAGGCGGTGAAGCTGTGGAGATGTACTTGGAAAGTGAGACAGATGATTCAGAGGTTGAATGATTTTTGCTACTTCAATTGTTTGCTGTTAAAGCACCTACAATGAACTTGATTGTGGCATAGAGATCACTTAAAGCGGCATAATCAAGATTGGCATGTTGTTTTGCAACAACACCCTGTCTGATGGTTCTTCCAGATGTAACATTTTTCTATTTGGAATGAGCAGAAATGTACTATGTACTATCAAGTTAATACAATTCTATTGACATTCATTCAAATTTTACATTAGCGAGAACCTTGTGCAATGAGCTTAGCTTAGGATAGCAGATACAACGAGTATTGATGTGATCAGGATCAAATCTCCACAAATTCATTGTTCATGGTGGAACATGGGGAAGTTGAAGAAATGGGAAGCATTAAAAGATGATCAAGTTCTTCAAGAGCTCCACCATGAACAATGGACTCGCGGCCCCCACAGATTTAAGAATAATGAAATGCATACATGAAATAAAACGCTTGTAATGCAAAACAAAATCGAAGCAACAAATTTCATGTTATTCAGAAATTTAGTACATATAATGATCCTTAAACTATGAATTTTCTTTTTCAAATGCGCCCCCTTTTCTTTGAATTGTTTCAATCAATCCCTTCCATTCATTTTTTTTTTCGTTAGAGTGTGTTCAGGTTTGTACCAAATACTCTTTCAATCTCAATGACTGACCACTGTGACTTAAGTTGGGTTAGAGTATGTCCATAAAGGGACAATGATAGTCAACTCTTAGGGAGTGTGGAAAAAGATTGAACCTGACCTTTGAGTTATTAAAGATCAAGCTCAACTACTATACCCCTAAGGGTTCATTTCATTCAACTGCTATAGTTAGGAGCAAAATAAGGATATAAAGTTTCTACAACTTTTATAATCGCTCATTCTTATGTCTGAAACCTTAATTTCGTCATATAAGAATGTTGTAGATGCAAGAATTAGCAATTATCACGTTGGTAAGATTTTGTATCCTACCAATAGCACATGATTCTTTTGTGGGTAAAATTGTCCAAATTGATTCCTAAAATAGGAGAAAATATTCAATGCAATGGTGATAAATATTGACATGATATCACCAACCAATAATAAAACTCCAAATGAATAAAGTGAACATCACTTGAATAATTAATGGCTTACATGAAAGAAAATTGGATAATTATTGACTTACATGGGCAGATAGTTATTAGTTTGTGTGGGTCCATTTTCTTATTTATTTACACAATATTGGTTGGTGATACTACGTGACAATACTGATGTGGTATCACCGTTATAATGAATATTTTTTCCTAAAATAGACCAAAGAGATCAATTGAAACGATTTTAAAAATTCAAGGACTAAATTGTAATAATTGAAAGTTATTTAACGATATTTTAAGTCTGGGTTTTTTTCACCCTTTTGTGTAGTTTAGAGCAGACCCGTTTCAGGTTTCGAGTGGTGATGTGATCAATTTCATGGCTGCCACTCCCAGTTCGCAGAGACGAAGAATCTCTCTCTTCAGAAGTCTATTCCTTGAACCCATTCGAAAGTGTACCTTTCCATACCTATCTCCGCTCAGATACTATTCTTCAGAACCACCTAATCACAACATCGCCACCGGCGACGACGATGACCACCTAAGTGTCAAACCCAAATCATCAACCAAAACCAAAAGGGCCAAAACCATGGCTCGTCTCATCGACAATAAACCCTGGTCATCAGACCTCGAATCGTCTCTCACTTCTCTCTCTCCCACTCTCTCCAAAACTACGGTCCTACAAACTCTCCGCCTCATTCGCACCTCATCCAATGCCCTTCATTTTTTCGACTGGACCCAACAAAATGGATTCACCCACGACGACCAATCTTACTTCCTCGTGCTCGAAATCCTCGGCCGAACCAGGAACCTCAATGCCGCTCGGAACTTCCTCTTCTCAATCCCAAGAAGGTCAAATAATTCCATAGGGCTCGTAGACAAGTACTTTAATAGTTTGATTCGAAGCTACGGTCGAGCCGGGTTGTTCCAGGAATCGATGAAAGTGTTCTCGAAAATGAGAGAAATGGGTATTTCACCTTCCGTTGTTACTTTCAATAGTCTTTTCTTAATTTTGCTTAAACGTGGTCGAACTGGGATGGTATATAACCTGTATGATGAAATGCTTAGTACGTATGGTGTTGCGCCGGATACATTTACTTTTAATATTTTAATTAGAGGGTTTTCTATGAATTCAAAGGTTGATGAAGGGTTCAGGTTTTTCAAGGAAATGGAGAGGTTTAAATGTGACCCTGACGTTGTTACTTATAATACTCTTGTTGATGGCTTGTGTAGGGCTGGGAAGGTGAAAATTGCGCATAATGTGATAAAGGGTATGCTTAAAAAGGATTTGAATTTGAAACCTAATGTTGTCTCTTACACAACTTTGATTAGGGGGTATTGTGGTAAACAGGAGATTGACGATGCTTTGGATGTTTTTAGAGAGATGGTTGACCAGGGTCTAAAGCCGAATAGAATAACTCACAACACTCTTATACAAGGGCTTTGTGAAGCACAAAAACTTGATAAGATAAAGGAAATTTTGGAGGGAACTGGAGGGGATGGAGTATTTGTTCCAGATACTTGTACCTTTAACACATTGATGAATGCTCATTGTAACGCTCAAAATTTGGATGAAGCATTGAAAGTTTTTGAGAAGATGACGGAGTTAAGGGTCCGACCAGACTCGGCCACATACAGTGTTTTGATTAGGAATTTGTGTCAGAAAGGGGATTTTGAGAGAGCAGAGCAGCTATTTGATGAGCTAGCGGAGAAGGAGATATTGTTACTTGATGTTGGATGTAAGCCTCTTGTTGCGGCATACAATCCCATGTTTGAGTATTTGTGTAGAAATGGGAGAACTAAGAAGGCTGAGACAGTGTTTAGGCAGCTAATGAAAAGAGGAACACAGGACCCTCCTGCTTACAAAACTTTGATCATGGGCCATTGCAGGGAAGGTAACTGTAAGGCTGCGCATTATCTCTTGGTTTTTATGTTGAGGAGAGACTTTGTGCCTGATGTTGAGACTTATGAGTCCCTCATTGATAGTCTGTTGCAAAAAGGTGAACCTAATCTTGCCCATGATACTTTGGAGAGGATGCTGAAAAGCTCTCATATTCCCAAGACATCTACTTTTCATTCAATTCTTGCGGAACTTGTCAAAAAAGGCTCTGCTCGTGAATCTGCTAGCTTAGTGGCGTTAATGCTAGAGAGAAAAATTAGGCAAAACATTGATCTCTCAACAGACACAGTGATGCTACTCTTCAAGAGCGGCTTACGAGATGGGGCCTTTGAGATTGTTCGGGATCTTTATGGGAACGGCTATAAAGTGAAGATCGAAGACTTAGCTGTTTTCCTTTGCCAGAGTAGAAAGTTATTAGAGGCTCATGAATTGTTGCTATTTAGTTTGGAGAAGGATAAAAAAGTTAAATTAGAAATATGCAGCACGGTTATGACTGGTCTTTGTAAAATTCGTAAAGTTTCTGAAGCATTTGGTCTTTATTATGAACTTTTAGAGAACAAAATTGAACCACCTTTGAGCTGCCTAAAAGAGTTGAGAATTGCTCTTGAAGCTGAAGGAAGATCAAAAGAAGCTGAATTTGTTGCTAGGAGGATGCTAAAGCCGCGGTGGGACAAATCTCCTTCAATTTCCAAGCTTGAGCCAACCATGGCCATATCTTGACACTTGTACATCTTTGTTGCTTAGAGTTAATCCAACTTCAGATGGAGGACGACCCAAAAAAAACCTGGAATGGAGGCCCCTAAAAGGAACAAATTCTTCTTGCCCTCAAATTATTCTCTGACCAAGTAGTTTGTTGAGGTAACCATGTGTGGAGGTAAGGGGCCCATTCTGAACCTTCTTGAGGGCCTTCTGCAAAGATTATATAGATCGGAAGTGACAATCGATTCTCAATGCTATCTTTGGGACCCCTCCCATAACTGTGATAGAGAAGACACCACTGTTTTGGGTCTTACTGATATTGGGAATTCACAATAAATTTATGTGGCAATTCTGTCCCCAGCAGAACCTAGCATCATCATCTAGCAGTGGCCCTGGTCCATAGTACTACCCCCAGTTTCATTGTAGAGTTCATGGGATTGAGATGAGCCTCCATTATCTGTTCCTCACAAGCATATTTGGTGCAACTGGAACAAAGAATCTACTGATGAGAACTTTTGGCCGCATTACTTCTTGTTACATAGGATGCCAAGTACAAAATCCGTCTCATTGCCTGGGAATTTCCCCCTCTGGGCTGGTGTTGGTACAATAGTGATGGAAGGTCCTTGAAGGAGGAGGATAAGACTGGGCCTGGGGTACTAGCAAAATTGCTGAATCCAAATGGGAGATGCCTGACAATAAAATATCTCAGAGATTTTGTTTTTCAAGTACTTGTGATCTGTTCATCTGCAGACATCTCTGAATTTGTATTTGCGTCGTTGAATTATACTGTCTTCAACCTAATTTCCTATGATCTATGGATTCTGAAAGAGATTGTAAGTTAGCAATTACGGGAACCAATATTCAAAAAAAGGGCTCCATGAGTGATACACATCTGTATACAAGGTGGCACCTCTAACATATACCAACAAAATCTGTTCTTTCATTCTCTTCAACGCTATAAGGTCGATATTTACTCCCTAAACCCTTAGCTCCAAAGAACATATACATGGAGCTATGTCGATTTATGTACGTCTCGTTAACTAAACAATCAGGTACTCTTTCTCTGGGAAAGAAAAAGTTACTAAAATGAAATGAAAAATTCACTCCTCTTTCCATCATCTTATGGGGGATGCCTTCAAAGACAACAGGCCGTCTAATTCTGAAACACTTAGGCTGGCTGTCTGTGGTGGACCAAAAATCTTCCAGAAGCGTAGAGTCTCGTCTGCTCCAGCTGACACCACAGTTAATCCATCTGGGCTCTGCAACAAATTAATGAAGGGCATAAATATTAAGTCCTCTAACAGTAAATTCTCACGAGTTGCTCAATTCGATCTCTTATACCAATTTAAGGGACTAAGCCAGACCTGGGAAAGGTGGAGAACTCTAGATGAATATTGTTGCATTTGTTCTCCTATTTTAGACATGGAAGGGTACCTCCACAGGCACAGTTGGTTGCTATGATCACTTCTGCTAAAACCATGGCCGCTTAATATCTCCTTATGATGCCTGTTCCATTCCAATCCACAAATCTGTTTACATACCACCAATTAGTATCGATAATACAGAATTGAATTACGCTACAGAATCTACAGGTATTCAATCAGAATCATGAAATCATGACTGAATAGCATCATTGCTGAGGAAGAACAGGATCAAACTGTAGCACCAGACAAATTTGTAAAAGAATAAAACAATGAAACAATATTTGTTCTTTAGAATAAATTCATGGAAAAGCCCCAATTCACTCATTTAGCATTATTAGTATCTCAAAGACTGGAAAGCAAGCTGACTTGCCTGAGCTTTGGTGTCGACGCTGCTAATGCATGTCCCCTTTTGTGTGTTCCATAACTTAATACACCCATCTGTGATGCCACCTCCAGATGCTAGTACATCGGAGTCATATGGGCACCATGAAAGAGCCTTGACAGCAGCACAATGGTTGTTGAACTGGTGCATAAAATGGTTTGAGCCCATTTTGAGAGAATCCCAAATGTGAACGACATTGTCATCGCCACCACTGGCCAATTTTTTGCCACTCCCTGACCATTTCAAGCCACAAACTTCCTTGGAGTGTGCTTCTAACCGAGATGTCAAACTGTTTCTTGCTCTAACTGTCAACGACAGCACACAGGAAAGAAGATCCAAATCAAAACATCATTGTATTCCCCGATTATTTAAATGTCAAAGTGAAAAAACACTGGAAAGAAATTGATTTTTAGTACCATCATGATTGATGATGGATTTGTCATGGCTCCCGGATGTCAGAATGTGATCATTCCATGCGATGGTTCCTACTCTTTTCTCATGACCATCTAGATTTCTGACCTGTGTATATTATAGAGAGAAAAAAAATACAATCAATTCTATGCCTATGGATGCTATGACAATTCATTTTGTCCTAAAATTCAGAGAAATGTCATACGAGTTTGCCAGTCTCAGTATCCCAGAGCAGAATTTGGGAGAACATATGTCCAGCTGCTAGTATTTTGGCATCATCTGACCATGCTACACTGGTAGGGTAGTTATCCCCTTGGAATACAGACAACAATTTGTGAATCTTTGAATTCTCAGCATTCCACAGGTATAACTCTGAACCTAGAGCAATAGCAACAATGTTGGTCGTCCCCCAATCCATGATGTTCAGATAGTAATCATCCTTTATCTTTGGCGCATCCAGTATCCGAGTTTCTCTCTGCACACATCATTATGTCAGGCTATTTGAAGCGTTAAAAAGTCAGATTTTGACTAGAAACTCTTCTGATACAGCAGCAGTAATTCAAGATTCATCTCTCTCCAATTCAGTTATTGTAGGACATTAACATTGATTGGTATATAACTAACAGCTTCAACCGAATTTTCCAGGAATTGGACATGTGAATGAGTGTGAAAAAAAAAAAGGCAAATCCTTAAGGCTTGGCCAAAACAACAACTGTAATATTAACCAATCGAGGTCCTATGCTTGGAAGCAAATGCTGACCATCAAAAACTACTAAGATGATCTCGAGCTAGTGTTGGATACTATTCATGAGTTTATAAACAACCTCTTCCAAAAATTCTCACACAGTTTACAAAAAAAATTACTGAGGGGCAGAACACAAATTCATGGCATTGAATGTTAAAAATTTGTATGACTAGAAGAGACTCAATACCACAGACAATAGAACTTCTGGCTGTATACCTTTGGGAAGTGTCGATGTTGCTTGGGCTTATTATTGTAACTATAAAGGTCCTCATCACTACGTCGCATTTCATCAATGAGACGGCCTGATTTTCTACTTGATTTGGGGCTTCCCCTAAAAACCAGCATCCGCAATGGTCTTCCTTCAGAATCCAAGGTCAGATTCTCCTCCAACTTGCGTCGATATTCGTCCTGTCACAAGGAAACAAACCAAATTAATCAACCACAGCTTAAAATTTTCATCATTTTCTTCATCCAACACATTGAAAACCCGAAATCCTAGAAACCACTGATTAATTTCAAGACATTCTTCTAGCCACAACCAAATACATTCAGCAACCTATAAACCCATCAAGGAATTTCAATTTCTTCATCCCAAAAACAAGAAAAACCAAGAACTAATACACCAAGTTTTAGGGGAACCTAATTACCCACCAAGAAAATGCAACAAAAATTGAAAACCCATGTGCAAACATTCAAGAAACAGTCAAAAAGAAAAAAGAGAGACACTAACACTGAATTTGGGTTTGCTCTCTTCTTTACTAGTTCTATTTGTCAATAAACTGTGGGCTTGATCAAGATCCATCAAACTCCTGTTCGGTATAAACCGATCTCCCTTCAACAATACGAAGAAAACAAAACCATTAATAAAACGAAATCTTTGAAGAATGCAATAGTTTGTGTGTGTGTGTGAGAGAAAGAGAGAGAAGAAAAGGATGTTTGTACCGGAAAGTCGTAATCCACAGGAGTGGTGAGGCGAGTTGGAGAGTGCCAATCGGATTGAAGTCTCCACATGGCGTTTTCATGCATTGATGGACAGAGTTTAAGAAACCCAGAAAAAGAGTTAGAATCTTTTTTGGTTGTTTGGGTCTAAAGAACAAGGACTATACTTATAAAGACCGTTAGTTTCGCGCCAAAAAATATGTTTGCTCGGTTTCTATAACGAAGACGACCGTTGGTTTTGTCTTCGCTAACCGTCGCAAGTTTTACAATTGTACTTTTGAAAGGGGAAAACAAAAGCAACTGCACTATAAAATAAAATAAAATTAAGGGGTTAGGGTAAAACTTGCCCGGATTTAGATCCCCTCCATTACCCATTCCCTTCAATTTCCCTCAATACTGTACTAGATGAGTGACATGCGTAAGATTTTGAATTTCAATGGGCAAGATGTTTTCTCATTCATTTTGTTGTTGGTGGAGTGTTAACTATTATTAAGGAATTTTTTCACAAGGAAAAAATCTTGTCCATTGAAATTCAGAATCTTACACATGTCACTCATTTACCACTACATTGAGGGAAATTGATGGGAAGGGGTAATGGAGGGGATCCGAATCCAACTTGCCCTTAGACTAGATTTTTGGATGAAATTTTCGCTGAATCAAATTCAAATTCGATTTAAATCGAAAGTTTGGTTCGATATTCGTTAATAATATGAAATCCAATCTGATCCAAATACTTTAATTAACTAAATTTTAATAAATTATGTCTAAATTTCAATTAAAATTTTTTAATACATAAATAATTTGAATCGGACCATAATCTAAATTTTAATCCGTGAAATATAAGTTATCAAGTTCGAATTATCAATAAAAAATATTAATTCATATCCGACTAATCGAATTCGAATATCAAAATCTGATCTATTGATAGACCTACTTGGACCTTTTAAGTTTTGTCAAAATGCCACAATGGTTTCTTGATATTTGCAAAATATCATAAAGATCTTCTACTTTTAGAAATTTACAGCTTGAGACCATTTTTGTCGTTGAAAAAATCTATATCAGCAAAAATAATATTTAAAATATCAATATTTTCGTATTTATTTTTCCTTGGTGCAAAACTAATCTCATTCCAAACTTAATCGACCCAAGCACAAAATGAAGCTCATTTCCAAGCACCTTTCTTCTTCCCCACTCTGTCTCAACAACACCATCAATCATAAAACTGGTTTTCCGATGAAGTGATGGGCAACGAATCCAACTTCGATTCCAAAAAGAACACTTGTGCGCAAGCTCATACACATGTATCCAATGATGTCTTGGGAGTGACAAGGCGTGTTGGCTTGAATTGATGATTTTGGACTGGTAAGGTGCCGGGAGAGTGAGGGTGATGGAACATGTAGCTATGAAAGAGCGAAAGAGAAAGTAAACGGAAAGCTGTGGAAACAAAGCCCACGATATAGGAAACGTCAAACCCCAGAACAAGATCATCTATAAGTTCCTAAATCTCCATGGTAAAACTCCTCAGCTACAAGTTTTTTTTTCTTTGGAGTAAACAGATCATTCCGGTGTTCTTTCCTTCTGTTGGAGATTTGCTCCTCGTTGTTGCTAGGGTTGTTTCTATATCGTATCTTTTTCTTGTTCAGCTGGAAAAAAAGACTACAAAGCACGCACCATGTAGTTTCTCGCTAGCAGTGTCGTTCTGGGGAACAGAATCTCTCCAGCCCCTATCAGATCATTTATGGGTTCAAGAAGAGTTGGCCTTCCAACTTTCCATACTGTAGAAGTAGCAAAACTATAATAATCAACTGAACAACACAACAGTGCCAAAAGAACAAAATGAACACCACAAAAGCAAGGAAAATATTATCTGAAAGAAGCACATAAATAGTCTGGAGTACAAAAAACCCAGTTCTCTCAAAACACAAATCAAAATCCAACTGCCAGAGCTGCCACTGACTGGCAGTTACAACCTTCTTCTTTTTTTGGGAGGGGGAGGAGGGGAGAAGGAGGCTTGAACCCTTGACTTTAAGATGACAAAGTTTTTATAAGGTAAGAAGTATCATTGGAACAAAGGTCCGTTGGTACTGGCAGTTACAACCTAAACATAATAAGAAGAAACAAAGAAATAGACGCGCCCTAGAGAGAGGAACTGTGGCAAACATTAAAAATGGTTCCACAATGATGATGGTTCATCCCCACAAAGGTTTACCCTCTTTTGCAATATCATCCTTGATACTTTTTTGTATCCATTTCACGACAAAGAAATACTGTCAAAACAATGTCAGAATCAGTCAGACATTTGATAAAATTTCAAACCAATTACAAAGAGGAACACAAGAAGCCCACAAGTCCATAAGCTTACCTGAAATGCTAAAATAAAAGGAATGAATAATTTCCCTCTGTCGTTCGGATTTGGACCTTCGATCAACTTTTTGTCGACCAAAATACCCTTGCTTCCATTTGAAACAGCATCCGTGATTCTTTTGACCAAATTGGGAATCCAAGTTGTTCCATCTGGAAGAATCTGCAATTCACATAACCCTTCATCTCTCTAATCCCAAGGTAGCATCTCAATTATATTAAACAAATAAACCAATAAGCATTGGAAAGCCAAATTGATGCATGAAAAGGATAACCTACCTTTTCATCACTTTCATTCTTATTACATCTCCCACTGTTCTCAACTAGAACAACAGGAATAGACGAACCCTAGAAGCAACAACAAAATAGAAAAATGAGATTTAGCTAGAGAAAAATCAGGAGATAATTGATCAGACTGAAGACCATATCATATACATATCATGAACAAGACAATCATTGCAAAAAAGTAGAATTCCAAACAAAGTAAAGATGATGAAGCAGAACAACCAGAGAATATATACAGGCGATGTTAGTTAGTACAGGACTACACAACAAACTTGTTGCATTCATGTTATGTGAAAACATAAAAACAAGAATAAATAAAGAGCCAATTGTAATAAATAATAAATAAAAAAAATTGACTGGTCTCAGAAAATAAAACATACCTGAATATCTTGTTTCCTTATCCGAGCTCCCAGACGCACAATTTTTAAGAGTGCCTCTGATCTTCTTGTGAAGAACTCCTCATAACTCAATCCATCTGGTGGTGAGAGTTGAGCATGTGTCAGGACAACTAACCCTCTACGCCATATTTCTCTACCGAAACTATCTGTTATAGCCTTGACAACCTGCCTATCCAAGGTATCCACCCTATATGCATCCAATCGGTCCACATAAAGCAAAACATCTATCGTCTTGTTCAAAAGGAACCTGTTCAGATAGCCCACCCCACAACTTAGAAGTCATTGCCCCAAAGAGATATTCAAAATGCATAATTCAACATTCGCCACACTGAAACTGCAACAATGGTAAATAACAGATAAAAAAGGCACTAACACTACAAATTTCACCTGGTGAAGCTGTGAAGCTAATATATACGAACCTTTTGATGATGTCAAGTGCCTGATCATTGACATATCCTCCTTCAACAAGCCCTGGAGTGTCAATAATATTCAGCGTAAATCCAGCCCTTGAGCGTGAGACCATCACAGGTCTTGGTCCTTCAGACTACACAATTGCAGAACATATATGATCAATATATAAATAACAAACTTAGAATTCATCTTATTAGCTGTCATTCTGCAATGCACCTCGACAGATTTAAATACCTGGAAAGCACTGACAGCTACAGCTCTCTCCCCTATGATAGAGTTCACTGTTGAGGATTTTCCAACACCGCCTTTCCCCATCACAAGGATTGTCAACGTGCTCACATTCTACAATTTCATGTGACAAATATAAATATATAGGATTCACGACTAAAGACAACCTGTGTACTGTAAGCAAGTTACTCCACGAAGGGCATCCCCAAGTTGCTCAATTCATGGTAAATGGTATCAATAACATTGTTTCGTTCGTTTGCTGAGTATTATGTAACATATGAACGAGTTCAGAAACAAATCCACCCAAATGAACCTCAAGTAAACAATTCACTTTGTCGAGTCAGGTGATTATGGGGTTTTTTCCCTCTGAACTTAGAAATTTTACTATTTTTTCCTTTTCTTTTGCTCTCTTTTCTTTGTAACAAAATACAGCATGTATAAGATTAAGATGAAGACTGGGGCAGAGAGAGAGAGTAAAACCTCCTGCTTTAGTTTTCCCAACAATTCGTGCAGTTTGGTTTGTGTGGCAGGAGGGAATTGCTGAATTCCAGTCCATTCTCTAATTAACTGAGACGCCATGAGGAGCTGCCCAAGAAAAGATAGAACCACTTCCAATTAATACACAAAAGCCAATACTAATACAAAATCATACAGCCAAAATCTGCAGAAATTTGGGGGTAAAAAGTTCGGAATTGAAGTTAAACCTAAATGCAAAATGTACAGTACAGCTAAATCCTCGTTTCTTAGGGCTTCTTAGCGTTTAACATATTAGTCGCAGATAAAAACAAGAAGAAACAACAGAGTGAAATTTCAGAAAAACCCTAAACCCTACAAGCATTCTTGATTGCTTACGATAAGGTTATTAACAATCATAAAAAACAACGACGAAAGGTTACTTAGATTGTCGACTCACCTGCTCCTACTTCTCTGGGCACAATCGAAACTAGAGAGCTTCGATTACAACGAAGAAACCCTAAAGGGAAAGAGATGGGTTTTAGCCCCTTCACACTAGTTAAGCTTTGCTCTTAGCTGTACGCCTGTACGAGACGAGGCGATATGAGACGAGACGGCCTTATCGTCTTCGATTTTGCAACCGTCCACCACCGTCTCTATCTCTCTCTCTCTCTCTTGTGAGTTGTGTGAGCCGTGATGTGGACCGTGGGCTAGGAATACATAGGACGAGTATGATTGGGTTGGGGGTTGGTTCGGTGGAGGCAAATCAGATTGTGATGTTTGATTTAAGGCCCATGGATGACCCAATTTGGGATCTAGGGTAGTGCTACGGACCTACGGTATTAAATTCGATATTTCACCTTTTTAGTCATTGATTTTACACGTGGCATATTTTTATTAGTTGAAAAATAAAAATTATTATACTAGAAAAGTATTTTTTAGTGCCAAAATAAAATTTTGGAATCCAAATCCTATATTACAAACAAATTTGTTTCTTCATGACAAAAAAATATTAGACTATGACAAAACGTCGTCACGCTAGACTCATCATTGAAAGTTTTTTGTTACGAAATATTGAACTCGTCGTTAAAAGCTCAATTTTTTGCGACAAATCTACTTTATCGTAAAAGATACAACTAATTTACGACAAATATATTTTTTTGCTTAACATTCAAACATAGGAGTGACATTCCTATATATTTTTTTATTATTTCTTTTGAAAGTAAATCATTTGGTATTTATTTACATAGAATATAACATCTATAAGTAACTCTCAAATCTTAAAATAAATTGAGGGAAAGCGTTGGCCCTTGTCATGGTGAGTTATCTTTGGTTTGATTGCATTCTTGTCTATGATAGGAAGTGAAGTAGAGCGAATGAAAGTGAGAAACCTTGGCCCATTCACCTAGGCTTATACTCCTAGATATATACATTATGGAACTCTCAATCAAGAGGATCTATCAAGAGATTCGAGTATAGGGTCAATGTAAAAAAAGTCATCCATCATTGGTGGTGAAGGCTAAGTAGGGTCGGTCACAGGACAACCTTAGTTTATGATTGGAACCTTCGACCAGTGACTTATTACGACCCGCCCATTATTAATCATAACTACAGTGGATTACAATCATTTCTAAGTATATATGGTCCTTAACTCACTAGGTGGATTGCCTTATCCAGTTGCTTGGGAGTTTCTAATTTGTCGAAGCTGCAACTACCTAGTGAGCAGCTCCATTTCCACTTCTAGGTGCGTAGTTAAACTTTTTTTTTTTTTTTTGATAGTGAAACGAGAGTCAACACCACTTCTAGGTGCGTAGTTAAACTTTAAAGACAATCTCTTAGCAATGGATCTAATATCAGAGAAGAAAGCTGCAACTTGCCAAGGTGGGACTCCTTCTATGGCGCTTAGTTGAATGATTTTTGCATTATCATTATCAATCAAGGCCGTTTCAGTCTCCATACATATTAAGACCATGTTTACACAGCGCAAAACAAACTCTTATGTTTTTTCGACTTGAACCCACCAAAAAAGAAACCTTCTCACTTGGCCAACTCAATTATTGTAGCTAAAAATGCAATTATTAACAATTTTGATGGTATGCTTAATCGAATAAAGCACGCGTCTAATGAAATATTTCATTGTACTAGTACCAACTGATTTATATATTTCATGCAATGAATTAAAAGATTTTTTATACTATTCTTGTTCTTTAATTACCCATTTTGGGTGGTTTGAATTTCACAATTTACAAAGATCAATGTTTCTTAAACAAAAAATATTGATAATATTTACTGACTTCTAGTGATAATATTTATTGACTTCTAGCATCACTATCATTTATTTAACTGTGGGTCCCAATATTTATTAAAAATTATCACTTATTTAATAATTATAATAGAGAAAATTAGAGAAAGGTGTCAATATTTTTTATCCAAATCGCTGTTTTTTTTTATATTTCAAATACACAATCTTGGATCCACATGAAAAAGAAAGAGAAAATTCTCTAAAATATTATTGGCTAACTGAATTAAAAACTCGTAATATATATATAGACAATTTAAATGAACCTCCAAACCCCTAAAGGGTTTTAAAACCGATCTAAATACCTAATTACAAGAAAATTGCTAAAAGAATAAAAACACATGCTTGTATCTCAAAAAATGTAGAATAAAATACACTATTCTTGTATCTCAAAAAATAAAGATAAAAAAATTGATAATCTTGCTCTAGGGTGGGGGTGGACCGTGGATGAGTCAACATTCAGGGTAACGATTACACCACATTAGTATTATCATGTGGTGTCACTGTCCAATGTCATATGATATCACCGTCTAATGATAAATAAACAAATGGAAAAGATAAACTCCACTTCTTTACATGGGATAATTATTATTCTTCATGGAAGGATAGCTACTTAAAAGAAGAAAGATTCACTTTGTCCACTTGACTGATCATTGAACGGTGATAATATTGACATGGAGTAAGGGGGCTTATAGGGGTGGAAGCGGGGTTTTAGAGGGGGAGGGGGTTGGGGTTAGATGGTTGCAGGGAGGAGGTAGGTTGGGGTGATGGGTTGTGGGTGGAGGGAGGAGGTAGGTTGGGTGGTGGTTCCGGGGGTTGGTAGGTAGAGATTCGTGTCGTAAATCACGTGCAATGCACGGGTTACCCTCCAGCCTCTGCAAAATTTCAAACCCAAGCAAAAACGCTTCAACAGTCGAACAACATTTCGAAAGAAACATAACTGCTGACAAAATAGATAGGGCAAAGTCGAACCAAAGCAATATAAGAACAGTCTATAGATTTAAATACAAAAGGAAGCAATATACAAAAACCTCAAAATCTAAAATAATATTATGCAGTGGTTTCTTATCACATACAAACAAAAAGGTCAGCTCCTAGACAAATTACAAATACTTTGTTGCCCAACCCAACCCCAAGCCAAGTTTCTAGCCTATGTCGTTACAGAGTATATTCAAATGTTCACTGATGAAAACCTGAGACTACCAGACTTCCCTACAGAATCGTAACCACACACAAATACCCTCAGGAACACACCATATGGCAGCGGAAAGGAGGAAGAGAAAAGAAACATTTGTCTTGAATCAAAACTCACTCATGTTTGGTCATGGAGAAGGGTATGTCTTAAAACTTACAACCCTCGTACTTCCTGATGTCCTTTGCGTTAATGAAGCTTTGTTTCATTCGGCTTGCTGCCCCTAAATGCTGAAAGAGAGAAGAATGACCTTGTTGCTGGAAACACAACAATGGTAGAGAACATTGGAATTTACAGAGACTAAAAAGATGCATCACCACGAAATGTCAAAAAAATAGCGTGATAGCACCAACATAAGCTAATGGAAACTCAAAAAAGATAACAAAGATATTCAAACTAGAGAACAAAAGTTACCTTTAGTTGTGGTCGCTGAAGTAGAGATATGGCCCTCCTGTAACTTGTGAGAAGAACTTTGAGCGTCGGATTTGCTTTTCTTTGATTGAACTGCATATATAATGCCCATTATACTAAAGTGCCAGGTCCAGATTGGGAAAATCCGCAAATGTGTCCAAAGTGAATCATGCATGTAAGGACACAATTTACAGTCTTACACAAAATAGCAAGTTCATGCAGCTAAAGAGAACCAGTGTAAACGAGGGAAAGAAGAAGAGAACATAAAGCTTTGAAAGCTTTCCATGCTTTCAAAGTTTGATGAAACCATTAAGTTTCAAACTATCTACTAATGAGATTACTAAAAACAGTTCAATAGAACTTAAGAATTTAATGCTTATGAAGAGGGGAAGTAACGAATAAAGCAAATGTACCATAGAGTTCATGAGCAATTGAATTTTTCTCATACGCTTCACTTGAGAAACTCTTTGGCTGCCTATAGTTCTTTGCATGAAGAGTAGCCTTCCTCAGTAGATTGTCAGCATTTTTCTTACTAGCAGCTCCAGATTCCTCAGCATCATCCTCCCCTTCAGAGAAGACAGGCGGGCTAGCCCAACCAGTCAAATTTGAATCGGGCTTACTTTTTCGAGCAAACTTCAGGAGCCTCTTCAATCCTTTTGGTGAATCTTTTTGGTAGATCATGGCAGGAGGATTCTCAGCAATTCCCCACTCAGTAGTGTCAGGTTCACTGCTGTCCTCGAGTAGCATTTGCGACAGAGAGTGGCGAACACGTGGACTTGACATTCCCACCAGCGCAACATTAGCTGAAGATGCAAGTTGTGAAGCGTTTTCATTGCATGGAATAGGCTCGTCCTGGAGCTCTTCTATTTCCACCCAGGCTGCTGGGGAGATGATTGATACTTCTTCAGCTTCAGTTTTTAATGCAGATTCTGCCATTCTTGGAAAGCTATCATCATCATTGGCAGTAACTTGACTAGTGCTCTCTGTGTCTTCACATTCCTTGGTGATATTTGACTCTGTAGTTCCCGGTTCTAAGTCACCAGGGATTTCCTGTGCTTCAAGATTGCTCTCCTGCTGCTGTGTGACCATGTCAGAAGTGTTGGTTGCCACCACCTCTTTCTCCTCAGCTTGGATAATATCACCAGAGTTTCTCAAAGACTCCTCAGGCTGAGAAGAAAACTTTGTCTTGGCAACTGAACCGACACCAGGGCCTATGCCAGAGCCCTTACGGAGAAAAGGTTTCGATTCTAGTGGTACCACAGTGCTCTTCTTCACCTTGCTATAGGAATTGGGTTTCATCATGGATGAATCATCTCCAGATTTATTCTGAGCTTTGGCTTTTGTAGTTCTCCCACTTTTCATCACAGTTTGCTGCTTCTTCTCGGTCACAGTTTGCTGCTGTTTCTTCTCGGTCACAGTTTGCTGCTTCTTCTCAGTTACAGTATGCTGCTGCTTCTCATTGACACCCTTAATGCTCTTGTGAGTATCATTAAGGGTTGCCTTCACAGCCTTTGGTCGTGGTTGTGATCTTTCCACTTTTGGGCTTGATCGAGGAACGGATGGCGCTGGTTGCGGTTTCCGACGTGTAGGAGTGGTACCAGCAGAAGTCGTCCCTGCAGGAGTTTTAGCTGGTGATGTCCCTGTAGCTCTTGGTGATGGTGTTGATGGCCATGATTTACGCACAGCAGGCAGTGGAGATGGTTTAGATGAAGCTTTCTTCACAACAATAGGTTTTGAGGTTTCCTTCTTGGGATTTGCAGATTGCCGTAAATCTTTTGGTGATTTTTGAGGTTTACTCCCAGGATGTCTTCTGCCAACATGACTTGCAGTTGCAGAGGCCATTTCAGCCTTTCTTTCATCAAGAATCTGCTGCATTGCTCTAAATTGTGCTTCCTTCTCAGCTCGCTTTCCAGAAGCTTCTCCTCGGAGTTTTTCATTCCTCTTTTCCTTATAGTGATCATAAAATCCAGCTCCCGGCTGGCTCGGAACATTTTGGCTTTTGCTATTATCAGGCCCTGCCTTCCGATATCTGACAGGCTTACTTTCCATCATCTTCATCAGCAACTGGTTCAACTCTGCTTCTTTCTGTCGACTCCATTCAGCTGATGCAGTTAATTTTTCATTACTTTCGTCTCTTTCAGTTAGAAGAGTATCAGTTTGCACACCCATTGGATGAGATCCTCTTTTCTCGGATGAGTCTAATTTGTCAACTACTTCAGCAGTCTCTACAGGACTGCTAGCTCCAGATATAACATCAGGCTTTGATTCCACTTCTTGGGAGCTCGTCTGAATTTCTCCAAAGGGAGTTACAGAACTTTCAGCAACATTATCAGGGATGCATTGGGCAGAACTCTCCCCCATTCCTGCACTCCATCTTCTAAGCACAGATTTGTTCGCACCAACAGATGCATTTAACACTGAACCTGTCATCTGAACAGTTTGATCTCTCTGTTTCCTCTCAAATAGATTGATTGCATCTTGCACACTCATTCTCCGTACATTGGTCTCAGGTTTTTTGGGGGGGTGTTCAGATCCTTCCTCTTCACTGCTGTTTGCAGCTGCATCTCTGTGAGACGCTACCCTTTCTCTAGCAGGAATGAAATTGAGGCTCTTGATAGTTAGTGCAGTGGCCCTACGTGATCCAGATCGCCCAATTTGGATCCTCCGCATTGGAGATGCTGACCTTCTAGGTGATGCAGATCTTATAAGAGTCCTACTCCTTTCAACAGATGGTTGATCCTCCTCACTCGAGTAAGAAGATTCCTCGCTTTCCGATGAGTTTTGTCTCTCAACCTGGGCAACTTTTGCAGGAGAGACGCCATATTTTACCGGTTTATCAGATTGTGGTTCTTTGGACATCTGAACACCCCCATTTGTTTTACTGACTCTGTCATTCCTTGAATCATTTGTCAACAGAGGCTTGTCGTCACTTGTAAAATCCACATTCTGGCTCTTTTGGCTCAGTTCTACTAACTTGCACAAAGAATTCCTGATAAAGAAACTAACAAATGATAAAGGATATGTAAAAAATTTGCTAGAGAGAGAGAGAGGAGCATCATAGGATGCTTTACAAAGTTATGGCAAGTGTCCGAAAAACAGATCCAACTCATCTACGGTGGCTAAAAGTACCTTAAATTTATGGCTCCAAAATGATGAGAAAGTTTTTCCAAGTCAGTGATCTCCTTAAGAGAGCAGGTGGCACCAGCAGCTTGGTTAATAGCAGCAGCCAATTCCTCTCTTAAAGCAGTGAGCCTTAAGTCCATCGCTCGTAGCAGTTCATTTCTGTCAGTGCCCACTCTAATTAGAGGTGATGCTACTATGGTTAATTGCTGATTAGAAAAAGAATAAACAGAACATACTTTGATGCATCAGATGGTGCAATATCCACTTCATCCTGTTGAGAATACATGAATAATTTGATGTCAAATCCCAATATATATGGGCATCATAAAACATTAAAGACATACTCAAAATGGAAAGGGGGGAAAACCAATTACTTCCAGCTATGCTGATGAGCCAAAACACCCTATCAAAGACCGACAGGGGAAAAGGTGAAAGTTATTACCTTTGTATATAAGGACAGATGAAATCTCCTGGTTTCCTCTAGTTGAGATATCTCATTTACAATATAATTGCCGATATTAAGTTTGTCGGGTGAGCAAACAATACATAGAAATCTGACAAGAAATTTAATCAGTCCAGTGTACAAAAATTGGACACAGTTAGTCCACAACCCAAAAAAATGCAACATACGAAACAAGAAGCACTTTATGATATGAACCTCGTTAAAGTAGATTTTGTGAACCATTCAGCACCAGAAACATTATCAGGGGGCTGAAATTTGAAATTACAATTGGATCCTTTTGAGTCCAAATCTTTTACTTTGGGAAAATGTAGCACAAGTTGTTCGAGAAGTCCAGATGCCAATGTTTCTAGTTTGTTGCCACCGCATACACATGCCTCGTACCTATAAAAGGGAATAAAGGAGAACAACCCTTAAAACAATTTCAAGAGTTCAATCATATTATAAAACAGAAATAATGAGCTTAGCTCAAAAGCTAGCTGATTGACAAGACGACAAAGGAATGTCTTGCACATATGCATATATATGGTCTATAACATCCCCAAACTTTACTGAAAGCAGATTATCAGGCATATTAAATGGAATAGCTGGCAGTCAACAAAGGTGTAAGCTCAGGTGCCTGATTTTTATTTGAATATGTGGTGATACTTTGAAGTTTCAAAAAACCAAAAAAGGATGAAGAACTTTGAGGTTTTCACTTAATTTCACAATTCTATTACTATGCCTAAGAAACCACTAGCCTTTCTTTGCATTTGTGGTAGACCAAAATAAACTTGAAATATTGAAAACTACAATACACCACCATATGTCCAAACAAGGGGGGGGGGGGGGGGGCACCCCAAATATGAAACACAAGTAGAGAACAAAATGAAAACCTATAAAATTGTTTCAAATGGAAGAAAAGTCAAAATGCAAATTGAGATCCAACTCCTATTGCACCCATTTACCATGCCATGAATCGCTTAGAAAGATAAATAGCTACACAAGTCTGAAGTTGTCGAAACCCAAATTTTGTTAGGAACAACAAAATAAACTTATCAAAGAAATCAAATAAAACATATAGTATAACTAAATAACAGAGTATCACTGATCAAATGACGAATTGATTTACATTGTTTCAGGGGATTCTCTATTCTTCTCTTGCTCAGATCACTGGATCATCGATGGTCTCTCTCATGGATTCTCTCTGGTATCAGACTTCTCTCTGAATACCACATGTCGTTCAGATTTCCCAGATCAGTCAAATGGCCTCTCAATAGGCGGAACAAGTTATCAGGTGGCTCTCCAGTTTCCTAGGTGCGGCTGGCTTATCATCATAGATAGCTTATCAGAACCTGATAAGACCGTTCATCTGTCTTATGGGATAAGGGCGTTCCTGATCAGCTTCTCAGCTTCTCAGGGGGGTCCGGAAAGCCCTCACTTTATTGATGGGAAATTTGGATCCCCTTTTCCTCTCACCCTCCCCCGGTTCTAGTTCAGGAAAGGGTCAACGCAAGAATCTTACTTCAAAGCAATCTCTGGAGTTTTCCCTTATCCGAACGGGTTTTGCAAGAAAATAGGATTTCATATTGAGCTCCAAATATACGCTATTGGGATGGGATGGCTCCTACTAGCTCTCCCCCCCTAAGAACCGCACGTACGAGTTCCCCCGCATATGGCTCAAGTGGCGAAGGCCTTTTCCTTCGCACTTGGTAAGCGCTTTGCTGTAGCCAAGCTTACTGCTACCCTATCGGCTAGAGCCAAGCTTTGACCGCGACTGCTTGTCGCTTCTGGCCGCCTTATTTCGTCACCCGATATCCAAGTCAGCACCGGCAAGGATCTCTTGATTCCTCGCGGTCGGGCCAGCTTGGAAGCAAGCTACCTGTTGCCTATCTCACCCCCTTTTTTTTTATTGGTAAGATAGGTTGCCGTATAGCACAAGAGCGCTCACATTTTTTGGCTTACTCTTTCACTTGAATTTCAAAATCCGGCGCAAGTGGTTGTTAGAGGAAACGTGAATTGAGCTTACACCACCATAGGTTATTATGATTCAAAATTGTAAGGATATTTTCCTCAGCTATTTTACAAAGTAAAAACACTCCCCAAAAGGAAGTCAATGATTTCAGAGGGCCACCCCAAATATGAAACACAAGTAGAGAATAAAATGAAAACCTATAAAATTGTTTCAAATGGAAGAAAAGTCAAAATGCAAATTGAGATCCAACTCCTATTGCACCCATTTACCATGCCATGAATCGCTTAGAAAGATAAATAGCTACACAAGTCTGAAGTTGTCGAAACCCAAATTTTGTTAGGAACAACAAAATAAACTTATCAAAGAAATCAAATAAAACATATAGTATAACTAAATAACAGAGTATCACTGATCAAATGACGAATTGATTTACATTGTTTCAGGGGATTCTCTATTCTTCTCTTGCTCAGATCACTGGATCATCGATGGTCTCTCTCATGGATTCTCTCTGGTATCAGACTTCTCTCTGAATACCACATGTCGTTCAGATTTCCCAGATCAGTCAAATGGTCTCTCAATAGGCGGAACAAGTTATCAAGTGGCTCTCCAGTTTCCTAGGTGCGGCTGGCTTATCATCATAGATAGCTTATCAGAACCTGATAAGACCGTTCATCTGTCTTATGGGATAAGGGCGTTCCTGATCAGCTTCTCAGCTGGTCTCTCAACTTTCTATGACGGTTGTTGTTAGCTGCTGTCCATTTAAGGCTCTTATCTCAGGCCCTAGCTCAATTACTCCAGGCATTATTCATTACTGCATCAGCTGGGCCATTGCTATTTTAGGCAGCATGTCTAGGTGTTTAAATTTCTTTTATTGATTGTACTTAGCATGCATTTTGCTTTCCTTTTTTAATACTTTCATGTATTTAGCCTGCATCGAGGGGTAAGGTACATACGTCCCCCCCTAGCTAGGTGTAATTTTACCTTTTAATCAATAAAATTTCCTCGCACCGTCGAGGTTCACCAAAAAAAAAAAAAAAAGGTGGGTTGCCCACTCTGCTTAGAACAGTCATGTTTGAATGGGCTTACATACTCAATTACAAGGACAGAAGGCTTGAAATCTTTAAGAAAGTTCGAAGTCTAAAATCATCGACACTCATTTTGAGTTTTATTTAATGGAATCTCAGTTCAACTTCAAAAGGTTGTTTCTCCATCTCCAAGTAACCAAGTAGGACCTCCATTTCTTGAAATCTAATCCAATATGATTTGCAAATGCACTAACCCAATCCATGACGGATTGATCTAGATGTCAGAACTCAATTTCACAGATCACACTGATTGGGTAAATAACTCTCAAAAATGGGGTGAAACGTAAGCCAACGATTAAACTTTATCAAACAATCGAAAAGGGTTCAATAATAATTGTACCCAGTGGAGTAAATATCGAAGAACATGAGATATGATAAGAAGTGTGACCTGTTTTCACTTGGAAAAATCTGAAATTCAACATAATCAAGCGGTGCAGCAGCATCAATTTCTCCCTCCATCTTAAACAGCTTATCTCAAAAGCAAAAAACCTGTGGAAATAACAAAAGCCCTTTAGTTTCTGGCAATTCGTCAAAAATGACCATCAAAACATACATTCAAAAGTCATAAATTATACAAGGAAAAAAAAAAAGGACGAACTACACAAAGTAGGAGTTCCTTCAGCTTGCACAAATCCACATTCCATTTAATTGGAATTTAAAGAGAACCAAATCTCTTATACATTTGACCTCCAATTGAATTTTATTGCTTGAACACAACTCCAACCACACTCCTAATAAGGGTTTTGTATTAACAATAAAGAAATCACCACCACTGACAGGAAGCTACCTGATTAATGCATTCTTATTAGAAAATATCTTCATTTCTTTCTCAAAAAAAATAAAGAAAATTAAAAATTCAGGTAATTTTAAATGGCGAACCAAGCGAGTATCTACCGTACTTACATGCATCCTCAAACTATATCATTCAAGACACATTATGACTGATAGTGTCGGTAGGTGAAAATATTGATTTTTCACCACTAAAGAATATACTTTTTCCCCAGTTCAAGCTCAGATCTACGCAAAGAAAGCCCTATCTTCGCAAAAATACAGTGCCAATGTGAACCCGCAGAGATAGAAATCACATCTGATAGTACTTCGTAGCAGGTTCAAATCTCAAGCATTCCGTCTCAAGTAAAGTTGCTTGCTACAGAAAACCTACAAAAATCGGAACTCTATACATAAGTGAAATACATGTATACATGCGTAATAGTATATATATAAGCACTTATGAGCAAATGCAAATCGAAGGAAACGATGAGAGCTACTCGGACCCCAAGCTCAAGCTCAAGAGAGAGAGAGAGAGAGAGAGAAGGTTAACAGACTTAACTCAAAGTGGAAATCTCAAATGCGAGCTGAGACCATAGTGCGTTTCTCTCTCTTGCCTTTTTTCAACTTCAATTCTCTTTTGATTTGAACAGAGAGAAAAAGGAAAGAGAGAGAGAGAGAGAGAGAGAGAGAGAGAGAGGGCATCGGTGGCGCGTTGATAGTGTTTGCGTTATGAAAACGTACAACAAAAGACAAGCCACGACATGCATCATACACTTATTATTGCGCCCCTAACACTGGGGCGCGTGGTAACACGTGCTTTTGCAAGATTTATTCAAGAGTAAATTATATTTATACCCCGATATTTTCTTTAATTACCACTAATAACGTCATATTAATCAAAATTGTACTACAAGTCTTGTGGTTGGGTGTAGAATTTCACATACTGGTGAAGTATTTTGATAATCTTGTTATCGTTTGCTAAAATATTTCTTTTTTTTCTTATCAAACAATAACTTATAGAAAGCAGCAAAAAGAAAACAATAATACCCAAATTGTCACCTCCCCCCACCCTTTTTTCTAGCCACAAGCACCATCATTGCCACACTAATTCTCGTACTAGTTCAATGTGCGCACTCAAGACTCATAACTTTTGACACCCCATGTCCCATGCCAGCACTAGCCCTCACAGTCACCTCTCCATCCACACTACCTCTAGACCTAAACCAACCCTACCTTGTCTTACCAACCACCAAGTAGTATCATCGCCATCCATTTATCATCCAAAATCCAAGACAAAACCCCCACCTCCAACCAACTAGCATAAAAAAGAAAAAGAAACAGTTATTTATAAGAGAAGCATAGAGAGAGATCGAGATGGGAGGAGGTGGATAGTTTAAAGGTCGGTTGATTCACTTAGAATTGATGTTTGGGGGGTTGGGATGGGGTAGGTGTTTCGACAATAGTTTCGTTTATGAAAGAGAGACAGAAGAGGAGGAAGAAATAGAACATGCAAATTTGGTGATTTGATTATTGTTAGAGACAAAAGTGCAACCAACTTGTAAGCAGACAAAATCTAATGAAAGGGTATTAGTATAAGCTTTAAAAATATCAAGATATCATTTGAAATTATCAAAAACACAGGGTTTCAATGTAATTTACACTTACGTCAGCGTAATCTACGTTTTCTTTATTTATTCCGCATTTCGAGGACACTAAGCAGAACCTCGTAGTGAAAAGGAAATAATTTAGGGGTTGGACAGACAATTTTAACTCAATTCTATATATATAATTTTTAATCCTAACTCTAATCCTAATCCTACTTCAGGTTGATAGACTCAACCAAAGCACTACCCGAGTTTAATTCAGGTGGGCTTGAGTTGAATTCGAGTTAATAATTTCGGTCTGAGTTTGGGTTATTTTACGGGTTCAATTCGAGTTGAGTTTAGGTTGAGCCCCAAAATAGGCTTGTTGTTTTAAATCTGATACATATATTACATAATATTCACCTAAATTAACAATCAACAATTGAGATCTGAAAGTGAGAGTGAGAGTGAGAGAGACTCAGAGTGAGTGAGGGTCCTGGGGGAGGCGCAACAGAGGAGCAGACTTGAAATTAACCCTAAGATAAAATTGTATTCATATAATAGTAATTTGGGTTGAACCCGATTATTAAATGGGGTTGAACCCGATGGTTCAACCCGAGGTCGGCGCCAAATTGAATTCGGGTTAAGGTTTTTTGACCCAAGTCCAACTCAAGTATTAAAAACACTAACCCAAACCCTAATTTTTTCGAGTTGGGCTCAGGTTAAAATCGGATTAGCCAGCCCAAGTTGCACTTTTAAAATAAATAAAACAATAAAAAATTAGAGGACTTCTTAATGGTAAGTAGGGGCTAATCAGGTTTTGAAGCACGAAGTTTTACCGACAGTTAGGGTTGTTACTACTCGATTGGCTTTAGACCAGATTTTGATTGATCCGAATTTGAATCTAAATTCGAATTCGATTTCAAAAAATTAATTTGATAATCTAAAAAATTTTATTTTCGTAGTTCATGTCCAAATTCATTAACAATTTGAAATTTTATCCGAATAACTTAATTAACTAAATATCTATAAATTATACATAAATTTTAACTAATTTTTTTTAAATAATCATTTACTTTCTTTAATATTTATATCGAAGTATATAAATAATTTCGATCTGATATAAATATATCCAAATTCGAATCCGTGAAATATAAGATATTGGATTCGGGTTCGAGTTCGAATTATCGATAAAAAAAATATTAATCCACATCCGGCTAATCAAATTCGAATTTGAATCAGGATCAGAATTCAATTCATTGATAAGCCTACCTACATTGACACTGTGGAAACCATATTTTCAAAGAAAAAAAAGTTATAATGTTTAAAAATTAAATTATAGTTTGTTTAAAATTTAAGTTACAGCATAAAGGGTTATGATTGATTAAAAAATATTGTGATTAATTAAAAAAAAAAATATTTTTTAAAGATTAAAGTTAATACTTTTTAAGGTAAAGTTACTTTTGATTGAGGTTATTAATGATTATGATAATTATTATAGATAATAATTATTTATTTTTTATAAGATATAACTTTATCTTTAATAATGATATTTTTAATTACGGTATCAAGTTTCAACAGCTTGCCCCAAAAAGTCAACCAAACCCCTCAATTCTGGGCCCAACACCGGGGTTTGATTACGAGGGGATTATTATATCCCGTTGAGGTTTTGAAAAACACATACTAATGACAAAGACGTCAACTTTAGTTTAGTTTTTTTTTTTTATATATGTTTAGGGGTGATTGGATCAACTTATGCACACTTTGATTAATTTTTTCTCTAATCTAATCAAAAACAAACTATCCACATCAGGAACAGAGTATAACAACATCTTTCGATTAGCCAAACATGCCCTTACAAAGGGTTTTTGAGGGGTAAGTATATTCAATTGATCCAATCAATCAATTCTTACCACGTCATAAGGTAAGTATTTTACACTTAGAAAAATTTTCTAACTCTTCTTTTAGTGTACTAATTGCAAATCTCCTTAGTCAAGATTTGGACACTATTACATCTGATAATTCTCGTGCTTTTCTCAATCTTAATCACTCTTCGGTAATTGGAAGACATGCAAGTGGGACCTATAAAATAGGTCTAGTGATTCAAATGTTAGAAAAGTGATTAAAAAAATAGAGTTAAATATCTATTTGACCTCTAAAGTATGTTATTTGTGTCAATTAAACCCTTGAATTATGTTTTATGTCAATTTTAACCCTTAAACTATAACATTAGTGTCAATATGACCCTTCCGTCCAAATTTGTCGTTAAATTCATAGGTCAGAAGACTGATAATAGTATAATTTAGGATTGATTAAGGTATAATTTATAGGTTCTGTGTTGTGCACGCGAGAAAATACCCAAATAGATAATTAACTCAAAAAAAATACCTAATATATGACTGATAAAACTCGACCCCAAGTCGTTGTACCAATGGGTGAACAACAGTTCTTAATCACTTTTCTCACTTACTTTTTTAAAATTGTATACCAACCCATTTGCATAATGGAGCTGGCTCGAATCTGTGCTAAAGTGCTTTGTCAGCTCCCATGGCAGCAGCTCCAAATCTTGGCTTTGAAGAACTCCAACAATGTAAAACAGAGGTTGGCAAATCTTGAAGCAACGGTTTCTGGACGGCTTGCGCTCTCCGACTCTTTCATCCTGCAATACACAAAAGAGAACCTTCACACCCATAAACACAGATTGAATCCACCATGCCATTGATCTACCAACCTTTTTTTTTTCTTTTTTTTGAGAAGCTTATGGTTAACAAGGACATCACATATAAGAAGACAGAAAGGGAACAGATGAAAGGCCACCAATTTGTAAAACTACCCAGTGATAAATCTATGATTCCAAAGGTTGCATACCAGTTCTTGGTTTACCAAACCGGTTGCTGGTTGATCTGATCAGGCCTCGGACACAAGAGAGCCCAGTCGGGAAGTAATGCATGGTTCTCTGGATTGAGAACTTTATATAAAAATCTACCCAAACTAGAGACATTATTATCACCATCCAAGCTGGCGCGCACAAAATATTTTCGAGCGATATCCAAATTGAACCGATACACCAAATCAAAAAATCATTCAACGGTCATATTCAAACAATGACAATGCATGTAAACAAGACGAAACAAACAGGGGCGGCTCATTTTCACAGCCAACAGTTATAAAACACATCTACAGCAGGAAAAATCATCCATCATCTCACATAATCAGGGCTTCCATCCAATAAAGAAAAATTGATAAAAAAATATAAGAAAAAGGAAAAAAAAAAAAAAAGAAGAAGAAAATATCCCCAGTTTTGGGGGGAATATGTCAAACTACACACCCTGATAAATGCGGGAAACAGTACAACAATAAACTACTTCAAGAGCATCTAAAATACAGTTCCAGACAGTTCTCGTAGTGTGGGGCAGCAGAATGAACTCAACCATCTGGAAGAACAATCTTGGAATCTGAAGGCAAATGAGATGACAAGACACAACCTTCAATTAGACCATACATGGACCAGGCCAAGCCTATTACCAGTGTAGATTTCATTGCGTTCCTCGTCATAGAAGAGAGCAGTGATGTCTTCCAGTGCTTCTGCAACAGTGCTCCTAATCCTTGAAGCCTGGACCCGCTTCTTTGAGCTGCAAGTTCTGCCGCTACAACTACCCCTGCAACTGCAGTCGCCCATCAGAAACCTGTTGGTTGCTTTTATTTTGGCAAGGCATTTTCCTGTCAATATATTGCTGATATTGATAGACCCCGCTGCACAAACAATACATCTCCATTAATTTACGTGACCAGAAACTTGAAAATGGATAGGGAAACAATAATTATCAATTAAAGACAATATAAAACATATTTAACAAGTATTCCATGTGAACATTTGGAAAATCTACATTATCTTCACATTTCAGTCAACATAAAATGTTATCCCTAATTCATATTACAACTATATACTCAAAACAAAAATATATAGTCGAGCAATTTACCATTTCCTTCAGACAATGAATCATCAGAGTCAGCTTTGCAATATGAAATGATAAGGTCCTGATCACTCGTGATGTATATGTTATTTGTGTTGCAGTCAGGATGCCACAAAAGATGATCCTCAAAGGAAGTCACGAGCTCCCCACGAAAGTTCCAAACAGCTACGGTTCCATTCCTGAATGTCAAGAATAACTGGTTCTCGTACAGAAATATGAATGCTGATGGGGTCATAAACTCAGTTCTGCTAACTTCTGTTAACTCGGTATTGCGAACCTATAAACCATAGAGGTCAGATTTTTACTGCCCATTCACGTAAAAAAATATTGAACGACACTGACAAAGATCCTTACATCAAGAATCTGGAGATTCTCATTTTCTTGCTTGACCAGAAGCTTTTCATTAAACTGTTCGATGAAATCCACCTTCTTATTCCGGTGAAGAAGATGATTGAAAGATTTGAGAACTGTCCCATCCTCTATTGAAAGAATCTTCAGAGGAACATGGCCACTAGCTTTTGTAAAAATCAACAACATGATTCCTGGACTGTTTCAGAGAATAAGTAACAAGACAAACATAAGTCTGCATAGCAATATAACATCTGTCCACAAATAAATCCAGAGAATCAAGGGATTAAGAAAAATAAAAGGAAAACAAAAGGCATGTCCAAATTAAACCTAAAAGTACAAAATAAAGCAAAAACAAAAACCATGTTACAAGATTTGTGTGGTTCATGCTTGACAACACCCATCCGAATGAGGGAGCCATCTGCAGGTTCAAATGTCAGCTGACCCTAGGCAATAAACCCAGGCTGTCACCTAGGTGACTGCCCAAGCACCTAGGCACCAAGCAGGTAGGGAATAATCGATTAGCCTCAGACAAATCCTTCTAATCCAGTTTCAGGTAACTGAAAACAGCATTTGAAACCTCTCAAGAACGACAATGGGATGCTTATTGGGACAATCTCCAGATGAAAAGAAAAATGGCAACTTAGAGAGAGAGAGAGAGAGAGAGGACATTAAAAAAACACAAGTTGATGATGATGATGTCAGGGGGAGAAATAAAAAATACCTGATCTTAATTTCCTGAACATTTTGATCTGATATCGAGTACAACATCGTATAGTTTTTCAAGTCAAACACCTTGTATATGCTGATAAAAGAAAATAGAATAAATATATCAGAATCAAAAAACAAATTGCTCCAGAAAATAGATAAGTAAAAATTATTGGGAAAGTTGACTGCTTACCTATCCTGTGCAGAATAAGTGAGTACCTTCCCGTTAACATCATCAAACTCTACAAAACCAGGCCATTTCAATGACTCAGATTCAAAAAGAGCAAAGCCAGCATCGGGTTTACCCCTACGTATGTATCTGAAACCATTTGAAGACATAACCTTTCAGCAAGAGAAACCCATGTCTGAAAAAATTTCAAATTAACAGCAAATGTATAGCCAGAAGCCACATACTCAATCCGAGTGGTTCTGCATTTCAAGGAACTGAAATTGTCTGAAGCATAAACTGATACTGTGATAAGTGAATCATTGTTTTTATTGTAAAACAAGCTTCTTATAACTTCATCTGGACTGACATTCAGAAAGCATATCCTCCGGTTAGTCTCTGCAACAAACAAATCACATGTTATAAGACCTTTCAAAAACTTAACTAGAATTTAAAGATAATTATGCCACTGCTCTACCTCTGCTAAATGCTGCACAAACACCAGATTGTGCAAGAGCAAAGACAATGTCACGAGCAGCTACTATCTCAATAATTTTTGACCTCTTTTTGAGAAATGGCAGTACCATGGCACAACTTTTAGGATCATGGGTATCATATTCCTCCTGATGCCAACATTCATCCAACATATCATCATAGGAAAGCTTTAATATGAAGAACTACTAAACCAATAATGCTCATATAAAAAGGTGGCAATCCAAGCTAACAACCATATGAATGAATTGATTAGGTAATGACAAAAATTGACTGGCCCAGGCCAAATGTAAAAAAATGGAACTCAAATCAAATCAACAAAGTCTTGCCCCAACTATTTGGGGAACGAATTATGTTCTTTCACTATACTCTTTCAAGGGCCATATTGTTGATCAAACTGCAAGCTATCATGTATTTTTTTTACTATCTCATTCAAATTTATATTTGGGCTACCTCGGCCCAGCGAATTACGATCGAGAGGTATCACATCACTCTTCCTAAAACTCATAACAAGGAAAAATAAAGGATGACATTTTACCCTATCTACAAAATTTTAGCAATTTCTTGTAAACTCTTGAAATTGGACAAATCAAAAACATGCACCATAACCAAAAAAATAAAAACTCTAAGGCACTAGGATCTTTGAAGCAATTTATATGAACGGCTTCAAGTAGAATTAAAAAAGAACACTAAAAACATTGCTTCCAAATGTGCATGAAAAAACAGATATCAATTACTTATGAGCATTGTAATATTAGTACCCCCCTGCATGAGCATCACTGCAGCATCTAGAGACAATAATGAACAACCTTCAACAGAGGAATAGAGACTTATTGAATGTTTAAATAAAAATTAAGCATTCATTCCTTCGCTCTCGCCTCTCCTTACTCCAAAGTGTCTACTTCTCTTGCTACAGCTGTCTTGCCTCTTCTTCGAACATAAATTAATCACTTTCCTTTCACTTCTTTCAAATTTTCTTCCTTTCCTAAACAATAGGCAGGGTTACCACTACCCCCTCCGTTCTCCTTGCAAATTATCTAAACAAAAGGACAGGTAGTCACAATCATTTCATTTCCTTTCTTCTCTCTTCAGGCTATGGTCATCCATCCTTTTGTCCATGCTTTACTAAAATGAATTATCAATTATTTTGGGGGGAAAATAAAAGAAAATGCCAAACCAAACTCTCCTCCATTTTCTTGGCCGCCAGACCTACAAATCCATTTTGCACCCCAATATGACGTAATTTTTCTAAGGAAGAAGTGCTTTTACTTTTCCATTCGTCACCCGAACCTTTAGCCTTTATAGCTATATAGATCTATGATCACCCCTTTTGGTTATTTATGCCATTTTATGTCGCCAACAACCCCCTCGCCCAACACATAGCCCGATCCCATAAAGAATCAGTATGAGAATTCACCATCTTCCCCTACACTAATCCATGGCGACACGTGTTATGTTTTGGTACAAACATAACTGTCAAACCAAAATGGCAATTTGCCTACACCTGTGCTACAATTGACATATGGACAATCTAACTTGAAATAATTATATGTAATTTAGAGGATACAAACAGTCCATCTAGGCAGTAACAATTAACAAGCAATCATAAATTCCTTAGAAATGAAAAATGATACCCTTTGCTGTGCACAAATCGAACAAATCTCAAGAGTAAAGAAATGACTAATCTTAATGCATGTCCAATCATGTATCATAAAATTACGTCATCAAGCATCCGACACACCAATATTCAATTGGGGCAAGTGTCCTAAATGTCATAAGCACTCCACTGGAAATGAAAAGGACAATTAAATTCCTCTCTTTTGCGGAGCATTAAAATCCCGCCTCATTTTTGTTATCCATCCACCAAAACCAGAACAGTTTAACAGTAAAAGCAAATAACTCGACTAAATGGACAGACCAGTTACCTTGGGTGACGGATACATATAGATCTAAGTTCAAATTTCAAACTAATCATCAAAATTAAATAAGACTTAACTAATCATCAAACTTCAATAACACCTAAATAAGCACTTGGGTTTTCAAAGGACTCTGAACATGATGGATTGAGTACCAAAACCCTAATTTTCCCAAAGTTTACCGTACTACATCCATCGAGGTTCAATCTTTTCATCAAGTCATTGAATTCTTCTGGGGCGTTTCTTTCTTCATACGCATTCCGAGATTTCAAAGGCATGATAAAGTGATAGAAATGAAACCAAATCAAAAAAGCCAAATCGGAAACAATCAAAACAAACCTGCAAGCGAATGTTCCTGAACCTTTCTTGGGCATCGCTCATACTAAAGGCACGGTCACGCTTCGAGCAAATCTCCCTTCTCTGGAGCTTCCTCACACTGTTCACGAACCCATCGTTGCCACCGCGAGGCCGCTTCTTTGCCACCACCCGTCGACCACAGCACGGCCTCGGACTTGCCGTTATTCTCCTTCCGTCCATCCCACAAAACACACCCGTATTCTACAACAACAACAAAGCTAAACCCCCAAATTTTACACAGCTACTGATTGCATTTAGGTATATCACACAATCAATAAGGACACCATTTCCTCCATTCTGAAACACGAACTGAATTTCAAGTGTATATAAACCTAAATCTCACAACAAAGTAAAAATTAGGGCTTTTCTGCCCCAAGTGCCGACAAATTATTCAAACGTAACAGAGAGAAGAAACTGACTCCCACGCTCTCTATCCACCAACCTTGGCTTCTATTAATCAGACTCTCTATCCATAGATATAGATTTGACTTTTGAGTGTCGATTTCTCTGTGCGGGAACGTAAACAGTGGAACTGTGTCCGAAAAGGGGTGTTCAAGAAGAGGCAGAAGTGACAGAGGAATGGGTCGAATTTGGAAGACTCTGGCGTCGGACTCGAATTCAAATTCCAGATTTTGACGATTCTGATTTGTTTGTGACGGTGTTCGAGAGATCCGGATCCTCTCAATTCAAATTTATTCCAATTTTGACCTAATTCAATCGTCCATTGTTTTTAAGTTTACGATCAGTCTCACTGTTGAACTTTTTAAAGTCTTAACTTCAAATCAAACACATCTATTTAATGAGTAATATTGCGATCAAAATATATATTATCTATTAAATAATTTTTTCAATGGGATCCACTTATCCAATACTGTCCAATTAATATGTATTTAAATTTGAATTTTTAAATTTTATTTAAATTATGTAGTATTTTCTCTATTTAATATTTAATCGTGAAAGATTCAATAATTTGAATATTATTTGGGTTATTCGACCCATTTTTCATATAAAAAAAATATATTGTCAATGTCTCTTTAATGGAGAATTTGACGAAGAAAAGAACAATATATTCCTTCATAAAAAAATGTAGTCTCATTTTTATGGAAAATTTGATATAAATTTATTACGTCATATATCTATATCTATATTACTAATAAATATCAACATCTTCGAAATAAATTTTTATTTTTATTTTAACTTTAATATTATAATAAAAAATATATTATTTAAATTTATTTACGTTCAATACATGTCGTGCATTGTTAATACATAAAAATATCAGATTATGAGAATGGGATTTTGGTCGAACGGTGGATGAATTGAATTAATTCGTGAATAATTTGAAGCAAATACGTATTTGACTCGTTAAACTTGTGCATAATGTTGTAAATTAGGGGCAGTGTATCGGTGGTCGTTGGATGAGTTTATTTGAGATCGCCGAGTAAATTTATTAAAGTCTACCCTATAAATTATAAAAATAAATTTTGCATTAAATTCAAATTAAAATTAGATTCGATCGAAATTCAACCTATGGACAAGTCAATTGCCTAACGGCTCTCAATTAAAACCATGGGCCCGAGACATTGGTTTGGACGACGATTATGCTGGGCCCAGCTGTGCTTGTGGATCATGTTGATCTGAACCCAGAAGGGCCATTCTTAAAAAAAATAATTGCATTAAAAGTCTTTAAAGTATGAAATTTATTTTATTTTAGTCCTTAATATTTTAATTATATTATTTTAGTTCTTAAAGTATTGAATATATTTTTATGTGATCTCTCAAGTAAATAATATTTAAATTGATTATAAACTTGTCACGTGATACCTAAATATGGATAAAAAATAATTTGGATAATTTTTTGACCAAAATTTAGATAATTCTTGACAAAAAATATATGATATGGGTAGCTCTCGACAAAAAATATGTAATATTGGTAATTTTTCACTAAAAATTGGATAGTTCATGATTAAAATTGTTTAATTTGAGAAGTTCTTTGACCAAAATTTAGGTAAAAATTTGATCAAGAGTTATTCAAATTATTTTTTTTGTCCATATTTAGGTATTACGTAACAAGTTTATAATAAAAAATTATTAACAATATGGACACTTTCTGCTTGAGGGGATCACATAAAAATATATTCAATACTTTAGAAACTAAAATGCTTTAATTAAAATATTGAGGCCTAAAATGAAATAAACCTCATACTTGGAGGTCTCCAATGCAATTAACCAAAAAAAAATAAAAAATAAAAAATAAAAATAAAAATAAAGGAAAAGAAAAGAAAAAGAAAAATGGAACTATGAAGAGAATGAAGAGAGAATTGCAGCAGAGAAATGGCTGTTTCCGGCACAGTTTCCTCCCAATTCCGGTACCCACCGGCACAAATCTACAGTAGAAAGAAAGACTCACGAAGACAATCAAGACCACCGCCTTCCATATTCATATCCACAAACCCAACCCACGTGAACCCACTTCACCTCAGAGACCTGTACAGCCACTGCAACCACTCTTGCCACCGCTTCCCCAACCTCGGCTCCGACGGCGGGATCGATCCCGTCGACGTCGATAAGCTCCGTATCGCTCTCTCTCATAGCTTTGTCGTCGTCTCTGTCTTCGCCAAACCCGAGGTGGATTCTAATTGTGCACCATTATCGTCGCCAGAGTTTGATGATTTGATGGGCATTGGAGGAGATTGGGTCCGGAGGGTGATGCCCGTGACGCCCTCCAGTGGCCGCTTGGTGGGTTTTGGACGAGCTGTTTCTGATTTGGGATTAACTGCTTCTATCTACGATGTAATGGTAATACACATTTCGCTTGAAAATTTCCCTTTCTACCTTGTACAGTACTGCTATACCAATGGAATTAAGTTTACTTTGAAATGAAAAGATACTGATTGATATTATCTTTGTGGAAAATGCTGATGAATTAGCCTTTTTTGATTGGGATTTCATGACAAAAAACTAAGTATTTATATGCATCCACATTAGATTAAGTTTTAAAGAAATTAAGCAAAGCTATTTTAATGATGCATTTCAATATTGGAATATAGTACTATGTTGTACTTCTTGGTATCTTTCAGTTTTGTTGGATACTGAGTATCGAATTTACCTGGGAACATGTTGGTAGAACTAAATTATGTGTATTCATGTAATTGTGTTTCAGTGTCTTCCAGGTTATGCCCTCATTGCAAGGTAGAGGAATCGGTCGGAGGATAGTTCAAAGAATTATAAGGTTTGTTCATCTGATTTTGAAGCCAATTCGAGTTTCAATGTTCGATTTGGATAATTATTTGAAAGTTCCTAGCGTTCACAAAGTGTTTAAATAAGCTTATGGCAACTTCAAATGCTGTAGATTAAGTCACTTGGCATGTGACTTATCAACTGTTCTGTCTTCTAGGAAACACTAGATGTATTGCTTTCTTTCTTAGGGGGTGTATTTTAGGATATTCTTATAGCATTGGTTGGTTGAAAATTCAATTGATATGTGCCTCTTCTTGGTTAAACATTCATGCCTCAACTTTCATGGTGACATAATTTTCCATTTTCTTCTTGCAGAATGCTCACAAATGAAGGCATATATGACATAGCCGCCCTCTGCTTAGATAAAGAGAGGTAATGTGCTTGTTGGAATTGATGGCTAATTGTAACTGCTTTGTCAATTTTTTTTCTTTTCGAGTTCACTTGGACTGCATATCTTGGTATTGCTTTCAACCTCTCTAGGCAACCCCCATACCCATTCACACAAGTTTTGAGAAGATTCTCGGCCCTTGCATGCTTATTTAAATTATGAGGATCATACACGCATCAAAAGACTTCTAAAGGGCAGGAGATCCAGGACGGGTTGGACCATATACATGCAACAACATCTGTAATATTACATCTAATCTTTTACAGAATTCATGTAAGTTTCTGTGCGTAAGAACATCACAACATCAAGGCCATTCCTATACCGGCTTGCCCAAGGCTTGCACTCAAGACCTCTGGCACCAAGGCTTTTGTCTGTCTTTTGGTTAATCCAGAGATTGGGCCTAACCAACAAAATAAAAAAGATTATCGAGAGTGTCTTTTTAATCATTGGAGTGGATGATCGTAATCAGCATCAAAATGTGATTCTATGTATTTTCCACCTTCCCAATACCTGAATTATTCCGGACAAGTGGTTCAGGCCATAGCCACACATACTGACTCAATAGCTTTTAAATGGTATGTGCTAACAGCTTGGGTGTAGATTGAGCAGTGAAACAGCTGTTATCCCCAGGTCAAGCTGATCTTAGGTGATATCTAAGGTCAGTGGCATAGAGTAAACCAATTTTGCCATTGGTTGTGGCAGATCGAAATTCGTAGGCAAAGGATTTCGATACATTTGTCTGTGCATAACCATGAAGATATGTTCCTGCTAAGAGCATCTCCAACAAGGTTTTGTATTTTAGCTATTCAAAAGTACATTTTTCCTATTTTAGCTACTCACTTTTTCAATATACACTCCAACAAATTTTCTATATTTTAACTATTTATTTTAAATATTATTTCACATATTTTGTACTTTTGTTGGGACTGTTGGAGGGAGAGAGAGAGAGAAAGAATGAAGGGAAAGACAGAGAGTGGACAAGAGAAGTGAGAAAGGCCAGAGGAGAGCAACATATTATGTTCGACCATAATTTTTGTCTTTGGTTAGTTAAATTTTAGCTATTTTGGAGTTGTACATATTCTGTTGGAGATGCTTTTACTGTGGTTACCTTGTGTTTTCCTCAGGTTATTCTTTGAAGCATGCGGATTTGGAGATGACATACTGGGATCCACTACGATGATGTATACCCGGGCTAATTCTAGCTATGCCAAGGGTGATCAGTTGATCAAATGTGCTGGTAGAAAGCTCCTTTAAGTACCAAATTCCAAGAGGATTGTCTGGCTCAACTTTGCTGGTAGAAAGCTCTTTTCACCTTCCTCTGCTAAAGTTTGAGCACCAAAATGGGAAAACTTCTGCATATCACAACTAAAAATGTTGTTGATTTTTGGTGTTGCCTTTTCCTATCGACTCCAAGCATAGAATGCATTTTGGGGAAAGGATAAAGAGAGGAGGGTGGCTTCTGGTTTGAGTGTGTAGATAGGGCTGAAGTCTCTCTGGATATGCCCATGTCTGTATTTAACTTGAGAAAGTTGAAAAGATATGAGCATATGTCAAGAAATTCTTCAATCAGATTATGAGCATATCACATGCCATGTATTTTCTTGGCACTATTCGTGTTCCAAAACTTCTATCTATATTCAGATTAATCCTTACTGAAAATTTGGGTTAATAGCACTTTTAGTCCCTAAAGTATGTCTATTTTGTCAATTTGATCCTCATTGTATTAATTTTATTAATTTGGTCCCTAAAGTTTCAATTCGTGTCACTTTGGTCCATCTATATAATAAAACACCTCACAAGTTAAATTTTATCCCCTATACAATTTCCCCCTCAAATCTGTCTCTGTCAAGTGTTCTTCCCCAAAATTCACTCCCTCTCTCTACACATATTTACGTAAGTGTAAGAGAAGCAATACATAAGGTCATGTGTTATTGAAATTTAGGGTGACTTTTTGTTTTTCTTATTTTTTTTAGGTTTTGGACTTGATTGTGTAATTTGAATAGAGTTCCTTTTATTATTGTTCTCCGAGTTTATGAATTATCTATTTCACAGGATGTGTGCATTTACTAGCCCATGAATACTTGACTTTGTATTTTTGAAGTTTTGTCAGAGAGCTTTGTTAGAGAGCAAGTGCATTTCTCATGTTTACTGCCCCTCATCTATTGCACTCTCCCATGTCTCCCTCTCTCTCATGTCAGTTCTCTCTATTGTCCTTCTATCTTTTTTTATTCCTGTCTATCTTGCATCTCCCTCTCTTGCAACTCCTTCGATTTCTATGTTATTAGCTTTCAAATATTTTCTGTATGTCATAGCATTGTGTTTGTGTTTGGAGAATTGCTTTCAAATCTTATGGCACAACTCTTCGAATTACAGAGACTTTATTAAGTATCTTTCAACTGTTAACTGGTTACTGGTTAAGTTAAAAAGTGTCGTTACCGAACTAGGCTAAGTTAATTGGTTCTATGTTTCGTCTTTTTTTCTGTTCTTTTTTTGTGCTGTAATTTTTTCTTGAAATTTTTATGTTATTTACATCAAGTATCCTCATTTTTCTCCCCCTAAAATAAGCTCTTGAATTACACAGAAAATCGAACTTTATCAAGCAAAAATTGTCTCTACTGAAATACTGTAAGTTAATTGGTTCTATGTTCAATTTTTTTTTTTTCATTTGAATATGTTTTTTCACTCTAATTTCTACTTGAAATTATTTATGTAGAAATCTATATATTTGAAATGTTTTACAGTGTAATTGCTCAGAGCCTTAGATGGGTAGTCGTGTCTTTTTTTTATGCCAAGGTGAGAGATAAAAGATTGGACTTACTGTGAACGATTGTGCATCGTGTACATATTAGAAATCTGCCAATAGGGGGGGGGGGGGGGGGGGGGGGGGGGCATGTATCAAGAATGCATTATGACAGCTACAAGAATCAAGAAAAGCCAAATGTACTGCCTATGAGGCAAGGATTTGTGAAATAATTAGAATTCTGAAGAATATTAGAAACATTCAAAGCCAAAGCTCTTCTTAAATGTGGTAGCACTTAAATTTTGGCTTCAAAGCTAAAGCCAAAGCTCATGCTTTGAAGAGAGTAGGCTCGAAAAATTTCGTTAATTAAATATTGGCGATTTGGTCTTCAGTTTAAATTTATGTAATTGAGTTGTCTCTATCTCTTCATTAAAATTTGTTTTCACGAGAATCTTTATACATGTCATACTTTGTTGAGCATGTATGTAAAATGGGACATATTAAGGATGTAGTTTAGGCATTTGGTGATTTGGTTGAGCGTAATGTGTGTCCATATTCACTGTTTGATATTTTTTGTGATCATGATCAATGTTCGATTATTTTTTTGGGAATTGCACAGTGTCTTCAGGCACGGATTATCGCTAGTAATTAGACAATTCATTAAATTTTTTTTCGAAAATGACCACGTGTCATCCTTTCACACCGTATTATGTACCTAACACGTGATTATTCCGTCAAAAACTTAACGGTCTGTCTATTTAAAGATCATTTAAACACGAATTGAATAGTTTAGGTATTAAACTGACAAACCGTGCATACTTTAAGGACTAAAAATGTTAATAACCTTAAAAAATGTCTTGTGATTACAGTAAAGAAGCCTTCTATATGATGCAAAACAGCTTCACCTTTTAATATAATATTTTCCACTAAAAATAATTTATTTACATTTATAAACAAATATTTACCAAAAAAGAATTATAAATACATATTTCCACTAAAACGAGGTGCGGTGATTCCTTCGGTAGCATAATCTGACCCGGATTATTATTATTTTTTTCGATTGCTCTATGAAAATACACTTAAAAAGGGTGGAGTCAAGAAAAATTATTTAAATCCCACATCAGCGGTAAGCATGGCATCTCAGCGGACTATGGGGCCAACCCGGCCCATGACAAGGTAGTCCAGGGAAGTCCTAAAGCCCAACAAGTATTGCAATTCTGGTGTTCTTGGCCCATTGGTCTTAATTGATGGCCCAATTAAGGCCCACAAATAAATTTTTAAAAAAATTCAAATTTGACCAACGAGTTATAAAAATAAATTAGAAAAATTTAGGGGCTGGTCATTGTTTTAGACTTATTTTGCAAAATGTCTATTAAAAAACTTTGTTTAGATTTAAGTTCATTTTGATATCTATTGTCTAAAATACTCCTGACATTTATATCTAATTAATAGTCCGCTAAAGGCCCAATAAGATTGACCTGATTGGTAACCCAAAGGCCATAGTTTTGGGACAGACTTGCTCAGCCCAGCCCATTTCCCAATCAACGACCTCGCTACCCCCTATTGTCCAAAATACCCTTACGTAAATTTAAGTGATTTAAACTTTTTAGCCATAGTAAACATGATAAAATATTCAATATAACTGATGATGCACAAATTAGGTTTGCACACCATCTCTCAGATGAGCAGTAATAAATGATGATGCACAAATTGAATTTGTACACCACCTGTCAAATTTAACAGTAATAAATACAGTAATAAAGTAGAGATATAGAGACACAAATAAGACAAAGATTTATAGTGGTTCGGTCAACGTGACCTACATCCACTTTGAATGGTTAGGGTTGTCGGAGTATTTTATTACTTTAAAGAGTGTAAGGAGAGTAAGGAGTTACAAGCTGAGAGAGATATGAGAGATGTGCTTGACTGAGTGCGATCTGCCCCCTAAGTGTTAGCAGAACTTACAATTTATAGTCGCCTCATAACAGATTTGGGCGAGTTATTATTAACTAAGTGGTTGATTTGGTGGAGCTGGCGCCCTCTTCTCAACTGATAAAGTAGTTACGGTGCTCTTCATAGGATTCGGTCAAAGGATGACGTGAGGGTTGACTCTTTTCAAGGTGGCGTGAATGGCTCTTGGATAACCCTGCATGCTCCCTTACTGATGTAACTCTTCGAACCTGATGAGCTTGATCGAATGTGGACCACTTTGAGATGGACTTGTTGGATCTCTTGGAGTTGGGCTATTAATTCAGACCGGGTTTATAACATGAGTTGGGTCATTGGACTTGACCCATCAATAACAATGATATTATATCATGAGTACCATGTAGTATAACTATTTACTAATAAGTGAACGAGTGAACAAATAAATCTCGCAAAATTCAATAACCACCTGTCCATGTAATAGAATAACCACACCACATGAAAAAATAACAACGTAGTATCCTGTTACGGCGTATGTTTTCTACATAAAGCAAACCACTGTCCAGTATGCCGACACTATCTGCTTGTTAAACTTCTGACTTCTGAGTTCCAAAAAAGTACAACGCACAAGAAGAGGACCACACAAACTCAGAGTTTGCCTACTTGCACCAAATAATTTAGCACATGACTGCCGCTAGATTTTTCTTTTTTTTTTTTAAGTATTACGGTCAAGATGTCCGAATCAACTTATACGTCCGACAAATCAATTTTCGGTAAAATTAACTATATACCAAATAGATTAATACCAAAAATCATAAAGATTTATCCCTTGAAATTTCCCGAAACCACGAATAATTTTATTGCAAGTTATCCTACGGTTTAACAGAGTTCACACGGACAGATTAAGGAACTTTTGGGAATCTAAACCTAGAAAAAAGGTGCCTAATAGCATAGCGAAACTAATCGAGCAACGAATCCCATCCTCAGCTAAACCAAGCCTTGGGTAGTAGCCCAACAGAATGGAGTGCTGACCACACTGAAGGACAGACCCTGAAACAAAGGATGAGAACGAACAGAATCAACCCATTCCCTTAGAATGGAGCTTCCTTCATTTCTCCTGTTTTTCTTAAGCTTTGGTTTTAGTACTCAATTGTACGTAACAAACCGGTCCCAAAAGTAAATAAGGAATGAGTTTCTCTTGGACTTCACACAAGAAGAAAACTCTTACTTGCTCTTTCCAGTTAGTGAAATACTTCATGATATTAGGGCATGAACGCAAAAAAATCTCTTTTAATTATGGAGAATTTTGTGTAGAGTGCCAAGTAATGTGTACATAATCATAAAAAATTGTACATTCCCCAAAAAAATTGATGCTCATAAGAATTTTTTTTTAGAAAAAAAAAAAAAAAAAAAAAAAAAACCACCTTGAATGTATTGATTGAACACAAGCCATACAAAATTTTCTCGTACTTATGATGTGATCATGTTACTTTTTCAAAGGTTTGGGAGACAAGAGGGTACATGTACATCAATATAAGATTCTGTTTACATGGCATCGGTTACATTAAAAGAACAAAATTGCAGGCACTTAACAAGCACTCTGAAAGAAGGACCACATTGCCAACACAAAGTGAGTCCATTTGATTATTCACCAAAATATATTATTCCAGATAAGACCTACCCTAGATTGCAAAATAATTATTCAAATATTAAACTAATTTCCATAACTGGGTACGAATCGAAGAGTTCCCCCGGTCCATATTTGGCAAAAAATCGCGTTCCCGACGATAACCATCCACTAAGAAGCTTCAAACTGAAGAAGAAATTGTATTATTTTACAGTGATTTCATTAAACAATACAATGCCACTAACATAGCAATTGCTCAAAACAATTTAGAAAGGCACAATGGCACAGATGCATAGGCAAAAAAATATAGAGTTAAGTGTACTTTCTTTCTCGATTAACCAAAAAAAAAAAAAAACACAGCTATTTAGATTTAAAAGTATAGACATACCTGTACTTTTCACAAACAAGTTGCCATTTAAGAATGCAGTTTTTTGTAGCTTCCACTCATATATCATGTGATCAGAATCAGATCACCTTATAATAGGAAAAGAAAGCTCTGATGCTTTGCTATTTTAATAGAGGACTTGACTTTTAAGTCCATGTATACATCACCCTTCAAGGCAAGTGAACTGCATCATTTTTTCTTGCTTAGTCGGTGCCATTGGAGAAGAAGCAAAACCTAAATGTAGTCTGATAACATGCAGGCCTGACTGCCTGGCTGTAGAGTTTCCAACAACAGACGAGTATTACACAAATACAGCAGCCTGACTGTAGAACCGAGTTCCAATCTTCTTACAGCCCCACTAAATATTAGTAGGTTTCTTCAATGTCGGATGAAAAACCTGCACTTGATACAAGTGTTACTAGATCATGGAACAATCTAATACATGGTGAAAACCCCTAAAATGAAGAATAAAGGAAACGAACTACTGAATATGACATGCCTTTTACCTCCATAGTTGGACGCGTGGCTATTTTATCGATAGACTTAAGGAGAGCCTGTGATGGAACTCAATTGGCCTAATAATCTTGACCCAAATCCATCCAGAATATGATGATTGATCAATAAAAATATGAAGTTCTCTTACTCATGTTAATAATATCCTAGGCAAAATTCACAATAGAGAAGAAGATTGGGCATTTGAAGGCCAAAAAAATCGTAGCCATTTTCCAAGTCTTGCAAATTTCTAGTATGACAGCACATATGTTCATCTTCCCTTGCCAGATGAAAAAGATTTTTCATTCAGTAGTTAACTTTATTTGCTGATAAAGAGCTTCTTTGTTCGTTTCTCGAAATAAACAAGATGTTATTCGTGATGACCTTCAATATAAGAAGCAGTAAACGATAACAAACCTTGAAGCATCACAGCAATTCACCAATCTTTCAGGCATTCATCAAGTCAACAGCTAGATTTTATATAGTGGCATAAATAGAGGAAAAAGACAATATAGCAGCATGAGAAAATGAAGAAAACACATTAGTCGTAGTAAGAAAGCAAGATCCCTATACCAACAGGAATTTTTTCTTTCGGGAGAAAAATTAAAGTCCTCGGTGAATTGAAAACAAAGATGAGAAAAAAGGGAGCTCCCTTCAGTCCAAGCACAGAAGGAGAGGGATGAAAACTATCTCCCGCATCATTCACTCAATCACAGTAGCATAAAACATATCCTTTTCTACTGAGCGATCAAATGAATGAGTCGGCAGCTAATTCAACCCCTTTTTCTCGTCCATGAGTGGGCTGAAGGAAGCTCCCTTAGACCATTTCTCAATGCAGCAACTCTTAACAGTATTACTCGCATTATTCCAGTGCGCTACACTATTTGAAAGTTTGAATACCACGACAAGCTGGCCAAGTTTTCCTTTTCCAGAACTTTTTTAGAATTTTAACTGCTGAAACAATTATCTTGTTCAAGTGCCTATAGCAAGCTTTCAACTACCTGAAAAGAACCAGGATAGAAAACGTCAAATTCTCGGTGATGCTCGAGCACTCATGAAAGAGACAACCATACGAAATTAAACAGTTCAGCCATTGATCTGAAAGGCATTGTTGTCAATATTGAAATTTCTTCTCTGCCAATATACTTAGAAAGAGTGAAACAATAATTACTACCTTTAGGACATGGTAACATAATTATTGAGCCTCCACAATAGTCCCCCACCCCCAGCACCCCCAAAAGGAAAAAACAAAGAGAAAACCAAACAAGAATCAAACCAAAAAGAAAAATAAAAAGTGAAATAGATGCAAGCTATTAGGCAAATTATCGTTTCCTGGTTAATCAGGGCACAAGGTATTGTTACCAGCTTTATCCTAAATATTAAACAACCACAAGAAGACTTCAGTAATGGAGTATACTTCTAACACAGCATTTACAATTTGGTTTCTAATCCGAAATAAGGAAAGAAAAAGGTGGCAATCAGATACAAAATACAGCCAATTCTGCATTTCTTGATCATTAAGGGACTCAATACTACCTTTACAAGCTTGAAAATCGGACGCGATTGATTTCTTATTTCATTTACAAAAGCCATCATTTGAAGAACTTGTTAAGATTGTGTACATTATTGTAGTTGCTCCTTACATTGCTTTAAAACTATACCACCAAACTACACAAAAAAGGAATGAAACTATTGCAGACAATCCTCACCTTAATCTTTCCAATCTTACAATATATAATTCCTAAGAAAAAGGGAAAACCTTCACTTTTACAGCTACAAAAGATTGATATTTTACCTTTGATAATCTGAAGCTATCAAAACCTTATTTGAACAATCGCTCTGTGTGTGTGTGTGTGTGTGCACCAGCTCAAAGAGTGAAAAATATTGCATCATAAAAACCACAAAGCTAGAGTGAAGCTTTAAAGCCTAAAATTAAACTGAAATTTAGAAATTCTACAACAGCTGAAACCTAGTTCTTTTACTGGGCAGAATGAATTTTACAGAAACCCTAAAAATAAGAGATGAGCTTCGTAAAGGAGGGAGGAGATAGACCCACTTTCTCACTATTCCTAGATCATTGATATATATATAACCCAGTAAACATATCACAGATCACTTACAAAAATCCAACAAAACGTCAAGAAATCCATGTTTCCAACAACAACAAAAAATGATCCAAGTTTGAATTTAACAGTGGCAAAACCATCAATTCCAAGCAACAATTCATAATATTCTCAAAATCAACAACACTTACAGTCCATAAGATAGGGAAGATAAGAAGCTAAAAGAAGAAAACTCAACTGCTAATATCAGAATATGCTTTGTGGGTATGTCCCAGATGACTGAAACCCTAATAAGTCTCCATTGATATGGTGGATACACATATACTTTCTGATCTCTCTCACTTCACAGCAGCGAAAAGGAAAAAAAGAAATAGAAATAGAAGGAAAGAAAGAGAAGCTCAAAATATGCATAGTTTGAGGAAGAATACAAAGAGATACACACAAAAGTCACAAATAACGTAAAAAGGGCTCGCACAAATTTAGGGAGATTGATGGGTCGCTTTCGTCATGAGAGTCATATATATGATAGAGACTTCATGATCTCAATAAATCTTTCATGTTTCACAACATATATACGCATCTATATATACACATACATATAGAGAGAGAGAGAGAGAGAGAGAGAGAAGGTTGCAGGAAGGACTTACATATATACATAAGCCTATGATCTCTGTGTTGCTCCATATTTTGCAACATCCACCACAAATTCTTCTGAAAAAGAGAAAAGAAAACCCCACTCTCTCTCTCTCCTCTGTGAAGAATCACTCTGGAACGCACTGTGTGTGAGTTGTGAGTGTAAGCGAGAGGTTGTAGACAGTGATGACACCTGCAGAGATATATAAAGTACCAGTGGGAGTTAACTTTGACCATTAAAGCCCAGTGTTATACGATATTACATCCAACACAACGGACTTACATCTTCTCGGATACACTTCCTCTCTAATTTTTTTTGGACACATTATTTACTATACATTCAAGTAAAATCCATTGGGACTAATCTTACTTTGTAGACGAAGATGAAGATCTGAAGCAATGAGTATATCTTACTTTTATGCCGGAAACACTTCCACCTCAAATGCTTCAATTTATAACGAAAAATTGAATAGTAATGTGGGTAAAATTGCTCAAATTAATTTCACCTTTTATTTGGACCAATTATTTCCAATGCAAATCTATCAACTAAAGATAAGTTCGAATTTAGGTAATTCTGTTGGGTCAGACAATAAAAAATTTATCTCTCATAAATATTTTAATTCCGACATGGATGATCTATCTTTGACCGAACTGGAGAGGAGATTAATTGAGGTACACGTAAATTGAGCCGACCATCCTTTACCGTTGAACAAACTATACTACTTTTTAACCTTAAATCTTTTATTCTTTCATGCATTTAAATTTTTTTTACAAAGTATTTTTGAAGTAATATTCGTTTTCTTACTTTTTTTTCTTGTTCGGATTTGTATCATTCATTCATTCGTATACACTTGATCATTTGTATACTAATATATATATACTTGAATATCAATATATTATCGATGAAAAACACACAGAATCAAACACATAAATTTAATTATTTACACAACATTAACAACATAGGAGAAGAACGAAGGAAGATCAATAATACCAATTCCACACAACACTTCCAATAGGGCCAAAATCAAGATCCTAACCCTCCTTGCATGTGAGAAGATTGATTAGTGTTTAGTGTACTTTGAAGATCATACAACAAGCTTTTTGAGTATTCTTCTTAAATACACCTAATGGTTATTAAACATATTTCTAGAAAAAAATAATTTATATTAAAAAATTTTAAAAGTATTATTAAATGGTACTTTCAACAGTCAATTTTAAACGATTTGTGCATCTGATAAACAAACTCAAAATAACAAACAAATTTATATCCTATGTAAATTTCAATGAATCTTCTACAAACTTGTCTAGTGTATGTGTATTCATATTTGCTATGCAAGTACATGTTAATTCGTCATAAGATGACGGCGTGATATATTTCTATTTACATTAATATAAATTTATTATCGGATATATCAATCAAAAATTATAAATGAATTGTCTACCAAGAACTTACTTCTGGCTCTGTCTCTGGCTCTGTCTCTACCCATCGATATAACAATTTACACTAAATTAATAAAAAAAAAATGAATAAATATTTGGGGAAAATAGGTCTATCCCTTTTTAACAAAATCCCAACAAAGGAATTTCCAGCCTAGGCAGTGCAATTGGTTGTGTGTCGGCACATCCTTCAGGATTCAGGTTGGTAATGATATTTTTGAGAAAGTGAAACAGGTCTGACTATATGTTGCTGCATCAAGGGACAGCGTTGAGTTGTCATAGGGCCCCCCCAACTTTGCCCTTTTTTCATGTACAACCAAACATATCATGGCATCACAAGATTTTCTCTGACTCTTATTCTGGCTTTGTGTGCTCTGTTTTAATCAACCTCATCAACACGGACACGATACGAATTTATTATAATTACGGCATTCACACAACAATACTCTCTCGTAGTTGGTTCAATTCAACCATAAAATTGTTCGATTATAGTTTAAAGAGTAAATTGCAAAAATAATATTTTTTGCATAAGACTGTATATATGTATATATCTTGTTTTTCTCGAACCCAGAATCATAATTGGTTATGAAGAATTAGATTCAATAAGATTGATACTAACTTTTTAACAATCGATTTGAAAATTTTTTGCAGTGACTTTTTAATTGATTTTTGTAACTCGAATCCGCATACATGATATAACATCAGGAGAGGAGAGGAGAGGAGCTGCCTTCAACTTTTTCCCTTTTATCAAAATTTTCTCCAAAACTTATCACTTTAAAGGTTTATTGAACTGAATTGTGAAGTAATATGACCCTCCACCATCAGATTAAATTTTTGCAGTATCTGCCTTTTTTCTTCCCCTTTTAACCTCTGTAGAGAGAGAGAGAGAGAGAGAGAGAGAGAGAGGAAAACCCACACCCACACCAACCCCAAATGATACTTTCATAGCACATTCCTTTGTGCATATGTACATTCTTCTATGAGGATGACATTCATGATTCAACTCTTTTGGAGCAATACTAAGAACGTTGTTATAAAAAGCCAGACTTTTAGTGGTACAATAAGTAGTCCCTAAAATTCATTCTTCACGCACTGATTATAATGTTCCATCATCTAAAATACTATAATCCTTAGTATTAATCACCTCTTTTTTCAAAGTCATCACTAAATGTTTCGTATTGAGAAAAAAAAATGCCCCTAGATTGCTCCTATAGATGTACGCTAACGATTAATAGTGACGTCCAAGAAAAATCGCCACAAATACTAAATAATAGATTTTTACGAGAGAAAATATAATTTTACCCCCTAAACACTTGACAGTAATAGTGGAATTAAAATTTCGAATTCAGATCATATGGACAATATTAAGAACGAACAATGTTACATAAACTTAAAATATTGACTTGATCAATCATTGTCATTAATTAACTATGAATCTCAGTATTTATTGAGATCTACTTTTTTTTTTTTTTTGGTTCAACGGTCAAGGATGTCCGGACCAATTTATTCATACCTCGACTAATCCCTTCCCTAGTCCGATCAAAGGCATGTCATCCGCGTCGGGACTAGGGAATTCATGAGAGATAAATCTCCTATAGTCTGACTCCAAAGAGTTGTCAATATTCGAATTCAAAACGTTTAGGTTTATAGCTCGTCCCTGTTACCACTTAAATTATCCTTTAAAATTTTAAAATTTATTATCTATTCAGTAGTTACGATTGATCAAATCAATATTTTAAATCTAAGTAACATTTTCCATTACGAACTGCAGGATTCGTATTGGATTGACCTCTCAAGTACCCAATGCTAATGCTTCCTTTACCTGCACCGTTGACAGTGTTTGTGCCTGTGTCTGTCACCACCTTCCATGCAATTCTTAGTCTTGGTTTGCCATTACAAATAATTTGAAAGAATCAACCTCTGCAAATCATGAACAGAGTCATGGGGGGTTATCATGTTCTGGACACTCAATGTTGTTGTTGTTGCAGATAGTAAACAAAAATATTATTACATCAAAGTCAAATGGCACCAGAGCTTGTGAAATTGGACTGCCCAAAAGTCAGCTTCGCACTAGAGTTGGTCTTTGAAAATTGGATATTTATACCACCGACTGGTCGGTCCAATGGATAAAAATTCAAATTTCTTCGCTCAATATTTGGATTCGAATTTTCATTGTTATTTCTGCTTAACGAGGTTAAACTTACTCGTTTGTGCTTAAAGTATAAGGTGACACCTTAATTTTGATCTCAATGTAAGTGCGACAAGATCTCTCGTATATAGTTTTTTTTTTATTCAAGGGTCAGAGGTGTCTGGGCCAGCTTACGCGCACCTCGACTAATCATTTTCCTGATCCGATCAAAGGCAGACCATTCACGCTGGGACTAAGGTATTCATGAAAGATAAATCCCTCATAACCTACTCCCAAGAAATTGTCAAGATTCGGAACTCAAAATGTCTGACTTTTCAATTCATCTCTGTTACCATTTAATCTACCTCTTGGAGTTTCTCCCGTAGATAGATGTATAGTACTAAGAGACAGTTTTTCCTGACGGATATATAGAGTAACTTATCTGCATATTCATTTTTTGTACCAAAAAAAGAAGAAAAATTAAAAATCTAGCCTCGAATCATGTCTATTCTAGACTTTCAGTGTAGTCTCTTAATTTTTCTCAATATTAAATCATTAAACGTAAATTTGTGGAACCAGTTATATATGAGTGTATCTTTCACCGATAAATTGTCATTAATTTATAAATTAAAAAATTGAAAAGAAATGTAGTGAAATGGATCTTCCTCAGCCAAACAAACATGTTGTTGGTGAGACCATTTGGCACATAAGACATTATAATACATCATCCGAATCTTTTATGATCTTACAATATATCTTTCATAAGTTGACATTGTCTTCTTAAGAACTTTTCTCCTTTGTTATCTTCTTTTGTCTTACTTGGCTATTCTAAATATGTCGGCCAAGCAACGAATGAGTCAGTTGACGTTTTCCTACAATTTTCCTATCTATATATGAATCCCTATTTATATATGTATGACTGACGTTAGCGATTGATCTAATGATTATTTTTAAACTCATCAATTATGTTGGGTCTTATCGGATGTGTGTTCTCTATCTATAACTGATTTATTATTAATCATATCACATTGAATTTGTATTGTGTATGAATCGTATATAACTATTATATAAATTAGCCATGTTGCTTTTTTTTTTGATTGACTTTACTCATATTCGATTCGTTTATTAATTTTATCGCATCGAATTGAGTAAACTCAAAATAAATGACTTAAAAAAAATCTAAACTCTCTAATTTTGTATCGTGTTAACAGGTCGTGTCATATTTTAACACCCCTAACTATTACCCTCGTTTGACTTTAAGATAGTATGTTTGAACCTTGTCATCGCCTCCATGTAATAATGTCCGGCTAAAAACAAAGTGGGTGACCTACTATGGAAAAGAAAAGTGAATCTAAATATTAAAAGTTGATCCTCCACCAAGGGTGTTTTGGATATTAAAATCTGTACGCGCCATCAAATTTAGTTGATTTAAATATTAAAAATTTAAGATACTTTTAAATCATTGGAAAATGTATAAATTTTTACCATTCAAAGAAAATTGAATGATCCTCCAATTCATGTGAAATTACAGCGGAATTGAACCCCCCTTCTAGGGATAGGCATCGCCATAAATCCTCTATCCTACTACAAGTGCGGCGACCACCTTTATCAAGTCCGAACGATTGTCGACCACTAGATCTGCTGGTCTGCAACATTCACCCCGACCAACAAGCACAAATCCTCCCCGCGAAATATAATCCCAAAATATCATAACCCAAAAGGGAAGGGATAGTCTGTAAAATTCATATCTGGTAAAAAAAAAAAAAAACCAACCTGCACATCTGGCTATTTTCAACCTAGATTTTCCTGCACATCTGGCTATTTTCAACCTAGATTTTCCAAAGAGCAGCAATAACATAGAAGCAATTGTGAACTATGCTCTTCCAATTCCCGGGAGAATTCGCAAAACTCCATTTCTATCAAGAATTGACTGAAATTTTCCCGTATTTCGATCGGAGAATCTAACGAAGACATTCTAACCAAAAAATGAGACATTCTATGTAATTGACTCCCAATTCACTTGTTCTACCATCATAACCACGCACTCACAGAATCAAAAAAATTTACGCCATTTGGATAGGAGAGCTACCACCACAACTATCAATTTCCCTTCCAAAGTACGCTTAATTCGTTATCATACAGTATGCAGCGAAAGGCCTTGTGATTTTTCGGAACAAAATTCTTCAGGCAAACGGATACAAGAAAGGACAATTTTTCATTCATCAAGTAATCAACATATGTACGGAGATACGATAAAAGGATCCTCTCATCTGTCTGTATATGAGTGTATATCTCAGCTCATAGGACCAAGGGTACATTAAACCTCATCATTAATACCAAAAAAACAAGCATAGTTACAATTTTTCGCTCCTTCTGGTGGTAACATTCTTCCAGGAAACTTTCCAAGGCAACCAAGAACGAGGCAGCGTTGGAACTTGCCTCAGGAAAAGAAAAATGAGAACTTTGAAAAAGCACTAGTGTAAGGGAGTGATATAGGCCTCGAAACAGAGAGAAATGTTAGACTTAGAATTAGAACACCTGGAAGAAGAGACTTGTCGATCCATCTCCAAATGATCGTAAATCAGCAGGTCTAACCAAGGCCCTGCACAGAGGGCAAGTTCTTTCTCTCTCAAACCTGAAAACAGTGCAGTGCTAATTGGTCAGAAGAGGTTGATAGAAGGAACAAGCACATAAAGCTTAAGATAAGCCAAAACCAGAAATAACTCATTCAATGACCAGAAATTGACAAAAAGGATTTTCCTAATATCGGATGGCCCCTAATAGAGCAAGTTTTTTCTTCTTTACAAATGTTTTTAAGGACTTACCATAGGCTAAATTTAAAATATAACTAAATTTCCATTTTGACATGCAGAAAACCTCTCATGACAGAAAACCTCTCATCTTCCTTTACAAGTACTACTTGTATTGTCGAGTAACCTGGGCTCACTCGTTTTGGTGGAAAAAAAACTCTATCCTTTGGTCAAAGGGCCAAACCTTAAGTCATAAGCACTAATCTTTTTTCTAAAATCTGTCACCTTCAACTTGGAAGCAAAAGAGAGAATGTAATCCTAATAAATTGGTTTTGGGGTTGGGAAGAAACACCGTGTGTAAGAGTTGCTATCGACTAAGTTGATGAAAATGAAGTTGGATGAAAATCACAAGAAAACAATACCCTTTTTTTGAGTGTTCCCATACTCACTAAAATACATGGGCTATTTTTTCCAACATAATAAAAAATTACGAGTTTTCCACTATTCACTCAGCACCACACCATTGAATCCTTCCACTACTGACAAAATGCTCTCTTAAGAAAGAAAAGGTGGTTGAGGGTGGCCAAAATAAGAGAAAGATCACGTAAAACAAGACACATAATGAAAGTCAAATCGGAACTTAGTCATATCATATTGAACACTTTTATGCAGTTGTCAAGAAACTATGAAAATCTAGTACTTCACATTTTTCCTGGCTATCCAAACAAGTTAATGCACATGCAAAGGGAAATTAAAAAACAAAAAGTGAATGTTTGTGTGTGCGCGTGCGCAAGAGTGCCACAAACGAATGGTCAAAAAATGAAATGGTAGACTAACCATTCTGAAACACAGTCTTCGCAGAAGATGTGTTTACAACGCAATAGAATTGGGGCATGCATCTTCTCTTGGCAAATAGCACACAGGTCCCCTGCTGTATTCACCTGTGTCAAAATGACCAACAGTTTAGGTTCAGGAAAAGAGAGTCCAGTTATTTAGAAATTGCGAGTTCTACAAGTATATGTCAGATGGTAACAAGACTATAATTATAAAGCAAAACAAAAAACTGGTAAAACATCCACATTCTCTCTTGCCAAAAGGGAATGAAATTTCATGCTGCAAAGTGGAATTTTAACCGAAAGGAGAAAGAAAAAGAAAACAGTTGCCATTCGTAGCCATGTGTTCCCATTGACTACGAAAGATCAAAAGTAAGATATTTTACGGTTAATGGAGCAAAAGAAAAAGGCCGCAATAAGGATTTGAAGTAAGTTTCATATTTATTGCCATAGTATAGGAGTCGATGTTTGGGTTTCACTTCAGTAAGTATGGACCAGCTAGCTCCCAAATTGAGCTTAAAGAATTCCAGATGCTTGAAAGTCAATGGGCAACCCATTACCTGTTCTGCCGTGGCATGAGACCCATAATGGATTTCCTTCCGTGATAATGCCTTAATGGCAGCAAAGAAAGATCGGACCTGAATAGCACAGAGATTTAACACCCACGCATCAAATAAGGTGAATTATGAAGTTAGGACGTTTCATATTCAAGTCACAGAATAAGGTAAGTGGTTGGGATACCATACCTTTTCAACAACTGATGTAAGCTTGAAAGTTAAGTACAACCCTGTAGTCAGTGACGAAAAAAGGCTTCCATAATCTTTGTTCAAGAAGAAACGGTACCAGACAGGTGTAGGTAACAATGCTCGGTATAAAAGCAGCGAGTACTCAACCAGAGTCAGCATTTGACCCTGAAGATCAAATTTTCTACTGTCAGAGAGTTCGGACTATTTAAAATATGGGTATTATGACATAACTCCTTGTATATTGTGTAAATGCCTTCACATTACCTGCCTGCGGAAATTATGGCCCCTGCCATTCTTATAATACATTAGCAGCGCCAATTTAAAAGCCATTGCCACCTGTCGCACCAATATATCTGGAAGACATAGTATTCAGGTCAATATTCCCAAAAGAGAGACGATATCAAATTATAGGATATACTTGAAATGAAACACAATAGGAACTAAAATAAAAGAAACAAGAATCAAAACCTGTAAGTTTTAGATAAAACAATGTACATAAATTGTTCCACCCCATATTAAGATAGGAAAAATGAGTAACTAATGTGAGACAGAAACATAATACTTGCCTTGTGAATTACATTTTCCAACAAAAATGAGAGAAAGAATGATAAATTATATTGACTAAAGCAGCATAACAGCACAACGAGGGAACAGTATCGGCCACATAATAAAATGGGGGCACGGCTAGCCACACTAAAGGAATTTGTAAATTTTCAAGTAGGGTCTTCACTAAGCACATAATTCCTTGCAAGGTTTCATGGCAACATATGTGTGCAATGCTCATATGAAGCTTGCAAAAGATCAAAGGACATTCATCACACTAATAAATGTATACATTGGAAATATAGCCACAAAGAAGCAAAATACATACCGTTTACCAAAATGAAGAACATTGCATGCCAGAACGGTGGTATTGCTTTGGGTGGAATCATAACTAATGGATACAAAAGATCATCATTCCGAAACCACCAGTAGACTCCAATCACATGAAGCATGAAGAGTGCAGAATAGAAAACAAGAACAGATATTCTTCTCTCCCCCTGCAAAAACCAGCAATCGTCAAGTGTTGGAGTTTTCCTTTGTTTTCTGTAATATCTTTTCATGATTTGTGCATTTTTTATGAGGGGAGGAGGGATTTCTCGCAACATTACTGCAAAAGTTACTCCAGGAAATCAAAGATATATCCCACCTTTAGAGCTGTCTGTTTTCGAAGAATATCATTTGACTTGAACATGAAAGCGGTGATCCAAATTGTAACAAAGAAACCTGCAAGTCCTCGTGGAAAAGTTGTTAAAAATAGTTATAACACAATATTCCAACAATCAAAAAAGCCATCCAGAGTCTCAATTAAAACCATGTATGCAAAAAAAATTTATCACAATGTTATCCATTAAAGGAGAAGACAGATTTTCACATCCAAATAGTAAAGATACTAAGCCACTCTTAATATTAGTTCTCATATTTTCTATTTAAATGTTAAGAGATCCAAGCATGGGGAACAGAAAACATAATTAATGATATCTCGCCAAAGAAATCCATGACATAATTTGGTCAACCAATATAATCGTTTGAAAGCTCTTCATTGGCACTGCAAATGATCTGCAATAAATGTGTTTAAACAAATCCATACTACTATGTTAGGTGGACTCTTCTAACATGCTAGAAACCTGTGTCAAACACTTGGACACCTGAGTAAAGGCATCGGAAATGTGCCCAACACTTCTCACAAACTATGCACTGTGCAAGCAGTGCTTGACACTAAGTAGGGGTTGCAAACCGGACGGTACACAACTTGGTTTTGGAAGATATGGCACTCAAAGTTGTAGTGCTGGTCATCCACTCATAAAATATGCACTTTGCAAGCATATCAAGTAATTTAAGTTTACCATATAATTGTACACAAACGAGGTTGAGTCTAGGCGCATCGGTAAGATTGTCCCATTACGAACTGTGCGTCATATGTTCAAGTTACAGAAATAGCCTCCCTGCATGCAGAAGTAAAGCTGACCCCTAGCAGCGGGAGTTGGGAAACCCTTTTTCTTATAGTTGTACATAAAAGGACACATGGCATAAGTCTCTCCAAAAATTGAGGTAAAAGTAGCTATCACTTACTTCTCCCAAATCCCCAATGGAGCCTCATGCACTACCTACACCTTACTATGGTAGTCTAATCTACGTTCTCATTCAAATTATCAATCTTCAAGCTGAAGTATTTTACATATTTCTATTTCAGAATTTAGCTTTGCCTTTGCCTTTTCCAAGTATTAGCAACTTGCCCCAATCTCTTCTAAGCAAGTGAAATACATAATCTGCCAAATACCAACTGCATCATCAGTACTTATTACAGTAACAACTAATATCTCAAATCAAATCCTTAGCAATGATCAACTCAAAATCCTGTTGCATGGGAAAACATTAAATCCACTCTTAGTTGAGAACCTTGGTGTGAAAGAGCTAGACAGATCATTCTTAAACAAACCGTCACTTGAACCCACATTCCAGTTCTTTTGCACATATTACAAAACTGAAAACTATTCATATATGGCACAATATGTATAAAAAATTAGATAGCCATGTTGGCATTCGTTCTTTCACATCTTACATCTTAAATATGAAACAAAATCAATAAATTGCATGAGTCCTTCTAAATCACATTACAAAATTTTCGTTAACAACAAATCAACCCAAAAACAACAATGAATTGGGGATAAACGTCATCAAATGATTACCTTGCAAGTGCTGACGAATGAATACGACCAACAAAAGCAAAGAAAACGGAAGAATATGCTCAATCCACCTCGCAACCTGCTGTATATCATACCTCTGCTGCGTTGAATCCCTATTACTCTCACTCCCACCATTCCCATCACCCGAATCAACCGCCCCCCTTGCCTGTACACCAGAATCCCTCTCTCCATCCCCAACCTCACTTCCATTACCACCTTCCACCAACACCGGTCCGACCGCTCCTCCAATCTGCCCTATAGTCCGATCATCATCAGCACCAATTTGGTCTTGGTCTCCAATTATCCGAATCGAAACCTCCCCATTCCCACTACTTCTAGGTGTAATCGAACTAGAATCGTTGAAATCATCAGCCACGAGAGCCTCAGTCTCGGAATTGTTCGGTCTTGGCCCAAGAATTCCGGAATACTCCAATAAAGTCGATACTGGTGCTTGAAAGAAACGTAACGGATTGATTTGCAATCCGTACCTTGATGAGTTGTTGTTTCTTGGTGAAGAAGGTGAAGAATTCGTGTATGTATCATTGCCTGTACCACTTGATGTTTCCATTAAAGAAACCCTAAACCCTTGTGCCTTAACGTTCTTGCGATTCTTGGCGACGAAGAAAGATTTTCGATACACAAACAGATTGAAATGATTGTACAAAGAAGAGGTAAATAAAAGTCAAAGGAGTGAGAGAGGATTAGTGGTGGCGTAGGTACGGCGATATATAAATATATATACACAGAGCGAGGGAGAGAGATCTTCTGTATGATTTTCTCGTGAAATGGAGATTCAAGAGCTAACAGGTAGGGAGAGAAGAAGTCTAGGGTTTTATCTGAAAATTTGAGATGGATTCCATACGTGTAAACGTGCACCTTCTGCGAATTGGACCTTTCGTCTTTTTGTGTAAATTATACTTTGACCCCTTAAATTATTAATTTTTTATATTACTCCTCAATTATTTGACTTATTTCATATTACCCTAAACACAAACACCAGCTATCTTTTTTAGATGGAACTTATCAAAGATATTAAGATAACGAAAGATTTGATAATACGATAATAATAAAAAATAATAATAAATTCTATTCATCGCATGTGCCTACTAGTTGCCTATAATAATTACTCCCTCCCTCTAGTACTCATTAAATTTTAATTGTCTTTTTTTTCAATGATAATGTGTAAAAATTATTATGTTACTCATAGAAAAAGTGTCGGTGAAAAAAATATGTCAGGGATACAACTTAATGTTAGCAACTTGTACAACGGGAATACTAACATTTACTTCCACCTACTTTACCAATAAATGTGTTATATTGACTTTTTCTGTCAATTGTGGTTTGACCTGCTCACATTTTTCTTTTCTTTTTTTTGGTCCAACATATCTTGTGTACATCTCGATTAGTCTCCTTCCTAGTTCAATCAAAGACAGGTCATCCCTCATAAATCACCTAGTCTCGGCATGGATGACTTGTCTTTGACCAGACCAGATAAAGACCTAGTCGAGGTGCGTGTAAACTGACTTAGACACTCCAACCGTTGAACAAAAAATAATAATAATAATAATGTGGTCAGGTCAAATCACAACAGTCAATATAACACATTTATTGGCAAAGTAGATGGAAGCAAAAGAGAGAGAAATTAAATATATAAAGAATATTATACAAGAAAAAATATATACATAAAATGGAATTAGAACAATAAAATACCAAAATCTTAAAAAAAAAATTGATTATTTGCAAAAAAATGAGATAGAATTATATTTATCAAAACTATATTAAGAGAAAATATTATTATACCCTAAACAAGAAGAGACAAAGATGTCAGATCAAGACACTGTTTAACTGAAAAAGATTAATCAAGATGAGTATATGGGTATCAAAGCCGAGGAGGGTGTAGTCAGAAAGATAACTCCGAATGATTTGGCCCATAAAAACAAAGATCTGAAAGAGAGGATTGTTCTATGAAACACGAGTTGAATTTGATAAACATATTAAACCTCAATTTTAGAGATACATATAAATGCACTTTATATCACTTCTACATCCTAAACCCCACCTTTTGTTTTCCTGCTTTGATAGTGTATTAAGCAAAATGATCAACTACCTTGATATTCATTATTATTGTTGTTAATGTGGTGTTACATTGAAAATGATCAACTACCAATATCATAGGACTTGGAATGAAATTTTTGGTTCTGTCCTGGCTAAAATCTTAACACCAAATTGTTAGAATAGATGACTCATATTTAATATATGGAGAGGTACACCAAGTTCGAAGAAAATGGGTTGAAGATAGGCCGGGGGGGGGGGGGGGGGGGGGGGGGGTGTTGGGGCTATGCGCCCGCAGTATGAAATAGGAGAGCTGCACGTGCCTTCGGAATTTTCCCTAGCTATAACCCAATTTCAGTGTGGAATAAAAATAAGACAGCCGCTCTATCATGGATGTAAAAAAGTTATTGAACCACGTAAAATTCTTGTGTTCATCTTTTTATTTTTCTGTTATTTTAATTGTTCATCACACACAAATCACAACACAAAAGCACTAACTCACCAATGGGTTCAGCAAATTGATGGAAGATTGGAGCATACCTTAAGCAGCATTCTGAAGAAAATGCTAAAACAGATACAACACCGGACATTTTTCCCTGACTCTTGCAGTTTTACCTCGACCAGCAACAGTCCCAGAACCTAATTCAAAGGCAGAATTTTGTCCATGGGACTTCATTATTATTACAGACATTCACACACCAAAAAAACTCCGCCAGTATTGTATTCAACACTGCCTGTCCCAAGCCAAGATAAAGAAGGAGAGTTGCGTTAGGTAGCCGACAGCCAGCGTAAAACTTAGTCGGATCCACTATGATGAGTCCAAACATTCACACAACAAAAACTGAACAGAAATAATATGACACTGAGGCAGAACATCAGTCATCCTTTCCAGTTATTCTTCCGTTGCCTTATCTCCTGCAGAGCTTCAATGGGGGACTTGCAACCGACCCTCTCCTGTGGAGCAAGCAAGATCCACTTGAGAACGTCATAGGGAACAATGAGAGATGAAAGAAAGAAATAAGCAAAGCTTCCACAATTGGAACTCCCATTTCAAGAAAATCAGTGTCTTGTGATTGTGGTCTCAAAAGCTTCATCAGCATTTTTTTTCTTTGCAAATTTTCAAACAGCAATGAAAGTATTGCAAAAGAAATAATAATACCTGAAGCTCTGGCAGATCAACCCGCAAGAATGGATTTGTCTCTAACTCCTCTTCAACGGTTGATGGAACAGTGGGGATGCCTATCTGTCTCTGATTCTGAGCCCATGATAGCTTTTGCGCTATCTTCAAATTCTCTGGTTCAACTGTCAGAGCAAACTGCAAGTTCTTCACTGTATACTGAAGAATCAGAAATAAAGGAATTACTTTAAGGCCAACAAATCTGTATAACTTGGAACTAAGTTCACCATATGAATGATTCGAATAATAAGTTCCAGAAAGAACGAGCAGGATTGTGTTCATGTACCGTAGCAGAAATCTAGTAAGCAAAACACAATGCGACAATTTTGAAAATATCAGGAAATGACAAAAAGAAAAAAGCAATCATTTTTCAACAAGAAAATTAATCACAATCTACCCCTCAACTCTCATGCTAACGAAGTACTTTTATTTAAACTCATTTAAGAAAATTAATTTTATCACCCTATGACTTCCTATAATTATGTATCTCACTTCTAAGTGGTAGGGATAAAGAGGGGAAAGGATGAAGAAGGAAAGTGAAAGTGAGATGATGGGTTGTACATCCGATGAGGCGCAGTCCGATGCATCCCATGGATCTGCGCCGCTAATATATATGTGTGTAAAAAATGTTCTTGCCAAATCTTAGGTTTGCCAGAATTGATAGTGGAAGTCATTATTTTTTTGCCTGGAGGAGTCCAAACGGGAGATTATTGACCGGCATGATGTGAATGAGGTCTTTTGAGTATTCTTGAATGAACTAATTGTTGCCTTGTTGGGCTCTCTCTTATACATTTCTACACTTTTCCTATTATTTAGACATGTCTTGAGGTCCTCAACCGGCACTTCTATTATAATAGAGACTTCAGTTGAGCTGATTAGGGTTGGCTTGCGAAGTCAATCCTTTGCTTGGTGCCTAAGAGGTCGGAGATTAGAGCGCACTCACATCCCTTGCAGTCACTGATCTTCGACCACCCTATGTTTGCTTCTTCTTGCTTAGAGCTGAAAAACCTTCTCAATGACAATGTGAATTAGTCAAAAACTTTAGTTGAGGGTTTTTTCATGATTTTTTTGTAAGTGAGGAAAAGTCATTTCTTCTCGGACTACGCTCTCCTAGGTTTATTTCATGTACTAGTGTTTTCTTTCACAATAGGATGAAAATACCTTACATATAATTTCTACCATTTTTGTATTTGATAAAAAGAACTGTTATTTGCTGTTATCTAAAACAGTAGCGTGTAGAAGTATACGACATATAAAAGTGGCATAGATCTTCTGGAAGGTTAATAACCAAATCTGATTACTTTGGTAGTGATGCTTCCCAATATTTAATTTTTAATTTAACTTGTTCATGAAAATTATGATTACCTATGAAAATTGTGCAACTGAGCCATGGTGGACGAGCCACTTCACTCATTCCTCGATAAATTACAAAAGAAAACCAATAGTGACAACACCAGAGCGATTAACAATAACTCACCAAAAAATATCTCAGAAGAACATATTGATGTTATTATGTGCATGCAACTACATTACCTCATGGCCACAGTAAACACGAGTTGTCTTCGGCAATGAGGCCAATGTCATACACAGTGATTGATGCATCTGTTCTGCTGTGCCCTCAGCAAACTTACCACAACCAGCAATAAACTGCAAAACAGATAAAATGCCAATAATCAATCGTTCAGGGCCATTCGATGTACCATTTAGAATTAAGATGACCACTGTGTAGGATGATGTTGTCTACTACCAGGCTATCAGCAAACAGAAAGGACTATAAAAAGTATTGGCCTCAATATCCATTTACTGTCTTGCCAACAAATTTCTAGGTGATATCCAGCGGGCTGAAAATCCAGAAATCTCTTCCAAAAACCTGCTAAACCTAAACACATCCAAACGTTTTCCATCCTGATTTCTTCTTTTGTCAATTAAGTTAACTAAGATCAACCACGTAATGTAAAAGAAGATGCATTCCTATATAGTAAGCAGTGGTTCCCTTGGTAGTTTTTTCCTGGGTCAGAGGGGAGGAGCGGGATATGCAATGTAGAGCATATGTATTATCCCCTTAGTATTGAAAGTAGATCAAGCATTTATCTTACGCCAGCCACCTGCCAACCTAAACTCCAGACTCGTAGAAAAATGCAAATTCCAATTTCCGTTCCTAAGAAAAATGAGCAATGAAACAAATAACTCAAGAAAATTGGTTGCAAAATAAGTAAGAACTCAACATCTCTAATTACCAGTGTATCTCCTGTGAAAACAGCAGGGTGTTCTCGCTCTTTGCTAGTTACATAGTAACTTATATGGCCTTTTGTGTGGCTGATGAAAGCAATTTCAAGAAGCAGGGAAAAAGGGAGAGATAAAATCTTATACAATATAAAAAACAGGAGAAATATTCTTATACAATAGTAAGCGAACCAGTAAATACTCTAGATATAAAAGCTCTCTTTACAATGCTTCCCCAGATCCCAATTAAAGTTCACCAGCAACCCGTTCTAAAGAAGTTGAGGGGAAATTGGCATGGAAAAAAACTTAAATTCATCAAGAATGCGACCCCTCTAAATCTCAGTGTGACACCATCCAACATCGAAAGAGCAATGCACTATGAAAATATGTAGGCATGGGACATAAATGTGGTAACCTTGGAAGCTATCGGTTCCAAAGTAAAAAAGGAAGAATCATACCTGAAATCATACATAACAAAGAACAAAATTCTAAGCAGTGACAAGCATAACTACAAGAAATTCACTGTAACCAGACTAGCAACACATACCAAGGTGTGTGGAGGCACAAGATGTCAGTATTAGCCCCGAGTGACAACTTATCACCATTTTCAACCTTGTTTGTGCATCCCCTCACATTATCAAGGAAACCACCATAAACCTTAATCCCAGGCACCAACTCTTTTATCTTGTCATTTCCACCAGCATGATCCCTATCCAATATGAAATTACCAGCATCTAAAATATGTGTATACATACATAATCATGCAATTGGAATAATAAACCGGTAATTAACTAAGAAAACAAATTTATAAATAAGCCCGATTACACGAATCAACAATAATATCCAACCAACCAACAATTATAATCTCAAAAATTTGAATACAATTCCGGCTCATTCCATCTCTAACCTTGACTCAATTTTTTTTCATAAATTTGAGTCCACATTAAAAAACTCGATTTAATACAAATAACTCTAATGGACAAACTCAAATTGAAAGGTGGATAAACTCAATGTGACACATGACCATTGAATTTTTAAAGTGTGTGAAATTTAATTATTAGAGATTTGAGTCTGTCTTGATTTTAGTAAAAAATTTATTTGGTATGAGTTTGAATCAAGGAGTAACCCTTGTTTTTAATTTATTTTTACTCAAATTTAAATTCAAATCTCCAATTGAAAATTCTAGAAACTCAGGTACTGAATCGGAAATAGAACAGACCAATGATGGTGAGTAGTGAGAACAAACTTGAGATCAACGCCATTCTCTTCAGCAACTTTGAGAACCTTCTCAGGCTCAACTGGATCCACCACTGCAGCTTCTTTCGTTGTCTCATCGATGATCCTGTAGCACACATCAATTCAATCACATTCATATAAATATATATATAATCGTCCGATTAGGTGAAATCCCTGAGCATAATCGGAGGATTTTGTTCGCACATGTAGGAGTAGTTGTCTTCCAAGCAACTAATCCCACTTCCTGTTTTGCTCTGCTTTCTTCTTTTCGGTCTCCGACTTTGAAAGTGAGAATAAGACGGTCGGTGAAGTGTCAGAGTATGACGTGACCCTCGAGCTGACGTGGACGCAGACGGCCGTTCACCGAGGTACGCACCTACGCTAATGCCGATCCGTCACGAAATTAAAACAACACTACTTGGCGGGCTATGTCAGGTGGTATAATTGGTTATCAGACTCAAGTCGGATTAGTTAACCGAATTGTGAATTTGGGTTGAACTCGTTTTTAATAGTTCGGGTTGGGTTTAAGTTGAACTCACAAAACCAAAGCATCAATTTGGGTTAGAATTTTTCAATCCAATCCCAATTTAAGTCTTATTTTTTTTAAGTTGGATTCGAGTTAGCTCGTCCAATTACACCCTTTAAAATTATTAAAAAGAACAGCGAGCTCAATATCAAGAGTCCAAAAAGACTCAATATTACCTTTCTGAATATATCCACTTTCTTGAATATACAACGACTGATAATCAAAATAAATTTGACGGTACATGAAACGATATTCGTATCAGAGCATGACACGCGGACACAAATAATATAACATCGAGAAAACAAATTGAGCCCGAGTACAAAACCCGGAGGGACATTCCTCATCATGTGTTCAAAAGGTGCATTACAAAACCAAACCTTTAACGTTAGAGCATCTCCAAGAGGCTCAATAAACCCCTCCCCTTAGTTATTTTAGATAGCTTTATCCTTAAATTCCACTCCAACAGGCTAGCTATTTGGCTATCTATTTCTCATAGCCCTGATTTCAGTCGCTACATCAAGCTAGCCGCTTGCCCTCGCCAGACTCTCTGCCTCCCGCCTCTCTTCGTCTCTCTGCCTCCCTCGCCTCTGCATCTCTCTACCTCCCTCGCTCTCAAAATCTCAACCGCTAGACTCTCTGCCTCCCTCGGCTCTCAAAATCTGAAGGCAGCGACTAATTCTCAAAATCTCAGGCAGCGACTGAGGCTCCACCACCCACTGAGGCAGCGATTGAGACTCCACCCACCGACAGTGAGGCAACGACTGAGGCTCCACCCACTGACTGTGAGGCTCTCAAAATCTGAAGGCTCAACCGACTGAGGCTCCACCACCGACTGAGACAGCGACTGAGGCTCCACCACCGACAGCCAGCTACTTTGTATGTTCCGTCAAACACATACCTATTTATAAGATTGTGATTTATTCGTATTCCCTATGGATCAGGATAATGGTTGTCATGAATTCCAAAATTGGGGGTTTTGATAGAGTAATTTCCTTTTTTATAATTAAAACTTCGATGCATGTTTTTTTGCCTTGAATTCAGATAGAAATTTGAGAAGTCAGAGGAGTTGGAATAGAATTCCAGTCCCTTCAGTTAAGGGCAAATCTTTTTCAGGTTTAGAGTCTATTTGGGTTGATTTTGTTGTTGTAGTAAGAGTGTTTTGGGTTGATGTGGATTTTGTTGTTCTAATTTGGTGAATTTCTTGAATCTCTACCGTTAAATTATTTCATGTGTATTTTTCAGCTTGTAATATGTGAATTTGAGATATTGGAATTGTGGGTTCATAGCATATGGCATATGCTTTCAGAATCTGGGAAAGGAAAGCTACCCAATCCCTCAAAAGAAAAAAAAAATTGTAGTAAGGACAGATGAAGAATCAAGCTAGTTTCGATTCAACCTTAGACAGTGACCCCTGTGTTTAAAATGAACTGTATCATGGGCTAGTCTTTTCTTTGACAAGGCAAAGTCTGATATGCAAAGCTATTTTTCCGGTAGAACTCTTATCAATAAGCTTTAAATTATATGCATTGGCTTTATGAAGGAGTGTTGCACATGGATTGCTGGCTTGACCATGCCAACTTATTCAATAATTGGGATCACTAGCTTTATTTTATTTGTATGGATCTTTTGCATATACCCTAGTCTGGCTTATCAAAATCTGATTTGCTTCTGCCTCATATTTGCAAAGCACAAACTGTCCATCTCATGGATCCATTCTAACATGGTGCGTACTTCACCAATTTTGAAATTTTGAATTTCGTGACCATTGTAAATATAACCGTTATTAATAAAAATAAAAAATTTAAAATTTTGATGACGTGGCGTAACACGTCAGCATGTGATGTCATCAATATGGTGATGACATGGCATATTACATAGTATTTTAGATTTTATTATTGAAAGTTAGTTAAGTTAGTTGAAGTGGATAGCTAAAATAGATAGCGTTGTTGGAATGACTTTGAAAAAGTGGTTAGCTAAAATAGATAATATAATATTTTAATATATTTTGAGTAGCTATTTTAGATAGCCTTCTTGGAGATGCTCTTAAGTGAGTATGTGGACTCATCATGACACAACATGTCCCAAATAATGATTATTTTTTTAGACAAATCACATTAGAAGGTATCTCGAATTTAAGGAAATTTGAATAAAAGCATAATCCCGACTAATGTGGATTTCTCGGGCATGCGTACTTAATGTTCGAAATCAATGTATGAGTACTCGGCATGCCTCAATAAATACCTTGAAAAGATTATTAAATACAGAAATGATGTATATTGACTGCTCGACATCCCAAACGAGGTAATCATTACATGATCAAATCCCGAGAAGACGCCGACCTCCTCTAAACCTAGTAATTGCTCAACTCGAAGTAAGTATAACTCACTGATAATTATCCCTATGAAAACTTCCTCCGCCGGCTTAATGAGACCCCTATAGTGTCACGTCATCCTATTATAAGAAATTAATACCCCCCAATGAGTTAGGTCACATGTACGCATTCATAAACAACCTAGAATAGTAAAAGTTTTATCCTCTATATGATCTCCTGTTGCCTCAGGCATCAAAGAGATTAAACTGGACACGTCTCCAACCCTCTTCTGACCTTGTTTTTTGGTTGCAGGAGCAAAACCGCACAACCACCACTATAATACAGTTGATTATCTCAAATTATTGCAGAAATTCACCCGTACAAAATCCATAGGTATACCGTATACTCTCCCCAGCAGACTCGAAATAGGTATCCACTCATTTACGTGAATTTTATATGATCTTATTTCCAAACCCAGTGCAATGGTGTCTCTGTAAATAACGGAAAGTTAAAAACAAAACCCCATTCTTATTCGTGCTTAGGAGATGATGCAATCCACCAGTAGTCCAAACAACACCTCCAATCTACCAGTAGTCCTTTGTGTTGGATAAAGTGTTTTCCAAATTTGCATGTAACCCTTTGTGTGTGTTCATCAATCACCTCCGCTACCCACCGGACGGGCAAAATCCTAGCCACCAAAAGCACTGGTCTGACCATTAGTGTGAGCAAACTGAAGAAGATTGAAGTAAATCTTAAGCAACATTATGCATGCTAAAACAGATACAACACCCGACAGTTATTGTGACTCTGGGAGTTTTACATTAAACAGCAACAGTTCCACAACCTAATTTAAGAGCATAATTTTATCCATGACACTTCAATAGATTATTACAGATACTCCCACAACAAACACAACAGAAATAGCATTACACTCTGCAAATCATTAGTCACCCTCGCCAATTATCCTTCCGCTGCCTTATCTCCCTCAGGGCTTCAATGGGTGACTTGCACCCAACCCTCTCCTGCAGTGGAGCAAGATCCATTTACAATGAGGAATGCAATGTTTCTAAACAGATTTTCGAAAACATGAAGTGTAGAGACAAGTGAGCACAGCTTCCGCACTCAAGAACTCCAATTTCATAAAAATCGGGGCCTCAGGGGGTCTCATAAGCATTCATCAGCGTTCTTCTTTCAAATTTTCACAGAAGTGAAGGTACTGCAAAAGGAATAATTATACCTGAAGTTGTGGTAGATCACCCCGCATGAATGGGTTTGTCTCTAATTCTTCTTCAATGGTTGAAGGAACAGTAGGGAGGCCTGCCTGTCTTTGTTTCTGAGCCCATGATAGCTTTTGCGCTATCTTCTCATTCTCTGGCTCAACAGTCAGAGCAAACTGTAAGTTCTTCACTGTATACTGAAGATTCAGAAATAGGAAATATTAGGGGATGTTTGTTTGTTGTTTCTTATTTCTTGTTTGGTGTCTTTGTTTTTAATTTTTGCCAAAAAAATAAACAAAAACGTGTTTAGTAATTGTTTTTGTTTTTGTTTCACCTGAGTTGTCTTGGAAACAAGTCAAAAAAATGGGAACAAAAAAAAGATGTTCCAAGAAACACTGAAAACAGAGACAACACGCGCAAGGGGGTGGGGAATTAATGAGATCCGGACTTCGAGTCCTCTTAGCAGCAAAACAAATTTTTTTTTTTTGTTGAAGTATAAAAGCCCATTTCATCACCTCTCTCCTCCCCATCGCTTCTCTCTCTCTCTCTCTCTCAGACGACCTCCTCGCTCGGCCTCTCTCCATCGCTGCCTCTCTCCCCATCTCTGTCTTTCTCTCATTCCCTACCTCCATCGATGCGTCCCTCTCCATCGATGCCTCTATCGCTACCTCCTCCATCGCTGTTTCTATGGCTCTTCATCACATCTCTCTCTCGCCTTGGTCTGTGCAACGAAGAGATCTCAGATCTCGATTGTATGATTTCTGCCTCCATCGCTGCTTCTGTGTGTGTCTAATTTATGTGTTTGTGTGTGCTCTGTGATTTCTGGGTCTCCGTGTGTCTAATATGTGGGTGGGTCTGTGTGTGTGTGTGATTTCTGTGATGTGTGTGATTTCTGCGTCTAATTTCTGTGTGTGTCTGATTTTTGTGTGTGTGAGTGAGATCTGATTTCAGTAGTAGTTAGGGTTGGGGTTGATTTTTCGGATTCCAGTAACAGTTAGGAAATGAATGGGGAATGATGGTCTTGGCAACATCTTTTTCTTATGGTGTTTGTTCGAATGTAGACGCTGAGTTCAGAGCTCTTTTGGATGGATTGAGGTTGATGGACAGATATGGCTTCTTCGGATTTTTCTGTCTCCAATGTGTTGGCTGCTACTGTACAGATGAGGATGGTGCAGGACCTGAGGAGGCTGCCTTTTCTGCGAACTAAAAAGGTGGTGGTTTTTTATGATTTTGGTTAAGCTTTGTTGGTTTCAAGCTGTTGAAGGTTTGGTGGAGGTGCTGTTATGAGAAGTTTAAAGGAGCCCTGGTGTAAATTTCTAGGCTAATTGAATGTTTTGAAGGATTAAAGTCATAAGTGTAATGTAAATGGGGTTTTCCCCTTTTGTTTATTGTAATATTCTTTCATTCTTTCAATAAAATTTTGGATTAGGGTTGATTTTGGCCTTAAGTAACAATATTGCACTTGATTAGTTTAGGGATTTGTTTGAGGGTTATCTTGCCACCCTAAAGACTCCCAAACATGTTTCTATTTTCAGTGTTCACCACAAAACAAAGACAACTTTTGTCTCTGTTTTTAATTTTTTTTGAAGACGCGAAAACAAAAACTATATCAAACGACCCCTTATTTTCTCCTTAGGAACAAAGGAATATAAGGCTTGCAAGAATTTAGTGAACACAACAAAGAATTATTTTTTTTGAAAACACCAGGAAATAACAAAAATAACTCCAGGAATGATGAAATCAGCTGTGAAACTTCAGATTCACATCAAATGAGAAGTAGATTTGGTAGGTAAAGAATGGATAGTAAGGTCCAAGAAGACGAAATTATCTGTATTAAAAGGAGCTTCAACTTCAAAAAGACATAAAATTTAAAAAATAAATAACATAATACATATACCAGCTCCTCCTGGTGGTATTTTAGGGAGGGACATCTCTATGGTTTGGGTTATGCTTAGAATTATAGCTTTTTTGTTAAACATGAAAATGAAAAATCAAATTCATTTATTTTGAGGGTAGAATGATATCTTAGAAAAGTCTCTTTTGGTCATTTTCCCCATACTAAGAAAAAGCTCAATAAGCCACTTCAAGGGGCAAAACTTCTTTCCTAAAGAATCTACGGGTGCTGCTTGCCAGTTACCTGTTTCCTTCAGTGATTGAAAAAAGTTCTATGGTTAGTTCAGAGCCTTACAATCTTCCGGGCAGAGCATATGCAGTATTCTATCCCAACCGCAGTCATCTCAAAATTCCACATCAACTTTCGAAGCAGCCTTCCACACAAATCAAAGGGCTGCATACTATTCTCAAGGGCGACATTCTGTCTAATGTTTGGCATTTCTAGAGTATGCCAAAGCCAATGCCGTATTTGGCTGGCTGTCGGGCATCTAGAATCATTAAGAGGTAAAAAAGAGTCCTCCTAGTCAAAAGGTAGGGCTGTAAAACAAACCAAGCTACTCAGACTTGATTATCAGTCGACATTGACAGTGAGGTAAACAAGTGAAACATGAGAGCATTAAAGCTCATTAATTTATAGTGCTTGGTTTTTTGGAAAGTAAAGTTTTTATTCAGCGCCAAAAGGAAGAGACACAAATCCAAGGGCATGAGGCCCATCTATACGATAAAGAGGAGTGCATAAGAAAGAAAGAGGTTTGGGGTCATTCCACCACAAGTGAAGGGCTTGACACCAACTAATAAGTTAAAGCTCATTAAGAATTTCGAATCGGACTTGAGCAACCGATTACTTGGGTGGTTTACACCCTAACTGAAAAAGCTTTTCTGTTTTGTTGGTAATCTAAAGTACGTATATATATACAGAAATTTATAAGAACTAATTTACCAGAAAGATCTCAAAATAACATATTAATGGCATTATGTGTATGTATCTATTTTACCTCATGGCCACAGTAAACTCGAGTTGGCTGCGGCAGCGAGGCCAATGTCACACATAGTGATTGATACATCTGTTCAGCTGTGCCCTCAAAAAACTTACCGCAACCAGCGATAAACTGCAAAACAGATTAAGTGACCGTAATCACTATTTACGAACAGATCAAATGAACATGTAGGACGAGATAGTCCACCATCAGCGAACAAAAAAGTCTATTAAAAGCATAGGCCTCAATACCCATTTACTGTTCTTGAACATAAATTTATATGTGACATCCCTTGAAGTACAGGAACAGGCCATAAATCTAGAAATCTCCTCTAAACACCCCAAACTTCTAGAATTCAAATTCTCCTTTCTGTACCCACAAAACATCAAAACCGAAACAAATCTTTTGTGAAGATTGGATGCAAAACAGCAGAAGATGAGAACACAATATTTATCGTTACCAGAGTATCTCCTGTGAAAACAGCAGGGTCCTCTTCCTCTTTGCCAGTTACATAGTAGCTTATATGACCTTTTGTGTGGCTGATGAAAGCAATTTCAAGAAGCATGGAAAAAAAGTGAGATGAAATCTTATACAAATGAAACAAAACATGGGACAAATCTTATACAATAGTAAACGAACCAGTAGATGCTCCAGACATTAAAACAACATTTAGCAATGCTTGAAAAATATGAACTACAACTCACCAGGAGCTCGTTCTACTAAAACTGGAAGGAAACTGACATGGGAAAAAGCATTTTTTCAATGACATATGCCCTACCACTAGGTCTCAACGTGACACCATCCAACAAATCATAAAGAGCAATGCACCAATGAAGAAATGCAGACATGCCACTTTAATGTCATAATTGTGCAATCTATCGGATCCAGAGTAAAAGAAAAAATCATAGCTGAAATCATCTAACAAAGAACAAAAAGTCTAACCAGTGACAAGCGTAACTACAGCAAATTTTAAGCAACAAGATTAGCAACACTTACCATGGTGTATGAAGGCACAAGATATTGATATTAGCCCCAAATGACAACTTATCACCATTTTCAACCTTGTTTGTACATCCCCTCACATTATCAAGCGAACCACCATAAACCTTAATCCCAGGCACCAACTGTTTTATCTTATCATTTCCACCAGCATGATCCCTATCACACAAGAAATTATCAGCATCTAAACTATTAGCATACATACACAATCACCCAATACATATACCAAATGGTAGTGATTAACTAATAAATCAAAATTATAAATAAGCCCAAATTACATAAATCAACAATAATATCCAGTCAACCAACCATTTATTGTTTCAAAAAAACTAAAACCCAGTTCTAACTTTCTTTCTTTTTTAGCAAATAAAAAGGGTTGGTAGTAACCCGGGCATGACCATGAAAGTCCCACGTCTAATTTGAGCCATAACTACTAATTTGAAAAGTAATCCGTCACCACTACCAAAGTCATAAAGCAAACCGCCCCTTACTAAAGGATGAGCCTAAACACGTACAGCTTATTACTAGACCACCACCTTGAGTGCTACCCAGTTCTAAATTGAATAACTGAAAATTTAGAAAAGCAGGTATTGAATTGGAAATAGAACAGACCAGTGATGGTGAGTGGTGAGAACAGATTTGAGTTCAACCCCATTCTCTTCCGCAACTTTGAGGACCTTCTCAGGCTCAACTGGATCCACCACTGCACCTTCTTTCGTTGTCTCATCGATGATCCTGGAACACACCTCAATACAATCACATAAATTATAAAAAAAATATACACTTCTACACATATATAGTCCTGCGATTACGTGAAATCCCTAAGCATAACAACAACAATTCCCAAATCAAACATATGGGTTTTGTACGTACACGTAGGAGTAGTTGTCTTCCAAGCAAGGGACGTGAAGAATCTTCATCTCCGGCGTCGGTCGATTAACCCACTTCTGGGTTTACTCTACTTTTTTCTTATCGGGGTTTGCTCAGACGTTGAGGGTGATAGTAAGACGGTCTGTGCAGTGTCGGAGTCTGACGTGGCGCCTCTGGTCAGTACGCGACAATGAATTTTACATCATACAATGTAGTAGTTATTGAATGTAGTGTTTAATGAATTGGAGTAGACTACGGTATATCCAAAAAAAAAAATGGGTACCATACCTCCAAAATTTACTATTTCAAATGATATTTTTACAATTTTTGTGGGTCATTTTATAATTAAAATATTTATCACTTTTGTAGTTGATTTACCACTTTTATGAGTGTTTTTATCACTGTTGTGGGTATTTTTACTATATTTGTGGTAACTATTTTTACCATGTTTCTTAGGTACAAAAAAATTATCACTTTTATGGGTGATTTACTATATTTGTGAGTATTTTTATAACATTTGTAGATGTTTTTACCACTGTTGTGGTAAATATTTTTACTATTTGTTTGGGTACCACAACAGTAATAAAACTACCCATAAATATGATAAAAGTTACCACATATGTAGTAAATAGAGGTATGGTACCGAAAATTCTCTTCGATGTACCGTCGTCTGCTCCTAATGAATTAAATAGGTTTTATTAAGTTTATATAATAATGTCATGGGACCATTTCCCAAGGAGAAGCGTACCCCTATGCAAGTAGTTTTTTCCTATGATGGCATGGGAATTAGAGAGAGTTTCGAACAAGCACGCAAGCCTGAAAGTATGAGTTAAAAGTGATTGAAGTTAAAAATTAGGCTGTGGGAAGGACAGGAAAGAGGGAAAGCCTTCTTAACAAGTAACTTTATCCATTATAAAATCATTGAGATTTGCCAAAAGAAAAAAGAAAGTCTCATTCTAGGGGTGTGTAGCAAAGAATCCAATGAGACTAGATTTGAAGATAGTGATGTGCTCTATGAAAGCAATCGAATATCATGTGTAAAGCATATGAAATGGCTAATCGGACAGTTCAATTATAATTCGTGACAGGGTAGAAAGGATATATGATCGTAATTAACGATTGCGATTTAATTTCTCTTCTTTTTTTTTTCACATGAAACCCATATGGAATCAATCAGACAGACAATGGGAAGGGTCTGAACGTCTTTTACTCTACTATACTATATTGGGCGAGCACGGAAAGTGGCACACCTGCCAGCTGACCTTTATTTTATACTCGGTCTTTATCTGAACAAGCAGATAAAGCCGAAAATGATTGAAAGAAAAGAACCAAGCTAAGATTAAGATGAATCAGCTAACTTCCCTAACCAGTTCCACGGATGACGAGCTTTTTAAGTGAAGGGTAAACATTATAATTTGAGAGGGGAAGGCCGAAAGACAAGGCATACATTTTATTTTAACTATTATTCGACATATTTTGAATTGTGGGAGTATCAAAGTCCATGAGGACTTAATGATTTCAAACACTCTGCATATTGTTTACTCGAATTGGCATGAGATTCTTAATCTTGACTACTTGAGCGACTAAAATAAAGTGTAATATTAACTCTAAATTCTTTTTTTTCTGTTTTGGGGATCAAAGACTTAAATCAAACTGAAAAAGAAAAAAAGAGATGGAATTGAAAAGAAACAATGTGTGGGCATAATGAAACAAAACAATTATATTGAACAATGTGCTTGAAATAAACTTAAATAAATCATCAGAGTGATAACGAAATTACAAAAAAAAAAAAAAAAATGAAATTAAGACAAGTTTGGCATGTTGTTTGTAGGAGAGTTGATCATGGATCATTTCTTTGTGATCTATGTCTTTGCATTTATAGGCAATGACTTCTAATCGTTGGAATCATCTTTTTTCGACTACTTAACCTGTAGGCTGTAGTTATGGATTCTCCCTCAATGTCTCTCATCATGCCCTAATACGTCTATAATTGACATCTACACCACTACAGATCCTCACATTGCTCTCTATTTTTTTTAGATCTTTGGAGATCTTTCCTCATAATTGCCTAATTGTCTAGAATTTTTCCCGACTTATCCCTAATCCTTAGAATGTGTCACATATCTTTATCGAATTTTTCATGTTTTAATGTAAACAACTATAAATTATAATGGTGTAAAATATCGAGAAACATGCTAGTGAAATAGTTGTTAGTTAAGTGCGGTGAGCTATGTGCTAAGAGTGAATGTGAAATGCACTAAATTACGGTGGTTTTTCCTACCGAAGAGCAAGAGCAATTCATTGTAAATAAGACTCTTACTCCTGACATTTTTGTATTGCCAAAGGAATAAAATGAGTACAGTAGGGTTTTCGTGGGGAGCAGTGTTTAGGCTTATCCCATTTATAGAATAATCATTGCTTTACAAAACATAATTATCAAGATAGAGTTTGATTGAGTGATTTTTCTTTTACCCTTCCATGTAAAACTTATGTTGTGGGTTAGCCTTAGCTGGTGTGTGTGTTTTTTTTCAACGGTCAAGGGTGTCCAGATCAGTTTACGTGCACCTTAACTAATCTCTTTTCCAGTATAGTCAAAAGCAAACCATCCACACTAGGACTAGTGTATTCACGAAGGATAAATCTCTCATTACTTGGTCCCAAATAATTGTTAATATTCGAATTCAATACGTCTGAGTTTAAAGTTAGTCTTTATTATCATTTGAACTATCCCTTAAAATTGTCTTGGTTGGTATTATGGCGCTGGAGTTGTACTCCCGAACTAGTTGAATTCAGGTCAGCTCGTCTAGGAAACATAGAAGCCTATCCGAACTGTCCATTTTTATTTCTGGCATGATCAATTGTAAGAGTATTTTAACAAAAGAGTACTTTTATGTGAGAAACTCAATCCTACATCAACTAAATTTTTAAAAGTATTGGGGTATATATATATGTGTGTGTGTGTATACACATATAGGTGCTATCTAGCCATTGAGTTAAATAAGACCTTAAAACTCTCACGTGCACAGAAGTAAGAGCAGCAAAAGAGATGCAAGATTCTAAAATTTACGAAGCATTATTTATATATTTCAAAATAGATATATATGCTTTCATATCTACTATATTATTTCCTATTGCATTAGTTTTTAGATAATATAGAAAAGTGTCATGTGAAACTTCGGTTTCATTTGATTATGCAAATTTGAGTGAAGTAACAGTCAATTAGGTTGAACTGTTGTATTCTGTTACGAATCATTATTTATATATTTCAGAATAGATATAGATATATATATATATACTTTTTTATATCTACTATATTCTTTCATATTGCATTAATTTTTGGGCAATATTAAAAAAAATGTCATATAAAGCTTCTACTTCATTCAATTATACAGATCTGAGTGAAGTAACATTCAATTAAGTTAGACTGTTGTATTTTGGGAACGACGCGCTATTACCTTCTACATTGTATTTATTCCATAAAGAGAAACAAATTAGTCCGCGACTCACCCTCCCCTTCACTTTACCTTTTAGATTCATGTTTCCAACATGAACTTATAAATCCCTAAAAATAAAATTTTCAGTCGAAAAATATTTTTCGATAATATAAAGCGATTATATCCAAATACAAATATTGCCGAGCGCTGACTTGACTTTGCTTAGACAAGGGGAAATGTTGAGCAGACTCAGAGCTGTAAAGCCCGCAACGATTGGTTACACTAGGGGCGTCTTCCAAAAAGGCAAGAAAGGGTAGCAAAACCGCTTCTCTATATAAATCCCTCTCTCTCAATTTCTCTCCCTTTGCTGTTGATTTTATTCAGCCAGTCGATCAAACACTTGATCTGCTTTGAGTTTGTGACTTCCGTGAATCTAAAGAACGAAAGAAAAAATGTCAAAACCCTCATCCAGATTTATCATCAGATACCTCCATCACAATCACATCTCGTCAAAACCTTCAATACCCACAAACCCAAATGCTATTACCAGTAGTAGTAGTACTGGTATATCTCATCTTCTTTTTCATCACCCAAAAAAGCCTAGTCCCATTTCTCCATGGCTCTCAACTTCTCAGAGAATTCATTTCTCATGTTCGTCAATTTCAAAGATCGGTGAAAACCCAGTTCAAAATATTTATCCACAGTTCAATTTGTTGTCTACTAGGAATTTTCTTGGGTTTAGATACATGTCATTCAAGAGTCCTGAGATGGGTTCTAAAATGAACGGAGATTTTGCAAAGAATGTGGTGAAAAACCCGGTAGGGGCTGTTCAGAAGACCTTTTCTCGGTACAAGGAAGCGGTGGGATTGCAGATTGACGCGTTTTGGAAGAGGAATTCTCTGGTGTTAGTAGGTGCAGGAGGGGTTGTGGTGTGCATTTTGTTATGGAGGGTTCTGTTTGGGATTGCCAACACTTTTGTTGGGCTATCCGAAGGCATGGCCAAGTATGGATTTCTTGCTCTTTCCACCGCTATCGTCGCATTTGCTGTGAGTTTTTCTTTTTAAATTATCAATTGCTGAATTGTTTTGTCTCACATATTGCATTGGTAAGTGAGCAGTTGAAACTTTTTAGATTGAGTGTATGTTGTTTCCTCCTTCATTAGTTGATACTTCAAGGGGTTTTACCTGGAATGAAAGAAAAAAAATGAATTCATGAAGGTTTAATTAGTAATTACTGAATCGCTTCCCAATGGTATGTTCCGGGTTCATTTACATAGTGAAGATCCGACATAGTTTTTGGGTCCTGAACCACAATCATAGGGAATTTTGATCAATACATGAGTCTCCTATCTTTTGGTATCGAGTGACCACCGAGTATGCCAACAGCAATTTGACTGATGTTGTTCTGCATGATTTTGTTTTGCTGTGAGTCTAGATGTCGAAGTAGCTCAACCAGTATAATATCTGTTCAAGAGGGTTTGCTATGTCTCATGCTTTATGTCCTGCACCATTGTTATGTTGGGCATGGCACTAATAGATGCATAGCTCTTAGGCATTTTGTTCAAAACCGACCTGTTATCCTATTGTCTGCGACGATATATATAATGTGGCGCTCTCAAATTCTTTGTAATTTTCATTCTGTTGGTCTTTCTTTTGGCATCTCAAGGTTTACTGTTTTCTCATTTTGACACACCATTGTTAGAGTACACAAGTTGATTGTTAAAGGGCAGGTCATGGTATATTGATTATTCCCAGATACATGAGGAAGCTGGTTGATGGATTTTAACATGTTAGGAGACTGATATAAAGCGACAATAGAATATCTCTGTTACTACAGCCTGCTGGCAAATGCTTTTAGTTATTTCCCAGACACTATAATATGGCAGGCTGTATGGTGGTAAGTTTCTATGGTTGAAATTTTACTCTTTTGCTTCAGCATAGTAAGATTGTGAATCTCTACTCCATCGCCTATGTTGCGGATTATGTAGGTATACTTTGGGTGGGGGATCTATTCCTCGGTTGATGAGGCTCCACCTGTTGGAAGCCTAAATCAGCTTGCTTTTTTTTTCCTTTTCCAACCTTTTTTCCTCCTTTTGGGGCATAATTTTTGTTTAACCTGTGATTTTTAGACTATAATGATAATTATGAAGTCCAGCTCTGATAGATTCAATAGGTCAGTGAAAATCAAGGTCCTAATTGAATTTTCATGGAAGATTCTTATAATCAATCATGGTTGCTTTTTTACTGGAATTGAGTTATTATTGTTCTTCATTTATTGTACAATTGGTAAGTTTAATATTGTTTTTGTAAATGTGAAGGGATTGTATCTTCGTTCAAGATTCACCATCAATCCCGATAAAGTCTATAGAATGGCCATGAGGAGGCTTAATACATCGGCTGGGATTCTTGAAATTATGGGTGCTCCACTCACAGGGACAGATCTGAGAGCTTATGTAATGTCTGGAGGTGGTGTTACTTTGAAGAAATTTAAGCCAGGGCTTCGGGGCAAACGATGTTTTCTTATCTTCCCAATTCATGGTTCTGAGAGAAAAGGCTTAGTAAGCGTTGAAGTCAAGAATAAGAAAGGCCAGGTTTGCTTCGATACTTGCTGCCTATATTTTTCCATATTATGAAGCAAGAAATATTTCTGTGATTGAGTAATTCGCCTCTCTATGTTAATTTTTCTTCCTGCCTGAACCTCCTCATGTGAGTTGTAACATTTCTAGGAAGTGTGTTGAAGTTCAACAAAACTATGGCGTATATGTTTTCTTGAAGTATATAAGTTGCAAGAATGGACAAGTGATAAGATATATGTTCATACTGGTACAGTCTTTTCTTTCAACTTATCTCCATGAGACGTACAGATAGCACAGGTCAGGCCCCAAGCCAAATAGAGTGGGATTGAGATAAAAAACGAGAGTGAGAAAGCACCAGAACCTGAAATTTTATGCAAGTGGGAGTGCTACTAGAGCATAATTTAAACAGCAAACGTAAACATACTGTTATTTTTTTTTTGGTTTAGAAGTCAAAACGATATGTCTGGGAGAGGCGTGATATAGATTGAACACCATATATGCATGTTTTCTCATGTTCAATATAGACAGTGGGATACATACACACACACACATGCAAACTCCAATACACCCATTTGATCATGTGAGAAAGTAGACAAATGGAAGGGAGTTGGGGGAGTTCTTCATTATCTTTGGGGACTGAAATCTATTTTCCAGACCTCGAAAGGAGACCACGTAGCATTAGTTAAGGAAGACTTGTATTCTCCATCATATGGCTTCAGTAATTTTTCCTTTGTCTTGGGGTTTTAGGTCTTAAGTAGACCCTTTCACTTGTGGAAAAAGAAAGAACCAAAAAAAATTAACTAGTCAAGAGGATTGCATGGATGTCATGCTTACATCAGCATTTGTTGCTTCTCTCTCTGCAGTATGATATGAAGTTACTTGCTGTGGATATTCCCATGGCAACAGGACCTGACCAGCGTCTATACCTTATTGGGGATGAAGAAGAGTACAGGGTTGGTGGTGGACTCATTTCTGAACTAAGAGACCCTGTCGTAAAAGCAATGGCAGCAACTAAGGAGTTTGAAGATCGCGACGATTTGGAGGACAAAGAGGATGCTGAAAGAGAACTTCAGGAAGCAGAAAGAAAGCACCGTGAAGAAATTGAAAAGCTCGAAAGAGAGAGTTCACGATGAGCGTTTCCTAAAAGGTTTTTAGTAGTTGTTCACGTTTGTTGCAAAGTTGTGTTTTTGTTTTTTCATTGAGAGTTGTCCAAACAGGAACTTCATGCCTTCACCATCCAAAATGCAAATGTAACCTTCGAAAGACTTCCATTACCGTACCTGGCTGAATGGCTGATATCTTTTCTAGAAATTATGTTTCTCCACATAAATTTGAGATGTGCACAATAATAATAATCGAGGAATTTTGAAAGAATCCCAGACTTTTTGGGGTATCTGACCATGCATCAAGCTTATATTTGCTATAATGTTAGCAAATGTAATTTTAATTGTAATAGAATTCACTCTGAAAGGCTAGGGGAGCAGCTATTAGGAAGAAACTGTGAGCTATTGAATACCAAGCCACATTGCATCTCACATGACTACACCTAAGTGATTCTGACCAAACCAAACACTCCTGACTGTTGAACTAAAAAAAATAAAAAAGTGATACTCAACCACTCCATAGAGTCGTAGAAATCGTAACGTGTCTCTGATGAGTACAAAATTAGGCTAAAAACTTCAATGGAACATTTTTACTTATCACAAAAATCTTCTTTGAGTTTTGAAAGACCTTCATAAGATACAACTGGGTCGAGTTGGGTTTGGGACGTTGGGAGTTAACAATCATCCTTTCAAAGCACAACAGAAGGCTGGACGAAGGAACAGAAAAAGGCATCGTGAAGACATCCCAAAATTCCGGGTTCTTCATATTCAAGAGAAAACGATCCAAGTGTAAGTTCGACCATTGCTTTAGAATATGTGATCCTCAATGTTGAATAAGCAGTTTGAAATCGTTGATTGTCTCGCTTCCTGTAAATGCCCGTTGAGTTAATTGTTGATTTTGACTCGAGCACCATGAGTAGAGAGGTCGATGAAAATTTTCACCTGAAGGAGCTGACAAGAGTAACACATATTTTACTTCCACTGAAGTTGATCACAAAAATGCTTGTGCACGCGAGCTTCTGTGTTTGTGTGTGTGTGTGCGCGAGAGAGAGAGAGAGAGAGTGTACAAAATCTATTGGCCTTCAATTAAGTGTTCGACATTCCCTTATAGCCTTCTGTCTCAACAACTTGAGCTAAAGAGATGTCTCCAGTCTTCACTATTTTCCCATCCTCCTGGAAGAAAATGGCTCATTATGAGTAAAACTAAGATTACGATTCACAATAAAAAATACTAAAAATGTAATCAACATGCTTACTTAGCAAAGGGAAACATAGAAACTGAAATATGATTGACGACATTAATAGTGACCATACAATGAACAATATGCTTACCATAATGTGGATATAGGTAGGCTTGATGAATTCCAATAGTCGTTTGTAATGAGTAATCATCAAAACTGAATTCTTAGGAGTCAAGAGACCATTTACTGCTTGTGCCACATCTTGAAGCGCGTCAACATCCAACCCAGAATCTATTTCATCCAATATAGCCAAATCCGCCCCCAGAATCTGTAATTAACTGGAGCAACGTCAAAAATGAAATGAAAAAAGGGAAAGTTCTGAAGTGGTAGTGTTTAATGCGGACTGGCTTTGTGGACGAGAAAGCATAGAATCAAGGGCATGCCCGACCTGCGCTACTAGGCCAGGGCCAAATGAGAGGAACTATTTCAAGTGGTAAAAAAAAGAAAAGAATACCAAGCAGTACAAAACCCTGCACTCATCTACACTCTTCTCAACTCTGTTTTCGATAGTATCATGTTTACTAGTTAAAACAAAAGAAAAATCTGTAGTAGCTATAAAATCAACTAAGCATGTAAGTAAAATCTTTCCCATACAGATCCATCGAAGTGATTACATAAGGAAAGACCACTAAATTCCTTGATTCCCTTTCTAACAGCAGTTTTCTTATGTTGAATTGAATTACTACCGCCATCTATCATCTAAGCAATCCAACTTAGACTGATTAGAAGGCCATTCATTGGTGATTTTGCAATATGCAGCGCCAAGTATACTCGGAGATAAGTAAACCCTTCCCTTTTACCTATCCCTTTAGACTAACGAGGGCAAAATTGAACAGTATTCTTTGGGTTAGGATGACACAAGAAAAGATATTCAGTTTAAAATAAATTCATACCGCAAGCTGTAAAATCTCATTGCGCTTCCGTTCACCACCACTGAAGTTCTCATTTACATTTCTGTTTAAGAAGTCAATCCCCATATTCACAAGTTTAAGCTTGGGGGCAATGAACGCGTAGAACTGCAAGGACAAATATTGTCAGTGAATAACAAACCATATGAAGACCTAACCTTCTGTTCAATCCCTTAAAGCCAAAAAATACATCTGATTTTACATATTAAGCTCCGGTTGCAATGACATATCATTAAAATACAGAAGTATAAAGTATATAACAAATCATACAAGGTTAATGAAGACAGTCCAAATGACTAGCTGTCAGAATCAAATTGATTTGCCGGCTATTAGGGCTGTGAATAGCTTCAGAATGCTTGGAAGCCACTTCTTCCCTCCCCCAACAAGCCCGAGGCAGGGAGGTTCAGTAAACACAGCTGCAAAGGGTTAGCATTTAGAGGATGTTGTAATCGTCAGTTTCCTACCTCAAATATTTTAAGCTCTTAGAATGTTTCCTCCTAAATTATTCTTCACCCTCACTCCCAGTCTCATATCTCAACCTTCTCTATCTCCCAACATTATTTATGGTTTTCCTTGACAATGTGAAATAGATGCAGGCTCACATAGTATTGAATATGTCTGACACACAACCAGATGCCATTTTAAAGTTCCAAACTATTACGTACCTCAAGTGGTTCAAGCTCCGGCATACCTAGTTTTCTTCTTCGAGCATTGTATGCCATATTCAGAAAGTCAATATTACTCACTCCAGGAATTTCAACTGGAGATTGAAAGCTCAAGAAAAGCCCAGCGACAGATCTTTCCTCAGGTTCCATTTCAATCAAGTTCTCACCTTTATACATGGCACTGCCTCCTGTAACTTCATAATCTGGATGACCGACAAGGACCTGCAACAGTTAAGTTCCTACTAAGAGATTTGCAAAGATAGGAAATTAATATAGGACAATAACTACTAGTCTTACACAAAACCAAAGGCCAAAGTCTGAAAAACTTTCTAAGTTGCACAGTATCAAAGTCATTTGGAAGAAGGAAGGACCAGTTCAATGAGCAAAAGAATGGAAAGTGGACATTGCACAATAATCGAAAAATAGCAATTCATTCTCCTTTTGTCAATTTGAAAACAGCCGCATATTAGAAAGATCGATGCCTTCTAAATTGATAAAGCAACAACACGTTGTATCACATTACTAAAAAATATTAATGTTGTTTTTCTCATTGTTTAGAAAGTATATTACACAAGGAAATTCAACTGGGTTTTTAAGTGGAAAAACAGCAGTGAGTACTGGCTCAACAACACAAGTCATAGCTTTAAGGAGAACAAGCAATAACCTTTGCAAAAGTGCTCTTCCCTGAACCATTCTTCCCCATTACAGCATGAACCTAGCCAGAACAGGAACTTTACAGCATTAGAGCAACAATTCACAATTCAAAGATTACTGAACCATAGATTGAAAAGTTTCCAGTAGCTAGTTGTGCAAATGAAATGGAATAAGTAGTATCGCAAGCAATCCTGAAATACCAAAAAATCACATCCACCAATAAAGAAAAATAGCACCTCCTGTCTATTCGATATTAAGACTGTTTGTTCCAGAGGAATAGAATTGTAAAGAAAAAATATAACGATTTAAGCTGCTAATCACTGAGATTAATTGATTTCTTAGCTAAATTAGCACATAAATTGCTTAAATCGATACATATCGGCATCCACACACAAAAACACATGTAAATGTACGAAATTAAATTCACAGGGGTCGAATAAGAAGAAAGAAATGAGATTTGATACCTCTCCTTCGTAGACAGTAAGGTTTACGCCTTTAAGAATTGGCTCTTTCGATTCGACGATCACGGCGGAGAGGCCTTTGACCTCCAGCAGAAGCTTCGGAGACACTCCGTCATGGTCAGCGCCGGAAGTCGATACAGGTTCGACGGCTAGAGTAGCTTTCAACCTCAGAGACGGACAAATTGGGGCAAAACGGCGACGTTGGGGGCCGATGGCAGAGACGGTCAAAAAATGTGAACTCGATGAAGAGGTTTTGAACGAGGTAAGAGAAGGAGACGACGGTGGAGCTGAAGAACAACAGTAAGAATGGAGGAGAGCCATTGGAGCTCGAATCGGAATCAATGGCGACAAGTGAAGAAGAAGAAGTGGGTTGGAGAAGAAGATACTCTGCGTGTTATAATATTACCAAACCCAACCCACGTGAGGCGCTTGAGGATAAATTGGGCTTGGGCTTGAATAGATTTGGACCTGGGTGTGGAACTGGGCCCAATGAAACTTGGGTCGCAGGAGCAATGGAATGGAATCAAACGGCATTTATAACACTTTCTGTGGTGATTTGCTCGATCGGGTTGTTAGAGAGAGAGAGCGCAAAATGCAAAAGAAGTTTTGGCCCATGCAGGTCTCGAACCTGCGACCTTCGCGTTATTAGCACGACGCTCTAACCAGCTGAGCTAATAGGCCATTTGTTCAGACGTTTTCGAATGTGGTTATTATAGAAATTTATCCATTGAAATCCATCCTCCGCGGCCAAACAAAAGGTCTCTGAATTCAAATGATCAACGTGGTTGTAATGGACCTCAATTCTCTCCAGATACTTTTTGAACTTAAACTAAACAATAGTACTACTACATACCCCATCTTTCTGCATTACATTAGTGTACCATCTCAATATGAATAATTAGATTAATGGATTCCGTTGAATTCAGTAAATATCTAAAGATTGAGATCATGTCACATCAAGTGGTATACACAAGATGATGCACACATCATTATTATAAACTAAAACGTATTTTTCCTATTAAAAATACCTATCAAAATAATCAATATTTCAAGTTGTGTTCCAAATCTTATATTTGTTTTTTAATTTTTTCCAATTATTGTCTTTTTTTTATTAGTAAAAAAATATGACAATAATATTATATCCACCAAAATTTTCTATCTCAAATTAATATGAATCATAGGATTAATAGGTCTGACAAATTTTCACTAACTATTCAATGACTTTTAATATGCCACATCATTTAAAATCTATAATTTGATAAAATATTTGGTGAACATAGCATTTTTCAAAAATATAATACTGAAAAATAATTTTTCGATACCGTAGTTGGATTCTTATATTCAACTCCATACAAATTGCACAATCAGTACTCCCATGTATTATAACCGTCTAAAAATAACTCGCATATAGAAAAAATAAATTCTACTCATTCAAATAACTACCTTTTATGTAAAATATTAATCGTCCCATATAAAAAAAGTGGAGTCGTCTTGTCCAATTATCTTTAATTTAAAATAAAGGAATGTTTTAATAAGCTCATATAACGATCGTCAAAATCATTCTCAAAATTATTTACATTGAACCGTACTTTCAAATACGAGTTATCATAATCTATTTAATATTGGGCGATTATACCATGAATGCTCATACTAAATATGTATAAATTAATTGTGAACTGAAAAGGCGGGAAAATGCTGCACCATTGTATTTTAAATTGGATCCCAAGTCTATACCACACTGTCATGTCTGTGGTGAGTTCACAGTTTTTCCCTCTCTCTGGTTTTCTTCTCTTCTTAAAACTCAATCGATTTCTAACTCTCTCACTTCGGTCCGCTGATAGTTGGGTTGAATTTCAGTTCTTTGGCATCTGGATCTGTCGACTCTTCTCTGATTACAAAGGTCAGTTCACTGGGCCACTTGATCTGTTTTTTTAATTGCTCCTTAAGAATTATTAGCTCATTTTCCCACAATTTTGGTCTGAAATTAGGGTAAATGTTCTATTCTAAGGTTTTTAAACAGAAATGTAATGTTGTTTGCTGTTTTATTCGTGAAATTTTATCCGAATTTGATATTATGCAATGTAATGATTTTGAATTTCGATCTGCAAAATGAACTTAGCTTTTGGACATTAAATCTGGCTCCAAGCTCAGAAAAAACATGAACTAGGTATGAATTACCCACTCAAACATCCCCTATGTGTAGAGGTAAAATGCCCAGGATCGAAACTGTTAAGGTTGGGATATAAGCGCAGCCATTTTGTGCAAATAATGTTACAGGCAACCGGGGACAAAGATGTTTAATAACCTTTCTAACATATTTGATAATCTTAAGCCTAGCCCAATTTTCACTATGACAGGTGCACCTGCACTTTGTGTGATGTACTACAGTAGCATATGGACTGCTCATGCTTACAATCAGTCAAGTCTTTATATTCTGGATTAGAAAGTTGTTAATGAATGTTTATTCCTCCCAAGCTCTAAAATTTAGTAATAATAATCTAGGATGTACAAACGATCGCCTAGATGTATTATTTTGCTATCTAGGTTTCTAGATTTTTTTGTTCTATTCGTGTTTGAAGTGCTGCTTGCAAACAGTTATACGAGGAGATGTGTGGGTTGATGTTCAAGGTGTTTAATTGGGCAAGTATTACAGTTTGCTACATTCAAAGTTATATTGTTTTCCTGAATTCAGACCTCTTGAGTCTTGATTAGGGGTTTGCAAGTTGCAATACTCTAGTGTGTCGTCAATCATGATGTACAAAACTATGTAAGGATGCTCGTTGAAGTTGGACCGAAGTATTATTATAATCAAATAGATACTCTTATCAGTTCCCGAGTTGAAGTTTGTGCAGGAACAAAGTAATGGGGCCATCTGTTTGTTGTTTATTTACTAATACTATTATGCTATGTGCTTGTGCATTAGAACTTAATACTCTGAAATTCTTTTTTTTTTTGTCCCTCTGCATAAATTGCACTTGCAACCACTATCTCTGCAAATCTACTGGTAGTTATGAGTAAGGGTATTTTGAGGAGCATCCTGAGTCACAGGCTCACAGCCGTATTGGATCATTTTATTTGATTTTTTTCACGACCAAATTTATCTATTTCGCGAAAGCCTTAATTCTTAGGTTTTATTTGATTTTTTCATTGTCGTTTATTTCTGTGACACTTAGATATTTTGATTCATATGGTATCACACAAGCGCCAAATAATTGTTGGTTGAATAATTGTTGCATATTTGCTGATACTTTTATTCCCATTGAACCTACTCTTGAGCTATGATATTTATGTATTTCAGCACTCTTTTGAGTCCAAATATGGAGAGTACAGAGTCAAATTCAGATTCATGCTGGTGGGACAGTCACATTAGTGGTGAAAATTCTAAATGGCTCGCTGAAAATCTTGAGTGTGAGTAGCAAAGATTAATTCTTATGATGTGTTGTCTTCTTTCAGTTAACAGTATATAGCTAGTTCACTGCCAACTTAATTCTCACTACACGAAATTATTGTGTTTTTAAATGCTAAACATCCAGATTTACGTTGCCTATTAATGGTCTCTCAACTTGTAAAGCCATGTGAGAAGTAATTAAGGGAAAATTTTGTGGGTACAGGCGTGGATCAGAGGATCAAGCAAATGTTAAACTTGATTGAAGAAGATGGAAGTTCTTCTGCAATGAAGGCAGAGATTTATTACCGAAAGAAGCCAGAGTTAATTGCACATGTTGAGGAGGTTTATCGCATGCATCAAGTGCTGGCTGAGCGCTATGACCATTTGACTGGAGAATTAAGCAAGAATATTTCATCCCTGCTACGAATGCAGCATCCTGCTGTTTCTGATTCCTCCTATCATCAAGCTTCTCCATTGTTGACTCCTGATCAGAAGTTGGGCCTGCACAAATCTAACCAAGCTATTGGTTTTGATTTATATCTAAGCTCTAGTGGTGGTAGCTCTGATAGTTCCTTCAAGGAATCATCATTCTCACCAGGCTCAGAATCAGAACCTTTTTTCTCTTCTATCAGCGAAAGCTTAGCCCCACTTGTGAAACGTGATAGCAAAGGGCTAAACAAAAAATTACTGGGGATTGATGCCATAAGCATGGAAGAGAAGGTTCAGTTGACGAAGCAAAAGAATGGAGATGCTACATTGATGGAAGGAGAAATTAGGGATTATCCTATGTTGCATGGAAGAATCACTGAATCTGAAGAAGAACAAAGGGTTGCAAACAAAAAGGTTCAGTCTTCAGAAGAAGAGATTGCCAGGTTGAAGGGTGAGCTTGAGAAGAATCAATCAGTTATTGTGCTTATGGGTGATTTGCAGGCTGAAATCCAAATGAAAGAGGCTGATCTTGAAATGGAGAAAAGAAAGGTGTTGGAGCTACAAAAACAGGTATCTGAGTTGGAAAATAAGGTTTTGGACTCTAATGGAATAATTAGGACATTGCAGAATGAGTTGGATGTAAATAGAGAAAAACTTAAGGATGCCGAGGAGGAGATTGCGTGCTCGAATCATGATCTCTCAAATAAAATTTCTGAGTGTGGTCATCAACTACAGGGTCAGCTTCAGTCAACTCAGAAAGATATAGCCTTGTTGGAGGCCAAGCTCGACTCAGAGAAAAGTAATGTTTTGCATCTGCAGGAGAGGATCCTTAGGTATGTGGCTAATTTGTCAGACCGTGATAACGAGATTAGGGAATTGAAAGCGACATTCTTTGATGCCCAAAAAAATTTCTTTTTGGAGAAAGCACAACTCCAATCTGATATTGCTAGTTTATCAGAACAAAAAGTCCTCCTAGAGGCAGGAATTGAAGAATGGAAACTGCTAAACAAATCATTAGAAAATGAGACCAGGCGATGTGAAGCTGAGAAGATGGAGATGAAAGGTTTGCATGAAGTGCAGGAGATCAGTTGGCAATGTGATAATGAAAGGTTGGTAGTGGAACTAAGTGAGAAAACTGAACTAATTGAAGCTTTGAATAAAAACATTGACTTGGTTAAATTGAAGTATGATATGCTAATGACAGAGAAAGATGTGGTCAGTGCTAAGGCAAACACACTCGGTGTGGAGGTGTGTTCTCGAGAATATCAAATTCAACAAATGGATGATCATCTGTGTCAGCTACACTCGGAACATGTGGAGCTAATTGCTGCATCTGAAAGTTCGCGAAAGCTCACAGATGAACTGAGATTGAGAGTGGACGAGCTAGAAAAAGAGGTGGATAGGCAGAGAGTTGTAATCTCTGACAGAGAGGAAGGGAAAAGGGAGGCAATACGGCAGCTATGTTTCTCTCTGGATCATTACAGGAGTGGCTATCAAGAACTTCGTCAGGCATATAAGGGCCAAAACCGGCGTGCAGTTTTGGCTTTGTAAGTTACAATCAGTCATGGTATTAGTTTACAAGTTCGTATCATGTGCTTATCTTGTTTGTTGTTACCTTAACTCTTTAGTTTCTGGGATCTTATGGTGTTGCATTTTAGCTTATGATTACATCTCTGATTGATCTACACATTGCTTTAAGCCCTGGATTGTTCACATACATCATGTGTGCTATGTTCGAAAGATACAAAATATTTAGCTGGAGCAGCAACCTGAATGGTTGGATTTATTACTTCTGGCAGTTTGGTCATTTAGTTATTTGATTTGGTTTTTCTTTTGCATGACTTGTTTGCCAAGAGTTATGTGCTTCATTAGCAACTATAAGGAAGCAATTTGGGTTACTTGAAAACCTTTTTTTTCAGCGAGCTTGACATTGTCCAAGGTTGAGGACAAGCAGAAAATGAACCAAAACATGGAACACCATGAAAAGACATCGGAAATTAGGTTAAAATACACGAGTGGTCGGTCCCTAAACTTGGAATCCTATTTTTTTGGTAAGGTGAATCCTATTTCTATTAAGCCCTTAAACAAAAAAATTTCTCAAATTTGTTTCCTGACAGTCAACATTGGCATAGTGTGTTGTGGCCCTTTCCTTTAATTTTATCAAACTTTTTAATAAAATTTGGTTGGTGTTGTGGCCTTTAATTGGAAATGTTTCATGTGACATGCATATGAAAATTTGGTTTTATTTGGCACCAGGAGTTTGACATGTACCACCCTCTCTTAAACTCCCCAGGGTGGCTGTAAATCTTCCACTACAATTGCTTAACATGTACCACTCCTCTGAGTTCAGTTTTGAGGTTCCACAAACAATATCAGGTGATAGGAGGTTAGGAATCCATTTCCATGAATTGTATGTCTGAGTTCATGTCTCTCTTGAGTACGACTCAACTCAATTCAACTCTACAAAACTTGCTCCAATATTTTTGGAACCAACTACTTGAATCTTATTTCGTTATTGTGCTCTTTTAGTATTATTCCTAATGATTTGCTAAAAAAGGGGTAGCCCAAGGGGGTTTAAGGAGATCATATATAGGAAAGAATTTTATGTTCTGACAAGGATCAAATGGTTCTCTGCAAGTTGCATTTATAACTTATGGCTTGACTAATTTTTCCTACTGGATTTGCCTTTGACTTGTTGAAGTCATTTTAAATTTCTGAAACGGGGTTTGACATTGTCTTCATAGCAGTTGATTATCACTCATCATCGTATGGTTCAGAGATCTCTGAATCAGGGAGCCTTGACGAAGTCTTTGTAATTTTTTGAGAAAATGAAGTTGACTTTCAAAGGTCAAATTCTATCATTCTTGTTATTTTCAAAGGTCAAATTCTATCATTCTTGTTATTTTCAAAGGTCAATAAGAATGATAAAAAATGACAAAGGGTATTGAAATCATATGTGCAATATATTAGACAATTTTGATAACTTGCTTCCATGAATTAGAAAGTAGTCTTTTTTTTTTTTGGGTTTTTGAAATGGGAATTACAAAATAGTCTATGTAATATTTCAATAGGCTTACAGTTCACAATGTTTTAGGGGTGTTCATGCTAAGTTTGAATATTAGAATTTAGCGTAGTCTCGTGTCCCTTTTGGAACCAAAAAAACAAATAATCTTGTGTCTATATAATACCGTTCTTTATTCATCACATTTAACTTTATTTTAAGTCTCCTTCAAAAAATTTTTTTTTCAATTTTATATAATTTTTTCAAATCACGAACCGAATCTACAACAGATATATCACCATTTTCATGGGATGAATTAATTACCAAGGATGAGAAGGTACAAAAGTTTGACAGATGGATATGAAAATATATTTGACTATTTTTTCTCTAAAGTGAAAAGTACTTCTCAACCTCTTATACATTTAATGTTGTATCTTTGCTGTTTTCCACGTAATATTATACATCAATTCCTAATTTAAACATAAGATTGGTATTAGAAGTATAAATTGATACCTAGAATAATAAACTTGACCAATTATTATTCTGACTACAATAGATTGGATTGAATGGACTATATTCTAAATCAAATTCAATATTGTACCTAAACTATAAATGCCCAAAGAATTGCCCAATTGAATTAATGTTCATTAAGGGTGCAAGGTTTAATGGAGTTGGTAGAAACTTAACATCTCACATCATGAACATAGAGAGAGAGAGAGGTTATTATTATATAAATTGCACCATCAGACACTTTGACTAAGGATCTGGTATTAAAGTCAAAATACGTCATGACAACGAAAGCATCTGTCATCACATAATCCAGGTGGCACACTATGAATGGCTAATGTTTCCCCTTCCAACGCGTCGCCACGTCATGAGCTTCACAGCAATTATGGACGGTCGGATCACATATACTCGCCACTTCTTGGACGTTGATTGCTCAAGAGCCCGCGGTCAGCCGCTGAAGTGGTCCCCCACTGGAGAAAAAATTGCTAAATGGATCTCATGGTAAATTTCTCACCTCCTGCTGCCTTGATGACAGGTTGCCACCTGGCACTTTACAGCTGGAAACATTAATAAGTCTTCCTTCAACGCCCGTAGTTCCACGTCGTGTTTTTACACCAATCTCTTCTCTCGGTTGACCTCAAATACTCGGCGAGGTTTTATTGTTTTGCCCGAGTAAGAAACCTCTGTATGGGAAAACTACGAGGGAACCCCACCTTGGGGCTTAGATGGCCAAAAACTACGTATGTTTCGAAAGGTCGACTCGAATAATAGTTTAATCCCAATATTACATAATAGTTGGTAAGAATAACATGAGTTCTCATGAATCAAATCTTATTTATTATTATTAATCTCATGCAAATTATAAAACACTATAAACGGAGAAGAAAGATTACAGTATTGTCGGTGATACAATATTAAAAATTATAATATTTGAAGATTAGGTTATAACTTTTTTGAAATATAAATTATAATTTTAAAAGGTATGATCGTTCATGAAAGTTTGAGATCGCTACCAAAATTTTATGATCGATCATAGGTGTCTGTGATCGATCATGTCTTTCTATTGAACAATTGTAATTTTGCATTTTAAAATTATAATATTATCATAAAAATAGTAACTGACCGTACAATATATATATATAAAAATTAGTACCATAGACTTTTTCTAAATGGAGCATTGCAAACCAAACCACTAGGGGGCTGTTCGGTATAGGGTATAGGGTATAGGGTATAGGGGGCTTGACAATATGAGTTTGGGAAAAATAGTTCAAAGGATCCCCAAATTTCATGTTTGAATTGAAAATTCAATCCCGGGTTTCTAAACCCAACCCGTAGTTGGCCCGAAGATTAAACTCATGATCATGAGTTTTGTCAAACTTAAAGAAGGGATAACCTAGAGAGATGGTGAGTTTGGGAAGATGGGTTAAAAGGTTAAAGATGAAAAAGACAATTGTACCCCTTAACATGGGTATGAATTGGATTGATAAAGGTAAAATAGTCATTTATAAGACAAATAATTATTAATAATTATGATATATCTTTGAATCTTATATGTGTATGTGTTGCATACCAAATATGGGTATTGACCGAATTGAACATTGAATCTCATCTTTGTAAAGAGGAGTTTGAGTTTGGAAGGGTTTGGAGAAGCCAATCCAAACCCCTCTTCAAAATTCATCCAAACAAGCCCTAGGTGGGAACAAAATAGTTGACTTGGCGATATCTATATAATAAAACATTTAGTAATTTGAATTTTTTTCATTACATTTTTCCTCTAAAAATATCATATTATTCATTTTAATCACATGTTTAATAATTTAATATTTAACTAATTTATAATTTAACATAATTTTTATTTTAGACATTATCCATATCCGTAGTATATACATGTTGGAAAATTTTTGTCAAATTATGTATTTTAAAAAAATTTTGTCAATATTTTTAAAAAAATAATGGATAAAAATAAATTTTAAATGATGTAATAAAATATTGTCAATATTTTTAAAAATATAATAAATAAAAATAAATTTTAAGTAGCATAATTAAATAAATAAAAATTTTATTATTTAATATAATAAAATCGATTTTTCAGAGATTCCAATTTTATGTTCCATTATACTATGTCCAGTTGTTATATAGAGAGGCAAACAAACAACGGTCGTGCAAGTATGTTTGTAAAATGACACTTCAACGAGCGCTTCATTTTAAATAATCTCCGCGCCGACTTCACTATAGTTCCTCCCCCTCCTCTGCGTATGTGTGTGAAAGAGAGAGATTTGAGTTCTCACAGTCAGGCGTGGTATGAGTGTTGAAAATCTTCTCAAACACGTTAAAGAAGAAGACTCTTTTACACGCACAAAGAGATGTGAGAGAAGAAGACGACTGGATCGCAGACTTTGCGTTAACGAAGAGTTTTTCTCCAATTTCTTCCTCTCTGTCTCTCTCTTTCTTTCTAGGTTCGTCTTTCTCATCTTTTAGACTTCAGTTATTTCCTCGCACAAATGTCACACACACACACACATACTATATGTGTATATATATAATCCACTTTATTTTGGATCTTCGCAATTGCAAATTGAAAAGGTATGTCTTGTTTGATCTTTCGTTAGCTAAAGTGCGAGCTGTGATTTGATCTTTTACTTTTTTTAGTTGTTAGAAGTTGTTTGTTTATAGTGTATTACATATATACTGTGGTTTCACTTTCTTTCTGTTCTAAAATGCAATTGATTTCTGACTTTATTAATTGTTTAGAGTTTTTGGATGATTTCGTAAGTGTTTCTTTGTTGTAAATGAAGACATATTTGGGGGAGATGTATAATGTTGTATTTCTGATCCATTTACTGAAATTTGCTAGGTCTTAAATTAATATTCTCCCAGTACAAATTCAATATGTTTCAATACAAATTTCAACCGATGCTTGTTTTGTGTGGCCAGTCGTGATTTATTTTGAATTGAAGCATAATATGTAGATAATTTCGATTCCAAAACCTTTAATTTCTATTTTCTTGATCTAATGTAGCTAAAATTTATATGTTCTTTTACCCTTGTTGGTTGGTTTTCGTTTCGGGGGTCATGCCAACTCTTACTGACAATATACTTAAGCTGCCTCTGTGTGTGTCTCTCTCTCTTGTAGAATTTGTTCTAAAACTTGGCAATTTGTTTAACAATTGCTTAGCTATACATAAGTTAAATTGCCTACAAATGGAAGGCACATCAATGTTTAGAAAAAAATTGGTAACTAAGGAAGTTTTTTAGCACACTTACAAGTTGAAAAGTGTGGGCATTTTTGGAGAACTGCCCATTGGGTTGGGGGGGGGGGGGGGGGGGGGGGGGGGGGGGGTTACAAAATGGCATAAACACTCAGTCCACAATAGGAATATGAGCCAGCATAAAGTGTCGAACAAAATCCTGGGGAGTTACAAATCTGCAAGTTCAATTTATGCTGAAAATGGAAAAAGGTTGTTTTCAGGCTGAATGATTTATCTTATACATATATGCTTGAAAATAAGAAAGAGTATATAAGGGATGAATACGTATTTGGCATGAATGCGGTTCAAGAAAATATTCCCCATTTAATCAAGGGTAGATCTTGCAAATTTATTGTGCTCAAAGTTTGGCTGCATTCTTACTGTCATATGCTTCACTTCTTGCTTTGTTGCCAAGTTTAATTTTTTGTATGATTTGAATTTTCTTTCAAAGTTACCCTGATTCTTGATTTTGGGGTGCTTCGGAGTAAATATGTGTTCAGTTACTTTTACCCTGCAATAATGAGGCCTCTTTTTGCATATCGCAATTTGGATGACTGCTATGTGCCACCAGGTTTGGTTTTATTACTTGTTTCTTTTCTATTAGGGCAATCTTGTGTCACTTGGAAGGAGAGGGATTTGATTCTCCCTCATTTCTCCTTTGTAAACTCTCAAAAACATGGATCCAATCGGAAACATCCAATTACTTGACAACATAAAATGATGGAACATAATCAGTGACATTTATCATTCTTTCCCAATTTATGATGCATCATTTCCCTCTGACTTCATCAATACAGGAGCAGATTAACAATATGGATCTGATTTTTTTCAAAAAAAATGAGAAAAAAAAATACAAGAGGAAGATGAAGGGATGAGTGGTATTTTTGTCTGAGGGTCACCAAGGTGATGTCATAACAAAGAACTAAACTTAAATTATCTGCAACCTGTTGTTCTTATGATCCAGCATTTGCCTTGGTCACTATCATCTCTTGATTGTTCAATAAAAAATTAGATTGATTTTGTCCTTCATTCTTCTTGTTTCTAATTTGTGCCTATATATTTGTAAATCTGATCAATTGCAGATGGTGAGAGCCTTCTAGTTCTTCAACTTGGGTGTTATTCATGATTGCTATCAGATACTTGGTGGTTTGAGCCCAAGCACAGTTTAACTGCATCCAAATAGGTTGGAAAATATGAGTCAGATGAATAACAAAGTTCGATTTGTTAGATGCCCTAGATGCCGGGAAGTTCTTCCTGAGATGGCAGAGGTTCCGGTGTATATATGTGGAGGATGTAACATAATTCTTGAAGGTATTGTATTCATACATTCTAGTACTAATTTCGATCAACAACTAATGGAAAGGAGGGTCTGTCACCATACTAACACAAGGGGGTGGCAGGTGGGAAGGGACCAGTTATTGGGCTGAGGAATAAGAGGCTGGAGGTGTTTTCATCCTAGGATACTTCTGATACAAAGAAATGATGATCTTACCTCTCAACTATCATGATCTCATAACACAACTCAACAAAACTTGATATTAACTGCTAGGCATCATGACTTCATGCGAATCATGATTTGATAGCGTTTGAAGAAGAGAATTTTAGACACAGGCACTTTCTTGACCTGGATGTAGTCTTTGATGTAGAGATCATCCCCATCACATGGACTTCTGTTATACTGCTATTTTAGGTTTGAGCATTGTTAAGATGTGGAGAATTAGAACACTACAGTGCCTTGTTGCTTTCAATTTGTCTGTCTTTCACTAATACTAGCTATTTGTTTTCTACCATTAAAGGCTTTCTTATACGATTTTCTCTGAATACAGCTAAAAATCGGAAAAATGAGACCAAAGACACAAGATCACACTTACATAAAGCAGACCATCCCCAGGAGAATGGAATGGATAATATTTCTGAAGACACAGAAGCTAGCAAATCAAATAAACAAGCCGTTCTTCCTTCCACGGCAGAATCTTCACCAGATAAAACCAGGGAGAGGACTCAATATGAAGTTGGACATTGCAATATGGAGCATCCTGGAGGTAGGAACGTTTCCAATGAACTTCAGAGCTCATCTGAGCTTCTTTGTCATGGGAATGAAGAGTTGTCGCCAGAAGCCAGAGCACCCATGGAAATGGATGAAGATAAATGTCATTTGGACCAATATAATGAAATGAATAAAAACAACTCTGGGGATTGCAATGGAAAGTGGCCTGAAGGGAGAACCTTTCCCAATTTACTTCATAGGGCAAGTGAGCTTACTTGTCATGAGAATGGAGAGTCATCACCAGAAGCTATAGCACTTGAGGATTTGGATGAAGATGAATGTCCTTTACCCCGATGCAGTGGAAGGCATCAAAATGAAATTGCAGATTCCATTGAGGAGAGGACTGCGGGTTTAAAATTTTCTACTGAAGTCTCTTCAACTGAGGTTGGTCGTCGGTGCCCATTGTCAACAGAAGCTGGAGTACATATGGCAGTGGATGAAAGCAAATTCTCTTTGGAATTTAAAAATGGAAGGGATCAAAGTAAATATGAAGGTAGGAACGTTTCCAATGAACTTCAGAGCTCATCTGAGCTTCTTTGTCATGGGAATGAAGAGTTGTCGCCAGAAGCCAGAGCACCCATGGAAATGGATGAAGATAAATGTCATTTGGACCAATATAATGAAATGAATCAAAACAACTCTGGGGATTGCAATGGAAAGTGGCCTGAAGGGAGAACCTTTCCCAATTTACTTCATAGGTCAAGTGAGCTTACTTGTCATGAGAATGGAGAGTCATCACCAGAAGCTATAGCACTTGAGGATTTGGATGAAGATGAATGTCCTTTACCCCGATGCAGTGGAAGGCATCAAAATGAAATTGCAGATTCCATTGAGGAGAGGACTGCGGGTTTAAAATTTTCTACTGAAGTCTCTTCAACTGAGGTTGGTCATCGGTGCCCATTGTCAACAGAAGCTGGAGTACATATGGCAGTGGATGAAAGCAAATTCTCTTTGGAATTTAAAAATGGAAGGTATCAAAGTAAATATGAAGGTTACAATGGGGAGGACCCAGGAAATATTAATGGTTCCAAGGAAGTTTCTTCATCTGCTGAGCTTACTTGTCATGAAGTAGAAGAGCAATCTATGGTGGCTAATATGGTTGTAGGTGGAGTAGGGGTGGAAATTTCTTCATCTACAGAGCTTACCTGTCACGATGTAGTAGAGCAGTCACCCATGGCTGTAGATGGAGCAGTTGTGGAAGTGGAAGTTGCTTCTTCTACTGCGCTTAGTCATGAGATAGAAGAGCAATCTACAATGGCTGACATGAGTCCCATGGCTGTAGAATCTACTGACCTTACTCATCATGAGGTAGAAGAGCAATCTACACTGGCTGACATGGCTGTAGGTGGAACAGGTGTAGAAGTGGCTGACGATCGTAAGAGTGGTTCTCTCTATAGAAACTCCAGTGCCAAAAACTTTCTAGCTACAAGGCCGAATGATTCAGTCACTTCTGCCCAGAGGCCATTAGATGACAGTATTTCAGCAGATGATCTTCCTTCTCCTCCCAACGAACTGCTGGAGCAATCTCAGAATTGCATTCTCCAGGGTTTTGACCGAGTAAGCTCTTTAGATACATTGGAAAATCTACCCCCCGTCAAGCCCTGCCCTGGGGTTGGTGTTAAATTTAGAGATATGTATAGATCTCCAACAAGTAGAATGTACTATGCTTATGATGGTAGTATTTCTTCTTTTGACGGCACTGACGATCAAATCCCTGACCGGCATCTTCACATGCCTAAAAGGAATTCTAAGGAGGCACGCGTCACCAGGACTAATGGATTGCCCCGGAGAAATGAATTTAGGGTGAAAGATGTGATTGGTAGTGAGTTAGAAATGCATCATAAAGCAATGAATCCCTCTTCAGTTGCACATGGGAAGAAGCATCACGTCATGGAAGGCACCAAGCAGCATAGAGATGAATTGCCACCACCCACCAGGCAAAGCCTTCCATTCAGAGGTAAGATGAGATTGGAGACAGATGAGCGTCTATCTCGAATGCCTTTCTATTCAAAAGGTTCCCTATCTGGCCATGGAAATGGCATGCCTTCCCGTCATGGGCACAAGGAATTCCAAAACCAGTCTAGCTATCATTCACCTGACGAGCCTGGGTACCATGGACAAGACAGAATGGAACTGTTGAGAATGGTTTGTGAACTCAAAGATCAGGTCAACAGAACACATATTTCCAAAATGAAGGCAAATAGTAGGGTCCCTGCTGGAGTTCGTAGGATGGAGAAGCAGATTGCCCCATGCTGCGATCACTTAGCATCGGAGGACATGTATCATGAGTTAAACTATCCTGGGTATCCTGGACGATACATGCAAAGGAAAAACCAGTTCCAACGTGGTAAAATCTCACGAATGGCTTTCTCAGGGGAGACCACACGCTGCAGACACCAAATTGATTGCTCCTGTCTGCATTGCTGCCCCCAAACCTGGCATCGCTCAGTACAGTTGCCTCCACATGTCGTTTGCTGTAACAAAAGTCATACTTCTCACCACACCCATGGCCATTACAATCTCTATTCCTCTATCCCCTCGAGTCCCCGGCGTTATGCAAGCTCTGAGTATTCCTCGTGGAGGCGTGATGATATAATGTCTGACGATCAATGGCCAAGAGATCGTGAAGTGAAAAAATTGCCACAGAGGGAGAAACATCACTCGATGAAGCGACATTTCCGGTCTGTTGCAGGTGGAGCACCTGTCATTGCTTGTTACCGTTGCTTGAAACTGCTGCAGCTTCCGGCAGATTTTCTACTCTTTGGAAGGAAATGCCATCGGCTGAGGTGCAGTGCTTGTTCAGCAGTACTTACATTTGCACTTCAAAAGAGTACTCATCTAGTTCCTTTCATTCCTGGTGCCATAGCCCCTCCACCAAGTGAGGTTGATGACTATAGTGATGCTATCAATAAACGGAATGTGGCATCAACATCTCATGCCAATGTTTGTCCACATGCTGAACCTGTATCTTATTCTGATGACTATGGACATTCTGTCTGTAAAAGTTGCTCTACTGAAGGATATCCTTTCTCCCTTGCTCCATTTCACATCCTCGAAAGGAATCCTACTGATAGAAAGATGTCATCTGGCAGTTCTTTCGAGCCAATGAAAGAGAGAAGGAAGAAGGCTGCCTTGAAAGAGCCGAACAAATACAAGAATCCTATGGTTGAATCAGCCGGGCCTTCATCCCATATGTACAACCGGGAGAAATCATCCTTCGAAATTGAGGAACTGAAACCAACAACAGGTTCTCCGCTTCATCAGCTTATGGGCTATTCTTCCCCGAGTCAAGTGATAAGAAGATGAGCAGCTACCATGTCCACAAAAAAACTGAGGTCCAGGAGATGACGACTGCTTTTTCTCTCCAGGTACGTGAACTCTAATGAAGCAAATTCTTTTGGAAGTGTTGACAGCATTGAAACTTAAGGGTATATGAATTTAAGATCGCTGAATAATCTTTAGCTTAAAAAGTTGAGAACGAAGAGACCTGGTTGAAGCGGGAAATTTCAAGGATTTAAGACTGATTGATCAGAAAATCGATGTGATCCCCCCCTGAAAATTCTAGTGTTTGAGCTTATTTTTGAAGAGGAGCAAGTTGTTTTCATTTGTTCTTGAGATTGTGTACAGTAGATATATCATTGTAGATATGGCATTAACTATAGTAAAGGAGAAGCCAAAGTTGATTTTGTATGTATAAAATAGATCTCCGCCAGAGAAGTGTCCTATAGTCCTATATGGAGTGATTTGTTCATTTGTATATTAATTGGGGTAACCCGTACTTGAAAGTATGGTGAATATTTAAGTATGATATTGGTGATGATTTTGATCATTTTTTTTCGTTGATAGTAAGGATAAAAGCCCATGTTAAGGGGCAGAGCCAAAAATTTGTTCTAGAGTGGGCACACTTAACCAAAAATTTAAATTTTTCTCCAATCAATAAAAGTATTGTGGTACATGTCTTTTTTTTGTCATGAGGGTGAGCCTAATTCCAACTACCTAATAAAAAACTATAAATATACAAAAGTGAAATTTTTTTTTTTTTTTTTTTCAGGGTGGCCATGTGCCCCCCTTGGTCTCTGTCTCTCTGCCCTTGCATATGTTATTAATCGTTGGATGAGTCTATTTGAAATCGTTGGATGAACTTATTAAAATATGCATTGTTTTATATTATAAATTTGTTATACATATTGAATTGTACTTTTTTATGTAATAAGAGTATTTGTCGAAATACCTATTTTTGCGATTAAAACCTAAGCTTCTGTGCTTTGAAGTGTACTTGCAGACAACACTATACTTGATTACTTTACATATTGATGTTCGCAGCCCGCTGGAGATGATTTCTTGTTCATTTGGTCTTCATAATTGACATATATATATATGCATACAATGGCATACTCTCATAATTCTTTATTATAACATAGGGAAAGTTTACATATCCAAAAAACATTTGATAATTTACAAAAAAAAATTATTTTTAATGATAAAGTTACATCTTTGAAAAGTAAAATTACGAATGATTGAAGGAAGATTAAAGAAAGTTTATGATCGATTATAGAATTCTCTTCAACAGTTATAATTTTTTTATTATAACTTGATCTTAAAATTACAATTTAACTTTTAAAAATTATAATTTTTATGATCGATCGTAATGTTATGATCAATCATACTCTTTGCAAATTATTACTTATACATAAAAAATTATAACTTGACTTTAAAAAGTTATAATTTTAGATATGTTACCAAAAATTAAAACTGTTTATGATAAATTTAAATCTTTGAAATGAGAAATTACAATTGTTCAAGAAAGGTTCATGATCGATCATTGGATTTACTTAATCCTCTGGAACTTGACTTTTAAAAATCGTAACTTGATATATGAAGGTTGTACCTTCTATGGTCAATTATGTCTTTTATAAGTTATAAGTTATAACTTACACCTCATTAAATTTGTTAATGTACGTGTTCAGTTACTCTGACCAAAAATAAAATTTAAATAAATTATTGTGATTAAAAAATTAAGTATTTAAATAAATTAGTATAATTAAAAAAATAAAAAATTAAATCGTAATATAAATATCCATTTAATTTGCGCCGCCGTCGTTGTTTTTTTATTTTTGAGCGAAGAGTTTAAGCAACTTCAACATCTCGGTACCAAACACGGCTTTTTGCTCACGGATTACGTCACACAAAAGAAATGAAGGGACGTGGCGAGTAAGCTTTGAAGCGTGTGCCACTTCTCTTTGCTGAATCAGTGAATCTAGGACTAGCGTCTTCCTTCATCCTCCTACTCCCCGCCTTCCACGAGGAATCATTCTGTATTTTGAACCAAGTGTTGACACGTGGCTCTGTGGGTCCCCACATAATCTAAGCCTTACAATCCCTATATAATGGGAAACCCAGCCCTTGTATACATACCAAAATCCATACTATGGAGGCCTCTACTTTTCACATAAGAACTCACCAGTTTTGTTCACCTCTCTCCATACCCACAACCAAAGTTCATTCACTTCCACCACAACCAGTTCAAATCTGTCGAATTGCAGCCCGTGATCGGAGTTTGAAGCTCCGGCAGGGGAGCGGCCGGTATGATCATGGGCGGTGGTCAGTGGTTGAGTGTGCTCAAGGGGGTTCAGTGTCAGAAATAGAGGGAGAATTGGAGAATGAGATGAATTCAGAAGATGAAGAGTGGATGGGGATCGGAGGGAGGTGGAGAGAGAACTGCAAAGAGAGGAAGGGAATTGTGGAGTTGATTGAGTGCTTGGAAAGAGAAGCAATCATGGGGAAGGATGAGGGCAGAGAGGCTGCTGATTATTGTAGGAGGGCTCAGATCTTTGACGAGAGCTCCAAAGTCTTCCAGGCTCTTAAGGAGAGTAACACTCATCATCATGATTCTTAGAGTACTTTGAAAGAAAATCATGTTTTGATTCATTGAATAAAATGTAACACTCTCGTGTGCTCCGTTTGATACTTGTATTAACTCTTTCAAAAAATACAAGTTCTTGTACTCTTGGGTCTCTGATTAGGTCGTTATAGCATTGCTCTAACTCTTTCACTCCTTATTAATAATTATAATTGTTAGATTAAAAGTGAGTTTCATCTAATATCATGATTCACAACTAATCCAATAGTTACATCGATTTAAATCGTCCCCAAATCAAGTTCTTATAGCATACCTATCTGATTCATTACAATAAAAGTCTATGGTGTACACAACACTTAGACTTAACTAGCACATATGAGCATGAAAAATAACCACAGATAAGTACTTCATAAAAGATATATAACAGAGAAATAAACATTTTTTCACCTATTAAATAACATCTCTTACAAACAACTACCCTTAAACTGTCACATATGGGCATGAAAAAAAAGTCATTTTATCCTAAATGAACACTAACTACCTGACATGCATAACCCCAAATTAAAGCAATACTTATACAACCTACCTGGGGAGCTCATCATATGATGCCATTAAATCAGCAACTTAGAGAGAGACTTAGCAGAACTTCCAATGATTATTGCAGTTTACACACGTTACAAACGTTGTCATAGGTTCATCAGCACTCCGAGTCTGCAATTGGTAGTAAGTAGTTTCCTTTTTCCCACAACGACCGCACCTGAACGCATTAGTAGTTGCCTTTGCTGGACCTCCGCGCTGACATTCCAATAAAGCTTTCTCTTTAATTTTTTCATTCTGTTGTTGCCTTTGATCACTTGCCATATCTTCCGGTGTCAATCCGGGAACACTCTCCGGCTTGAATTGTCCAAGGAGAACTTTTCTCCGGAAATCTGGATTATTGGCATCCTTTATGTTGAACATTATGGACCTATATTTGAACTTCTGGCCCCCATTAGACCTGCCCCACTTCTCAAACATTGCAGACTCCACTGAAACAGCCACTCGAAAAGGGTCACAAGCATTCACTTCGTGTCTTTGATCCTCATCAACCTCACTAGCAACTTTGCATAAAGCCTCTGACAGAAGTTCCCGGACTTTATCACGCAAGGGATCCTTACAAGAAAGAACAGAAGTAAGCTTTGGCGGAGCAATAGAGTTTGGTGCCGGTTTTCTCAAATCAGATTTCTCTTCTTTGGTTACTTTTTCAACCTTTATGTGCTCCTCAGCAGTACTCTTTTCAATCTTGACAACATCGACCTTCTTCTCAGTTGAGAAAGATTCTGCCCTCATTCTTTTCTCAGAGCGTAGCATACCACTTTGATCATTATTTTCAACCTTCACGCTTTCAACCTTTGAAACTGTCTCAACCTTCATGGAATTCACCTTTTGAAGCTTCTTGGCCCTGGAAGTCTCTGCACCTGCAGGTCCAGTTTTCTCAGAATCCTTATTGTCAATGCTGCCATTTTTTTGCATCGTTTCTCTTAGAACTATATTCTTCCAAATCTCCATCAAGTCAGATGCCAAAGCCTGGATCTTCTTCCTTGGATGTTTTGTCAGGTGTCGAAGACGTTTTCCAACCTGAAATGGAATTCCTTTACATGAATAATTTGGGCATTATGTTGCATCACTACATCCACCACTAGCAAAATATCCCCTACTATCAAATTTCAAAATAATGCATGTAGACACAGCAAGAAAATATTTTGTTTAGTGTATGTATAACAAGAAATTTTTAGCTTATGTATAAACCAAATATAGCAATAATAAAATGGCATCTATCATCCTCCCACGTCCCCACTTTTATTTAATTCTTCACATGTTTGACCTTTGATTTAGTCTTCTAGATATAGTGAAAACTTAACAAAGTTTATTACAACACCTGTTTGCAATGGCTACATAAATTCTGTTTCACCGATCTGTAGTTGACTCCAAAACATGAATCCTAAAAATCTAAAGGTAAGTATATGAACACTTGCACTTAAATTTCTTTCATTTAGTTACTCTGGATAGCTATAATTTTCTTAATAAAACTTGCAATTAAATTTCTTGGGGGGCTTAAGCTAGTTCCTCTTGATAGCTATAATTTTACTAACACTGACAGACAGTAATATCCCATCTTTCATGTTTTATTACTCACACGTCGCCCGATATTCAAAAAGTGTGAGACACGTGTGAAAATAAGATCTTTATTTCTTAATATGGACGTGATCGAAGAGGTATCGGATACACATAAAATCCTTCCCAAGAAGTGTCGGTATCAAACACGTGGTTTCTTTAAAAGTGTTTGTTATTTTTAGATGTACACATGCATAACAGAATCGTGTGCACCAACTTGTCGCAAAAAAATAGAATCCATAACTAACAAATGAAAAGGTGATATTTAAACACAAATTACGCGCGCAAGCAGAAAAGGAACAAAGGGGAGTAAATTTATGTTTCAAAGTAAACCTGTATATCACATGTATCTTGTAGAAGAAAGGTACATTGTGAGAAAAATGCATCAATCTACAATTTGCAAACCCTCCTAACATTTTCCTTTTTGTGCACATTGCTAGAATTTCCCTTTCCCTCATTCTCTCTCAGAACCAAATAGAGAATCAAACACAAAGTGACCAACTATGGAAACAAGAAATAAAATCTTTTCTTCCCCTGAAAATAATTAGAGGTGTCTAGGCATATATGCTGTTCATTACTACTTAAAGAAGGGGATGAAAATTACCTAGCAAAAATCACTACCCATCAATTGCATTGCAGAGAAAAGTAACGAAAATTTAAACTAAGAAAAAAATTAAGGAGATCCCTTTACACTAATCTGTAAAGGTTTATTAGCACAATAGGAATATTACAATTTTTCTTTTGTTCTTTTTTGTCAAACACCTACACTAACCCAAAGATTCATTATTTTTTATAAAAAAAAATTATTGCAAAAGAAAACAGAGAATATTCAAAGTTGAAAATTTCTAATAGAAATTCTACTCCGCCAAATTCTAAATAATAACGATAAGGAAAAAAAAAAGGAAGGAAAAAGCTGGAAAAAAAATCAGTAACCTGGGTGGAGACGAGAACTTCATAATTAACGGGGAAACTTTTGAGCCGTTTCAAAGAGTCGAGGCACCGATCTTCCTCCGGCGACGACTCTGCTCCGCCGTCCGCGGCGGCTACATCCGCCGCTTTCTTCACTACCTCGAAAAGCTCAATCAGCTCCTTCTCCATCACTCCTGATACCTCAATTCCTTCAAAAAAAACACCCCGAACTTCATCAAGCAATACAAAACAACCAATTTTATCAAAAAAAAAACATACACAAGCACATGCACAGATGCAAGCATAGAGAGAGAAAGTGGAATGTGTATATGGATTGGAACCTGTTGAGACGTTGTATCGTAGATCTGAGATTGAAATCCGGCAGTCGGCTGTGCTCTTAGAACTTATTGGTTTTTCGGTTCTTCGTTAACGAAGAAGCCCTAGTTTGGTGTGGTGTGGAGACTGGAGAGTTTAGCCGTAACAATGGAGGAAGAGAAAGAATCGAGGTTGTTGTGTCAGGTGGATATTTATCGTGCGGTGGAAGAAAGAAATCTGTAGATCGACGGTTTGTGTCTGAACACGTGTGAGAACTGAGAGATGTCTTTGGCCAGATCTAGAGTTTGACACTGAAAAGAAGTTGCTAAATTCACGATAACAGCCCCTCCCCCCCCCCCCCCCCAAAAAAAAATTCTTATTTATGATTTATTTATTATTTCTAATTTGATTTAATGACTAAGGATTATATCATGTTACTGCACCTGAAAATATTATGTAATATCAAAAATTAAATATTAATTTTGTAATTTTTGTATTTTAAATAATAAATTAATTTTTTAATTATATAATTTAAAATTAAAGTGAAAAAAAAAAAAGTTACGTGTGAATTAATGAGATTATTTGGTATTGGTGTGTGTGTTAATTGAGTTGTCTAATATTGGAGGTCATACAAAGAAGATGATATTTTTAAGCAAAAAAAAAAATTATAATGAATTTTATACCATTAGATCAATATTGATTGTTATTATGTTTTTACAAGTTAAGAATTTAACTTTTAGTTTCTTTTTAACTATAATATTAGATAAAATATTACTCACACATTCACCGAGTGGGGTGGTCACCCTTAGGATAGAGGTTCGAGTCTTGGAGTTTATATTGGGATTCGGTGGTTGACCGCTATACTAGCCTAGTTAGGTTCGTTCATGAGAGAAGTAACAGACGTGATCAGAGGTCTCATGATTCTATCAACGAGGATCTATTTGGGTGATTTTTAGGCGTTCTTTTTTGCCACACCCCTTTTTTAAATAGCAAAAAAAAAAATACTCACATTACAAACCACAATGAAAATTATTATTTGTAATTAATTTGATTATGCAATCAATAATTACAGTGGAATTAATTATGCACAATTATGCATGACTGATCTTATGTCTATCCAAATGTGATAGTATTGGGTATATATGTATATATGTGTGCACGCGTATACGTGCGGACAGTTGTGTTTGTATAGAACCTCATGCCTATATAATATCTTATTATCAGATTCTAATATCACGTGTTAATAATAATAATGATAGGTTTTTACTATGATACTAAATACTTACTCATGTGGATGATTCTTCATTCATGGATATTTCTCATTATTTTCTACTACTTATGGAAAGATTTTGACCGGTAGGATTCATGGCATATTTATTTGGACAAACTAGGAAGTTTTAAGACTGAACCACCTTCCTTATTAATTAAGGAATATTTTCTGTAAACTCATAAAGAAGTAGGACAGCCCATGCTCCTCTTTTGGATGAGTGATAGGAAGGTGGTCCTGCTACTCAATTGGATCTAATTGCAGCTACTCTCATTAAAACATTCGATTAAAATTCAATCTGATGAATTTTATTTTCAGAATTTATGTATGGATCCTTTAAGATTCGATTATTTAATTTGATAATTTGATCCGATCCGAATAACTAAACTAAGTTATATTTTAATAAATTATATCAAAATTGCAATACAATTTTATCCACTAGTCACTTGATTTCATCATAAATTTAAACAAATATAAAACGTCGTTTTGATGTGAAAACGATACCATTTTGATCAACAACACTTCTATTGTTAACACCGGACCAGAGAAATGAGATTGCGCGATGCCAACCGATAAACCCAAAAAGAGGGAAAATTTTCAGAAAACCTTCGAGCACTCTCTTTTCCCCGGCAAGCTATGTTATGTGAACCGTGAGGCAATCACACCTGAGCGCACACACTACTTGACTGATAAAAAGCAAAATATAAAGAAAGAAAGAAAGAAAGTGATAGAAGTGGGTTGGGAGCAAAGCAAAAGAGAAAGAAAACTGAAAGCGGATGTCCACATGCACAAATCGCGGAGAGAGAGAGAGAGAGAGATCAAAAAATATGACCACAACCAGAGTCCACAGATCAAAGAAGAGTATGTAACTTAATAAGCTGGCATTTGAGTTCTTAACAACTCCAAATTTGACAACATCATTTGGGAAGAATTGTCGGATATCCGTAACCACACAAATACCAAATGCTACAGCAATCCAAATGTCTGAATGTAATAGTTCTTGCAATGACTTACATATTAGAAAAAGAGAGTCACTTCTTTCCGCTTGGAAAGGCTCTAATATCCTCTTTATTTGGGTGAGCGAACAACATGGCATTTCTCTCTATTATCATTTAAAGATAACCATTTGAATGAATGTTGATTCCTTCCTAAACATTTGAGACAACCAGAGACTGGAAAAAGGAATCTAACAAGCTTTTATTGCCCAAAGAGTTTTCTACTTTGATTTATGCTATATATCCCTCAATTTGGTTCCTTTTGTATTTGTTGGGGATCATGCCCATATTTGCATTGAAGCTACAACCAGAGTTCCAATGAAGATAATGGTTTGAAAAGCAGCAGCCTTTTAGAACTTTGAAATTTGCAGAGTCAACCAAAAGTTATTCCCATCTCTGTGTAACTAAGTGTTAGCAGATTGTGCATATTATTCCAAAGCTATTTCACATAAAAATGCTACACTAAAACTTGGTCCAAGAGATGCTTCCGGAAGCAATTCAAGTACCCCTGTCCCGTTTTCATAACTAGTAACCATAGAAAAGGAATATAAAGGGTCTTAACAAATATAAACGCAAGCAGGTGAACTTATGCAAACACGTTTGAGACAGAGAGCAGCACAAACACAAAAATCCAAGTTCATCCATTAATTAATCCAAGATTTAAAAACAAGATGGCCTCATCAAGATCAACAAGAGCAAGAAGCTGCATTATTCAAAACAACTCTGTTCACATTTTTCTCATCAACAACAATGATATCAGGGAGTTACCAGCAAGACTCAACATCTTCATTCAATTTTCTTCTGCTTTTTTCTCGAAAAATGTCTTCTTCAACCAATCAAAGGGCTGTGTGTATGCACAAAAAGCGAAAAAAAAAAAAAGTTAGAATGCTAGAGGGAAAAGAAGGAATGCAAGAACATAAAATTGTAAAGTAAAACTAAGACAAAGAATAACCAACAACAATTATATTAATTTGGCTACAATTGAATGCACCAACAGTTTGAAACTAAATCATCAACAGTGCCTTCTCGGACAAATCATATAATCCCCTTTCATTCCACCATATAACTAATCAATCAAAAAATGGACATGCAAATCCCTGCCACATGCACGGATACTGAAATTTTTGAGCCACAACTTTCATTTTAATTTTAATTAACGAAGATCCCAAAAGCAGCTAAGAACAATGGGGAGACAAAATGGCAAAGAGAATGAATTGTCATAACCTCACTATATACAGATTGTCACAGGAACAAATTCAAATCAGAGAACCTTTCATCTAATCAACCATCAGAGACTCAACCAACGGTGTCTTGGTCTAGTGGTGCCAGGGGCTAGACTTTGGTAGGGAGGACTACGGTTCGATCCCCCGCAAGCCCGTTGGGAGGAGTTTAAAACCTTAACCCCAGGACCCGCTCCGAAACCGGATTAGTCGGCCCAATGGGTTCGGATACCGGTTGGCTGGACCAAAAAAAAAACCATCAGAGACTCAGTAAACAAAGTTGTGACCCAATCTCATGCGCAATTCCACAAAACTGCCGCTTTGAATATAATTCCATACATTTTTACATGCTTGAGAAGAAATTTGGATTCGCTGAAACCACAATTGCCAATAAACGTGTACAATCCAACACAGATAGAAAAAATAGCAATCAAAATGTACACTGACCAATGAGACATATCTAACTTAATTTAGAAAATGTTCGTGTCTCTGCAGATATATAGTATTAACAAGATGGTTTCATCATCATTCATCCAACCCTTAAGAAATTTTCATGCAAATGACATTTATTGTATCCACAAATAAAAATGCACAAAACGCAAACATTTTAAACATGTATAATTCCAAAAATACACACGTTAAGCTATAATCTACTGCAATCAAATCGAATTAGAGATCTAGAAAAAAAAATTATAAACAGTTAGTTCCATCACCTCGATCTACAACAAAAGCATCACCAAATTCCCAATTTCAAAGTCCAAATAGGATCAAGCATACAGCAAATCATAGATTCAACAGAACGTCGTCAGAAAAATAATTGGACAAATAGAAATCATGATCAATATACATGAAATGTGAAAATCCAATTTTGGAAGTTAAGATTGAGAGATTTTGAGGCTGAGAAATACGGACCTGGACGACCCAAAGGGCGGTGGTAGCGGCGGCGACGCCCCAGGTGACGGCGGCCTGGACGTCGGTGGATTGAAGACGCGTGCTTGGGCGCAGGAACTTGAAGAGACCCGATCCTGACGCAACTGGGCCGGCCATGTTCGATATTAGTCGACTGCAATCAATGAAACCCTAGAAGTTGGAAAAAGACACGTTTGTGTTCTCAGATTGTACTCTGCTCCACAACAATGACGAGGAAAGTCAGTCCACCAAAATATTTGACCCGTAAAACCATTTCCGACAAAAATTGAAAAATTGGGTGAAAATTCACAAAATATTTTCTATACTTTAGTTAAATCGATATCAAATTAAAGAAAATCCAAATATTTGACTAAATTAGATAATTACTTGATGTTAACTAGAGTTGTCAATAGGGGTGTCCATGAGCTGGGTCGGGTTATGCCCGCAAAAAAATTTCGGGTCGGACCTGGGTAGTATAAGTCCAAACTCTTGCCCAAGTGAGTTATCATGCGGGTCGGGTCGGACCGGACTAGGCTTCGTGTAGGGGTAGACTACTCGCAATCCAACCCGTGAGCCTATTGGACTGGCCTGTGGGCGGGCCTGCTCTCGAGATTTTTTATATACAACTTCATTTAAAACTAATGAATATTTTTGTAACTTAATATTTGTGTAAATTATATTTTTGAATCAAAAATAGAGTCAAAATGGATAAAAATAAAATAATAAATAATTTTATTTTTAATTAGGGGATGAACTACATTCAATAGAATGAATACATTCCAACTAAGTTGACACCTACTCACTTAACTACCATTTGCATTACTCTACCCTTTTAAAATGTAACACCCCACCCTCCACATGGCATAATATTGTCTGCTTTGGGCCCACTGGCCCTCACGGTTTTGTTCCTCCCAGTACCCCTGGGAAAAAGGTCTTATGCCATGTAAGGCGAGGGGCTTACTTATAAGCTCAGCAACTTTCCCCTCCCTAACCGATGTGGGACATCAGGATCTCACAATCCACCCCCCTTAGGGCTGCACGTCCCCGTGCAGCAGCTCGCTAGCTACCTGCCCGCCCACTACACGCGAGCACGTCAGGGGCCCACACTCGATCCAGGCGAGAGTCGGCTCTGATACCAATTTGTAACACCCCACCATCCACATGGCATAATATTGTCCGTTTTGGGCCCACTGACCCTCACGGTTTTATTCCTCCCAGTACCCCTAAGAAAAGGTTTTATGTCATGTAAGGCGAGGGGCTTACTTATAAGCCTAGCAACTTTCCCCTCCCTAACCGATGTGGGACACCAAGATCTCACAATAAATTTGTATGCTTAATACATGGAAAATAAAATAATACATTATTTATAATATCTAAATTTTTAAAACTTTAAATTTCGACATTTAGAGACTTATTTCAAAGTTCAAATTTAATGGTTTAAAAATATAACTTTTTTTCAAAAGGAAGGGTGGGCATGCGGGCTTGACGAGTGGGTTCTTGGGCGGGGTGTCGGGCCAGATAATGGGTTTGGGGGCAAACTCAAGCCTTCTTTTTAAGGATATTAGACTCGGACTTAGGCGGGCCAACTATCGGCCCTATCTGGTTTCGGGTCGAGTAACGGGACCCGTGGGTATCCCGGCCAATGGACACCCCTAGTTGTCAATCGTGTTGAGTAAGATGAGTTCGTTAGGTTTCAACAAGTTCGGGTCAAAAAACACTTCATCTATACTCGATTCGTTTATTAATTTGTATCTAACAAATCGTGTCATATCAGGTTTGTGTTGTATATAGATCTTGTATAACCAGTATTTAAACGAATTGTGTTGTATATTTCTTTTCATTGACTTCACTTATATCCGATTTATTTATTAATTGTGTCGTGTCGAGTCTACTAATTTACTAAACGAGTGGCTTAAATAATACTCAAACCCTTTAATTTCGTGTAATGTTAACGATTTGTGTCATATTTTGACACCCCTAATGTTAACCCAAATGTTCACCCATAATTTTTTCATTTTCTTTTTGTATTACGGTCAGGGTATTTGGATCAACTTATGTGTATCTTGACTAATTCTCTCTTTGATCCAGTTAAAAGCAAATCATCCACACCGAGACTATGAAATTGATAAAAGATAAATCCTTCAAATCAAGCCGAGAGATTTAATTTTAAGCTACAAAATAATTTTTTTAAGCTCGATTTTTTAGTAAAGCTGATAATCAAGTTGAGCTTTGTGAACTTAAGTCAAGTATGTCGTGCTCGTTTTTTTAAACAAATTTTAAAAATTATTTAAGTTTGACTCATTTAAAAAATAACTCAAACTCAAAACGAGTCAAACCAAAATAGCTCAATTATTTTACATATAAACGAGTTTAGAAAATTATTCAAGTTAGGCTCGTTTTTTAAACGAGCCGAGCTTTAGTAGTTTGTCTTGATTATCAGTCCTAACTTCAAGTTTTTCTTTTTTGGTTGTATTATTGTTTATAATCTGTAATTGATTTCTTTTTTTAAACAGAATCTACAATCATCTAAATTAAATTGTTTTTCAGACTCGAAATTATTACATATGCAAGCAATTTACCCATAAATTGCATACATTGAGTCAATTTAAATGGGGTAATGTTATGTTTATTAATTTTTTTTTATCAAATCTCCGTTCTAAACGATGTGACACAATTTTTTACTATCAGATAAGTAGGTCTCATTAATATTCAATGACAGAAATTATGTTACATCATTTGATATGGAGAATTTTATAATTTTTTTTTATAAATATAACATTTTCCATTAAAACGAGCATTGTGAAATACGAGTCTGAGATATGTCGATGGGTGACAGGCCGTCAAGCCAGATACTGGGCATTAAAGACGGTGGCAGCACCCCTAAACAACAACCACAACCATAGTTCGCGAAACATTGAATCAAGCGTATTTTTGTTTTGAACCAATTGCACTTTATTCCCTAAAAAATTTCAATATATCTTACTTTACATTCTTAAAAATTAAATTTCATACATTTGATCTTAAATGTATCAAAACTCAAAAATGTTACAATGTGACATTTCTGTTAGGGTTCGTTATTTTTTTCACTAGTGTTAATGAGTTAACTTTTGACAGAAAAAAATAATAGAAACTAACAAAAATACCATATTACAATACTTTTAATATATTTAAGGTATAATATAAAAAAACTAGTTATTTCTCGTGCCTAAAGGCACGGAGTAATAAAACAAAATGGTCAACATATTTGTATTCACACTCAAAATCAAATCACAAATATAGAGGAGACATAAAAAATTTAAGCACTGATTGTAGTGTGGGATGAGTTGTGGTAATGGTAGTGAGTGACAGTGGTGATGGTTGTGGTGGGTAAGGCGATGATCGTGGTGGTGGTAGTAGTCGTGGGTGACAATGGTGATGGTGGTGGTAGGTTTTGAATGATGATGATGGTAGTGGCAACTGTGGGTGACAACGGTGATAGTGATGGGTGGTGGTGGACGATGGTAATGGTGGTTGGCAGTGGTGGTGGTGGGACGACGACGGTGGTGGTGGGCGGTGATGATGGTGGTGGTGATGGGTGCTTTTAGGCGACAGTGTGATGGGTGGTGGCGAATGGCGGCAATGGTAAGTGTGGTGGGGGTAGGTGATAATGGGTGGCTGCAGTGGTAGACGATGACAGGTGGTGGTGGTAGGTTTGGTGGAGTAGGTGACAGTGGTTGGTGGCGATGGTGGACGGCGATAGGTGGTGGTGGGTGCTAACGGTGGGTGACAGTGGTAGTGGGATAATGGTGGTAATAGTAATAAATATAAGAATAAGATGACGATGGTGGCGGGTGCTGACGGTGGGCGACGGTTGTAGTGGGATGATGGTGATAATGGTAATTAATATAAGAATAAGATGACGATAGTGGTGGGTGGTGGCCATGGATGACGATGGTAGCAATCGGTGGTGGGTGGCGATGGTGGTGGTGGTGGGAGAGTGAGGGTGGAGGTGGGGGTCAGTGGCAATGATGGGGGTGGTGGTGGAGGGTTGGCGATGGTGGTGATAGTTGTGATGGTCATGGGGGTGGTAGGGGATGATGGTGGGACAGTAGCGGTGGTGGATATGGTAGGGTGGCGATAGTGATTGTGGCGACGACGGTGGGGGTGGGGGTGGGGGTGATGGTGGTGGAGCGGTGGGGGTGGTAGTGGTAGAGGTAGTGGTGGAGCGGTTTCAAACACTATTTTTTTTTTAAAATACTTATGATAAATAATTCATAAAAGTACTTTTAAAAAGTCACTCCAAACACACATTTAGGGGCTTATTTTTCCTATTAAATTTAGGGTGTTAATATTAGCCGTTAAATTAATTTTAAAGTAAAATTTAAAGCGATCTCAATCGCAAATAGTAAAAATTATTTTGTTTGTCTTTTGATATTTGAATTGTATTTGAGGGTATAAAATGAGAATCTTTTTTTTTTGGAGAGAATTACACATAGACCTCGTGATTTATCACTTAATTACTTAAATCTCTAATATTTAAAAGGGAAATATTATATACAAACTCCATGTGTACGCACATAACACTTAGACCCTTATTGTCAATAATAATTGTTCATAAATTATACTCAAATCCCCTGAAATTTATAGACATAGAATACTTAAATCCCTCAAGTTTAAAATATTATACTTAGACAAAAAATAATCCAATTAAATATAGAATATTAAATATTTTAATTTTTATAACCAAAATTCATGTTCTATTATGTCATTTATTGAAATAAAATAAAAAAAAATTCAATTTATTTTTTTAAAATCATAATTAGTATACAATTATACTATCTATTAAACGATCAAAATATCCCAATTAAAGATATAAAATATTATGTTCATTATAGTTTGACCAATTGTTTATTTTTTTTTTAGTTTTATTCAAATATATAGTATAATTGTATACTAATTATAATTTTTTTAAGAAAAGTTTTGATTTATATTTTTAATTCTATATCAATAAATGACATAATATAACATAAACTCTAGTTGTAAAATTTAAAATATTTGACGTTCTATATTTAATTGGGGTATTTTTTGTGTAAGTATAATATTTTAAATTTAAAGGGTCTAAATATATCTATTAAACGACTAAACTACCCCAATTAAAGATAGAAGATATTGCGTCTATTGTAGTTTGAACCCTTATTTATTTTTTTAATTTTATTCCAATAGATAATATAATTATATGCTAATTATATATATTTTTTTAAAATTAGATTTTTATTTTTGATTTTATATTAATAACATAATAGAACATGAATTTTGGTTGTAAAATTTAAAATATTTGATATTTGATATTTAATTGAAATATTTTTTGTCTAAATATAATATTTTAAGCTTTAAAGGGTGTAAATGTTACGCGCATATAAACTTTAAAGGGTTTGAATGTAATTTATTAATGAATATTTTATGCACGAATAAACTTTTGGGGTGTTGTATAATATTTTAAGTATCAGAGGTTTAAGTGATTAAGTGACAAACCTTTGGGGATTCGAGTGTAATTCTACCTTGTTTTTTTTTTAGTTCTTTCCGTTCCATTCACTGCCCGCTCTCTATTGTGCTGTGTCTTTACAGACTCGCAGATCTCTCTCTCCCTCTCCATTTTCGTGCTCGTTGCGGAGCATCTACTGCTCATCGGTAGGTAGAAGATGTTGAAATTCTTGAAAGGCGTGGTTGCCGGATCTGGCGCGGCCCTCAAAGATCTTCCTTACAACATCGGCGAACCTTATTCCTCTGCTTGGGGCTCCTGGACTCACTATAGCGGCACCTCCAAGGTAATTCAAAAACTCGACCTCTCTCTGTCTCTCTATCTCTATTTCTCTGTGCACAGATACATCTATGTGTGAGTATGTTTATGTGTTCCTGTAGATTGCTTCGTTCAATTGATGTTTGATCTCGTTTTCCATTGTTTGATTTAGTGTACACGTCTTTAAGTTCGAATTCTTTATAGTTAGGTTTGACCCAATCTAATCTGTTTGGATCAATTGCCTGTGAGTGGTTTGGGCCAGTGAAATTCTCTGAATTGAGCGAAAATTTCAATGTGTGGGTTTCGGTAATATTTCTCGTTTTTTTAATAGAATTGGCTGTTTATAGGAGTGATGAGATCGAAACTTATAAGAAATTACAACTGTAATTTAACCTTTTGTTAGAAGCTTGATGGATTTCGTTTTCCAGGTCCTGCTTAATTGGGACTGTTCATGATTAACTATAAGTTTAAATGGAAGTTTTAACGGATTGTTTTTTATGACATAGGATATGGTGATGGTTGCGCACCACACAACTGACAATGTAAAGACTTATTTGAACATTAAACAGGACTTATTAATGTGGACCTGTACGACGGAAAAATTTGAAATTGATGAATGTCGAAACTGACTGTTTGATTTTTGGGAGAAGCGAACTGAGTGCACCTTCTTCTTGCAAAACGAACAACTGCCAGGAACCGGGGTTGATTGGCCGGAGTCACTCCAATGCTTAAGTTAGTAAGGGCTTGAGATCAAGCAACCAAATTACGGGGAAAGGAGTGCATACTTTAAGACTTAAGCTCATCCGGTATGTGTAGGAATATCTTCCTGACCAAGTCGTACTTGGAATTCTAGTGGGGTAAGATGGCACACCTTGAACCTAGCCAAACTCATTCAATCAACTTGTAATCAAATTTGATTACTAGTCGTACTATTCTTTTTTAGGTCACACGTTTACAATGTGCACCTTAATCAATGCTAAAACCTTATCCCATCAACCGCCTCATGTTTATAGGGATATTCTAGCTATATGTTCAGGTAGGTCTTCATCATTACTAGATTGAATTAGATTCTTATTTGAATTTCAGTCTCATAGTATTTATTTCTGAGCATATTTTATTAGTCTCAACTCGGCACACACTTATTCACTCTTGAATGTTTATCCATCGAGGAGACCACTTTCAATTGAATTCTATTGTGGCCAGGTCTTATCCAACCTACTCGGCTGCACCAAATCTGTTAGGCTGAGATGTATTCTGCTCGGTTGAGGCTTAGTCTGTTCAGTTGTGGTCTTGGCACCTCAAACGGCTCTTTTTTATGTGTCAATTGCCACGTGTCTTGGTCCAGTTGTCAAATCATGGTCAAAAATATTCTGTGGAATTGAGAATTGTTTGATAAACTCAGCTTAACAAAAACTTGTCCCAACATTTCTGGGTTAGCTACATGTATTCAGTTTTGCTATGTGATCTATTAAAAGTCTTGCTTTCTGTTAAACTATGATTATCATATTATTCTTTACTATTTTATTTAAAGTTAATTTTAGTCTTATTGCAACTATTCGCTAATATTGGTGTGTTAAACAAGAAGAATTGTTTGATAAATTGCAATAATTGGAAGTTTCTCCTCTGTGCAAGCCCTATTCTCAAATATCTTCAGGTTATTATTTGTTGCAGTATGCAATTCTCCTTCTCTAGATTTGATAATGCCCAACATATACTAATAATGAAAATATGCTATATGAAACATATGTACACATGATATCTCCAAAAACCATCCCACCAACTTGAACCAGTGAGACAAACACGAAGTATACAATTCTAGCCATAATATCGTACGATATGTGAATACATATTTTACGATAAATTTCAAACATGTGCACTGGGCAAGCAACCCATCAACCTACTAGCAGTGGACAAGAAATCAAATCATGTCACAACAATATATATTTTTTTTCTTTTGGTCTAACCTCAAACAAATGAAGCTCTCGATCATTTTTTCCAGTGTTACTGGAATTCGCTCATGACCCAAATAAACCCTAGTCCCAAGTTATTCCAAGATAATAGAAGATCGCTTTGAACAGATTAAAGAATGGGGAAGAGTAAAACAATCAAGAAATCCACATTAAATTTAAATTTTCATAGGAGGCAAAATTGAGTTCAGTCACTTACCTGGAACGACAAAGTTTATCGAATGAACAGTGCTTCTCTCATCCTTGATTCGACAATCGTCTCTCACCCACAATCGGCATCTCTCAACTTGCAATTGACTTCCATGGGTCTCCAACTCAGATTTGAAATCCTAATGTATTTGGTAAAGAGGAAATATGTGGTGTAGTTTGCAAGTCTCTATCTCTCTCCGGAAGCATTAAGCATTTGCTAAAGTAGTAAAGGCGTACAGTTCCCTCCTCGTTATCAATCAAAGAAAGTGTGTTTAGTGAAAAGTCAAAACTTCCCCCACAAGTTTTTTTCAAAATATGGGCAGCTATGACTTTATGAGCTGGATAAAAAAGTCAAAAACTAGCCATAGGTTATATTAGCAGCAACTCAGTCCTAGATAAAAAGTCAAAACTATCCCGTGTGTTATATTAATTTTGCACATGGGCAGTTTATGAGTTGGATAGAAAGACAAAAATCCCCATAGGTTATGTTAATGGACTATACCTTTTGCAAACGTATAATTGACTATAAATTCTTATAACAGTGAAAACGATTCAGATAACAGTCTTAAAACAAATTGCGATCCAGTGGCGTACAAACTAAGCCTACCACCGCCGCACCGCATACCGTAGAAAGTATCATACCGGTAACTTACCACGAACAAAATTGACCCGAGATCTAGGTAACCTTGTTTTAATCTATTCGGTGAAGGCAAATGATTGTTTCCCTTTCGTTTAAGGGAGTTGAAACGGTATTTATTATTGTTGATATATATATATATTAGACACATTGAAGATTGCGGTACATGTTTTGACAACATTGATTCTTCCTGGACAAAGTCTCGCAACAAGTAATAAAAGCAATCCCCTAGTTTTGATAATGTCCTAAAAATTTATGAGGAGAAGGAACTCAAAAGGACATGGTTTATTTTAAACAATAGAACCTCAGTAGATTATCTCTAAACTTTCTTTATACACCACCTAAATAGACATAATGGTAAACCTACTCAAGCTTTCCATACATTTAATCACCCTAGCATACTGGAAAGCCTGCACGACATTTGCTGTAGCCTACAACATCACCCACTTTGTACTAGAAGTGACAAGGGGAGAGCTTACAACCCTTGTACCGCACTAGTATTTTTGCAACTGTACACGATGCGTAGTCTCCTAGCACATGCGACACCTAATAAGACCCTCTCGTAACAAAATCAGTAATAGTCATTAAAAAAAAAAAACTCAAGAGAAACTGTCAGAAGCAGAAAAAATGTTTGAAGCGAACTTTGACAATCAGAGGACCTTTCCATGGGATTGAGAAGCGTTACCTCCAAGCAACTCCTTGCCTTTACTTTTTGAATCTCTGCTCAAGTTTTTTTTTATAATTAGCATATTTATTTCATGACAAAGTCATTGCATTTCCAAACTCATCCATCCTTTCTGTGGTACCAAATTCTGTTTAGGAAGAAGCTATAGTTTTCCTTTTTCTTTGATGAGTTGGAAGCAGTTATAATATATTTTCTCAATATGGCCTTATTATTTTTAACTTTGAGATGATCTTTTGCCCATGCTTAAACAACATGATGTGACTAAATTTAATTTTTTCCCTTTGATAGTGATTTCCATGCCAAAAATTTGTCCATATTTTTAGTCCACCTGCTCAAGTTGGTGAAAAGAGAAAAATTGCACTTGAAACCTCACCTTATAACAAATTGCCTGTTATGTTATTAATAGCTTTCTGTGCAAGTACATGACTTCCCTGTGGTGCCCCCTTAGATCTATTATTCCATGTTTTTCATTGCCTGTTGCTTTTGTAAATTTTATTTGTCAATGTTGGACTGACTTAACAACAAAGGGTGTGTTTTTTTGGTGGTGTAAATTAGATGCTCCTTTATTTTCTTACCAACAGCTTACTACAAATTTTGTAATGGAGAATCCGAGAATATGTCCTTTAGGAAAATTTATTTATATTGAAATTGATGACGTGGGATCGTTTCTAAGATTCTTCTTGATGCCACTTTTTTAATGGTGCAGTTTTTAAGGATGGCTACATTGTCAATAATTTCTTTATTCAGGAGAGTTTGTGTCAGTGCCTTATTCATGTTGATGAACTGGGCTTTAGACTCTATATTGTATGAAAACTAATGTGTTAATTTAGTTCCTAGAACATTAAACATGTCCTTACTCGCTCATCTCTAATTGGCTCCTTTTAAGCTGTCAACATGTTTAGCAGCGTGAGTTGTCTTCCTATGAACGAGATGAAATTTGTAATTTTAAACTTGATTCTCAACTTTGCTAAAAACTGAACTTTTTTTAACGTTCTTGCAATTGAAACTGGAAATGAGACGTCAGGTACATGGGCATACTTTACGAAATAGTCAACTCCCGTCGTCTTCAGGGAGACAAACTCTCTTTTTATCACCAATCTTGTTTTCACCGTCTCACTAGTTGATCCCGTCTAGATTTTTCTATTCAGAAGAAGACCCCTACGGCTCCAATGTTGGAATTGTATATGGGTTGTTGGATTGTTTTCAAAAGATCATATTTCTGATACTACTCCACACGAGTTGTTTCTAGTGCTTATCAAAATTTTACACTAAAAAGTGGTTAGCCCTCCCTTACCTATGAATCCTTATTGTAAAAAGAGTTTGTATCTCATATTGAATAATTGGGATCACCCAAGGTTGCGTTATATACTTGAGGGGCAGGGGCTACTCCACCCATTGTTGAATTGGATGCTTTAGCATAGTATCGGAGTTAGACTTTAAGGGTTTAGTGGGCCAAGTTGCTTACCCATTTGAATTTTTCGGTATGTATGGTTGTTTGTTTGTTAGCCTCACATGTGAGCCTAGGTCCCACATGAGGGAGGGTATTAAGAGAACTTGTATCCCATATCGAATCATCCAAGGTTAATTTATATACTTGAGACGCCACTCCAACCATCGCCAATTTATTTGGTTTGGATGCTCTAACACTTATAACCATCGCAGGACCTAAATTTGCACCTTCCATTAAAAGATAGCAGGATATATTTATAAAGCTGAGATATTTGGTGGTGAATTACAGGAATTTTCCACAGCCAACTTGCATATTAGTCGTAGCCTTTGGCTTCTAGGAATGCTATGCAGTATTTTATTTTTCCTCTTCCCTCTGTGTGCTTCTGATGGAATTGGTTGACTTCTGCTGATGGGTTTTTTCATTTTTTCAGGATGATGGGTCACCAGTGTCTATATTTTCTCTTTCGGGAAGTAGTACCAATGATGGACATTTAGCTGCTGGTCGTAATGGTGTCAAGCGTCTTCGGACGGTAATCTTCTAATGGAGAAAAAATTGAAAATATTTTGCATAATATGGTTCTTCCTTTGTTTATAGGTTACAATTAGATGCACTCGTGACCCATTTTTCTTAACCTTGTGGTTATGGATTTTGATGACATGCAATTAATTTTGTTTTTATTCACAAATAAATTAGCTCTAGGTGGACTGGGTGATTCATGGGCTGTCATAGCTACTGGAGTACAAAGATGTCTGTGCATGTCAACAAAATTTAGAGTGATTTTTAGTGATGTTCAAAAAGCATATTTGGAAATTCATAGTCTGTTTACTATAATATAAACTATTCTAGACACACCTAGGAATCAAAAACGAAAATTCAAATAACGTAATCAGATAGAGGCACATATAATTTTAGATGAGGATTTTATTTGGACAGCGTGTGTTGAAAATATCAAATAAGGAGGTCTGTAAACATCCAGTCATGATTGTTCTTTTAGATCTGATAAGATCTATTTTGTGACTCAGTTTTCAACTGAACATGCTGATGTATCTAGTTGTGCTGTTCCGGTGCTTGGGAGTACAATTGGTTTACAGATGCAGATCATTTCTGAACTTACAGTTCTGAAAATTCTGTAGTTATCGAGGTTGAAGTTTCATACCCATTTTTTATTTTCATCATTTTCTTCAGGTATTTATCAGTATTTTTGTCAGTGAAAATTGCATTGACTACATTCTAGGATAAGAAAATAAAATCGTCTTGAACAAGTGCCACTCTTTTAGTTTGTTGTGCTTCTTTTTGTTGCGAGTATTTATGTCATGCTACTGTCTTAGATTGGTTTGGTTCCAAATGCAGTTGCATTATGAGCTATTATTTGCTCCTTCCAGGTCAGGCATCCAAATATTTTATCATTTCTTCACAGTACTGAAGCAGAAACTCTTGATGGCTCTACTACCAAGGTTACCATCTATATTGTCACTGAGCCTGTTATGCCACTGTCAGAAAAGATCAAGGAATTAGGATTAGAAGGTACACAAAGGTATATAAAACTTTATTCCACTTGATTGGTTTGTGGTTGCTCTTAGTATGTAGGGCGCCTCATTTGATTGATTTCTACATGATGCTTTGTTCTGTGCATCACATGTGAGCCTGTACAAAGTCATTTATTGTCTCTTTTTATGCAGATTAATACTCTCTAGATACCACCTCAATATTTGGTTGCATTTGAATAGCTCTATGATGTGTATTAATCAAACTTGGAGTGAGCATGCACATTTAGAACCTCTTTCTCTCCTACATTAGGTGTCTTTATCTCATTTTCAGACTCCTCTGTATTTATTAGTGTTGGAGTTATTTTACGTAGTTTGGAGTTATTTCCTAGTTTGTTAGGGTTTTCCTTATTTTACCCTTATTGTACCTTTATTTTTGACTATATATACGGGGGCTTTACAATTGGTTTGTATCCATTTCTTTCTTCTAAATATTTCAAGTTGGTATCAGAGCATGGTTTCGATCCAAAATATATTGTAGCACCACAGTAATTTAGTTGGAGAAAGAATATATTCTTGGATTAGGGTTGCTGATTTTTTGAGGTTCTAAGGGCTGTGAACAGTGCCGAAGATACTGTTCACGCGCTGTGAACAGTGCCGAATTTGACTGTTATGGGTATTTGATTTGCAAAGTTATTGAGTTGATTTGTGACGAACTTTGGATTGTTTGACTGAGTTGTTCTTTTGAAAGTTATACAATTTGGGTTGTCTAGTTGCTGGAATCTGATTTAGCAACTGTTTTCGTTAAAACCCCAATTTGTTGGTTCTTTGCCTTCGTGCGTCTTCGTGCTTCGCGCTCTTTGTCGTAGTGTCGCAGCTTCTAGACTTTTAAGAGGGGTTGAATCCTCTTCTCCGTTGATCTGTTCTTGATGCAGTAGATCCATTATTTATATTTACGAGAGCTTTCTGGACCTTCTTTATTTGTCGCTATTGGTCGATTGGAGGTATATTGTTCTTCCTTATTTTATCTCTCTATTTATTTTAGAGTTGTTTTTCTGGGCACCGTGATCTAATTATTTGGGAGCTTTCTGGACCTTCTTTATTTGTCGCTATTGGTCGACTGGAGGTATATTGTTCTCCCTTATTTTATCTCTCTATTTATTTTAGAGTTATTTTTTGTCACGGGTGCCCTAGTATAATTGTTGCTATGACCACTACTGAGGGATTTGAGACCCCTACTGTTGACACCTCTACCGTTGAGACCTCTATTGGTACTTCCACTTTTATGTTTGACCAGTATACAGTACCTACTGGCACAGTTGCATTACCAGCACTGCCGGGCATGATCTCTCAGAAAGTTACGGCACAGTTGTTGAATGGCCGTAACTTCGCTGAGTGGTCTCGCTCATTCCAGCTTTTCTTAGGCCGTGTAGGGAAGCTTGGTTGGCTGACGGGATCTCACCCAAAGTCAGCTGATGACGACCCTGGATATTCTGCGTGGTTCTCTGAGAACTGCGCCATTCTTGGATGGTTATTTGGCTCGATGGAGCCATCTGTTTGTAGGATTCACCAGTTTCATAGCTCTGTTCCGAAGTTATGGAACACATTATCAGAGATGTATTCTTAGTCAGGACGGGGAGTTCGTGTTTATGAGTTTTCTCAGGAGCTCTCATATGCTCGGCAGGGAGATATGACCGTTTAGGATTATTATGGTTATTTGACCCAGCGGTGGCTTGAGTATGAGACCCTACGTCCTCTTGCTGCTATTCCAAGGATAGAGCCCGAGGGAGCAGCATTCTTGCATACTCGAGAGCAGCAGGATAGGATTCACAAGTTCCTTATGGGGCTTCGTGATGAGTTTGAGGGACCTCGTTCACAGATCTTATCGATGATGAGGCTTCCGTCTCTTTATGAGGTGTATGCGATGATCGAGCAGCATGAGCGCCGCCTCCGTATTGCATCACTTCCAGTTACGACTTTGACTCCTTTGACCGACCAGATGGCCCTTGCAGCTACTGCCAGGTCTCGTTCAGGATCCTCAGCTAGAGGTGGTCAGGGAGCCCCAGACCAGCGCAGTCAGGGAGCCCCAGACCAGCGCAGACAGGGGGATTCTCGTCAGTGTGATTATTGTGGCCGACCAGGACATCTCAGGGCTACTTGTTGGAAGCTCCATCCGGAGCTTAAGCCGTCTCCTCGCGGCCGTACTGCTGCTATTGCTGAGATACCACCACCTACTACCGCTGTTCCTGTTGCTGCTCCTACTGTTCCTCCTTGGCAGAGTGATATGGATGTTATCACATCCTGATTGGATATACTTATGTCCACTCTGACTTCTCAGGGTCCGACTTCTGCTACTGCCACCACTACAGGACTTGAGTACCCGGAGGATTATTATCAGGGGACATGAGAGAGATGAATTTGTCTTTATCTGTTCCTAGCTTGCCTGCTAGTATTTTACCTAGTTTCTTCGAGAGAAGGTTAGCAGTAGTATTGTCACTCCATCGTTTGTGGGGATCAGTGATCAGGTTGCAGATGTTTTTACCAAACCTGTCACTCTATCCATTCTTCGGGACTCCGTTGTCAAGCTTGACTTAATTGATATTTTTGGCCTAGCTTGAGGGGGAGTGTTGGAGTTATTTCCTAGTTTGGGGTTATTTCCTAGTTTGTTAGGGTTTTCCTTATTTTACCTAGTTTGGAGTTATTTCCTAATTTGGAGTTATTTCCTAGTTTGTTAGGGTTTTCCTTATTTTACCCTTATTGTACCTTTATTTTTGACTATATATACGGGGGCTCTACAATTGGTTTGTATCCCTTTCTTTCTTCTAAATATTTCAAGTATTAGTTGTTACAGTGTGCCCTCTTCATTAGACATCTGTTGTAGGGTCCTTAGTGTTTCAAATATATCTTGCCCATTTGCTTGAACTTTTTTTTATTACCTTCTTCTAATGGCAGGGATGAATATTATGCATGGGGATTGTACCGCATAGCTAAAGCTGTGAGCTTCTTAAATAATGACTGTAAGCTTGTAAGTATATCTGGTTGAATTTTATAATTTTTGTTCAAATCTAGTGATATGCTTTGCCATAACCTGTTGAGATATACATTAATTTCAAATGTTTTTTAGAAACAAATTTTGTAGGTTAATGGATACAGTTGAGTTAATTACTTGGATGCATATGTGCCTCATCTATTGGATTCTTTCCCCCCATCCAATATCCAGAAAAAAATAATAAGTACTGAGTTATGATTTCTTGTAGTGAGTAGAGCACTGGAAGGGCACCCTTCCTAGTCTGTATGGTCTGTTGGATTTACACATAATTAGTGCTAGGAAACTGTGGCTTCAAACTGTTGAAGTAGAGAGAATATGCTTTCTGGCCTAGTTGTCTTACATCCCTTCAACATCCATTGGGCATTTGTAACCACAGGCCTTGTTGCAAATTGGTATTCCAATGAGTTTTAATCAAATACATATGTATAAGACACAAAAGCAAATGAATTGGACCATATTGCCAATTTGGTAATATAGAGCCCTTCTTTCTTTATTTCTAACTGATAGTGTCATATATATGTAACTATATGTAATTTTTAGTTTCAGACGTATATTTTTCTAATAAAAAGGTTAAAACAGGAAGAATTGATGACTTATTTCAGTTGTCTTGGAATACAAATACTGCAGTGAGTGAAGTGGTGTTAGGCATGCTGCAATTTAAGCATGCATTTGGGTGTAATGATTTCATACCCAAAAGAGAGATTTGATCAACTTGTGGTTTTTTCAGCACTCTCCCTATATATGATAGATTTTGTTCTTGACTAAGTTGGCTACTGCAGGTTCATGGTAATGTTTGTATGGCCAGTGTTGTTGTTACTCAAACATTGGACTGGAAGTTGCATGCTTTTGATGTTCTATCCGAGTTTGATGGGAATAATGAAGCTTCTTCAGGACCAATGCTGGTAATCATTTATTTGAATGTTATTGCTGGCTTTCAACTTCTAATGTGGTACATATTATTTTCATCATTGGAGTCTAAGACAACATATTGTTAGTTTTAAAAGAAATCTTACATCATAAATTAAAACGTACTGATACTAATTGAGAGATACCAAATTTCTCACCACTTCTATAGATAGTTTTCCCCTCCTCCCATCCTCACAAAAAAAAAAAAAAAACACCACACAAAAAATGTTCTTAGATGATAATTTTTTATTCAATTGTACTGCAATAATTTTCTTCAGCATTTATTTTGTAATATCAACTCTTACTTTACTCAATCGTGGTTGGACTACTGGCAAGATTGATTTGAATTTGCTTATGTTGATGTTTCTTGATGCCATCATTCTTCGTGGCAGAATCCTTACCAGTATGACCACCTGTGAAGATGTTAGTCAAAAAAGGTTTGGCTTCTTATTATTTATTTATATATTAACTTTTTTCAGCAATATGAGTGGCTTGTTGGTGCACAATACAAATCGATGGAGTTCCTAAAGTCTGACTGGGCAACAATTAGAAAATCTCCACCTTGGTCGGTTGATTCTTGGGGTTTGGGTAAGTCTTTCATTGCCCCTTATGTTGCTTAGCATATGTTCACATTAATTTGGTAGAATATGATCCTGTCATATTGCGGGATTGCTAGGAGCAGTACTTTTTTAGTTCTAATCAGCTGGATACCTGATTACATGCCTATCATTGGTGATACTGCCTTTATTGCAGCATTTCCTGCTTGCATCCACTTTCTTGACATTGTTGTTACGTGTTGGAGGTGGCTACGTTTCTAGTATATAGCTGAGAAATATAATCTATCTTCCTTGAATGTGGGCTTTGATGATTCATAGCTCTGGATTCTTGGGCTACTGATTGCTCCATTCATATTCCTTTGTAGAAAATAAATGAGATCAAACTTGTACTTGAAGAAGGCGCACATGGTTAAAAATTACCCAACCACTAGCATTAAATATTTAGTGCAGTGTGATGCTGGACACTGTGCGTTACAGCTTTTCTTAGACACTGGGAATATAATTGCTGATATAAACAAAGTTTTGCATGTAAAATATTTTTTCACCTAGTAATGGGAACATTAAAAGTGCAGATTATTCTTAACTGCTATTGAATTTGTCTTTTAATTGTAGGTTGTCTTATTTATGAACTGTTCTCTGGTATGAAGTTAAGCAGAACGGAGGAGCTGCGTAATACTGCATCCATACCAAAGGTCAGCCTGTTATTGTGGTTGTTGAACTAGAGACTAAAAGTCCTGTTCTGTACTCAATTTCATTTTCTTTTGACCCTCTAAACCCATGCCATTATTTAACCTTGTGAATGTATGGTGTGTGATCGCATGCTCATTTTGTCTTACGTTGTTTTTATTTCCAGTCATTGGAAAATTCAGTTTCATTTGCATCTGTCTATTTTTCTGTCTCACAGTCTCTACTTCCAGATTATCAGCGGCTCTTGAGTTCTATGCCTTCTCGCAGGTTGAACTCGTCAAAGCTTGTGGAAAATAGTGGTTAGCTCATTTCTCCTTCTTATGCTTGAATTGTTCACAAGAATTTGTTAAGATTTCTGGACGCATTAAAACATAAATTGTTATGGTCTATCGTGGCAGCAATTGGTTTCCTGAGTGAATGTATCTGGATTATGTGTTATTCTTTTTTGTTTTTTTGTGGGAAAGTTTGGTGTCATATTTTACGAAGTTCTGTACTTGGAAGTTGGATTATTATTGTTTTTCTAGGTGACTGTGGGTTCACTTCATAGTTTGCAATCATACTTTAGAAGTACCATAGGTATATGACTTTTTTTGTTTTAAACGTGGTTTTTTTATGAAGGAAGTTTCATGTACGTATGAATATTACTGTGTACCCTATGGATTATCAAATGTATCTAGATGGGATTTATTTGGATTTAGTGTTGCAGCTGGCTGGTTGTGGATTTAAATCACTTGGCATGGTATATGTTCTCCAAATATTACTTTTAGCCAGGAAGCATGGTTGTTGAATCATGGCTGCTTCTTGTTTTTTGCACCCTTTGTGCGTGCCCCTTTGTCTTTAGACTTCTAGTTTTGGGTGTAGGTTGTTCTTCTTCCGGTCACCAATTTACTAGTGTAGATCTATGTGAGGATAATACGAAATGGCCGTATTAGAGAAATAGTAGGAGTAGCTCCAATTGAGAATAAGTTAAGAAAGAATAGATTAAGATGATTTAGTTATGTTCAACGGAGGCCAATAGAGACACCAGTTTGAAAAAATGATAGAATTTCTCTTAATGGTACTAAAAGTTAGAGAAGACCTAAATTAACATTGAACGAAATAATAAGAAAAGATATAAAAATATTTAACTTAAATGAGCGTATAGCGCATGATCGAAATGAATAGTGAAGATGGACTCATATAGCCGACCCCAAATGATGGGACATAAGACTAGGTTTGGTTTGGTTATTTATGTGAGGATGATCATCTCAAAGTATGAAGGTACAACCTTGGTTGAATTAGCCCTTGTGACTTCATTTTTCTTTGTAATTTAAGTTTAAGAGGGTTCAATTCGCAGAAACAGCATCTTTGCATGCGGGTGAGGCTGCGTACATCTGACACTCCTCAAACCTTCCAATGACGAAAGTTTGGGATACCCTAATCACATTCTACCGATTCGTAGATATAGGAAATGATGGTTGTCTAAAGATTAAATAACATTCCATTACTTTTCCAACTTCCAGTAAAGCTGCATGGTGGCTGATATGGTGCACATTTACAGTGTATCTCTATTTAACTTTAAAAGTTGAAAGGATAATACGCCTTTCTTGAGTTTCTTATGCAAGTTTAATTGTCCACTGATTGGTGTAAAAAGCAGGGAAAATGTTACTGTACGGCAAGTTGTTATTGGTAAAATGTGTCCATTGATTTTCTTGTACATTGGGAGCCTTATATTCCATCCTCTTTCCCTATTCATCCTTAAACCAAAATGACAAAAGGGGGTCAAACTAATTGTTTTTCTCGAAGTCTTCATGATCGATACTGCCAGGTGAACTAGCTATCTTCTTGCGAATTGATAGAGCACGCATTGCCTCTGGAAGGTATCATTGACCTTATACGGTTGTACTCGGAACTTTGCAACTGATCATTATGCATGTCAACTTCGACATTTCTCATAATTTCTTTGACATGTCGCTATGTTTATAGATTCATTTAAGGAAAGCATAGAAGCTTGAAAAGCTTGAAACATATCAAGGAGTATGGCTTGTTTAGAAACTTGTATGTTTTGTGATCTAATATTCGCTGGAGTATTTTTTGTGTGCTATGGCTGTGATCTTGTTCGTTTAATTTATATCTTATTATTGTCTGTTGTTATATTTATATTTTCCAACTGTACTACAAATCTATGAATTCATATGCTCCTATTTGTTATGTTTTAACTTGACTTACTGTGTTTTTCCTTTTGATTTATAAGCAAACGTCTCACTGAAATGCAGCACGTGAGTTCATATGCTTGTCTTCCGCGAGCTATTTATTCTTGTGTCCTTTTGTGTTGTATATCCCTTACATTGCCTTACTTGTTCCTGCATTGCTTTTTTCTCCCCCATATTTTCACACATGTTTATATTAAAAGGCAAAACATGTTTTGGCAGAATATTTTCAAAATAAATTGGTGGAGACCATACATTTCATGGAAATTCTTAATTTGAAGGACAGTGTTGAGAAGGACACATTCTTCCGTAAGCTTCCAAATCTAGCCGAGCAGCTTCCTCGGCAAATTGTGCTGAAAAAGGTGTCTACTTCAATTAAAAATTCAAGTGGTTTTACTTTGGTTTTACTCGGGTTTTAATGCAGTTTCATTTTATCTTCTGGTGGTTACAGTTGCTTCCTTTACTAGCTTCAGCCTTAGAATTTGGTTCGGCTGCTGCCCCTGCTTTGACTGCATTGTTGAAAATGGGTTCATGGCTTTCAACAGAAGAATTTAGCGTTAAGGTCATACTCTTTTAAGATTTTTTTTTGGCCTTCTTTTTCTTTGAGAGTGTTGATGTCGATGTGGTTAGTGTGTACTATGTGGTTTGTGCAAGATTTTTTGCTTCTATATTTTAGGTGGTACCCACAGTGGTTAAACTGTTTGCCTCCAATGATCGGGCGATTCGAGTTGGTCTGCTGCAGCATATTGATCAATATGGGGAGTCATTGTCAGCACAAATTGTTGACGAGCAAGTATGCATCCACTGATTAGATGACTATACTTTCTTTGATATGATTCAAGCACATTGATTTTATTCTTGTTCTTGGCAGAAAGCTTTTTTATCCTTCTAACTCGTGATAGATTATGACAGTAAACATTTCTGGTGATGGTTTTGATTAGGTTTACCCACATGTTGCTACCGGGTTCTCTGATACGGCTGCATTTCTCCGGGAATTGACACTTAAATCCATGCTTGTTCTGGCTCCTAAGGTATATTCACACTACGCCGTGCTTGCCGGACCTTTGCTTTATGGTGTTTGGCATATAAAATATTTAATGATGACAATAGCTGTCAAATTTGATGTAGAAGATATACTAAGAATATGATAAATATAAAAAATGTTTATCTTTAAGTGTTTGTTGGAATGAGATGGGGGACACCGTTTTAATATGTGAGAATATGTTATGGAATGAATGGTTGATTGGTTCACTGTTTTGGACTAGTCCAGGGGGGGACAAATATTCAGGTGAATCAGTGGAAAACAAAAAATTACAGAATCAAGACTGAATGTATTTTTCTGAAGGTGAAGGTAGCATCAAATAGTTATGGTTTGTGAGCACTTTCCTAAGTACTGTTTTTTATGATCGCAGCTGTCTCAACGCACTTTGTCAGGATCATTACTGAAGTATCTTTCAAAGCTACAGGTATCATACCTTCCATTTGTTGATACAACTGAAGTCATTTTATGATTGGTTTTTTAATTTTTACAATCATTGACTTTTTCTTCACTATAAAGTTACTTCATATAGTATAGTAAATTTTTTTTTGGATTTTGGAATTGCTTTTAGTTCTTTGTGCTTTGTGGATATTGTTTTCTCATTTTGTATGTGATGCAGGTTGATGAAGAACCAGCAATCAGAACGAATACCACCATATTGCTTGGAAATATTGCCAGCTACCTTAACGAAGGGGTTGGTAACAGCTAGCACTTTCATTCTTTTCCATCAGTGAAATTTTGAGCACTTTATAACACTGATTTAGATGTCAATATTTGGATCACCTTAATCTTTTAGTGATCGTTGGTGGCATCCAACACATGTAGATAAGAGTATTTCTATAGTAGGTATACTTGATGAATAATGGCAATATGGGTTAAAATCTGTCACAGACCCGAAAAAGAGTTATGATCAATGCATTTACTGTTCGTGCTTTGCGTGATACATTCTCTCCTGCCCGAGGAGCAGGTAGAACCAGATACTCCGTTTTCCTGATTCCATCTTCATTCTCCCTCTCTCTCTCTCTCTCAAATCAATTCACAAAGTCTATCTTATGGCAGGTATTATGGCTTTATGTGCCACCAGTTCTTATTATGACATTACTGAGATTGCAACTCGGATTTTGCCGAATGTTGTAGTACTTACCATTGATCCTGACAGGTTATCTATTCTTCTAATAATCTAATTTCTTGTTGTCTTACTTTTCACTCTTGATGCATATACAGACTGTCTGCATTTCTTTGCGAATTTTTGTGTTTGGTGTGCTGCCTTCTTGTTTTGTGACTTTTCCTTTCGCATTTCACTGTATTTAAGAGGAATCAATGGAACCTGATTTGAGGTTTTACTTGGTCCTTTTCCTTCTAAAACGTGTCTTCCCTCCTTTAGACTTTTCAAAGAGTTACGCATATGTTTGACCTCATTACCGTATTTCAGAAAACCACTAACACTCTGATATCAACATATAAAGCATAATGATATTACTTTTCGAGATAGAAAGTGTATTTTTAATGGTCACTGGTCAGAAAGATATGGCTTGCTATGTATTGGTAGAGTTATGAGTTATAATGCATTCTATAGCAGCAAATTTGCTAGAGTGTAGATGGCAATTGTTATTTATGTGTTGTATTAATATCTGTTTGAGATAGAGATTTCATAAGCTGATCACTAAATCTATGAGTTTATTTCGTTTCAGAAAAATGCACTGTTTGTTGTTAACAATAATTATACACAAGTTGCATCACTTGCTTGATACTTGTATTGGTTTTCCCCCTTTCTTCTGAACTTTGTTGTGTATGTGCCTTTTTCAGGCTCATATGTTTTGTCATCGGAAACACATTTATTCTATATATCATAATGATTTGTATTTTGTTTTTGAGCTACACAGAAACTTAATTTGCTAACTTTTCTATGGCATAGTGACGTCCGATCAAAGGCATTCCAAGCAGTTGACCAATTCTTGCAAATTTTGAAGCAATATAATGAGAAGGTGTGTTCTCAGATTCTAATGATTTTGATTTCTGTGAATCATTCTTAATATTATCTTTCATTTTTTCTGTGGGTATGTGAGACACAAAAGTGATAACTTGCATTCATAACATTCTACTTTTTCAAACAAATCCAGTATTTTTCCAATACGTAATTTTCTTCATGTTTGTTATATAACAATCACGTGTACGGCAATAGTACATATTCTTCCTACCTACTCCACCCACAGAAACTATCCAGGCGAGTGTCTTCTGTGAAGAATCAGAAATCTACCTCCTTGGCAAAGCAGGTCCAGATACTATTGAGCTTAAGCTTCTTAATAACACATATACATACATATCATGGGTTTAATTGTATTGTTTGTCATCTAGGGTTTAAATTAAGTAATGTGGATGTATAGAAAAGGCCTTTTTAGTTGGTGGTGTAAGATGAATTTTCAAGTTTCAGTATGCAAGAATGACATCCTATTGGTTCTTGTAAAATTTTCAGTTGAAATAAACTAGTTGTGCTTGTGTTAACAGGGTTCATATAGCATACATCATTTCTCTGTTTATTACTTCACATTAAACCCTGTTCATTTGTCAAAAAGTGCACATTCCGATCCAGATTTGGAGGTGACGAACAATAATATGTAGTTTTGCATTTATCAGAAGCAGAGCAATATCTTTATCAAGTGCAGGGAAATGTTTTGTTGTTCCATTAATTGAGTTTTTGAAAAGAGTTGTTAATGAATGTCTGTGATGGTGATGACCATTCTCTGTGGTCTTCTGTAGACAAATGCTGGGGAATCCACTGCGGCTACAAGCATAGGAATCAGTTCAATACCAGGAAATGCAAGTTTACTTGGGTAAGTTCATATTTTTCTATATGAACTCGTTATTTTATACTATTATATTCTTTCTGCATTAATACATTTGAAAGAAACTTTGTTGGATATCTCAATATTGGTATTACAAGTGGGATTTCATCTACTGACCTCATTTATGTTGTAATTTTTCCATTTGGTGATTTTGGTTATCAGTCACTTTACGTAGCAATGTTGTTAAGCCCAGACCATGGAGTCAATTGTGATGGCACATCTAGAAAACCCTTTGGATGTATCATGGATTAGTTAATCACTGATATGTGCTGTCATTCCACTGCCTCACTTGGCTTGGAATAGTTGATTTATGTCTTCATTCTTGATTTGATTATTTATAAAGAAACCGTATCTTCTTAATATAAGGATTGTCACATTTGTTCATTCAAGAAGATGGCATTGACATTCAACTTTGCGATGACATTGCAGATGGGCCATGAGCTCCTTGACTCTCAAAGGTAAACCTTCGGAGCAAACTGCACCTGCTACGTCAAATTCCAGTGCACCTCTTACTTCTGTGATCTCAAATGCCAGCTCAAGTAAGAATTAGGTCTATCCTTTCTTTCTCGTCTTTGAGTTTTAATGTAATGCAAATTTTGTTTGTTTTCTTGGATTATCCACTTTGCCCAAGGAAAGGAGGTGTTTTATGCTATTTAGGAGGTGTTTTACGTGTTAAACAACCAATACATCTAAAAAGCTTAAGCCATTAAAGGGGGTGTAGAATCAGTATTATGTACTTCAGCAATATGAATGTAATTATGGCATCATTCTGTCCTGTTGTTCTAATGCATCAGAATGTCATAGTCAAACGGTGTATTCTAGTTGGTAAACTAGGGGAAAATGCTGCAACTGTCCATGGATAATACTCATGAAAAAAACTTCGGAGAAGTTAGATATGCTGCTGCACGAAAAAACTGACTATTGCTTTTGATTACTCACCATGATTGTTCAACTAGGATTGTGAACTTTTTACTAACTAATCAAAGCAAGTTGCAAGTTTCAAAAAGCTATGAGATGATATGTTGTTAAAATGTACTTTCCTAGGGAAGTTTCTCTTTGTCGGAAGCTTCTTGATGATTTATTTTAAAAGAATTGAATGCTAAATTGATGGCTTGTAAACCTAAATGGATGAATAGGTCTTGATTGACCTAATTCATCCAAACTCCACAAATCATATTTCTAACAATTAAGATCGTTCGATACACACCTAGAATCAATATACGTAAAAATGTCGATCTAGTGTGTTTGGAGATCTAATTACTAACAATCAATCATAAATAAGACACGATTTTTTACATGGAAATCCTCAAGGGAAAAACAACCACGGGATCAAGTTCAACCTAAACTCTCCATTACTGAATTCGGCAGAATACTCTGAAATACTTACAACCCTTTGTAACATATCCTCTTGCCTTGTACTCCTCCTGACAAACTCCCTCTTGTCGTTCAACTCGTAGATCACCGGTTCCTTCTAATAAAGGCTAGATCATTTTCCTCCTGGAACACTGCTGAGTTGTCCTCTTTCGAATCTTCAGGACTTTCTCCGGATTTGTATGAGTTTGAGAAAACTCTTATCTCTGATGTTTTTGATTGACTAGGGTGTTCACACAGCACCCACAAGATTTCACACTAAATCTCTACTTAAAAAATATTTAGAATACTTTTTTGATTTGAGAATAAAGGAGAAAAAATGTGTTCTAGGTTTTATCTCTCAAGGTTTTCCTCTCAAAGGTTACTAGGGTTTTTGATTTGAATGACCTCTTCAAAAGCTTTATTTTTCTCTCGGAAAAACGATCTAGTATTTTGTATTTATAGTAAAACCAATGAGGATGGGAAGGTATTCTAATGAAATTAGGTTTTTATTACGTAGTAGTCGCTCAAGCGCAATTGCCCACGCTTGAGTGTCAAACGAGCGACTGACGAGCGCGAGTCCTAGCAATTTTTTAGAATCCTATTCCCTCCTGTACTAGCCAGCTCACTTGAGCGAGAAGCCCGCGTCAAGACTGCGCTAGCTACTGGAAATCATTCGAAAGTAGTCCAAATGACCTCAAACAAGTTCCCTAAGGTTTTGTTTGAATGTGGACTATCCTTGGGTCTTATTTAACACGTAAAAATCATGTTTTTCATACTAAAAATGTAAGGCTAAGTACACATCATATAAATCAAGTCTTGAAAATATTTTTCAAATAAATCCAAGGTTTACTAAGGTATCTAGGTTCACTTACCAATCCTACAGGAATTTGATTGCCAAGAGTTTAGTTTGATCATCTTCATGAGTTTTCAATCCGCTCTTCAAGTAAGCTCGATGACTTGAATATCTTTAATCTTCCGTGCAAGAACCACAACACCTCGACAAACCTCAACTAACTTGATTCATGTGACTCAGGGAAATATGTCTATTACAAAACAATGAATTTATAAAGCATATTGTGGGGTGTGGAGTGCAGAGCAGCCTTTAGCTTCAGATAAGAAATAATGGTAAAATGAAGATATGAATCAGTCCGAGTCATTTAACTATTCATCTTTTCTTCTTGGGTAGTATAGTTGACTAATTTGGGATTTTGGTTACTTACTCCTTAATATCAGTTTGTATTCGAAAAAATAGTAGTTGGTTTGGGGGATGTTTATGATGGAACTGGTAGTAAACAAATGCTGCTATGAAAGCTTGAAAATGAGAATTGATTTGTGGTTATTGGGAAGATGTGGGACCTTGGTAAGAGTTTTAGAAAGATTTGCAATATATGGGACTTCAAGAGACAATTTTTTGTTAAAATTTACTAGATGAATTCACGCTCCTTTTCTACTAGAAGTCATTTTCTAAATGAATTCTTCTTGTGGTTTTTGGAAATTTCCTGGGAGGGATGCAGTGGTTTTTTGAACATTATTATTAATAAAGGATGTGTCCTCTACACTGTCCAGTTAGAAGCAAGAAAGAGCTGACTAGCTGAGACAGTTATACAGTTCATGAATCTTTGTCTCTCGTTTGTCTAGCCATATATTTGTACTCGCTTTTTTATGCGATAATGCAATTCATTTGGTCCTGCTTTCTCTGGCTCATTTTACTTCAATCTATGCTTATGTGGACGCCTGCAAATGAATCAAAATCTAATACTGGTTTCTCGTGAATTAGTGATGGATAGTGCAAGTACAACACCAGTCAATATGACTTCCCACACCGATTTGGCTGAGGAACCTGCACCTGAGTCCCCTACATCAACTGATGGCTGGGGAGAACTTGAAAATGGAATTGATGGAGAACATGAGAGCGAAAGAGATGGATGGGATGATATTGAGCCACTTGAAGAGCCAAAGCCATCTCCATCTCTTGCAAACATCCAAGCAGCTCAGAAGCGCCCTGTCTCGCTGCCCAAGCCCCAAGGTAATATCTTGTATTGAATTCATAACTGGTGGTGAGGATTGCAAACCAAAATAGTTATCAACAATAACATTCTGCTGTCCATAGCCGATTAGTTTTGACTATTGCTGACTGAGTTGGTCCACGGAGAAAAGGTATAAAATTGTAATGCATTATCACGCGCACAACCTCGATTAACATTATACTATGTTTGGGTCAGACTGATGCATCGTAAACATATCCACTCGGAATACCCAAAGCTAGGCCTGAAATCTAGAATTTTTAGTGATTGAGAACTCTGGTTTCCACAGTATTTTGCAAGAGGAAAAGGAGATTTAAGTCCAATGTTTCATAAGTCATATCATCAATTAAATTATTTGGACTACGGGAGTTACTTGAATTGGAGCTAGAAGGGCTTAAATCTAAAGAATCCAGGTTTACTGTTTCAGAACGATACATGTGAAATGTGAATAAACTATTTGCCTTGTATTATTAATAAGTTTCTGTGTGTGTACTTCTGCCCCTTCCCACCTTCCTTTTTTGTGTAGCCATATAGATTTGCGCTGACATCCAAATGCAAAATTGCAGTGAACAATCAAAAACATGGTTGTCATGATGCTTCTGTTTCCATTTAGGTTTCTATTTTACGAGCAGAGTTTCTTTTACTTCAGACAGTGTCTTTGTAGTTATTGCCTTAGTTTAGTGGCATTCAGAAAGTTGTCTCATGGATGATTCTCAATTCGTTACAGTTTCAAGTTTGCAACCAAAAAATACGGCAAAGAAGAGCAAAGATGAAGATGATGACTTATGGGGTTCCATTGCTGCGCCTGCTCCAAAGTCTGCATCGAAGCCTTTGAACATGAAAACAGCATCTCTTGACGATGATGACCCATGGGCTGCTATTGCAGCTCCTCCACCTACCACCAAAGCCAAGCCTTTATCAGTTGGGAGAGGCCGTGGAGGTAAACCTGCTGCTCCAAGACTGGGTGCTCAAAGAATAAACAGGACGTCTTCATCAGGGATGTAAATTAGGGGTATATCAAGGAAGGAAAGTAAGGAGGAAACAAGAATTGGAGCTCTGTACAATGTTTTTTTTTCTTCTGGCGACTTTTAGTTCATACTGAAATATAATGAACTTCTGTCACCATGAGATGTATTGTATTTTGCCCTACACAACAATTGATTTGTAATATTACTTTTTCCCAATCAAATATTATTCTTTTGCTCTAGTAATGTGCTTTGATAAGATTGTTCCACGGGAATTTAGGTGTTAATGTGTCATTAGTTCAAGTCACGAAAATAGTCTCTTATTGAGTAATATTACAGTTGACTCTTTGCGCATTAGGTTGGGCTGCCCAAATATTCTAAAATGTCCAAAGTTAGTCTAAAAAATGATAAAAAAAAAGAAAAGAAAAGAAAATCCCAATGAATCTTTTGAAGTTTAATCTTAGTTGAGGTGATAAAGTGATTGTGGACAACTTTATGAAGGTTTGTTAAAGTTGATGCCTGAGTTGTAGGGGCAGTTTAAGTTAACTAACGATGTAGATACAAGGGAAAATTTTTGCAAAAATTTACGAGCAATGTTATACAGACTTGGAAAATTGACTCGATCGATCACTTTCATTAATTTAGCTGTAGATCTTAATATTTATTGAGATTCACTATCTATTCAATGGTTATGATTCATTAAGTCAATAAATTATATCAACTTTTAAAATATAAATAGTATTTCTCAAAGTTTATTAATCCCATGGGTATGAATAGGAAAAAAAAATGCATTAGAAGGGCATCCTAGCAAAAGTTCATTAAGTTGATGGTTTGGTAAGAGTTGAAAAACATAAAATAATATAAATTTAGAAGAACTTTAAGTTGACTAATGGAGAGGCAAGGGAGTCCATGGGTATAAGTAGAAAAAACATAAAATACAAGGGCATCCTAGAAAATGTTTATTAGGGTCAATGGATTGGTATGAATTGAAAATTTGCAATAATACCAGTGCAATATGCTGTACCACAGCTCTTGCCAATGATGGATCCTGCAAGGTAGGAGAGGTTATTATCCGCCCAGACCCTGATAACCCTGGCTGGCCAAAACGGATTCAGACCTCCTTCGAAGGAAAAAAATGAAAATGCCAATATGGTGCTTCAAGCTGTTGAGATCAATAAGACTGGAATGTACTATCTGTATTTTATGTTTTGTGATCCTCAACTCAAAGGGCACGTTAATAAGTAGAAGAACTGTTTGGAGGAATCCAGAAGGTTATCTACCAGGGAAGATGACACCACTGATGACTTTTTACAGCTTCATGTCGCTCGCGTACCTTGTTCTTGGTCTTCTGTGGCTTCTTCGGTTTGTGCAATATTGGAAAGATATAATACAATTGCACTACCACTTCACGGCTGTTATTGGTCTTCTGTGGCTTCTTCAGGTAATGATACTGTTTATATCATGATCCTTCTTGGCAAAGATCGAAATTCCGTTTCCATAAAATTTGTATTTCAGCTGTTCTTCATGCAAATTTGAAGTTATTGGCTGCTTCTTTGTCTACTTTGCATACAGATTCGGAGAAGCATGGCCAAACTTGAGCTCTACCGAAAGTTTACAAATGCCCTAGCAGTATCAGTGCTGTTTTCTGTTGCTTGGATTGGCTATGAGGTAATTTTTCTGTTTCTTTCTATTGACGACTCTACTTCCTCTAATCAACCTACCATATCTCGACAAAGCGGCAACCTACCCTTTTCTTTTCTTTTCAGCCTTCTTGTTGTCACATTTTTTTCAGATGGCAGTTTTTGTAATTTTACCTTTTCCTTTGATAAGTAATACACTTGTCTATATCGCAAGCTGGCATCTGATGATTCTCACATGAACTTAAACATAAATGACAGATTGTTAATATGCATTCAAAATTGATAGCATAGAAAATGTGACTAATAGTCAGTCTAATCTGACCATATTTATGAATTATAGCAAAACTATGAGGCATATATCAGATACTGCATAGGCATTGACATCCAGCAGGAATCAGGTGAATAAGAGCAGGTAGTCCTGGAGGAGTTTCTTGAGAAGCACAGCACTGGATAGGAATCCCTTGTGCACAATATTTCCCTTGTGTGTATATGGGACACCCCCATGGTGCTATTTGATTCTTGGCATTTCACCCGGTGCAACCGAGGATGATAGCCGTGCACTCCCCTTAGTCCCCTAGGATATATGAATGGCAAATTTAGGATTCCAATGTCATTGGCCAGTATGCAATACTTCCAGGTGAGGGAAGGAAGTTCCATTTTCAACTAGTATACTCTGTATTATAATTGGTGATACCCTGGATTGGCTTTTGAGTTTTGACAATGTTTGACATAGGTAGCCTCATGGTGGGTGGGTTAAGTATGGTATCATCACTATTGCTGGTCTATATTTTAGGAGTTGCTAATTCACTTGTTTTTGCAAAGCACTCAAAGCTTGAGCAAAAATTTTGGTGAAGGGAAAGGTTTTCCAGCATTGACCAGCCTGTTTGCTTAAGTTCAACTTCTTTTTCATGTACATATTTAATTACTTTGAAAGAATTGTAATCTCAAGCTTAGAGTCGATGATTCTCTTCATCTAAGTGAAGAGAAAAAAAAAATAATTATCCTGGCCATTATCATTTTTCATACTTGATAGGCAAAATATTTGGGATTGCACAGGTATGCATACTTAGAGGAGTCAGGCGATGACCTTGATGAGGAGGGTGTATTTCACTTACTGGCAATGGAGTAAAAGTAGCTACAGAATTAGCAACCAAGCTGGAAAGAAAGGAAAAGAAGGCGCCAATTGCAGCAGATCATGTGTTTGGGCTAGGAGAAGATCTCGAGGAGGATGAGAGAATGATGCTTGTTTACCTTCGAAACATAGCATTCCACATGGATCGAGGAGTTCACCATTTTCTGTTATACCCCATGATTGTTATGTCAAAAAAAAAAAAACCGAGGAAAACAAGTGCAGTAATGTGATCAAATAGCAAATTAACAGCTTGAGATTTGCCCCTTCTGCCAATTCTTCAAGGCCATAGTTAGAATCGAAAGTTGAAAGAGGTGTTTCGGGTAGATGCTATGGCAGTTGCCATTAAGTTGTTCTTAGTAGCTTTTTCATGGAAGAAATGTTAGAAGTGTTTAGAAAGAGCTTGATAGGAGCTTTTTCTCTGGAAAGAGGCCTGAAAATTTACCCAAGTTAGCTGGTGAAACCATTGTAGGTTGGTGAATGGAATTGTAAGCATTAATGAACTTTTAACCTTGTATAAGTTGGAAAGAGTTGAGATCATGTACAACTATTTTCTGATAGAAGGATTGATTCTTGCCGCTGTATCTTTTTTTTTTTTTTTATTTGGATTCAACCGTCAGGAAAGAGTGTCTGGATCAGTTTACACGCATCTCAACTAATCTCTTTCCCGGTTTGATCAGAGACAGGTCATCCATTTGGTTGTTGCATCTCGTACCACAACAAACAACTATTTTAAAAGCTTGTCAATATAATATTACGATTCTTGATCTGGAATTTTTATGTTTCATTGCTTGAACTTATTCATGTTTGTTCATTGTCGCATTCTCCTCAAGTGTTTGAAATTACCGAAAATAATTCACTTGGTCCCTCTGAATAATGATTATTATAGTAATGACTCCTTAAGTCTCTGTTACATACCTCCTACCTTATAAACTGGCCTATCCAAATCCTAATTTCCTTGTCAGTCCTTCCTTTGCTACAAAGTAACTAACCATTGCAATACCTTCAATTTCAAAAGCACTCTAACCCCAAGTAATGCAAGTAGTAATAGAGACGAGTTAGTTATAAACTTAAACGTCTTGAGTTCGAATCTTGATAACCCCTTGAGCTAGAGCATGATAAATTTATCTTTCATGAATACCCTAATTCCGATATGGATGACTGCCTCTGACCGGACCAGATAAGAGATTAATCGAAATACGTATAAATCTCTCATGACCGGATCTTAAGGAGTTATCAAGATTTAAACTTAGGACGTCTTACAACTCGTTCATATTATTAGTTGAGTTATCGTTTTTATCAACTTAGGTCATCTCTTTTTTTGTCAATCTATGAATTTAGGGTTCGGGAAATCTTTCTTTCTTTCTTTTTTTTTTTTTCTTTTGCAAAAAAAAAAGGCACCTCCAATTATTTGATCAGTGGGTAGTAGAAAACTCTTCCCCATGACAATTCAAACTTTGCCCAAAACCCAAAAGTGCTGCTTTCTTCATATTCACATTTCCACATCAGTTCAGCCACCATACCAACCAATCTCGTTTTCGTCTCAAAATTTATATATAGTCATTAATTTTAGTTTAAATAATTTATAATCTCTGATTAAAAAGTTAATAAGATAACAAAAAAAAATTATACATGTCATTTTTTTAATAAAAATAGGATAAATTACACATAGACCCCCTAAACTATGGACTTGATTCACTTTACCTCCTTGAACTATTAAATTTTTCGCATTGACTCTTCAACTACTCAAATTATTTCACATTTGGACGAAAATTATTGACGTGTCGGGACAAAGTAAAAAATATTATATAGTTCAGGAGAAAAAATAAAATAATTTTTCATTAAATGTGTATCAAACATTAATAATTAGGACAATGTGAAACTAATCACATAGTTGAGGATGCAATGTATAAAACATGATATGAGGGATAATTTGAAAAAATGTTCATAATTGAGAGAGTCAAAGTGTAATTTACCCTAAAAAAATAAAAATATAATAAAAATGATAGTTTTCGATAACATTATTGGATTAGAGTTGTACCTATAAGCTCTGCTGGATGATCAGGGGTGGCTCAAGACAATTTGGGGCCTAAAACGATACTTCTAAATGAGGCCTTCTATGTTTAGTATTAATATTTTTTATTTAAAATTAATTTTTCTTGCTTTTTGAGTTGCAAAAGTATTAATTAAGTTTTTATATTCAAGTTTTGCTATCATATCTTTTTCAATTGATAGTATCGCTAATCCAATTAATCTTTCTTGTGATATAGTCAATCTTAAGTAAGATTTTATCAATTTTAATTTTGAAAAGCTTCTTTCCGCATAAACAACTGTTACAAGAATTGTTTCATTAAGATTTTGATTGTCTTGTATTTCATTGTCTTGGATCATAAATATTTATATGACTATAATCACTTGTTTCATTAAGATTTTGATTGTCTTGTATTTCATTATCTTTTATTTCACTATTTTCTTTTTCATTATTTTCTATTTCATCATCTATTTTATTATCTTTTATTTCAATATTTTCTACTTCAATATTTTTTATTTCATTATCTTTTATTTCAATATTTTCTATTTCAATATTTTTTATTTTATTCTCTTCTATTTCATTATCTACTTGTTCATTTTCAAAATTTTCATCTAAATTTTTTTTTACATTATTTTTGTTACTAGTAACAAATTTATCAAGAGATCCTTTTTGAGATTCTATTAATTGATCTATTTTTTTTTTTTTTTAATTTTTCGTATCCACTTGGTTGTCTTCTAGATGTCATATTATTAATATATTATAACTATATAACAACCAAACAAATACAAACAAACACAATATATAGTATAATTAAAATATATAACAAAAAAATTTAAAATTATGAAACAATAGAACCTGACTTGAATGATCTCAAATGTTGGTTTTTTGGTTCTAAACCATGTCCCTTATGTTACAATGAAAACTCAAGTTGATGAATGATGATGGATGATGGAGTGGAGGCCGAGTCACTGAGTCAGTCACCGTGACACCGTCTTGGCAATCTGTTCACTGAGTTGAGACTTTATTTTTTTTTTTTGACAACACTGAGTTGAACTGGAGAGCACTCTGAGAGACAGAGAGAAGAAGAAGAGTTTGAAAAGTTTTTTTTGTTTCGGATTAATGAGAGAGAAAGAAAAAGAATAATTGTTTTTTGTTTGATTGGTTTGGTTGGTTTACCGAGAGAGAGAGAGAGAGAGAGAGTTAAAAGTAAGATATGAATAATTGTTTTTGTATTGGTTGGTTTGGTTCGTTGGTTTAGAGAGAGAGAGAGAGAGTAAAAAGTAAGATTTGATTTGACTTTTTAATTTTTAATTTTTTTTGATTTGATTTGATTTGACCTTTCAATTCAAAAAAAAAAAATTTATTGTTAATTTTTTTTAGATATTTAATATTTGAATTGAATTATGGACCTAATGGTTGATTGAGCTTCTATTTTTATAAGGTCTTTTTAACATGTGTTATTTACGGTGTTTAAAAATTTGGGACTTTCTTTTAAAATGGGGCCGAAAGCCCAGACTTTTTTAAGTATGCTGTTGGGCCGGCCATGTGCTGGATATACCAACCCAGTTCTGACTTAACCTAATCTTCGTCGCTAAGTTGCTTCCTTGTATAGCTCAAGAGGTTTTTAGACAGAGAGACAGAATGCTTCTATTTTATTCAATATAAGCATGTGGGTAGGGTTGATTTTGCTAACTAATTTCTGGGTTTTGTCTATTTTTTCATAATCAGGAGAAAGAAGAAGATGGGTCACCACCACCACCATAATCACCATGGAAGCCATGGCCCCTATGATGATCCATCAATGGCATGTTGTTGCTGCCCTTGTTTGCTAGTCTCCTCTATATTTGGAGCTCTTGGGAGGTGCATTTTTGTTGCTTGTTACCCTCTGTTGCAGTGCTTTGGATTGGATGAGCATAGACATCACCATCACCACCACAGCCATTTCTACTAATTACATCCCCATTTTACAGGCATATGATCAAATTACCTCTTTATCTTCTGTTTAGTGTGCTTTAATATGTAACTAGGTTTAGTGTGCTTTAACATGTAACTAGGGTAACCCGTGCTTTTATGGTGCAATATGAATAATTTTGTAATATGAATAATTTTGATGGGGACGTTAATAACCGTTGGATTTGTCTATTTAAGTTGAATTTTGTTCTGTTTTATAGTATAGATTTCTTTGGATGGTTGAGTTCAATAAAAATAGCACTTAAGCAGAGGGAAAAAGGAAATCGTTACAACCATTTGCTGCCACAACTTACAAGATTCCAAAGTATACACTGTTTTCTAGTTCTTAAAAATGCATTTTTATTGTGGTTGTGCTTTAGGTGTTTGGGTTGACTTAGGCAAACCACATACTATGGGGAGTTTCAGAGTACAAACTATAGTTTGTGTAAAGGCAGGTGGTTTATAAATATGGAATTTTTAAGTAGTGGGAGATGTGTTCATTTCCATTTTCTAAGCAATAGTTTAGGAGAAGAATGCTATTTTTCCAATCTGTGATTGTTAGGATGCTGAGCCATAAGCCTAATAATTCAAACTTTAATCTGCATAAGATAGAAGTTGTATGTGTCAACAATGTCTTCCTTGGAAATAGCAGCTCAAAATTGATAAAAGAAATATATTATACAATCTAAATGAAACTCAAAAAATTATAACCTAAATACATATCATTTGTTAGATGAGTGAATCCCGTTAATTTTTTAAGTGAGACATATTCATCCAAGAGATGATATGCATTTAAGTTGTGTAGCATAACTCGAAACTAAAACCACAAGAGCATATACTACGTTTGAATGTAGCCAGAGAGCCAAGAATGGTATCAAAATTGCTAGAAAAGCAATTGTGTGTGGACAAGCCGGGAAAAAGAAGGGAGGAAAGGATACTCAAAATTCATCACCAACTCAACTGTATTCTAGCCCTAGTTTTCAATGCCAACGGCAAACTTTTGGATAGACAAACTATCCATTCAGGAGACTAAACTTTTACATCTCTATGCAGGCAAAGAGTAAGCTTTAACTAACATACAAAAAATTCCCAGCTGAAGTGTGTTGACCTAAACAAAATTTTTGGGTTTGGACCCAGAAAAAAAAAATTGTGTACAGAGTTCTATAATGAAGTTTATCAGATAGCTCCATGTGCAAATATACCCAAGTGTTCCTAATTTCCTCAGTCTTTTATTCAGCTTCCAACGTTCATCAACTGACATCTCAATTTCTTCACATCCGATTGCTTTAAGGGCTTCAACATGAACATTTGGGCTCCTCCTTCTAAACACCTGTTCAAGCAATGAAGATTGTTGGAAATGTCAAAAGAAAAACTAAAGAAACAGAAATTAAAGAAAATAGGGGCTATCAGTAATATTACTTGTTGATTCGAGTTGGGATGTTCTCTGATGACATTATTACAACTGGAACTTCCCTCATCACAGATGACTCCTGCTAGAAAGGAGACATAGCAAGTGTTTGCAGTAGTGAGTATAAAGGTGAAATGAATTAAGAAAAGAAAGCCAAAAACTTTTTTAAAAAAAAAAACTAGTTTAATAAGTTTTGGAGTACCTTAATTTTCTTAAGTAGCTCATAACCCGTCATTCCCGGCATACAATAATCTGTGATTATCAAATTTATCTTGGAACACTGCCAAAATAATAGAAACAGACAACATCCTCTTAGACATGTACTAGAGGTAAACCATGCATTGTTTACAGACATAAAATAGAGGTAACTCATATACAAGAGAAAGTGAAACACATGAAACTAATGATACAAAATAGAGCAACCAAATCGTTGTAGAAACAAAAACTTTCAAGAACATTCAATCTTTATTGTCATGAATCAGACAGGAGAATAAGCAAAGGTCATTTTTACACTTGCAATCTTGACAACCCTGGACTCCCTAAACAACTTCAGGCATGGAAACTAAGACACACCCATCATCCAACATAACCGCAAATCGCATCAAAGCAACAGACCTCTCTCTCTTTGTTCCTTTCTATTTCTCATTCATAACAACACATTCCCATTCTCTGGGGGGTTTTTGAATACCTCATGCATTGTTGTAGAATCCAGAGATCATGGCAAAAAACTTCAATGTTACAAGAAATCCAGAAAAAAGCTTATGGAATACATGTGGGTATGAACATCAAACTAATGGCAAAAACTTCAATGTCAAAAGAAAACCAGAAAAAGCTTATGGAATACATGTGGATATGAACATCAAATTTATGGCCACTAACTAAAAACAATAACAAAGAAGACATCATTTGTATCCTCTTTCCCAAAAAGAAGTCACTTACATTGTCATTCGATATGTTCTGTTGATCATCTCCCAAACCCAAATACTCCAATGCTCTTAAGCCGTTCTCTGCAGTAGTCACTGCAAGAAATCACTAGTTAGCTACCTAGAAAGCAATTAATCCCACAGATGTAAGACCTTGGGAAGGCTGGCCTAGATACTGACTTAGGCTTTGACAATATTCACGTAAATAAATGAAGAAAACTACGTGGGTTGCCTTATTCTCTGGGACAAAATGACGAACAAGTGTAGGCTGTCAAGCAAAAAGGCAATATAGGACTTCTTAAAGGCAAAAAAACAGAGGTTATTTACCTTTGCAAGAGGAGTTCTTTAGCAACTTTTCGACAAGTTTACGATCAATGAGATTGTCATCAACGGCAAGAACATGAGGTACTTCCCCATGATCCGCCATATCCTTCGACAAACAAGTAGCATCCATGTCCTCCTCCTCTCTAGCCAATCACCAAAACCCACTTCTATATCTATACAAAAACCAGAACAAGCTCTTTGAAAGTACAAAACAATGGCAGAATGAAAGAATTGAAGAAGAACAAAACAATGGTCAATGGGGTTGGTGCTATTTATAGGAGGAAGTGTTGAAAATTGAGGTAAATGAATTTTCTTGGAAAAAGAATGGATGGGAAGAGAGAAAATCAAAGCGTGTGGTGTCACAGATATTTCGTGATCCTTTTGGGTTCTCTCGATTCGATGCAGTCCCACACCTACACCCATATCACATCTTCTTCTCTGCGTATACATTTTCTCTCTCCACATCAGCATCGGAATCGGTATCAGTATCAGTATCTGCCCACTGCTCTATGAGATCCTCCCTCCAGCTCATTCCCCCTTCTTCTTTCTTTCTTTCCTTTTTTGCCCTTTTCTTTTTCTTTTATTTTTACTCTCTTTTCATTTCAAAGCTCTAAAATAAATTCATCAGCTTTTATTTGTATTTTTTTTAATAAAAGTATTTAAAACAAATTTTGGATATATTCCCAAAAAGGCAGTGACAAAAATAAAATTTCAGAGCTATAAATTCATTTGTTTTTAAATACTTTTATTATTTTTACTTTTATTTTTATGTGTAATGAATATTTTTCCCATTGTCCCACATAATGCTACTACCTAAAGAGACAGATGCTACAAAAAATGTGAAGTTATGACATAATCTAGACATTTTATTCATAAAATAGACAAAAATTTTAGCAATAATTTCCTTATAAAAATACGTAGGACGGGTTCTTTGTAAATATTATAATATCAATGACTTAATATCTCATTGTGTATTTTGGGCGTTGAAGTATAAGTTTAGTACCACTAAATTACTATAGTTATAGAAACTCGAACCTAACTATTGAGTGAAACAATATAAATTTTAAACTACTAGACCAATCGCTCTACGGTGAATATGAAGCATGTGTTCTTTAAAACTTTGAAGAGGATGATGAATATGAAGCATGTGTTCTTTAAGATCATAAGAGGAGGATGAACATGAAGCATGTGTTCTTTAAGATCATAAGAGGGGGAACAATATTTGTGGAAAAATATATACTTCTCCAATGTTATGTCAAAAATTTAAAAAAAAAAAAGTCCCACCAAAAAAGATGTGGGCCCACAAATTTTGAAAAGTTATTAGTCTATATATAGAGATTTAACTCTAGTGGCCCTAGTCTAAATACCCAACAGGGCCAATACAACTCAGAAGCATTTAATATTGAAAATTTATTGTGTTATAGGTGATTTCAGCGAGGGTTGTTAATCAAACTGAGTTATTCGAATTTGGCTCGGTTCGTTTTCTAAATAAGTTCAAACTTTAACAACTTTTTAAGTTCGTTTAGTATACAAGCCCTACAAGCTCGGCTCAAATTCGACAAGCTCGACTCGTTTATGTGCAAATACTAGGACTCAACTTGTTTTTAGCTCGTTTAGACTCGGCTCGTTTAACGAGCAAAATTTGAACAATTTTTTAGGTTCGATTAAGAAACAAGTTTTTCAAATTCGGCTCGAATACGGCTCGGACTCGTTCGACTAACAGCCCTAGTCTCGGCTACTAAATGCATCAATCCAATTCATTTTGTTTTTTTTTAACTTAATTCAAATTCGAAATAGCAAAAAATTAGGGTTCTTCTTTATTTAAAAAAAAAAATAGGGTTTTTTTGCACTTTATACCCTAAAAGATTTTAATTTTTTTACTTTGTATCCTTAAAGATTAATTTCCTACATTATACCCTCAGTATATCAAAAATATTACCCTCAGCATAATTAAAAAATTAATTTTTGAGGGTACAAAATAAAAAATTTAAAATTTTTAGGGTGCAAAGTATAATTCACCCTAAAAAACATTGGATAGATATAACTCTTGGAGTTTTTTTCACACAATTTTTTTTTCTTTCAAAAACACCCCTCAAGTGTGGTCAAGTTTCAAGTACCTTCACAAATGCTTAAGAACTTTATATGAGGTTGGTACTTTATGAGCATTAACTTATTGTACAACGTATTTATAAAAAAGCTTCGAAAATGATTAGTAGTGCATTCAAGAGGTCTTTGGCGTCACACTTTTCTTCTATTAATTTGAAAAAATTTAATTTCTTGCTGCACAAACCTTTCTATCCCAATGTACATTTAATTTGGACAATCAACATTTCTCATTTAGCCAAATCTGTCACATTTCCACTAAGTTATTTGTATAGTAACTCGGATCTAAATTTTTTTCAATACATTTTTTTTTCAATTTTTTTATTGACACATCATTCACAATTAATAAATAAAAAATCCATTATTGATGAATGAGGGATCTACTGTGTAAAAACACCCATTGAAATAATAAATTTAGAGATACGGAAGAACAGTACCGATTTTTTTTTTTGTCGGTATTGTAATCAAGTCTTTTTTTTTTTGTCGGAAGTCAAACACTAACATGTGAAGAAGAGTTAAAAGTTTCAACCTTAACCAGATCGTGTTTATACGAGGAGGATCCGATCAGACTTCAATATCTGTAGGCGCGCAGTTGAGATACGCAGAATGATAATCTAATCTTTGACATTTAAAAGTAAAAGTTTGGACGTTCTGGAAATCGAATCTTAGATATCATCTGTTCATAGATATCATAGTACTGGAGAATACTTTTTGGTTATGGATTCACAATTAAATTTTAGATATCGTGTGTCCACGTTTTATCTAATAAAATCGTGATACGAATTTAATAAGTCGATACCTCTTTCTTTTTTTGACCCAATAAATCGAGACTTTGAAAGCTCAAAATGTTACAAACTTGAGAGTTTCCCACCTTGTGTCTGGCTTATCCTTAGTTTGGCGAGTCAAACTAGGTTCGTATCTGTTAATGCTGGAATGCAGATTTTTTTTTTTTGTTTAATAGTCAGGGATGTCCGGACCAACTTATGCACACCTCGACTAATCTCATTTCCGGTCTTGTCAAAGGCAAGCCCTGAACTGGAGTATTCATGAGATAAATCCGTCATAGCTTAATCCCAAAAAATTGCTAAAATTCAAACTCAATACGTCTGAATTCATTACATTAGCATGATATGAAAACCAACAATCAGCATAATTAAGTTCGACATCGATTATGATGGCTAGAGCCCATAGAAAGTAACAATTTCATTCAATACAACAACTATAATACTCGGCCATATCATCAGTCTTAAAAACTTGTATGAGAGTGGACAGTGTAAAAACATCTTTAATTCACCTTCCGAAAAGAGAATTTTAATTGATCAAACATGATTGAATTTGTACAACATTCCCATTTCATAAAGAGCTTGCAATTGAGAAATGAACCTGTGTGTGTCCACTCCCAGCAGAAAACGTTCAGCATCACTGGCCGGAGCAAGTTTAGCTCAAAGCAAGAGTAACAATGATATGAATTTCATGCACCATGATCATCATCATCATCACTTGATGCTTGCCTTGGGAATGGAAGATGTGCATGGCCCAGCAGATGTCATGAATGGGATCCCTTTGAACGTGGCCACACCTTCGTCATTTGTGGAAAGATGCTGCACGAATGGATAACCGTGTTCATACAAAGGCAATATTTGAATCACTTGGCAACGCTAAAAAATAGTTAAGGGTGGCAATGAATGATACTGCCCGACCTCCCTGTCACAGTTTACACATTCATACAGCAATGCATACATAATTAGTTCTTATTCAGCCCAGATACAAGATGAAAATCCTTCAGCCACATATTCAATCAGTTGAACCAAGATTTTCACAAGGAACTTTCGTAAAATTGTAATAGTAATAGGATCTAAAGCTCGATCATCAAGGGAATCATCCATTAGTTGGCCAACCTGAAACTCATACATTTTCAACCAACTAAAGAAGAGGAAAGCCAATTACTAAGATGTTTTACCTAGACACACGGTACAACTTTTAACTATATCAGAGAATTCTGCAGTTACAATATCAAAGTCCTTTTTTCAGAACAAGGAAAACGTACCGGAGCTATCTTGTCAAACTGTTTCTTCTTTGGATTTAAAACATCTTCTGGTTTTCCCTCGTGCCTAAATGGGAACATTCGGAAATAGTAAGTCAACAACCCACTCTGCGGAGGAAATCACATCATTATCCATAAAAGTAATTATCTGCAGCCTCAATAAACATTTGTCCCCATTTTGAATCAATCAAGTGTTAAGTATTAGTCTTAACACGAAAGAGGTTCATGTGCAGTGGACCAACCATCACTCATTTATCCCTCCACAATTTCGGCGAGGTCATTCTTACATAGCAGCACATTTTTTTTTATGCAGCCGTGCATTAAAAACTCCACTGAGAAGCAATCAAATTAAAGGATCTGCTTTCAGTGGCTTTGTAGAAGTGTGATGCCATGTGTCATAATAACTGGGGAAAACTGGAGTAATCCTAAACCTTAACAGTCATAGTTGAACAGGTTCAATGCCAGCTAGCTCCAGCCATAAGGTAGCGTAGTCTACCAACAGACCAGCAGCAGTGTACGGTTCCCAAGAGAAACTTCACATTACACTCACCAGCTATTTCCCTTAGAAATTGTTAAAAAGCTCAGTACCACCAGCAACAAAGTAAAATAGAAAACAATAAAGGTTGACCCAATTGGAAAACTAAGTGATAGCAATAACAGGACTTGGCATATACAGAGATACCCAAATATGGTTTGACACAATGCTGGTAGTGAGCTAGCTATTAGGCCCCATATAGGTGTAACTTCTATGAGTCATAAAAGTGACTGCTGGTAGGTTTAATTTCTGAATACATACCCAGAAAATGAAACATGCTCCCCAATTGTTGCCCCTTCTGGAGGGGTCAGAGGCTCTACAATAGTATGATCTTCATTAGAAGCACATAATACCTGAAAACAATTAAAATAATAAGAACACACGCGTGTGCATATCAACCAAGTTCCCATAGACTTAAAGTACAAAAGCTAAATGAAGTATGGATATTCGATTGATAAAACTGCAATTTTTGATTTGTAACATATCGAAAAACAAACAAGGTAGTTTTCGTGATTCATGTTATGGGTGAATCAACCTCAGGACCTTCAATATGCAACTATTATCGGAACTTCCAGAGCTAGACTATGCGTTTAAGGCCTCCATCGATCATCATTTCAAAGGCTATTTCATGAAGAGAAATACCAAAAAAGAGACAATTTCAGACTAAAGGTTTATATCTTTCAATAAAGGGGCACAAATTCCAGGGCCTTTACTTGTTCACTTGAATAGAGAAGAGCATTGGGATATGTTGCATCCGTTGGCAAATGGTTTTCTTAATAAGGCTTCCCTATGATTTTGGTTTTTTTTTTTTTGGGGGGGGGGGGAGATTAAGAATTGCATATTTCATTAGTTTGATAATAAAGGGCCACTGAGGATAAAATTAAAATTCAAGGAAAATGCATAAAGCGACATTGCCTCGTACTAAATGCGTGATAGATGAATCAGGAATTAAGACAAATACTTCATAGGATCAAACATGAAAATCATTGCTGTCTAAATCAACAAAGGTAAATATAAAGAAAACAATATGAAAACACAAAGAAAGGGATAAAGAAGTATACCAATCCTTCTGACATAACATCTCGCAGCTTTCCAGGTTTTATATTTGTGATTAGTACCACACGTCGGTTCTGCAAGTTACATACATACAGACAGCAGAAAGAGCCATTTAAAAGAGAATCCAGATTATTATTTTTTTGTACATGGAATAACTACATTAATATCATCATCATGGTATGAAAACACAAAAAATGTTCATATGAATAAGAACAAAATATGCCTCACTAATTCCATAAATTAGGGAACAAAATTCGTACCGTCATCTCTTCAGGACTCAGATATTTTGCCAGTCCACTGACCACTTGCCGACATTTAATGTCTCCAATATCTATCTCCTCAACCAGTAAACTGCATCATAGATTGAAGGAGAGTTGAATTAGTAAACATTCAAGGTATCATATCCACTAATTGTTACATCCTACTGTTGATTCAGACAGCTAGAGACCTACCAATAACATAAGGTAGCTACAAGATTGTCAACCGAAAAAATAAAAAAGCAACAGAAGAAAGGAGAGAATGAGGAAACTCCAAAAAAATAATAAAAAAGAAGGAAAAGGAAAGAGATCAGTCATGATACCTGTCAGCTGATGGGTGTTTCCATGCTTTACGTACCAGGCCAACCTGTAATTTAAGCAAGCTAACACTAATTTCCTTATCTTTCTCATCTGCTTCTTTTCCAGGCACTTTCTTCTTCTCTACGACAACCTCATTATCTCCTGTAACCTTTTTCTTCAAGTTGTAGAGGAAAAATACAGCAGTGTAAATTTTTGGGGAACTAAATCACAATCAAAGCTCAAAGCATTGACTGTGAATACTTTTTTCCTGCTAGATAAGAACAGTAAAGAGTGCAGAAGGGGTGACTTAAATTATGAAATTCCACCATTGAGTTGATCGCATAACTAATCTTAGCTGAAGTTCTAGTCTATCTGCAGAGAGGATTGTACAGCCAAGTGCAAGACTTACAAATCGTGATGTAACTTAATTTGCCTTCCTTTTTTGTTATGTAGACGAGTGTTTAATTAAAAGATGACAAAAGGGGGTGAAATCCAAGAGCATACAAACATTGTTGTTTGAAAATTTTAAATATGAAGAAACATCAATCTATTTCCAATGAATAAAAGAACACAACCCTTTGCTACATAAGATGGATTTGCAGGGTCTACTTCTTCTGAAGAATTTTTGATACAAACAAATCGTCTTGTACAGCCTTCAAGCATTCCTATCTAAATAGGTTGGTGGTGTTCTATATGGTTCCTTAAAGGAAAATTTGCTATATGAACTGTGTCCAAAATATTTGAGGGCAGCCATTCTTAGCCTTGACAAGTCACAAATAAATAATTACGCAGACCAATGAACTACTAATGCTAAATATGTTCTACACCTCAAAGGAACCAACAATAGATATCTGGAATACTTTAGTTTCATATGCCAAACCACAACGAACAATCAATGATAGTGCAGCTGCAATTGTGTTGGTCGGACAAGATGGTTGGGAATTCCAAGCGGGCACAAAAGAAGATTACATGTAAAAGTGATAAAAGCATACCACATCTTTCACGCCTTGCACGGTCTTTTTGGCGTTAGAATCCACTTTTGATTGCTGAAAAAAGAAATATGTAGAGCAAACTGTCAAAAGCCCATCCTCTAGCATGTTCTAGGTGTGAACTGTGAAGAAAAGACTACTGCAGGGGAACAACTCCAGGAAAGAGGAAATCAAAAATGAAAATGACAAAAGCAATAATTGAAGAAAACTAAGAAACTCTGCCACCATGTATAAAGTTTCACATACTTCTAAACTAAAAATGGAAGGAAAACTCACTGGAGGCTCAAATACGGCCTTCTCTAGCTTAATGTTTTCAAACAGTCCCCCAAGATCCTCCTTATTCTGCACAAATAGGGCATAAAAAGATCAACAGTGCAAATTTATTAATACTCAAGAGAAGATTTGGAGCAGAAACAATAATTTGAACCTCGACTACTTTGAAGGTCTAAGAACGAGAGTGGACTATTCTAAAAACCTCCCTCACAGAACCTGCTTCAATCTCCAAGGGCCTAAACATAGCCTACAAGGGCCAGTGCAATAAAGTGGCATCCACCTAAGCGTTTCTTATCAGACTATCAACCAATGTTCAAGATGGTAAGCTCAGAATAAAGGTGATCCAATGTTCACCACATTGCGGAACAAATCCAGGCTGATCAGAAGAGGGTTACTGTTATTAGTTTTATGCATATCATTATCAACAATACATCCAATCTTTCGAAGAGGTTTCACTCCACAAAAATTCCAAAATAACACTGAACACCAGTCAGGATACAGGATACGGAAAGTCATATGCTCATTGCTTACATGGATAGCTGATTTATGTTGTAAAGAACTGTGGGTGCCTTTCTAATATGCTAAAGATTGAGAACTATATAGATCTTTTTGTTAACATAAAACTAATAATTTCAACATACGAAAACAGAGCACAGCATTCCCCTACCTGAATGTAATCCATCCATCTCAGCAAATGTGTCAATTTTATCCTCTCTGAATCTGACAGACCAAACTGCCAATAGCAGGAAACCCAAACAATAATAAAGACTGCATATATTGCAATTGAAGCTAAACAAACAGTAAGAAACATAGGGTTTTGTTGTGCTGCAGTGTTGTTCTGCCCAAAATTTGTGTAATAAAATATTCAGCAACCTAACATTGTTAAGTAGAGTAAAACAAACTGTGTAAGAAAAAGACAGAATGAATACCACAAATGAATGTACTGCTGAAAAGACAACAATATCAGCCTCAGAAGGTTTCAATCCACCTCCAAAAAGAACAGAATTCTGACCCAAGTCTTCATTTAGTTCATTGACAGACCTAAAGCATGCCTCAGAATCTACAGGAAAATTCTCTGCAAATGCTATCCACTTCATCAACTGCCACCAAGTTTTCAGATTTCAAACTTAATTGGAAACTACATGATCCATCATACAATTAAGGCAAAAGCAAGTGTTTATTTTTGGCTTTTTTGGTTATTCATGGATGCTAGGCCAGCTTGGAAATATGAAACCTTTAGACATTCCAATTTCAGAATCAGCTAAAGACTTGCCTCATCATTGATATCAAAAACAGCCTCGTTCCGTGAGGACTTCAAAATTTTTGCGCACAGGCTCTTAATATCACTATCCACATCGTCCAAGAAAATTTTCTGCATAAATCGATATCATAAAACTTAGAAATGAAACTGGTACAACAGAAACACACCTACACAGATGTGTTAGAAATTGTACAATAAATTCCCTCTGCGACAAGTTTAAAGTGTAATGGTTATGACTTATGCGGAAATTGTAAAGGAGAAGCATAAATCAACAAAACTCATATCCTTGCAAAATGAAGGCAGGCTGGAGTCAAAAACTTAAAGAGAATCGAACCTTCAGACAAAAACAAACTTCAGCATGATCAATAGTTATAAAACACTAGTTTCCCAGATAAAAAATAGTTATAAAACACTGGTCAGGGACAAAAAATTCTAGCTGTAATTCGTTCTATAAAAAGCCAATCAGAAAAATAGTGATCTCCAACTTGCTCTCAGATATCAAGTATACTTGGAGTTGATAGAACTTCTCAAAAAATCGAAAAAATAATTGATTAACACGGTGGAAGAAGCGCGCCAAATTCAATTGAATATCAGTATCCAGGTGAAGAATGTACATTCAACTCATAAAAAGCATATTCGTACAGAGATAGGGTGCCGCTTCAATCCATCGAAATGCAAGCTATAAAACGTTACTATTTCCAATAATCAGTTCTTCAGCATACGTACACACACAGACACACACACACACACACACACACATATATATACATATAGAGAGAGAGAGAGAGAGAGAGAGAGATTAATTCAGTCAAATACGAGCTAGTATACAAGGTCTACTCTGGAGCTTACTGGATCTAGAGAGAGGCGTTTACAAAGAGCTGATGTGATGTTTCTCTTTCTTCTCAGAATGATGCTTTCGTCCGCCATTGCTGTGTTTCGAGTCTCAGTCTATAGCTCTCTGTGTGTTTCACTTTCGTGTCTGAAGCATCATGTAGGGTTTCTCTCATTTCGTGGGCTCCGAACAAGTCGGGTCGCCGAAATTACCCATCAAAATCTGGGCCATAAAATACTTATTTGGGCTGATTCACGACCCAAAATGGGCAGAAAAAACCGGTTGCCCTTATGCCTGTCAGCAGACCGAATTTAGATCGGACTCCGACCGATCCAAATCTGAATCTGATTTTAAAAGTTTGATTCAAATCTGAATCCGATTTTCAAAAGTTCAATCAGAATTCGATAATCCAACGATTTTTTTATACTTTATATCTAAATCCGTTAATAATCTGAAAATATAATTTAAATAACTTAATTAATTTAATTTTAATAAATTATACCTAAATTTCTTTAATATTTATATAAAAATCTATATAATAAAGTAGCTAAATTTCTTTGTCTTTAGCTTTTCGCGGCTCAGATCATTTTTAAGTTTTTGATCCAACGATTCTAATTAATCTACATTCCTACAGGACTCTACTACATTCATTTTATCTCTCCTCATCCCCATTCAAACCATTGGAGAGATATCTACATCCTTACAGGACTCTACTACATTTTTTTTTATCTCTCTTCATTTCCATTCAAACCATGGGAGAAATTGACTTGGACAGTTATATACATACACACACACACACACACACATATATATATATATATAATAAAAATAAAATATATCTAAAATCTATTAAAACTCTAATAATAAGGATTATCTCTAAAAAAAATATAAGTTCATTAACATATGCCGTCATATTTATATATTTATATTGATATCTATATCTATATATATAATTCAATTTATATAATAAACAGTTCAAACGCGTAATTTAAAATTAACAAAATAATAGTATAATAACAAGGATTATCGCTAACAAAATATAGGTTTATTAACATATGTTTAATAAACGGGTCATATTCGGGTGAGACCTGTCAACCCGTTTAAATAAATTTAATATAATAATAAATTATATATATATAAAATAATGAATGAGTAAAGAAAAAAACAATAAAAAAAAAATTCAAAAAAAAAAAAATAAGCATATCAATAGTAGGAAAGTGAAGTTTTGAGCATTGAGGCATTGAATTGTTTTTTGGCCATTTTCTTTGAATCCCACATCGACAAGGAGTGGAGAGGGGAGACTTCAGTTGCCTATAAAAAGGGTAGTGAACTTCTCATTTTAACTAACATTTGTGGTGTGATTTTCACGTAAGTTGTTGGCTAGAATTCCTTCAATTGAGGAAAGTACAGTTAGAAGCAAAAAAATGGAGTGTAAAAATTTATTAAAATAATATTTTTTTTTATTTTTTTGTAAATGGGTTAAACGAGTCATGTCGTGTTACCTGTTTATTAAATGGTTCGTGTTCGTATTAAATTTTTTTACCAGTTTACTTGATTATCGGTTTGAAGTGATTATGATTAGAATTCGAATTTAGCTGAATTTGATTGTCAAGTATAAAATATATATTTTTGTTTAAACTTAATTTTGCTTGAATTTTACGAATATTCAAAGTTGAAGTCAAAATTGAAATTGATTGTAAAAATAATAAAGAATAATTAAATTATATAATAAGTGAGAATACGCTATGCTATGAAAAAATCTGTATTTAAATTATATGGGTTAAAATACAAATTTTTAAGTTTATATACAACAAAAAAATTTAGAATTTAAGGTCAATTTCATGTTGGTTTAATCAACAACAAATAATATTAAACACGAAATGAACCTTAAATTGTAAATTAATATATATTTTTATCAGAATTTGACATTTAATTTTGTCCAATTTATATTCAACTTTGTCAAATTAATATCAAATTAATTTTTATTGTTATCAAAAAGGGGTCTCTGTGTAATAAATTTTAAATTTTGGGGATTTCCGTGTTATTTATAAAATATCAGAGGGTGTCTTCATAATATTGTCAAAACTCAGGGGAAGTCCGTATTTTTTTCCCTATTTTTTAATTAGATATTAATTTATTATTATTTTATCATAAAAACTTGAATTATTATATTTCTAATAAAAACAGTTATTAATTGGGAAGGTTTGTTGGTAGCCAAAAAAAAATGTGTGAGAGTACGTTTCTGTGTATATTTATATGTGAAGGATTGAAAATTTGGTAATTAAATTTATAATTTTGTTGTGCCATTTGGGGTTGAATGGTGATAGTGGTGATAAATTCATGAGTTTTATAAATGAGTAAGATTTGGTTGATTTTATTTATCGCTTAACGATTGTGAATTTAATTGTGTAATGTTAGTAATTTTTTTTTTTTTGGCTTGAGATATATATTACATGGAGATAGAGTGGATTGAAAATATGGTGATTAAGTTTATAATTATATTCTATTATTGGATTGAATGGTGGTAAATGTGATAAATTCTTGAGTCTTATAAATGAGAAAAATTTTATTTATTACTTAAAGATTGTAAATTTCAATGAATTATGTTATATTTGTTTTTTTTTCTGAGGCATTTGTATATATGGTGTTGTTTTGAAGAGTTTTATATATTTTTACGACAGTTCTATTAATATGGAGGATATGATCGGCGATATATTTCGAGTCATTTTAAAAGAAGAATTGGTATGAATATTTTTGGCCAATTCTTTTTGAATTTGGACAATTGTGTAAGAATTTTTTGTTTGTTATATAGTGTCTTCAGGCACGGGTAATGACTAGTATATAAATAATTTAGATCATATCATAATTGGATAAGATATATGTATATTCAAATTCAAATTTGTGAAATATAAGATTCGTATTCAAATTCGGATTTCAGATTATGAAAAAAAAAATATTAATTCATATTCAGTTAATCGAATTCGAATTTCAATCGAATTCGAATTTCAATCGAATTGATCCATTGATAGGCCTAGTTGCCCTTAGCACGTTTAAACCTATATCCGGGTGAGTCAAATAATCCCCTTTCCATCCAAGATCCAAATATCATCCAACACTTTTTTCCTTGAGTTTCTTTCTTAATGAATCACCTACTATTAATAAGTGAAGAATTCGCTTGTATACAATAAATCTCACTTAAATACATTATGATTGATCCGTCAAGAAAAAAATTAGTGAGAAAATATATTAAAAAGAATCTCATTCCTTCGATCCAAACACATTAGCTACACCCATACCTAATAACTTGATGTGGAGAACTTCGTATCGATTTATTGTAAAATTGACATTAATACAAGAAATAGATGAATATACCAACACAGAATCCATTCATCTAGTATAAATCCAATACTGATCTTCCATGTCAAAATCATCTCACAACTTGATAGTTCCAATGGGCTACTTAGCAAAGGAGTATTCAAAAAGTAAGAAGAAAAAGGGAGGAGAGAAGTAAAATATGGGACAACCAGTTCATCCATAAGCAGAACAAAAGGACATGAACCACCTTCAAGCTAATTAGAATAAACCAAAAGATATAGCTTCCCCAGCAAACTGTACAGTGCTTTATTAAAATTCCCCTCCCTTTGACAATCAGAACTTGATTCAACAAATCATACTCAATGAGGCCTGGACCAAAGGAAAATTTGAAGAACAACTGGTTGCACCGAGTCATGGCACTCACATACAGGACGACCTGATCTCAGATTTGAACAATTCAGAAGTAAAGAGTTCAGGCCGGAACATAAGACTCGAGCATCAATTGTGCTGGAGAAGGTGATTTGATCTCAACAATCAAATATGTGAACTTCCACTGCTTATCCTCCTTGTCTTTGAACATCTCCGTGTAAACTTTGCCAGCACCATGTGGTCCACGGATATAAAAATTAACCTACGCACAATTGATAAGGTGTCAAAGCTCTCTAGAAGATATTTGGCATATGAAAATCCAACATTAATTTTGTGTTTTCAACAAGCATCTAGGCATTTCTGCACATTTGCCACAGAAGGACCAATTCAAAATAATGAGAAACCAGAACCAACTAAAGACGTTTACATGATAAATATATAGAAATTTCATATAAAGCTACCTCAACATGCTCAACGCCATCTTCATCAGTCCAAATCCTATTAGGAATCCGTTGGCGAGCAGCACGATTCCGACTTTCCTGGCCATAACCCTTAACAGGGGATCCAATTCTAACCCTAACCTGGCCAAAGAGAATCCAAAAGACAAAAAAATAATGATAAAAAAATAAAATCAAAATCATATGTATATTTCATGGCTTATTCAATGTCCATGCACAAAAAGCCAAAATATGCGAAGTATAAGAATATGTACATAGATTCCTCAAAATTCAAAACACAGTTGCTCTAAGAGATGTGTGCATCTTACAATTCTATGCAATCGTTGAGACAAGACTCAGAATTAATACCTTCAGGATCACCAGCTGGCTCATCGCTTAAGGTATGACATGTAGTACATCTTATGTAGATGCTACCATTGTGGAAATCTTTATCCATTTATCACTCATCTTTATCTAGTTAACAGTAAATATTGGGAACTGCTACTGCCAAAGCAAACACCGCTGTGGAAAATGTACTTCCACATATGTACATTGCTTTTACAGATGTGAAAGCTAATTTGGCAATAGAGCTACCCTAATTTTTACAAAAGAGACGAGCAAGCGCTACAAAATCCAGAATTAAAACCGAAGGACACACATAATGTTGATCAAAGAATTGACTCTATTCCCTTTTGGGCAGCCAAAAAATCATGTCCGTATGTTGGTCTTGCCAACGAGGGTGGAAGAAGAAGACACGTTATACAGAGCTTAGCCCTTTTTTCAAAAACTGGCCGCCAATAGACTCGATTCACATTCTCAAGCTTGACTGCTCAAGCTCTCAATATGGAACTAAGCAACAACCCCTTCCAGCTCATCAACTTTCAAAGAATAAAATTTTGCTTTCTAAACTGTTAGCTAGTGCAGATTAGAGTCTTCAAAATCTCTATAGAAATTAATTTCACTATGACAACTTCATTATTACAGGCTGAATTTTGCTGAACCTGCCGACTCAACATGTAGTTTCTCATGATTCTACTGCCACTACTAGCTACTTTTGCAGTTCACATTGGCGCTTTTGACACCATCGAAAAGTCCAAGTTTCATGCGGATAATAGAATTATGGCATCCATGACCAATAAGTGTATTGGTATCTTTTCTGATACTTAGTTGTCGAAGTATAAATATCTCCAATTTAATGGGATGAAAGTCTCAATAGAAGGGGGCCTTCACTCACCACTCCAGCCTCAAATATATAACCTAATCCGGCTATTTTATCAATTTTTGCTCCTCCTGCAAGGATTATACTCCATACATGGTTTAAACAAACAGCATAATGCCGTCCTCATCCAAATTCCACCAAGTATGGACAAACCTGACCGTCATCTTGAATCCTGTTCAGAGCCTTTCCGAAAATCTTGTACCTGTAAAGCATCACAGTTCTGAGTACTCAACCGAAAAGAAATGAAAGTCTTCAACCCACATTTCATTCTACACAAAACAAAAAGCTATTAGTGTAAAATTCTAACTCTTACTCTTTTGGTTCAAATATAAGTTCCTTGAAAACAGCATATCCGGCAGCAGCAGCAATTCCAAGCCCTGCAAGAATGATAACACTGTAGGAAGCTCCTTCTGTAAATGTCACTGGTTTCTCTGGTATGTTGTATGTTGGAGCATCAAAGGGGTCCTCAACGGTAGATATGTCTTTTCTAGTCTGGTAAGGAAAGGAGAATTGGAAAAAGAGGCACTTAATAGAACTATAAAACCTGAAGTTACCATGACAGGTTCAAAAATAAATTACCGGACAAAAATAGAGCATTAGCCAAACTTCGCTTTGCAGAGTAGAAACTATCCATGCAAAAATACAGATGAATGATCCTAAACATTACTATGCTACTTTTCACTTCAAAGTTCAAACAACATTTCAAGTTGATATATAGGCGTGTGACAGTAATATCATACCCACCATTTCCTTCCTCCTTCCCTTCCTCCTTCCTGCTCAACATAAAGGTGGGTGTGGGGGGTGGGGTTTGGTTATGATAGCTTCCTCTCCACATGCATGTTTTCTTACCTATCACTCTCCCAACATTTTAAATCTTCCTCCCTTGCAACAAACCAACAATAAAGATCTTCCAGTGGTCTCCTATTCAAAAATGAGTCAAAGGACTATTCAAAAATGAGTCAAACGAGAGTCACGATGCTGTAGGCTCTAAACATAGCAGCTTTTTAGGTTGCTTGTTTTTCATAATTGGCATGCCAACATCATGGTATCTTAAAAAGTAACTAAGTAGGTAATTTAAAAGCTGAAATTACAAAGGATTGTTGGCTTACTCATGTGGAGGTGGAGGAAGGGGAAGTTGATGGTTTTGGACGTCTATGACACATGATTCTAACTATTGATCAAGACAAGGTATAGAAAACAAAGACAATGTTTTGGATTTTAGTTGATTTGTGAGAAGTGATGAAGCAACTGTAACCCCGTATTGCAAAATTGTAGACCAATTTCCACCTCATTTTTTACCCGCCAAGCTAATGAATTTTTGGCAGCACCTCAAACAAAAAAAGTGCATAGTGAAGTACAACTTGCCACCAAATAAATGTATAAATGCATAAGTTCAGAAACTCCAGTTCAAACCCAGACCTCCGACGTCTTTTGTCCAGCGGACTTTGAAGCTCTTGATGCAAAAGATCTGGCAAAAGAAACACTTGTGGAGTTTGCTCCATTGATCTCAGCAAGTTGAAACGGTGACCGAAAACTGACTATCTGTCTAGTCCCTCTTCCTCCTCTGAATAGAACAGGAATTCCTGCCAAACACCATCGCCGTTTATAAGACAGAGAATAAAAATTCGCCCACAAGATAAAAAGTGCATTCAATAGATAAGTGGCACACACATAGTGGTGCCTTATGCATAACAACCAACAAGTACCGGTCTCAACTTCTCAAAAAAAAATGGGCAATTGGATTATTCACGTGGCCAACTCATACCCTTCTTTTTTCTCGTGAGCTCCCAGATGTTTATTCTAAAAATCCTTAAAGGTGGCAAAGCTTCCACAAACTCCAATGGTTTGGGTACACTAGCAGATTGTATAAACTGTTTTGAGGATAAATCTACATTACAAGATGTTCCAACAATCCTTAGCCCCCATAGGCAGTCTCTTTAGGCATGGTTTTCCAGACTCTTAATGAACCATTTTCTCCTGATAGCACACCAATCTCCTAGAAATTAGTAAAACTTGGTCAGACCAACCAAAAGTGACAGAGACTTCAATTATAACACTCAGTAAAACAGCAGCAATGAAAGAGCCATTCACAAACCCGCCACACAATAACCAATTTATACATGTGTAAATAAATAATACCAAAGATTAAGTGAGAATTATAGCAAATTAGTCTCCAATGAATGACAATTGGCTGAGGCTCAGTATCCCTCGTACTAACCATGTTATTGCCATACGAAAATTTTGCAACATTTTCATTGAAGATATAGAGAAATCCTATGAATGAACTAATGACGCACAAAAGAATGCAAGAATACTTCTAATCATCAAATCAGAGATATAAAGATTTACAAACCAGCTGCTGCTCCAAGTGTGTCCTTGCTCACATAATTAGCATCAGTAGCATATTTTCTCACACAACCAGACTTAAACGCCACCTGCAATCTATGCTTGGGTTTGTTATCCGAAACAGTCTAAAACACTATTTCAAAACAGATGAGAGAGAGAGAGAGGTACCTGGGTACCAGAGCCCTAAAAGACTTCATTCTTCTTCTTTCGATTGCTTCTTCTTCTTCTACACCGCCTTATACTTCGCTGCGGCTCCAGAGCGATTGCTGGAAATCCAAGCCCTAACTGGCGTGAATATGTCCCAAAACTTTTCTATATTTCTTAATTGTGCCCCGTATCTTTTACATAGTTAACTACCAACACGACCCCTATACTATTTCATGTGTGTCAATTTGGACCCTAGCTTAATTTTTATATCAATTTAGCCCCTCATCCAAGTTAATGGTAAAGCCTCACATGATTAGAGCTGATAATCGAGTCAAGCAATTCGAACTTTGCGAGCTCGTTTTTTTAAATAATTTTAAAATATTATTCAAACTCGACTCGTTTTATTAGAAAACTAGTTAAGTCGGAACTAAATCAAAAACAAGTGAAACTTGAGTGTAACCCGAATACCTTGACTCGATTATCAATCCTATATGTGATGTGTATGTGTATGATCTTTATTACCCTTAATCTCTAACTCACATTACTTTCACGTGAGATTTTTTGTCAAAGTTAATGACGAATTTTGATGGAAAGACCACGTTGAGACATATTACATAATTGAGAGATTAAATTGAAATAAAAAATAATTTAGGGGATGAATTGACATGAAAAAAAGCAACTCCTTCTTGGAAGGTCATCCTTATTCCATTTCTTCCTAACGTTAGGAATAGCGAGATAAGAGACTTCTTAGAAGTTTATCCCTTACTCCATTCTTTCTTAAAGTTATGAATGACGGGATGATCGTCTTACTAGAAGGACATTACTTACTCTATTCCTTTCTAACGTCAGGAATGACGGGATATTGATAGTTTAACTCTACTTTTATATCTCATTTTATTTTCTCGGGTTATAAACTTTTTTTTTTGCAATTATGCCCTTTTCTTTTGGAAAATAACTGACCAACGAACAAAATTCTCTTACTAAAAAATTTGTGAGTTATTTCTAAATATCTCCCAAAATTATAATTAATTCCCAAATGTGTTTTCTACATCCATAAAATCTATTCCATATAACTGTGGAAAAAATTCAAGTTCTTAATTATTTCACACTTCAATTTTGTTATACATTTGTTTGAATAATTCTCAATTTATTTTTCTGCATCTTTTTAAATGGTAATTATCCATTAATTTAACTCAACTCAATAATTTTTTGTCTAAGTCTTTTTTAAAAAACAATTATTCTTACATCAAATAACTCCAAAGCCATGAATTTGGTTTGCACAAAGTATAAAAAGTACCGATTGGCAACAGCAAAAAAAGTATATTGCAATATTTATTTATTTATTTTTGGTTGAAAAGGTGGGTTGGGGTGACCAACGTGACAACCCCTGGGATGTGATCAAAAGGATTTTCAGCTACTGCAGAATGTCCGATTTGAACCATAGTTACTGATTTAAAAAATGTCGAACCCATCACCACAAATCCCCCGCGAGCAAACATTTAGTCCCTTCTCAGCACAGCATCTAGTTCACGCAATTACCGTCACAAGCGAGTTTGAACATGCATCCATTGAAAAAAGAGCAAGAGTCTTATCCCGGCTACTGAAATCAACTTAGACTACCACCTTGGTGGTTACAAAAAAATTAGAAATTGTACCCCTATATTTTGATTGCTGTGGTTATTGGATGAAAATAATTAATTACTTTATTTGTGAAATCCAGATAGCCCAAACTCGGCCCACAAATCGGACGGTTAATGGTCCACATCTCAAGGTGAGCTTGGACTTGGAATTGGGCTCATTCAGCGGACTGAGTCACTGAGCAGAAGCTTTGAATGCCAGACTCAAACCACTCTCTCTGATTGGTAGATTTATTTCTGGACTAAATACATATATTATCCCCAAACTATGAGGTAAATGTAATTTTGGCTCCGTAACTATCAGCTATACTAATTTGGTCCCTAATGTTTATGTACAACAAGTCAACACTAATAGAGGTAAATACCATCAAGCAATTTGTTTAGTGGGTAAAAACTCGAATTTTCTCGCTCAATGTTTAAGTTCGAATCTTCATATCTACGATAGGTTTGGTGGGGCTAAACTGACTCTTCAACGTTCAGAGTACGTGGTAAGACCTTAACTTTAGCCCGACATAGGTGCAATGAGATCTCCTGGTGATAGTTGTATTGTGTTGAAGGGCAATGACCCTTGACAGATATGTAAAATGACCCTTGACAGATATGGGAAGAATCATGTTGTGTTATGTGTAAGTTATGACTTGTTGAATTCATATAGATTCTAACTAAATCATGTTTATGTTATTCATTTGATCTATTTGTCGTGATTTTTGTATCGATTTCATGTCTTTAACTTGTAAATCAATTCTTTTTTTTTGTTTAACCGTTAGGAATATTCGGATCAATTTACGCACACCTTGACTAATTTTCTTTTCAATTTGATCAATTCTCTACAATCCATGGAGAGAGACAAGAATTCTGACATGGGACCAAATAGTGATAGTCTCCTAAATCCAAGTTGTGGGAACAGTGGACCCTCTTTGATACGATTGCCGAACAATGCAACAATAACAAAACAAAATCTCTGTGTCATTTTACTGTTTGGATTCGTTTTCAACCGCACCACTCCCTATAAATATCATACTTGATTCTTAAAATTTGTTTTTAGTATAAATTATCAATTTTATTTCAATTATTTTTTTTTTCATTTTTCACATTAAACCAAAATGAAAACATAAGATTTAACACTAGAAATGGATCAGAGCTAATCTCTCTCTGATTGCTAAAAAGACTTAATTGAGACGAACTTAATAGTTGAGAAACTAAATTAGAAAAATTAAAAATTTAGGGACTAATTTGAAATCAAAGTCAACGTTTAGGGACCAATTATGACATTTACTCTTAATTTTTTTGGGTATTTATACAACTTGATAAAAAAAAAAAATGAGTGCAACCAAAAAGTTATTAAGTTTTGAAATAGATTCACTTATATTTTTTAGATTAACTTACCACTTGATAAAAGTTTATCATTTTTGAAAAAAAACTTATTATTTTTTGAGTTTTTTTTTCTATTTTTTGGTACAGTATCAAAAAACTAAAAATTGAATACCAAAAAATAAAATATCAATATTCTAGTGATTTCCCATAAAAAAAAAAAAAAAGGGACAGGTCATGGTATTGCCAGTTGTATGGTACTGAAAATTATAACTTAAAAAATTCATAATCGATGATGGGTATTTGTGATCGATCATGACATTTTCTTGAACTAATTTCTATTTTTAAATGTGTAATTTTACAATAAAAAATTATAATTTTTGATATAGTATAAAAAAAAAAATTGGGTACAATGGATTTTCCCAAAAAAAAAAATCACTTGCATGGGGAGAAGAGAAAAATGAAGCAGAACAGCCCATAAGTCCACTGGCAAATTGACCTTACATGGCCATTGGCGGGAATTTCCTGTACACCACTTTGAAATTCGCCAAAAAATAGCCCTAACGGCACTCTCGCTTTTGTCTTTAGGCGTTTGTTATTTTGTTCGACTTTTGTCATTGACTCCGTTAACGGTAGAATCACGACGTTTGACTGTTGGCAACATCTTGGTCGAATTTTTTTGCTTTATTTATTTATTTTTTTTTATAGGTAAATTACAATAGCATCCCCTGTTTTAGAGACAAATACGAGCCACGGATTCTTTGCTGCAAAGCAGAGGTGTTGTTATTAGGCAAAAATGACATCGTTTTGTTAATCCCGCTCGTATGAGAAATTTATCGTTTTGCAAAGCAGAGGTGTTATGAAAAATTTATCCTTTATAAATATATTAATCTCGTTCGTAGATGATCTGTTTTTGATCGGACTGAGAAAAAGATTAATCAAAATACTCATAAGTTAATATGAACATTCTTGATCGTTGGACTAAAAAAAAAATTATAAATTTTTAGAATAATAGTTGGTTATACCACAAAATACTAGGTTATCATCTAATTAATCACGTCGTGTATAGAACGCTTTAGTATTTGCAACCTCAAAAGAAGCTAAAAGTGACAAAACATGATGGGGACATAAACCTTCCGCAAGTCTCGTCATTAGAAAACACAAATGATTGAAGGCAATGAAAGTAGATTGATAAACAGTAAAAGGGTGGTTTAACTTGCAACATAAACTATTTGAGTTCAGATTTTAATAATTTTTTGAAGTTAGGTCACGAGAAATTTATTTTTAATAAATATCCTAATCTCGACGTAAATTAATCGACGTACACATAAGCTAATTCGGATATCCTTGATCATTAAACTAAAAAAATAAAATAAAAAGAAAGTAGATTGATATAAATTGTGAGATGAATTTTTTTATTTTTCTTCGTTTTCTTTATATCTAGTCTTTAGAATATGATTTTTATTTTTTGACTAGACTGAGAATTACCACGCATCGCCTTCATATTTTTTTGTACTCTTTTACCTTTAATATAAATTTCGATTTAGTAAAAAAAAAAATCTTAAACTTTATTACCGAGTGGGTCTCATATCTTCACTTTTTCTCAAAAAAAATACATAACGCATATATTAATTTATTTAATTTATTAATTTTTTTGTTATAAATCATTCAAACCAAAATTAATACCGAAAATCGACGTACCTACGCGATTGGGTGATAAGAAAAAAAATTAATGGTGTAAATAAAATGAACCCTAGAAAAATGTGAGAGTGGAGAAGACAGGAGGGGACAGCATTAGTCTCTCATGGATGGATCAATTTAAGAAAAGAAAAGCTTCTAAAGCAAAAAAGTCCAGTTCCTTTATTACGCCAACCCTACAGTCTGCACCCCACCAGTAATCACTCCTGTCTTTTACTACACCAACCATCATCTCTATTCCACCAACTTTCCTTTATTACCTTTTTTTTTCCCATCTCTTTATCATCCCAAGTCACTTTCTCAGATTGACCTTGTGCTTGTTCATATTCACCTGAAAGGGCCATTGCCCATTGTGCTTTGATGTAGAAGATTAGAAAGTCATAAACACAAACACACTAATGGGGCCATCTACAGAGATGAATATAGAAGATTTAAGCAAGAGGACTCAACCAAGTCATCATTGGAAAAAACTCACATAACACCGAGATAACTCAAATAGTAATTGGGATAAGCTTTACATTAAGATGTCGTGATTTCTAATCTTGCCAACTTTTTAGGGCCAAGTCATGAGACGTGGATGATCTGTTTTTGATCGGATTATAAATAAGATTAGTCGAAATATGCGTAAGTTAACTCATACACCCCCCAATAAGAACCTTCTCAATTTTAAGATATGAATTTCATTAATTATGGGAAGCCGATTCGGACACAAACCTCTTATTATTTTATTTATTTACCCAAAACAAACGAGACTATTATTATTAGAACTTTGTTGGTCACCATGGCACAACAGTAATTTTATCCAAAGACAGAGGGTAATACTGCCACTTGCACCATCCATGTCAAAAGCAGCTTAGCTTACGTGTATGCCACATCAGACTTCCCTCCACCAACTACATCCTGACACGTGTCCAACCTTTTTCAATTTTGACTAATCACACTTTGCACCTTAAAAGAATCTTTAATTTTGATTTTTCATGTGATGATGGTTGCCTCCACATTGTGTTTTCAAAGTGTACGGATGTTTGGAACAGCATGACATTGCATCTATTTTATTACATCGAGAGTGTATTTTGAAAATTAAAATCTTATAGGGTACAAATCGAAAATTAAAGCAATTTTTAGGGGATAGAATGCGATTAACCTTTTCTCTTTTGCCGTTAATATAAAGTCATCCCATTAGACAGCATTTCTCCTCCGTCTCAGTCTCAGACGCAGAGAGAGAGAGAGAGAGAGAGAGGCATTAAATGCTTCACTGACTGACAGCCGGCGAAATCTGCTCTCCCCATTTTTTTCCCGGATACTTCTGTTAACTCCGCCGTGAAACCCTAGCTATCTTCTCCGGCGCCGGAGATTTGTGTGCCCGGCGAGTACCGAGCTCACATTTTGTTGTTTTCGAGATCTAACCGCTTTCGCTATTCGTTTTGTATAGTTTCTTCGATTCTGTGAGGCAGCGCGAGGTTCAAATCTGCCGTTTTGAAGAAATTTGTATGGTTTCTTAAAACTTAACCTTGCAAAGACTCGTACTTTGGCTCCGCTTTGTTTTTGTTTTTCCATTTTTTGATAAATTATTAGGGGTTTTGATAGATGTTGTGCCTGTTTTGTTATGTTTCTTTGTTGTTTTCTTCTGTGACTTTGTTCCATTTTCTGTGGCAGTCGCAAATTCTAGCCGTTAGAGCCAAAGGCGATGTACACATGTATGTATGTGTTTTGCAGTTTCTAGACGGCTCTATACAGTGAAGTTATGCACTTGAGAGCTGAATAGAGTTGAAGATCGGTCATTCCATCAACTCTGTTGAAGTTGATTGGTTTTCTCTTTAGATTAGTTCGGTTCAGCTGTATTTGGAGTTGGATGTGTATCTCTCACTCGAGTTTGTTGCCAAACCAAACAGCTTATTGATTTGTTTTGCAAAAACACTGCCACAAAGCTCTCTTCCTTCTCTCTCTCTCTCTCTCCACAAAAGGCTTTGTTCATCAGTTCTATTTTGTTTTGCATTACTGGGTTGTATTTCTATGGAAGCATAAGAAGGGCATTTTGATTTGAGGATTGGAAATGAAAAGGCTATTCGTTGTTTTAGCTTTGTTATTCTTAGCTCCGATATTTGCGAGATCTTTGAATCCTTCTTTGAATGATGATGTTCTGGGATTGATTGTATTCAAAGTTGACATTCAAGATCCAGATGGAAAATTAGTGTCTTGGACTGAAGATGATGATACTCCCTGTAACTGGTTTGGGGTCAAATGCAACCCTAGATCCAACAGGGTCGTCGAACTTGTCCTCGATGGGTTCTCACTCTCTGGAAAAATGGGCCGAGGTCTTCTCCGATTGCAGTTTCTCCGAAAGCTCTCACTCGCGAAGAACAATCTTACAGGAAGCATAAGCCTCAGTCTTGTGGAACTCACAAACCTGAGGGTCATTGACTTGAGTGAGAACAGTCTATCCGGACCTATCCCTGGTGATTTTTACAGACAATGTGGGTCTTTAAGGTCGATATCTTTGGCCAATAACAAGTTTTCAGGCCACATTCCTGAGAGTTTGAGCTCATGTTCAACTCTTGCTTCAGTTAACTTTTCCTCCAATCAATTTTCGGGTTTCTTACCTGCTGGGATCTGGTCTTTGAGTGGTCTTAGATCGCTTGATTTGTCGGATAATTTGCTAGAGGGAGAGATTCCTGAGGGCATTGAAGGTTTGAATAATTTGAGAGCAATAAACTTGCGGAAGAATCAGTTTACGGGTCAGGTTCCGAATGGAATTGGAGCTTGTTTGCTATTGAGGTCAATTGATTTGAGTGAGAATTTGCTTTCTGGAAGTCTTCCCAACACCCTGCAGAAGCTCGCATTGTGTAATTACCTAAATTTGCAAAAAAATAGGTTTACGGGTGATGTTCCAGAATGGATAGGAGAAATGAGAAGTCTTCAGACTCTGGATCTATCTGAAAATAGCTTCTCTGGCCAGTTTCCAACTTCAATTGGGAGGCTTCAGTCCTTGCAGGTACTAAACATTTCAATGAATGCCTTCACTGGAAGCTTGCCGGAATCTATAATGAATTGCATGAACCTACTAGCTTTAGATGTTAGTAGGAATTCGTTGACTGGTAATCTTCCTTCTTCACTCTTTAAATTGGGTTTACAGCAAGTAATATTTTCAGAGAACAGATTAAATGGTGGACTGGATAGTCTTTTTGGTTCATCAAGTGAAAACTCGCGTAAAAAGCTTCAAGTTTTGGATATATCCCACAATGCACTATCTGGTGAAATTCCATCTGCTGTTGGGGATTTTAGCAGCTTACAGTTCTTGAATTTGTCTAGGAACTTGCTCACGGGTGGTATCCCAGCAAGTATTCGAGAATTGAAGGCCTTGAATATTCTGGATTTGAGTGTGAATAGATTAAACGAGAGCATTCCTTCAGAAATTGCAGGAGCTGCATCTCTGAAGGAATTGAGACTAGACAAGAACTCCTTAGTTGGGCAAATTCCAACTTCAATTGAGAAGTGTTCTTCATTGACATCTCTGTAAGTCCTTTTTGCCCAGTTTTATGCTTGATTTATGCTTTTTGATTCTTCTATCTTCTTTTGCGTGGTAATCTCCAGATGAGATGCCGTGTTTCAGTAATCAAAAGTTTGGGCTTAGTCTGACCATTTAGTAGTAGCCTCTCTTGTTGCTTATGCACATTTTCCACTGAATGCCATTGTCATTTGTCCGCTTAGCTGGAAGAACTGTACTACTGTCAACTGTGATGCCTTTACACAATGCTGTTACAATCAACACTGCTATTTTTGATATGTAAATTGGGTTTAGTTGATTTATTTAGGGCTTACACTTGTAAAGAAGAACTATAGCAGTGCATTGAATTTTCTGATGGGCAAAATTGCCTTTTGCCCTGTAGCAATTGGCTGTCATTGATTGTTTATCTAATTTGCACCGAGTTGTTTCTAATATTCTAAAATTATTCTATATCTTAAAATTACCTAATGCTTCATAAAAAAAAAGGTAAGGCATATGTTACTTGTGGACATTTGGTTGGTGCTTAAATTTGGACAAGTCTCAGCTTCTTTGTTACTTATCACCAATCAGTCTTAGAATGGAATAATTTCATTAATTTTTGCAGGATTTTGTCATGGAACAACCTAACTGGCCCAATTCCAGCAGCCTTTGCAAAACTTACCTACCTTCAAAATGTAGACTTGTCTTTTAACAAACTCATTGGGACCTTACCGAAGCAGCTGGCAAATCTTGTCCACCTCCTATCCTTTAACATTTCGCATAACCAGCTACAGGGTGAACTTCCAGCTGGTGGTTTCTTCAACACCATTTCTCCCAACTCCGTCTCAGGCAATCCATTCCTTTGTGGCGCTATAGTAAAGAAGACTTGCCCTACTGTTCTTCCCAAACCAATTGTCCTTAATCCTAACACCTCCGATTCTACTCCAGACTCCATCCCCCAAAGTCTTGGCCATGAGAAAAAAATCCTCAGCATATCCGCCCTCATTGCTATTGGTGCTGCCGCCTTAATTGTCATTGGTGTGATTGCCATCACTGTCCTCAATCTCCGTGTGCGGTCTTCCACATCCCACTCTGCAGTAGCTCTTACACTATCTGGTGGCGATGACTTTAGTCATTCTTCCACTACAGATGGCAACTCTGGCAAGCTCGTGATGTTCTCTGGCGAACATGACTTCAGCACGGGAACGCATGCTCTGCTTAATAAGGATTGTGAGCTTGGGCGTGGAGGATTTGGAGCAGTCTACCGGACAGTTCTTAGAGATGGACATCCTGTCGCCATCAAGAAGCTCACTGTTTCAAGTCTTGTCAAGTCCCAAGATGATTTCGAAAAGGAAGTTAAGAAATTAGGAAAAATTCGACATCATAATCTTGTGGCACTCAAAGGGTATTACTGGACTTCGTCACTACAGCTCCTCATATGTGAATTTGTGTCCGGTGGAAACTTGCATAAGCGTCTCCATGAAGGATCTGGTGGTAACTCCCTACCATGGAATGAGAGGTTTAATGTTATTCTTGGGACAGCTAAAGGTTTGACTCACTTGCATCAAATGAACATAATCCACTACAATCTAAAATCAAGCAATATTCTGATCGACAGTTCAGGTGAACCTAAAGTTGCAGATTTTGGCTTAGCAAAGTTGTTGCCAATGCTTGATCGTTATGTTTTAAGTAGCAAGATTCAGAGTGCACTTGGCTACATGGCACCTGAATTTGCATGCAGAACTGTAAAGATAACTGAGAAATGTGATGTTTATGGTTTTGGGGTTTTGGTTCTCGAGATTGTTACAGGAAGGAAGCCTGTTGAGTACATGGAGGATGATGTGGTGGTTCTCTGTGACATGGTCAGAGAAGCACTGGAAGAGGGCAGCGTTGAGGAATGTGTCGATGGAAAGCTGCAGGGAAAATTTCCAGCTGAGGAGGTGATACCGGTCATTAAGTTAGGCCTAATCTGCACGTCGCAGGTGCCTTCAAACCGGCCAGACATGGCTGAGGTAATTAACATATTGGAGCTGATCAGATGCCCTTCCCAAGGGCATGAGGAGTTGGTATGAAATAAACTAAATATCTATTTATTGATGGATTAGCAATGGCTTATCCGGCGAAGAAGAATCAGGCTGGTTTATTAAATCATAGAGAGATATGAGATTTGATTGTTGGAAATTTTTGCTCCTTTTCGCCCTTTGTGTTTTGCTTCATCTTCTGTTTGTAATTTCTTCTCTTATGTTAAGGTTGATAGCCGGATTCTTCTTCACCGGTTCCATTTTGGGACCCTGTTGGATATTACTACCAACTTAATGATCCTTATTTACTTTCACTTCCTTGTATTGCCTTGTCTCAAGCTAATTGTTGATGCTAGTTTTGACCTCTTACTGAAAATCTTTTATTTACTCAACATTTTACTATGTTTTACAAGGTGTAGAAACTCTGTTAGTTAATAGCTAGTGCATGTGTAAAGAGTATAAGCCTGTTTAACCCCATTGAAGCTGTACTTTCCAGTATGTAAGAAGAGAAATAATATGTTACTAACTGAAGGGTTATTTCTCAGTATCGTATCCATAATTGCGACGCAATCACACAAGGTTGCGTAATGATGAAGTTATGACAAAATGGGGTCATTCGAATTGATCATAATATTTTAGTATCGATTGCAACCTTTTTGACTCTTAAATTTGTTGTCTTGATTTGATCTTATTTGAGTTATAATTTTGGTGGTAATTTCCTTTGGTTCCAGTAGTTCAGATAGTTAAAGCCCTTTTCTTCTTCTCTTAACAAGAGGAGTCACCAGTGATAGCAACAGAGGAGATTAAAATACATTGTGGCAAGTCAAAAGTGACTTGATAAGTCTGAAGGGCCTCAAGATTCTTAGCACCAACTTTGAAGCAAATAATCTAAGTGCTGAATAGAATAATACAAAGTGAAGGCACAAAGAAAGGGAAAAGGGAAAGCTACTTACAGAAATAAAATGGTTCCAAATAGAATAATATGATGCTCTGGACACTCTGTCTCTAGGCCCTGATATCTTCTTAGTTAAATGCTTTTTTTTTTTTTTTTGTTTCTTTTCTTATGCCATTTTCATGTTTCTTTCTCTGATAAAAAAAAAAAATTACCCAGTTTTAGTCCCTGTTGATAAACATAATCTCCGACATTATTTGATCAAAATAACGGCCAGGTTCAAACTCAAAATCACACGATTATTGGATCGAATTGTAGTCGCTGAACCCATGAACTGTACTTTGCCCTCAAGTGGCTAAAACTCACAGCTTCTTCTTCTTCTTTTTTGATGTCTCAAGCACCTAAAAGCTGTGGAACTTGGTCTCTACTTACAATCAAAGACACCAAGTTGTTGGTTCTTGGTGTTCATTGTTCTCAGAATATAAATTGTTGTTGTTCTTGGACAAAAGGGTGGGTGGTCTAGTCGGATTTTCATGGTGGTGGGTGTTTTTTCCTATAAAAAAAAAAATTAGGACCATGTGCATATGCAACAGAAATGGGTTGTCCCCAATCCAGTGAGGCATAAGTTATATGGATGATGTTGGGCCCAAGAGAAACCTAACCCATTGTCATTTTCATCATCCACTAGCACATGGATCTTTTTAATAGAGAGTTGATTATCTTCTATATATGGGTTGTAGAGTACTCGAGTCTTGATCACTGAAAATGACAAATAACTCCCCTATTGTTTCTTTAATCCTCGGAGAGCAACATGATAATATCTGTCACAACTGTCTTACAACTGATTTAACAGACCTTTATTCTTTTTTTTTTCCCCCTTTAAGAATCACTAGAGTTGACTACAGAAAAACATTTCCTTGGAATATGACTTCCTCTCGTGATCCTACCGGTGGGGGATAAGGCCAACTCATGGGTTCAACCATAAACCAATCTAGTCCAAATTTTAGTCCTTGGCGTGGTCGGAATAGAGAGAACCGTCAAACCCTAGGTTAAGCTTTAAATTTGAATTTTATGAGTCTTTGAAAACCTTGGGTTTAATTTTGTAATGCAGTATCAAGTGTTCTTTGGAAAGATGAAGTGAGTGGAATTTGGAAAGAATCAAAGCATTCTTGAAATGAAGAGAAAGTGGTATAAGAATACAATAATAATTCTGTAAAAAATCATAACTATGAACTTTTGTTAAGCAGGTAGTCGTGGAGTCATGAGAACAACCAATGAATAGGCGTGTGAGACAGTGTATAGGCACTATGATTATGTACATGAAAGTGGTAAAAAAAGTCTTCATGACTACCACTTATTCCTCAACTCCTAACAATTATGAGGGTAAAAAATTGTAAGTAAGATTTAAGTAATTTGACTAGGGTGGTGATTGATAAAATTAAAAATTAAGTATTGAATATTTAATTTTTAATATGAAAATTGTTTGGTATGTACTGAATTTTAAGTACTTAGTTGAATCAAATTGTTTGACCAACATAATGAGCTGAAGTTTGAAAACTATTACTTTCCTACTTTTCCTTTTTTCTTCTACTTCTCTATAGCCACTTTCCTACCACCACCACATACACACACACCACCACCGGTGATGTTGGTGGAGTGGTGGTAATGGTGGTTGTGATATGGTGTTAGGGGACGAGGGACAGTAGTGGTAGTGGGATGGATGTAGGTGGTAGTGGCAATAGGTGGAAGCAGTGTTGGTGGTGGAGGTAGTCATGATTGTTGGGTAGTAGAGATGGAATTGATGGTGATGAAGTGGCGATGACGATAAGGTGGGTGGAATTGTTGCCACCACCACCACCTCATAATTGCTTCTACCAACACCACATGCACAGAACTACCATGTTTAATGTTGGTGGAGTGGTGGTTAGGTGATGGTAGTGGGGGATGGCAGGCGATGGCGACCATGGGGTGGATGAAGGCGGTGGTGGCAATAGGCGAAAGTGGTGATGGTGGAGTGATAGACATGGAGTTGGTGGTGGTTTGCGATGGTGTGGCAATTGTGGCTGGGTGGGTGTAGGTGGTTGTGGCAATGATGGTGACGATGGTGTGGTAGGATGGTGGCAACAGTGGTGGCAATGACGGTATGGGTGATAGAAATGGTGATGTTAGAAGTGATAGCGGTTGTGATGGAAGCGAAAGTAATTATGGTTAAGGAATTAATGATAGTGACAACCACAATGATAGTTGTGGTTGTGGTGGTGGCAACAACAACATCAAAGATGGTTGTCGTGGTGATGGTTCGATGGTTGTGATGAGAATGTGGTGTTGGTGATGGTGGCGACAGTCGTGGTGATAATGGTTGTGTCGTTGGTGGGTGGTGAAAAGTTGGGAGTGAGATAGATTAAAGTCAATTTTCTTTCTAAACAAATTGGCTATCATTGAAAGTTTACAAAACTCTTATTCAATAACAATTTAGTATTAAGTGATAAGCAATTGGACAATTACTTAAAATTTTAGTCTATTTTTAAGAGGTGTTGAAATTTTTAAGTGATGAAAGTTTTGATTATTAAACGAACTTAATAGAAAAAGTATGGAATGTCTACAGTTTTAAGTGCTAAATTTGTTATCAAATACATGATGGTTCCTTGTACCAATTAGAAAATGTCCGTTAAGATATAAAATATAAACGGATAATAAAAAAAAAATTCGATATCCACCCACTAATTTACAAGGCTTCAATTCCTGCCCCCAAAACTCAAGACTTCAACACAATCCACGGTAATCCATCCCATAAAAAAGAGAGCTCTAGTCCAAACAAATTGAAGCCCTAGTCCATAGGCCCAAATTTTTTTTTTTTGAAATAATAGGACCAACTTAAATCTTTCGATCCAATTTAGTTAGACAAAGAAGCCAACAACTTTCAGTCTGGAACGAGGGCCAATCCAGCCAGTGATGGGTTAAGAGCGGATCTATGTTTGGTGGACAAAGCGGGCTGTTCATTGGGCTGATCCAAATGGGCATTTTTTTTTTGTTTTCAGCAATGCTAGAGATAACAAATAACATCTCAAACGACTCTGAACCCTTAGATCAGTGGGTCTTATGAACCTTTTTAATTGGGCCCACTCATCCAACAATTTATATTAATTTCTCTTTTGTCTTATTATTTTTTCAAATTTTAAGCTTGTCTGTCGTGCTTAATGGGCCAAAAAAAGGATTCGTGAATCAATCCATTTGGTTATTGGATAGCCACCTGATGGATCGGGCCAGTGCATGACCAGATGGATCTCTCTGGTTTAACGGGCCAAATCATGGGCCAGGAATTTTGCTGGCTCTGTTTTCTAGTGTCATGGAGTCGGAAGAGTTCCTCAATACATGTGAAAATTAAAAATTAAAAATTAAAAATTAAGTATTGAATATTTAATTTTTAATATGAAAATTGTTTGGTATGTACTGAATTTTAAGTACTTAGTTGATTCAAATTGTTTGACCAACATAATGAGCTGAAGTTTGAAAACTATTACTTTCCTACTTTTCCTTTTTTCTTCTACTTCTCTATAGCCACTTTCCTACCACCACCACATACACACACACCACCACCGGTGATGTTGGTGGAGTGGTGGTAATGGTGGTTGTGATATGGTGTTAGGGGACGAGGGACAGTAGTGGTAGTGGGATGGATGTAGGTGGTAGTGGCAATAGGTGGAAGCAGTGTTGGTGGTGGAGGTAGTCATGATTGTTGGGTAGTAGAGATGGAATTGATGGTGATGAAGTGGCGATGACGATAAGGTGGGTGGAATTGTTGCCACCACCACCACCTCATAATTGCTTCTACCAACACTGTTGGGGATTTAACCGTTATTAAAACCCACAGAAACACACACACAATCCAAGAGCAAATCAAGAACAGAAAACAATAACAAGCAAGGAAGAACAAGACACACAATATTTACGTGGTTCGGCAATTTGCCTACATCCACGACGCTGCAGGGATTTCACTATTAAGAGAGACAAAAATACAAAGAAGGAGGCTATGTAATATCTCACACCACTCTCATACCCTAATCACCAAGACAAAGGGTTTTTATACATTCTGTGCACTAAGCCACGAAACAGACACGCGTCCGGACGCATGACTATACCGCGTCCGGACGCGACTTCCAGTGAGTTCAGTTTTGCTCCTTCAACGTTCTGCCACTTGCGTCCGGACGCGCGCTCTTCTGCCGTCCGGACGCGCCTTCCAGTACGCCTCAGAAACTTGACTCCACAAATGGCCCAACAATTCTCCCACTTGGAGACTAGTTTGATCACCATCAATCGCAATCCTCCCGAACAATAGTCCCTCATCCCTGCAGCTCATCCTCCTGTCCTCAAACTGAGAGACCCACGGAAGCTGAACAAGACTTCAGCTTCTCGACAGTAACTACCTTTGTGAACATGTCTGCCGGATTATCCCTTGTGTGAATCTTCTCCAAAGTAAACTGTCCATCTTCCAACAAAGATCGAATGAAGTGATACTTTATGTCAATATGCTTGGTCCTCGAATGAAAGGCTGCGTTCTTTGCCAGATGTATCGCACTCTGACTATCACTGAACAATTTTGAATTGTCTTGATCCTTACCCAACTCTTTCATGAAGCTCCTCAACCATACCATTTCCTTGCACGCCTCCGTGGCTGCAACATACTCCGCCTCTGTTGTTGAAATAGTTACTATTCTCTGTAGCCTTGAAACCCAACTGACCGCTGCACTACCCAATGTAAAAACATACCCTGTAGTGCTCTTTCTGCTGTCAATGTCCCCTGCTAAATCTGAATCCACAAATCCTTGCAAACAAATATCAGAACCCCCAAAATTCAAAGCCAAGTCTGAAGTACCTCTCAAGTAGCGCAGAATCCACTTGACTGCTTCCCAATGCTCCTTGCCCGGATTTGCCATGAACCTGCTGACAACTCCCACTGCTTGAGCAATGTCTGGCCTTGTGTTAACCATGGCATACATCAAGCTCCCTACCGCCGAGGCATATGGGACCTTTGCCATGAAGTTCTGGTCTTCATCTGTTACTGCTCCCTTTTCCTTCGAAAGCTTGAAGTGACTTGCCAAAGGTGTGCTGACTGGCTTAGCATTCTCCATGTTGAACCTTTTCAGCACCTTTCCAATATACTCTTCCTGTGACAACTTCAACTTCATGTTTGCCCTGTCTCTACTGATTCGCATCCCAAGGATTTTCTTCGCAGAGCCCAAATCCTTCATTGCAAATTCCTTTGACAGTTGTTCCTTGAGATTAACAATCTCTTCCATGCTTGAACCTGCAACAAGCATATCATCTACATACAACAAAAGTATGAGATATGACGTACCAAGCTTCTTGAAGTAACAACAATGGTCCCCATGACATCTGCTAAACCCCGTAGCTGCCATAAAAGTATCAAACTTTTTATACCACTGCCTTGGAGCCTGTTTCAACCCGTACAGACTCTTCCCTAGCTTGTATACCTGATTCTCCTTTCCTTTCACAGCATAGCCCTCTGGCTGATACATATAAATATCCTCCTCCAAATCCCCATGAAGGAAAGCAGTTTTAACATCCAACTGCTCCAAATGCAAATTCTCAACAGCCACAATATTAAGAACACATCTGATAGTAGAAATCTTAACAACAGGAGAAAAGATTTCAGTGTAGTCAATACCTTGTTTCTGCTCGAAACCTTTTACTACTAACCTTGCCTTGTACCGTTTGCTCCCATCAGATTCTTCCTTAATTCTGTAAACCCACTTGTTGTGCAAAGCTCTCTTTCCTTTGGGCAATTCAACTAATTTCCAGGTCTCATTAGATGAGAGAGAATCCATCTCATCATCCATCGCATGCTCCCACTCCTTGTTGGACTCAGCCTGCAATGCTTCCTCAAAGCATTCTGGTTCACCACTATCAGTCAACAACAAATAATACAAGGATGGAGAATAACGCGCTGGGGTTTTTACCGTCCGTGTACTCCTTCTAAGAATAGGAGTCTGTGGATCTACCGGTGGAGTAGATTGTGTATTAGTATCCTGAGGCTCTAAGACATTCCTGTTAGGATTCCCTTCAAACTCTACACAGTCTGATTTTGTCTCAGCCTCCTTGGGTTGACTTAGTCTGTCTTTATACAAAACTGACTCATTAAATACCACATCAATACTCCTGCGTGTTTTTCGATTCTCAAAATCATACAACCTATACCCATAGCTATTAGTATCATAGCCTATGAACACGCACTTACGAGACTTAGCATCGAGTTTATCCCTATTATCCAATTCTACATGCATATAGGCAATGCAACCAAAAACTCGTAAATGAGATAAATTTACCTCTTTGCCTGTCCAAGCCTCCTCTGGCAATCCACAATTCAGCGGAACTGAAGGTCCCCTGTTGATCAAATACACAGCTGTATTTACTGCATCAGCCCAGAATTGCTTAGGTAACCCGGCATGCAACCTCATGCTCCTAGCACGCTCTAGGATTGTCCTGTTCATGCGCTCAGCAACTCCATTCTGCCTTGGCTTCTTTGGGACCGTTTTCAACCTTCGAATCCCACTTGCAGCACAGTAAGCCTCAAACTCACTGCTACAATACTCTCCACCGTTATCTGATTTTAGACACTTCAGTTTCAACCCTGTTTCATTCTCAACCAATGCTTTCCAATTCTTGAAAACATCAAACACATCAGATTTCTGCTTAAGAAAATAAATCCATAATTTCCTAGTAGCGTCATCAATGAGAGTAACAAAATAATTTGAGCCACCAACAGAAGGTACCTTTGATGGTCCCCACACGTCGGTGTGAACAAGCTCCAACCTCTCCGTCTTTAGAGTCCTTGCCACCTTTGTAAAGCTGACTTTCTTCTGTTTCCCGAGGACACAGTCCTCACAGAAGTCCAAATCCAGCGACTTACAACCCGGCAATTTCCCCTTTGACATCATTACTTTCATCCCCTTTTCGCTCATGTGACCCAACCTACGATGCCACGTAATGCAATCAATCCCTGATGCCGTCACCGCGATGCTACTGTAGGTACCCGAAGATACATATAAGGTTCCTTCCTTTTTACCACGGGCTAGAACCAAAGCCCCCTTGCTCATCTTCCAAGCATCTGATGTAAACGATGTGACCACTCCACCCTCTGACAACTGACCCACTGAAATAAGATTCCGTGTTAGACTAGGCACGTGTCTAACATCCTTCAATTTCAGAACTGTCCCGTCTGTCTGAGTAATCTGCACATCCCCTTTCCCAACTATATTGCAGGCTTCATCATCACCAAGATACACTTTACCGAAGTTACCCTGCACATAGTTTCGTAGCACATCCATGCGTGGAGTAGCATGGAATGAAGCTCCAGAGTCTATAATCCAAGACTCACTGCGAGAATCCAGCGAGCAAATCAAGGCATCATTATCAGACTCTTCCGAGATATTAGCAGTATCTTTACCTCTTTGATTGTTCCCATTCTGCTCTTTTCTCGGTGCCTTGCAATCCCGCTTCCAGTGCCCCTTCTGACCACAATTCCAGCAGCCCTCATCTCCGCCACGAGATTTACTTCGACCTCTGTTTCTCGAAGACGATTTTTCCTTGCCCTTTTTATTACCTCCCTTTTTCGTAGACCTGCCCCTTTCCTCCGTATTGAGTGCTGAACCTGAAACAACATCCTCACCCGATGCTTTTCTCCGAGCCTCTTCTCCTAATATCAACGACACGACATCCTCCAGTTTTATCTTTACAGATCCGGAAGAATTGCTCACTGCCACGACAAGTCCATTCCAACTTTCTGGCAAACTTGATAAAAGTACAAGAGCTCTAATTTCATCATCAAAGACAATACTCACAGATTCTAACTGATTCGTGACCGTATTGAATTCATTGATATGTTCAGCAACAATAGAGTTTTCAGACATCTTTAAATTAAATAACTTCTTCATGAGATATACCTTATTCACCGCTGAAGGCTTTTCATACATCTTTTCTAGGGCTTTGAATAAACCTGATGTAGTCTTTTCTTTGGCGATGTTCGACGCAACTGACGGCGCGAGACACAGTCGCACAGTCCCTAGGGCTTTGCGATCCAGAACATCCCACTTTGCTTGCTCCATATCCGCTGGCATTTCGCCATCGATAGGCAGATAAAGATCCTTCTGATACAGAATATCCTCCATCTGCATCTTCCAGAACGCGTAGTTCGAACCATTGAATTTCTCGATCTTGACTTTGTCTTCGGCCATTGTGCAAACCCTTGACCTCCTAACCCGGAGCTCTGATACCAGTTGTTGGGGATTTAACCGTTATTAAAACCCACAGAAACACACACACAATCCAAGAGCAAATCAAGAACAGAAAACAATAACAAGCAAGGAAGAACAAGACACACAATATTTACGTGGTTCGGCAATTTGCCTACATCCACGACGCTGCAGGGATTTCACTATTAAGAGAGACAAAAATACAAAGAAGGAGGCTATGTAATATCTCACACCACTCTCATACCCTAATCACCAAGACAAAGGGTTTTTATACATTCTGTGCACTAAGCCACGAAACAGACACGCGTCCGGACGCATGACTATACCGCGTCCGGACGCGACTTCCAGTGAGTTCAGTTTTGCTCCTTCAACGTTCTGCCACTTGCGTCCGGACGCGCGCTCTTCTGCCGTCCGGACGCGCCTTCCAGTACGCCTCAGAAACTTGACTCCACAAATGGCCCAACAAACACCACATGCACAGAACTACCATGTTTAATGTTGGTGGAGTGGTGGTTAGGTGATGGTAGTGGGGGATGGCGGGCGATGGCGACCATGGGGTGGATGAAGGCGGTGGTGGCAATAGGCGAAAGTGGTGATGGTGGGGTGATAGACATGGAGTTGGTGGTGGTTTGCGATGGTGTGGCAATTGTGGCTGGGTGGGTGTAGGTGGTTGTGGCAATGATGGTGACGATGGTGTGGTAGGATGGTGGCAACAGTGGTGGCAATGACGGTATGGGTGATAGAAATGGTGATGTTAGAAGTGATAGCGGTTGTGATGGAAGCGAAAGTAATTATGGTTAAGGAATTAATGATAGTGACAACCACAATGATAGTTGTGGTTGTGGTGGTGGCAACAACAACATCAAAGATGGTTGTCGTGGTGATGGTTCGATGGTTGTGATGAGAATGTGGTGTTGGTGATGGTGGCGACAGTCGTGGTGATAATGGTTGTGTCGTTGGTGGGTGGTGAAAAGTTGGGAGTGAGATAGATTAAAGTCAATTTTCTTTCTGAACAAATTGGCTATCATTGAAAGTTTACAAAACTCTTATTCAATAACAATTTAGTATTAAGTGATAAGCAATTGGACAATTACTTAAAATTTTAATCTATTTTTAAGAGGTGTTGAAATTTTTAAGTGATGAAAGTTTTGATTATTAAACGAACTTAATTGAAAAAGTATGGAATGTCTTCAGTTTTAAGTGCTAAATTTGTTATCAAATACATGACGGTTCCTTGTACCGATTAGAAAATGTCCGTTAAGATATAAAATATAAACGGATAATAAAAAAAAAAATCGATATCCACCCACTAATTTACAAGGCTTCAATTCCTGCCCCCCAAACTCAAGACTTCAACACAATCCACGGTAATCCATCCCATAAAAAAGAGAGCTCTAGTCCAAACAAATTGAAGCCCTAGTCCATAGGCCCAAAATTTTTTTTTTTAAAGGGGTTTTTGGAAGCCGGTACACCTAATTAGAGTTATTTGGCAAAAAGTACACATTAAAAAATGTCTTATACAAAGACCTAAATACCCCCTTTAAGGTCATTTAATTCAAAATCTCTTATCTTTAATGCACCTTGATTCATGTGTATTAACAATTCAAAATCTCTTATATTTAATGCACCTTGATTCATATATATATATATATACGTATATAATTTATATATATATAAATATGTATATATAGGTATATAAATTCATATATATATATATATATATATATATATATATATATATATATATATATATATATATATATATATATATATATACTTGTTTGAATTTATATATATATAAATTCGTGTATATATATATATATATATATGAGAAGTTTAATATTCTATATTTGTATATCCTCCCTTGATTTATGCGAATTTTTTTTGGAACTTTAATATTCTATATTTGTATGTCCTCCCTTGATTCATGCGAATTTTTTTTGGAAAGTGATTTTGTTTGCAAATTATATTTAATGCACCTTGATTCATGCGCTTTTTTTTTTTTAAAGTGGTTTTATTTTCAAATTAATTTAATATCCGGAATAGTGTAATAGTGTAACAATAACAGTGTAACAATAAAAGTGTAACAGTGCAACAATAACAGTGTAACAAGCTATATACACAAAATATTGTACTATTACATTTTGTTAAACATATATTTTCACATAATTTCATTCAAAACAGTCCATCTCCGTTTATAATTTATTACCACATGCACAAAGTGTAATAATAAAAGTGTAATAGTGTAACAATAACTGTTACACTGTTATTGTTACACTGTTACACTTTTATTGTTACACTGTTATTGTTACACTATTATACTATTTCGGATATTAAATTAATTTAAAAATAAAATTACTTTCCAAAAAAAAAAACCGCATGAATAAAGGTGTATTAAATATAATTTGAAAATAAAATCATTTTCCAAAAAAAATTCGCATGAATCAAGGGAGGATATACAAAAATAGAATATTAAAGTTCTAAAAAAAATTCGCATGAATCAAGGGAGGATATACAAATATAGAATATTAAACTTCTCATATATATATATGTATATATATGTGTGTGTGTGTGTGTGTGTCTATATATATATATATATATATATATATATATATATATATATATATATATATATATATATGTGTATATATACTTATATACGAATTTATATACATATATACGAATTTATATATATATATAAATTATATACATATATATATATATATAAATTATATGTGTATATATATATATAAAAATTCGTGTATATATATATATGTGTGTGTGTGTGTGTATATATATATATACTTGTTTGAATTTGTATATATATTCAAACAAGTATATACACGAATTTAATGCACCACTTTCCCATAAAAGTAGGAGATGTTTAATGCACCACTTTCCAAAGAAAATACACATGGATCAATGGAGGACAAAAATGTCACAAAAAAATCAATAAAATTCAAATAATGTACTTAGATACAAATAAGTATCAAAATTAAAGACTTAATTACCCAACATTTTTTTCTGTGTACTTTTTTACAATTAAGTCTAATTTGGTGTACCCCTTCCAATTTCCCCTTTTTGAAATAATAGGACCAACTTAAATCTTTCGATCCAATTTAGTTAGACAAAGAAGCCAACAACTTTCAGTCTGGAACGAGGGCCAATCCAGCCAGTGATGGGTTAAGAGCGGATCTATGTTTGGTGGACAAAGCGGGCTGTTCATTGGGCTGATCCAAATTGGCATTTTTTGTTTTGTTTTGAGCAATGCTAGAGATACCAAATAACATCTCAAACGACTCTGAACCCTTAGATCAGTGGGTCTTATGAACCTTTTTAGTTGGGCCCTCGCATCCAACAATTTATATTAATTTCTCTTTTGTCTTATTATTTTCCAAATTTTAAGCTTGTTTGTCGTGCTTAATGGGCCAAAAAAAGGATTCGTGAATCAATCCATTTGGTTATTGGACAGCCACCTGATGGATCGGGCCAGTGCATGTCCAGATGGATCTCTCTGGTTTAACGGGCCAAATCATGGGCCAGGAATTTTGCTGGCTCTGTTTTCTAGTGTCATGGAGTCGGAAGAGTTCTTCAATACATGTGAAAAATTATGTAAAGAGGAGGGGTTTTTTTTGCTGGTTAAAAAAAAGGGCCGCGAAAAAAGGAGAGCGTCTAGAGACCACCCTGATAGACTCTCATTAGTGGGATCATGATATCCCTGACCGCGCTTGCTACTTCTTTCGGAAACGAACCTAGTTAAGCTAGTATAACGATCAACCACCGAACCTCAATGTAAATTTCAAGATTCAAACCTCTAGTCTCAGGGTGAGAAGTTTGGCCAGTACCCCACTGAACCACCCACTCGGTGATATGATAAGAGGAGTTGAAGACTTTCTTTTGTGTGTAATCTCTTTTAAAATGAAACCAACAAGACAGACGATAGTCATGTTCAACTATGCTTTCCCACACTAAGCCCAACTAGTCACTCCATGTTCCAAAAGTCCGAAGAATATCCTTTTGCCCTCCTCTTAATCCTAATGAGTCAGCCCTATTAATCGAGTCGAACATTGTGAGCTTGAGTTCGAATTTATCAAGCTCATTTTTTTAAATGAGCCTAAAAAATTGTTTAAATTAGACTTGTTTAGAAAATGAGTTAAGTCCGAATAGCTCGATTATTTTACATATAAACGAGTTGAGCTTTACGAGTTCGAAACGAGCCTAAAAAATTATTCAAACTCAGCTCGTTTAGAACACGAGTTGAACTCGAGCCGAATTCGAATAGCTTGTCTCGATTACTACCCCTATCAGCCTCTCACTCCAAGAAATAAGGTGCCCAACTATATCTCATTGGTTGTGCGGGATTTGCCAGTACATTTGGGTAACAAATTTGATCTCCCTACCATTAATTGCATTATCAAAGGGTTAGAAAGAAGCTTATGTCATGAAATATTCTTCTCTTAGTGGCAATTTTCCTCTTAAATGAAAAAACTCACTAGGTTATTTCGTTGCTTTAACTTTATGTGGCCTATGTCCATAGAGGATGGTGAACGTTTTTGGAGACTCCCAAGCTTAGTGAATTGCGTTGTTTGAAAAAATATTTTACTTATATTTTCTGAATAAATTATGTTAACGCCCCTACACAAGTTGAGAGAATATCGTGGGGATCGCCTAATATTTGAAATGATAATATGACCAAAATTTAGAATTAAAATTGTTGCCCAAATGACGAGAAAGTTTTTGAACACTAATAAATAAGGACCACCTGAGCTGGTGGCCTAGTGGTAAGCTATACCCATTTACGGTCGTCTTTGACTCTCATGTAATTATTGATGATCCACAAAAGTGGATTTATGCAAGAACAAATTAGTCGAGTGTGTGGTGTAAATTAAATTATGAAACAATTAATAATAAGAGACAAAAATTGGGTGGTTGAGTCTAGGTGATCTAACCACGAAAGGCGACAACGGTGGCTGAAGAACTCTATTAATAAGAGAGTACAATGTAGTAGGAGAGAGAGAGCAAAAGTATGATCAAGGTGAAGTGTGTGTGATCTCCCCTCATGTGTAGGGGGTTTATAATTTATAGGCACAGAGCCCAGGCGGTGACGTGAGGTCAAAGTACTAGTTTATTGGGAATGATAGCTGCAATTGAAGATGAGCACTATCTTAGAGTAATGACTATTCCGATGATTGCTCTCCCACGTGCGTTGACTCTTCTTGAACTCTTAGGCTTTGGATTATACTGAGGCTATGAGCTAAGCTTAACCTGCCTTTTGATGATTTGAGTTTAATCCATGAATTGGGCCCATGCCTGGTCTGAATCTGGACTTGTCAATTATCAAGTAAGATTCGATTCACGAAATCAACACCGTTTGTTGTTTGACTTTGGTAGTGTTGGGGTAATGAGTTACCCTTCTAAGTTAGTAGTTATGATTTAAATCGGACATTTTATAGTGAGGAGACCCTCATGATCACGTCTAGAGGGAGTTACTACCTACTGGTCGTTCCTCCCTTTTTTTTTTTCTATCAAAAAATAAAATAAAATAACAAGGTCCAGCAATACCTAACTGATTATTTGAGTTTTGTCACATCATTTGGGCTATACGAGTCAATTAAATATTGAATGGGTTCATTCACCTATTAGGAGAGAGATGCTTTATGGCCGTCCAAGGCTAGGAGGCCCTTGCTCTTACATAATCATAAAAACTTAACTGAAATCACATTGCTTTATGGCAACAATACCTTTGAAAACAACCAATTGGTCTTTTAATTATAGATTTACTATCAAATAACCGTGTATGAAGTCACCGCGTAATATACACAAATTCTCAATTAGAAAAAATAAGAATTCATTGAAAAAGGTGTTGGATTTTTCAATGAAATGGAAACGACAAAAAATAAATAAAAAATAGGACACATTAGATAAAGAAAAGGCAATGCCCCAATCATTCAATAGATCAAAGTGTACTTCAGTTACATGAAGCTGCCCCAACCTGGGGTTTAAATTTGCAAACCTTATATGATATTCATGTGGCCTTTATTTATAGCCCAACAACCGAATATCTCGACTCAACTCAACAATTTCCTATCCTAAGTATTTAGAGTCGGTTATACCAGCCCCAAATATTTTTGTGTTTGATGCAAATCACTGCTACATATTATATAGGCCTAAGCGGGTGCTAACTAGCCACCACAGCTACAGAGCCAACAACAGTCCCCAAGCCACTCCCTGTCCTACTTACCCTCAACTTTCAAATACCATATACAAATTTCAACATGTTTGATTGTCTTAGAAGCTTATAATTGACCCCCAGAGAATGTTTGCCCAAATTGCCAACCGGCCGGGATGACATTGTTGCTGGTCAGAGTCCTTCCATCACTGGTGGTGACCTGAAAAGAGAGAGACTGGCCATTGAGGTAGGAATTGCTCTGCCAGTTTTGGCCCCAGTTCCTTGACATGGGTTGCCACCCTGTTTTAGACCCCTTGATGGACACTGAATGGACATCCCCTGCACCGCCGACGTTGGTGATCAGGACCAAGTTGAAGTAGGAGTGACCATTGATTGTAAACCTTATTCCTCCTTTCTTCACACAGGGCACCCTGTCAAGACCAACACAAACAATATCAGCAAATCAATTCAACAGTAAAATTATTGTGCAACAGTACTTTAAACATGTGACTCAAAACACTAGAAGCAAACTTTATGATACAATTTAATGTCATTGGAAGTGAATTAGACTCAAATTTTTAATGAAATTGGAGAGCATTAAAACTTGATCATACCGACGAAAGGAAACAGGAACAATTCCAGCTCGGTATTGAGCAATTTGCAGGAATGCAGGCTCAGCCATGTCAAAGTGCTGGAGGGGTGGATTGCACCAGCCACCATTGTCATTAGGCTGGGCAGGGTTTGGAGGGCAGAAGTTTGTGGCAGTGACAGTAATGGTGCCCGGGAGACACCATTTCGGGTCATCATTACACTTCATTTCATAGCACGATCCACAGCTCAAGCCATTGTTGAATAAAGCAGTGCTTAGTGCTGCAGTGTTGGTCCCATAGCCTTGGCTGTACAAATTGCCATACCCACATGCACCCCCTGCAATTACCAATACCAGTTTTAATTGGCAGTCAATCAATGTAAACAGTATAATTGACATGAGAATGTGAAGCTACATGTCCAAATAAAAAAAAGCGGTCAAATAAATGACTTTTTATGTACCCATTGTCCCGGATGCATCGCCCCCACCATAGAAAGTAGCATGAGCACTTTCCCACCCTCCATAGTCACCATAGGTGCCTCGGAGGCACAAATTGAAGAACAAGAAAAGAAGAGAAGCAATGGAGATTGCTGGAATAGCCATTGTGAGAGAGAGAGAGAAGTCAGAGACAAAGATTGGAAGAGAGAAGATTGAGTGCTGAGAGGTTGATGCAAGGAAGGAGAGTGGGCGTGGCCTTATATAGGAAATGGAAATAGAGGTTTAGAGTGCATAGCAGAAATTGACAAGTTAGCCAATGCTGAGGTCTGAGAGCAGGCAAAGCCACAAAATCTCTTATTTCAGGTCGTGTAAAAGCATCAATATGCACATGCAGTTGTTCAAACTGAACTACCCAAATTGCTAAGCTCATAGACCCCACCATGCACATGCATTTCTTCAACCTCTTCTGCTCCTTGATTTTCTCTCTCCTACGTGCATTCCAGCATGCACTTTTTTTTTCTCTGCTACGTACTTACTTTAATGGGTAATGCGAATAATTGACTGATTGATTGAATTATTTGAATGGAGACTATTGTCTTGGCATTAACCACTAATCATCGGAGTTGTAGAACCGCAACTTCCGCTGGTAGTTGATCTTAGCCCGGCTTGAAGACAATTTTAGCCATCACCTGCACACTTGACATGAAATTAACACGGTGCGAGTAAACTTAAGTCGTAGATAGATTTAACGGGTTCGGGTGATCAATCGATGTACCTGTCAGACCCGCCAACACAAACTTGACTATATATGCACAATTCTAAATTAATTGAACACATGTCAAAAGAATTTTGACATGACTTAAACAATTTAAACACAATGTTGACACGACTCATTGGTTTCCTTGTAACATAATCTAGTTCTATGTAACTATAATTTGGGAAATAGGTCTCTCCCAAATAAAGATAATATTGACTGTCACTAAAATCTATGGCGCCTTTAACCAACGGATTGTTGGCTTAGTTGATAAGAACTCAGATTTTTTTGCTCAATGCTTGAGTTCGAGTCTCCACTGTTAGGGCAGGACTAAACCTATTCTTTAACATCCAGAGCACACGGTGGGACCTTAACTTTGGTCCCGACGTAGGTGTGGTGGAATCTCCTGCAGATAATTGTTGGTGCGGAGGGACAATACCCTGATGAATATATGAAATAACCTATTTACATATCCATTTTCAACACAAAAAAAAAAAAGAAGGAGAAGGAAATCTATGGCGCCTTCGACATGAAACACGGCATGTTTCATGTCATTAAAGTCCTGAATCCTGGTCAAATTCACACACAGATACAGAGGCAGAATCTAAGTGCAGACAGTCCAGGATGGTTCCATTTTCAAGGATTTTGGTCAAATTTTGATGGCAAGTGCAATTAGGAGTCCATGTTAGGAGGTATGAGATCCTTTGAATTAGGCTCTATGTGCATGGGTAGACCAAAGCTATATATGAGTTTTAACCAACCAACATACAATGCATAAGTACCCAGCCACCGACCATGTTTTTTTTTCCTTGCAAAGAATGGTACAAGACAAAAATAGGGTCTGAGGAATGAGGATAGGAATTTACAGAATCAAATTGTCGGTAAATTATGTCGTTTAGTACACTTGTTTTGGTTAAAAAAATATGTAGTTAAGGTTATGTAATAACCAAAAAATTAAAAAAAAAAAAAAGATTATGTAATAACTATCCAAGCTGGTCGTCTAGTGGTAAGTCCTACTTGTTTAAGGTCATCTCTAACTCTCATGTGGTTATTAGGCATATTTCAATTTACGTGAGTAACGCGGTTTCCAGTTTGACTTTGGTAGTGCTGTAGTGACGGACTACTCTTTTGGAATGATAACTATGGCTCAAACGAACATTTTACAGTAGAGAGACCCTCATGATCACGCTCAGAGATTACTTATCTATTGATCACTCCTTTTTTTTTACTGACCAAAGAAAAAAGGGTTATATAATAATAGTACGTGCGAGACTAATTAAAATTCAATCTCCAATGACATTGGTTTATTAATTATTTAAAATTCAATCTCCAATGACATTGGTTTATTAATTAATGTGTTAGGTAGAACAAGAACAAGGTTTACTAGAAAAACAAAAGGTTTGTGAGGTGTAGTGTAGGATATTGTATTGTAACATGTTATTTAGAGAGAGAGAGAGAGAGAGAGCTGAGTATCGTAAATTTAAAGCATAACTAAAAGTGGTGAAGTAATGGTACAAGAAAAAATGGATGATTGAGTTGGAATGAAGCGGGATTAGTGCAGTTTATCTAGATCGGGTTAAAAATCAATACTCATGTTTTGCGATGACCTATATTTTTTTGGGTCTAATTTCATCATTTGAACCTTCTAGATTCATCGTTTTGTGTCAAATCAATCATGTGTAATGATCTAAGTTGTTTTTCGGCCTACTTCCATCATTTGGTCCTCCTAATAAACGACTCTATAGTTTTAGGAACAGTTTAAAATATGTGTAATTTATTAAATAAAACTCGAAATCAATTTGTTTGCTTTTCTAAACACTTGGCGATATCTATTTTTATTGTAATAGATTAGGTCACAATTTCCTTTTTTTAGTTATCTCAGTAAAATAAGAGAACTTTGACTTCAATATTTGGGACGTTTAGAGTTTTGAACGCTCCTCCTATAAGTCGTTTCTTGTGTGCTTGCCTCAATATTCATTCAATAATATATCTTTGTGTCCCGATTACCGCACCGCCGGGGGGAGAATTTGATCAAGGCCCTACCATGTTGGGAGCACATGCAAGCCCCAGACATTGCGGTCCCTCCTAATCCATATATCATAATCATAATCTTGGAGACATTTATTTCCAAGCTAAAGAAAAACGTCATAATCCATGGACTCGGACGTTTTGAATTCGACTCTCGCTAGGGTTTTCTGAATTTAACTAATATCTGTGATTTGCGGGTAATTGTAAGTATCTAGAGTTTACTCTTACAAAGATGAGTGTAATGTGTTCATATCTTAGAGAGGTCACTCGTTAACGAAAGAAAACCGTCAGTATATTAATGATTTTTCCAATAAGAAAATGAGAATTGACTAACCACAAGGGGTTAACCTAGTGGTTCAAGGGGTCACTTGGTAAGTACCTTCACTTGGTACCGGTCAAGGGTTCGAAACTTACTAGGTGCAAACGCTCCTTGGGTCCACTGGTCTTAGATTTACCCCCTATGTGTGGAGAGCCAGCTTTGCGCATGGGTCCAGCATTAGTCCAACCCGAAGGGTTGGGATAGCTGGAATTCCAAAAAAAAAAAAAAATTAGAATTGACTAGTGGAAAAGCAGTACAAAAAAAGAAGAAAAAAGATGCTTTGGATGGAACTTTCTCCTTTGATTTTTTGAAAAGAAAAATGGAACATTTTGAAAACATCATTTCCTAGCATCAATTACACTTCTATTACCAAATCTTCAAATTTGTCTCTTCTGTGTGGGAATAATATGAAGGTGGAGTTAAATAATTTACTTGACCCTTCAAAAATGTATATACTATTACCAATATTTATCGTTTTCTCTACGAGTCGTTAGTCGAGTCATGCTATATCATCATCATATCGTGTCTCACATTTTTTTGGTTCGAGTCTTGATTGAGTAAATATTCGTGTTAATGAATTTTTTTTTCTTCTAAAATAAGTCATACAATACAAAAAAATATAATAATATGATTAATATCTATCTCTATTGTTCGTGTCTCTAATTAACCCTTTCCATTTACTATCTGTATGATTGGTTCTGTCATTTTTTTTTTGTTCATGCCATATCCTATTCATATTAAGAGGTAAAATTGACATCTCTCTCTCTCTTATATAGACACACACATGGCAATGTCAATGTCAAGATCATATGTCACTATTTTCCTAGATGTGTGACTTACTCTGTTTTTATAAATTTTGACAGGGGGTTTTTACTGGTACCTCAACATTCCCCCCTAAACAAAGATGAGAGCAGCAATGCATATGGAAGATAAACTTGATCATTGGCAATTTGAGCCTCAACATGCAAAGAAAGGTCCATATCAACTATCAAACTTGTATATATCTTTCTTCATTTTTATTGGCTTTTGATGTTTTTATGACTCTGTGACCAGCATTGGCAATTTGAGACACAAAAGGCAAATATTTCTTCAATCTCATTAATAAAAAATGTATGGTTCCAATTTTTTCTTTTTTTAAAAAAAAAAAATAGTGCAACATATAAGGTTTTCGTCACTGCAGAGTCTAGGAAAAGTCAAATATAAGCAAACTTACACCTGCATGTAGAAAAGCTCTTTTCGTGAGTTGAACTCGTCCTAATCAAAACGAAATAACTTTGCCGCTACAACAAGGTATGCTCTCTTAATGTATGAGACTCTTATCATTGCTAATTTTTTTTTTTTTTTGTTTGGTTCAACGGTCAGGAGTATCTAAACCAGTTTATGCGCACTTCGATTAATCCCCCACCTTGGTTCGTTCAAAAACAGACCATTCACGTCAGGACTAGGGTATTCATGAGAACATCTAAATTTACAGCTTGTCCCTGTTACTACTTGAACTATCATTGGAGTTATCATTGCGAATTCTAAGAAGGACACATGGTTCCATCAATTTTTTTGCTTTCAATTTGCAAGAGGAGTAGGGATGTCAGTGGACCGAAGCGGGGGCGGGGAGTGTAGTCTCCATCCCCGTACCCGCTTAAAAAAACTCCGTCCATCCCCGGTCCACCCCCGTTAGCGGGTATAATTTTCATCCCCATCCCCGTCCGCGGGTAAATTTCTAATCCCCGCCCCCGTCCCCGCTTCCCCCGTACCCGCCCAAGCCCAAGCCCAAGCCCAAGCCAACATCTGGTGTATCTGGTGTATATGTCTTGCCTAGCAGTAACGGAGTTCTATGTCTTCATGTCTCTAGGTTGCTTACAGTCAGCCCTTGGAATCCATACCATTAGGGTTGAAAGTATAGCCCATGGAAAAGCTGCACCTGTTGATGAACTACAGGTGCAAGGGGTTTATAACCCTGGACTTCTAAGAAGGTAAATGTATTATACGTCCCCTATTTTGTTGAGTTGTGTCTGTTGTGGATATTGCAAAGAAAGATGAATTACATTGAATGTACAGCTCTATGGTTGTTGAACATTTGTTGTTTTTATTAACTCTAGAATCATGTGATTAGTAGGTGGAAGTATAAATGATAATTTGCTTCTTTTGTAGATTATTGTAACAGAGGCTTCAAAAGTTATACAAGGCATTGACAGGAGTTGGAAACCTACTGTCCACATCAGTGAATGGGAAAGTATGGCTCATATGGAATCTTTGACTGAAGGTCCAGCTGTCTTGAGATCACCATCCAGAAGTTTGAAGGTAGCAATAAAATGTTAAAAGTTCTTGTCCGTTAAACTTATTTCAAACCTACTGTCCCATGAATCTGAATCCAAGACACCTATTCTGTGATGAGATTCCTCTTAATCTGTTGGCTACAGCCTTGAGTTGTGATGAAATTTTTCTTAATCTGTTGACACTAATATTCATTAACTGGGAGTATTTATATATATATATATATATATATATATATATATATATATATATATATATATTTGTAACGGGTAATGGGGACGGGGCGGGGACGGGGCGGGGGTAAGGGTAAGTCCATCCCCGCCTCCATCCCCGCACGGGTTTATACGGGTATCCCCGTATACGTCCACCGTCCAATACGTATAGTCCATCCCCGGTCCAAAAGGGGCGGGTTTGGACGAATACCCGTTTTTCCCCGGTCTACTGCCATCCCTAAAGAGGAGGACCATATCCTGTGATCTTAAAAACTACAAAGACCCTCTCTGGGACAGAGTTGATCAAACTTGAAACACATCCACAAAAAGCATGTGGAATTTATCCATATGTTGATGGTTAGGAACCCATGAAAGTGCCCTGCACAATGCATTGTCTGTTAGTTCCACATGAAAGAGGCTGAAACCTCCAACAGTCCAACATGGGATGACCCTAACCTAAGCAACAGGGCCCTGAATGGTTATTTTCCATGGCAGTTAATATCATGACTATTTATAGCAGCCACAAACAGCCCCAACCCACTGTTCAAAAAATCATCATTTGAGCCGTATTAAACTTTACACTTTTTATTCTGAAAACAATGTACATTTTTTGTATAAATTATACGTTTCACTCGTCTCGTGATTGACTTGGTCGAGCCGACAGTATCATCGCCATCCAAAATTTTTGGTTTATTTTTATGGGTATCACACGATACTATTCTGCAATGTCACAATCGATGTTTTGTAATTAAACCAAACCCCCCACCTGAGCTTTCCATGGAAGTGCAGCTCAAATCACATGATTTGACGCCTGCCATGTGCATTTCGGTGCCATGGCCCCTGTGAGGTTACAAGTATAGTTGGTTATGTTTGGGCCCCAATACTCCACTTTAATGCTATGATGACAAAATTAAATGAGATAAGGATATGCATGCAAAAGGAGAAACAAACTGTTTTTGCTTGTTCTACCACTCAGAAAGGGTCCTCCACACAGAAATGCCATTACATGAGAGAGAGATGATGCAGGGGCGGCCCAATCTAATTTGGGGCCTTAGGCGAAAATGTTATACGAGACCCTATAAATATTTATTTATTAAATACTTATTAAAATATGTTTATTTACAAATTATTTGTTTTTTCTTTTGAGATATAACATACTAATTCAAATTTTACAAATAAAAATTGTGTTAGTCGAAGTGAAATACGAAGATCAAATACAATAATACGTGTTATTTGTTTAAGATAAAAGAGAAACATAATTGAAAATTAGGTTGACTAGTAAAATAATTTGTTTATAAATGTATATAAAAATAGGAATTTATACAAGTTGAGTAGTCCTAAAATAAATGAGATATTGTTAGATATCATAGAGAAAAAGAGAAATTTTTAAATAAAAAATTTAGTAAGACAACTATGGTTAATTAATTTAAGATAGCTAGTGTATTACTTCTATTCACTCTATTTAATAGTCATCTTATGCATAGTAAATAAAGTTATTAACAAATGACCTCAAAGTTAACTTATATAAATATAAAATTATTATTCATACCTATTATACGATAGACAATTGATTTTAATAATAAGACTGCAAAGTGATAATGCATGTAATATAAATATCAGGTTAGATAAAAAAATAAGTTGAACTTTTGGACCCTAAATTTTTTTAAAAGAGGTTCTAAAAATTTTACAATAATGCTAGTTACACTTAATTTGAGGACTAAGTACATTAGATAAATAGTGAATTTTGTTTAAACTTAGCACTCACTATTAATTCAATAATTAAAATATATTAAATATTTAAATTATATTTTAAAATAATCATTATTTATTTTATTTTGGGGCCCCAAAATTTTCTTCCAATTTGCGGGCCCTAGGCAATGGCCTAAGTGGTCTTAAGGTTGGGCCGGCACTGAGATGATGAAGATGACATTTTTAATTATTAGTCATAACTCGCGTCTGAAGGTACGATGAAACATAAAATTCGAGCGTTCAAAAAAATTTATCTTACTATATTAAATAATAATTTTTTTCATTCATTTATTTTATTACATCATTTAAAATCTATGTTTATCTATTATCTTCTTAAAAATATCGATAATTTTTTTTCAAAATACGTAATTTTACAAAATTTTCTCAACATATGTATACTATCGTGTATGGATAATGTTTGAAATAAAAAATCTATTAAACTATAAATTAATCAAATATTAAAATAATTTGGCATGTGATTGAAAATGGTGATGTGATGTTTTTTGGAAGGAAAATGTGTAGAGGATAAAATTCAACTTGTGAACTATCTTATTATATAGATTTTGAGGAATTATTTAGGGTTTTGAGCAAGAGAAACAACACCTTTGTGGGTAGAGATGGATCCAAGATCTCCGAAAATCAAAGATTTGGAAAGGGAAGACGGGGCAAGAGGAGGAGTAAATATTGGGTGTAACGGTTACACCACGTCAGTATTGCTACGTGGTATAATCGTCCAATAAAAAAACCAAAAAATAGATAAAGTGAACCCTATTGTCCTACATGGAAGTTGTTATATATTACATGAATAAGTGGTTCCTTAATTTTATGAAACTCACTTGCTTATCTATTCATTTATCCGTGAATGTTTACACTATGTCAACTGTATAATATTACTGACGTGGTATAATTATTACGGGAGAGAGGAGTCGCTGCCCAAACAGTGATTGAATACTTAAACCGATAACCCATGAGGGTCATAGTCCATCTAGGCAATACCTCTAATTTTTATAATTTTTGTGGGTTTTAATACAAGTTTTGAGGTTCCAATTTTTTGGTCAAATTAAAACTTTTGTAATAACTTGTGATCAATCCTAACATTTTTAAGATCGATCGAAAATTACCACAAAAATTATAAAATAACTCTCAAAAGTTTTAAAAAAACTAACAAAATTTGTAATGACAATACGGCACCAAAAAAAAAAATCAACACCTTTGTTTTTGCTCAATACTTTTTAGTCTTAGTGAGGGTACTATGTTGTCCTGCGAGCTGCGAAGTTACCTGCCCATGGTTTTGTGTGTTTGACATGTCCTTTAACATGCCCAGGCTATGAATGTGGTTTAAAAATGGCGTCTAAAAAAAAGTTATCTACAAACAAATCCATTTTGTTTTTACCTGAGAAATTCTTTCATTTAGTGATTTGAATAAACTTATCCATGCATGCCCAGAGACTATTTCCGTAACCCAAATTTGTAACACTTAACTTACGATAAAACAACTTTACCACTGTGCCAAAACCTGTCCTCCGTAACTCTACTTGGAAACTAAGAATATATTGGTTGGAAGAAACATTTGGATCAGTACCTGTTAAGAGTATTTTAATATAAAAAGCTTTCGTGTCACTTAAACAGTAAGCAAAGTAAGACCCTTCACACCGCTGAGAGAGAGAGAGAGAGAGAGAGAGAGAGAGAGATTAGAAATGACCAAGATACAACAACAATTTTATGCTTTTCAGTCAGTGAAGGTAAAAAGGAAAAGTAATTGGAATATCAGTTCAACTACTGAAAAAAATCATGAGAAATGATTTCAGAATCGAATACAATAAGAAAAAAAAGACGATCACAACAACAACAATGAACATTGCAAGAACTGTTAAAACTACTGAAGACCTAAGACCCCGTGCGAAATCAATAAATAAATTTTTAAGAAACGGTGTTTTTGATGCTAAAAAAAAGATGTCAGTCTATAAACAATTCAGCAAATATAGTAGGGCCAAGGCGCGAACCAGCAAAATTCGAATCAGAATGTGCTGCTGCTTTCAGTGGCAGAAATAGAAGGGCCTTCAGACTTCACGAGATGAGAGCCTCTGTTGCTGATATCAAGCCCCTGAAAACGACCAAGGGGATCGGGCTGCAATGTATCTGAAAAAGCCTGTGTATGGGCAGCTCCAAGCATGTGGTGATGGTGACTTGACATCCTAGACTGGAGGGGATGAAACTGTGGCATCTGCACGTTCTGACGATCACTTTGTGGCTGATGTGAAAAGAATGCGGATTGGTTATATGGAAAATGATGCATTCCCAAATTGTAGGTATCTGAAGAGGCTGCTATTTCTCCAGTGGCAATTCTGAGCCTTTCTACTTCCTGCTTCAGTGCTTCATTTAGGGCTGTGTTTGCAACAATATCATACAGATTAACATCTAACTAGTGATTTCCCATTGTGCAGGTTGAAATGGTAAAAAAGAAAAAAATAAAGATACAAGACGACTACAATACTGATGTACCAAGTGCCCCATCATATTTAGCTCATCCTAAGTTCTGGCAGTGGCACACCAGTGAACAAACAATTTGATGAGTAAATAAGATACCATTAGAATATGACAGTATCTGAAGGATCCATACTTGCCAATTTAAAATAAGAAATATGATTAATTTTTGGAAAAATGCATTCAATTCAAAAAAAAAGTACATTCAACACCATATAGAAAAGGTTCCAGAATAAGTTTTTTTGCTTGAAACCTACCGTCGCGTAACTGAGCTTGTTGTTCCATAGCTTGTAACCGAAGTTTAAGCTCTGTATTTTCAGTACTCTGACCCGTTATATCTCTCTGTGGAAGGAAACAACAGTATATACGGAATATAGAAGGAATACATGATAAACAGTATAAAAAAGAAAGCTAAAAGCAAATCAATAGCATCACACCCCAATGCTCTAGAAAATAATTTGCGAAGCTTGTATAAATGCAAGAACAAATATAAAGTGGCCAATATGAGATAGTAAAAGTTTTAACTTGACCTCATGTTCAATCAGCATGAAACATTTATAATGTTGGGCTGATGACATTAAGAGTCAAATTTCCGTAAAAAAGTATTGGGGCACTAGCTGTAATGCAGTTCTTTTTTCTTCCTTTCATTTACCAATCCTTATTTTAACTTCTTAAGTGTAGCAACTACCCTATAAGAAAGTGTACTAAGAAAAGCAATCCTTTTTCTATGTATTGTTGGAATGCTAAATACCACCAATACAACCATGCCAGAGCCTCGGACATTTCTTAGGAAGATGTCAACCACACTCATACACTGATCAGTGCATATAAACTTGCCATAATGCCCATTTTAATTGTTGGCAATTGCAGCCTGTAGTTCGCATGTACAAGAATCTATGGAACTTTTGATTTCAGCACTCAATGCAAATAAAATTAAGTGTGAATGAGAAGAGTGCTCCCCAAAAAGTAAAACCTGTTCGTGTGGTTTTTTATTCTTAGTCACTGGAAAGAAAAACAAGAACAATAATACCCCCACCCCCACCCCCACCCCCCACCCAAAAAAAGGAAAGAAAAGAAACAAGAACACTTGGATTGGAAATTGTAGGCAGGGAAAGGAATAATAAAGTGCAGAACTAGAACCATTAGGTTTCACATTATGCATATGAAGCCAAGCACGTTTCTGGGAAACATTGAAACATGTAAGCATATTTTTGTTAAGGAAGTGCTCCAAGAATTACCTGGAATAAAGTGAGTTGTGCGGAAAGAGTGGTTGCCTCTGTTTGAAGGGTCTGAACTTTTCTCTCAAGTTCTGACATGTAACGGGCCTTCCTCTCTTTTGAACGAGCAGCAGACTGTCGATTTGCCAAAATCCTGAATATCATTGCATTTAATATCTCAGGTGATCCAAAACACAAGTGATTAAATATTCAAGATACTTGAATTCATTACCATCCCAAGGAAATGGACATGAAAATTTCTTCTCATCCAGATCCAATCATGTGGAGAACAAAATTCTTAATGCAGAATTTTTTTCATGCAATATTGTTTTTCAAACATTCTGAGAAAGAGAAGTATTTGGAGGCAAAAAATTGGAGTTTTACAAGCAATGGAAGGTTTGCACAGTCGACCTTAGAAAACTCGGCATACAGATGGAGTAGTATAGGATACAGTCATGAGCCAAATTTGCAAAATTTGTTAAAGAAATCAATAATTATGAAGTTGGCAATTCTCTAATTGGATCATTTAGTACAAGAAACTAGTCATATCAATTTGTTTAGCCAGGCACAGATGCAAAATACGATCCTTATTAAGCTTACGAATTCAACATGGTAAAACCGTAAAAGTAATCGAACTGTTGACTGTTTTATATTTTTAAAAACCTTATGCCATTTTCCTAGTCAGCAAACCAGAAGAAGAGCCTTGCAGTGTGTTCATGTGATTGGAAACAGTACTAGCCATGTTAAAAACCGTAAAGGATGAGGTTACAAAATTAGGATTTCTTTTGGAATCTTTGGATTGCTAGATCTAGAAGGAGAGGGTTGGCTTTCATTTGCACAAAGAGGAGGATAGGAATTGGCCTGGGAGAGTTCCAGCAGAGGATAGACCACACGACACACGTACGACTTTGGAGCGACACATCCCATACAGAATCATGCAACCACAATTCTCATGTACTACACTCTTCACCTCAAATTCTAAGATCGAGAAGTATTTGGTTCTATAATCTCTCTCTGGATAAAGCCATGATGTACAATCCAAGCTCTAATCTTAAAACAATCGCATCCAAAATATACTTGAAATCCCTCAACCCAGACAAAACCTTAGTATCTGCCTCATATACACTTGGGCTGAAAAAATCACAAACAATTCTTGTGTTTTAACACAAAATTCCAAAAAAGCAACCGATGCATTTATTCTCAAATTACATAACAAGGTGTTTCATAATTTACAAAATAATAATAATAATAATTTTACAAACTCCCTTCTGAAATTATCAAGAAAACATTTGAGGCTTTAGCCTAGAAAGTCTTGATAAGATGACTGGCAGCTAGAGTCAAAAAGTTGTCTTGATTTAGTTCTAAATTCACTACGATCGGTTTCAGGATCTCCTCTGAAACCATAAATTTCTCATTTCACTATTTTATCCAGTTCTAAATTGTCAAATCCACTCACATTCCCAACAATATCGATCAATCAACGAGTCAAAAAAAATTCCATTTTCGAGAAACTACGAAATTTCATCCTCAGCAATTACTTCAAATCAGCAAGATATATAGTAAATATGAATTCTGATTACATTAGCAGTATTTGTACCTCTTGGCTCGCTTTGGATCTATAGACCACAACTCAGCCAGCTTCTCAGGAGCCATAGCCTTCTTAGCCTCAATACTCTCACCGAACAGATTCGAACTATCAACAGAATTACTGTGCCGATGCCGAGGCCTCATCACATTTCTCTCGCCACAATTACCGCCACCTCCACCGGCAGCATTGTCCGAAACGCCGTCGTTCAGGCTGGATCCAAGCTTCTCGATGTCCATGAAAGTGGAGAAGAGATCGTCCTCCGATCCCATCTCTTCGAAACTCTCCGAAGGCGCATCGAAGGGGTCCGACACCAGATCTAGGTCCTCCGGTAGCCTGAAGTTCACCTCCGAGTGAGCTCGCCGGTGGTGACTCGGCCTGAACGACGCCGTTGGATTTGTTTGCTGTGAGCTCTGATTCGATGGATCTTCCATTTCAGTCTTCAGTGTGTGAGTTGAGTTAGTGAGATTTGTCTACGGTTGTCTTTGTTTGTCTTCCATATCGCTGAGAGGAGAGAGAGTGAACGGTGGTTTGACTCGTGATTTTATCATAGAGAGAGAATTAAGATTATTTATTTTTTACCCCTCAAAGATTGGATTTTATACATTTTACCTATTTTTGTTAATCTCAATTCTTGTCGAATTTTAACAGATTCATGTTAAAAAATACTCAATCCTCACTCGATTCATTTTTTAATTCATGTCCGAAGAATTGTATCATATCGGGTTTGTGTCATATATGAATTACATATAACCGATATATAAACGAATTATGTTGTGTATTTCTTTTAATTGATTTTATTCATACTTAATTCGCTTATTAATTATGTCATGTCGGGTTCATTGGTTTAAAAACACAAGAGGCTTACGAAAGTCCGAAACTCTATAATTTTATGTCGTGTTCAAGAGTTATATCATATTTTGACATCTCTGATTATACATTCAATTATTAAAAATTATACCTTAAATATATTAAAAATATTGCATTATAACCCTATATTTAGTTTTCGTTGCTCATTTTGTCAAAAATCGACATTGATGGACTGAATAACGACAGTTAACAGTAAGATCACAGTACAATACTTTTAATACATTAAAGATGTATTATAAAAAATTAATTTTGAAAGATACAAACTGAAAATTCTTAAATTTTTAGAATACGAAGTGCATTTCGCCATATTAGAGATTCATATTGAATGTTAATTCATATTAATTAAAAATGTTTAATTAAATATGTGAGATAAAATGATTTATCGTTAACTTAATCTATTTATTAATTTTATCATCTTTAAATCCACACCCATAATTCATGATTCAGAAACTTAGAACTTTATTTCTTCAAAACTAAACAAAACTACCCATAAGTCATCAAAATGAAAATTGACATTGTTTGGCTTTGTTATCTGCCCTATTGCCTCTATTATTTGATTTATTTTTTTCCTAATTAAAAGATAAAATTTTATTTAATTAATGAATTATGATCGGTGTATTTGACCAAATGATTTAAACTTAGGAAAATACTATATATCCCAAATCTCTAACCCAAATTTTCATCCCAAATGAAAGGAGACCATTGAATGAGTGGGTCCCATCAACTTTTTTAAATGGGACTTACTAATCCAATGGTCTCCCTTGATTTGGGAAGAAAATTTGGGTTAGAGATTTGAGATACATAGCATTGCTCTTAAACTTAAGACATCTGTATTTATTACCGCTCGTCTATGTTATCACTTGAACTATCTTTTGAAATTTTTGAGACTAGGCCATGAGGGATTTATCTTTCATGAATATCTTAATCTCGAAATTGATAAACTTCTTTTAACCCAATAGGAGAGAAGATTAATCGAAATATGTGTAAACTGGTCTGGTGTCGAGAAAAAAAAAAACTTTTGGAGGTTTCTCTGTCCAATGCTCCAATTTAAGATTATCCAAGCTATCGAAGTCAAATTAGTAGGATAAAGTTTCGAAGTCTCGACATTTATTAAAATCTTCTAATGTCTCCTTGTTGCTCTGATTTCAGTAGGAACGGTCCACGATTGGCCCAATGGGTTTTTAGTGAACTACCAATGGGATCGGTTCTAATAGATAATTTATCATGCCACAATCAAGTTTTGGTTTTTTTCGATTAAATCTTTAGCAAGAGTTTCTTTTACATTTTAGTGGGCCGATGGGCCGGGCCAAACAAGTCTTCTAGATCGACGTGACAAAACATGGTCCATATGACAGGCTAGACCTAGTCGATGAGCCACGGGTCTTTTGCCGAGCTTGACATTACTCCCAATACATGCATTCCGTCGTTAGGTGGTGTTGATTAAAATGATGTTGTTTTATGGGAAATTTGGAGATTGATCCTCCTGTATGGACTTAAGTCCGCCAATAAAATTTATTTATTATAAAGTTTATTTTTTGTCAATTTTATCAGACTATCTATTATCTTTAAAACTGAAATAAAACTAAATATTAAAAACTCCTAAATTTTAGGAGTTTGACTAACATTAAATTTTTTTCTCTATCATATTTATCTATATCTATATATAGGTTAGGACTATATATATAGTAACATTAAAAATAAAAAATAACAACATTCAAATACAAAAAAAAAAAAAAAGTATCATTTAAACACAAAAAATAATACCATTTAAACACAAAAGAATTATAACATTTAAACAAAAAAAAAAATAGTAACATTCAATATTAACATTTTTAAAAAATAACAATAGTAATATGTTTAACAAAAATAGTAACATGTTCAACAAAAAAATAGTAACATATTTAACAAAAACAGTAACATGCTTAACAAAACAGTAACATGCTCAACAAAAAAATAATAATATAGAATATTGAACAAAATTGATAAAAAAATAGTAACATTCAAATTTATAACCAGAGGAAAAAACCTCCAATTCTTCGGCATCCAAAAAAATAACACTGAAAAAGTAATAACATGCTTAATAAAAATAGTAACATCGTCAATTAGAAAAAAATAGTAACATGGTCAACAAAAAACATAGTAACATGAAACATTGAAAAAAATTGCGGATTATTTATCAAAAAAATAAAAATAAATTGGAGATCAAACTAATAACACATTGAACAATTTTTTCAACTTTTTTTTTTTTTTTTCAAAACTGAAGTTCATGTTGACCAGAACGCGGTAAAAGATATGGTAGTTGTTGATGATGTTCCAAACCCTATTGATTTTGATGCTATGAAAGAAGAAACGATATCTAAGGAGAAAAATTTGTTGTACTACGGTGATAATCTTCTTTTAACAAGAGAGAGAGAATATAAATTTTAATTTTAATTTAGGAGTGAATTAAGGGATAATAATTTTTAATTTAAGAAATTAATTTAAAGCTAATTTTAAGGTTTTTATAATTGAATAGAATAACACTATTAAGGGTATTTTTGAGATTTAAAAAAATAGTGGACTTAAATACTTATTAGTAAGATAAAAAATGGATTTATCACCAAATAAGTTTTCTTGACGAATTCAAGTCATTATAAGTCCGTTAAAGAAAATTCAATCTCAATTTTTACTTGTTTTATTAAATAGAATAATTTCGTATTAGCCCAAAATGAAGTCGTTAACAGTAGGGAAGTTGGACCCAACATTGCCTTTTTCATTGCGGCTATAATCCTACCTTTTGCAGAACTTGGCTTCATTTTGAATCCCGTTCTTTTTCAATAAATCCATTTCAAGTTTTCAGCAAAAAAAATTTCAGGTTTTCCTTTCGTTAGGTGTTAGCCTAGTTAGATTCGTTCTCGAAAAGAATAACGAACGTAGTTAAAAACCTCATGATTTTACTAGTGAGAGTCTATCAGAGTAATCTCTGAACGCTCTCCTTTTCTCTTACTTCTTCTTTTCTCAGCAAACAAAAAAGAAAAAAGAAAAAAACCAAGACCAAAGATCCAATAGTGATGAGAGAGAGAGAGAGAGAGAGAGAAGAGGATGACAATTATTTTGATGCCTTTGGATAGACACTGGGGTTGTGATGAATGGACATTTCATGGGCACTCTCTCTCATCTGCATCATAAAGAGTTGAAGCAATAATTGTGAGATTCAAAATTACCATGTTAAATGCATGTGTATGAATTAGTTTAGTGGACAGTGGTCGAATAAGAGGCAGCCAACAAATCCGTGGGCCCTAGTTCGAGCTCAGCCGCCTAAAACTTTTATTTAATCCGCGTGTTTTGAGGATAATTACAGCATCCGATGTTTGAACTCGTTTAAGGAAGGGAAAAAAAAAACATATTTCATGGACTGAAGTGTTCTAGAACATTCTAAATCTAAACCACTGCAAACTTTGGCTTCATTCCCTAGTACCATGGTGATAAAACCAGAGCTCAAGAGTGAGAATTGTGTGTGATGAGGATAGGTTTTTGGGCCTGGGCTGCCATTACGACCAAGCCCTAAGACTTCCAGAAAATACTGAATGAGGGCTCCGAAGCCCAAAAGGGAATGGTCCGAACTGGCCCACATTCGATTCTTAGCCCATGATCCGAGTAAAAGCTTGTTGCGCCACGTGCTCCAAGGACAAGGAAAATCGGCTCTGATTTCTTAGAGTTACTCCCTGCAAAAACAGGGAGATGTGGTGTCGAACGAACCCAGGTGATCGTGGGCACAGTATCGCCGGCGGTCAGAGTGGCTTGCAGAGAAAGGACGAACGGTCCCCACAAGATCAAGAAAAGGAAGAACAAGGGCAACAAACCCTAGGAAGGGACACCATATAAATAGAGCAGTAAAAGCAGGGATGGGGGGATCGAATTCCTGAGCCTTTTTCCTTGCCTTCTACTTGGTGTTTCGCCCAGAACCCAAGAACAGTCACAACAGAGAGCATCGTTTACGGCCCTGCGCCTATAATTTCCTTGTAATCAATTGAAATCAATATACACAATCAAGGAGCAAGAGCCTCCATTATAGTGGACGTAGCCCAAGTCTTTCGGTTAGGGTGAACCACTTACATTAGCTGTTTATCATTGCCTAACTTCAACTTCCTTAAAACCCATTCCATAAAACCCAATAGAGCCATATCGGCTTGGGCCTGGAGATTAATTCCGAGGCATCATCAGTGTGTATGATATTAACTTGTTATTCAATTCCTTCACCTAATACAGATGAATTTATTGCAGTGTTAACAAAGTGGGTGTGTGAGCATATAAGATTTTTGATGTAACTTGTATGGACTAGAGCCATTGTAGCACACAACAGGTGTCCAGTTCAATGAATTTTCCGGGGTCCACCGATGAAATCGACTGAATATAGGTGGCCCTATCATTCCCTTCTTGGTGGTATTGCCTTGAGCCACAGGTTCTCCAGGAACCACTCCTTCCTGTCTTCACACACACCACACACAGCTAAGGAAAGAGTCAGCCATCTCTCTCTCTCTCTCTCTCTCTCTAAGATGTACATGTCTTTGTCAAAATCTCCATGCTAAAGATAAAACATTTTAATTTTGGTTCAAGATGATAATATTGGCTATCGACTCAAATGACACATCTGAGTGTTGGTTAAAACTTCACGAAATTGAATAGAAAAGAAGTTGGACATGGTCGATAGAAACTGAATAGACAACACCAAAATGGTCAATAGAAAGACCGATAGAAAAGAAATTGGACATGGAGAGAGATTTACACGTAATTGTCAAAAAACCTCTAGATTAAACATCAAGAATTTCAATTAACTCAATACTTATATTAGTTTTAGAGCATATTTTTTAAGAAAAATAATAAGAATGCTGTAATTTTGTTTTGGTGTGTGATATGATTGAAGTGGTACTTATATTCAACGGTCTCATTATGCAATTATTGAATTAACTGAAATTTTCTCTCAATGTATTTGATAATTAAACTTTGAAAATGTCTAAAATTGTAAAAGCAAGCCATTCAACCTGCTGAATTCGAAGATTAGCGGTGGTCTAATGGAGCCCGTTAAGTCGCGGGTTCGAATTTCACTAGTCCTCTCTCCTGTAAAAGTTTTAAATAGTGACAAAAAAAAAAAAAAAACCTATTGAATTCCAAGTTGTACACTTCCTGGCTCGGAGCCAGGAAAAGGGGCCAAATAATAATCTAACTAAAATTTTATTGTTTAATGAAGGGTCATTCAATAAGTTATCTCTAACTTCAAATTTTTAGCTATATTTATTTATGATAAAATAGAGAAACTAATTTAATTCGATACATATTAGAATTATTGCAGAGTGTATGATTATGATATTTTGAATCTAAATAAGTGTAAATTTCAACATCCTGAAATGGTAGCTGAAGGCTCTGGATACTGGATAGAGACCAAGTTTTTTTCTGATAAAGACTAGAGTCTAACTGTAGTGTCGAAAAGTTATTTTCTGATAACATATCTCTACTTTTCGTCCAATAAAAACGTAACATGTGTAAAATTATCTTGTATGATTATTTTACTTAATTATTTTCATAACCAATGACTAACAAATGATTTGAACCAAGATGTAACCGCCGGAGCTGGTGGTCTAGTGGCAAGACAGTCCTGTCTTAGGGTCGTATCCTGACTCCCATGAGGTTGTAAAGCAGGGTTCGATCCACGGGGTTCCCCTGTCTTGATCTCTAGTGCTCCTGTGGTGGTGTGGTGACGGGGTACTCCAAAAAGGTCTATAGCTATGGCTAACCGAACATTCCACATCGGGGGAGACCCTCATGGTCACGCCCAAGGAGGGTCACTACCTGCTGGTTGCCCCCCTCCCCCATTTTTGGCTTCCAAAAAAAAAAAAAAAACCAAGATGTACGACTACCAATTATTTTGGTTATAGTACCCCAATTTTTTTTGGGGTACTATATAGAGGGAAAAAGTTGAAAATAGATTTTGTTAATGAGAAAACTTGTATATCAATTAAATTGTTCTACCACTAAGTGCTCATTCGCCCATGCATTAGGTCCCGGGATTTGAGTCTGAGAATCAGTTTTTCAAAAGGCGATAAAGCACTAATTACTAACATATCTTATTGAATAATGAGGAGTGGGAGAAGGATTTGGTGCTGGAATAAGCATTTTTACACTTGGTTATAAAGCTTAAACCTTGTCAAGTCCTGAATATTATACAAGTGAAAAGACACCAAACAACAACTTTGCTTCCATTTGGTATCTATCTTCCCATCTGTTTCCCAGTGTCCTTTGCCACACTCCAAAACACCACATCAATTAGCTAGGAACTATGACACAACTCCTCCTCTCTTTCCATCCCCCAAAACACCACAGCAATTCTTCTTTTCTATTCTTTGCTTTTCTTTTCTTTTCATTTATCCATGAGAGGACCTTGTTTCATACATGAGAAAGCCTGATACTGCATGCTGAAGTCAGTGGTTTCAATTGTCCTTGTGAGAGATATGTTTTTTTTTTCGGTGTGTTTCGAATTGAATCCTGACATGTACTCAAGGGTGTTCGAGTTTCTTGTAACGGTTCTTCGGCTCTAGCTTTGATACCCACTTGTTGAGAAAAAAAATTCTTGGGTTTTTGCTATCAAAGGTTCAAAACCCGAGAAATCTAGCCTTTAAGTTCATCCAATACCAGGCTTAACCCGAAATTTTCAAGTTGAAATGGGGGTGTAATAAGCAAGAGATCTGTGAGTACATCAGTGAGATGAATTTCCTACTTTCTCTCTCTTTTGTTGTTCGATTTGCTGTTAAATTCCCATGGAGCAACGAAATCTCTAGCTTATATGCATAGCTCATTGGAGAAGCCTCAGAAGTTTTGAATTGTCCTTGTGATTTAGGTGTTTGATATTTTTGTAAACAAAGTAATCTACAATGAATCTGTATCATCATCCACAACGGCTACTCCTGGATGCACCGACAGGTGCGCCGCCTGGTAACAGTGGCGGGCCACGGGCTGCTTACCCCAGTGAGGCGAATTTCGACACAAACATGGTGATTATACTAGCAGCCCTGCTTTGTGCACTGATATGTGCTCTTGGACTAAACTCAATTGTGCGTTGTGCTATAAGATGTAGCCGGAGGCTGGCCTTTGAAACACCGGACGAGACAGCTGCCCGGCTAGCAGCCACTGGCCTGAAAAGGAGCGTGTTACGCCAGATTCCGGTGACTGTATATGGGTCAGGGATAGGTATTCCGGCCACTGATTGTCCAATTTGCCTTGGTGAATTTATGGATGGTGAGAAAGTTAGAGTCCTGCCAAGGTGTCACCATGGTTTTCATGTGAGGTGTATTGACATTTGGTTGGCATCACACTCCTCCTGTCCGACGTGCCGACAGTCTTTACTCGAACAACCGACATCTTCCGATGCAACAGACGTGGAATCCGGGCCGGGAAATGCATCAGGAGGGCATGGTGATGTCCCTGGATCAATTGAAGAAATAGATTGATTTCTTTTCTTTCTTTTTTAGCTGGTTGAAAAGAGAGAGGGGTGACCAGTAGTAACCCTTGGCCGTGATCACGAGAGTCTCTTCACCGCGGAATGCCTTGTTTGAGTTATAGCTATTAATCTGGAAGGGCAGCCCGTCATACAAGTACTACCAAAACCAAGCAGTAAACTGTGTTGCTCTCGTGAATGGAACATTGCTTGATAACTACATGGAAGTCAATGACTACCTTAAACAAGTATGACTTACCACTAGACTACCAGTTCAAGTGATAAGTATGTTGATTTCAGTTTTGAAAATACAGGAAACAAAGAAAGAAGGAAAAGTGCACAAAAAGAAAAGAGTAGTTGAGGGTGTTTCTGTTAAGAACATTTATTTAAATTACAGCTACTCGATTTGTTTGTATAGTTATGCATAGAGAAATATTGTGGTAGCATTTTTCAGAGCAAAACCCTTTTAATCAAATATGTACTTAGTGAACTCATGTGGGTAAGTTCAGTGATTGAATAAGCGTTGATGTGTAAACAAACATATTCTCGGTTCAAATTTCATTGGATGTTTAAATTCAAGTTTACCTAATTTGGGTGGTTTAAGGAAATATGCTCTTAGCAGACCTTCATCAAATACATGGAATTTTGGTAATAAAGCACTTCTGCAATGACTATGTGGTGGGCCTCTCTTAGTTTCTTCTTTTTTATTTTTTTGGTTTAACGGTTAGGGATGTCCGGACTAACTTACGCGCACCTCGACTAATGCAAACCATCCACGCCGGGCCCAGTCAAAGATAGACCATCTATGTCGGAATTAGGGTATTAATGAGAGATAAATCTTTCATTGCCTGACCCCAAAGAGTTATCAAAATTCGAATTCAAAACGTCTGAATTTAGAGCTCGCCCTTATTACCACTTGAACCACCCCTAATTTAACAACAACAAAGGTTCTGATTCCATGTATGCTGATCTAGAGGCAGAACTGCCCTGCCCTCGTAATTGTATTCACCACTTCTATTTCCTTACCCAGATTATGCTCTCAAAGGAGCATCCAATAAGCCCCAGAGTGCATGCAGTCATATCGCATAATGCTTATACCATTATAACCCACTTCATTTTCACACACTGTTAATTTTCTCCTCCGTCAAACTTTTGGTAATGCTCTCGAGAATTTTCATATTGTTTATAAACGAGTCTAGTTTGGTATGTAAATGAATGTATCAACGTAAATTTACCTAGTTAAGTTGATTGTAATAGTCGATTCTTCATTGAAATAATAATGGTCTATAGTCAATTTTTCCATATAATAGAGCTCCTCGTAACAAATGTGCCTAATCATTTTGTGGATATCTTTTTTTTTTTTTTTCTTTTCACCCCGGCTAGCTATGCATGGAGCATTGCCCCATTTTGTGGATATCTCTTTTGAATAAACAAGTGTCAATAGAGTACATTATGCCAATAGAATAGTATCACAATAAATCAAAGTTATTGGTATAGACTGTTGATTGTGCATGGCATTTTAAAAGGTTACAAATATAATGCCCCAACTACTCATTTATTTCTTTGTTTTGATGGTCAAAATCGTCTCAACAAGACGCTCTCTGACAGGTGTTTAGAAGCATTAACTGCAAATTATGTATGTCCACTCAGTAATGCTACGCTGACCAAATTTTTGGACCAAATTAAAAGTTTAAATGATATGCCAGTATATTATTTGGAGTCTTTATTGGGACCCAAATGACATGACACTAAATAAAGAAACTCAAGTCAGCTGTCATGTCATTTGGGCTCTTAATTTAGTCCCAAAATTTGATCACTAATGTCCACTAATTCATGATTTTTTTGTGATATTCTCGAACTTAAACACTCGAGATAGTAGTCTCACGAAATCTATTAATATGAACAATTTAATGCATTTACACTTTTTATTTCTATTGTAACTTAAAGATTTTCGTTTATAGATGAAGTTGAATAAAACTTCATTCCCGATGGATAGTTCAAATGGTAACAGAGACGAGCTGTAAATTCAGTCGTCCTGAGTTTGAATCTTGACAATTCCTTAGAGTTAAACCATGAGAAATTTATCTTTCATGAATACCCTAGTCCCGACGTGGATGACCTGCCTTTAACCGTACCAAAGAGAGAATTAATCGAAGTGTGCGTAAATTAACTTAAATACCTTTGACCGTTGAACTAAAAAAAAAATAAAACTTCCAAATGTGCTTATAATGAATCATAGGAGTTTCTTCACATATAGGAAATGAATATAATATTGAGAAGATGATGGAAAGGTGAACAATTGTCAAACACTTCATTACGTAAGTGAAGAATAATGTACACCTTCTTATGTGGCATGCTAAATTGATTTGATGGGCATATGGAGTTGGAAGCTTATGAAACACAAGGAATCATTATCATGTGCTCATAGAATGGAATCTCCAGCTCTTTTTTCTTACTTTCTTTCTTTTCCTCTATCACAATTTGCTGGCCTAGCAGGCCCACAACTTGGAAATATCTCTCCATGGAGAGCAAGCAATCATGTCCAAGGTTGGTGCCAATGGTAATTATAAACGCTATTGTTGATACGTTACATCGTCATCTAATAATAAACCATTAATCACATGAACATAATGGACACTTAATAATGTAACAACAATCTCAAAATGTAATGTCTGTGGGTGACATAGCGGAACAACGAGACACAAAAAATACTACGATTTTAAGTGTATAAAATAAATATTTTGAATCAACAGAGAGAGTAACAAGAGAATATTTCTGAAAATGTGTATTATTCAATGAATAATTCGTATTACATAAGAGAATATATATAGGAACTGTTAAAACCCTAATCGTCTCCATAATAAAGGTAAAATTCCTAATTATACAAAAAATATCAAAAATAAAAAATTACGATCTAATTAATTAACATAAAAGCGCGTGTCATTTGGAATCCAACCCAACTGACGATGTTGAATTCGGAATCTCCTACGATTTATTATTAATTTTTGAATTCTTTATTAAAATGGAAAAAAGTGGGTTTTGAAGGCCTAAACAATGAAATTCGACCTAAAACTGAAGGAGGTGATGACGAAGTAATGAATCTTGATCGTTGGTCCGATCTAAGTCAAACACCACTGGCCTCAATCAATTTTGAGTTCGAGTCATTTCAGCTTTACTATGTACTATCACTTTTTTGCTTTTCTCTGAACCTTGGACCCACGACGGTCCTCTTACTCCAAATAATCAATAGCTACTTGTTCTAAATCAGGGGTTCATCCGCCCATATGGCGGTTTTACTATTAGATGAATATATCAAGTTGGATAATTGACAAAATATCAGCATTGAAATGGATAATTACTGGAGCTTTTTTGTTGAGATTGAGACTAGTCATTCATCATTGGACCACCCAATTTTGATGTGTATCTATATCCAATCTTTCTTTGTATGTGAAAAGATTGTGGCAAGAGAATTTTTAGTGAGCAATGGAACAAACCTAGATCATGACTAGTTCACACGAAGCTATGTATTTTTATCCCTCTTTTTTCACAAATTGTCCACTAAAATATGATGCCATGGCGGCTGCATCGTATGAGGACACAAGTACCACCACCATGGGACAAGATTCAATCTTAGTGCACCATTTAGTGTATTGAAAGGTCGGGACATGTTTGGTTTGTATTTTGACAACAGGTTTTTTGTTTTTTAATATAAGAAAACAATAAAATACTGTTTGGTTTGTTGTTTTTTTGAAAATGAGGTTGAATTATGAGAATATCATATACATGTTTTCCCACTTTTCAAACAAGGTTTTTAAAATTTTTGAAAACACGGGAACACACAGCTCTTTAATGAGGTCTGGATATTGAGCTTCTTCGGAAGCATTTTCACTCATTTTTTAAGCTTCGTCTTCTTCAACTCCAGCATCGCCAAAGGTCGAGCTTTGTACTCTTTGAATCCAGCATCGCAGAAGATCTCCAAAGCAACTCGATCTATATATATATATATACACACACATATATAGATCTATTGGTGATTCACAAAGGAAGTGGTATTGTTGGTGTGGAATGGATTTTATATTTCTATTAAATTTTCATTATTTTGTAGATCATTGTCCAAACAGGTTTTACTATTTTTTATTCCTTAAAATTTGATTACAAGTATAAGAATGCAGGAAAAAAGAGAAAAAAAAAAAACCAAGCTAACCTGCCCTATAAGACCTACATACACAGTTACTATCTCTGTTAGAACTTCCTCTCTCATTGGTACTTGAATTACGGTGTTCTGTTTGTGTATTTGATGTAAGGACACCCGTTTTTGCCAATCATGGGATTTTTGCATATGTTTAACACCAATGCAAATTGAACAAAAATGAGCAATTACTGTCATTAGCTAGTGAGTACCTCTGCAGTGCCCGAAGCTGCCAAGAAGCAAAATGTTATCATGGAATTTTTTTCTTGAAATATTTCGACTGGAAGAACTCGACGACTTGCTCAAGGGTTGTCTGTCTCCTCCTCATCTTCATATTTATCAACCGATGCTAATCGTTCCCTCACTTCATTCTCTAGCTCCACCACAGACTGTGAACCCTTGATCTCCTTAATCACCACAACTCTCAAAACATTTATGTGCTGGTGCTGCAAGTTTACTGGCAATAGTCCATCATAAATCATATGTTCAAGCATATTCAATCACTTCATGTAAAGGACAAGGACCACAATTTTGAAATAAAACTACTTCACCATGGAGAGATATCTATACTGTATCATAATAACAGTACAATGAGTTGTTGGTACTGAAGAAACTACTTAATTGCAAAAGCAGTGTAAGTGGTGGCATGATGCTATTCACTTTAAAGAGTGCTGCACAAAGTTAAGTCTTGAGTAATCTGAGAAGCTCTTAGGTTTTTATTCGAGTTTAGTCTTTTATTAATCTCCCACTCCTGAGGGAATGGAAGCCGCTAAGCAGCTTGTGAGGATCGAATTCAGATCTTAGAACTAGCTGTAAGGACAAGCCTTTTCCACTAGACAACAACCTAAACCGAAATCACACCAACAACTGAATTCGGTATTTGAAGTCCCGGTTACAATGACTCTTCCGAAAAAGAGGAACTCCTCTATTGAGCTTGACTAGACACACTAGCGGGAGCTTCAATCGCAATCGTCATAATCAAAATAGTCATAGTGGCATATATGAATCCCCTTATCTAGAAATTATGAACCTCGTACTCCTCTCCCTTTCACCTCTTATTTTGAATATGCAACACGCACTGTGCTAGCCACCACACACACGTGCATATTCAACTAATTCTTTATTTTAAGTAAGGTATCATTCAAGTTTCAGTCCCTATGAAATAACACATTTTTTTCGCACATAGATCTACCTCTCAAAATGAGATCTATGATATTTATCACTTTAACACGTCCTTTGTACACACTTCTGTCTCTAGCAAACTTCAAACCTCATACTAAGCAGTCTGTGAGCATTGAATTCAGCTCTTAGACCTGGCTGTAATGACTACCCTTTTCCACCATGTACACAATTCTTCTCTGGCAAAATTCAAACCTCATACCTCCTGGCTAATCTAAGAGAAATGAACATAATTTCTTGCTCAAAGCAAAAGAAGCATAGTCTGCATAACTATAATTCTACTCTTTTAAGTTACCAGAAATAAGATCCTCAAAGAAGTCATTATCTTCTGCTAGCTCCATCCCAGTTTATCCCTTCCAATATTTAATTTATCGACGTAATTATTTATTGTCAGTGAATTGATAATGAGTATGATTATGTTTAGAATCCACTATTAATTCAATAGTTGTCATGAATTAGATTAACAAATAATACCGACCAACAAATTAAATTTAAATAATATTATTGATGTTAACAAATGGGTCAATTTGCAAACAGAAGAAAGGCAAATTACACTTTACCCTCTTAAATTATTACTTTTATTTTATTTTTTATCCTCAACTATAAAATTTCACACAATATTATTGATGTTAACAAATGGGTCAATTTGCAAACAAAAGAACGGTAAATTACACTTCACCCCCTTAAATTATTACTTTTTACCCTCAACTATAAAATTTCTAACATCTATATAATAAAGTAGCTTACAATTCAAATCTCAAAAGATAAACAAAATGACTTTTGCTATTCGCGGTTGAGATCACTTTAAATTTTACTTTAAAATTAATCTAACGGTTAATATTAACACCTTAAATTTAATAGAAAAATAGCCCCTAATGGTGTGTTTGGAGTGATTTTTTTAAAACTACTTTTATAAATTATTTTTCATAAATACTTTAAAAAAAATAATAGTGTTTGAAACCGTCCCACCATTACCCCCACCACCACCACCCCCACCACCATCACCGCCGCCGCCACCACCACCCCCACAACCACCACCGCCGCCACCACCATCGTTGTTGCCGCCACCACCACCGCCGTCGCCCCCACCGCCACAGCCACCACCACCGCCACCATCGCCGTCGTCACCACCACCATCGCCTCCGCCACCACCACCATCGCCGCCGCCATCACCGCCACCACGGTTATTGCCACCCACCACAACCATCACCGTCTCCTACCAACACCACTGTCGCCGCCACCACGGTCATTGCCACCCACCACAACCATCACCGTCTCCTACCACCACCACTGTCGCCCACCACCTCTCACCCCCACTACAAATCGATGTTTAAATTCCTTTATCTCTTCTTTATGCTTGTGATTTAATTTTGGATATGAATACAAATATGTTTATTGTTTATCATTTTTTATTACACTGTGCCTTCAGGCACAGACAATAACTAGTTATACTCTAAAGTATCAATTTTATTTTATATCACTCCAATAGATAATGACTGTCAATTTTCTGATGGTAAATGGGTATGTGAGTAGTCTGTACTATCAATAAACAACTGCTTATTAGACATATGCAGGTGAAAAATCAAGAAAAATATTCATCAATGACTTTACCCTTCCTAAGTTCCAAATTTTCTTTCTCTGGTCTATCTTTTTTTTTTCTTCCAACAACCATTTAGTTGCAAAAGAGGTAAAAATAAAATGGGACTACGCATTTGACGAGAAACTCTTTGAGATTTCCCTCCCTCTTTTGACAGATTTTTAAGTTTGTCGGATTAATATGAAATAAAATTGATATTTTAGAGTGTAATATGAGAAATTTTATAGTTTAGAATACAAAGTGAAATAAAGGTAATAGTCCAAGGGGTAAAGTGTAATTTACTCAACAAAAAGAACGAGTCCTTCTAATATCGATGTGGAGAAAATTACAGAAAATACCCCCTTATAGGAGTTTCGTTGCAGATTCGTAGTTTTATCTTTTGCCTGACAGACGCAATTCGCAACACAGGACACGACCCTTATTAGACCAAAAGACTATGGTTGAATCTGGACTCGTATAGTCATTAGACCAAAAGACTCGTATAGTCAGTCAGACGCCATTGTTGACTCTGGACTCTCTCTCCTACGCGGTCACTCGTCCTCTCCAATTCCGACCAAACCTCTGATTTGGCTCATTAGCCTTATAAATCATCAAAGTAGTATTCAATCAGCAATCTGTTTTGAATCCAAAATCCCCATAAGGAAAAACTATTTTCCAAAGCTCGGTTTGAAACTCACCTCTCTGTCTCTCCTCCACCTCCATCTCTTGAGATGGCGTCTCTTGGGGGGATTCGTTGCCGAGGAAGCCACCCATTTGTCTACAATCAAGGAACCCATTTCAGCATTGATCGATACAATCAGGTTTCTTTATTCAATCACTCTTTATCGATCTCAAATCCCCAATTGAAAAGCCGACAACGAGTCTCTGCATCATTGACCGCATCGAATTCCCCTGCTTGTTCTTCATCTCGTAACAATCTAGAACCCTACCTCAAAATTGCAGTGAAAGAAGATGATAAAAACGAGGAAATCACGTTTTCGGAGAATCTCTACGAATGGCTGAGAGATTCAGTGGTGGAGATCGTCAAGAACTTGAAAGAAGCTCCATTGTTGGTTCACGTTTACTCGGAAAACAATGGGTCGAAGAAGAAGTTGAAAACAGAGGCGGCGAGTTCAGAGGATTGGTCGATTTTGATGCGTGAATGGCAGATAGGGAAAAAACCTTCACCTGATGGGATTATTTTTGTTGAACAGCTTGAGGACAGGAGGGTTTTGAACGAGGATGAAGAAGAAGAGGAGGAAGAGACAAGGGTTTGGGGGGTGGTTGTACAGGGGAGAGGGGTGGAGTGTGAGCCAGTTTGCTATTTGTTGAAGACTTGCAGGGTTGGGGTAGGGGGTGGGTTGGGGTTGTTCTGCACCCATTTCGTATTAGTGAGAGTAAAGAGTTTCAGAGAGAGTGCTTTGTCTCAGCTTGAAGATTGTTGGTTGCTGCATTGAAGATAGGCTCTGCGTTGGACTGGTTTTAGTGATCAAGGGAGCTAAATTCAAGTTATAGAACATTTCCATTTGAATTCAAATTCAATCCAAATTTGACCCGAATTTTTCGATCTTAGTATTATTTATGCTTCAAATTTTATACTAATGTTTGCAAAATCGGGTTGAAATACAAATTCAATTCGGGTTTAATTATTGGATTCATTCTTTTGGTTGAAACCGTGTTTTACCCAACTTGTGTTGAATTTGGATTAAGTATGGGTTGAATCTCAGAAATCCAAGACCTTAATATGAATGCCTCCCCTCTTTGCTCAGATATAGACTCAAATTTAAGTAAAAACTTATACAAGATTCTTCAATCTTTTAGTGACTTTATTTCTTTGTGGGTTTATCATGCTTTTCACTAGTTTCAATGCATACATTCAAAGTATTTTATTTGAGCATCTCTTAAAAAATGGTTAAAACTCTAAAAGAGTTGAAATTTAATTTTTTTTTTGATATTAAAAAAAAAGGGTGGGGGCAAAGGAGAGCGTCCAAAGATCACTCCCGATAGACCTTCACTGGTGAGATCATGAAGCTCTTGATCGTATCCGTTACTCTTCTCGAAACGAATCTAGTTAGGTTAGTATAGTAGTCATCCAAAGGTAAAAACTATGCTCCAGTAAAAGATGTCATTAGTAGGTAAAATATAATTTTGCTATCATATATAAATAGTTTATAATATATTTCTCTTATTCTGTCATTTTTCACTTTTTTTGTCTACTCTTTGTCTTTTCATCCATTCTTTCTTTCTTTTCCTCCAACAATTCCAATAAAGGTATAAAATATGAGAAAAGAAAGAGTATACTTTTGAAAAATTTGTTAGAGTATGTATTGAAAAAGTGAGTAGGTAATATAGAGAAAGTATACTTTTGAAAAATTAAAATACAAAATCTTATTGGACATGCTAATTTTGCAAACATGTTTTTTAATGTTGAAAATCATAATTAAAACTAAGATTTTGTAAGAACTTGTAGTAGGCTTAAAACTAAGTTAGAAAACATGGAGAAAAGTTATACAACCCCCATATTTTGATAAAGAAATTGGTATAAGAGTGTTGACCAGCAAGAATGCAGTAGTCTAAGCAGTAGGAATATAAATAACGGGTGTTGAATTTGATACGATATAGACTGATAGATACACAAAATTTGAAAATATAGAATTTGAGTATAACAAATACGTGAGTAATTAAAATAATATTATATATTCTTTAGATAATAATAGCATTGTATTATTTTAATAATAAGACTTAGTAAATATTAATATTTTGCATAAAATTGAAATAAATTAAAATAAACATCATTACATCTCTTAACATTTATAATTCATAAGTTACATAACAAAAAAATACAAAAACAAAATAAAGAAATCCAATACCTCTCTTAATAGTTAATCGTAATCGTCATGAGATTAAAAAAAATTCTGATCGTATCCTGATCATGTCCTACCTATATCTTAGCTAGATTTCTCTCCAATGTCTGCTAAGATGCTTTGGTTTTTTTTTTTTTGACACTATTATGCGGAAAAGACCCCATATCCAACTAAATTTACTATTTAGGATATTTTTAGCCATGTCAAACACAATAAGAGTAACCCGTGATTGAAGACATTGTGCAACGTAAACTAACCGGTTAATTTGGAGAAGTGATGAGTGAAGATTTCAAAAAGAGAGAGTGAAGAGTGAGGAAAGGAAGGTAAAATTCAATGTGAATGGTTTTGAGATGTTGGTGACTGTTAGATGAATCTATTGAAAACCGTCGGATGAGTTTATTGAAATCTGTCATATTTTATATTATGGATGTTCAATAATACCTTCGTATTCCACATGCCGTTAAGGAACATTGCTCCTCAATGCCACACAGTTATCTACAAGAAATGCTATCTCGCCTATGTCGGGCTAAAGCTAAAGTCTTACTGTATGTTCTAAGCATTGAAGACTAGGTTTAACCTCACTATGGAAATTCGAACTCAAGTATTGAACAAAAAAATCCGAATTCTTATCTGCTGGACCAGCTGATCTGTGGTGTAATTTACCTTCCATCTTATTTGAATTTGAAAACGGAACCCACAAAGTTGTTCTACTTATCATATTGTGCCTCCAGATTAAAAGCTTGTCACAGCGCGCTCTTTTGCAATATTTCAAATCAAACTATACACAAAACACAAACAAACCCATATCTTTAGCTCCTTTGCTTACCACATCTGTCTCAGTCCTCCCATCAGTTTGCTCTTGTTGTATAGTAATGGAGGATGAATGCGGTTCGGGAAGTGTTTCAGATCGTTCTCTTGCGATACCCAGATCTGAATCAAAGGTTTGGCCATTTCATCCTTGTATTGAACGGTTTTTTTAGAGAAATTTTCTTTTCATCCTTTTCTTTTTTTGTTTTTGACATACTCAATCAGGTAATGGTGGAGGAGAAAAGGGGTAGTGTGGAAGGCGGAGAAGAATCAGAACTTGGTCGTAAACGAGTGAAAATGAGAGATCTTGATTCTGTGTTTCGTTCTACAGGTATTTCTTTTCTCAAAATTTGAAGTATCATTGTCTGTTTTGGTGTTTCAATAGTCTAGCAATCTTTCAGAAAATGCCGAAGTGATGAATCGATTGTTTTTTCATTCAATGTATTTACGAACTGATGATTCACTGATTAGCTCTCTGACATACCCACACCATAAAAGCTGATTTTTTTTTTTACAAATTTTGCCTTAATTTCGTAAGATACTTCTTCATAATTCTAAGTTTTTTTGTTTATTTTTTGGTTTTCTGGGTTTTCAATGGAGACTTTGAATCAGTGATGTTAAACCACCACCACACTTTTTCCATTAATGCCACGAGGCGACACCAATTACTGAAAATCTTGAATACCAAAGAGGCTAAGGTTCATTTTCAGCTCTAATTTGATCAGATTTATAAGTAAGCATCTTATGTAAAGTATGAGCAAAGCATATTTCTGAAACAGAGATGTCTAGTTACTTAGGAGTTAGGACACTGAAAACGCTAATTCAAATGTTGCGTAAGCAGGACAACTAGGAAGGGACACATTACAGCAAGCTATGGCCCCTGCTCACAGACCACTTGATCTCAATGCCAAAGCTTCTGTTGCTAATGATTTGTCTGGTGAGAATACACCTGAATGCATTGATAATACCAATAGGCTGTCTTCATTTGGAAAGAAGGAGATAGAACGTGATATTGATCATGTTAAGTCAAGAGGCTTTGGCTTAGATCTCCATTCAGAAGATGTTTCAAGCTCAGTCAACCATGACACATTTTATCCTAATAAAAATAGTGAAAATCTGAAATCAGGAGATGACTCAGAGAGTGCGAGTTCAATTGGTCCATTGGAGGAAAACGATCCAATGAGAATTTGGAAAGAGATGAAGCAAAATGGTTTCCTCTCATCTTCTCATGGAGGTGTACCAATGCCAAAGCCACGCGGGAGGAAAAATAAAGATTATGGGCTCAAGAAAAAGATGGAGCTTGCCAAGAGAGAACAGATCAACAGGTTTGCGAAGATTGCTGCTCCTAGTGGACTGCTCAATGGATTGAACCCTGGAATCATAAACCATGTAAGAAATGGTAAACAGGTTCATTCTATAATAGAGGCTCTAGTGAGATCTGAAAAACTTGAAAACCGCAATGCTGGAGGCAAACAGCTAGTCCAGACAATGAGTGGAAAGGAAGAATCTAGTGACAGGAAGATTGACCTGGAGAACTTGAAAGCTTTTGGAATTAGCAGATTCAGTTTCCATCATGAAGGGTGCAATAGTTTATCAGGTAGCAAGCAGATTGGTGGATGTCCAACTTCAATGAATAAATTGGGATCTTCCAACTCAGATCTTATCGAGGGGGATGGTGAGTTTTGCATGGTCGAGAGAAGGGTTTTTGGTAAAAGTACTCATCCCCCACACTCCAACTCTCACAATGTTACTTCTCTTTCCGTTAAAGGTCGGTTTTCAGTATTATATTTCATATCATTCCTTGCTTTAGTAGGTGTTGAACATCATTTGAAGTATATTTTAAAGAATCATAGGACAAGCTTAAAAGAGATAATTCTTGTATTAGACGGATCTAGTCAAAGTAGTTGTTGATTTGAAAATGGGACACTTTCATAGAAGAAAGTTGAGCAATAAATGTGGGTTATAATAAAATTGAAGCTGAGTCTTTGTGCAATTTTAAGAAAGATTATACCTTAAGCTGATATGCACTTTTGGTTTTCAGCTGCAAATGTGGCTTCCCAGTGGTTGGAACTTCTTCATCAAGACATCAAAGGACGCCTGACAGGTACTGCCTTATTTTTCAATACATAAACTGATGATTGTTGGGAGTAAACAAATCCCTACATTGGCATGGTAATGTACTGTTTTTTGTACTTGCAGCATTGCGACGTAGTAAGAAGAGAGTTCAAGCTGTGATTCATACAGAATTGCCTTTCCTAATGTCAAGAGAATTCTCATCAAATCAAGACACCGATCCAGATTGCACAAAAAGTTCTGCTACTGATTTTTCTGGTAGTGCAGCTGCTGATATGCATCAAGCTAGATGGAGTGCACTATTTGATCAGATGGAAAAAGCATTATCTAAAGAAGAGAAACAATTGGTGAGTGGTGCAGAAGAAAGTTTTGTCATTGAACACTATTTAGGAAGAGGAGAATTTCGGCGTATAATAAGGATGAAAGCACATTTTGCCATCAATCTATAGCCATGTCCAACTGTCATAACTAAGAACGTTTCTAACATGGAGGTTTAGATAACATATGTTCAATCAGATCAATTTTCCATCTAGGAATCTGCTAAAAATATCTTCGAACTGAACTTTTTTATCTGAATAATTCTTGCATCAGGGCACTTGTGCACAGATGCCACATAGAAATAGCGTTGCTTCTTACTATCATATACCGCGATGATACCTAAGGGCTGAGTCTTTAATATATAATATGTTTCTTTGAGTATAGACATATGTTTGCATCATTCTGCTGTGGTATAGAATTAGCTTCTGTCCTGCAGTAGGTTTCTGTTCTGCTTTCCTCCCCCACCCACAAACAGCATGAAACAACTGCAAGGGTATCTGAACATTCTGTCTATTATTAATTTCAGGAAAGTTGGTTGAATCAAGTAAAAGAAATGCAGTGGCACTGTGAACGCGGCCTCTTCCAGTACAATGAAGCTCATGGTTTGCAACATCTGGTTGCATTAGGAAATAGCTGCAGGTAAAGTTTTAATTTCATTGGAAGAAAACAAACGTTGTATTTGTTATTGTGGTGGCAGACACACCTGCTTATCACCTGAATATTTAGGAAATAATTTTTTTCTATGATTAGATCCGAAACATGTTGTACATGGGTGGGCTTTGTATGATTGAATAGAATAAGTGAATTAGAGAAACCATATGATTATGCTTTATCTAGTTCACTTAAAATTTTATAGTATGGAAATGCATTCATTTTTTCTGCATTGACATGATCTATGATACTATAGGAGTGACACAAGGGATCTAAAGAAAACAAGTAAACCCTGTGTGCGTGTAAAAACACTCCAAATAGTTTGGAGATAAATACCGACAGTAAGGTGTATATAGTATAATTGTATATTTATATTCACTAAGTAGATTATCTCTAGCCGCGCATACATTACCTTGAGCTAAGCTAAACTTTTCAGCCACCCCCGGTCCGGTGAAATAGTAGCCCTATAGCCAGTGTTTATAGCATTGTTGTGCAATTTTCTAAAGGAAAAGGCAAACAAAAGAGCAGAGAGAATGATCCTTTACACTTGTTGCAATTGTTATTCTTTTAAGTTATTGTTAAATTTCACTTCTATTGAAGGAAATCATCATAAAACATAAAATGTATTTGATTACCAGTTTATTAGATTGAAGGTTAAACTCTTTTGTCCTCTACATTGCCCTCAAACTTAAAGTTCTTATGTGTCATGCAGATTAGAGAAAGCAGATAATTTAGAAGGGGATTCGGCTGTTAGGGCTGCGGCCGCATCCATGTACTCAACGTGCAACTTTCTCTTGTCAATGGAGAATTTACCATGTTTCTGATCAGTCTAACTTCAAAATTCGTCACTTTTCAGTCAAGTTCTAATTATAGCAGTTTTTATCCTGATTTCAGTGTTGTTAATCTCCATATGCATTTAGCATAAAGACATTATTAGGTCCGTTCGTGAAGGGTGGGCCTTGGCGCAGTGATAAGATTGCTCGGTGACTTGGACATCAAGAGTTTAAGTCGCAAAAACAGCATCTATGCATGTTGGGATAAGACTGTGTACATCTGACTTTCTACAAACTCCAGAGTGATGAAAGTCGTGTGCACTGGGCGGCTCTTTATGTTAGATCTATCAATTGGCGATGGTCTTGTGGATTTATTGAGTTTGTTCATGTAACATTAGATGTTGTGGTCATTTAGGCTTCGATTTCCTATTCATTCTTTCTCTGATTAAACATTAGCTGAAGCTGATGGTTGCTGACAACTCTAATTGTTGCATTGAAATAAATGAGAGCTTGCAATGACTGGATGACCCTCTCTTTCATGTATGTATTCCATTAGCTGAATGAGGTTTAATTCATTTTTGAGATTTAGTCTTGTTTTTTAGGGAAAATTTGAACGGTTTTGGCTGTCAAAAGCAAGAATAATTAGGGATTAAAATTTGGTTTTGAAACATTTTTGATTCCATGAAAAACTAAACGAATTAATGATTGAATATTATAATTTTTATATGTCGAGGTATTTTTGGGGTTGTTTTGAAATATTTTGTCTGGTGTTTTAAGAACATTTTTTAATTTTCTCCGTTACTATTATAATTTCGTAATGTTTTTGGAATGTTTTTGCTTGAGTGGAATAAAACTACGTAGTGAAACGTTTTGAAGGATTAGGCCCCAAAATAGCTTAGTTTATGATAAACAATGAGAAATTGCCAATTTAGAGGGTTTAACAATGATATTAGGTCAATCTGGATCAAACACCACTAACCTCAGTCCATTCTAAATCTGTCACCCGATATCGCTCTATTATTATTTTATCATTTTTTGTTACACTTTAGACACGCGATGGTATTAGTATAACCTAACACTGCAATGATAAACCAATGCCATAAGATTATACCACTGGAGATTAATTTTTAAATCATTGGACCATGATTAAGGCTTAATTACACATTTTTTAATTAACCAAGTGTACTAAACGACATAATTAACGGACAATTGATTCTGTAAATGCCCATCCTCAGTCCTCATATTTTTGTCTTCCACCTCCTGTGCAAGACAAAAAAAAAAAGGGGGGTTGGTGGCTGTTTGTTTGTTTTTTTAGTTCAAATAGCCAGGAGTTTTTCAGGTCAATTTACGTATATTTCAACTAATTTTTTTCCCGGTTTGGTCAAAGATAGATCATCCACACTGGAATTAAGGTACTTATGAGGGATAAATTTATGGAGTTATTAAAATTCAAACTCAAAACGTCTGAATTTATAACTAATATGTGATAGCACTTGTTGGTGGCTGTTTGTTGAAGCTCACGTAATTGCAGAGTTGGTGAAGCCACATAGAGCCTAATTCAAAGGATCTCAAAGCTCCTAACATGGACCGGGGGTGGTCAAGGTAATTTGAAGTTTAAAGTGAAATTATTAAATGAGGTTTATTTTTTTTTAATTTTAAGATTAATTTTAAAAAAATGAATTTATTTTTAATTTATTATGTGAGAGAGCCAGAAGAAGAACGTGCTAGTGTTGTCAAAATAAATGTTTTAACTTTTGTTTTTGCTTTTTATCGAAGAGAGAGAGTTTAATTTTAATTTTTTTAAAATTTTTTTTACGTATTTTTAGAGAGAGAGAAAGTGGGTAGGAGTAAATATGAGTTGACTTTTGAGTACATTTTATTTTTTCAACTTATGATTTTTAAGTTTCTAATGTTATGAATTGGATCATGAGTTTAAATTATTACAATAAAAATTTTGATTATACTTAATTTTTTGAGGCCTTTTTTTTCAGGATTTAAAATTTAATAGATTTAAATTTTTTTTGGGTTAGTAATGTACTTAAAATTATGGTGCCTTCTAAAAATTTAAGGCTTAAAGCTTAAGGTTTTTTTTAAATACTGTTGAGCCGCCCTGGACTCCTAATTTCATATTTCCGAGTTTAGTGTCCAAGATTTCCTTCAATAGCTAAGTACGAAAATTAAGTGATTTATAATCTTATTTCCATTTTGGAGAGACTGTTTCCCAACTTGTAAGGTCAACTGCTGCCAGCAGAACTAGCAGTTCTACAATTCCGATGATTACTCCCTTCAAACGTAACTATTTTTTTTTTTTTTTGGGTAATGCGGGATGATTAGGTTTGAACCCGTTAACAACAGGAATAGTGAATCATTAAACCAATCGCTAATCTCTCGATCGTCAGATACTATACTCCCTTAGACTATAAATTAATCAGCACAATCTCATATCCCATAGGCATGGACAGAGCATAGTTATAGCCTAGAGGGACTACCAGTACCCCATGATTCTTGAAAACAATGAATATTCAACCACTGTTTGAACAATGACTTCTCTCCCCTCGATGGGGGTACCCTCTGAATCAAGGACCCTCTCACATTTTTTATTTTCGGGTATCTTGAATCTGTCTCTACCCACATAAGTGTTATTTCTCTTGCTCAAAGCCCTTAGATCATTCCTCAAATAAACTAAAACTCTCTCTCTCTCTCTCTCTCTCATGTAATGAGATTTGTAGGATGCCTTTTGAGTGGTAGAACAAGAAAAAACATTTTGTTTCTCCCTCTGTATGCATATGCTTATCTCATTTATATCAGAAAATTGACATTGTATGAACCCTGCACCAAATTTTCTCATCAACATCATTAAAGTAGAGCTTGGGGCGGGCCCCAAACATAACCAACTATACTTGTTACCTCACAGGAGCCATGGGTGGGCCTACCACCTTAGCAGACCACCGAAATGCACATGGCAGTCGTCAAACCCTGTGATTTCCATGGAAGCTCAGGTGGGGATATGGTTCAAGATTACAGTATTAATCATTGACTAACACATCAGTTGTGGCGTTGCGGAACGGTATTGCGGGACACCTAATTGGTTTATCGATGGCGATGACATAATCGACTCGACCGAGTTAATCAGTGCATCTCTGAGTTAATTAAGAAACTAGTGAAATTCATAATTTACACGGAACGTATGAAAAGTGTCGGGTCGGATTCGACTTGACTGATTTTTTGAACAGTTGGGGGATGTTTGTGGATGCTATAAATAGCCATGTTATTAACTGCCACTGACAGTAGCCATTCAGGGCACTGTTGCTTAGGGTCCATCCCATGTTGGTGGTTTCAGCCTCTTCCATGTAGGACTAATAGACAATGCCTTGTGCAGGACACTTTCATTGGTTCCTAACCATCAACATATGTATAACTTCCACATGCTTTTTGTGGATGTGTTTTAAGTTTGAACAACTTTGTCCCAGAGGTGGTCCTTGTAGCTTTTAGGATCACAGGACATGGTCCTCCTCATGCAAATTTAAAAGCAAAATTTTGACAGAACAACAGAAATCTCGTGCATTGAAAAGGTAGACATTTTTTTTATAAGGTGTTTAAGCTTGCGCCGACTACTTCTTCAAGTTCAGCAGCTGGTCACCTTGTCTTGAGCTAGGTTAGAGTATGTCCCCAAAAGAACAAGGGTGACTAACCCTTAGGGGGGGTGAGAAGGGCAGACATTGACACAACAATAAAGTTACTATATATTAACCTAGACATTAAAGAGTTCAACACGAAAACAGTTCTCCAAAGACGAGTATAAGATTGTAGAAAATATATATCTTTGCTCAAATTGCTTGTCACAAACTTCAAATCTAATAAAACTAAGGAGGGGTACAAGTTGATAGTTGATAACTTGATAAGGACCTTTATTTACATTTTGCTCTCTTTTTGTCTGTTTGAAAGTTGATTATAGTCGTCTTGCACATGCATTGCTGGTTTGAATCCTTGTTGAGAGGGATGCTGAGACTTTTGAAGTTGATCGTTGAAATAATGTACCTATTGAAACCTCATTTTTCAAAATTTATAAAAAACATAGCGAGTCACACATCCAGGAAAATATAGTAACATTTGAGTTTGAACATTGCCATTGCCATTAGTTGATTAAAATGACATAATCAATGATCAAAATTTAGTTTTGAAAACAGTTGAAATGACAGAAATGTTTATGTTTTCAAGTAGACCGAAATGAATCAATGATTGAATCAAAATTTTAATGTTTTGAGGTGTTTCTAGATATTTCGGCTTATTTCCACTAATATTTTGGAATATTTTGAGTTGTTTCAAGATGTTTTATTATATCTCGACTAATGTTTCGAAATGCTTTGAAAACAAATTCTCAAGTTTTTTGTCGGTTTTCATTTTATTTCGAAAACATTTGTGAAATATTTTTAAAATGTTTCGGTTTCCTAGATGATTGAAATAATCCAAAATAAATTTTTTATCCTTGGCCATAGTTTTTGCCTTGAATCGAAACCCCGTCTAGCCAAATCACAGTGGATTACTGTCTTTATTTTTTGCTTATTCATTAATCTTTTGTGTGTGTGTGCATGCAGGTGGAATGCAGTATGAGATAATGGATAATGGGATAAGAAACATAGTGGTACTTGATGAAAAAAAATGCGACTGTATGGCCTGGGGTATATCAGGCATACCATGTAAGCATGCAGCACAGACAATTGCACACAAGAGGTTGAATATTGAGGAATATTGTGATGATTTCTTCAAGAAAGAGGCATTCTTAAAAGCTCATGAGCTAATGATACACCCCCTTCGAGACCAGAGAAAATGGTCACATGAAGTTTGTGATATGCTATGTCCTCCCCCTTTGAGAAGACTCCCTGACAGACCCAAAAAAAACAGAAGAAGGGAGGCAGATGAGACAGCATCACAAACTAGCTTTGCTAGGAAGTCTGTAAGTGTGAAATGTAAAATTTGCAAAGAGTTTGGTGATAATAAGAGAACATGTCAAAGAGCTCATGTGAGGGTAGAACAAACAGCTCTTGTGAGTGCACAACAGCCAGCTCTTGTGATGGCAGCACATACAGCTTCTCAAGCAGAATCTGGAATTGGACTAACAAATGAACAGATATTAATTCATTAATTTTTTAGTTACTTAGTTTTCAAAATATACAAGTTGCTAATTCACTTTTCCATACTTATTAGGTATCTGCAACTGGAGGGACTAGTGTAGGTAGAGGAAGAGGAAGGAAGAGTAAGGGCAAGGAAAGAGGAACACCAACACAGCCTACCTTACCACCACAAAACCAGAACATTGAAGGGACAACAACTCAGAAAATTGAACTGGCAGTGGACACAGGAAGAGGACGAGGCAGAGGAAGGAAAGGCAGGTGCAGGGGCAGGGGCTAGGGATGTCAATGGACCGAAGCGGGGACAGGGGGTATAGTCTTCATCCCCGTACCCACTTACAAAACCTTCGTCCATCCCCGGTCCACCCCCGTTAACGGGTATAATTTTCATCCCCATCCCTGTCTGCGGGTAAATTTTTAATCCCCGTCCCCGCTTCCCCTGTACCCGCCCAAGCCCAAGCCCAAGCCTAAGCCCAAGTTCAAGCCAACATAATCCAAAATTTTAAATAAATCCAAAATTTTAAATAATCCAACAACATTCTATCAATACAAGGGATATTGTAAGTACATAAAAAATAGAAAACAAAGATAACTGAATTCCCCTGATGTAGATTTGAACATTGCGCAAGTTCCATACCACAACCCAATTTTTCAACCACTTCAAGGAATTCCAGTAAGAAGCCCTATTCAATGCTTGTTTGTATGATTGATTCAATGGGAAATATGAGATCTAAACATATGATCCAAATCATGTGTTAGCTAGCTACCATAAGTCATTCTATTCCCAAATAAATTATTCTCCACACAAGGGACTATAATTTTGATGGAAACTACAATAGAATAAAGGGAGCAATAAAGACTCCAGCTTTTCAAAACACAGCATAATATTTTTTTTTTTTTGGGGGAACACAGCATAATATAACCATCACTCATACGGTAAAAAACTCTGGCCGATAGTACTTCCATTATCCAACAATCTATGCATAATTTCAATCAAATCGTAATTAGACCGTTATTCAATATCATATAACCAATCTGAATAAAAACATAATATGAAGAATTAAAACTAAAACATCAATTGATCAATCACCACTCCAATGTCAAACCACGGCAGATCAAACCTGAATAAGATCGAAATAGAATACTAGCGGCCAAATCAATAGATCAATGAATAAAAATGAGACCTTTCTGTGCTTGGCATTGAGCTCTTTGGAAACATTGGCCTTCTCGTTCATGGTGACTAATTTCTGCTCGATAATTCAACACTAATGGAAGAAGAGGAGAGGAGAGGAACTCGATGGAGGCGGGCGGCTGAGCTGCTGAGGGCAGCGATCAGCGATTGAGAGAGAGAGAGAGAGAGAGAGGTTGCAGTTGATGGAGGAAGAGGAGAGGAACCTAAGACTCTTAGGGCTCGTTTGGTTGCCGTATTAGAAATGGATAGATTAGATATAATAATTCAGTCTAATACAATACGGAAGGACAAAAGACAAGATTAAATAGAGTATTAAAATAATACGTAATTTTATCAAGTGTTTGGTAATACACAATATAAGCGTTGGATAGTAGTTATTTAATCCAATCGGTTGTTTGATTAGAGAATTATTTCATCGTATTAATGTTGAATTAATAAAAATATCCTCAATCAGTGTTTGTTACATTGATGACAACTTGATTTTATCAGTTAGGGGGGTTATAATAGTAAATGTGTAGAATAATACGTTTGAGTTGGATTATAATACCACCTCTCTTGGTGGTATTAAAAAACCTCCATAATACAGAGCTATCGTATAAAAAATATACGATAAGTATACGTTTTTGAAATTAATACGGTATCAAATTTACTTACCAAACAAAGTATTAGCCTCGATTAAATAAAAAATAGTACAATCCAATATTTAATCCCCTCATAATACGTCTACTAAACGAGCTCTTAAGGTTTTAACGGGAGTATATATATATATATTATATTTTTTTTTTCTTTTTTTGACGGGTATAGCGGGGGCGGGGCGGGGCGGGGATAAGGGTAAGTTCATCCCCGCCTTCATTCCCGTACGAGTTTATACGGGTATCTCCGTATACGTCCACCGTCCAATACATATAGTCCATCCCCGGTCCAAACGGGGCGGGTTTGGACGAATACCCGTTTTTCCCCGGTCCATTGTCATCCCTAGCAGGGGCAGGGGCAGGGGCAGGGGTAGGGGCAGGGGCAGGGGCAGGGGCAATGGGGGAGACACAAACTGTTGTGATAGAGTAGGAAGAGGACGAGGCAGATGAAGGACTTTTTGCTTGTTTTTGTTCCTGGTGTGAATACTTGAATATAGTTGTTTTAACACAAGAATATAATATGACTTTTGTGTAGCACAGATGGTTTAACTTGTAAATTTGTGTACATAATACCTGCAAATGTCACAACAGAATAGTTGGAAATGGAGGCAAATTTTGTAACTATTATGAATGTATGGAAATGGAGGCAAATTTAAACAAAAACATGTGGAGTTATATTACATAGAACAAAAGCATCAGATTAGAACAACCAATCATATTACATAGAACAAAAAGCATCATATTTGAACAACCAGTCATAGTACATAGAAAACAAAAGCATCAGATTTGCACCACCAAAAACATAAGTCTGCAACTATTTCATTCCAACCAAAAGTTGTAACACTAAAATCACAATTACAACTTCTTCATGTGTTGTAGGATGTCCTCTATTGAGTTCACTCTTGCAGCCAACTTGTTTAATTCAACATTTGTCTCTGTGTTGCGATGTCCCATTCCAGACCCTTCAGGTTGGGCGATCAGTGGCACAATAGATATCGGATGACACCATGCAAAAAATCTGCAGGTCCCTTTTTCACAATTGTAATACAGTCTTCCTTTACTGGGCTTATCAGATTCCACTATCTTCACCACAGCTTTTTTCTCACAAAAACATGGTTTATAACCATATCTTATGTCAAACTCCTCCTCCCCTATATCTCTACCTCCACCAACAGTTGAAGAAGACATGAATCCTACAATAATACATCACAATATACTGACATTTTAACATCTAAAAATAAAAAATACAAATTGCATGAAAAAATTTAAAAATATAAATTGCTTGAAAAAAAATTTGATTGAACAAAATAAAAAAAAATTAAAACTATCTGCATGGAAAAAAAAATTTGAGTAAAAAAAAATGCATGAACAAATATTAAAAAGATTGCATGAAAAAATTTAAAATATTTGCATAAAAAAATTAAAAAATTTACTGAATGAAAAATTTAAAAAAATTTGCATAAAAAATATTTACAAATCAGTAAGATAAAAAATATTTACCAACTTTTGTAGTGAACGATCTGTGATCAGTATGGAAAACAACTTCCAACCAACCTCACGTGGAGTTTGGTTCCAGCTACACAACTTCCAGCCAAGGGGTTGAGGTGTATATAGCTATATATATATAGAGGGAAAGAGGTTGGGGTCATTTTAGTACATTTATATAAGGAGGGGTAGTTTGGACATTTTCAAAAAAATTGTAGGCAAACCGTTCATTTATTCACTATCACTGTTAAACTTTACGGTGTAGGGGGTGTCTTTGATTTAAGAGTGTAAACCAGAAGGGAGTGAAGATAAAAAATGGATAGGGGGTGTCTTTGAATTTATGTCTAACTAGAGGGGGTGTGGATGAAATTTTCCCTAAAACCAAGGAAGGGTACAAGTTGATAGTTGATAACTTGATAAGGACCTTTATTTACATTTTGCTCTTTTTTTGTCTGTTTGAAAGTTGATTATAGTCATCTTGCACATGCATTGCTGGTTTGAATCCTTGATGAGAGGAATGCTGAGACTTTTCAAGTTGATCGTTGAAATAATGTACCTATTGAAACCTCATTTTTCAAAATTTATAAAAAAACATAGTGAGTCACACATCCAGAAAAATATAGTAACATTTGAGTTTGAACATTGCCATTAGTTGATTAAAATGACATAATCAATGATCAAAATTTAGTTTTGAAAACAGTCGAAATGACATAAATGTTTCCGTTTTCAAGTAGACCGAAATGAATCAATGATTAAATCAAAATTTTAATGTTTTGAGGTGTTTCCAGATGTTTCGGCTTATTTCCACTAATATTTCGGAATATTTTGAGTTGTTTCAAGATGTTTTATTATATCTCGACTAATGTTTCGAAATGTTTTGAAAACAAATTATCAAGTTTTTTGTCGGTTTTCATTTTATTTCCGAAAATATTTGTGAAATATTTTTAAAATGTTTCGGTTTCTTAGATGATTGAAATAATCCAAAATAAATTTTTGATCCTTGGCCATAGTTTTTGCCTTGAATCGAAATCCTGTCTAGCCAAATCACAGTGGATTATTGTCTTTATTTTTTGCTTATTCATTAATCTTTTGTGTGTGCGTGCGTGCGTGTGTATGTGAGAAAGAGAGAGAGGTGTCAGTTTTGTCCATTGGCACAAACCAAAGAATATCATGAATAATAAATAGTTCAAATTAATATTAAACACGAATAATCTATGTAGCTGGTTTCGTAAGAAGAAAATAAAAATTTTCTTTTTCTTTTGTTGATTTTGTATTGTACGAGTTATTTTAGAAAAAAAAATTCATTAACATGAATATTTACACAATCAAGACACGAACCAAAAAAACGCGAATTTAAATGACATGATATGAAGATGATATAGTACGATGACATGAAGTAAAGATGATATAATACGATGACACGATGTGAAGATGATATAATAAGACTCATAGAGAAAGCCATAGAGATTGATAATACTATACTTTTTTGAAGGGCTAGGTAAATTCCTTAAGTCCACTTTCATATTATTCTCACACAAAAGAGACAAATTTGGAGATTTGGTAATAGAAGTGTAATTGATGCTAGGAAATGATGTTTTCAAATGTTCCATTTTTCTTTTCAAAAATCAAAGGAAGAAAGTGCCATTCAAAGCATCTTTTATCTTCTTTTTTGTACTGCTTTTCCACCGATCAATATACGGGTTTTTTTTTTTAACGAGCAACCTCTCCAACGTAGGATCACATTGTACCCATTTCTGCGAAAATAAACCTCGGATTCTAGTAATTACCCACAAATTACAAATATCAGTTAAGTCCGAAAAATACAAATGAGGGCCGAACCCAAAGCGTCTAGCTTATGATTCGACCAAGTCTAATCTTACACCGTTAAACTACCTGTACGAATTTAATATACATTTTTTCTTCAGGTTGGAAATAAATGTCTTCAAGATTATGATACATGTGGATTATGAGGGACCGCAATGCCCGGCGCTTGCATGTGCTCCTAACATGGTAGGCCCTTCATCAGACCATTCCCTGATGCAGCGGTAACGGAGATAGAAACAAAAAAAAAAAAATTATAGAAACGTGAGGAGTTCTAGATGCTTCAAAGACGGAAATAAAGATTTAATTATATTAAAATTACTAAAAATGAAAAAGTACAATTGAAGTATATTAAAATAAAAATACGTGTTGTCCGGAATTTAGAAAAGTTATCAAAAATTAAATTTGAGTTTTCTGCAATAAGTCACGAATTTATCTATTTTTTATTTTGTAAAAAATCAATAATTTGGTTAGAAAACAATGCAAGTCATGACAAAGCGATTAAAAATCCCTAATTTAAGGGTCAAACATTGAAAATAGACTGAGACAACATATGTCTTGACAAAGCGATGAGTATTGATCTTTTGCTCCATCCGAATCAAACATCCTTAACCCTGTTCCATTCCATCTTAAACGCCGATTAACCCCAAGAAAAAGGGATGAGAAATACATTCAGGTCTTTTAAATTTGAATTTTAATAATTTTTTAGGGTCAGACCATGAGAAATTTATCCCTTATGAATATCAAGTTTCAACGTGAGTAATTTGTCTTTGACCAAATTGAAAAGAGAATTAATCGAGGTACGCGTAAACTGAACCGAATCACATTCAACCAGCCGGTAACATGTTGTACATTCCCAAACTTTTTTCCAATCAAACCATTTCTTCTCCTACCTAATACAACAATTAATAAAACCAATGCCACAAGATTAAGACACTGGAGACTTATTTACAAATAATTCATGCACGTACTAATATCATTGGAATCATTACATTATCTTAATTACACATTTTTTTAACTAAAAACGTACATTATCAAAAATGGGTGGTGAACCCTTGACCTCCTTAATCACCACAACTCTCAAAACATTTATGTGCTGGTGCTGCAAGTATACTGGCAATAGTCCATCATAAATCATATGTTCAAGCATATTCAATCACTTCATGTAAAGGACAAGGACCACAATTTTGAAATAAAACTACTTCACCATGGAGAGATATCTATACTGTATCATAATAACAGTACAATGAGTTGTTGGTACTGAAGAAACTACTTAATTGCAAAAGCAGTGTAAGTGGTGGCATGATGCTATTCACTTTAAAGAGTGCTGCACAAAGTTAAGTCTTGAGTAATCTGAGAAGCTCTTAGGTTTTTATAAGGTGTCTAAGTTTGTTCTGACTACTCCTTCAGGTTCAGCAGCTGGTCACCTTGTCTTGAGCTAGGTTAGAGTATGTCCCTTAGGGACAAGGGTGACTAACCCTTAGGGGGGTGAAAATGGCAGACATTGACGCAACAATAAAGTTACTATATATTAACCTAGACATTAAAGAGTTCAACACGAAAACAGTTTCACCAAAGACGAGTATAAGATTGTAGAAAATATATATCTTTGCTCAAATTGCTTGTCACAAACATCAAATCTAATAAAACTAAGGAAGGGTACAAGTTGATAGTTGATAACTTGATAAGGACCTTTATTTACATTTTGCTCTCTTTGTCTGTTTGAAAGTTGATTATAGTCATCTTGCACATGCATTGCTGGTTTGAATCCTTGTTGAGAGGGATGCTGAGACTTTTGAAGTTGATCGTTGAAATAATGCACCTATTGAAACCTCATTTTTCAAAATTTATAAAAAACATAGCGAGTCACACATCGAGGAAAATATAGTAACATTTGAGTTTGAACATTGCCATTGCCATTAGTTGATTAAAATGACATAATCAATGATCAAAATTTAGTTTTGAAAACAGTCGAAATGACAGAAATGTTTCTGTTTTCAAGTAGACCGAAATGAATCAATGATTGAATCAAAATTTTAATGTTTTGAGGTGTTTCCAGATATTTCGGCTTATTTCCACTAATATTTCGAAAAATTTTGAGTTGTTTCAAGATGTTTTATTATATCTCGACTAATGTTTCGAAATGTTTTGAAAACAAATTCTCAAGTTTTTTGTCAGTTTTCATTTTATTTCCGAAAACATTTGTGAAATATTTTTAAAAATGTTTCGGTTTCCTAGGTGCTTGAAATAATCCAAAATAAATTTTTTATCCTTGGCCATAGTTTTTGCATTGAATCGAAACCCTGTCTAGCCAAATCACAGTGGATTACTGTCTTTATTTTTTGCTTATTCATTAATATTTTGTTTGTGCGTGCATGCAGGTGGAATGCAGTATGAGATAATGGATAATGAGATAAGATACATAGTGGTACTTGATAAAAAAAAATGTGACTGTATGGCCTGGAGTATATCAGGCATACCATGTAAGTATGCAGCACAGACAATTGCACACAGAAGGTTGAATATTGAGGAATACTGTGATGATTTCTTCAAGAAAGAGACATTCTTAAAAGCTCATGAGCTAATGATACACCCCCATCGAGACCAGAGAAAATGGTCATATGCAGTTGGTGATATGCTATGTCCTCCCCCTCTAAGAAGACTCCCAGGCAGACCCAAAAAAAACAGGAGGAGGGAGGCAGATGAGACAACATCACAAACTAGCTTTGCTAGGAAGTCTTTAAGTGTGAAATGTAAAATTTGCAAAGAGTTTGGTCATAATAAGAGGACATGTCAAAGAGCTCCTGTGAGGGCAGAACAGACAGCTCCTGTGAGTGCACAACAGCCAGCTCCTGTGATGGCAGCACAAACAGCTTCTCAAGCAGAATCTGGAATTGGACTAACAAATGAATAGGTAGTAATTCATTAATTTTTTAGTTACTTAGTTTACAAAATATACAAGTTGCTAATTCACTTTTCCATACTTATTAGGTATCTGCAACTGGAGGGACTGGTGTAGGCAGAGAAAGAGGAAGGAAAAGTATGGGCAAGGGAAGAGGAACACCAGCACAACCTACCTTACCACCACAAAATCAGAACATTGAAGGGACAACAACTCAGAACATTGAACTGGCAGTGGACACAAAAAGAGGATGAGGCAGAGGAAGGAAAGGTGCAGGGGCAGGGGCATGGGGGAGACACAAATTGCTGTGATAGAGTAGGAAGAGGACGAGGCAGATGAAGGACTTTTTGCTTGTTTTTGTTCCTGGTGTGAATACTTGAATATAGTTTCTTTAACAAAGGAATAGAGTAGGACTTTTGTGTGGAACAGATGGTTTAACTTGTAAATTTTTGTGCAAAATACCTGCAAATGTCACAACAGAATAGTTGGAAATGGAGACAAATTTTGTAACTATTATGAATGTATGGAAATGGAGGCAAATTTGGACAAAAGCTTGTGCAGTTATATTACATAGAACAAAAGCATCAGATTAGAACAACCAATCATATTACATAGAACAAAAAGCATCATACTTAACAACCAGTCATATTACATAGAAAACAAAAGCATCAGATTTGCACAACCAAAAACATACGTCTGCAACTACTTCATTCTAACCAAAAGCTGTAACACTAAAATCACAATTACAACTGTCATCATCTCCTTCATGCATTGTAGGGTGTCATCTATTGACTTCACTCTTGCAGCCAACTTGTTTAATTCAACATTTGTCTCTGTGTTGCGATGTCCCATTCCATACCCTTCAGGTTGGGCAATTAGTGACACAATAGATATCGGATGACACCATGCAAAAAAACTGCAGGACCTTTTTTCACAATTGTAATACAGTTTTCCTTTACTGGGCTTATCAGATTCTACTATCTTCACCACAGTTTTTTTCTCACAAAAACATGGTTTATAACTATATCTTATATCAAACTCCTTCTCCCCTATATCTCTACCTCCACCAACAGTTGACGAAGACATGAATCCTACAATAATACATCACAATATACTGACATTTCAACATCTAAAAATAAAAAATACAAATTGCATGAAAAAATTTAAAAATATAAATTGCTTGAAAAAAAAATTGATTGAACAAAATAAAAAAAAAATAAAACTATCTGCATGAAAAAAAATTGAGTAAAAAAAAATGCACGAACAAATATTAAAAAAAATGCATGAAAAAATTTAAAATATTTGCATAAAAAAATTAAAAAATTTACTGAATGAAAAATTTTTAAAAAATTTGCATCAAAAATATTTACAAATCTGTAAGACAAAAAATATTTACCAACTTTTGTAGTGAACGATCAGTGATCAGTATGGAAAACAACTTCCAGCCAACCTCACGTGGAGTTTGGTTCCAGCTACACAACTTCTAGCCAAAGGGTTGAGGTGTATATAGCTATATATATATAGGGAAAGGGGTTGGGGTCAATTTAGTACATTTATATAAGGAGGTGTAGATTGGACATTTTCAAAAAAATTAAAGGCAAACTGTTCCTTTATTCACCGTCACTGTTAAACTATACGGTGTAGGGGATATCTTTGATTTAAGAGTGTAAACTACAAGGGAGTGCAGTGAAGATTCAGAATGAATTGGGGGTGTCTTTGAATGTGTGGGTGAAATTTTCCCTAAAATTAAGGAAGGGTACAAGTTGATAGTTGATAACTTGATAAGGACCTTTATTTACATTTTGCTCTCGTTTTGTCTGTTTGAAAGTTGATTATAGTCATCTTGCACATGCATTGCTGGTTTGAATCCTTGTTGAGAGGGATGCTGAGACTTTTCAAGTTGATCGTTGAAATAATGTACCTATTGAAACCTCATTTTTCAAAATTTATAAAAAACATAGCGATTCACACACCCAGGAAAATATAGTAACATTTGAGTTTGAACATTGCCATTGCCATTAGTTGATTAAAATGACATAATCAATTATCAAAAATTAGTTTTGAAAACAGTCGAAATGACAGAAATGTTTCCGTTTTCAAGTAGACCGAAATGAATCAATGATTGAATCAAAATTTTAATGTTTTGAGGTGTTTTCAGATGTTTCGGCTTATTTCACTAATATTTCGGAATATTTTGAGTTGTTTCAAGATGTTTTATTATATCTCGACTAATGTTTCGAAATGTTTTGAAAACAAATTATCAAGTTTTTTGTCGGTTTTCATTTTATTTCCGAAAACATTTGTGAAATATTTTTAAAATGTTTTGGTTTTCTAGGTGATTGAAATAATCCAAAATAAATTTTTGATCCTTGGCCATAGTTTTTGCCTTGAATCGAAACCTTTCTAGCCAAATCACAGTGGATTACTGTCTTTATTTTTTGCTTATTCATTAATCTTTTGTGTGTGCGTGCGCAAGGGCGGAGGGAGGCTAGGGTCAGGGTGGGCACGTGCCCCCCCTCAAATTTTTTTTTTTTTTTTTAGTTAAGTATATATATTATAAATTTGTATAATATATTATTTGTGCCCACCCAAAATCCAAGATAAAAATATTAGGTCCACATTATTTACCCAAAAAAATTAAAAAATTAAGTCCATTTAAAGCAAAAAAATTTGAGCCCACTATTATCTACCCAAACTTATTAAAAAATCAAATATTTGACCTATCACAATCCACCTAAACCTATTTAAAAAACGAAATTTTTGGCTCAACATTAAAAACAAAACTTTTGGCCCACCCACCATTAAAAAACAAAACTTTTGGCCCACTTGACTAAGGGGAGAAAGGGTATAAAATCCCTAATTGCAACTAAATAAAGAATAATTTTACTACGGACTTGTGATTGTGCGCATTGATAGAAAATTAGTGAAAAATTAATTTACATTTAATTCATATACAAAATTTTAGTGATTTTTAAAAAATTTATATTCTATTGAAATATATAATTAGGTTAAAAATGTACTAAATTTTTTTTTATGTCTTTTTGTTAGGATTTTGCTTTGACTAAATAAAAATTGAATTTACTATTTCACAATAATTTTGTTTTGATTCTTACTTTTTTGTTATTCTTGAACTGAATTTTTTTGTATCAATTTCGGCTAAATATTTTTTTCTACCAGTTATATTTTGTCCCTTCATAGACATTCATGGCTTCACCCCTGACAATATATATATATTTGGCATTTTTTATGTTAAATGGACTTCATGTATCAAATATAATATAATAAATATAAATATATTATATAGTGTGATTGATTAGAAGGAAAAAAATTAGAGTACTTAATTAAAGTGCCCACCCTGACCAGAATTCCTGGCTCCGCCCCTGTGCGTACATATGTGTGTGTGAGAGAGAGAGAGAGAGAGAGGTGTCAATTTTGTCCATTGGCACAAACCAAAGAATATCATGAATAATAAATAGGTTGAATTAATATTAAACACAAATAATCTGTGTAGCTGGTTTCGTAAGAAGAAAATAAAAAATTTCTTTTTCTTTTATTGATTTTGTGTTGTATGATTTATTTTAGAAAACAAAAATTCATTAACATGAATATTTACACAATCAAGACACGAACCAACAAAACGTGAATTTAAGTAACATGATATGAAAATGATATAGTACGATGACACGATGTAAAGATGATATAATAAGACTCATAGAGAAAGCCATACATATTGATAATACTATACTTTTTTGAAGGGTTGGGTAAATTCTTTAAGTCCACCTTCGTATTATTCCCACACAAAAGAGACAAATTTGGAGATTTGGTAATAGAAGTGTAATCGATGCTAGGAAATGATGTTTTCAAATGTTCCATTTTTCTTTTCAAAAATCAAAGGAAGAAAGTGCCATTCAAATCATCTTTTATCTTCTTTTTTGTACTGCTTTTCTACTGGTCAATTCTCATTTTTTTATCGGAAAACCCATTAATATACGGTTTTTTTTTTCATTAACGAGCAACCTCTCTAAAGTAGCATTACATTGTACTCATTTCTGCGAGAATAAACCTCAGATATCTATAATTACTCATAAATCACAGATATCAGTTAAGTCCAAAAGACACTAACGAGAGCCAAACTCTTAACATCTGAGTCTAAGATGCATCTAAATTCAACCCCACACTGTTGGACTATTTGCATGGGTTTAATATACATTTTTTTCTTCAGGTTGGAAATAAATGTCTTCAAGATTATGATTATGATACATGTGGATTATGAGGGACCGCAATGCCCGGCGCTTGCATGTGCTCCTAACATGGTAGGCCCTTCATCAGACCATACCCCGATGCAGCGGTAACGGAGATAGAAAAAAAAAAAAAAATTATAGCAACGTGAGAAGTTCTAGATGCTTCAAAGACGGAAATAAAGACTTAATTATATTAAAATTAATGAAAATTTATAATTAAAACATATTAAAATAAAAATACGTGTTGTCCGGAATTTAGAAAAGTTAACAAAAATTAAATTTGAGTTTTCTGCAATAAGTCACGAATTTTTCTATTTTTTATTATGTAAAAAATCAATAATTTAGTTGGAAAATAATGCAAGTCATGACACAGCGATTAAGAATCCCTAATTTAAGGGTCAAACATTGAAAATAGACGGAGACAACATATGTCTTGACAAAGCGATGAGCATTGATCTTTTGCTCCATCCGAATCAAACAGCTTTAACCCTATTCCATTCCATCTTAAACGTCGTTTAACCCCAAGAAAATGGACGAGAAATAAATTCAGGTCTTTTGAGTTTGAATTTTAATAATTTATTGGGGTCAGACCATGAAAAATTTATCCTTTATAAATATCAAATTTCAACGTGAATGATATGTTTTTGATCAAATTAAAGAAAAAATTAATCAAGATACGCGTAAACTGAACTGAATCACATTCAACCACCCGGTAACATGTTGTAGATTCCCAAACTTTTTTCCAATCAAACCATTTCTTGTTCTATCTAATACAACAATTAATAAAACCAATGCCAAAAGATTAATGCTCTGTTTGGTACGATGGAAAAGTGGAAGGATGGAAAAGTTGGAAGGATGGAAAGTGGGATGGATAAATAAAACATCATGTTTGGTAAGGAAGGAAAGTAGGAAGGATGGAAAAGTGGATGGATTAACTTTCCTTCCAACTCTCCAAAATCAATCCCTCCAAAATCGGAAGGAAAGTGGATGGAAAGTTAATTATTTGTGTTGAGATGTATCTTATTTGCCTATATATCTTTTAATATATGCATATATATACATTAATTTCATATAAAAATACAATGATAAAATATGTATTTATATATATATTTTTAAAAAAATTTTAAAAAAATTAAAAAAATTAAAAAAATTAAAAAAATTAAAAAAATTAAAAAAATTAAAAAAATTAAAAAAATTAAAAAAATTAAAAAAATTAAAAAAATTAAAAAAATTAAAAAAATTAAAAAAATTAAAAAAATTAAAAAAATTAAAAAAATTAAAAAAATTAAAAAAATTAAAAAAAATTAAAAAAAATTAAAAAAAATTAAAAAAATTAAAAAAAATTTAAAATTTTAAAAATTAAAAAATTAAAAAAATAAAAAATAAAAAATAAAAATAATAAACAGTCCAACTCGTAACTTGACACGACACAATTAATTAAATGAGTTGAGTTAGATTTTAGTAATGTTCGACATAAATTTGTAATGACTCAACACGAATCTGCCACGATATGACTCGATTGTCACCCTTAATCTTATCCAGCACAAAAAAAAAAAAAAAAAAAAAATTTAGTCATTTTTATTTTCCATCCATCCAACCAAACACGAAGGAAGGAAAGTGTATTCATCCTACTTTCCTTCCTTGAAGGATAGAAAGTGTATCCCTCCTACTTTCCATCCTTCCTACCAAACGGAGCATAAGACACTGGAGACTTATTTTCAAATCATTCATCCACGTACTAATATCATTGGAATCATTACATAACCTTAATTACACATTTTTTTAACTAAACACGTACTAAACGACACTATTAACCGACAATTGTTTCTGTAAATGCCTATCCTCTGTCCCCATTTTTGTCTTGTTCCTCTTTTGTACAAAGGGAAAAAAAAAAAAAAACAGGGTCGGTCAACGGAGAATTTACCATGTTTCTGATCAGTCTAACTTCAAAATTCTCAAAATTCGTCACTTTTCAGTCAAAGTTCTAAGAGCATCTCCAATGGGCTCAACAAATAGCATTTTTTAGCTATTTTGTTGAGCCAATCCAAAAAAATTGGCTCCAACCGGCTTAGCAAAACGCTCGCCATTCTGCCTCCCCCTTTTCTCCCTCAGCAATTGTAGCTAGCTATCTTCTCTCTCAACAGATCTCTCTCCCTCCAAAATCCCTGGCCTCTCACTCTCTTCTCCAGATCCATCTTCTCTCTCACCGGTCTCTCACTCTCACCTCCCCATCAGTCACTCCTCTACCTCCCTCACTATCACCTCTCCCTTCACTGTGTTCGCCGTCACCGACCACCACAGCCGCCGTCGCAGCTCCGACAACTTCAAGGTAAGCCATTTTATTCCGTTCTCTCTTCTCCTCCTGTTTGCTTCTTTTTCTTTTTTGTTTCTGATTAAGACCCACCACAGCTTACAACCGACCCAATGGCCCACTGTCGGTGATATGCACCACCCAAAAACACCACCCACGGCCTCACCGCCACCCCATCTTGAAGCACTCGAGCCCTAAACCTACCTACCATCACCATCTCGAACCAGCGCACCCAACCCCTGAAGCCGCCACCACTTTGAAACTTTCGATGGATTCCTCCCCATAACCCCCAATTCATCAAGACCACCACACACCTCGAAGCACCACACTGCCTGCAAGTCCTTCAATTTGGATAATTTGCATCTAGTTTCTTCAATTTCTTCGCTGAGTTCTTTGAATTTCTTCAACAACATGGAATTGGTTTGAAATTGTATGAGATTATGCCTGCCGGTAAGTATATTTTGTACGTTTCTGAAAAATTGGATGAGAATTGAATGAAATTGAGTGATTGTTTATACTGAAAAATTGGATGAGAAAAATTGTTTATATTGATTGTTTACATTGATTGTGTTGATGATGGTGAAATGTATATAGAAAGTAGTTTGAACATGCAATGGAGAACCTTATTATCAAACTGGAAAATATCTGATTTTCATTACATTTCTGATATGATATTGATAAGATCATATTTCAATACCATGAGGAAAATATTATTGATCCAGAATTTGTAATTAAAAATAGTTAGTGTTCTACACAAAGTCTCGAAGCACAATGGAAGGAACCCAAAATCCATAATGTTTCACAATAAGGTGTTCCTTTTCTGATTTTAAATTTGCAAAGTGATACTGTAATACACAAAACCTTCAATAAGGACTTCAAGAACAGTATTATCGATGGATTAAAAAAACAAATCTTTAGGTGAACATTGGAGTTTATCCGGGATTGTATACCAACTACGCTGTGCTCTATGAGTCAATTAGTTAAGAAGCTACCATGTGATATGATTTAATCAACAATCTGCAGCAGGGAAAAAAAACTCACATGTAGATTTCATATGATACATCTCTTTCCATGGAAGATAAAATCACTGGAGCATGTTGGAAGCATGCTTCTGGCAGAAGTAAGCTTCAGTAACTAATCACGGTTTGACGGTTACTGATATTCACAAAACTTGCTGTTATCTATCTTTAAAGGTGGTAAGTTCCTTCTTGATGTATACATCACTTTGTTACATCATAGAAACTATATCTTGCTGGCCGAAAGGGAAAAGGGAAACATTAGAACCAATCTGTCAGGCTTAAAAGCATATTGTTTGAAAGTTGCACATTAATTATGATTGCAATGCAACAAAAATAAAGAAAAAATATGTATGGTGGATACTTGAATTCATTCTGATAGCAATTTTACATTTAGTTTTGCATGTTCCCTTCCCTGTTCAGGAAAAATTCTCTGGCTGATGCAGGGATTATCTCCGATCCAAAATCATAATTTAACAAAAGAAGGTGGCTATTGAACAAGAGAAGGTCCAACTCGAGCAAATGGAGGAACAGAAAATAATGTTGATAGATACGAGTGTCATGCCTCCGATTCAAGCTGAATATTTTAAGCGCCTCCAGATGGAAATCATGGCAAAGAAAATGTAGTTTTTTCTTATTCATCGACTAGCAACTTATGTTATTGATCCAGATGGATATCATGACTGAATATTTGGTTTTATTGTTTTTATTTGACTGTTTTTATTTGAGTGCAATGACCTTTGATAAAAATGTAGTTTTGTTATTGATTTAAAAGGGATGGCTAGGATGCAAACTTGGAATTAAATTACAGCAAAGAAGTTTAATAAAGAAAAGCAAATTACAGTACCAAAAAGCAAGCCTAACTTGGAATTAAAGACCATAATAGTTCAAATTCTACATTAAGTTTTTCATAACATATTACTGCTTAAAACATTCCATGCATATTCCACAGGTGCTCGACTAGATCAGTTTGGAGTATCGAATGAGTGTCTCTGTCTCGAATACGATGTTGAGTATGAATAAATTGAAGCAGTTCTGAACTCCGTTCGGATATCAATGTAGGAGTAGGAATTCCATCTGATGCATCATAACTAAAGTCCATTTCATTATTGTTCATCTCATCCTCGACAATCATGTTATGCAATATTATGCATGCCTTCATAATATCCTTAAGCACTTCAAGTTTCCAGAAACGTGCAGGTCCACGAACTATAGCAAATCGTGCTTAGAGCACTCCAAAAGCTCTCTCAACATCCTTTCTAGCTGACTCTTGAGCTTGTGCAAAATGTATTTGCTTATTGCCTCTTGGACATGAAATTGTTTTGACAAACGTGGCCCACTTTGGATATATACCATCAGCAAGATAGGAGCCCTACCTTCCGAAAGAAGAGTAAAAACAGAAGAGCGTTCTAGTACATTTATATCATTGTGGGATCCAGGTAACCCAAAAAAGGCATGTCAAATCCATAGATCATATGAAGCCACCGCCTCTAAAATAATTGTTGGTTCATGAACATGACCAGAGTACATACCTTTCCATGCTGTTGGACAATTTTTCCATCTCCAATGCATGCAGTCAATGCTACCTAGCATCCCCGGAAACCCACGTCTCTCACCGATTGCTAATAATCTAGCAATGTCTGCACTGTTTGTTGACCTGAGGTACTCATCAGAATAAATTGATACTATGACCGATACAAATCTTTGCAGACTTTCTATGGCAGTGCTTTCGCCGATCCTCACATAATCATCAACAGCATCTGCTGCAACTCTATAGGCAAGCATTCTTATAGCGGCAGTCATCTTTTGAAGGGGAGACAAACCAATGTTTCCAACATCATTATTTTTTTGGACAAAGTATGGATCATAAACTTCCACGTTGGATAGAATACGAACGAAAAGAGATCGATTCATTCGAAACCTCCTTCGAAATAAATTTGGGGGATAGGTAGGCGATTCAGCAAAATAATCGCGATAAAGTCTCTCATGCCCTTTAACTCGATTGCGAAAAATAACAGAATGACCTTGAATAGAACCACGACGTATTGCGGAACTATTCTCAGTATTGAGTTTCTCCATTGCCATAGCAGCAACCGCTAACATCTCCAACTCATCATCGGAGTCAGAATCACTAAGAATAATCTTCCATTTACCATCATAAGCCATAACAAAGAAATATGAGTTCACTACTAGTAAAATAAATTTGAGCTATATGACAATGAGAAGGGGGGGTCTTATTTATACATTTTCAAAAATATGACCGTTGTAAATATGGTCGTTGTAAATATGACCGTTGTAAATATAGCCGTTATAAATATGGCCGTTGTAAATATAGCCGTTGTAAATATGACCGTTGTAAAATTTAAAATTTAAAATTTGATGACGTGGCACAACACGTCATCATTATGGCGCTTACGTGTTATGTCACGTGGCATTTTTGAATTATATTATTGAAAGTTAGTTAAAGTTAGTTGAAGTAGTAAGCTATTTTGCTGAGCGTGGTTGGAGTGAATTTTAAAAAGTTGCTAGCTAAAGTAGTGAATTGAATATTTAAATATTTTTTGAGTAGCTATTTTGCTGAGTGTGGTTGGAGATGCTCTAAGTATAGCAGTTTTTATCCTGATTTCAGTGTTGTTAATCGCTATATGCATTTAGCATAAAGACATTATTAGGTCCGTTCGTTAAGGGTGGGCCTTGGCGTAGTGATAAGATTGCTCGGTGACTTAGGCATCAAGAATTTGAGTCGCAAAAATATCTGTGCATACTGGAGTAAGACTGTGTACATCTGACTTTACAAACCCTAGGGTGATGAAAATCGTGTGCACTGGACAGCCCTTTATGTTAGATCTATCAATTGACGATGGCCTTGTGGATTTATTTAGTTTGTTCATGTAACATTAGATGTAATTACCCAAACAAATATATATATATATATTATTTTATTTTGGTGCATTGGTTATCTAGGAGTAATTATATATATATAAGGATAAAAATAATTAAAGAAGACTAATATGTCTCTAATAAAAGTCTTGCCCTAGAAAGACCTATTAGGACTCTTATACATGTGGTTTAAATAGGATAGTATTGTTGGATAGGTCAAACTCTTCGTATATATATAAATATATTTAGGTTTTTAGGGTTTTTATTGGTGAGAATGCTTGTGGAGGGGCTGTCCCGTGAACAAAGAAGAAAAGAGAGAGAAGGAAGAAGGAGGAAGAAAGAAAAAAAAAAGGACTTGAATCTATTAAAGGTATGTATTTATTACTTAATTTATGAGTCTTGTATTTTATTATATCACAGGGTGTTAGATTTCATAACGTGTATATATATATATATATATATTTGAAGATATTAAGTTGAATTTGGAGATATTACATAACGTAATATATATATATATATTATACACAAATAATTTTTGATATAGTTGTTTGAAATTGATTGAGTTTAATCAATGTGTTGGAAAGAAAAAGAAAAAGAAAAGAAAAAAGGATTTGATTTGGAACTTACAGAATATACAAGTGGGAGGTTTTCGCTGGTTGAAGAAGACAAAATCCAAAAATTACAGAAAGCTCCCATTTAGTTTCAAAGAGCTTTACTTTCACCCATATATTCTTCTAAACTTAATTTTAACTACTGTTTTACTTGGTAAGTTGGAAGAATAGAATTCTGGAAAATTTATGGCAATCCCGAAAATAGAAAATTCTTTTTTCAAAGAAATTACACTTTAACCCCAAAAGTTTCAAAAATTATGATTTGACCCCCAAAACTTTAGAAACTTTTTCTAAACAGCCCAGAATACTTCTATACCTTATTACCTCGTATTATAAATGATATTTATATGTAAATGATATATTAAGAATATATCAATGGGTAGGAAGTATAAAAATTAAATATAGAATTGTGAAACAACGAAGTTAGGAATAAGGATTGATTGTTATATATTATTTTGGATTAGGTGGTGATTGTATGAGTTTGAGAAAGAGTGCTTTGAATTGAATTTTGGAAATTAAGGTGAGTAGTTTACTACTTCTTTTGGAAGAATTTTCTATATTAAATGTGTGAGTGCGTGCGTGTGAATTTTTCATATATATGATATATGTGTTGATGTTTGGGGTTGCAATTAAATGTTTTGCAAATGTAAACTGCTATACATGTGAATTTTAGGAAATTTGTGGGATGATTTTATATTATTGTTTTGGTGATGAAAGGAAAATTTTATGTGCGTTGGGACTGAAACTACAGTTTTTGTGTGTGTGAAAATCATGTTTATGAGATGGGGATTGAGTTACCAGGTCTAAATGGTAACGAGATTGTATACCGGCGTGGTCGGTATAGGCATGTGCACATAGGGGCCAGTTACTAGGCTAGTGGTAACAAGAGACGAGACTAGTCATCAGGCTAGTGATGACAAGAGACGGGGCCAGTTACCAGACTAGTGATAACAAACATGATTTGACAAATGTATTTGAGACTGAATTTGTGTGAGTGTTTTGAATTATAAATGTATTTTCATTTATAAAGTTTTTTGTGAAAATGAGATCGTTTTGTTTACATGATTATGTGGGAAGAATTGTGGTACAATTTGTTGTACTTATGTATGTATCAAAGTTTATTTTTGTATATAAACTGTGAGATTTATTTTCACACCTCATTAGAGATGGTTGCTATTCACGGGCCATTGTGCTCACCCAAACATATAACATTTTTCAGGAGATGATCAGGGTGAGGAGTAAGTCTGCTGATATACAAGGGATTAGATGATTTGAAAATTTATATTTATTGTAGGTCTTCAGGAATAAATGTATTTTATAATTTTGAGACAAATATTCAATTATTTTTGGAGCAATATTGCTTATATTTAGAGTAGAGAACCTTATGGTTTAATTATTATTTTACATGAGTTTAATAATGATGTTTGTGATGTTTAGTTTATCCATCAGGTATTCATTAGGTCGGTGGATGAGCACTTTATTATTTGTCTTCCGCTGTATTTTGCATTTATTATGCACAGGGTTGGTTGGTTAAGGCCTTGGTGGCCGGTCCGCCGCCCACCCTATGTGATCCGGGGTGGAGGTGTGACATTAGATGTTGTGGTCATTTACGCTTCGATTTCCTATTCATTCTTTCTCTGATTAGGGGATGAAGCTGATGGTTGCTGACAACTCTAATTGTTGCATTGAAATAAATGAGAGCTTGCAATGACTGGATGACCCACTCTTTCATGTATGTATTCCATTAGCTGAATGAGGTTTAATTCATTTTTGAGATTTAGTCTTGTTTTTTACGGAAAACTTGAACGGTTTTGGCTGTCAAAAGCAAGAATAATCAGGGATTAAAATTTGGCTTTGATTCTTATATTTCAAGGTATTTTGGGGTTGTTTTGAAATTTTTTGTCTGGTGTTTTAAGAACATTTTTTTTATTTTATATGTTTCTATTATAATTTCATAATGTTTTTGGAATGTTTTTGTTTGAGTCGACTAAAACTACGTAGTGAAACGTTTTGAATGATTTAGCACCCAAAATAGCTTAGTTTATGATAAACAATGAGAAATTGCCAATTTAGAGGTTTTAACAATGATATTAGTTCAATCTGGATCAAGCACCACTAACCTCCCTCTATTCTAACTCTGTCACCCGATATCGCTCTATTATTATTTTGTCATTTTTCTTTAAACTTTAGACACGCGACGGTATTAGTATAACCTATTTTACATTCCCAAACTTTTTTTCAATCAAATCAGTTCTTATCCTACCTAACACTGCAATGATAAACCAATGCCATAAGATTATACCACTGGAGATTAATTTTTAAATCATTGGACCATGATTAAGGCTTAATTACACATTTTTTAATTAACCAAGTGTACTACTAAACGACATAATTAACCGACAATTGATTCTGTAAATGCCCATCCTCAGTCCCCATATTTTTGTCTTCCACCTCCTGTGCAAGACAAAAAAAAAAGGGGGTTGGTGGCTGCTTGTTTTTTTTTTTTAATTCAAATGGACAGGGATATTTAGGTCAATTTATATATATTTCGATTAATTTTTTCTCTGGTCTGATCAAAGATAGATCATTCACATCGAAATTAGGGTCCTTATGATGAATAAATCCAATAAGCTACCAAAATTTAAATTTACGACGTCTAAATTTATAACTAATCCGTGATAACAGTTGAGTTACTTTTGGAGTTGTTGGCGGCTGTTTGTTGAAGCTCACATATAGTTTCTTGCAGAGTTGGTGAAGCCACATAGAGCCTAATTCAAAGGATCTCAAAGCTCCGGACCGGGGGTGGTCAAGGCAATTTAAAGCCTAAACTGAAAATATTAAATGAAGTTTTTTTTTTTAATTTTAAGATTAATTTTTTTTAAAAATGAAATTATTTTTAATTTATTATGTGAGAGAGAGACAGAAGAAGAACGTGTTAGTGTTATAAAGAAAAATGTTTTAACTTTTGTTTTAATTTTTTATCGAAGAGAGAGTTTAATTTTATTTTATTTTTTAAAATTTTTTTACGTATTTTTAGAGGGAGAGAAAGTGGGTAGGAGTAAATATGAGTTGACTTTTGATTACATTTTATTTTTTCAACTTATGATTTTTAGGTTTCGAATGTTATGAATTGAATCATGAGCCTAAATTATTACAATAAAAATTTTGATTATACTGCGTTTGGTAACGTTTTTATTTTTACGTTTTTTTTTAAAAGAAAAACAAAACAAGTTTTTGTTTTGTATATGATAAAAATTAAAAATATAAAACATGTTTAGTAGTCATTTATATTTAAAAAATTATGAAAACAAAAATAAAAATATATTTAGTATTATAATAGTGGTTCCATAGTTTATTGTTGTTATTTTAATTCTAAATACAACCCCACCCAAATCACTGAAAACCACCCCACTCAGCCACCATCTTCTCCACCATTTGAAAACCCACCACCAACTCATCTATTGGGCCACAATCAATACCACCGAATACCCACCACCATCACCCCAGTTTAGCCACCACTCAACCACCGAAAACTCACCATCCAACTCACCGCCAACACCACCAAAATCCCACCATCACCAGCCTCCCGAAAGCCCAGTTGCAGCAGCCCGAAAACCCATCTGCAATAGCCAGGGGTGGCTTAAGGCAATTGGAGGCCTAAAGCGAAACACTAAATGAGGTCTTTTTTATTTTTAATATTAATTTTTAAAACAAATTAATTTATTTTTAATTTATTATATGAGAGAGATCGAAGAAGAACGTGTTAGTGTTACTGAAAAAAATGTTTTAACTTTTGTTTTTGTTTTTTATTAGAAAGAGAGTTTAATTTTAATTTTTTTTAATGTTTTGTACTAATTTTTACACAGAGAGAGAAAGTAGGGATAAATATAAGTTGATTTTTGAGTACTTTTTATTTTTTCAACTTATGATTTTTAGATTTCTAATGTTATGAATTGAATTATAAACCCAAATTATTACAATAAAAAATATTGATTGTACTTAACATTTTGGGGCTTTTTTTTTTAGGGTTTAAAATTTAAAAGATTTAATTTTTTTATGGGTTAATAATATACCTAAAAAATTGGGGCCTTCTAAAAAATTGGGGCCTAAAGCCCATGCTTTTTTTCTTAAGTTGTTGAGCCGGCCTTGGCAATAGCCCCGAAATCCACCACCCAACCCACCCAAACCCAACACCAATACCAGTCCACCACCACCGATACAAGCACACAGAGGTAACCCAGCTGCTGCAGCCCCAAAACCCACCACCCAACCCACCCAAAATCACCATTCAATAACAGTCCACCACCACCGATACACACACAGAGAAAACCCAGCTGCTGCAGCCCCAAAACCCACCACCCAAAACCACCACCAATAACAGTCCACCACCACCGATGCACACACAAAGAAAACCCAGCTGCTGCAACCCCAAAACCCACCACCCAGCCCACCCAAAATCACCACCAATACCAGTCCACCACCACCGATACACCAACCCATAAGAGCTGAAGATGAAGATGAAGAAAAATCACCGATGCACCTACGCTTACACCATCGATACACCACCACCACCAATACCAGTCCACCACCACCATTTTTCTATGGAGATGAAGAAAATTTCCTAGATCTGCAAAGCCGGAGCTGCGCCAGAGATGAAGAAAAATCCCTAGATATGCAAACCACCACTGATTCACCGGAGAGAGCTTCGTAGATTGGGATCCCTGCTTCGCCACAGTTGCAGACCCACAGACGAGAGAGAGAGAGTGAAAGCTTTATTTGTGCTTTATATAAGTGCCACAAAAATGTATTATTTTTTGCTTCTAATGAAAGTAGAAGGCTGGACATCATTAAAGGCCCCCTCAGCCCCAGCGTGTTTTCGTTTTTCTATGTTTTCAAAAACATTATTTTCCTTGTTTTCAATATTCACCATTGTTTTCAAAACAACTTGACTAAAAAAAAACAAAAACATAAACCAATCGTATTATTGTTTTAAACAAAAATTAAAAACAAAAACAAAAAAAAAATAAAAAATAAAAACATTGAGTTACCAAACGCTACCTTAATTTTTTGAGGCTTTTTTTTCAGGATTTAAAATTTAATAGATTTAATTTTTTTATGAGTTAATAATGTACTTAAAATTATGGGACCTTCTAAAAATTTAGGGCCTAAAACTCAAGGTTTTTTTTTAATACTGTTGAGCCGCCCTTGACATGAACTCCTAATTTCATATTTCCGAGTTTAGTGTCCAAGATTTCCGTCTATAGCTAAGTACGAAAATTCAGTGATTTATAATCTTATTTCCATTTTGGAGAGACTGTTTCCCAGCTTGTAAGGTCAACTGATGCCAGCAGAACTTGTAGTTCTACAATTCCGATGATTATGTCTCCCTTCAAACGTGACAATTCTTTTTTATTTTTTTCGGTTATGTGGGATGAAAAGGTTAAAACCCGTTAACAATAGGAATAGTGATCATTAAACCAACCGCTAATATCTCTCGAATGCCACATACTATACTCACTAAGACTATAAAGTAATCAGCACAATCTCATATCCCATAGGCATGGACAGAGCATAGTTATAGCCTAGAGGGACTACCAGTACCCTAGGGATGTCAGTGGACCGAAGCGGGGGCGGGGGGTGTAGTATCCATCCCCGTACCCGCTTAAAACAACTTCGTCCATCCCCGGTCCACCCATGTTAACGGGTATAATTTTCATCCCCATCCCCGTCTTCGGGTAAATTTCTAATCCCCGTCCCCGTACCCTCCCAAGCCCAAATAGCATAATCCAAAATTTTAAATAAATTCAACATTTTAAATAATCCAACAACATTCTAAATAATCTAACATAATCTAACACAACATAATGTAGCATAACATATTCCAACATAACACAAACAATAAATGTCCAAATTCAAAATACTACTTGAATTTGATATAATTCAACATAACACAAACAACGTAATGGAGAAACTTCCTACTCATAGCAGCAGTATGTTATAACTAATATGATTTATCCTCTAAGCCACCTATAAATTATCAATGTATATGAAAATTATTAATGCATTCATGGGATGTATGCAGAGGAATTCATGAAACAAGAGAGTTGAGAATCATATTTAAAAAAACAAATAGAGACAACTATCATGTAACAACACGAGATCTGCATGTATCCACTGATCTGAATATGATCAGACCCAACTTAAAAAAATAATTTGGTTGAAAAACAAAAAGCACAGGAGAATCACCCGCAAAAAAAGTCTCTTGTACAATCTTTTCCCATCCTTTGTATAACCCCAAATGTACAAAGAAATCTATGCATTTACAGCCTACCTAAAAATACATTTAGAACGACTATTGAATATATATATATATATATATATATATAACGGGTAGCGGGGGCGGGGCAGGGATAAGGGTAAGTCCATCCCTGCCTTTATCCCCGCACGGGTTTATACGGGTATCTCCGTATACGTCCACCGTCCAATACGTATAGTCCATCCCCGGTCCAAACGGAGCGGGTTTGGACGAATACCCGTTTTTCCCCGATCCACTGCCATCCCTAACCCATGATTCTTGAAAACAATGAATATTCAACCACTGTTTGAACAATGACTTCTCTCCCCTCGATGGGGGTACCCTCTGAATCAAGGACCCTCTCACATTTTTTATTTTCGGGTATCTTGAATCCGTCTCCACCCACATAAGTGTTATTTCTCTTGCTCAAAGCCCTTAGATCATTCCTCAAATAAACTAAAACTCTCTCTCTCTCTCTCTCTCTCTCTCTCTCTCTCTCTCTCATGTAATGAGATTTGTAGGATGCCTTTTGAGTGGTAGAACAAGAAAAAACATTTTGTTTCTCCCTGTGTATGCATATGCTTATCTCATTTATATCAGAAAATTGACATTGTATGAACCCTGCACCAAATTTTCTCATCAACATCATTAAAGTAGAGCTTGGGGCGGGCCCCAAACATAACCAACTATACTTGTTACCTCACAGGAGCCATGGGTGGTCCTACCACCTTAGCAGACCACCGAAATGCACATGGCAGACGTCAAACCCTGTGATTTCCATGGAAGCTCAGGTGGGGATATGGTTCAAGATTACAGTATTAATCATTGACTAACACATCAGTTGTGGCATTGTGGAACGGTATTGTGGGACACCTAATTGGTTTATCGATGGCGATGACATAATCGACTCAATCGAGTTTAATCAGTGCATCTCTGAGTTAATTAAGAAACTAGTGAAATTCATAATTTACACGGAACGTATGAAAAGTGTCGGGTCGGATTCGACTTGACTGATTTTTTGAACAGTTGGGGGTTGTTTGTGGATGCAATAAATAGCCATGTTATTAACTGCCACTGACAGTAGCCATTCAGGGCACTGTTGCTTAGGGTCCATCCCATGTTGGTGGTTTCAGCCTCTTACATGTAGGACTAACAGACAATGCCTTGTGCAGGACACTTTCATTGGTTCCTAACCATCAACATATGTATAACTTCCACATGCTTTTTGTAGATGTGTTTTAAGTTTGAACAACTCTGTCGCAGAGGTGGTCGTTGTAGCTTTTAGGATCACAGGATATGGTCCTCATCATGCAAATTTAAAAGCAAAATTTTGACAGAAATCTCGTGCATTGAAAGGGTAGACATTTTTTTTATAAGGTGTTTAAGCTTGCGCCGACTACTCCTTTAAGTTCAGCAGCTGATCACCTTGTCTTGAGCTAGATTAGAGTATGTCCCTAAAGGGACAAGGGTGACTAATCCTTAGGGGGGGTGAGAAGGACAGACATTGACGCAACAATAAAGTTACTATATATTAACCTAGACATTAAAGAGTTCAACACGAAAAGAGTTTCTCCAAAGACGACGATAAGATTATAGAAAATATATATATTTGCTCAAATTGCTTGTCACAAACATCAAATCTAATAAAACTAAGGAAGGGTACAAGTTGATAGTTGATAACTCGATAAGGACCTTTCTTTACTTTTTGCTCTCTTTTTGTCTGTTTGAAAGTTGATTATAGTCATCTTGCACATGCATTGCTGGTTTGAATCCTTGTTGAGAGGGATGCTGAGACTTTTGAAGTTGATCGTTGAAATAATGTACCTATTGAAACCTCATTTTTCAAAATTTATAAAAAAACATAGCGAGTCACACATCCAGGAAAATATAGTAACATTTGAGTTTGAACATTGCCATTGCCATTAGTTGATTAAAATGACATAATCAATGATCAAAATTTAGTTTTGAAAACAGTCGAAATGACAGAAATGTTTATGTTTTCAAGTAGACCGAAATGAATCAATGATTGAATCAAAATTTTAATGTTTTGAGGTGTTTCTAGATATTTCGGCTTATTTCCACTAATATTTTGGAATATTTTGAGTTGTTTCAAGATGTTTTATTATATCTCGACTAATGTTTCGAAATGCTTTGAAAACAAATTCTCAAGTTTTTTGTCGGTTTTCATTTTATTTCGAAAACATTTGTGAAATATTTTTAAAATGTTTCGGTTTCCTAGATGATTGAAATAATCCAAAATAAATTTTTGATCCTTGGCCATAGTTTTTGCCTTGAATCGAAACCCTGTCTAGCCAAATCACAGTGGATTACTGTCTTTATTTTTTGCTTATTCAATAATCTTTTGTGTGTGCGTGCATGCAGGTGGAATGCAGTATGAGATAATGGATAATGGGATAAGAAACATAGTGGTGCTTGATGAAAAAAAATGCGACTGTATGGCCTGGGATATATCAGGCATACCATGTAAGCATGCAGTACAGACAATTGCACACAAGAGGCTGAATATTGAGGAATATTGTGATGATTTCTTCAAGAAAGAGGCATTCTTAAAAGCTCATGAGCTAATGATACACCCCCTTCGAGACCAGAGAAAATGGCCACATGAAGTTGGTGATATGCTATGTCCTCCCCCTCTGAGAAGACTCCTAGGCAGACCCAAAAAAAACAGAAGAAGGGAGGCAGATGAGACAGTATCACAAAGAAGCTTTGCTAGGAAGTCTTGAAGTGTGAAATGTAAAATTTGCAAAGAGTTTGGTCATAATAAAAGAACATGTCAAAGAGCTCATGTGAGGGCAGAACAGACAGCTCCTGTGAGTGCACAACAACCAGCTCCTGTGATGGCAGCACATACAGCTTCTCAAGCAGAATCTGGAATTGGACTAACAAATGAAAAGGTAGTAATTTATTAATTTTTTTAGTTACTTAGTTTACAAAATATACAAGTTGCTAATTCACTTTTCCATACTTATTAGGTATCTGCAACTGGAGGGACTGGTGTAGGTAGAGGAAGAGTAAGGGCAAGGGAAGAGGAACACCAACACAGCCTACCTTACCACCACAAAACCAGAACATTGAAGGGACAACAACTCAGAACATTGAACTGGTAGTGGACACATGAAGAGGACGAGGCAGAGGAAGGAAATGCAGATGCAGGTGCAGGGGCAGGGGCATGGGGGAGACACAAACTGTTGTGATAGAGTAGGAAGAGGACGAGACAGATGAAGGACTTTTTGCTTGTTTTTGTTCCTGGTGTGAATACTTGAATATAGTTGCTTTAACACAGGAATAAAGTAGGACTTTTGTGTAGAACAGATGGTTTAACTTGTAAATTTTTGTGCAGAATATCTGCGAATGTCACAACAGAATAGTTGGAAATGGAGGCAAATTTTGTAACTATTATGAATGTATGGAAATTGAGGCAAATTTGAACAAAAGCATGTGCAGTTATATTACATAGAACAAAAGCATCAGATTAGAACAACCAATCATATTACATAGAACAAAAAGCATCATATTTAAACAACCAGTCATATTACATAGAAAACAAAAGCATCAGATTTGCACAACCAAAAACATAAGTCTGCAACTACTTCATTCCAACCAAAAGCTGTAACACTAAAATCACAATTACAACTTCATGCATTGTAGGATGTCTTCAATTGACTTCACTTTTGCAGCCAACTTGTTTAATTCAACATTTGTCTCTGTGTTGCGATCTCCCATTCCATACCCTTCAGGTTGGGCGATCAGTGGCACAATAGATATCGGATTACACCATGCAAAAAATCTGCAGGTCCCTTTTTCACAATTGTAATACAGTCTTCCTTTACTGGGCTTATCAGATTCCACTATCTTCACCACAGCTTTTTTCTTACAAAAACATGGTTTATAACTATATCTTATGTCAAACTCCTCCTCCCCTATATCTCTACCTCCACCAACAGTTGAAGAAGACATGAATCCTACAATAATACATCACAATATACTGGCATTTCAACATCTAAAAATAAAAAATACAAATTGCATGAAAAAATTTAAAAATATAAATTGCTTGAAAAAAAATTAAAACTATCTGCATGAAGAAAAAAAAAATTGAGTAAAAAAAAATGCATGAACAAATATTAAAAAAATTGCATGAAAAAATTTAAAATATCTCCATAAAAAAATTAAAAAATTTACTGAATGAAATTTTTAAAAAAAATTTGCATCAAAAAATATTTACCAACTTTTGTATTGAACGATCAGTGATCAGTATGGAAAACAACTTCCAGCCAACCTCACGTTGAGTTTGGTTCCAGCTACACAACTTCTAGGTGGAGGTGTATATAGCTATATATATATATATATATATATATATATATAGGGAAAAGGGTTGGGGTCATTTTAGTACATTTATATAAGGAGGTGTAGTTTGGACATTTTCAAAAAAATTGAAGGCAAACCGTTCCTTTATTCACTATCACTGTTAAACTTTACGGTGTAAGGGGTGTCTTTGATTTAAGAGTGTAAACCAGAAGAGAGTGAAGATACAAAATGGATAGGGGGTGTCTTTGAATTTATGCCTAACAAGAGGGGGTGTGGATGAAATTTTTCCTAAAACCAAGGAAGGGTACAAGTTGATAGTTGATAACTTGATAAGGATCTTTATTTACATTTTGCTCTCTTTTTGTCTGTTTGAAAGTTGATTATAGTCATCTTGCACATGCATTGCTGGTTTGAATCCTTGATGAGAGGAATGCTGAGACTTTTCAAGTTGATCGTTGAAATAATGTACCTATTGAAACCTCATTTTTCAAAATTTATAAAAAAACATAGCGAGTCACACATCCAGGAAAATATAGTAACAGTTGAGTTTGAACATTGCCATTGCCATTAGTTGATTAAAATGACGTAATCAATGATCAAAATTTAGTTTTGAAAACAGTCGAAATGACATAAATGTTTCCGTTTTCAAGTAGACCGAAAATGAATCAATGATTGAATCAAAATTTTAATGTTTTGAGGTGTTTTAAGATGTTTCGGCTTATTTTCACTAATATTTCGGAATATTTTGATTTGTTTCAAGATGTTTTATTATATCTCGACTAATGTTTCGAAATGTTTTGAAAATAAATTCTCAAGTTTTTTTTCGGTTTTCATTTTATTAACATTTGCGAAATATTTTTAAAATATTTCGGTTTCCTAAGTGATTGAAATAATCCAAAATAAATTTTTGATCCTTGGCCATAGTTTTTGCCTTTAATCGAAACCCTGTCTAGCCAAATCACAGTGGATTATTGTCTTTATTTTTTGCTTATTCATTAATCTTTTGTGTGTGCGTGTGTGTGAGAGAGAGAGAGAGGTGTCAGATCTGTCCATTGGCACAAACCAAAGAATAATACGAATAATAAATAGGACGAATTAATATTAAATACAAATAATCTATGTAGCTGGTTTAGTAAGAAGAAAATAAAAAATTTCTTTTTCTTTTATTGATTTTGTATTGTTTGAGTTATTTTATGAAAAAAAAAATTTCATTAACATGAATATTTACACAATCAAGACATGAACCAAAAAAAACGTAAATTTAAATGATATGATATGAAGATTGTATAATACGATAGCATGATGTAAAGATGATATAATACGACTCATAGAGAAAGCCATAGAGATTGATAATACTATACTTTTTTGAAGGGCTAGGTAAATTCTTTAAGTCCACCTTCATATTATTCTCACACAAAAGAGAGAAATTTGGAGATTTGGATGCTAGGAAATGAAGTTTTCAAATGTTCCATTTTTCTTTTCAAAAATCAAAGGAAGAAAGTGCCATTCAAAGCATCTTTTATCTTCTTTTTTGTACTGCTTTTCCACTGGTCAATTCTCATTTTTTTATTGGAAAACCCATTAATATACGGGTTTTTTTTTCATTAACGAGCAACCTCTCCAAAGTAGGATTATATTGTACTCATTTCTGCGAGAATAAACCTCGGATGTCTACAATTACCCACAAATCACAGATATCAATTAAGTCCGAAAAACACTGACGAGAGCCATTATTAATATATGATTCATCTAAATTCAACCCGACACCGTTGGGTTACTTGTACTGGTTTAATATACATTTTTTTCTTCAGGTTGGAAATAAATGTCTTCAAGATTATGATTATGATACATGTGGATTATGATGGACCGCAATGCCCGGCGCTTGCATGTGCTCCTAACATGGTAGGCCCTTCATCAGACCATTCCCTGATGCAGCGGTAACTGAGATAGAAACAAAAAAAAAAAAAAAAAATTATAGAAACGTGAGGAGTTCTAGATGCTTCAAAAAATGAAAATAAAGACTTAATTATATTAAAATTACTAAAAATGAAAAATTATAATTAAAACATATTAAAATAAAAATACGTGTTGTCCGGAATTTAGAAAAGTAAACAAAAATTAAATTTGAGTTTTCTGCAATAAGTCACGATTTTTTCTATTTTTTATTTTGTATAAAATCAATAATTTGGTTAGAAAACAATGCAAGTCATGACAAAGCAATTAAGAATCCCTAATTTAAGGGTCAAACATTGAAAATAGACGGAGACAACATATGTCTTGACAAAGCGATGAGCATTGATCTTTTGCTCCTTTCCGAATCAAACAGCCTTAATCCTGTTCCATTCCATCTTAAACGCCGATTAACCCCAAGACAAAGGGACGAGAAATAAATTCAGGTCTTTTGAATTTTAATAATTTCTTGGGGTCAAAACATGAGAAATTTATCCCTTATGAATATCAAGTTCCAACGTGAATGATCTGTCTTTGACTAAATTGAAGAGAAAATTAGTCGAGATACGCGTAAACTGAACCGAATCACATTCAACCACTCGGTAACATGTTATACATTCCCAAACTTTTTCCAATCAAACCATTTCTTGTCCTGCCTAATACAACAATAAAACCAATGCCACAAGATTAAGACACTGGAGACTTATTTTCAAATCATTCATCCACGTACTAATATCATTGGAATCATTACATAAACCTTAATTACACATTTTTTTAACTAAACACGTGTACTAAACGACATTATTAACCGACAATTGATTCTGTAAATGCCTATCCTCTGTCCCCATTTTTGTCTTGTTCCTCTTTTGTACAAAGGGCAAAAAAAAAAAAAAAAAAGACAGGGTCGGTGGCCGGTACCTATGCATGGTCGAAAGCTCATACATAGTTTCTTGTAGAGTTTGTCTACCCAAAAAAAGGTCTAATTCAAGGGATCTCAAAGCTCCTAGACCCTAAAAAGTAATTTAAATAGTAATACGGACGAATTGTAAATCTAAACGTTATGTATTCGAATTTTAACAATGTCTAAAAAACAGATGTGCGTAAATTAGTTCAAACACCCCGAATTACCTCCCTTTTACAAAGATTAATTTCTAGCTGAGGATTACATGCATCACAAGGAAACCAATGGTTATGTTTGTGGTTAAGTCATGTTTGGTTACGTTTTTATCGTATTAACTCGAGTTCATGTCCATCAAATTACTTTGGTAGATATGACGGGTCATTAATTTTTATCAGTCGAATCAGCTAAGCTAAAACTCAGACTTCTTGACTCGTGGAGCGTGTCTAGAATTAATTACTACCTAGCAAAACCTGCAATTGGTGGGATCATGGATCATGTCTACAATTTTTTGTTTTATCCTCTGGACTAAGATCTACTGCCAGCAGAACTTCCAGTATTAATCTTAAATGCCAAGACAATAGTCCCCCATTCAAATAATTCAAGCTACTAGTCAATTTTTATTCACATTACCCACTAAAGTAGGTACGTAGCAGAGAAAAAAAATTGCATGCGCAGAGAGAGAGAGAATCAAGGAGAAGAAGAGGTTAAGAAATGCATGTGCATGTGGGGTCTATGAGCTTAGCAGTTGGTAGTTCAGTTTGAACAACTGCATGTGCATATTGATCCTTGTCTATGACCTAAAATATGACTCTGTTTTTAGTTTTTGTGGCTTTGCCTGCTCTTAGACCCAAGCATTGCCCAACTTGTCACTCTCTGCTATTCACCCTAACCTCAGCTTCCATTTCCTATATAAGGCCAGACCCACTATCCTTCATTGCATCAACCTCTCACCACTCAATCTTCTCTCTTCCAATCCTGGTCTCATACCCCCCCCCCCCCCCTCTCTCTCTCTCTCTCTCTCTCAATGGCTATTCCAGCAATTTCCATTGCTTCTCTTCTTCTCTTGTTCTTCAATTTGTGCCTCCGAGGCACCTATGGTGACTACGGAGGGTGGGAAAGTGCTCATGCTACTTTCTATGGTGGGGGCGATGCATCCGGGACAATGGGTATGTAAAATGTCCTTTATCCTCGGACAAGAGTCTCGTGTATTGGGTCGCTTTTTTTATTTGGACATGTAGCTTCATATTCTCATGTCAATTATACTGTTTACATTGATTGACTGCCAATTAAAACTGGTATTGGTAATTGCAGGGGGTGCATGTGGGTATGGCAATTTGTACAGCCAAGGCTATGGGACCAACACTGCAGCACTAAGCACTGCTTTATTCAACAATGGCTTGAGCTGTGGGTCTTGCTATGAGATGAAGTGCAACGATGACCCGAAATGGTGTCTCCCGGGCACCATTACTGTCACTGCCACAAACTTCTGCCCTCCAAACCCTGCCCAGCCTAATGACAATGGTGGCTGGTGCAATCCACCCCTCCAGCACTTTGACATGGCTGAGCCTGCATTCCTGCAAATTGCTCAATACAGAGCTGGAATTGTTCCTGTTTCGTTTCGTCGGTATGATCAAGTTTTAATGCTCTCCAATTTCATTAAAAATTTAAGTCTAATTAACTTCCAATGACATTAAAATGTATCATAAAGTTTGATTCTAGTGTTTTGGGTCACATGTTTAAAGTACTGTTACACAATAATTTTACTGTTGAATTGAATTGCTGATATTGTTTGTGTTGGTCTTGACAGGGTGCCCTGTGTGAAGAAAGGAGGAATAAGATTTACAATCAATGGTCACTCCTACTTCAACTTGGTCCTGATCACCAACGTCGGCGGTGCAGGGGATGTCCATTCAGTATCCATCAAGGGGTCTAACACAGGGTGGCAACTCCTGTCAAGGAACTGGGGCCAAAATTGGCAGAGCAATTCCTACCTCAATGGCCAGTCTCTCTCTTTTCAGGTCACCACCAGTGATGGAAGGACTCTGACCAGCAACAATGTCGTCCCGGCCGATTGGCAATTTGGGCAAACATTCTCTGGGAGTCAATTTTAAGCTTCTAAGACAATCAGACATGGTCAAATTTGTATATGGTGTTTAAAATTGAGGTTAAGTACAAGGAGTGGCTCAGGGACTGCAATTGGCTCTTTAGCTGTGGTGGCTAGCTAGTTAGCACCCGCTAAGGCCTATATATATGTGTGTAGAAGTGATTTACATAGAAACAATCAGATACTTGGAGTTGATATAGTCAATTCTAAATAGTTAGGATAAAGGTTTGTTACCTCGGATCGAGATATTGAATTGGTAGACTTTAAATATAGGCCACTTGAATATCATATAAGGTCCGTAAATTTAACCCCCAAGTTGGGGCAACTTCATGTAACTGAAGCACCCTTTGATATATTGAAGGATTGGGGCATTGGCTTTTCTTTATCTAATGTGTCACATTTTTTTTTTGTTTTTGCTGTTTCCATTTCAATGAAAAATTTGCTACACAAAATACCTAATGAGAATCTATAATGAAAAGGCAAAGTGGTTGTTTCCAAAGATATTGTTGCCTAAAGCAATGTGATTTCATATTATGACACAACAAAAGTATTCCCCCCTCCCTTCCGGTTAAAATTAAAAGTTTGCACATTGAAAAACATATTGTTAACCCCTGGGTTTAATTTTGGTATCAAAATGTATTTGGAATTCTTCAATTATAGTACTGAAAAATTATTTTTGGATACAATACTTTAATTTTTCGTAGGGTTAGTTGTACTGGAGGTCCCCAAAGCATATAATTTGTCTCATTTTGGTCTCCAATATTTCAATTGCATCATTTTAGTCCCTGAAGTATTGAATATGTTTTTATATAGTCCTTTAGAAAGACAACGTCTAAATTGCTAATGATTTTTTATCATAAACTTTTCACGTAATACCTAAATATGCACAAAAAATAATTTTAATAGCTCTTAAACAAAATTTAGGTAGCTCTGATAAAAAAAATGTGTAATATGAGTAGCTTTTGACCGAAATTTGGATAACTCATGATCAAAATTGTGTAATTTAGGTTGTTATTTAACCAAAATTTGAGTAAAAATTTAGTCAAGAGTTATCCAAATTATTTTTTTATCCATATTTAAGTATCACGTGACAAGTTTATGATAAAAAAATGTTACTAATCTAGATGTTGTTTGCTTGAGGGACCATATAGACACATATTCAATACTTTAAGGACCAAAATAATTCAATTGAAATATTAAAGACTAAAATGAGACAACCTCCATATTTTGGGGACCTCCAATACAATTAAACCCTTTTTCTTATGACAAAAATGTGGCATGTTTAAAATGTGACATCCTCTTAAACAAGGGAATGACTCAACTCAAGTTCATTTTTCAGTCCCCATGTAGACAGCTTGGGTGGTCTTCATGCCACAGACCTGGGTTTTTTCAGATGTCAATTTTCCCAATTTCTAGGTACTTTTTTTAATTTTTTTTTTCTTATTAGAGTTTTACTTCTTTTCTAACCTTAATCACATATAATAATATAACACTCATTGTGTTATTTTGTGGGCCATCAGTCGGACTCAAGAGATTATTGTAACACTGAATCCTCTTAATTTTGTACATAATCTATCTTAAACCATCTCATAACTAACCCAACTCGTTTATTTGTTATTTCTATTACTATTTATAGTTTAAATCCTCTTATTTTCCGTCCAAAATACAAACGATTTTTAAACTTGGGATTATTTATACTCCGTTTGGTAAGAATGATAGAAAGTATGAGAGATACACTTTCTATCCTTTAAGGAAGGAAAATGAGAATAATACACTTTTATTTATTTGTGTTTGGTTGGATGGATGAAAAATAAAAATGACTAAATTTTTTTTTTTTTTTTTTGTGCTGACTAAGATTAGGGGTGACAATCGAGTTGTATCGTGTCAGATTCGTGTTGAGTCATTACGGGTTTGTGTCGAACATTAGTCAAACTTAACTCAACTCATTTAACTAATTGTGTCGTGTCGAGTTGAGAGTTGACATATTTATTTTTATTTTTATTTTTTAGTTTTAAAACTTTTTAAAAAATATATATATATATAAATACATATTTTATCATTATATTTTTATATGAAATTAATGTATATATAATATATGTATATATTAAAAGATATATATAAACAAATAAAATACATCTCAACACAAATAATTAACTTTTTATCAACTTTCCTTCCGATTTTAGAGGGATTGATTTTGGAGAGTTGAAAAGAAAGTTAATCCATCCACTTTTCCATCCTTCATACTTTCCTTTTTTACCAAATATGATGTTTTATCTATTCCTCCCACTTTCTGATGATGCACAAATTAACTTTGTACACCACCTGTCAATTAGTTGGAAATAAAGGTAGTAATTTAAGTAGAGAGAGAGACGGGAATTATAGTGGTTCGGTCAATGTGACCTACGTCCACTTTTGAATGGCAAAGGATTGCCGGTATTTTATTAACTCCAGTGAGTAGAGAGAACAGAGAGTTATAGGTTGGAGAGGGAGAAGAGTTATGTGGTCTGTTGAGTGTGATGTCCCCCAAGTGTTGGTGAGACTTACAATTTATATTCGTTCCCCAACAGATTGGGGCTACTTAACAGCAACTACCCAACTATTCTGGTGGGGCTTGCGGCTTCTCCTCAACGGGTGAGGCCATTGAGGTGCTCTCCATAAGACTCGGTCAGGGTTGACCGCTTCCATGGTGGTGAATGAGGCGAGGGTCTTGAGTGCTCCATTGATGTCGTAGCCAAACTGATGTAGCTCCATGATAATCCTGACTGGTCTTAGACCGCATTGAGCCCGCTGGGTCATCATAAATTTGGGTCTTTGATAATAACTGGGCTTAAGTATGAATTTGGTCCTGACCCATCACTTTTTATCTTTTTAACTTTTCATTCTTCTATTTTTTTATCGTACCAAACGGATTCCTCGCCTCCCATTGTCACGCAATATCCATCATAAAGCATGGGATTCTTTTGACTTTTTTCATCACTTCCGATCATCACGCCTCCATCACAGAGAACCAAGTCTACCTCTTCTATTATAATTTATAATGGAAAATTTACAATAGACAGAGGCAATCCCAAAAAAGAAAGTAAAATAATTATAATAATTATTATTATTTATACAATAAAACCGAGTATCAATTCTTTATAGAAAGCATAACAGTGGCGTAAATCATTTAGATTCGACAGCTTACTTTACGACTTATATTTTAATTTTTTTAACTACAATAAAAAAAATTTACTTAGATTTTATCTTTTAATCATAATAAATACTTTAACTATGCTTGTATTTTTATTATAATAATTATTTTAATTATTTATTTACATCTTAATCACAATAAATTTTAATCACCGTAAAAAAAGGCACATGGACTCCTATAACATCAAATATGACAAGCCCATGTCCCGGCGGTTATTGCTTAACAAATTTTGGTAGGTACCGACATCTCTTTAATTAGTCAAAGACCAATTAGAAATCATATTATACTAGGAAATAAAATATTTTGGATTTATAATCTACTTATTGACCACTTAGTTTCTTTTATGGAATTTTGGCCCCCTGTTTTGGGCATCAATGATTAGTTGTATTCTCTTAATTAGATAATTTTGTGTAATCTCTCTTTGTTGATAGTGAAATCTTACTGTTGCGCTGTGCTGTGCTTTGCCCGTGAACGTAGGTCAATTAAAAAGATCAATTAAAAACTCTATTGTATTAAGAGACGGAAATTTTTTAGTCAATAAATAAATTATAGACCACTCATTTTCTGTTGAAAACTATGATCTTCAGTTTTGGGCATCCATATTTGGTTGTATTTTATTGATTAGGATCGATATTGAGAGTTCATGATCGATTATGACTTTCGCTTGAGCAGTTGTAACTTGTAATTTTTTATTTCAGAATTATAATTTTACTATAAAAAATAGTAACTTAACCATAATTTTTTTTTGGTACCGTAGACTTTCCCATATGTAAACATGTTTGCAACATCCTCTACATCTCCAAAACAATTTTTTTCTAGTAAACATGTTCTTGTTCTAACACACACAGGAATTAATAACTTATGTCATTTGAGATTGAATTTTAAAATCAGTCTTGCACGTACTGTTATCATTGTAACTAGTATATAACGGACTTCACTACGGTATCGAAAATAAAAATTAGCACCGTATCTCTAAATTTTACTATATTAATATTAATATATGTTCTTTTAATTTTTATGGGTCAATTTATAATAAAAAATTTATAATTTTTGTAAATGTTTTTACTTCTTTTGTTGGTGTTTTTATAATTTTCTAATAAATATTTTACCATTTTTGTGGTATTTTGCGATCGAACCTAACATTTTAGGATATAACTGTTTTTACCATTTTTGTGGTACTCGCAAGTACCACAAAATTGATAAAAATAATTATAATAAAAATAATAAAAATATAAATAAAAGTAATAAATGACAGTACAATACTGAATTTATTTTTTCGATACGGTAGACTTGTCCTTAATTATATAACCTTAATTACACATATTTTTAAACTAAAACAAGTGTACTAAACGACAGAATTAATTGACAATTCATTCTGTAAATTCCTAGCTACCTCCTCGGTCCCTATTTTTGTCTTGTACCTCATCTTTGCAAGGAAAAAAAGAAACTTGGTCGGTGGCTGGGTACTTATGCATTGTATTTTTATTTTATTTTAATTTTTTACAAAAGAGAGGACGGTGAATTTTGAATTCGCGGCCTAACATTTCAACGGTGGAATGTATGGCCATTAGGCCAACGGTGGTGCATTGTATGTTGGTTGATTAAAGCTCACATGTAGTTTTGGTCTACCCATGCACATAGTCACAGAGCCTAATTCAAAGGATCCATCCTGGACTGTCTGCACTGAGATTCTGCCTCTGTGTCTGTGTGTGAATTTGACCAGGATTCAGGACTGTAATGACATAAAAGATGCCGTGTTTCATGTCCAAGCTGCCATAGATTTCTTTTTTTTTTTAGTGTTGATAATAGATACGTAGATAGGTCATTTCATATATCTGTCAAGAGAATTGTTCATCAGTACCAACAGTTATCTGCACGAGATTTCACTGCACCTACGTCGGAACCGAAGTTAAAAATTCACTGCGTGCTCTGGATGCTGAAGAGTAGGTTTAACCCCAACGAGCTGTCCTAAGTATAGAGATTCGAACCCAAATATTGAGTAAAGAAATCCGAGTTTTTACCCACTAAACTAATCGATTGTTGGTAAAGGCACCATAAATTTCAGTGTTGGACAATCTTATCTTCATTTGAGAGAGGCCAATTTCCCAAATTACAGTTACATGAACTAGATTATGTTACAAGAAAACCAATGAGTCGTGTCAATATTGTGTTTAAATTGTTTGAGTCATGTCAAAATTCTTTTGAATTGTATTCAATTAATTTAGAATTGTGTATATATAGTCAAGTTTGTATTGACGGGTCTGAAAAGGTACATCAATTGGTCACCTGAACCCATTAAATCAATATACTACTTAAGTTTAATCGCTCCGTGTTGATTTCATGTGAAGTTTCTTGGTGATGGCTAGAATTGTCTTCAAGCCGGGCTAAGATCAACTGCCAGCGGAACTTGCGGTTCTCAATTCCGATGATTAGTGGTTAATGCCAAGACAATAGTCTCCATTCAAATAATTCAATCAATCAGTCAATTATTCGCATTACACATTAAAGTAAGTACGTAGCAGAGAAAAAAAGTAAGCATGCTGGAATGCACGTAGGAGAGAGAAAATCAAGGAGCAGAAGAGGTTGAAGAAATGCATGTGCATGGTGGGGTCTATGGGCATAGCGATTGGGTAGTTCAGTTTGAACAACTGCATGTGCATATTGATGCTTTTATATGACCTGAAATAAGAGGTTTTGTGGCTTTGCCTGCTCTCAAACTCACCGATGGCTAACTTGTTAATTTCTGATATGCACTCTAAAGTCTAACCTCGCCTTCCATTTCCTATATAAGGCCACACCCACTCTCCTTCCTAGCATCAACCTCTCAGCACTCAATCTTCTCTCTTCCAATCTTTGCCTTATACCTCTCTCTCTCTCTCACACACACACACACACTCACACAATGGCTATTCCATCAATCTCCATTGCTTCCCTTCTTTTCTTGTTCTTCAATTTGTGCCTCCGCGGCACCTATGGAGACTATGGAGGGTGGGAAAGTGCTCATGCTACTTTCTATGGTGGGGGCGATGCATCTGGGACAATGGGTATGTGAAATGTCATTTATCCTTAGATAAAAGTCTCGTGTATTAGATCTTCTTTTTTTATTTGGACATGTAGTTTCACATTTTCATGTCAATCATACCGTTTACATTGATTGATTGAAAATAACTTTACACTGAATGACTGCCAATTAAAAATTGTAATGTGTTATATGGTACTGGTAACTGCAGGGGGTGCATGTGGGTATGGCAATTTGTACAGTCAAGGCTATGGGACCAACACTGCAGCGCTAAGCACTGCTTTATTCAACAATGGCTTGAGCTGTGGATCCTGCTATGAGATGAAGTGTAACGATGACCCGAAATGGTGTCTCCCGGGCACCATTACTGTCACTGCCACAAACTTCTGCCCTCCAAACCCTGCCCAGCCTAATGACAATGGTGGCTGGTGCAATCCACCCCTCCAGCACTTTGACATGGCAGAGCCTGCATTCCTGCAAATTGCTCAATACAGAGCTGGAATTGTTCCTGTTTCGTTCCGACGGTATGGTCAAGTTTTAATGCTCTCCAATTGCATTAAAAATTTGAGTCTAATTCACTTCCAATGACATTAAAATGTATCATAAAGTTTGCTTCTAGTGTTTTGGGTCACATGTTTAAAGTACTGTTACACAATAATTTTACTGTTGAATTGAGTCGCTGATATTGTTTGTGTTGGTCTTGACAGGGTGCCCTGTGTGAAGAAAGGAGGAGTAAGATTTACAATCAATGGTCACTCCTACTTCAACTTGGTCCTGATCACCAACGTCGGCGGTGCAGGGGATGTCCATTCAGTATCCATCAAGGGGTCTAACACAGGGTGGCAACCCATGTCAAGGAACTGGGGCCAAAATTGGCAGAGCAATTCCTACCTCAATGGCCAGTCTCTCTCTTTTCAGGTCACCACCAGTGATGGAAGGACTCTGACCAGCAACAATGTCGTCCCGGCCGATTGGCAATTTGGGCAAACATTCTCTGGGAGTCAATTTTAAGACAATCAGACATGGTCAGATTTGTATATGGTGTTTAAAATTGAGGTTAAGTACGACAATGAGTGGCTCAGGACTGCGGTTGGCTCTTTAGCTGTGGTGGCTAGCTAGTTAACACCCGCTAAGGCCTATATATATGTGTGTGTATGTGTGTAGAGGTGATTTACATTGAACAATCAAATACTTGGAGTTGATATAACCGACTCCAAATAGTTAGGATAAAGATTTGTTACATTGGGTCGAGATATTAGATTGGTAAGCTATAAATGTAGGCCAAGTGAAATTTAATCCCCAAGGTGGATATGAAACCAAGTTGGGGCAACTTCATGTAACTAAAGTACCCTTTGTGTAATGAACCATTGGGGCATTGCCTTTTCTTTATCTAATGTGTCCTGTTTTGTTTTTTGTTTTTTTCTTGTTTTGGCTCTTTCCTTTTTCATTGAACAATGACTTGATGAAAGATAACTAATGAATCTGTAAGGAAAAGGCAAGTGGTTGTTTTAAAAGATAATTGATTCCATGAAGCAATGTGATTTCAATGGTGTTTTAACTATTATGTAAGAGCAAATGGCCTCCTTGTCTTGGACAGCCATTAAGCATCGCGTCCTTATATGTGAATCCAAAAAATATTGTGTGGTCAAAGAATTGATGCAATTCACCATACTTAAAAGAGTCTCCAAGAACACACCCGACTACAAATGATATTTGAAACAGTTATGTGGAGATTATTAGGAGTACTACAAAGATTTTTTTGAGACTTTTTTGATATAGAATATAGTTTATCTGACGTAATTCAACAACACATTAGTGAATATCATTATCATTTATCTTGATGATTCATCGGGATTCGTTTAAAACATAAAACTTATTATCATAGTAAAGAGATTGATTACACACACACACAAAAAGTCTTTATTCCTCTAACCCATTATTTACTTCCTTTCCCCACGGAATAGAGAAAAGAGGTTGAATGTGATTATGATAAATTATAAGGACGTGGATGTAATTTTTCCAATCACTAAAAATGCTATGGCCTATGGGCATGAATTCTACTCGCAAAGGGCAAAAATAAAATTTCGTACAATCTTCTAATCCAATCATCTCTCAACACGTGTAGAGCCTAGAAAGATTCACCTGGACACCACTACACTCTATCCGGCTCATCCACCCATCCCTTCATTGTAAACTGAGTAAATATTTCATGCAACGGTCATACGTTGTCACTATTAATGATAGAGTAATACTATGTAATCAAAATTTGTATTTCAAATGAAAGAGAACTATTGAATCAGCGGATCCCATTTAAAAAAGTTGATGAGACCGACTCATCCAATAGTCCCTCTTTATTTGGGATGCAAATTTGGGTTACAAATTTGGGATTCATAGTATTTCCCTTAATGATATGATATCAACAATTAATAATAAAATTTTAAGTAGATAAGGTAAACCCTACTTGAACTTACACAAAGAAAGAGTTGGGAGTTATTTGTTTACATGAAGAGTTCGTAATTAATTTTTGTGGGGTCATTTTGTTTATTTGTTTTAAATATTATAGGAGAATTACACCTAAATTTTCTGAAGTTTATCATTTAACCACTTAGAATTCTTGATATTTGAAATATTACGCACAAATCTCTTCAAGTTTGTACGAGTATAACACTTTAATTAATAAATTACACTTAAACCCCTAAAGTTTGTATGTGTATAATATTTAGACCTCTCAAGTTTAAAATATTATAGTTGAATAAAAAATACTCCAATAAAAGATAAAATATCAAATTTTTCAAATTTTATAACCAAAATTAATGTTTTATTATGTCATTTATTTATATAAAATCAAAAATAAAAATTTAATTTTTTTAAAAAAAAAATCACAATTAGATTACAATTATACTATATATTGGAATAAAACTACAAAAATAAATAAATGGTCAAAACGTAATATACACAATATCTTTTATCTTTAATTGGGGTAATTTGGCTTTTATTAGATATATTTAGACCCTTCAGTTTAAAATGTTATACTTAGAAAAAAAATATTTCAATCATAGATAGAATATCAAATATTTTAAATTATATAATCAAAATTCATGTTCTATTACGTCATTGATTAAAATAAAATTAAAATTAAAAATTTAATTTTTATTTAAAAAATCATAATTAGTATACAATTATACTATCTATTGGAATAAAACAAAAAAAAAAATTAGATAGTTGTATACTAATTATGATTTTTTTAAGAAAATTTTTTTTATTTTTATTTTATATCAATAAATAACATAATATAACATAAATTTTGGTTGTAAAATTTAAAATACTTGATATTCTATCTTTAATTGAATTATTTTTTTTCTAAGTATAATATTTTAAATTTGAGGAATTTAAGTATTTTACGTTTATAAATTTTAGGGGATATGAGCGTAACTTACTAACATATATTTTAAACTTTGGAGTTTATATGTAATATTTCAAATGTAAGAAAAATTTAATCGATTAAGTGACAAACCTCGGATGGTGTAATTCTTTCTAGGGAGAATTACATTCACGCCTCCTAAGGTTTGTCACTTAATCACTTAGACCCCCTGATATTTGAAGTATTACACTCAGACTCCCTGAAGTTTATACACGCGTAACACATAGACCCTACTATAAATATATCCATTAATAAATTATATTTAGATCCCCTGAAGTTTGTAAACATATATTACTTAGACCCCTTAAGTTTTAAATGTTATACTTAGACCAAAAATACTTCAATCAAAAATAGAATATCAAATATTTTAAATTTTAAATTTTACAATTAAAATTCATGTTCTATTGTATCATTTATTGAAATAAAATAAAAAATTCAAATTCCAATTCAAAATTTTCTTAAAAAATCGTAATTATCATACTATTATATTGTTTATTGGAATTTAATTTGGTCGTTTAAACGACCAAATTAAAATATCAAACTATCTCAATTGAAGCTAAAAGATATTGTGTTCATTACAATTTGACCATTTATTTAATTTTTTAGTTTTATTCTAATAGATATTATAATTGTATACTAACTATGCTTTTTTTAAAAAAATTAGATTTTTATTTTTGATTTTATTTAAATAAATGAAATAATAGAACATGAATTTTGGTTGTAAAATTCATGTTCTATTAAGAATGACTTAGACCCTTTGTTTAATTTTTTAGTTTTATTGCAATAGATTATGCTAATTACAATTTTTTAAGAAAAAATTGAATTTTTATTTTTTATTTTATTTCAATAAATGATACAATAAAACATGAATTTGGTTGTAAAATTTAAAATATTTGATATTCTATCTTTGATTGGAGTATTTTTAGTACAAGTATATAACATTTTAAATTTAAGAAGTCTAAGTATTATATACGTACAAATTTCAAGGGGATCTAGATATAATTTATTAAGGGATATATTTACAGCAGGGATCTAAGTGTTATGCGCGTACAAATTTTAAGGGGTCTATGTGTAATATTTCAAATGTCAGGGGTCTAAGTGATTAAGTGACAAATCTCAGGGGGTCTGTGTGTAATTCTCCCTTCTTTATAATATTATGATCATATCACTATATATACAGAGTCAATGACGACCATTTCAGGAGTCGGAGCTCGATTTCTCAGAATTTTCTCCAATCAAAACCCTAGAAATCTCCATATTCACCACACCGAGCTTTTCCCCCGAACCCCAATCGGGACTTTTTCTGTAATTTCAAAGATGGAGCAGAGCAGTGCAGTAGCTAATGGTGGAGGATCGAGTGCTGCTAGGGTTTCGACCATGTCCAACGGCGGAAAAGATAACCGCCGTGTGGTTCAGTTCAGGTTGTCTCCGACTAGTGTGCTCCAGTTTCAGCAGGGTGTTATCACTCAGTGGTCCGTCGATGGCTCCTCCGACGCCATCGTAAGCCCCTCTCTCCCTATCTTCTTTTACCATAAGTTTCTTCGGGAACTCGCTTATATTTTGGGCCCTAAGCAAGCATTTCACTTGCTTATAGTGTTAACCGGCCGTGTGTGTGTGTGTGTGTGTGTGTGAGAGAGAGAGAGAGAGAGAGAGAGAGAGAGAGATGGTTAGGTAAGAAATGTGAGACAGTCATAGGAAAGTGGGTAGTTTTATATAAAAAGTTAACTATGAATTGATTAATAGTACTAAACTAGTTATTAACTACCCGTAGTGTATGGGATTTGATATCAAAATCTGCAAATATTCAAGCTATATCTAAGATGATTGAGAGGGTCTTTGGATGGATATTTTGCACAGGTCAATTCTGCAAATGAGCGAATGCTTGGAGGTGGTGGTGGTGATGGAGGTAAATTTCTACTTATTATTTGTTGAACATAATTTATATGAATTGTACCATAATTCTTGATGTCATATAATCTTAGCCATACATAGAGCTGCTGGTCCAGAACTCCGAGCAGCGTGCCACAATGTCCCAGAAGTTCAACCTGGGGTGCGCTGCCCTACTGGAGAAGCGAGAATTACCCCGTAGGTTCTCCTTGATTAACTTATGATATGCTGTCTTATCGAACCTCGCAGCTACTTTGCACGGTTTCAATGTACTGACATGTTAAATATATGCAGGGGTTTTAGATTGCCCGCATCACATGTAATTCACACTGTTGGTCCCATATATTATGCTCATCAAAACCCTGAAGCCGCTCTGAGAAGTGCATACAGGTGTGTTAATATCTCTAAGAATCAAAATTTCATTTCGATACATAGTTTCAGTCATATTGAAAATGCAGAAAGAAACAAAGAAAATATTTGAAAAATTGTTTCCAAAACATTGGTCAAAAGTCAAAACACCTTTAAACATCCCGAAACACCTCAAAACAAAAGAATGTCGATATTCAATCATTCATTCATTTCAATTTTCATAGTTGTTTCGACGGAAACAAAATGAGAATTTTGTCCTGGAGTATGTCTTTTGCTTGCCTTCCTGCTACAAATTGACTTTGTAATCCAATCTGAGAGATCTTTTTGCCTACACTTGTTGCAGAAACTGTTTACGCATTGCCAAGAAAAACAACATCCAATACATAGCATTTAAGGCCATATCATGTGGTGTCTACGGGTGAGTTGGTCAAGAGGAAAAGTAGTTTAACTTTGGAATCTAAAGCAAAGGTCTTGTGAACTTTCTCTATCATCTTTCCAGGTGTTCATAACTTCATATCATTTAATGGGAAATGATTTCAATTGTTCTCTGGTTGCCTGGTTTCACATGAAATGATGAAAATGAATTGATGAATAATTCTGAGAATGACGCGGCTCTAGCACACAAATTTTTAGCTTTTAAAGTAATTACATCCAACCGAATGATTTGTTAGATAACATGCTCCTTAGAAATGTCTTTCTCCTTGCGCAAGAAATGTTCTGAAGTTTCCATAGATTTGGTGCTAATAAGAGTGTTTGATGATCACTCCATCTTTTATTCATCCTCACCTTTTCTTTCAGATATCCTTATGATGAAGCTGCCACTGTGGCTATAACTGCAATACAGGAGTTTGCCAACGACTTCAAAGAGGTATTGTTGAATGTTTCAAAATTTACTTATATTGTTGAGATCCTGGTTTTCCTTGTGCTGATTGGACATTGTCGCAATTTACATTGTGAAATACTGAACAAGTTGTAATTTTTAGCTCCTTGCTGTTTATCCTACATCTCCGGTACTCTTCTTTAACTTGTTGAGTATTGATCAATCAATAAACCAAGAGTATACCGAGGCTTCTAAGCTGTAACTAGTAGTACTAGGCAATAATCCAGATTTTGTGGAACAAAACAGAATAGTGAGATGTTACATTTTTTATCCTTTGTGATAACCCAACCTCTTCATGGGGAGGCCATTGTACTTTTTTCCATGACTTGTCAATTCTTGCTTCATGACATTGTCATGGCCATCATGCTCGCCTATCAACCATCAGCCAATCTTATTTGTAATGTATAAAGAACCAAGTTAGCCTATGGTATCAAAAAACAACTTTTTAGTGTTGCTCTTTCTTTATTTGTCCAATCACAAAGTAACGCATGCAAAGTTTAATTATTTTATGATTTCCCTTTTTTTTATTATTATTTTCACGATTAGTGGCTTCAATTTGTCTATCACTTACCTCAATCGAACCTTGTTATATGTGGGAAACTTGTGATTGGTACGACCTACAAATATTTTTGTTTCCAACAGAATATATATGTGTGTCTATATATATACTGACACGGCAACGGTATTTTGGAACCTAATTTGGTGACTTAATTGTGACAATTGGAGTAATAGTGGACTTCAGTATCACAGTGAATTAGGTTCGTCATTTTAGGTCCGCTAATAGATCCCAAAACCTTTGCTCATATTGACATTCACATATAATTTTTGTTTTTGCAGGTGCACATTGTTCTGTTCTCAGATGATATTTATAATGTTTGGTTAGACAAAGCAAAGGAATTGCTACAAAATTAACTACTACGACGGCTCATCAATCCGCAGAAGTGTTTCTACCTGTCGACTACTACATACTAAGCAGCATAATGTGCTTTTTTATGGAAATTTCCAATTGGCATGTTGATATCTCCACTATATGCGGAGCCATTGGGGGCGAGTTCGACTCACAATGATCGGAAAATTTACCGGCATACATTAGAGTGTGACCATATCCTCTGTTCCCTGCACTGTAAATAAAGCAACTCATCATTTAGCCATGCAACAGTGATGTATGGAAGGGACAGGCACCGGATTTTGTCATGCCCCTCCCAATGATATATATGAGATTGGTTGAGGCTGTTTTTGGCTGTCTAGTTGTCCAATGTGAACTGTCTTTCTATATGTGAAATGAAATAATCTTGAAAAGCTTGCTCTTCCCCTGCTCCCTAAGACACGGAGATGTATCTCATCTGTGAACGGAAACAATGTATTTGTCATTCCCTTCCTTCAAATACGAGAGGATGAAGTTGTCCCGACACGATTCGGAGGTATGGCTTTGTTCTTCAAAATGACGTCGTTTTGAAGATAAACACTAAGTGTTGTATAACAGGGGATCCCCCAATTGTGATGGTGGTATTATTGGGGCAATTAAGATCAACAAAACGTTCTTTCCTTTTTTTAATTACATAAAATTAATTTCTTGTATATTATCGTATATGAATAATATATAAAATAAAAATTATATTGAGTCATAAATTAATAAAAAATTAAATAATTCAATTTGTGATAAAAATACATGATGTGATAAAAATTGACAAGAAAACTATATGGTGATAAATGAGGTTTTGAGTCCAGTTCAGGTTATTCAACAAAGACTAACAAAATTAAATGGGCTTAGAGCCCATTTTCAGGTTGTCCAATGAACTCAAAAAAATGGGCCTCGAAGCCCATTTCAAGTAGGGTCACGCTACGCTACCTGGAAGCTCTGTGGTCGCATATTCGCATTTCGCTATCTCTGTCTCTCTCTCACTCCCTCACTGATCTCCATAGCAAGACTGAAACCGCTCCAAATGGCGCTTCGAGCTCTCGCGACCAGGAAAACCCTAGGCGGACTAGGCCTAGGGTTTCAGCAACAGCTCCGGGGCTTGCAGACCTTCTCGCTGCCCGATTTGCCGTACGATTATGGCGCTCTTGAGCCTGCCATTAGCGGAGAAATCATGCAGCTCCACCACCAGAAGCACCACCAGACTTACATAACAAACTACAACAAGGCTCTTGAGCAGCTCCATGACGCCATGGCCAAGGGCGATTCTCCCACTGTCGTCAAATTGCAGAGCGCCATCAAATTTAATGGCGGAGGTTCAGTTTTCTCACTCTTTGTTTCTCTGTTAGTTCAGTTTTTCTGTGGCATATGGTGTCTATACAACTCCTGTATTGACTGTGTATATGAATCTGTTGATTGCAATTGAGCGAATGAAATGTTTCGCTACCTCTGTTCTGGTTGTAGATCTCCAAATTTATGATTAAATTGCAGAATCTAACTATAAAATGGGCGTGAGACAACTGGTCCAATTTAAAACAATTAAATGCGTATCTCCTGAACGGTTGGTGATATAATATGGTTGATGTACAAAAACTTTAAGAACAGTGGTTATTTACGAATAATGTCGGGAATTTGAGTTAACCATGACATGATCTTGGAATTCTAGTGATTGATGACCAATTGGGAAAAAGGGAATTTGTTAGCTCAGCGTAGGATTATTTGTTGGAACATTTGGTTATACAAACGGAAGAGGTAAAGATATGCTTGATTTTGGCTTAAGCCAATTGATGAATGCTACAAGTATATAAGCTGATTAGTATGGTACGCCATGCACCGGAGACAAGATCCAAGTATTTTTTTATCTCGTCAGAAAAGGGCAGGGGGATGTGTACGCGTATTTGGTTTTTATGGATCGCAAGAAGAGAACTGCAGGAAAGAATTATTTGTAGTAGAGAGTGGTTGTATTGTAACCCTCAGACCGATTCTATAATTCTATGTGGAACAATTTGGATTGCAATCAACATTTTTTGTTACCCCGCCTAGAAATGTTTACATGAAGCTTGCATTAGTGTGTTTAACTTGGTGAAATCGAGGTAAATTTATCTTTATGTGAAAGGTCTCCCGGGTGCCCACTTTCTGATCAAGTTAACATCTCATTTGTCATGGATCCTGTTATATAGGTATCAGCTATGTAACAAACCAATATACTTCTTTGTGGTGTTTTGATGTTAGCTTTACGGTTATGGTATATGATGTCTAATTCTTACTCTAGGGTATGTTTGATTCAATATAATTTATGTTTTCAAGCAGGGCATGTCAATCACTCAATTTTCTGGAAGAATCTTGCTCCTGTTCGTGTAAGTTTTATTCTCTGTGCCTTTTGCCAGTGTTTTTATTATCCTATTTCATTTAAGTTCTGACCTTGACACACTTCTTTTCTGAATGCTTCCAGGAAGGAGGTGGTGAACCACCAAAGGGTTCCTTGGGTTCAGCTATTGACACAAACTATGGTTCTTTGGAATCACTGATACAAAAGATGAATGCAGAAGGTGCTGCTTTACAGGGCTCTGGATGGGTGGTAAGTTCTGCATCCTCTTAATTATATAATCTGTTTTCAAGTACTCCACTTATTAACATTGGCTGGATGTCTAACTTGGCAGTGGCTTGCTGTGGACAAAGAGTTGAAAAGGCTTGTGATTGAAACCACTGCAAATCAGGTGACCTAAGCAAGATTTCTCATTAAATTTCTAAATAGTGGTCATTTGCCAATCAAGGTTAGGTACTTAATATTTATTCTGTCCACTCCAACTAAAATTGCTCAGCTTACACTGCCTTAGAATTTGTTGATTATCTGACAAGTCCAAGACCATGTATATTAGCATGATAGCTATAATCTTAATGATCTCTGCTGTAATACAACTTCTTATACCAACCAACTAACCAAACCAAGCCTTATGTCCCAATCATTTGGGGTCGGCTATATGAGTCCATCTTTGTGTAATACAACTTCTTATGTTGTAGAAAAATCATCATTAAGCACTTCAAAAATATATTTGAGCTTGGGAATGGGTGCTTTACCTGTATTTCCGTCAATAAGATTATCACTATATGAGGGGGATTGTGGTGCATACTACATGCTTTCTAATTGTTTTCTCTTTCTCTATTTCTTTTTGTAGGATTGGATAACTTCATACAGTATATATGTTGTTGCTTGAGATCCCAATAATTGTAGTCATGTGTTATATCTAGTTCTCATTTATTTTCTTGTAGGCATTATGTTTCCCTTTAAACCATTCCACTTTCATATCTTCATATTTGTATTATCATGGACTCTGCTGCAGGACCCACTAGTTACCAAAGGACCAAGTCTGGCTCCTCTTCTTGGTATCGATGTTTGGGAACATGCATACTACTTACAGGTATTTATTTTTGTCAGATTTTACTGCTTATATTGCCCATATTTGGTTGTTTTATTATATCAAGACTTGCAACATTTTGAAAATGCAGAATTAGGTAAATCTGTTGCAATCCCTCTCTTTTCCCATATGTTATTTCTACCCATTTTAAAAGTATTTTTAATGATGACATAAGTGGATGGGTTAATGAAACATTTATGATATGTAATTCATTTGAAATATTTTGTGGCAATTGAGCATTAATGAGCTATTTGATTGGTTACTGTAGATTTAGGGTTTGAAGGAATCAACTAAGGAGTATGACTTCAATGATTGTTTATGGTCATTGCTTGCTTTTAAAAAGTTTTTTCCAGAAATCAGTCATTATTTTCTTGTTCATTTGCCTATTTATCGTGCAGTTATTTTTGAGATCCTCTCTTTTCTCTCATGCGAATTGATACATATGATGGTTTTTTATAATGCAGTACAAAAATGTTAGACCAGATTACCTCAAGAACGTATGGAAAGTCATGAACTGGAAATATGCCAGTGAAGTTTATGATAGAGAGTGCCCTTAATGAAGAAACTCACCATCCTCAAGGGCTGGCTTGGCAGGCACTGTCAAGTTTTTATAGAGAAAAACAAAGTACGACATTACTTATCACCGATGAGGAGCTCCTTGTTCTATTAGGTATTTGCTTCCATATTGCACGGATCCTGAATAAAACATGTTATTTGTACTCTGCTCCTGTACAAGTCTCTGGTTATCATACCATGTATAAATTTTCCCTTTCGTGCTCGTGCATTTGTACTGCTAGAGATTATGGGGGTTTTAATCTGCATGGTTTATAACTTGTTTCCACATTATCAGTTTAATTTGAAGCCTCTGTACGTCAATAATTCGAGTAGTCAGTCTTCAATCAATGTGTTTAAGCTCGTTGCATTATGAATTATTAGCATCCAGCTTCTGGCAATCACAAAACACCATTGGTCAGTGTGCTTTTGCAGCACCGATTTTTGAGTTTTGTCAATATAGTTCCAAGGTCTATACAAAGGCCATAGTTTGGCTCTGAGATTCAAACTTCTGGTTGGGGTGTCAATTCGTGTTGCGTGTTACTATTTTTGTGTTATGTCGTGTCATATCGTATTGTATCATTGTAATTCGTGCCGTATTGTGTTAATGCCCACGGGAAAAAAATGTATTTAATGTGTTGTAAGTGTTAAACATTAATCTAATCCACTTATTATTCCTATTTAACAATCATGTCAGTTTTGGAATCATGTCGAGTTCGTTCGTGTTGATGGGTCGGATTGGGGCAAAATTTTGAAGGCCATGGCCATCTGAGGAGTCTCTTGAGGATGTGAAAGAGTGGGTCCCCTGATATCAAATGGGCGATCTGTTTTAGATCTTCATTTTGGATTGGCAGATAGGGTTGGGGATGAATAGAGATGACAATCCTACCCCATATCCTGCCAATCAATCTGTAGAGTAACGGGTTGGGTAGTTTCTTTGTTCATACGGACTATAAAGTTGTTGAATAATATTTTCTTTTCTTTACATTTTTTGGTAAATAAACTCGATTTTATTGATAATAATTTAAGCTAAAGGGAAAATAAAATGAAAACTGATTTGCTCGATATAAGCAAGAGTGCGTCTATCCACCCTACAAGCAATGGAATATTCACTACTTCACAATTCCTGGCTAGGTTATAAAGAATTTATTCCTCGTGAATATCTTAAGAATTTATTCCTCGTGAATATCTTAATTTTGACGTGGATGACTTATCTTTAACCGGATTGAAAAATACATGTGATGATGCACAAAATTGTCTTCGTGCAAGATCAACAGTCAAGTATATGAACAGGTGTAATTAATGAGCAGTAAATAGGTAATCAATGACAGATCAATGACAAAACAGTAAATATAGCGGCAAACACAAAGATATATAGTGGTTCGGTCCGGGTGACCTACTCCACTCTCGGGAACTGCGGCGGTGGCCGAAGATCTTTATTGATGAGTAAAAGTTACCGGGAGAGTTTACTCCGGGGTGTTACAATGCCTTTGGGAGAGAGAGAGAGAGTAATGTGTGGAGGGAGGTGTATTGTGTGTAGGGATCTCCAATGGTAGAGGTCTCAAGGTCCTTGGACATGCCCTCTATGTGGAGAGGACTTACATTATATAGGTTTAGTGAGGCGGTGAGTTGAGGCGGTCACCACTATTTTGGTAAGTACAACTAAGGTAAGACTCTACCACTTTAGTAAGTATAATCATGGTAGGACTAGATCTCCTTGCGTATCCCGATATTTTCTCTCTTGTGCTCCTATTCAGTCGGAGGAGAATTTGGAGTTAGATTGGACTTGAGTTGTCCTCTTGAGCTGGGTTGGACTTCATACTGGAGTACCAAGGCAGGAGGAGCAAAGAGGGGTAGGCGCCCAGGGGACTCCCTAGGCGACGCCCAATGGTTGGCGCCCAATAGGTGGCGCCCAGGTGCTGGGTGCCCTATGGGCGGCGCCCATGTGCTTGGGTGACCCCCTCCTTGGCGCCCCTTGGCCATTTGACTTCCCTCTTAATTCCTTTTGGATTGGGTTGACCCGGCTGAATGGGTTTTAGTGACTTGGGCTTGTTCTTGAGTTCTTTAATATTTGGGTCTTTCTCGATTTATTTTTATCGGGCTTGGCCCAGTCAAATTTGGGTTCGTCAATATGCACGTAAATTGATTCGAACATTCTTAACTGTTGAACCAAAAAAAAAAAATCACAAGTCCTTTTTGGCATCTCATGATCACTACAATTCGAGGACTTCTATGAAAAATGTTTCGACTTTGTAAAAATGATCACTACTTTATTTTTAATTTTTTTTGAAGTATAAAAATATTAATTAAATTTTTATATTCAAACTTTTATTGCTATATTTAAACTTGATAATAAGAAAGAGAAAAAATAATTAAAAATTATGATGATAAGTTTAAACTCAACTTTTTTAGTAACTTTAGTTTTACTGTTAGTTTTTTTTTTTTGTTAAAATAAATTGTAGGCTCTTTAATTTCACAGCCAAATTAATAGACTTAATCTACTTAAATTGAAATCTTTTGTTTTGGTGTAGATTTAAATTTTGTGTTTGGATTATTACTATACGCCTATAAATTATGGGATCTTCCTTGAAGTGAGGCCTTAATTTTTTTTTTTAATTGGGCTTGTTTTTTTTAAGGTCTTTTTGTATGACTTAAAGTATTTATGAATTTAATTTTTTTATATGTACTATTTATAATATCTAAAAATTTTAGGACCTTCCTTAAAAATAAGGCCTAAAACCCAAGTTTTCTCAATTACACTGCTGAGCCGCCATGATAATGTAGTGTCCCAAATCAAATGCTTTAATATGCTCGAATCAGTGTCATTTATTTAAAAATAAAGTTTTTTTTTTTGTATTTTGTACTTTGAAAGATTTTAAGATTTTTATTTTGTATCCTCAAAAATTAAATTTTTTACATTGCACTATCAATGTATCAAAAGTGTTACGATATGGTCCTTCTGTTAGCTTTCGTTATTTTTTTCGTCAAAAGTCAACTCATTGACACTGACGAAAAAATTAACAGAATGGTCACGTTGTAAACACTTTTAATACATTAAGGGGTTGTTTGGTATGAGAGGTTTGGATTGTGGGTCGGGGAATAAACCCATGTTTGATAACCCATGTTTAAGGTAGGGTTTAGAAACCCAGTCCGTTGGATGGCCCGGTCATGAAACCCACATACTTGGGTTTCATGAAACCCATGGGGGGGTGGGTTTCATATGGGGGTTAAGGGGTTTAACATACTAATGGCATTTATACCCCCACATATCCTATATACCTCATATATGCAAATTGGTTAAGGGGTAAAATAGTCATTTATATACAAATATATTATCATAATAATCTCTGCGCATACCAAACATGAGTATAGACATCATTGAATGTTGAATCCCATCTTCAAACCCGGGTTTGGACAATCCAATCCAAACCCCTCCCAAAAAACATACCAAACAGACCCTAAGGGTGCAATGTAAAAAATTTAATCCGTAAAAATTTTAAAAAATCTTTCAAGGTACAAAGTGTAATTCACCCAAAAAGAAAAGATATGATACGAGTCTCTATAGATATTAACTCAAAATGATAATATCCTTTTTTATTATTTTATATGTTAATTAAATAATCAAATAAATGTAAGTCGGAACTTGAATTAACAAACTTCAAGACACACTAAGCTTTATTCATATTACAATTAAGCATTTAATCTGTCTTAGCGGATATAAAGAACTCATCTCGTAATTTTTGGTATATTAGTTTATCTACGATCCGCTGAATAGTTAATAGAGTAGTACATCAATTAGCTAGAAATACAAATATTATTTCTAGTTTTGATGTATAGGATGAGGTGGCATCATCGTGGCACTTCTTCTATTTAATAGAATTTGTATCGTTTTATTAAAAAAAAAAAAAAAAATACTCATCAGTTATCTATAATTGAAAATTTAATTATTTTTTATTTTATTTTCAATGGACGGTCCAGATTCATTATACAAAATCACAGGCTCATTGGCGGTGGTCACATAATGAAAGGAAAGCCCATAAAGCTGCCAGTGTGTAACGGTCTGCAATTGTTTGTATCTCTCGCGAATTTCCTGAATCCCAGTTGCCTTTAACGGTCATTGAGGAGATTGTATCAATCTAATCCCACATCTACTCACTTTGCGAAAGTGTTTGTTGGATCTTTCTCTGTGATTCGTAACCGCTGGTGGGTTTAGGGTTTTGATTGCAATCTCTCTCTCTCTCTCTCTAGATGTTGCGTTTGCAATTTCATGGGTCCATTAATGAAAGCAAAGGACTGGAACGTTATCAAACAGAGAAGACAAAGCACAAGAGAAGAAAAAAGCAGCAAAGGTATTCAATGAGATACTTCCAAGTTCGAATTTAATTAATGTAATCCCATACTTGATTACATTACTGTGATTCCAAGTCAGTTTGTAATCTCACATCTGACTAATATTTTGTTTTTGTTCCTTCTGTTATACAAAGATAATAATAATTATTCTTTCATTTATTGTACCAACAAGCTTAATTTGGCTGTAATACCGTATTTAATTACATACTCTATTTGCTTATATTGACATTGGAACTTAGGTAATGATTCTTGATCATTTACTGCATCTTGTCTGTCTTATTGTATTTAGATTTTCACCATTCTAGATTACATGTACACTTCATAATGTGGAATATGCCAAAATGCATTATGTTATGTGTGGAAATCTCAGTTATTGTCTTGGGCATAGACCCATTTGTGTTCCCATGTATCTGACGATTCTTCGGGTTAGATAAATTTGATACCAATAGGCCATATCCACCGAAAAAGCATAACTGGCTTTGCGTACTATATGCCTACAAGGAGAAGGTAGCAAATTAGACGTTACAAGGGCTGTTAAGAAAATTGAGATTTAAACTAGGCGGTATGGTATTTTGTTTGGTTGAGTAGTTTAGAATGGCTATAAAAGCAATTGCATAGCTGGAGTTCATTTGCTGCACACCTAGAGTAAGTGAGTTTCTGCCACTGTGATATGTGGAATGGACAAACAATAAACCAAAGGAGTGGTCTTTTCAGTTTGGTTTTATGTGTATTATTGCCATGGTTTCACTAATTTTCGGCTTAAGATTACTAGAAGTGAAATCTAAAACCTTGCTTTTACCAATGCAAAGTCCACAAATGTTAGTTTAGGATAAAACAGCCATATTTATGGCGTGTCCAATGCAGTAATGCTGAATTTAGGTAAGTGATGCATTGAATTGATCATTTTGAATTTCACTCTCGTCTCGTGGAACTTAGAGTTCTTTCATTATTGTGTGTAATTCTAGAACTTTGACATCTACGCACTAGACTATCTTCTTAGTTTTCTGAGCTTGTTGATAAGCTGAAAACTGAAATTTTTATTTTTATTTTTAGGAGTCTTTATTCCATTTTTTAGTGCACTGAGTATCTAACTATTTTACAAGGTTATTCTAGATGAAATAATGGTATAGAAATTTTGATTAATTTCAAACTAAATCTTCGAATTGACCTATTTACTTGAAGCAGAGTCAAATATGACTCCAAGGACAGTTCACTCCAACATCACTCTGTGAAGATTACAAATTCAGAGATGCCTTTGAATTTTATTAAATTGATCATGTGCAAGAATTAGGTGCCATAGACAGGTTTTAGACGAATCAGAAGGACTAAAATTATCACATGAGAGCATAGAAACACCTTTGGATTAAATAAATCTGAGTATGGCTTCTAATTCTTGCACATGATCATAATCAATTTTATAAGTCATGAAGAATAAAACTTATCGTGTGAGGGCACTGGGCACTATCAATTAAATCACTATCAATGGCTGTTACGGGTTGTCTGGCCTTTAGTGTTTGTTTAAAAGAGTAGATATAAAGTAGGTAGGTTTTTCTGAATGGTTTGGATTCTTATAAATGACACATGGTATTCAAAATCTGCACATCTGCGTAGTATATGAGGACGACAAGTTGCACCAGTATTGGTATGACAAGTAATGAGATATTCCTTATAGATTTGTGCATTCAACTTCTTTTAGAAGGGAAGATGACTCAGATGTAGTAACGGTGAGGAGTTTTAAATTCATAGTTTTCTTCTTAATTTTGGTATAATTATATTGAGAACTATGAAGGAAAACTTATAAAATAGGTAGGTATTCATCAATTTATGTTATTTGTACTTTTTTACTCTTTCTATTTTCATGTAAATAAAGGAAGACTACTCCTCTAGGGAGTAAAACTTCATAACTTTTACAGAAATGAGACTGTCTCTTTATTTCATGGTCAAACGCAATCCAGACTTCCCATGGGATATTAAGACTTTATTCAATGGCAGTAGCCATTTTCTAATTTCCCTAACACTGCTGTTGCCTGTTCTGGTTTCACTTCCTTTTTGTCTTTTAGTTCACTTTGTCAGATCTCGTATAAAACTTTTTTGAGTAAATTAAACCTTTCGGCTTTTCCCATTCTTCTCTTGTTTATTCCATCATCTGCAGTTGTTTTTCTTCATTTCTCTCAGGTAACAAGGAGCCTATCCTCCCATTGCTGCCCTAAGCTAGAGATCTCTCCCTTTTGTCTTTTCCCACGCCTATGGATTCCTAAAGATGGAATCTTCTTTTCCATAAAAGTCCAAGTCCTTGTAGTTTCATTAAATTTTTTCGTAGGCCCATTAGTAGAATGTGTAGTTCTTGGACCTCTTTTGGGTCACCAAAGCAGCATGCTGTCTCTTCAAGCCTTTACCAATCTCTCATTCTCTAGGGTAAGCTATCTGCTTTATTTACACTTTCTGTTGAGCCTTCTGTTGGACGCAGCTAGATGCAAAATCTTGTTCTGTAAATCTAGAACACTGGATCCATCCAGCTTATTTCTGGCTCCCACCAAAAGCCCTTATACACGATCCATCCAGCTTATTTCTGCCGCTGCTTCGTATGTTGGTTATTGTTGAAATCATCACTGGGCCATCGAGTTTGTCAAGATTCCTGGGTCTGTCAGACTTTTGGCATGTTCTGTATGAAAGATTTTCCCAAGCCTCATAAAATTTCGTCATCTTCCCCTTCTTCCTCCTCTTCTCAAATCCAACCAGGTTATTTCAGTCTCCTCTGAAACCCATCCTACTCATTGCATGCTGAATTCTGAAGGTTTCTGACATTGTTTGTATGTTCTTGATTACTGATTATTATCGGTTATTAAGTTTGTTAGGATTCCTGGGTGTCTCTTTGGGTGCTGAGACTGTTAGCCTGTCTGCTATGGAAGATTTTCCCTCCTCCTCCTTTTGCCCATCCTCCTCCTCCTCCTCCTTGTCAAATCAACACCCATTTCCCATTGGTGCTGAATGCTGGATGACTGCAGAACAAGTTACCCAAGAGATATTTACTGTAATACAACCAACTGTAGTTTCAGAGCAAAGTAGGTTGGAGGTTATTGACTATGTTCAGGGTCTGATTAGAGATAATTGCAGAACTGAGGTAAGAAATCTTCTTCCCTATTTCTTGTTTGAGTTAGAGATGTTGAGTATAAGGGTGAGATTTCTTTTCTATGATGCAATTTTCCTGCCTTTCTTTTTCACAATTAGGTTCAGTTCATTCTTTTTCTTCTTCCCTCTCTTTATGGCTTTCATAAATTTATTTTCCTTGGTAACGCTTATAGCCCAGAATTACCAGAATTTACTAAATCCTCAACGACCCACGATCTGGGTACATCAATCTTAAATGGGGTGGGTTTGCGATCCAGATCCCCAAAATGTACGATCTCAAATTGTATACGTATCACAAATATAAAATACATATTAATTAACTACGTGTATATAGATTATAATTAATATTATTTTAGATAATAGAAATTAAGCACAAATATTAGATAAATTGTTACTAACTTGGTGTTTATAGATGTAATATAATATATAATATTGTATAGTGGTAAAAACGATCTAAATCAGAGTTCCAAACAAATTGCGACCTAAAATACTGTACTAGCTAAGCATCCGCGTATCTAACAAAGTGTCGTACCGCGTACCTGTACCCATATCACGTACCAAAATGACCCGATCTAGGTAACATTCGTATAGCCATTATGCCTCTTCTAGGCTTGTGGCTGTGGGCAGCTTGGTTTCAAGCTTCTGTCATGACATTGCCTCCTGATGATTGATCCCTTACACCGTAAGAACATCACTTGATTTGTTGCCAAATCATTTGATATCTTTTAGCATTCCAAGATCACTTTTTCATATACTGATTCAGCTGAAAAGTGAAAAGTAAGTCATGACAAGGTATAAAATCCCCGATAACAGTCTGTAGTAAAGGCTCAAAATCCCATTTCGACACCTTTTTTGGCTCCATTTCAAATGAGAGCATGCAAAGAGTTTCACCAAAAACAGCGTGGGCATCTAACACAATGTTTAGCAAGCATTCCAAAAGTGTTCTCTGGTTTTGCTTCTAGGGAAATGATTAGTATGCCCATGTCTATTTCCATGAAACCGCTGAAATAGCCTGACAGGGAAAACTAATATTCTTGTAATCCTTTTGAACCACTGAAATTGATGCTGGCAAGTGTTCCTGCTCTTGTCATTCATGCTAAGAAGATGACACAGGACAACCTATAGTTCTTGTTTTTTCTCAATGAACTAGAAAGGGAAAGTCCTTAGTCAGGCGGTTAATAAAGGGGAACTAGGAATTAAGGTCATATAACCAAGAATGTCAAGCTTTAGATTCATATAATAGCTAATTAGGACTTTCTCTCCCCATCTTGTTACTCGTCAGAAGCTTTCCAGAGATTCAGTATCAAACTTGCTGATTTTATGCACCTATTCTGGTGTGAAAGCTTCGGTGGTCTGTGAACCTCAAAATATGGATTCCAATTTATGAAGAATAGAAATCAGATACATTGAGATCCATTTTTTGATGTTCTGTCTTGATACAGACTGTATAAACAGCTCTGTATCCTCTTTTCCTTTACGTATGAGAACATTTATTCATGCCTAATGTAGTGAAAAGTTTAGGCTGCCAACCATTGGGTGAAAGTTTAAAAATGATGGTAGCCACTTAATGCAACAAATGCCACAGCTGCTAGTTTTTTACTTGTCGAACCCTCCCAGCACCCATGATTAGGGGGACCAAATTAGGTATTGGGTCTCTTTTGTACTTGACATTTTATTCCATGAAATTGTCTTGCTTGATTGTGTGTGAAACCAACCTTTTTGGTACAAAATGAGGGTTCCAAGTTATGACCAAGTCCTTTTGATTTCTGGAGTTATTCAGCCACTATATTCTGGCAGACTGTCAGAACCTGTTTGATCTTCTTGTGCATTCATTTGAGAAGTGAGAAATTGACAGCAATGTAATTCTATTCACAAAGATTGATTGCAACTAACTATTCACAAAGATTGATTGCAACTAAGTTTTTATGTCAAATCATAAGAAAGGGTGTTGCTTATTAGATTATTGAATTATTCTGACTCCATAGCAATGAATATAAGCACTGTTTCAATAGGAGTGGAAGTATTTTATTTCAGTGGTGTTTTTTGGTTTTGGAAAAAAAAAGGGGGGAGGGGGTGATTATTTTTTTTCATCTTTCTCCACTTTTTTGCAGATCTTTTCTTTTGGTTCTTTTCCTCTGAAAACCTATCTTCCTGATGGAGATATTGATCTGACTGCTGTCTCCGAACAAAAGGATGAGGAAGATTTGGCCAGAAATATTTGTAAGATACTTGAGAATGAAGTGCAAGATGACGCTGAGTTTCTAGTAAAGGATGTCCAATATATTCCTGCACAGGTTTTCTTTTTCAACTTGGTTTTTCCTTTTTCCCTTTTTGGTTTGATTCATGACTTGAACTTATTTTTGACTAAAGATACAAGTTAATGTTTACATTTAGCTTTCTTGCTCATATGTAATCCGGCCTCCATTGATGTTTCTTTGGGATTCATTTAGCTTGCTCATGACTGTAACATAAAGCCTCTCACTTTATGTTGGCAATTGCACTGGACAACAATTACTGGGTGGTGCTACACATTATGGGAATCTTCACTTCTCCCCTTAGTTTCATAAACTAAATGAATAGTTTTCTTCTCAGAATTTCAAAAGGTTCCTTATGATATTAGGTTGTACTGATAGTCGGCAGTTTTGGCCAGTCAAATGAAAATATTATCCAGTATGATCTGTAGTTCTAGTTGCTTTTGGACTTCTGGAATTATGCAAAATTCATTGTTTTTAATTTAGATGAACTTAACTTAAAAGCTCACTCTTAGGTTGACTTCTAGTGTCTTGGCAATGACACTGCTGCTGCCAACTTGGCTATTATAGCTATTTTGGTATCAGTCGCAATGCAATGACTGCTACTCCCACTACCATTTGTCCTATATATTCCCTGTGGCTTTATTTGTTTGTTTAATGATGGTTACTATTAAACAACCATCTACTCCAAAAGTTTAAACTGTTAAATGATTAGGGTGGCGGTGAGATTCGAACACAGAACCTCATGCTCTGATACCATGTTAAACAACCAGCTACTTCAAAAGTTTAAGCTGTTAGAGAGTGTGTAACTTAATTATTTATACTTCAATAGTTACATCACAAGTTCATACACAACATTAATCACTTTTATGAATAAAAATCAAATTTACTTGCTTTCTTGCTGTTTGGTTTGGCATTGGGTAAATCTTATCCATTAATAATTGCATGCCCTTTAGATGTTTGACAATTGACAAATTTGCTAAAATAATCAAGTCACATGGAAGACTGCAAATATTAATCTCCACCATAAATGAGTTTTCTTTATAGGAATTACTATTTTAGTGATGTTGTTGGAAAGTGCCGAGGAGTTATCCAAACTGGCAAATAAAATTATCTTCAACAATAAGAGGATCGAAAATAGAATAGACTACACGCAAACTGAAAACCTCCCAGTTATTGGGAATATGATTTTTTTTTTAGAAACGTTGTTTTCTAGTTATTTGAATGTGCAATGAACTTTACAACCTAAGAGCCCACCCAAAATGTAGCTAAAAGCTTGTTATTGACTATGAATTCCATAAGAAAAGGAAGATTCCCAAGGGCCCTTTGCTAACTTCTTGCATGATCCAACTACTAATGCAGTGATTCCAACTTCAAGGTGGCATGCCTATATTTATTGGTTGTTGAAGTTAAAATGCTCCCAATTTAGTTCCATTATTGGGTTCTGGAAAAGGAATGACTAGGTACAAGTCTAACCTTTGACGTTATTTGAACAAAGTGACTGCACTTAAATCCGATCTCGCAACCTCAAGTTTATTGGACCTAATTTTAACCACCAAACGGGTGAATGTATTTGTCGAATGTTGAAGATCGTGGCGAAAATGAAAGTGTTCTAGTTTGGTTTGATTCTTGATCTGCAGGTCTTCAAAAAGCAATGATTTGATGTAACACAGCATCTTGACATGGGCCCTGTTCCACTGGAGCCTCAAAAGTTGAGGGGATGATTAGTATGTGCACATTATGCAAATGCACATGCTAGTACAGATGTTAGTTGTCTATTACTCAATCACAATGGATAATTTCTACATTATATGGGTTGGGAAACTTGACTGGGTTTGTTACAACTGCAAGTGCTCTACATATGGGAGGGATTGCAAATGCCTTTTTATCCTTATTGACCATTGTCATCAGTGGAAGAACTCAATCTTATGTTGATTAATGAAATTTATGGCATTGAGCCCATGCCGAAGTTATTTCTGCAAAACAATTATGCTATCTTTGTAGTTTAACGATGCCTTCAGTGGTTCGTCATGGTGGTGGCGAAATAAAGATATTTGAACATTTCTAAAGCTATGTATAGAGGAGAGCATCTATCTCGGGTTCAGACCACTCTAGATTGATTTGAAATAAAAAACTTGAGAAACTAGTTGAAACAAAGGGTTGATATGACAAAATCTACAAATCATAATTTCAATTACCTGGTGCCAAGTGCAAGGAGATCCTTTTTTCTTAACTGGATATATGCAAAAGCATCCTAAGTCAGGTTTAAGACATGTTTTTTCCCTCAGAAGCTCAAGTAAAGCTCTCCCTGATCTTACTCCTGTGCTTTTAGCATTTTTGATGGAGTTTAGTTAGTTTTCTATTCTTAAATGGTTTGCATTGCAAATGAGCAAGCCATTTCTGACAATCTTCTACTATGTCTTATCTTTATTAGGTGCGCAAGCCACCCCAACTTCCATTGTATGTATTAGTTTCTTATTCAATCTTTACTTGCATGGCCACTCCATCTCTAAAGTCATTTGTTGGAATTGTTTTTACTCATTTTACATTGTTTTAGGCCCCAACAAAAGCTGGCTATACACCAGACATATTCAACTTGGCAGGTTTTTGCAATTACACCTCATATGCAAGGCCGGTCTTTATAGCCAATTGAGCAAACCACAAGTAGTTATATTGCTTCGACTTACCGTACAACACCACTTTCTTCTTTCATATTGATTTTGAATTAGATTTTAAGAATATGTTGACAAGACTAATTCATTGTAAACAAAATTTGAACGAGATGACAAAATTATAGCGTAATAATTTTCACCAAATCAAAAAGGAAAAAGTTATCTAGAGGGAAAGAGAATCACTCTACTACTTACTAAAGGAAAAGAGAGCTTCTTATCGAGACTGAGCATTTCTTATCACAACATTTTTTCGTAGCAGAAGTATTTACCGGTTCTCTAGGGAAATACGTTGGTCTAACAGAAACAATTAGAGGGTTGCAATTGATCCTTATGCGCCGGAGAAAGTCGGGTGCCGTAGGTAAGCTCTATTTGGCCCGGAACATTGATTTCCCATAACGAATAGGCTATCTCTATCTCTCAATTACCTATCCTGTGCTCGAGAAGGTCCCTCAGTTCTTCGGATGACTTATTAGTAGATTGATAGATCACTTCGGGATGGCATATACATCACATATCCTGGATCAAGTAAAGACTCTGGGTTTTCAACAAGCTACTGATACCGTCATTGCTTCTTCTTCGGGAAAAGAAGTTCACGACCGGTAGGCCTTGGCTCGAATCTGTAGTCAATCCTATTTTCGATAGGGACAGTTGACAATTGAATCCAATTTTTTCCATTATTTTCATATCCGTAATAGTGCGAAAAGAAGGCCCGGGGTTGGGGTTTAGGAGGTATTTGAGCGCATGCTTGTTGCTTTAATAGAAAAAGGGCTTGGCATTTCACTCTTTGTTGTGGGGTTGTTACGGATTGGCTGGCCATACGGAAAGGGAAGCTTTGCTACTTGAGGTATTTTAATTGAAATACATCAATCCGCAATATTGGTACCGGCTCTCCAATCCGAATGGTTAATAATGCACGTAAGTATGATGATATTGGGCTACACATTTGTTCATAGAAAAGGGTATCAACCCCCCATTGCGTATTGGTACTTATCGTGTATAGAATAAATCTGCTTAGAGCTTGGCCCTCGGGGTTAGATATCTGAGCTTGAGTTCGGATTGGTAAGGTGTTTCGGGGGAGGGGGTTCCCCCTCGTGCAAACAACCTGCATGGAGTCGTTTCTTAACTTCAATCCGCTTAGATCCCGGACAAGCCCGGGAAAAATAAGATAGTGACCGTCCAAAAGCCAAAAGGAGAAAGCGAAATCAACTTCAAGCTATGGGTGAAGTTGTCGAATAAGATACCGAGCATAACGGCCCTATTGTTCCGATAGAGGGAAGAACCTATGATTAGTTTTTCGGAAAAAATTGGATTAAGAGATAAACTAAATTGAATGCACCAAATAGACTTCTTATAATCTATGTTATTAATAAAATGAGAGGAGGGGATTTAGTGCCCACTCCTAAAATGTCCATAATACCCTTTGTCGCGTCTTAAATCACTATCCATAACTCCCTCGTTAACTCCATTCAACCACCTCCATTCATGAAATATCAATATTTCCTTTTGTTTCTTCCCCAATAACCACCCAACTTCCTTTTTAACCTTATTTAACTACATAATTCTCTCTTCAAGTGGGCAATCGTGCATGCGGGGTGTCTAGTAAAATAAAACAACTTGCGATCAAGGTTAGAATTATTGTTTAGGTATACTGAAGAACTCTTATTTCAACTTCTAATATGTGTGTTCCAATATTTGCTATTTCTTCAAGAAACCCAATCTATTTTGTTTTCTTGTGTTTTCCATTCGTTAATCGCCCCTTCCCCTTTTGGAAAGATTGATGGCACCTTTTTCATTCATAGTGACTGTTATTATGCTTGATGTGGTGTGATTGGAAAAAGGGGTGTGAACATGTTTTTCAGGATAATGAACTTCTTATTGTCAAGTTAAAAAGTATGTTACTTTTTGTTTTGTTGGCATATTTGTATTGTACCATTCATTCTTGTTGATTAATCAGGTATGTATTAAGGGCATTTTATTTATTTCAGTTTTGAGCTATATTGTGGCTTGCCATAGCAAGTTGTCAATTGTGGGCTTTTCTAGGTTTGATAGATCATAGATCTGATGGCTTTAAGAGTGTCCCAGTCTGTTGGTCGTGCTTAGCTTCTGAATTTTACACGGCCACCAAGTTCCCTTGACTTCCAAGTTGGAGCCCTCTATGTATAGTCATATATTGTCTTTGTTTTGAGTTCCTATTGGAGAAATATTAAGAGCATACTAATTACGACATGTGATGCCTCTTTCTGTCAGTGTGATGCCTAAGAGGTTAAGTGAATTTACAACTCTTTCCTATCGTCTCCCAATTACAAATATAAAAGTTTACCCTTCTTGACTTGCTCTAATTTTTGGCCTTAGTTTGGTATAAAAGCTGAAGATTTTGCCATTATGTTCTCACAAAGTGGAAGTACCTGTGTCACTAGACCAATGTTTCCATAAAGGGAAGTTCAAAGTGAGATACAAAAGGAGAGAGAAGGAAAATTCAATGAGAAATGGGATATATATTTAATATGAACTAATTGGAAGCTTATTGCATAACTTAATTGGAAACTTGTATGAAACAAATAAAAAAACCTTCAATAAAATAAATACCAAGTTAAAAATCGACATTGGGATATAATTTGAAAAATTGGTGACCAACAACAAAAATATGAGTTACGCATTTGTTTTAGGTTTCCTTGTTTTCCGAAGTCCCTGAAAAGTTCCACATGATTTTTGAGATGTTTCCAATTACGTGGAGTTTTCCCTAATATTTCTATAAATATTCATTCCCATTTACAAAATCCCAAAATCGTTGGGACAAGGCTTTGTTGAGTTGTTGTGTTGTATTTACAAAATGGGGCTTATGGGAATATGGTCTGGACTAGACTAACTGGCAATCAAGTTATTAACTTAACAGGTTAGTTGATCAATTGCTTGATCTCGTCAATCTAACTTCTGCTGTGCTGAAGGTGATTGAATCACAACAACATTGTGTGCATCCTTAAACGTCGATTTTCTTTCTACCAAAGGGGAATGATGCATACCACTGATTGCCCCAAGGAAGGAAGAAATTATAGGGAAAACAAATTTGGAAATTTGGCGCAAGAGGTGACGAATTTTTAAGAGCCTAATGTTATTTTAATGGGTCAATAGTTTTAATTTAGGTTAGACTTGGTTTTTTGAGTTTTTTGTGAGAGGGTATTTTTGGTGGTTTGAAGTTTGTTGTAGATTGGGCTTTCATAGTGGGCCTTTTATTATGGGCTTATGGTAGCATCTTGGTAACATTTGATAGTGATGAGGCTTAACTCAGGTTAATGTCTTCTAGCCTTGGCTTCTAAGAATAGTTAGCCATCACCTATACCTGATCACCAAGTTTTGGATTCTAAGCCATAGTTCTAAACATGGTAATTATTGTTGTTTGGAGTATTAAATGTAGATATTTTTTAAGGCCATAGATCTTTCCCTAGGTGATGCCAAATAGCCCAAGTGTGATTGCCAAGCTTTTGACATTCTATTCTTTTCTTTTTCAAAAAACAAAATCTCCTTTTTGAACCTTCAATATCTTCATTGCTTCGGTGCTGAAATAACATTTATTTAATTGTTGGACCGAAAGAGATAGGAAGTGCTTATCCGCACAAGCAATACGTTACAAAATAAGGTCAAGGTTTACCACTATTTCTGCCAGATCTTGCTATAGTGGGGAGTCCTGTGCACTGGGTGCAATTTTGTCAAGTTTTGAGAACAGGTGGAAGCAACATTTTTCTTTTTCAATTCTGGACTGAAGTAAAAGGTTATTGTCCTTTTACCATTTCAATACTCTGTTGATAAATTGAGCAAAGAAGTCAAAGCTGTTAAGAAGATCGGAACTTTAGTTTTAGTATTATTCAGCTGATAATTCTGAAAGCGATAGCTGGTGTGCATCGATAAGTTGTCAGGAGTAGATCCTTTGTCCTGCAAAATCTTGATTTATTCATTGTAATTTTATTTTCCTGCTTTCTTTGTTTGTTGAGAAGCGCCAGTGACGAATTATGAAGTGGTGATGCTTTGTAACATACTATCTTATCATGATTTGTGCTCGTGTGTCTGTATTTATGTGCAGACACATGCACAACCATAATGATATATTTATTTCTACTCTTACTTATCCAAGGTGGTGGAAACAACTTTCACCTATGTCTTAGGAAATTTTACATCATAAATCATAATCAACATGGAAAATGGCTTATTCCCAACTACATGGGATCACTTATAGAATTCCTTGCTTGTAAATGAGCTCTACTTCGGATCCTCATCTAATTGAAAACTTCCCTGAACTCTCCATAATACTTGTCTTTTGGGTTGCATCTCATTTTCTAGTAGTTGCTATAGTAATAAATAGGACTCCAAATAAAGGGAGATGTTCATGAAGCAAGCCTGTGCCTAATTTTCAATTTCATCTGGTAAACAATCTAACTGCAAGGACAATGGATTATGTGTGATTTTCTCCAAGTTTAATGGCTATTAGTTCATTCTTAGTAATCCTTCACCCGTTTTTCTCATGTTTTGGGACACAAAAGAATATCAACCAGAAACATGAGGGAGGTGTCAGCAATACTTGGCTCAGTTTGGTGGCACTTTTAGTAATAATAGAAAACGTTTCTTTTTGAGTCTTTCCCTTTGGGTTACCTACACAGACTTCTATCAGGGCTTGCCAGGGCTCTAGCGAATGGGTCATGTCCCCAGTTATCTAATCAGATATTCTAATGGTCTCGACACCCTTTCATCAGAATAATACGAATATGCTAATATGTTTCATCCTAATTCTCCTATGAATTAATATCCCCCACCTATATCTGCTTTTACAGTTTTGATGTCCTGTTTTTCAATCGCAGGTCAAGATCGTGAAGTTCATGGTGCGGCATATTGCAGTAGACATCTCATTCAATCAAATGGCTGGACTCTGTTCTCTGTGCTTTTTGGAGCAGGTTTGATCTGATTACTACCCTCATCATCTGGGTTAGTTATGCACATGGTATAGAAAAGTATAAAGAAAATAAGAAGAACAAACTTACCTCTCAGGGTATATTTTCTTTTATGATAAGATAATGCTTAACACCTTGGAGCGTTGTAACTCTTTTGGTTTATTTTTTCTTTTATTTTTTGGGAAACTGGGTTTTATTATTTCAAATTCTTGTGTTTCTTTCTAATTTCAGCATATTTATTGGATGTAACTTTTTTGTTTATTCTGTAGTTTAATTGATTTTTATTGACAAATAAACTTGATTCCCTCTCAGTTCTTTAATTCATGCAAGTATTTACAGTCCATGGTTCTCTCTCTCTCTCCCCCCCCCCCCCCTCCCCCCTTTCTCTCTCTACATTTATGTGTGAATGTGTGTGAGGTTTTATCGCAAATGATACCAGCAAATTTTGGAAATTTGACATCTCTTTGCTGTCTATCTCACAGGTTGACCAGCTTATTGGGAAGGACCATCTATTCAAACGTAGTATTATTTTGGTCAAAGCCTGGTGCCATTATGAGAGCCGGATTTTAGGAGCATATTATGGCTTGATTTCGACATATGCATTGGAAACAATGATCTTATATATCATTAGTCTCTTTCATTCTTCTTTACATGGTCCTTTATCGGTGAGTAATTTCAGACGGTTTTCCCTTTATTGCATCCATGTCAACATAAATGAGCAACTCACTAAATGAGGTGCTACGTTTTACAGGTCCTGTACAAATTTTTGGATTACTATAGCACATTTGATTGGGACAAGTATTGTATAAGTTTAAAGGGTCCAGTTGCAATAAATACCCTTCCAGAAATTGTGGGTGAGTACTGCTTGTGAGTAAAGCTATCTAGGGGACTTTAATTATACTTGCTATGAGGTTTTCTTCTACTTGGTTCATTTTCCAAATACACACAAGAAGCTGCAGTATTTATTCCCCTGCAGACTCTAGATTCAAACACCAAATTATTGCCATCTTATCCAGCACCTGGCTAAGAGTATCGTGTATGAAATGTCTGCTAAATTAGTAGGGAACGTGAATGAATTTTTTGTTATTTTAATTGAAAATGATCCTTCTAATTTTGATGGTGGCAGTTGAGCAGGTTTTCCCACAAAGTAGATGGCCCTTTATGTTGAGGGAGAATACAAAAGGAGAAAAGTTGTAGGACAATAGGCTTAGTTGTGTGTCATCTGTTTGTTGGCTCCATTCTTGTTGACAACAGTTCTCTCTCCCCCTCTGTTTTGTTGCTTTTGCAGTAGAGACATCAGGAAACAATGGAAGCGATTTATTGCTTAGTAAGGAGTTCATTGAAAGCTTCACAGAATATTTCTCGGCTGCAATTCGACCATTCGAACCTAAAGGGCAAGCATTTGTGCCAAAGCATCTTAACGTAATGGATCCTCTGAAAGACAACAATAACCTGGGGCGTAGCATCACAAAAGGTATTTTTACTAGTTTCTTCTCTATAGCACGAGGTCATCTTTTTAAAATGGTAGACCAATTATGAACAGAGAGTGTTGTCTGGAAATTTTGCAGAAGAACCTGGGAATTTGTAAACCTAATTTTGTCTTCATAGGGTCTTTTTAAGAGTAGAATTCAGCCAATGTTTTCTATACTAGAAGATCATACATACCTCACAAATGGGGAAAACTGTTGTTAATAGTGCCTTAAAAAGGATATCTTAATTCTGGTGAGAAGTCTAAAGTTGTCTTTTGTTCTCCATAGAGACTCCTCATTGCATGGATTCGTAATTAGAACTAGTTAATTTTTGTTCTATATTTAGCGAAACAGCATCATCCAATTGGTTTTTTGGAAATTGTCTTCCAAATTCATGTAGTTACGGAATATGATGCTGTGAATTCTCAAGTCACAATTTTCAGATTTGCTTAAATGATGATATTGGCATGGATTAGTTGGCACGAGAAAGATGGTGGACAAAAATGCATGCACAAAAGGTACTGTAACAATTGTGGAGAAGACCAGAAGAAGTTAATTAAACTTGATTGTTCTTTGACAAACAAGAGTAGCTGCACCTCCAAGGAGGTGATCATCCAGCAGGGTAACAAGGACAAGTAAAAGCTTATAAGTACAATATGTAAAATAGGTATTAGGATTTCAGAAAGAATAAAAAAGGAAGAGAGGAAGCGGGTGAGAAATAATAATCTTAAAGAGTGTTAGCAATGCCTAGCTTGGAACAAAGGTTATTGAAGGCAAACCGAGTCGATTGTTTGTTAAGGAAGTCACCCAATTGATCACTTGATTTGATATACGAAGTACTAATATCCTTTTGCATCAAAAGATCTCGAATAAAGTGACTATCCAATTCAATGTGCTTAGTACGCTCATGAAATACTGAACATGAAATTAGCAGTTTGATTGTCACAATGCATCTTCATAGGAAAAGACACATTAATACCCATCTCACGAAGTAAGGAGCGAACCCACAACATCTCACATGAGACTCATAGCACGCTATTCAGCATTCACACTAGACCGTGTAACTACATTTTGTTTCTTACTGCGCCAAGTAACAAAATTGCCACCAACAAACGCACAACAAAAAAAAATGGATCGTCCATCAATTTGGCTGCCTGCCCAATCAAAATCAGAAAATCCAGTAACTATAATTGATGAGGATGGACGATATAATAATCATTTTTCTTGTGCTTTTTTCAAATATTGTGTGAGATAAATCAACTTACCTTCCAATCTCTGATAATGCCCTTTGTCACTAAACACTTCTCAATTCTCACCATCTAGCTTGACTATAGAATCCATGAGAGTATCAACTGGACATGCACCAAGAGTACCAGTTTCAAACAGTAAATCCAACACGTACTTCCTTTGGCACTGTCAATATAAGGGTTTGCGTTTGGAGAAAAGGAGGAAAAATAGAGGAGGAGAAACAGCTGCCTCTAACACCTCCCTCCCTCATGTATATATGTACGTGAAGAAGACTAACAAAAGAGTAGTATACCCCCTAAGGGATATCTTATTACAAAACTAAGAATCCTCATATTCTAACACCCCCTTCAAGATGGTGAGTAAAATTACCACTCCTCATATTCTAACAGACACAAACTGATACCTTTCTTAGATCGAGCAACCTCAATCCCAAGAAAATATTGAAGAATATGTAAGATTTTGGTGTGGAATGCTTCCTCAAATGATGTTTGAAGTGAGCAATACCATCAAAGTCATCGCCAATAATAATAATATCATCAACATACACAATAAGAATAATAACACCTTTAAAAGAAAGTCGTATGAAAATTGAATGGTCTAATGTAGAGTGTTGAAAGCTATACTGAAGTATAATGGTACTGAATTTATCAAACCAAGCTTGTGGTGATTGTTTCAGGCTATATAGTGTTTTCTTCAAATGACAACCTAATTGTTCCTTCCCAGAAACAATATATCCTGGAGGCTAAACCATATGTACTTGCTCTTGTAGATCTCCATGCAAAAAGACAATTTTCATGTGCAATTGATACAAAGCCCAGTCAAATTGACTCTAATAGAAAGAAGAACTCTAACAGAGTTAAGACAAGCAACCAGGGTGGAGGTCTCACAGTAATTCGCACCATATGTTTGAATGTAGCCTTTGTCAACCAATTGTGTCTTTAAACATTCAACAGAGTCATCTGGATGATATAGTGTATGCCCAACGACAGCTCACTAGTTTCTTTTCAGGAGGAAGAAAAGTGAGATCCCATGTTCAATTCTCATGAAGGACCTTCATTTTCTCATCCATAGCCAACTTCCATCAAGGAGAAACCTAGTGCTTGTGTCAAAGAGGTAGGAACAAAAATAGACGACAACGAGGGTACAAAATAACGACAAGATAAGGAAAGTCGATGAAAAGAGACAATTAAAAAAGGAATGTTGGTTACAAGTATGACTACTTTTGCACAATACAATAGGTAAATCAGAAGAATCAGATGGTGACTCAGAAAGTAGAACTCTGGAGAATCAAGTGTTGGTTGTGGAGCTAGAGCATAGAGAACAATCTGACTGTCTTTGGAATGATGGTAAACCTCTCGTGGAGGAGCATTAATACTAGAGGACGAAGTAGAAGGCACACAATCTAGTACAATTAGTAACAAGAGCTGTCCTCGAGTAGGAAAGACTAAGAGCTCGTTTGGTAACGTTTTCGTTTTCGTGTCTTTAAAAAAATCAAAACAGAGACAATTTTTTGTCTCTGTTTTGTGATAAACACTGAGACAAAAACATGTTTGGGTGTCATTTTTATCTATCAAATTATGAGAATAAAAAACAAAAAAAATTGGGACTAAATGGCAATTCAATCAGCAATTCAATCAATTCCAAATGGTAATTTAATCCCAAATAGTTATTCAATCAATCATAAATTGCAATTTAATCAATCCCAAATGATAATCAATCCCAAATAATAATTAATTTCCAAACACTATACACACACACGCACAGATCTGTGCATATATATGCACAGATTTATGGGTTTCATAGAGAAAAGGGAGAGAGGAGAGAGGAGAGAGGAGAGAGAGGCAACTATGGAGGTGGGTTTGGCGATGGAGGCAGGCAGCGATGGTCTTGGTGATGGTCTTGGCTTCGTCTGTGATGGTCTTCGTCTGAGATCCACCAGCGATGGTCTTCGTCTTGGCGATGGAGGCAGAGATGGTCTTCGTCTGTGAGAGAGAGAGAGAGAGAGAAGATGTACAGTGAAGATAAAAAACAAAAAAGGAAACCGGATTTTATAGTAAACACAAAAAATGCCTTATTTTTGTTGCTAATGGGATTCGAATGGGGGATCTCATTAAAAGGCTGTGGAGAGAGAGAGCGCGTCTTCAAAAAAATTGTTTCTCAAAACATCTTTTTTTTGTTCCCATTTTTTTGTCTTTGTCTCCAATACAACGAAAACAAAACAAAACCAAAACAGTTACCAAACATATTTTTGTTTTCATTTTAGACAAAAATTCAAAACAAAAACACAAAACACGGGACAAAGACAGTAAACAAACAGGCCCTAAATCTGGAGAAAGATTGTCGTCGGACACAGAAAAGAAGGAAGAAGGTAACATCAACATTGACATAGTATCGTCAAGTAACAAAGTCATAACAACGATAACCTTTTTGAGTTTGAGAATATCTCAGAAAGGCACACTTGACTTAAGGGGGGGTGAGAGTTTATCACGACCTGGACCAAGATGTACAGTTAGATAATAGATTCTTTAGGATTTAGAGAAAAGAGGAAGGAAAAATAATGAAAAATGTGAGAGAATAGAGTAGTGTGTAGGGTACTAGGGTTACACAGCTACATTCGAATATATATAGCAACACAAAAGTACCAAAAATACCCTCAAGGGTTACATCCTAAATAACATAACATACACTCCCCCTCAAGTTGGTGCATAAATGTCTTTCATGCTCAACTTGCAACTGATAGGATGAAAAAATTTGCTCCCAAGTCTCTTTGTGAAAATATCGGCGAACTGATCTTTTGATTTCACAAATGGCATTCAAATTAAACTCTTGTTCACCTTCTCTTTGATAAAGTATCAATCAATTTCAATATGTTTAGTTTTATCATGTTAAACTAGATTGTGTGCAATGTTGATAGCTGCCTTATTATCACAATACAATCTCATAGGCCCTCACCACGAAATCCAAGCTCACTCAGTAGGGTTTGGAGCTACATAAGCTCACATACTCTATGAGTCATTGCTCTATATTCAGCCTCTTATGCACTAGATCTGACTACCACTACTTGTTTTTTACTTCGTCATGTGACAATATTTCCTCTTATCAAAGTACAATAGCCTGAAGTGGATATTTTATCATCTATTGAACCTGTCCAGTCTGCATCAATAAATGCCTATAGTTTTAAGCAATCATTATTAGAGAACAAGATCCCTTTTCCTGAAGCTAATTTGAGATATTTCAAAATACGATGAACAACGTCAAGATGAGGGATTCGAGGGTATGCATGAATTTACGTACAATCCCCACTACATAACAATACATGGGCGAGTACAAGAGAGATATATCAATCTCCCCACTAATCTCTGGTATCTCTCCTTATCCACAATATCACCAACACCACTCACCAGCCGATGATTGTCTTCAATGGGGGAATCTTTAGTTCTACATCCTAACATACTAGTTTCTTTAAGTAGGTTAAGAACATATTTCCTCTGAAAATAAAAATGTCTTTGTCTGATCTGGCAATTTCAATCCCAATAAAATACTTCAATGGAACCAAGTCTTTAATTTCAAACTCCATTGCCAATTGAGGTTTCAGTTTGGTGATCTCTTGCACATCATTCCCAGTTATCACTATGTCATCTATGTATACAATGAGGACTGTTATTCTATCATCTTTCCACCTGATGAACATAATATGATCAACATGACTTTGATTATATCCAAATTTCAACATGGCTTTGAGAAACCTATCAAACTAGGCTCTAGGTGATTACTTCAACCCATAAAGTGACTTCTTCAACTTACACATCTTTTCTTTAGTTACCTGAGATGAAAAATTAGTTGGAATCTCCATATAAACCTCCTCCTACAAGTCTCCATAGAGAAAAACATTTTTCACATCCAATTGTTGTAGGCGCCATCCCAAATTAGTTGCACATGAGAGAAGGGCACGTATGGAGTTCATCTGTGTCACATGAACAAAAATCTCCTAATAGTCAATGCCATATGTCTGAGTGAATTTCTTAGCAGCCAGTCTTACCTTGTATCTTTCAACTGAACCATCGGCTTGTTGTTTGACAGTGAATACCCATTTGCACTCAACTGCTCTTGCTCCAACAGGAAGTGGAACTAATTCTCATGCGTCATTCTTTTTTAGTGCTCACATTTCCTCTACCATCGCTTCTTGCCACTTTGGATTGGTGTGAGCTTTTTTCCAACCTTGAGGAATAGATATATAGAGGACAATAAGAGACAAATATATGATAGAATGGAGACAAGAAATCATAAGAAACAAAGTTAGATATGGGGTATGAGTACAAGCTCGAATACCTTTCCTAACTGTAATAGGAAGCTCAGAGGCATTAACAATAAGATTATCAATATCTTGAGTGACAATTGGAAGCTCTTTACTTAATAAACCAGTAAGAGATGCTAGAACTGGAGTGGAGGAAGTCAATTGACCCGACGACTGATGGGTGGTCTGTACCTTCTGACGCCGAGAATAGGTATTCAGAGTACCAATTGGATCATTAGTACTAAAAATCTGTTCCTCCACTTGATTAGTATCCCACTGGAAAGGTAATTGAAGGAATGGCTCTTGTCAGACCATATTTTCCTCAATAGTTGGATTCTCCCCCTGAAGAGATGTTTGGAGAGGAGAGAAAAAAGACTCAAACTCACGAAATGTAACATCCATGCTAACATACATTTTTTAAGTCGGTGTATGGTAGCATTTATACCCCTTTTGAGCGGGAGAATGACTTAGAAATATACACCGTAGAGCTTTAGGATCAAGCTTCCCCCGGATATTATGTGATCATAGACAAAACAAACATACCCAAAAACTTTAGGAGGAAGATAAGAAACAAACAAACTTGGTAAAATCCCAGAAAGAGACTCAATAGGAGACTTAAACTGTAGGACACTGGAAGGTAAAGGATTAATAAGACAAGCAACAGGAGGTACCGCATTGGCCCAAAAGTGCAGAGGAACATTTAGAGTAAACATCAGGGAACGAGCAACCTCAAGAAGATGGCGATTTTTTAGCTCAACAACACCATTTTGTTCTGGAGTACGCACACAAGTAGTTTGATAAATAATGCCCACTCTTATTTAGGTAAGAGCGAAATTTTCCACCAATATACTCGGTGCCATTGTCACTGCGAAGAACTTTGATTTTGGCATTAAACTGGATACCAACCATTTTATGAAAAGAGCGGAAGTAAGAGAAAACTTCACTTTTCGTGCGCAGTAAGTAAACCCAAGTAAGACGAGAATAACAATCAATAAAAGTGATGAACCAATGGTAACCTGAGATAGAAGCAATACGGGAGGTCCCCACACATAAGAATGAATGATAACAAAAAGAATTGTGCTTTTATTATTAGTACTAGAAACAGAAGAACGTCTGTGCTTGACAAATTCACAAGCGTCACAAATAAAAAATTATCTACTCCACTGCTTTACTAGATTAGAAAAAATATATTCTAAAACACCAAACGAGGGATGTCGCAAACGTGAGTGCCACTATAGTAAGATCTGAAAGGCTGAACCATTTTTTTCCTGGGGGAGCTTGACAAGGGGACTGAGGGAAAACTTCATCGTCTAGGAGATATAGACCACTATGTGCTCTATCACTGTCAATTGTTTTTTCCGATTCCAATTCCTGAAAGGTACAATGAGTGTAAACAGATAATAAGTTAGTAGAGAAATTGGGAACATCATGAACATAGGAGAAGAATAAATAAGGAGGGTGAGCAATTAATTGAACATTTCTCAGAAATCGAGGATAAGGATCCATCTGGCACCTTGACTTTATTCCTACCTGAACATATAGAATATGAGGAGAAAAGACTATACGAACTTGTCATGTGGTCCGTGGTTCCAGAATTTATTATCCAAGGAGCATATGAGGATGATGCAATAAATACACTAGATGTACCAGTGTGAGCAAAGTTGGAGGAAGAGGAATGATTAGGAGCTGTAGAGGAAGCATCAAGTCGCGCTATCAGGCGCGTAAGAGTCTGCATCTCATCTTGAGAAAAGATAGACGGGGTGATGCTACTAGACTGGCATGGAATCTATGAAAAGTCAGTCAGATGTGCCTAAGATCACACATTACCACCGCGTCCTCCACCTCATCCACCACCTCGGCCATGTATAGGACGTCCAGACTCTAGTCAACTTCCAACAAAAAGTAAAAACAAACTGTTGTTACTCGTTCTTCTGCTGAAGCTGAGTACCGTGTTATGGCATCTACCACAACTGAGATAGTCTGGTTACAATGGCTACTTGCTGATCTTGGTATTTCTCTATCTTGTCCTACTCCTATGTACTGCGACAGCACAAGTGCTATACAGATTGCTCACAACTCGGTCTTCCATGAGCGTACAAAGCACATTGAGATTGATTGTCACTTTGTGTGCCACCATCTTCAGCTGGGCACTATTATTCTCCCATTTCTTCCTTCTATCATGCAGATAACAGATTTCTTTACAAAATCTCACACCATAGTACGTTGGCAAACTCTTGATATTTCCACCACATCATGAGTTTGATGGGGAGTGTTAGAGTAATTAATATTAAGAGTAGTTTGGGCATTTACTTTATTCTTTATTGTCCTACTATATAAGGGCTTATATTGTGTATTTTAGGCTAAGTTGTATTACAGACTTGTTTAGCAATAATAATATTTTCTCCTTCTCCTTTCGTTCTTCTTTATGTGACCAAAGTTTTCAAGAACCACCACTCTCTCCCTACCAATCATAAAACCCTCAACCAGATTACACCTCTCCGCCTTATCCGCGTGTCTACTCAAACTATCCACCACCAATGTAAATGAGAAAGGGATAAATGATCTCCATATCTCAATCCTCTAGATGCCCTTGACCTTTCTAACGCATATTCAATCATATCGGCATGGCCCCACTGATTTGTTTACAATCGGAGGATCAAGCAGCACAATCCGGTTCTACCTGTTAGCCAAGGAGGGAGTTTGCTTTACCCATGGCCTCTACAGAGGCTGAATTCAAAATAGACTTGGTTCAAATCAGTAATTTGGCCAAGGCTTTGTGATTGTTTTATCATTTCTGTTGTTATATCATTATGACTTTTGTTAATTTGCTAACGATGATCTACCTGTTTCACAACAGGTAATTCCTACCGTATAAGATCTGCTCTTTCATATGGAGCTGCAAAGCTCAAAGAGGTCCTCATGCGACCGGAAGGAAGCATGGTTGAGGGACTTAAGAAGTACTTCATCAACACATTGAAGAAGAATGGGAAGGGACAAGGGCTCGAAGGAGAAGCCCCTGTCCCAGCTTTTGGTGCTGGAAGATTTGAAGTCTCTAATCTCAGCGGGGACTATGTCAGTCACTTTAAAGGTCTGTGCTATGGTGAATGGTTTCACAATTATACCTTACCCATTCCTGTCCAGTCTAGCCCACCAACGTCACTTTCTCTGGTCCATAACAAGAGTGCACCTATGGGGTTCAACAGGAATGTCTTTTCTCTGAGAAATACAAATGAATTTGTCCCAAGACACTGCCATTCTGCTTCCCGACTAATCAGTCATGGAGTTGCTAAGAAGACGGCAATTAGTCAAGGAACAGGCACATATGACCCTGCAGTGAGCGCTGAAGAGAAGTTGAATAGGCAAGGAACTGGAACATATACCATTGATATAGGTGTTGAAAAGAAGTTGAAGTTACAAGGAACTGGTACATTTATCCGTAACTTACGTTTCAAAGAAAAGTTTTATGTCCATGATACGGATCTTGAAGAGAAGCTGAAGTTGGAAGAAATAGGCATATCTGGGCCTGGTATAAGCATTGAGGAAAAGTTGAAGTCTCAAGGAACTGTCTGTTATATCTCTGATATGGGTGTAGAAGGAAATTTTATAGCAGGAGAAACTAATAATTGCATCCCTGAAATGGGTATGGAAGAAAATGCAACATCGCAAGGGCTAGGCAAATGCATATTTGATTCAAGTGTTGAAGAAAAGGAAAAGCTACATGGAGCTGTCACATCCTCTCTTCAAGTAGGAATTTCTCTTAAAGTTGATATTTTATCTTTATGAATTATAATGCTTTTCATATTGTTGAACAATGAGAGGGATCCATTCCAGCAGAATGTGTGTGTTTGTGTGTGTGTGTGTGTGTGTGTGTGTGGTGGTGGTGTTGATGGGGAGAGAGAGAGAGAGAGGAGAGAGAGAACGAATGACCTCATTATCTTAAGAGTATGCCAAATGCATGAATGGGAGAGGGGAGGAGGGAGTCCTCAACCAAAAACTATAGGCTTTTCGCTGAAATCTCCTCGTAATATTGACCAGGTTGAGGTTTCCTTAGTGTCTTACACGAATGAAAGCAGCAGCTGTTTTGATCTTCCATTTGAAGAATTCCCTCTTCTTCCAAACAGTAAGATGACTATCCCATCTGAGAACCACCAGTCTGTTCAGCCCACTGCAGAGTCCTCAGCTGCTCCAAAATCCTCACCCTCCTTGGAGAGTATTGAGTTTGGAACTTTAGGTCCCTCTTCACCCGTGGAAAGCAAGGATCCAGATCATGATGTTTCAGCCACCACGGATTCTGTGGTAGGCGTTCTAAGAGTTGCAGCTCAGGAGCCATCAAATTTATCAGAGCCTGATAAAGAATCGTAAGGAATTCGTTACATGTTCAAGTTTTTCCTGGTTTTGAAGTATTGAAACGATGTTTAATGTTCTTTTCTGATTCATCGCTGCAGGGTTCCGGTTCACCCATACCAGCTGGAAGATGAGGACGACTTCCCTCCCTTACACCTACTGAGTGCACGTCGAAGAAAGCGCTATAGTTGAAAGATGAAACTGTGATATTTCAGACCATAACGCTATACCTCCATTGGCCTGTCCTAATTTTGGGGTAGTTATAAACCCAAAAGATGGTTTGAACTGATGCTAATGGAGATGATAAACATCGTGTTATTTGGTTAATGATGGTTTGCAGAACCAGGTTGAGCCTGTCTCTCCCCCCCCCCCCTTCTTTTCCTTTTCTCTCTCCTAATCTGGGAAGTGGGTTCCAATGAGCAGGTCTGCAGGATTATGCAGGACCTGTACATTGTGGTGGCTTGTAAGGCCCCTTACCATGAACACCTGTTTTCCTGATCACAACATGTTCTCATTCCCATGATATGGTTGAAATTTGGTTGAAAAATTTGTGAGTTATGGTGATCTGGCAGGCAAATTTTCAACCTGGCTTCTTCACTTCATAAATTGATTGATGTTCACTTTTTTCCTTCTGGATTCTGAATACATGCTCGAAGGGCCAAATATAGCGGTTGTTTTGATTATATAATATACCCTCTTTCTGAGTCAAGAAGGCATGTTTGCACGCTTTCATATAGAGAGGAACCCTTGATAATATACTTCATTTCACGCGATGATGATTTGAATGGGGATTTCAAGGATAGCCGAGACCATCCTCAAGATAGCCTGGCTCAAATCATAGCTTGTATATAATCCGAAACTCCATCGGCCGCATTTCAACATGGAGAATGGAAGAAAAGTCTGAATTTGTTTTATGAAAATGTAATTGAAAGTTTGAAACCTTGCTTTTTTAGTATATTATTGTGCAAAAGACGTTTTTACACTGAAAAGTATTCATCAAATAACACTTATACGACACCATGGATAATTTGAAAAATAAGTTCAAAAATACGGTATTTCAAAAAATTGTCATAGCATAAAAATTGTTTCAAAAAACTCTGAAAATCGGTCACACACACAATTCGATCCTTATAGTCAATCCTCAATTTGTGGAAAGCCAGCGAATCAATCTGATCTGTTCTTTTCGCTCTTTAGATAACGGTTTTTGGTCTCAATAAGTGTTTTGGTCGATAGGTGCGAACGTTGATACCTTAATTTTAAGGAACCCTACCCCAGTATCATAAACATAGAGCGCCGACTGTAACAACTGTGATGCTAGCGTGTTCTAAACTTATCAAGAGTAACCATTTGCTTTTAGTGCTTGTAGACAAAAAGTGAAGAAGAGCAAAGATTTCCGACCCAAAGCATGTTATTGACTAGGGCTGTTAATCAAGCCAAACTTGAACATTTTTTTAGGCTCGTTTATGTGTAAATAGTCAAATGAGCCAGCTCGTTTATGTGTAAATTAGGTTTGAATTGGGCTCGAATTTAGCTCGATTAACACCCCTATTATTGACTCAACCACAAATCTGTTGAATGAAGGTAGCTTGTTTACTCTTAGCCACTAGTTAGAAGGAAATCCATTGACTTTGCTTAAAGGGAGTTGGTAAAAGACAACAGGTTCAAGACAAAGCGCATGGAGATAAAGCGAAAGCACAAGACCAGTTCTCATCAACTGAGAGCTCCACCCCAAGAGGACGATAAAATGACAATAACATCACTAGGAGACTAGTCCGAGTTGTAAGATGATAGTCTTCCTCATTCAAAGAGGACATCCAGTGACCAACACTGGCATAAAAAAAGTAGGAATGGATACATAACACATAGATCGAGGGCTGCAGGACCGTTAACCACCTTATTTGCATTCTCAGTGCCGACTAGGCTGCCTGCCCAGATAGCAAACGGTCCACTATGGGCTTCTGCGTATTTCTCAAAAAAACCTACTGACTTGAATTTCAAAAAAGCAACCAATTTTTTCCAGGTGTAGTGCCGAAGCAACACACAGAGAGGTAATAGTAGTAGTAGATGTGCCCCCGTCATTTGAGAAAAAGGCCCAAATCACTTGAGCACCTTGATTATTCCATCCATTGAGTCACACAAAGTACTAGATAGAAAACATTGCAATCTGTCCTTACACATTTAAAACCCAGTATTGTCAGCAATCCCAAAGTGCCAACCCAAACTAACTACTATCTTTGGAAAGGGCAAGGAATGCAGGAAACAATTCTCTCCTCCCTCTCCACTGCATAGTTTCTCATTTGTCTAGATACTATTTTACAAACTCTCTCTGAAGCACCTATGAAAACTTCTACTATAACAACCACTTAATTAGACAATTCCAATACATTCAGAAATGCATACTGTATTCTTCTCTCTCTATATATCTAAGTAGAGCTTGAACAGCCAGCCTAAAAACTCGACCAAGCCATGAAATGAGTCCTTGGTCCTTGCAATAGTGCTACATTTCTGAGCGGGTCATTGTCTGGGGAGTGAAAATGTACATTTCACAACCATGAGCATCAACTCGAGCACTGTATGAGGCCACCGTATTTGATGAAACAAGTTTGTGCTGCAACCATTAGAACAAAAAAATTTGTAAGGTCCAAACTCAGAAGCATTAAAGTGAAGTGAATTTCCTTTTTTTCTGTTCTGGATTTGGGAGGTGGGCATATTCAAAATGATAAAGAATTATCCTTAAGCATCTAGCCATGACTCAAATCTGATGCAGCCACAAAAAAAAAAAAAAAAATTCAAGGACACTCCTAGGATGTGGTGGGGACCTGACACTGAGCCTGAGGTAAGAGATAGTCCAGAAATTAAAATTGTAAAATTGATGCCTTGAGGAATTAGTAGAGCCTGTTCTGATGTTAAGATCCAAGTTTCTCACACCCATTTAATGCTTTATCTGAGTGTCCATGCAGACCAATATTCTCACCTTCCACAAATCTCTTATAGAGACGTTGGTAGAGGATTCAAGTCCAAGTGCATCCCATCCTGCTGTAATAGTTGCAGATTTTGAACATCGATTCCAAAGAACAACAACCAAACGGTGTCCAGACAGAGGACCAGCCCAAATCTGAAATGAAATCATAATCCATGAATTATATTTCACAGTTTATCTCTTTTCTTTGAAAAATGATCAGTCTAATTGTTGATCCAACAAATTTAAAAAATGACACTAGAACATTAGTAGCATGCTCGGGCTAACAATTGTAAGATTCCTAACCACTCCTCCCAGCACCCTTGATTAACTGAGGCCATACTAGATAAGGAACTTTTTACACATTAGAAATGTGTGCCCTCTTTATTATTCTTATTTTTCATAATGGAACTGATTCAACCCTCATTTTATAATGGAGGGTTGGACATAGTCCTATAAAATGAGCTCCTTCCTCTTCTTGGGTAATGCCCTTTCCAAGTTTTTCTCATACTAGGCTTCTACAATTTCCATCTCCCTCATATTTCTGAATATCTATCGAGTCTATGACCAAGTCATGGATATTGCTCAGGACAACATTATTCCTACCAAGGACATGCCCCTTATTCAGCTATTGGTACCTCCACTTTTACGTCTTGTATTAGGGCCCTATGGCCCCTTAAGCAGCTGGTCGTAATCTTATTTGTTGTGATTTACCTTGTTTCCTTCATTTTCTTCATTATCTTAAGAAGATATCGTCCATATTCCTTTACTTCTATCATTAACCCTAACATTTATTGAACATAAAGACCTACGTACTGGGGAAAAAAAATCTTTTTTAGAAGGAAGGAACTTTGCAATGTGAAGATGATTTCATATATTTCACAATTACATGATTTTATCACACTAGAGATGAATTATTTTGTCTATACCACTGTAAAAGAACGGTTAGCATGACAAGTCGATTATTTGGCATCATAAGTTGTAAGTTTAAAGATTAGTGAGGACAAGATTCAATAGATTTAGTATCACTAAAAGGTTGCAAAAGGGCAAGACCTGAAGGCAACCGTCTTCTCCAGAAACATAAACTTTCCTTCCCTGAACTCCAAGTGGGTCTGCAAAAACAACAACACTTGTGTTTAGATTTCTCGAAATTATCTTAGGGACAGAAACATTTACAAAATTTGTTTTTAAAGGATATCCCTGAACAAGCATAGGCATAAGGGGTTCAAAGGTAGAAAATTGTGCTTTAAACAGCTTATACCCTATTATTTCTCCTGCTTCCCTCAACACCACACCACACCACACCAAACAAGCAAGAGCACATGCACATACCACACACAGTCACAAAACAAAGTAGTTTTACCTTGGTTAATGGCAATGACCTCCTTATTGCTGATAATTTCTAATGTTTCGGCAGTCATGTTTCTTACATCACAGCCAATCAAAAGTGGAGCCTGTAAATTGAAGCAAACTAACTTTCAGTTTGTGAGGCATTAACACAGTCAAATTTTATCTCATGGTAAAGGACCCCCGATAGTTAGGGGAGAGAAGGGAATTTTACTCTATCTATCAAGTTGATATTCCTTTATTGGGTGCTACAAGGCCGCCCACGACTAATCAGATAACTATAAATATACTCGCATTCACAGTTTCAAACAAGATAGAAGACTGGGATTTGAGCCATTTTGAAATCTGACTATGATACCTCTGTGCAAATAACACACAAACAAAAATAACAAATGAAACCATGTCTATGAATATTGGCCTAATTTTAGAAAAAAATTCTATATAAAACCGGAAAATGCTATAAAATGTTGGCAACTGTAGTCCTTACTGTAGTCCTTCTTGAGATTAACAAAATAATTGTACTGCTAGATGATGAGCTAATTCAACTAAAATGACTCACAGCGAGTGAGGGAGAAAACTTAGAAAAGAAAATAATTAAAAATCTAGAGGTTAATAAAAGGCACCTTCATCAAAGCCCAAATGCTAAAATGTGCTCTGTATTCCTGGTAAGTCATTCCCCCATTTCCAACTTCTAACATATCCGGATCTGCCAGAAAGGTGTATATGAGGAATTTAGAATGCCATACAAAGGTGCATCATCACAAAGATCAGATTCCTACCATTCCATCCACCAGGTCCCGCATAAGCCGCCCATTTGTCATTCAGATCAGCGATGGTGGTCATGCTAAACAAAAAAGGAACAAGGGTAAAATTTAAAAAGGAATATTTTCAAGAAATTGTGGTTCTATATCAGAGAGTTCCATATAAGAGTTAAAGAGTCAAATTTTAGAACCTTGCCCATGTATCATTGATGTCATCTGTTGTTCGCCAACTATTTCCAATCTTGCCTGCCCACAGGGCGGGGTCATCAACTCCCCTGCCAATTCCAAAGAGAGAAGTCCGTGTGTGATGTTAAGGTGCAAATTAAGAACTCAGATATCTAAGTTGATGGATGCAAGAAACTGAAATTACCATTCACAGATCGAATAGAAAATTTTGCATCCAGTTGCATTTAGAGCATTACGCATTGGTGGATATCTGGAGATTATCACACCACATTTCTATTAATTCTTAAGTACCAAGCTACGAAGTTAAAACTTAGACAGCATGGAATCAGGGTAGAACCTCTCTTGTGGTTTGATGCCCATATTGTAACAGTTATCGTACTTCAAATAATCCACACCCTAGGCAACACAGGCCGCAAATATGAATAAGTCATAGCAAAAGAAAGAAAGAGAGAAATTGTGGTTAAAAGTGACCAAAATTCCTTATCTACGCTTCCTGATCTGTGATTTGATGTTTTGAGGACAATCATTTATCAACCAAAGGGGCACCGAGTAAAACTGGGTCTCATTCGCATTACATGAAGCCATTAGGATTTGCATATCTTCTTGAATAATTCAATTTCACGAATATATAAAAGGTTATAATAAGATGTTTAAGAATCATATCATACATATAATCTTATTAGACTAGTATAAGTTTAAACTACAAATGAAATGAAACCAAAAATGGAAAATCTAAATCTTTAAGGGACGTATCATCCTTAAAGATTTAGCAAAAACTAAAACCCTCATTGCTAACATCCTATCTGATGAGATTCTAAGATTTATTCGTGAAAAAGAAAAACACACTAACCCAAGATGCAAAAAGCTGTGCATCATCATCTTCATAGTGAAGTGATCCAGGCCGAACTTGGCACGTAAAAGCCCTACAAAATTAATAAGTGACTTAAGTGGAGAGAGAATATGGGATTATCACAACACCATGGCACACTTGATAATAACAAAATAATCATTCACTATCATATAACTTTAAATCTTTTGATCGGTATTCGGAAATTTGTCCTACCCAGCATCAGAGTAGATACCGAGCTTGAGGCCCTTCCCATGCACATAATCAGCAAGAGCTTTAATTCCTGATGGAAAATATGTTTGATGTGGAACTAATTTACCCTGGACCATCAATCAAGCTAGGATCAGATTCAAACATAGAGGCAACCTCACACTGTTTAACTGTTTCCAGGTTTTAGTTTGCAATCAGCATTTTCATATTAAAAATATCTTAATATATGATCGTAACTGTATATCACTGCAATCACTCTGTCAACTTTTGTATTCCTTTTTACAAAAGATTCTCGAAATTGAAGTGGAAACAAAACAAAGCACTTGCTAAACATGACAACAAACATACAATACTTAAGAGCAAGAAAAAATGGTTGTTGCCTTTATATCCAACTAATTTGCACCATGTTGCCAATAGTATGAAGGGAGGCAAAAAACCACAGTAATTCAAGTTATAAGGATATAGATGGACCTCTGGATTTCGCTTCATATCAGACCAGCAATCATCTGCAATTGGATGAAATTGAATATGTCGATAAGAACCGAGACGTAAAGTGAAACTAAACAGGTAAAACATGTCAGAACAATACCTATGTTAACGTATATATAACCTAAGTCGGCCAAACCAGTTGAAACAAGCGCGTCAGCTGTCAACGACAAGAACATAGGTTAGTTATTCTCAGGGATTCAAACAGACAAAGACAAGAATCAGAAAAGAGTCTCAGGTATAATTATCAGATTTTAAATCATCAACAACAGAGTTTACTTAATTTCTCTACTGGTCCCCTTTCCCCAGCCCCCCAAGAAAAAGAGCTTTTGAAAAAGAAAAAATAATTCCCACTTTGTTGAGTTTTGAGTCCAGGATAATGTGAATGGCACTTTGTTGTGGGTGTAAATACGCGAAGGCCTATTTTGTGCTTTCAAGTTAAGTGAATTGTATAGGCATCAACTAATAGAGTGGCTGTGACACAAACTGCATTGGTGCAAATGCAAGTTGGCCAAATCTACAAGGTTTAATAAGTGCAAGGAATGTTTGGAATAACATAACATGAAAGAGAAAAAAATACTGTTAGGACTTTTTAGAGTTTATGTGCACTTGTGAGCTGTTTTTATTGCTGCTAGACTCTGTCAACTGGAAATATTCAATTAGATGCATCAAATGATTGTGGTACTGACACAGAAAACATCAAAACAGCTCCGGCAATGGTTTACGCCTCATTTTCTTCGGTAAGCACACCAGAACTTCGAATATTGCACCAGAGGATATTATTAATTCCCAAAATGAGTAGGACAACATTCTCTCCTTACCAAGACAGGCCACTCATCCTTCAATCAAACTTACTCTTGCTTAATTCCCTAAAAATATTAGCCACAGTAGTACAACTATCAGTTCTCCCACTATGTTTATAAGCACTCCTCATTTATCAAAACACCCAAATTCGCAAACTCTATATTGCTGTTATCGACCAAATTTCACCCCTTTGAAACAAGTTAATACAACAAGGCATGCTGGACTCCTTGGTATAAAACTGATCAATCTCAGCAACTAAAAATAATACCTGTTTCCTTGATGACTGTTTCACTGATATCACAGGCAAAGAAATTCCAGCTATTCCATCTGTTCCAAAACAGAATCAATCGCTCATAACTAAAAAATATAACAAAATATCGGGAATTCAACCCAAAAATAAACAATAACTGTAAGCTGGATAAAAAAAATATAAGAAATTCAAGTGCATGTTTTTTAGACTGTTACACATGTAATCAAATCTGAAATTGACAGGAACCGAAAAAAAAAATTCGAATATATCTTTCTCTTTGTACTGAGAAACCAGAAACATCAAAGATTAAAATTCGCAAGCAAACCAGACTCGAATTTTGGGTTGAACAAACACATAGGTAATCAACCCAGGATAAGTAAAAAGGAAAAGAATCATTGCAGAAAATCAAAACCCAAATGCTTATGCAAAACCCAACAGCTAATATCAATTTTATCTGTACAATATATCAATCAAACCTCAAATTGAGTAGAAAGAACAGGACTTTAATTTTCTTCCCTTCGAACTTCAAACAAAATGAGTGAAAATGAGAAAATAATCTCAGGAATCAAAAAGTCAAATTCATATGCAAAATCCATTTCCTAGTTTCGGTCCCCAAAAACGTCTAATAAACTAAATCCTTATTTTGATCTGGAAAAAACAGACTTTGGCTTCTTCCACTTTGGACCGAGGGAAAAGTAAGAAAAATCAAAGAAATTCAAAACTGAAATGCACATTCAAAAGGTAACTCCTAATTCTAGTTCGCTTGCACCTATAGATTAAATCCCCAGCCTAATTGGAATAAACAAAGAACTTCCAACGTTTCTGAATCCTCGTATTCATGATTAAAAAAAAAAGGACTTTAATTTTCTTCTAATAATTCAAAACAAAAGGAAAACCCATAGGAAATTTACCAAGAAGATGCATTAACAAGGAAGGAAAAGAGACCAAGGGTGTAATACATACCCCATCTGAGGAGTCTGAGCCAAGCCGTTGTTGATTTGAAGAATACCATACTTGGAAGTATCAAAAATATGGGAAATGGTTTCCTCTCGGTTTTTCAAGGCAGGGTGTAATGGCAACACACGAGCTGAAACTGTCACATAGATCATAGATAGATACAGAAACAATACATGTATGGACGCCATGAGTTTCTCTACCACTAGTGTACTGATTTTCTCTCTGTTTCTTCAGGCAATGAAAATCTGTGGAGAGAGAAAAAGGTCTGGAGGTAGAAGACAAGACAGACAAGGAATGTTTAAGCTGGTAATACAAGAATCAAACTTTATCCACTCTTATACAGTGGATAAATAGCAATGTACATAAGATAATATTAAATAGTTTATGATATCGACCTTTCTTTTTATAATAAGTTACCATTGTGTGTATGTGGAAGAGAGAAAAATCAGAACAGATGAGGAAGTGGGAGAAGTTTAAATTAAACTCAATCATTTAGTATTAGTGGCCCTTTTCCCCCCACCAAGAGTGAAGAATTGGGCACATTAACTTGGATATGATCACTCTTTACTCTTCAGTGTTTTTTTATGTATAACAATTAGAAGTGTTAAAATATGACACGAACATGCCACAAAATTAAAAGATTTGGGTCTTTTTTAAGTCATCCGTTTTATAAACGAGTGGACCAAACACGATTAATAAATGAATCGGATATGAGTGAAGTCAATCAAAAGAAATGCATCGCACAACTCGTTTATATATCAGTTATATACGTTTCATACAAGACACGAACTCAATATAACACGACTCGTTAAATTTGAATTAATAAACAAATCAGATATGAATAAAATATTTTTTGATACGAATCCATTTCACCCGATACGACTGACAGGTCTAATAAAAATATATCAAATATTGTCCTAGCTAAAAGAGATATGAGATCACTGGCCTCTAAAATTGAGAAATGAAAGGCTGGCTACAAAACGTAAAGCCTTTCCGAATCCATTTATATAAAAAAAAATATGGATCTATAACAATTAAAAAAGAAATTAAAAAAATAAAAAATAAAGTCAATGTTTGAGCAAAAGGATTTTTTTTTTTTTTTTTTTTGGGTCTGAAAAGAATAGATAGCTAGCTTACAATGTTATGCATGAAGTTGATGTTACCAAGTGAATGTTTTGAATTAGGCCTGTCAGAGTTTGGATTGGATTTTTATTAATTCGAATTCGAATTCAATTTTAAAAGTTCGATTTTATAATTCGATGGATTTTATTATTGTGTTTCATATTCAAATTCGTTAACAATTTAAATTCAATCTGATCTAATCCGAATAACTAAACTTAACAAGATTTTAACAAATTATACATAAATTTCAACTAAATTTCTTTAAATAATCACTTATTTTTTTAATTGATATAAAAATATATAAATAATTTGGATCAGATCAGATATATGTATATCCAAATTCGAATCCGTAAAAATATAAGATATCGCATTCGAATTTGGGTTCAAACTGTCAATAAAAAATATCAATCCATATTGGGCTAATCGGAGTCGGATTAAGATTCAATCTATTAACAGACCTATTTTGAATATATATAGGTTAATCTCAGTTTGCACCCTGAAAAATATTTCGATTCTCAATTTTGACCTTCAAACGTTAAAAATCTCAATTTGCACCCTCAATGTTATGAGTTGGTAGTAATGTAGACCTCATTTAGACTGTCGTTCAAATTTTTATCATAAATTGAAACACATGAGTTGCAAGTGCTTCGGACATGAGGATGAGATGTGTCCATCACTATAGATATTCGTCTATGATCTATTTGACATCGTTTTATGTATCAAAAATAAAATTCATTAATCAAATAGAAGCTAAGTATATCATGTACAACTCACATGAGGCACTAATAATCTATGAATTTATACATAAGCACATGATCAAAGCAATTGCAACTCATGTGCTCCAATTTATTACGGAAAACAGAATGGTATTCGGGTCAAGGTCCACATTGCTACAAATTCATAACATTGAGGGTATAAATTGAGATTTTTAAAGTTTGAGGGTACAAATTAAAAATCAAAGTATCTTTTAAGGTACAAAGTGACATTAACCCTATATATATTACTGTTAGTACATGTGGGTTTTCCATTGGAACACTTTTTATTTTTTCCCTACAAGGCAAGTGGGTGACTACTAAATTATTATAGTTGTATTATGATGCACTTTTGGACCCGAAATTATCGGGTCGATATGTGGATCTAAAATTGCTTTGTACTTATCATCTTTGACTGGTCGGTTTTAGATAAGACTAAAGTGGAATTTTGAGCATAATTGATAATTAGTAGGTATTTATTAATCAACAGAGGCAATAAAAAGTCAACTTAACAATAAGGGAAAATTTCACAAAAACTTATCAAGACGATAAGCTTGCGTGTAAATGTTTGTTATTGACGCTAAAGACTCATAAGAATCTTTCAATGGGTCCATTTTGATTGTGACAATTACAATTTAAATAATTATGTGGTTGGCATAGTTTTTCGCGACCATTTTGTTTACGACAAGCAATCTAACATATACTAAGAAATGACTAAAACACATTTGTCTTCTTACTTTAATCTCATTGTAGAGAAAGAGAAAGGAAGACGATCACCCTCTCTAACTCCCACCTACTCTTGTCGCCACTCTAGATCCCTACGCCCATCCAACTCAATTCACCCACATCGTTGACCCTTATCTTATATCGATCCATATAAACATACTCTATTTATATGTAGTTATCTGTTGTTATAGTGATGGTAATTGAAAATAGATTTTAAATGAGTTTGATGAATATCGCGATTACAATGGTGGCAATGGTGTTTTTGGGGTGGAGGGAAACAAGGGTTTGCTATGGAGATAGGGTTAGAAGGGTTAGGTGGGGTGCGATAGGTTCACATAAGTTGAGGGTGGGGAATGGGAAAGGTGTGCGTCCTCTTTGTGGGCAGCAGACATTACCAACCCCATAATACTCCAGGACTAAGCCCAACTGGCCATGATGATGGATGAGGTCCTAAAACTCTTCTTTTTTTTTTTTCTGTGTTTTAAAAAAAAAAAAGATTAAATGGATTAACTATGTTTTAATAAATATATATGAGGTGAAAAATTAAATGATTGGTCTTAGCACCGTACCTTCAGGCACGGGTTACCCTAATTAACATATAAATGGTGCATGATAAATGCTCAATTTTTTGTATTACGTATCTTCAAGCACAGAGTTATTACTAGTAATCTAAAATTACACGAGATTATATACTAATATTAGAATTATAAAAAAAAATAGAATATACCGTAAAGGGGAAATAATTTTTTGTTTTTGCATTTAAAATTGTTATGTAAGACAAAGTTGCATACGTTGTTCATGTCGATCTTAAAATAATTGGCCGTGATGTAGAATTTATTATCCCCACTAAAAAATAATTGCTTTAATTTAAGTAGAAGTTTATGCTGAATCTAGATTCTCTACAAATACGATTAGTCTGTGCCTCAGTGGCAGCCTGAAACCCGGCCCAAAAGTGGCCCCTGGATGAGTAAATATTTAATGAAATGGCGACACCAAATCATCACTGTCACGTGGTATCATCATTTAATTGAAAGATTAAAAATAGATAAAGTGAACCCCACTATTTTCATAACTATCAGTAATTACTACATTCAATCAGCAACACATAGGATTAGTGGGATACACTTTATCACTTATTGTTTTCTAATTGGATGATGACACCATGTGACGGTGGTGATGACATGATGTCACCGTTTCAATGAATATTTCTCCCCGTGGATAAGAACAACAAAAAAAACCTGCAGGTCACGTGCTCGTATAGTGGCCCGTGACTCGGGCAAGCCTACGCCAGCCCGCGGACCTGTCCTGAATACCAACCCAAAACATCACTTCTAAGAACATCTCCAACCATGACTCAAATTTTTACTCAAATTTAAATTAACATTTGAGTAAAAAGCTTGATTTGATACAAAGGGCTCCAATAGACAAACTCAAATTTAAAGAAGGAGAAATCTAAATTTAAATGAGGGCAAACCTAAATTTAAATGAGAGTAAAGATGACAATTGAATCTTTAAAAGATGATGAAATCTCACCATTAAAGATTTGAGTAAGGATTTAAGTCTCCATTGATTTGAGTGAAAAATTGAGTCTCCTTTAATTTGGTATAAGTTTGAGTCAAGGTTGGAGCAAGTTTTTTTATATTTTTTTACTCAAATTTAAATTTAAGTCAAGATTTGAATCGGAGTTGGAGATGGCCTAACTTATCTTTATGTAACTTTTTTAGTTCTGAGTAATGGACTACAATTCAAAAATTTTATGAACAATAAGTTATAAGCTACAAATTATATTGAAAAAGGCCCAACCCGAACCAACACACCTCATGGACCATCCCGTAGCCTGTACCACGGGCCATGTTGCAGGCACCCTCACCAGTAGCCCGGCCCACTCCATGACCAACTAGCAATCAGCTGTGGAATGTTTGCAGTTTTGTCCTCGAATTTATATGCAGCCATGGCTGTAAAAAGAGGCGAAGACAAGAACGTTAGTAACTTAATCACTTTATCACATTAAATTTACAGTATACTTCACTATTAATTGAAACCCGTTACTAATTCGATGTGTATAATACATTACGTCAACAAACAAAGTCTGTAAATAACATTTTCCTTACATATTAAATGCACCTGAAATCTCATATAGTAAAAGCTTTAAACATATAACATTCAAGATGATTTTCGAAAACTCATTGAGGAATACCATATGTACAAGTTCAACATAGCTTGGAAAGTAGAATGTGAAAACTCATTTAGGGTTTGAAAAATATCGAATGAGATTCTCTCCACAGTCCCATGAAGATCTCTATGTTCTTTTTCCAGCTCAAGACAAATGAGATCTTACTGTCAGCCTGCGTGGGAGTCGGTGCTTTTAAGATGCGAATGAGAAGTGTTGTAAGATTTGAATAGAGGTGACACCTTGATGTCTTATAAGCAGTGAATATTTTCAACCCAATAATAGTGGCCGTAGCGGCACAGTAACTACAACTGTCCTAAGGTAGCATCTGCTTTCTGGGACAAAAAAAGGTGGGTAAAATGGAAGTATACGAAGAGCTCTCTAACCACATAAACAATTTTTAAAAATGCAAAGGTAGCTCAAGTGATAATAAGGACAAGTTTAAAAGTCAGATGATTTAAGTTCGAATCTTGGTAACTCCTTAGAGCTAGGTCATGAGGGAGAGATTTATCCCTCATGAATACCCTAATCTCGACATGGATGACTTGTTTTTGAACGGATCAAAGAGAGAATTAGTCGAGGTGCACGTAAACTGGTCGGGACACCCTTAACCGTTAAACCAACTAAAACAATCTTTAGGCCAGGGTATTTGGTCCATTGGGGGGACTAAGCTGGACTCCTGGTCCAGCTTAAACTAGGACACATAACAATCACATATTTATGCTATGAATCGACTTAACTTTTACAATGAAAGCTCAGTGCCCGATAGCGCAGGGCAGGACAGGACAGGATTAGATGCAATGACTAGTGACTAATGACAGCTTATCATTTTCTCTCTTTTATTGCAACGATACAGGGGAAAGGGTGAGTCGAGGCACTTACCAGATGGTAAGTTGAGTTGATCTTAATCCATATGTGTAATGTTATATCAAGTCGTATTCGACGAAAGTACCTTTCGTTTCCATATCGTTTTATATCCCATGTAAATTATGAGTCTCAAGTGTCTCGATTGAGTTATTGTCATTGAATTGGTCGGAATTTGTTTGCGTAATCAACCTCTTCTTCTATCTAGCTTTCATGCATATTGCACGATATTAATGTCGCGATCGATGCATGTCAATGTCATCCGTATATCTGATACCGAGATTTTAAATCATGAAAGAAGATCAATTATAGTGGAGCATTAGTCAAATTCTGATCAAAAATTCAATAGGATTGGAGATATGTCTATTGTTTGAACAAGACCAAAAAGAATGGTTTGAAAGTTATTGAACTTAACTGCGATTATTCACCTAAGAAAAGTCTCATTAGCTGCATTCAACTTGATCAAGTCAAGGCTGGCGGCCAAGTCCATGACCTCTTTTTTTCCCACTAAACAGTGTAGTTGTTAGACCTCTTTAATTCTGGTGCAATCCATTGCTTCCATTAGTATTTGACGTTTACACCAACGGATTTGAAGGGTCTATGCCTCCATTGACAAAGTTTTCTTATCAAAGTATATTTCAGACAAAGTAAAGTATGGTTGATTGATTCCGACCATAGTTATCAAAATCGTACGATTCGCGATTCGATTCGTACGATTCGTATCTTATATGAGAATCGTTTTAGTGTTGAATCGCGTCTGAATCGTACGATTTATACGATTCGATTCGTATCTCACGAATCGCACGATTCAATCACTTTTTTTTAAAACTCAATTTTTTTGCAAAACGATGTCGTTTTGTCAGCTAAACAGTAAAACGACGTCGTTTTGTTTATAGAGGAACTCACGCCCTAAAAACACTCAACATCTTTGCTTGTTATCTCTCTCAGACGTCGTTTAAAGCTCGTCTTGCGTTGTCTAAAATTAAAGGTCACGGCTAACGCTCTCGAATTATCGGTTGATTTTTGCTATTAATTCTTTAATGAGTAGTTTGTTAGGTTCTAATTTTTCGTTTCAATATGTTGCTAGTATGTTTTCTCCCAATCAATTTTTTTATTTGTTCTTTTTCCATTCATATTTGTAACCTAATCTATACTGGGTGTCACTATTTTGATTATTGAATAACTATGGTTCTTTAATAAATTTTTTTTTCAAGTTGTTAAATTTGAAAAAAGTTAAACAAAAGATGAAAAAGAAACAAAAGGCTAGCGTCTTTCCATTTAAACGATGTGATTATGTCAATTGATTATTTTTATAATGTAATAATGTTCAATGTTCAATATTTTGTCTATTTTAAATATTTAGTATTATTTTTTATTTTTGTTCAAATTTTGTGTCGAATTTTACGATTCACGATTCTTAAATTTAGAATTCCGATTCACGATACGAATCACGATTTAACAACTATGATTCCAACAATTATATGCCACTGAAATAGAAATAATGAGGATTGAGAAGCTCTGGGAGATGACTCAAAATCGAAGTAACACTTATTAAGAAGAAGAAGAAAAAAACAAACAAATTCTGGTATGGGGCTCTCTGGATACAAAGTACAGTGCAAGGAGAAAGTGGATCCTTAGATGGAATAAGATGAGCTTCACTTGGTGAGAAATTCAAGACGCTTTGGCAATACTGAGAAACAATTTAGTTGATGATTTAATGTTGCAGTATCGACCATCGATTTGGAAGGTATTGATACCTGATAATTGTAACGTCTCCAAGGAATAATATCAAGCGATACACAAGAAATTATAGATAGAAAAACAAATTGGATATGACAATAAATTTAGATCATGTTGCAACATTGCAAAAGCGGCATTAAGTGATAGAATGAAGATATACATATCAGAGTTAACAATGAGTTGAGTGAGACTCGTGATTTACATGTAACATAGAATGGAAGATGAATAGAAAAGTATCGAGTCGGGCAACACTCGACATATTCTTTGAACCATGGTTTAGTCTCCTTTTGAAGTAAATCCCATTTGTAACAGATAAGAAGGTTTTAACTTGAACCATTACTTCCTCTGTCCCCATGTGTAACTAAACACAACTTTAATTAAATGATTACTGGAACTTTCACCACCAGCAGTACCATGGTGCAGAGGAGGCACTCTATTCTAGAAAACAATACACAAACAAAAGAACAGGAACTGTACTTAGAGAAATACTCATGAGGTAGTGATTTCATCACATTGGATTTAGAATAAAGATGAATCTTTCATGTTGCAATCTATCACATAAACATCACAGAAAAAAGAAAGCTACTTCAAGCTAGAATTGTGGGTTAAGGTCTATTTGTACTGGTAACATGACATCAAGTATCTTTGACTATTTATTTCTAGGCCTCGTAATATATACATGAAAAAAGAATCAACGAATGTAGAAAAGAAGATACAAATCAAGTTTTCTTGGACTTCTTGGCCTCGAGTTTTTTATATAACCCTTTTTTTTTTAAACTTTATTCATGATGAGATTGGAATTCTGACACCTGCTTCTTAGTGGGTCGCGGATCTAGTCATTTTTGCTGTTGGTTCTTTTGCTTGGTCCAGAAGGTGGCACCATCACTCCCTTGGGAAGACTACTCAGGAACAATGGTCCATATCTCCCATCAAGCTTCTTAGCTGCCCGAACTTCCATTACAACATTAACCTTGTCGGATTCCATGTCACATGGAAGAACATTCTGACCAGAAACCTTCTCCGACGAAACGTCAACGTTGTCATCTCCGGCAAGGACTAGATTTAACAGGGGTTCAGTGGCCGGAAGGCTGTCTGGGTTGAGTCCATTCAATGGCCTCCCTGATGAAGATTGACATGTGATGAGGAAAAAGAAGAGAATTGCTGTGAAGTGACAGAGGTGGTTGGGTTTGGCCATTGGAGATGTGAAAAAAATGGAGCTTTGGTGGTGGAAGATGGGTAGGTACTTGAAATTGAAGAAGAGAATTGGTGTTGGGTTGTGGTTTTGTGGATTGTGTGAGACTTTAAAGGGGGTTTTATATAATGGTTTTATGGGCTATTTGGAGAAATGGAGGTGGGGTAGACAATTGTCAGCATTTGAAAATGTCAGCGGTTCAAAGTCGTGGCTCTGGGCACGCGCTTTTTCAGTTTTTCTTTATTTTTTTTTGGGTAAAAATGATATCTCAATTCAGACAATTTTCACTTTTCACCCATTAGGGCCAATGTTTTGGGATGTCTCTCCAATGGTGGCAATCTGATCCCACCTTGTGGTTGGAGTTTCGAATTTTAGAGTTTATATTAGAGTTTGGTAGTTAGTTGCTATACTAGTCTAATTTGGTTCGTTTTTTAGAGGAATAACAGACGCAATCAGAGATTTCATGATCCCACTAGTGAGGATCTATTGGGGTAGTCTTTGTGTACTCTCCTTAGCCTTCACCCTTTAAAATAAAAAAAAAATCTAAAAGACCGATGAGATTCGAACTTGTGATTTTAAGATCCAACAGTTCGAGTGAGTATTAGAGTAATCGCTAATCTTGACAACTTGGACTTAAAAACGGTGGAAATGAAGGTAGTGTTTAGGAATAACAATTCTCAACATTATTTATCATATTAATTTAAGGCTTGCCTTGAAGGCTCTTGTTCATTGTCTCGATTCTTTCTTTTAATGAAAGTTGGCTAATTTGAAATCTACGTTTTTGAATATTCGTGTTTAAATTTGATGTCAAATACAACTACTGAAGGTTTGACTTTTTCGAACGTGTTTTGTGAAATTTGCATCTTAAGAAAGTAACTAAAGTTGGCCAGTTTGGAAGTTCAAGATGAAAAAAAGATCAAATGTCTTCACTAGCTAGCAAAGCCAATCACTGGGTAAGATCAATGGTCGACTCTGGGTGGATAAACACCGTCACTAGCTTCTCAACAAAAAGAAGCAGCAAGTACCCAAGTCCTACCCGGATGATTGGGACTCTCTATAATTGAGTGGTTAGATTGATGGTTTAAGTCTTTCTTTCTCTTTCCCTTTTCCTCCCCCTCTTCTATACTGTAAAAAATATCGTTGTCTATCAACAAAAAAAGAAGTAAATCTCTATTTTCGTTGCGAGACTTTGTCTAAGGAAGGCTAAAAGTGGACAAAAATAAGGTTATCGTATTTTATGACTTTTTTTTGTACAAAAAAAATTATCATTTTTATTGGTGATTTATCATTTTTGTGAGTATTTTTATCATTTTTTTTATACCACAACAGTAGTAAAAATATTCGCAAATATAATAAATGTCGGTATGCTACCTAAATTTTATTTTTCGGTACCGTAGACAACTCTCATTTTATTACAACCAAAACTTAAAAGAAAGAGTATGTAACCCAAATTTGTAACTCAAATTTGCATCCCAAAATAACAGGGATCATTGGATGAGTGAGTCTCATCAACTTTTTTAAATGAAAACCACTGATGCTATGTAACCCAAATCTGCAACTCAAATTTGCATCCAAAATGAAGGGAGACAATTGAATCAGTGGGTTCCATTTAAAAAAGTTGATAGAACTCACTCATCCAATAGTTCCCCTTCATTTGAGATCTAAATTTGGATTACAAATTTAGGTTATATAGTATTTCTCAAATCGAAAACTTGAAACTCATCCAGTGTTAAATTCTGTTGAAATTTTGCAATAATATTATTTGAATTGAATTTACTGACATCGTTTTGCTGGTCTATTTTAGAATTCACTGTTAATTACCAACGATAATAAAAAATAAATAAATTTAAAAATTAAATCAACAAATTAAATTTGAAATATCTCCAACAACCCTGAACTGAGGTGGGCCCCACTTTGATTATATAGAGCGTGCAGTTAATAGCGTTTGGGCAAATATTTGCACTGGATCTGCACGTCAGGGACCTTGACTCTGTCGAAGTGCCAACTGGGAACTTTTCCACACGCAGAACGCGTTGGACCGGTCGGTGTCGCGGATCTGATCAGAGTAGCAGGAGGAGGAGAGAGGGTGGACGCAAAACTTCTCCCGCACGTCAGCTGGTAAGTTAATACCCAATAGGGCTGTGTTCAGTGTACAGATATTTAGGTCAATTGTGAGCGTGTGTTGTTTTTTTTTTTCGAGGGGGGGGGGGGGGGGGGGAGGGTTTGGTGGTCATGGGGCAATTGAGAAAACAGCATTCTTTAATGAGTTTGATTAGGACATAGGAAAAAAAATAAAATTGATACCCAATCAAGTATAAAAATTCCATTTTAAAGAGGTCGAAACGGGTTAGAAATGTCTTTGTTCAAAAGGAATCGCATCAAAATTTTAATACTTCAAGGTGTTCAGAATATTTCGAGGTATTTTAATTTTCAATATGTTTTCATTAATGTTTCCGACTATTTCAAGTTGTTTCAACATGTTTAGTATATTTTGATTAATATTTTTTTAAAAATTTAAAATAATTTTTTATTCGTTTTTATTCTATTTGTGGAGCGTTTTTTTTTTCTTAAGTGACCGAAATAATGTATTGAAACGAAATTTTGATCCTTGTACTATACTTATTATTTTTTGATGTATTTATATCACCTTTTGAGTAGAGAAGAGCGAGCAGGGCTTTCGCAAGAGCCTCCTCCCTCTTCCCAGTCATGGCTTGGCTCGATTTCTGATTGTTTAGCTCCAGAGTAAGGAAAAGACAAGATAACCAGTTTCAACTACTTCCCCGACATTATATGAGGAGTTAGAGAGTCTGAAGGAGACTGGACTTCCTATATCTCTTAAGACTATCAAAAAAAGAATAACAAGTCTTACAAAGAGTGCAACTCTTGATTGATTAAGCTGAGCTAAGAAGAAGGAGTTATATTAAGAAGATCTAGTAAATTGAAAAGCAGGATAATTGAAAAACGACATTCAGGACAAAATATATATATGGTGGATTAAAGAAGGTCGTATTAGTAATATTAAAACTTTTAAGGAAGGTTACAACAGTAATTACAACAAAACAACCCTTAAATTAATTAAAAGAATAAATTGAATTAAAGAGGGTCGTATTAGTAATATTAAAACTTTTAAGGAAGGTTACGACTGTAATTACCGCAAAACAACTGTTAAATTAATTAATTAAAAGAATAAAAAGTCGGAAAGGTTGTCGTTGATTGGTGAGGTAAGTTAAGCCCTGATGTCAACCCTTACTATAAGGAAAGTGTCGTCCACCGCCTCAAATTGGAAATAGTTTTTAATTAAATGAATGTGACTAAAGTCTGGCCTATTGGGTGTGTAGCCCCCACTTGTCGGGGCGGAGTCAAACTTTTTGCAGTAGGAGCAATTTATTATTTATTTATAAAATTAATTAATAATTTATTTTAAAATATAATTTATTCCAGTCTAATTTTAAATATAAGAATTTAATTTTCAAGAAAATAAAAATTAAGACATAATTTAGGAACATAATTTAGAGACTTAATAACTCTGAATTTTTAATTCATGAAAGAATATAATTTTTTATTAATAAGAAATAGTGCAATTAGGGCTCGTTTGGTAGACGTATTATGAGGGGATTAAATATTAGATTGTATTATTTTTTATTTAATCGGGCCTAATACTTTATTTGGTAAGCAAATTTGAAACCGTATTAATTTCAAAAATGTATACTAATCGTATATTTATCGTATATTTTTTATACTTTAGACCTGTATTATGGATGTATTTTAATATCACCAAAAGAGGTGGTATTATAATCCAACTCAAACGTATTATTTTACACATTTACCATTATAACCCCCCAACTGATAAAATCAAACTATCATTACTGTAACAAACACTGATTGAGGATATTTTTGTTAATTCAACATTAATACGATAAAATAATTTCTTAACCAAACAACCGATTTGATTAAATAATTACTATCCAACGTTTATGTTGTATATTACCAAATACTAGATAAAATTACGTATTACTCTAATATCTTATTTAGTCTTGTCTTTTGTCCTTTTGTATTGTATTAGACCGGATTATTTTATTTAATACATCCATTTCTAATATGACAACCAAACGAGCCCTTAGGGTCTAAAAATTTATCCTAAATGATTGACTTAATGACGTGACAGTGAAAATGCTAAAATACTTAAATTTAGTCTTTAAGACCACATCATTTAGTACATTATTAGGTCAATAAATTAGTTTAAATTTTTATACCCAAAAGTGTAATTGAAATATAGAAATATCGATAAATTTATACAAATTTTTAGTGACAACAAATTTAAAAAAATTATAAATCCATAAATATTTCAAAACTGCCCAAAAAAAAATTAAAATTACACTGGGGGGCAAAGCCCCCATTGCCCGGCAACTGTCCCCAATGTAAATTAGCCACTGCCACTTGTAATCGAGAGGTCATGGGTTTAATTCCTCTCTCCAACTCCCCCTCCATCGGCCATTTGTCGATGTGTTAGGAAAAAAAAATACTACCAAACAAATTTAGCTATACTATTATATTAAGCTCTTAGACTCTTTCTGGTCCTAATAACCAAATGATATCAGCAGAGTCCAAGGTCTAGTAAAAATAATGATAACACTAGTTAGAATAAGTTCACCTTATGATCCAATAACCTTCAAGTTTGCTATAGCAGGGTATATGTAAATTTGCAGACATAGATTCTTTTTTGTACAACACCATATTCTGTTCTCAAAACGATAATTTTTTTTATGCTACGGGCAGAGATTCTCTGTTGTAGAACACTATGTGCTGTTCTTAAAACAACGTCATTTTACGCTCAAAACGACGTCATTTTGAGAATAACTATTCTTTTTTTATTATTATTTGGTTCAACGGTTAAGGAGTGTCCAGATTAACTTACGCGTACCTTGACAAATTTTCTCTCCGGTCTGGTCAAAGGCAAGTCATTTACGTTGGAATTAGAGTATTCATGAAAGATAAATATCTCATAGCCTGACCCGAATTCATGATATTTAAGTTTATAATTCATTTTTATTACCATTTAAACTGTCTCTAACAGAGAATAACTGTTATGAAGGAGCTCTACCCAAATTTTGCACCCAATTTTGTGGTGCTCAAAGCCAAACCCATGTGGCTTTTTGTGTGTGTGTGTGTGTGTGTGTGTGTGTGTGTGTATAGAGGAAGTCAAGCACATGAGGTGAAGAATATTAAATTTAATCTAACTTGCCAAGAAAATACAAAGGACTGAGGTCCACCATGCATGAGAGCCATGAAGATGAAGAAGTCATGAAAAAAGTGACAACATGAGCTCAACTACTCTCATTAAATACGGTTTTCGGATCATATAGCCTTTGAATATTGAACCGTGTTGACGTCATTGCTTCTTCATTGTCAATGTAACAAGTATTTGAAACTATATTCTAAAAGAAAAATCATACCATTAGCATAGTTATCTAATAAAATTATCTATATACCTACCACATAACTCTCATGGATATACCCTTAGATAAATCTATAGATATAAACTATCCACACAATCCAAAAAAAAAAAAAACTATATGTAAAAATAAGTATCGAGCTATGGTGTATTATGCAAGATTCGTATAGTAATAGAGGAGAATGGGACAAACAATAAATTCATTTGGTTTCAGAGTCATCATTCACTTTGGTTTGCATAGTCAAAAAATTATTCTGGTGAAGATCAAAAATTAAGAAATTATATCGAGAATTATATACAAAAAAATAAAAAAATATGCGGTATAGAGACCTCAAAATTCCTAAAATTTAATTATTTATCATGTATTGATGAAAAATTTAGTTTAATGAAATGGATTCTGTTTGAATTCAGAATGAATGATCAACATATATATATATATATAGATGGAGAATTGAATTACTATTCTTCTTCCATGTGGGTGTGGTATTTTTGTGGGTTGGGCTTCGGCCCACAACCTTGTGGGAGATACAGAGCCTCTTGCTTTGGAGGAGGTTTCAGAGAGAGTCATTATTATTTGAAGAGAGAGAACGGACCAGGTCGCGAGTCGATTTATGTGTCTACTCATGGGCCGGGCCAGATTAACCACCCGTGACTTATTCGTGGGATCAGTCCTGTGGGCCTACTTTTTCTAAGAAGGTTTCATTGGGGGAGTTCATTATTATTGAGGAGCCACAATGGACTGGGTTGATAGTCAGTTTACATGCCTACTCATGGGGCGGCCCAGTTTACATGCCCTATGGACATACTTTGAAAGAGAGAGTGATTCTATTGAAATCATTGAAAAATATGTGAGCCAGACCCATGATAATGATGAAGGAATTCAACAAGAATACATTCTAATGCTCGTGATTTGATTGGATTTAGTACGAATACGACTAGACAAATATTATTAAGAAACGTAAGGTCCATTTTAAAAATCGAACTTCGACTATCCAAAAACAAAGAAACAAAAAATTCTAGTTCGGCTCGTGATCCGCTTGTTTGGAATTTATATCCAAGGAGCTAGCGAGTCGAACTTAAACTTCAATCTAAACCTCAAGTGATGGGAAATAAGCTTTGTACCTTATTTATTTTTCTCTCACACTCTATTAAAATAGATTAACAAGTCTTAAGAAGGAGAAGTAGTGGAGGAGAAATTTGAATATCATAAAACCCAAGTTCTAGATTAATTTAATTTCTCGATTTTTTGCTAAATATAAGGTCCGAGGGTTGATTTCTCACTCTTCTTGAGGTTAGTAAACAAGGGTTTGTCCTCGTGATAACTTGTGCGGAGTGAACCATGGCCTTATACATGTCAAGATAAGTCGTCAACAAATGAAAACGATATGATGCATCGACATATTCATAGTTTTGGATTATGACATGTTCGTTTCTTTTTGATGTTTTATTGTACGGGATTTTAGCGTTTTGTACTTCACAAAAATATAAAAGACATCATAGGGTTTATATTCTCCGGGTTCTATGTTTGACAAGGGGTGTGAATTTAAAATTACGATGCATATTCATAGTTTTGGATTATGACATGTTCGTTTCTTTTGATGTTTTACTGTACGGGATGTTATTGTTTTGTACTTCACAAAAATACAAAAAACATCGTAAGTTTTATATTCTCCCAGCCCTATGTTCGATAAGGGGTGTGAATTTAAAATTTCATAATTTATTTAGATAAAAAAAAAACAAAAAATACAGGAAATCACAATTAGTTGTTAGTAGAATAACTCTACGCATGAAGTCAGAAGATTTCTTCCATCACATCTAATTGTAAATGAAGAAGCTTACGGAATCGAAAAAATATTAATGGATGCTTTTATAATTTTTGTGAGTTATTTATAAATTATAATAAACAAATTAATAATTTTTATGATAATTATTTTTATCACTTTGTGGACCTTGCGATTGATCCTAACACGGTCCCATTTTTTTTTTCTGGTACCGTTGACTACTCCCATGGTAACATAATTCATAACGGTCTAATCCACTGAGTATTCATTTGAGTTCCTTAGCAATGTTCAAGGCAATTCACTCCGTTTTCAATGTTGTTTCATCCAGTGGGTACCAAATTGATTTTACTCGAGATTTATAATATAAAACAAGATAGGTTTCAATAAACTCATTCAACAGTTTCAAATAGACTCACCTAACGGCTTCAAATAGACTTATCCAACGGTCACCAGCATGCCCACTATATTGATTTTAATTTCTTTAATTCAACAAATTAAAGTAAATTTTTTTCCAAATCAACCAGTTGGTTTACGTTGTACCGTGCCTTCAAGCACAGGTTGCCCCTAATATAGGAATATGAGAGAGAGAGAGAGAGATTTAATGTAGTGATGGTGTAAGTGAAAATGTTGTGTGGGTGTGTAGCGTGAGCTAAATGAATTGCTAGTAGAAATTAAATAATACGAGGAATTACAGTGATCCACCCGTTGTTTTAGGAAAAAGATGGTTACAATTTCATCTGTCTTTTGCAAGCTAGGGTTTTTCCTATTTATATTGTCTTAGTAGAGTGGTTCTCAAGTCATCATGAGTGGTCCCTCATTCTGTTAGAATATTAGAGGAAATATTGGAGAGAATATTAGGCCATTAGAGACTACAATATTCCCTAAGCAGGACATGACCTTCTAAAAAATAAGTGACGTGGTAGTAGTGATTTCGTCCTTTGATAAAATCTAGAGATGGGCGATACTTTTCATTTCTCTGAGCCATATTATTTTAATTTGTGAAATTGCCGACTTAATCACGACTTACATCTTAGCTTAGCCGACTAGTCTTTTTCTGTAGTCGACTAAAGTCAACTTTGAAGATGACTTTATTCTTGATATCATCACAAATAATGTTAAAGTTTTGGAGAGAGAGGAGTCGACATATGGGAACGGGGACATGATTAGATGGGAGGGGTTGCTTACTATGATTCCAAAGTAGAAGAGATTGTCGACTAAAATTCCAAAGTCGAATTGATGGAGCGACGATCCTATTTCTATATTTGACTAAATCTGTTTGATTCCATAACAAATTTCAAAGAACCCCAACACATTTATCCAAAATATTTTTAGAATCATGTGATGACGTGGCTAACTTAGAATTGAATCCCCTCACTAGCTACCAAGTTTAAGGGAACTTCTAAGAAACTGTTGGGGATAACGGTACCAAAAATTATAATTTTTTAAGATTAAGTTATAATTTTTTTGAAGTATAAGTTACAACTTCAAAGGGCATGATCGATCATAAAAAGTTGAGATCAATACTACGTTTTTCATAATCGATCATGGGTGTTTGTGATCGATTATGACATCCTTTAAATAGTTATAACTTCTTCTTTCAAAGTTATAATTTTATTGTACAAAATAATAATCGATAGTACTGATACTAAATTTTTTGTTTTTCAGTGCCGTAGAGTTTCCGTAAGTTTAAAGACAAAACACTTTTTTGACTTAATGATGCAAACGACCAAGCATGTCCAATCTTGTAAGCCTTTTTTTTTAATCCGTCGGGGGGTCAATTTATTCATACATCGATTAATCTTTTTCTTGACTTAGTTAAAAACAAATCATTTACACTGGGATTAAGGTATTCATGAAAAATAAATCTCTCATAACCTAACTCTAATGATTACCAAAATTCGAATTCAAGACGTTCGAATTTATAACCCGCATTTATTATCACTTGAACTAACCTTTGAGATTATCGTGCTAGTTTTTTTAACGTCCTTCTCCCAACCACTTGGAACATGCCGCTACCAGTTGTCTTATAATTTTTTAGAATGTCACAATCATAATTTTATCCCATGCCTTCTGCTCACTCAACATTAATTTGAATAATATACGGGTTAAGTTTTTTTTTCTTGTTTACAAATTTAATTAAAGAATGAATCTATTGAAATCATCTACCAAATATTACAAAAAAAATATGTGAGCTAGTGAGCTAGATCCATGATAGAGATGATGGAATTAAACAAGTATACATTCCGATGCTCTTGATTTGATTGGATTTAGTAAGAATACAACTAGGCAAATATTATTAAGCAATTTAAGGTCCATTTTAAAAATCGAGCTTCGATTGTCCACAAACAAATAAACAAAAAACTCCAATTCAGCTCATGATCCGCTCGTTTGAAATTTATTTCCAAGAAGTTAGCAAACTCAAACTCAAACTTCAATTTAAATCTCAAGTGATAGAAGATATGCTTTGTACCCTTATTGTACCTTATTTATTTTTCTCTCCACACTCCATTAAATTAGATTAACAAAGAAGGAGAAGTAGTGAATGTGAAATTTGAATATCATAAAACCCAAGTTCTAGATTATTTTGATTTCTCGACTTTTTTGCTAAATAAAAAGTTCGAGGATTGATTTATCACTCTTCTTGAGGTTAGTAAATAAAGGTTTATCCTTGTGATAACTTGCTCGGAGTAAACCATGGTCTTCTCCATGTCAAGATAAGTCGTGGATGAATGAATATGATTGTAACAAAAAAAATTAATCTCATAAAGGATATCATCCTAAAGAGTAAGTATTAATGTTCCAATTCCATAATAATAGATAGTAGGTTTGCCCACAAGTCAAATGATTCAATAAGCACTCGTGGTATTTCTAAGTTACCTTAAAAAAAAATTAGTACGGTAATAAAAATTATTATTTTTTAAAGATAAATTTCAGTTGTTTCGATCCTCACATATTATGATAATACCCTAATAAGTTTTAGTCTCGCCTTCAACGTATAACTTGATCTTTAAAAATTATAATTTATACTTGTAATTTATATTGACAAAATTATATAATTTGATTTTAAAAAGGAAGAATCTCACTTTGTACTCCGAAATATTTAAGTTTTCTCATTTTATACCCTGAAAAATGAAATTTATTACATTGCACTTTCAATGTATTAAAAATATTGCAATATGGCCATTTTGTTTAGCTTACGTTGCTTATTTCGTCAAAACTCACCCTATTGATGTTGACATTGACATAATGAGTAATGAAAACTAAATGAAGGGTCACATTACAACACTTTTAATACATTGAAAACATAATATGACAAATATAATCTTTAAAAGTGTAAAATAAAATTTTTTAAATTATTCAGAATACAAAATACAATTCGCTCTTTTAAAAAATTATAAATTTCGTTAGGGTATCCTAATTTTTTTATGGATTAATAGTATTTTTAGTCCCTAAAGTATGCACGTTTTGTCAATTAGGATCTCATTGTATTAATTTTATCAATTTGGTCCCAAAAATTTCAATTTGTGTCACGTTGGTCCCTAATTAGACAATTCGTTAAACATTTTGATGGAAGTGACTACGTGTCATTTTTTCAAGCCGATATCACGTGATCATTTTGTCAAAAACTTAACAGTCTGTCTATGTAGAGATCATTTAAACACGAATTGAATATTTTAAGGACCAAATTGACAAAATATTCAAACTTTAGAGACCAAAAATATTCTTTCTAATACAAATCAAACCCACCCAGCCACTTGTATTAGGTGAGATATACGGTAAATGGTCATTTGGTTACAGTATTAAATGGTGGATTATAGAGTCATAACAGATTAAGACTCTGTAATCTAACCTTATGTTGGATTTGGTTGTAAAAAATACTATGTATTATATATAATCTTATTTTAAATATTTATCCAAATAATTCACTATATCCATATTATTGAGCCGATTATAATACTACTAAATAAACAAAAACATTAATAACTAAACAAGATTGATGATATTTTAGTCATTATGCAATTGTTACTCTATTATTTCACTCTAAATCCTGGATTAGAATGCGTTATATTTTTGTCCAATATTTAGTTTTTTATTTTATTTGGAATTAACATGTATTACTTAATACAATCCATTCTTTTACAATACGACAATCAAATGAGCCTTAAATCTTGTCCTCGACAATGCTTGGTTAGCAATATTTGGAAGTAGAGCCGTTGGACATGAATGATATAAAAAAATATTATTTACGTATGTTTTGACTACAATATATGCTTAAGCATATCCAATTCAACTTCGTGTTTAGATTATAAAATTGTTATCTTGAACCATCCCCAAACGAAAACATTAACTTCACGAAAATTGTAACCTAAAATATTTTTTTTGTACTTCTCGTAAATAAACAAAATTTAAATGAATAGGTAGATGAGTTTACAAGGGAGGGAAAAAATCTTATCAAATTAAAAAGCTCAAAGAATAAAACAAATCTCTCAATATCAATATAAGATGAATGACAAAAGCTTGCAAACAGAAATCAAAGGACTATCTCCTTAGAGCACCAAATTACTACCCAATACTAAAACATCTTCTATAATTTTCCTATAAGTACTACTAAAACTGCTTTACCACCATCCAAACTCCTACAAGTTCTCTTGCTCACTTGCATCTCCATACGAGTCTTACTTTAATATGGTTCGATCGTTCTAGTCAAACACTGCTACGAGCATTAAGGAGTTAGTGATAAGATCAATTGTGCCACCCGACAAGTACATATCTACCTTCAACCCTGGAGAAAGAGTCCTAGTCTAATATTACTCCAAACATTGAGGAGCTAGTGATAAAATCAAAGGCGGATCAATCTTATATGAACTCAAAGTTTGAGTTTCAACCAAACACTACTTCCTATTACTATAAATAAAGTCTTCTGGTACCAGGTATGATATACAAAAATTATCATTATTCACATGAGTTTTCTCTCTTGACTTGCGATATGACTTATGCATCAAAGTCTCTTTGGCTCTAGTTCACCTAGCGCTTGCTTGTCTTGCAGGTCGTTCAAAGCTTTGCTTTCATCACCTTTGGCCACACAAGGTTGTGACCTAAGGTGCAAATTTCTCCATGCACAGGACTAAATCGAATCAAGAGATCAATACAAATAATCCAATGCAAAAACTATGTAGTCTGACAGTGGATAAAAAGAAATCTCCCAGCAATGATCGAATTTATTCAAATATAATAACGCTAAAAGCAGCAACAACTTTAGAACTAGATTGAGTTTATTCACCTTCTCTGTTTATGTTTGCACAAGCAATCTTCAACCAAATGTTAGCAACTCTAACCCATTCTCTATTTCTCATTTCTTAGTCATTTTATCTAGCCCAACACTAATAAACCTCTCCAATCCACTCTCTATTTCTCATTTCACCAAAATGGCTTTCCATTTTTTGGCGAGTGTAATTCTCTCTTCTTTTTTCCTCTAAACCTGATTCTTTTTTTTTTTTTTTCTCTCAACCTGATTTCTCTCTCTCTCTCTCTCCTTCCTTTATTGAAACCCCCTCCCCTCCCCTCCCCAATGCCGAGAATTCTATTGGATTGAATTGATTTAAATTTTTAGTTGAATTCTGGGTTAAATTATATTTTGGGTTAAATATGACCGTTAAAAATATGATCGTTAAAAATATAGCGATGACGTAGTAGGCTACGTGGTATTTTTAATTTAAATTATTGAAAGTTAGTTAAAATCTTGTTGAAGTAGTTAGATAAGATAGAGAACGTGGTTGAAGTGAACTTGTAAAAGTGACTTTTAAAAATAGAGAGTGTAATATTTAAATATATTTTAAGTAGTTAAAATGAAAAGTTAGGTTAACATTGGTGGAGGAAAAATGGGAGAGACACGCCAGACTAGACAAGGTTTTCTGTAAAGTAGGGATAAATTAAATTATGCTACATATTCTGTCTGTTGGCATCTGAAACCCACCATCTTAGATGGGTTACACTTAACCCATGTAGCAAGGCTAAAAATAACTGTTCATCTTGGGTCAGGGACATACCCGAATCTGATTTTCAATCTTATTTTGTGCTTCCCAAACATGGGATAACTGGGATCCACCCAATGCAATTTATCCCGTTATCTAAGCACTCCGGGACGTGTTTGGATGGCTATAGAATGGGGGATTGGATTTCTATTAGAAAACTTTTCTAAACTCAAACTCTCTCTTTTGTACATGAAATTCATATATAAATCCTATCCAATCATTTGTTTAATAATAACTAGCATAAAAATAAGTGGGACTCACAAATAAATCATAATTATAACTAAATATTTGTCATGTAATTGACTAAACTGTCTTATCCAATCCTTTCTAATTGGATAAATTAGAAATAATTTCTTTTTTTTATCATTATGTCCTGAATTGACCGATTTTAAACCCACACACATAGGTTTAACCTTTCGCCCCGCTCATGGGCTGGAATCTCCCTAATTTAGACGTCTTAACTAAACGCAAGATTAAATAATCCATTAAAATATTTTACTTAAACTTACCTTATAAGTTAAGATTTGACTACAGTACCGAAGAAATAATTTCGGTACCGTACCTCCAATTTTTACTATTTTAATGAATATTTTTATAATTTTTGTGGGTCATTTTATAACTAAAAAATTTATTATTTTTGTGAGTGATTTATCAATTTTGTTTGTGTTTTTATCTCTGTTGTGGGTATTTTTTAGGAATGTTAAACGTGTCGGGTTAAACGGTTACGTATCAGGTTAAACGGCTGACGAGTGAAAAACATGTAAACCCATATACGACCCGTTTAATAAACGAGTGAAAAACTTCAACACGAATACGAACAGTTTAATAAACGGGTAACACGACACGACTCGTTTAACCTGTTTAGTTTTAATTTATTATTATATTTTTTTGTGGCTGTCACTAAATTAAAAAAAAAAAATTCCGTGGCTATCACTAAAAATAATATATATATATATTTTTTGATTGCTTAATTTTTTAAAATAATTATTAATTTATTATTATATTAATTTTATTTAAATTGGTAAACGGGTGATAAATGGGTTGACATGACTCACCCGAACACGACCCGTTTATTAAACGTGTCCGACGGGTCAACCCATTTACCACCCGAACTCATTAAGGTCTCACCCAAACCCGCTTAATTCGTGTCGGTTAATCGTGTTGTGTCGAACTTTGACAGACTTACTACTATTTTACTACATTTATGATAACTATTTTTATCATTTTTTTTCATACAAAATTTTTTATTACATTTGTAGGTATTTTTATCACATTTGTGAATTTTTTACCATTGTTATAGTAACTATTTTTATTATTTTTTGAGGTACACAATAGTAATAAAAGAATCCATAAATATAATAAAAATAACTGTAAATATAAATATGATAAATAGCTTTTTTTTTTTTGTGTGTACTGTAATCAAATCCTAAGTACCCCTGTTAGCCATTTTTGTAGCAAATTCTATTTGTTCTTCGCCTACATCTCTCTCTCTCTCTCCCAAAGAAAAAGGGGACAGCATGAATCATATCTACGAATCTCCACTGCGACGGTTAGAATATTTTTTTTCAGTCAAAAATTTTCGAGTCAATTTACGACGGTCGGTGACTATACAAGGGGTCAGTCGGCACATACAAATTCATATGTACGAATCTCCCCAAATAATTAATTAATTAAATTCCTGCAACTTCACCCTTTTAAATTCCAGTTCCCGCCCATTGTTCTCCTATCCTATGTTTTCTTTATGAATTTGTTTGATACAATTGTTCTCGTCTGTGTACATATGCGAATCTACAAGCATATTCGTACAAATCACTACTAGTTCTGAGCGCTCTGTAAGATTCGCCGACCATGGTCGGTTTTGTAAATCATAATCGTGTACTAGCAAAGCTTGTAAGATAATATTTTCTGTTCTGGGCACCTCCAATTCCTTCAGAAATCAGAATCACCACTTCATCTGCTTCACTGTCGTCAGCTTTCTCAGAAACTCCAAAAATTTTTATGGCCGATCAATCCATGAAGTACAAACACATACATAGTACATTTCCCCTAAGCTGAGCACTGAGAAATAGTTTTTCTAACTCAGGTAGTGATAAATACTAGTTCGTTGTATGTGTTCATTACAGGGAGGCCCATTTTCCTCGAGAAGTTCAAGAAGATAAAGATGGCACTAGATGGATAGATTATTTTTTGGGGGGAGAGGAGGGGAGAAGTACTATGAACCAAAGACCGTTGTTAATGGATAGATAGCTAGTACGTAGTAACTGTTTTTTTTTTCTCAGCATGTATTGGTTTTGGTTTGTTGTTATGGATCTAGAAGGTTTATTACTGAACTGTAATGAGAGCATTAATGGCTGAAAAGACCCTCCCTCCATCTTCTTAAAGATTGATTCCATCAGAAATACCCAGATTCATCTACCACCAAAAATCAAAGGTCGATCTCACTGGATCAGCTATGGAGAAAGGTATTCCATTGAAAAGGAGAGAAAACGACAAGGGAGGGACGAAAAAGTAGAGCTACCCAGTTGGCTGTAGCTTTACATACCCAAACGGAAATGAAAATGGTCCATCTAAATCTTTAAGCCATGCCCGTAGAACACCAAGAACAAAGGGTTAGGGGAGGAGTTGGTGGGTATGTAGTACCAACTTTGGAGTTTGTAAAAAGGGGTCCATGTTCTAATCACGTGGTTGTGCCTATAAAGAAGATATTTCTCTTTTTGAATCTCCATTTTCTCACTCATCAGATTCATCTTCATCCTGGTTTAGGGCAGGCAGACCTTAGAATTATCATCAGTTCTGGTAAGTGCTTAATCATATTTGTGTGACCCTTTTTTGAAGTTTCTTTGGTTATGATTTATAGGTATGGAAAACCCTTTTCCTTTTCACCTTTTAAGGTCTGCGTTCATCTTGCTGTGCTATATATGCAGCTGGAAATTTGGGAAATTAGACCCATTTTGAGAATTAGAGGCAACGCAATCACAAAGAACACTTCCAAGCTTATGCAGGTTTTATGTTATATTTTACCAGGTTGGTGAGAGTTTGGCAGATCAAATTATACATTGTTATTTTAGAGAGAGAGAGAGAGAGAGAGACTGGTAGAGAATGGGTTTTATGGTCCTTAAAGTCGCCTTTATTCCAGTGGGCTCAACTTGGTGTGACTGATTTGATAATGCAACTGCCGTTGAATCATGAGATTTGGCTTTCCTTGCCCACACTTGGACGTTCTCTTGTTGTCTTCTGTTCTTTTTTTTCCCCTCCTGGGTATTGTAAATTTGTGAACTGTACTGTAAAATCGAATGAGTTCTGTAGGTTTTATTTAGGTTGAGTTCAACATTTCGTGTTGGCTTTCTTGCTTAATTTAGTGGCAACAACAGCAAGTGAGATATCAGTTTCTTTATCCTCTTCCTCCTCATCAACCACTAAAAGAACATTAATGGAGGACACGTAACTGAGCATCATTTCCATTTTGCATTCTCATTTCGATAACATTTAGGATAACTTTGTCTTTAGGATTCTCTAGACAAATGCCACTCTTCTGAATAATTAAGGTATGGAGTGAGATGGGTTTATGGCTAAATGGGTGGGTCTATCTTTTTATCTTATCAAAAGTTGGTGTAGGGTAAAGATATGAGCTGGTGTCAATCCGTCATTTTTGGTGTTTCTTCACCATATCTTCTGAATTTCTCCGAGTATTCATTAAGCTTAATTGTTGTTTCAGTGAGGATCTGCATCTAGCTGTGACCATCAACAGAAATTAAGTGTGAAGATTGACATCTTATGGCAATGGATCTTGCCCATGTTAAGTGTTGTAGCTCTTCAAAGGTTTGATCATTTACTCTCTTCTTCAATTTACAGAAATTTGCAGCATCAAGTGCTTTAAAGCTTAATCCTTATGAAGTTTTAAACGACAAGTTTGGGAAAATTTCTTGCTGAATTTTGCATTGCAGAAGGATTCTTGGAAGACCACACTGCTGTTAGCTTATCAAAGTCTTGGTGTGGTATATGGGGACCTCAGCATCTCCCCTCTCTATGTTTTCAAGAGCACATTTGCAGAAGACATTCATCACTCAGAGAGAAATGAAGAGATTTTTGGAGTTCTTTCTTTTGTTTTCTGGACTCTAACTCTAATTTCTCTCTTCAAATATGTCTTCATAGTCCTCAGAGCTGATGACAATGGACAGGGTGAGTTCTGGACTAAATGAGAGATGTTTAGACTATTTGATCTGCAAAATTAAATACTCTTATGCATAATGTTTGCAGGTGGCACTTTTGCCCTTTATTCATTGATCTGCAGGCATGCTAAAGTGAGCCTTCTGCCCAACCGTCAAGTTTCTGATGAAGCACTATCTACATATAAACTGGAGCATCCTCCAGAGAAAGTGAATAGCTCAAGGGTGAAAATGTTTCTTGAGAAGCACAAGTCCTTGCACACTGCTTTGCTAATCTTGGTTCTTCTGGGCACTTGTATGGTAATTGGAGATGGTCTGCTCACTCCAGCCATATCTGGTAGCCTTTATTTCCTGTTACATATGTTTCAATTGCAACTCTGTCCTCTTATTTGCAGACTAAGAACATGTTTCTTTATGTAGTTTTTTCTGCGGTTTCTGGCCTTGAGTTTCTCATATCCAAAGAGCATCACCAGCGTAAGCTTCTTTTTGCTCAGAGTGTTGTTCCAGTTGTATTCTGCTACTTTCCTTCAGTCTTGGTGATTATTTGATGATGTAAATCAAACAAAGTTTTTCAACTCATGAAGCAGAGAGAAATGACATTTGTTTTGTTTGCCTCCTAATTTGTGTCGGGTTCAGTTTCAGTTAGAGATACTTATTACCAGTTTTTATTCAATTAAAAAAAACATAAAATCCTTAGCAATTGAAGAATGGAGGGGAAAGAAAAGAATGTGCTGTTTTCCATTTTTTTTGTCCACGCGTTATCATAAAGAAAACATGCTATTTTCTGAATTAATTCCGTCATCAACGTTGCCCATTTTACTGCTTTCGTTTGTTTAATAATATCCATCTTTTCCAATTCTTGAGCTTTTATGGGATCACCGTATGACTGCTGGGACAGGGGCATGGTGATGTTAGCATTGTAGTGATTTCCATGTCAAAGTTAAGAGTACAAATATTCTGAATTGTTAGAATAAAAAAAAAATTGATAATCTCAATTGTTGCTTCATTAATGAATTTGTTACTGTTATACTCAGGTATTGCTTACTTCATATCTACAGACCCTCTTTATGTATTGCATTTCTATCATTCATCTATTAGAAAGAATAAAGGCAACTATATTTAACTTCAGGGGCTTTATTCAAGTTGTGATGAAGAGATATATAAATTAGTTGTGGGTTTCACATCAATTCTATCCAGTCTTACATTATATCTATGCCAAAATTTGCAGATGCGGTGATTCCAATTACTTGCTTCATATTAGTGTGCCTATTTGCCCTACAACATTATGGCACACATCGAGTTGGTTTTTTTTTTGCACCAGTTGTGTTGTGTTGGCTACTATGCATCAGTACCCTCGGCTTGTATAATATATTCTATTGGAACCGACATGTTTACAAGGCTCTTTCTCCATATTACATGTTGAAGTTCATTAAGAAGACAAGAAAAGGAGGATGGATGTCTCTGGGGGGAATTTTATTGTGCATAACAGGTAAACTTGTTATAATAATTGCATTTGATGGTTTCCTTTTTCTATTTCTATTGCGCTTGTAAATGTGCGATTAGTTCTGCATAATGCTTACATTGCAATGTACCTCCATTATGCTGGTATTTGACAAGTAATTGATGCTTCTGAATAGTAACCTTACAATACTCAAAATTTTATCTTAACTATGCATGACATGCACTGCAATAAGTGTTCTTGTGACACTGAGGAAAAGAAAAAAATGTTAAAACTCTATGATATTCCTATGCCAGAAACTTGATGCTGCAGAGACCAGCACAGTAGTATGCAATGTGCACACTAATACAACTCCCAACAAAAGCCACTTTTCTGAATACCTGTGTTTGCAGGCTTAGAAGCAATGTTTGCCGATCTTGGCCACTTCTCTTATGCTGCAATTCAGGTACTACTGGATTGAACAGTTATTTATTTACGTAAATGGTGTGTACTACCTATGTCTTTTAGCCATGGAGAAATCTTTGTGGCCTCTAATACTAAAACTCCTTACTCTTGGTTTTGTTGCAGATTGCTTTCACCTTTCTGGTTTATCCAGCACTAATATTGGCATATATGGGTCAAGCAGCTTACGTGTCGGAGCATCACGAAACCAGTTATAATATTGGTTTTTATGACTCAGTACCAGGTATATTTTGTCATCCCTAGGCTCTAAGATCAAAGAACATTATGATGTTTCTGAATGGAGAGGATAGAGCCACTTGTATCGAATGGTGCCACCAGAGCTGAGCTTGAGAAATGATGAGTGTTTTTGTGTGCAAGCTTCAAACTCAAAATATTTTATTCTTTCAATCCAGTTTAAGTTGAAGACAAGCACAAATCTTATAGGTCAGATTCTCACATTTTAGCCCTATTCTTTCTTTTATTTCCACAACCTAAACTTTGGAATGATTTCTTGGGGATACTGATGCATAAGAATCATGGAAATACAATATTTCTTGGATAACACCTCATAGCAACATGGTAGACATCTGAAAATTAGTGGATCACATTGATTGAGGGGCTTAAAATGCTTCAACTATGGGTTTGACTGAGGTACTTACATTAAAATCTCATTGACCAATGCTTGGCAAATTCATTGAGTAGCCAACTTCAAGGTCTATATCTTAGGATCATTATAGCCAGGGCCAAATTGTGCTAGCCTCATATTACTTCACTGCACAGGAGGTTTGATGTTGGTTAATTGGTTTTATTGGATTTGTTCATCAGCTTGGTCTTTTTTTTTTGATTACCATCTGTGATCAAATGATTGATGTTTGGCCTGCCCTAGAAGGTATATATACTAATTGTCCCGCATTAGGTTCAAGTTTATGTATATACTATGTTCAAAAAAGCCAGAACATGTTTCTTGCACAATCCTGAAATCTGTGATTTTAACTAGTTTATGTGCCTAACACAGTGGTTGCTATTTTTTCGCATACAGAGAGTGTGAGGTGGCCAGTGCTTGTATTAGCCATCCTTGCTTCCGTTGTGGGAAGTCAAGCAATCATCAGCGGGACGTTCTCGATCATCAACCAGAGCCAATCACTTGGTTGCTTTCCAAGAGTTAAGGTTGTCCACACTTCTGATAAGATTCACGGCCAGATCTATATCCCTGAGATCAACTGGATGCTCATGATCCTCTGTATTGCAGTAACTATTGGATTCAGAGACATAAAACACATGGGAAATGCAATAGGTAGATTATTCCTAACTATTCTACCTGTGAAATCTTCTAGCACCATGCCCACTGACTTCTAAACTCATTGGTCTTCTTAAAGTAATACAATTTTGATGTTTTTCATTGCAGGATTAGCAGTGATGGCGGTAATGCTAGTGACAACTTGCCTCACATCCTTGGTCATCATCCTCTGCTGGCACAAACCTCCCATTTTAGCTCTTTCCTTCCTACTTTTCTTTGGATCTATCGAATTACTGTACTTCTCATCTTCCCTGATCAAGTTCCATGAAGGTGCCTGGCTTCCCATCCTCCTTTCCCTCTTCCTTGTCTCAGTCATGTTTGTTTGGCACTATACCACCATTAAAAAGTATGAATTTGACCTCCACAACAAGGTTTCATTGGAATGGCTATTTTCCTTGGGACCAAGCTTGGGTATTGCTCGGGTACCTGGAATTGGCCTCGTGTTTACTGATCTAACCTCTGGCATTCCTGCAAACTTCTCGCGTTTTGTCACCAACCTCCCTGCTTTCCACCGCGTTCTTGTTTTTGTATGTGTGAAATCTGTGCCAGTCCCTTTTGTGCCCCCAGCTGAGCAATATCTCATAGGCCGGGTGGGTCCTGCTGTTCATCGGTCCTACAGGTGCATTGTTCGTTATGGGTACCGTGATGTTCATCAAGATGTTGATTCTTTTGAATCTGAACTTGTTAATAGGTTGGCTGATTTTATCCGCCATGATTGGCACAAGTCACATGGGATAGTTAGTACATATAATGAAGATAATGGCTCTCAATCTGGTGGATCATCAGGTGAGTGCATATTGGAGGTGATAGGAACTGTGAAATGTGCCTCCACACAGGCTTTTGAGATTGAGGAAAGTGTGGAACCAGCAAATGTATCTTCTGAGTTCCCAACAGGTGAGAGTGTGAGCAGTGTAATTGAGAAGGATTCCAATCATATCATGGAAAGAAGAGTGAGGTTCGCTATTGGCAACGAGTCTGAAGTTGATTCTCGGCCTGAAATGGATGTGCAGTGGAGGGAAGAGCTAGAAGATTTATATGTGGCTCGACAAGCAGGGATTGCATTCATACTTGGGCACTCGCATGTTAAAGCAAAACAAGGATCGTCGTTCTTGAAGAGGTTTGCTGTCAATTTTGGATATAATTTCCTTAGTAGAAATTGCAGGGAGGCAGATGTTTCTCTAAAGGTGCCTCCAGCCTCTCTCCTTCAGGTTGGAATGGTCTATGTTGTCTAAGCTGTGAAGCGAACTAGTGTTGTTTCCTATGTCACATTGAGAGTGTATGTGAAAGAGATGTGTGAGAAACATCCTTGCACAAACTAACAGAGAAACTGCTCCTTTTCCAGTTTTAAGCATTTGGCATTATGGCAGAAAAGTAGAACTCTATCATTGGATCAGCAGAGGATGCCCGGCTTCTCAGATGAAACTAGTCCAATGCTTTCGATAACAGTCACCTCTCTGATATGGACTTTTCCATGTTCTTCTGAAATTGGCAAAAGGCTTTTGGAGTGTCTGAAGCATGAATATGAAACTTGGGTAGTTTGATCATTATAGTCTGCATCAAAATATGGGTTCATTGGAACATCAGAAAGGTAGTTACTGATATTTTCGTGTGGCATGTTGCACTAATTATGGATAGATCTAGCAAAGCTCTCATCAGGTTTTTCCAGTTCCCACTTATTTCTGCATTTCATATCTACTTCTGAACCTTCTGACACATGTCCCTCATATACAGTATGGTTAACTGTCTCATTCTTCTTCCTATCTGAATTATAGTTTTCACTTCTTTATCCAGTTGTCAAAGTTACTGTGTCTGGTGGCAAATCTTTTAGATGGTCATTTTCCATCCTTATTAAGCATGTAAACCTAATTTACATTGAAAAAGACGGTCTTGTGCACGGGGGGTAGGTGTGCGTAACCTTGCTCCCACATGCAGAGAGACTGTTTTGATTCGAACGGACGATGTTCAAGGCACAGTGGAATCATCTTATCACTGTCAAAATAAGGCATAGCAATCAGGGCTCTGAGCTGGCTCAGCCACCTAACTTGGTTCCAGGTGAGACTTGAGTGCCAGTGCCTAGGCACATGCAGTAATTTTTCTATAGGCACATGCAGTAATTTTTCTATAGGCACATGCAGCAGCCTCTAAACAATGGGCATTCTCCAGCCTTGGACTGGAGCCAGCAAAAGTTCATTAAAGCAACAATGAGTAAGTAAGGACCACAAGCAGAGACCATAAGAGTTGGCACTGGCAAGGGAAGCACAACACTGTAGGACCCAATATCAGTTTGGCATTGTCCCCCCCCCCCCCCCCCCCCTCTCTCTCTCTCTCTCTCTAATTTAAGGCAAAACACCAATAAATCTTACATTTATTTTTAAAAAATAATTGAGTGCTATCAAATTTGTATTGGGACGGACAATTAAGTCCTATTTTCCATCATTGGTTCCAAAGAAGTCTTAATTTTTAGTCTATAACTTTTGTTTTTACTAATATTATTGGGACATAATTTGGAGATTTATTGTGGTCATTGGATTGTCAGTCTGTCCCAGTATTAAATACACTTCACTATCAATCTAATGGTTACGATGCATTAAGTTTTCAAGTTAAGTTCTCAAATTATGTCCCAATATTATTGTTCTCTTTTTTACCCCTTTCAATGCTAATTATGAAAGTGCCATTGTCATGTGCCAATCAAGTATGCTATTTAATACTAATGAAAGTATACTGCGTGGATGGTTATCTTACGTTTGAAATAATTTAAGGAATGATTGAGCTACTTGTTAATGGAAACTCCCAAACATCAACCCTTGAGTGTCCTTTTTGGGGTTATTGGATTGACACAATACAATGATATTTGTTTGTAATTAACACCAAAACTAGTAAAAAAAAAAAAGTACATAATAAAAATTAAAACTTTTTTGTAAACAATTATTAAAAGTGATGCGCTAAGATCAAGGACCCAACTCATGTTATAAAGCCCGGTCCGAGTTTATAGCCCAACTCCAAGAGATCTAGATGTCTAGCCCAATGTGGTCAACCCGGTCAAGCTCATCAGGCTCAAAGAACTACATCAGTAGGGGAGCATGGAAGGGTCATCCAAGAGCCTCCTCCTAGCCACCTTGGAGTAAGGGTCATCCAAGAGTCTCCTCCTCGTCACATTGGAGTAAGGCCCATCCCAAGAGCCTCATCCTCGTCGCCTGGAGAGAGTCACATTCTCTCATCCTTTGACCAAGTCCTTTGGAGTGCACCATAACTCCCTTGCCCGTTGAGGAGAGGAAAGGTCGCCAACCATTTAAACTACTATTAAAGTCACCCTGGAATCCGTTACGACCGCTGGATCAGCTATTTAATTAATATTCATTACGATATGACTACTATAAAATGTAAGCTCCACCAATACTTGGGGGGCATCAGACTCATTGGAGATAATTCTTTATCCATATCTCAAAGCTTGTAACCATTTGCTCTCTCTCCACACCGGAGTTAATAAAATACTCGGCGAACCTAGCCATTAAAAGTGGACGTAGGTCACCTTGACCGAATCACTATAAACTTTGTCTTATCTCTCCCTCTACTCTATTGCATTTTATATTACTTAATTGACAAGTGATGTACAAACTAATTTTGTGCATCATCAAAAAGTAACTTAACTATCCTAATACAAAGTTGATAGGACTCAACTGCTTTTTAAGAGGAAAAGTAGCATTTAAAAAAAAATGGGTTAATAGTATTTTTTGTTTCTAAAGTATGTATTTTTTATCAGTTTAGTTTTCATTTTATCAATTTTGTCATTAAAGTATTCAATCCGTGTCACTTTAACTCTTAATTAGATAATCCGTAAATTTTTTTTTACAGAAGTGATCACGTGTCATTTTTTTAGAAGGTATCACGTGTCTAACACGTGATCATTTCGCCAAAAATTTAACGATCTGTCTATGTAAGAATTAAATGACACGAATTGAATATTTTAGAGATCAAATTAATAAATTAATATAATGAATACTAAACTAATAAAAAATATATATTTTGATAGTAAAAAGTGTTATTAATCCTACAAAAAAACAATGATTTGGATTGATCGATGAACTAGTTGTGGATAGTAATTTTTCTGAACAATCTAGCCCATTCAAACACCTATACTGCACAGGGATTGGTAGCTCTGTGGCACTTGGGCTATATAATTGTTTTTTATTATTATTTTTATTTTTTATGCTTAAAAAGGGGAGGGACGACAAGTTGTAATTCCAGTAAATGACTATGATGGTTTCTTCATTATGGAATATCTAATTTGAGCCATAACTCTCTCTATTATGGAATATTTGATTTGAGCCATAACTCTTAATCCAAAAGGATAACTCGTTATTACAATATTATCAAAGTTAATCAATAAATCGCGTTACTCCCATAAATCGAACCTAACTTGATAATTACATAAGAGTCAAAAAGACCCTAAAAGAGTACTGCTTACCATTAGACCATCAGTTCATGTGGTAAATATATATAATTGTTATGTTTATCAAATTATTTATTAAATTAGTGTAGGTAGTCGGATTAGTGGGTATTATTCAGTTCCACTAAACATTTAATATATAAGATTTCACCACATCATTTAAAATATAATATTCAATAAATTCATTTAAAATTCATCACAACAGTTGAACTAATAAAAAATGTATTTAACCTATTTTTGAGATTTTTTTTTAAAATTTTCGCAACACATGTTTAAGCTAATTAATTATCAATCCAGTAAAGGAAAGCTAACGGCTAACCATCATATGTGATATGAGTTCTTTAGCTACAGTTATCGTAGACCATATTGGCGGGAAATACACATCCCATTAGATTTGGCGGGAAAATATACTTACTTAACTGTTAGGGCGGGAGGCCACCAACGGCGTTTCAGTTCCACTCAACGCACGGAGAGAGAGAGAGAGAAATGGTGGGCCTACCGTACGATTGCTTGGTGAACCCAGTCGGAGCAGTACGATTGACTTTCGAGAAGGCGGTGGCTTCAGGCAAAGATCCGGCTACCTTTGACGGCAAAGATTGGGGCGCTACCGATCTCTTTCGAGAGTTCCTTTTCGACAATGGAGGTCTTTCTCAGGTACAATTCCAAAATGCCTCAATTAGTTTAATGTTTATGTTGATCGATTTGCTTGAATAGTATATACCGAGATTATGTAAAACCCTAGGGCTTATATTTGATGTTGATAATCAAAAGATTGGTTCTTTTTTGTTTGGTCTGATTCATCGATGCTGTATTAGTTACTCATTTTGGTTGGAGTATTATCAGAACAGGAACAAAAGGAAAATTTATTATGATCAGACCCCCCCCCCCCCCCCCCCCCCCAAAAAAAAAAAAAAAAAAAAAAAAAAGAAGAAAGATTGCATTAATATCGATAGTATTAGACTCAATGAACTGCATCATCAATTGTGCTAGTTTGTTGGTTTTGCTCACCAAGCCTCAATTATGTGCGAAATATTCTTTTGTGAAATTGTTTTATTGCTTTAGAATGTGGTTATTTTTTAATACTATTGTTAAAGGTTTGTATTCGGTTTTTTGTGATGGGTTAGGTTCCATTGCTTAATCCCATGACTATTAAATGGATTCAATCCAATACTCTGGTTCGATTCCGGGGAATGATACAAGATATGCTGGGTAGTGAATTCTATGTTGGTGCTTACAAGGTATTCTTGGTCTCATATCTCTTGATGAATTATCAGTCTTTCTGCAATTAAATTGAGCCATTGAAATTGTGTGCCCTTATGCCCTTTTCTTTTAAAGGATGGAGCAACATGGAGAACCAACAAATTTGCAGATGTTCCCCAATTTCCCATGGGTTCTTCATCTGATATGCGGATTTGGGAGCGTCGTTTGCTTTATTGTGTTCCTGTGAGTCCTTACAACTAGAACTTTCCTTGCTCCTCTATTTTTTCCCCTGTTACCTCTTGTTCATCGTAGGCTTATACAAAGTTTGTTTCCGTTGACTTGAGCATTGATGTTTGCTAGTTGTTAGCATTGCTGATACTTGGCTATTGACATGTTTTAAGAACTTCAATGGGTCTTTCCTAGTAGTTCATTTTGTCAGTTAATTGCCACTAATGAGTAAAGCCTCTGCACAGGTTGTTGCTGACAATAGCATTGTATCATTTTGTTAATTGACTTTCTCTGTTTTTAGGTTCCGGGGCAGAATTCATGGACTCAAACTTCTTCTGAAGCTATGAGAAATCCATATTCCAATATTACATCTCCATATGGGGAGAAGCGCCCCAGAGAGGACATCACAGCTACTTGTGACATAGATATGCAGGTACTTTCAATCTCTTCACTTCATTATATTCATGCATTCATTTTTCATTTCACTCAACTGCTCAAGAATCCTCACATGCAGGCTTTTGCTATCTTTAGTTGGAGTTGCTAGTTCTCAGCATACATATCTGACATATTGTGATTTAATGGCAGGCCTTAGATCACGAGTTTGAGGGTTCCCAATGCACGAAAAAGATGGTAAGCAGAGATAATTTAATTGACTGTGTTTTCTCCTTCGTTCATTTCTATTTGTGCACCCCTATCCACTGCTTTTGCACTCTAGAGTTTTTGGGGTAGGGGGAGGCTGTGTGGAGTAAATATTCTAGTACTTATATTCAAGGAGTCTTATTCAAACCAAAAGGTAGGATAAGTTCATTAACATTTGTAAGTCGTGGTCATATCGTAATCATCAATAGTATCTTGTCATGGGAAGAGATGTTTATTATTTAATCTGATAGGTTTTTCAATGATGAAAAGTGCAGCCCTGTTAATTATCTGGTTTAGGTTGCTAAATTGAATTTTAGCTGCAATGAACCACAAAATTTCCTTGGTTGTGAATTTCAAAGAGTAAGGGTGGCATTTTACATCAACAAATATAGTTCTTGTAGAGTGCCCTCATGCCATTGTAATTGTTGTATACTTGTATTCAACCCTATAATTCTGAAAGCCTATTTTGTGACTCAAAGTTGAAGGTTCTAATCTTAAAAGAAGTTGCATTTTTCCATTTGCTTCTTCTGAAACCATTTGCACAGAATCATATTTCACAGTGAATTGATACATACATTTGAAGGTCAAATAGGATTTTGTCCGAGAGTGTTTCACTTCTATAGGAAACCTTCCCTGGAATGTTGGCGTGGTTTTAGTTTGGTACATGCATCCTATTTATGACTGAATTTTTCTTCCATCCAAATTTTGTCTGTTTCAGCGAGGGGATGGAGTCCCTTCCCAGTCTACTTATCCACAAGAGTCTTCAATTGAGAAAACTTGTTCTGATGTGTGTATGGGGCCTGATTTTGAGAGAAATTCTTTTCCCTGTCTAGTGAAGGTGAGTTTGATCTCTTTATTTCATTTTAGGTTGGAATTTGTGATTATGCTCTCCTAACTCCTACATCCTAAGACTGGTTTCCCTTTTTCTCATGAAATTTTGATTGTGTAGATATATGACTCTGTAGAGTCTGAATTGAAGCTGAATGATGTTTTTGAGTTCATTGGCGTCCTCACTTTTGATCCAGAGGTTACGACAGACAAAGATAATTCTGATGAGTCACTGAATGGTTTTTTTGAAGATGCATTGGTTCATCTGCCTCCTAGCAAGGTTGTTTTACTTACTCCTTGGATATATAGGAATGCCATTTTTTTATGTTGCCTGGATTCAATAAAAATCCAAAACGACAAATCCTTAGGGCTGTTGAAATGCAACCAACACATGATGTACATTAAAGATAACACCATTTGACCAAATAATCCAGTTATCAACCTCAGCCTCACTTTTTTACTTCATCCTTTTAGTTATTGTATGCACTACAAGATGAAATCTTTTTCTTTTGTCCCTCGTGTAACAAGATGATATGTTGTGGCATAATACCATAATTATAGATTGGAATTGAATGTTATTTTGACAATATGAGTTCAAATCAAACCGATTATGAAGGAATACCTTTTTTTATTAAGAATCATGGGCCTCAAGTGTGTGATGATTGTTGAGGCTTGCTTATCTTATTATGTATTATAAGTTAAGCTTATAGCTTTTTTATTTTGTTTTCTTTTCCCTTTTAAGGACTTCTTGTCCTCATGCACTTTAAACATTTGCTTATTAATAAAATTTTCATGTTTTCTATCAAAGAAAATCAAATTCCACCCCCCCCCCCCCCTCCCCCCAAAAAACATGCACACACACACACACGCAACCCTTCTTTATTCAACTTGACTTGGTGAAGCTCCAAATTCAAAGATTGGACGTTAAGATCTTTGTCATTTTAGGATCTTGATTTGTCTCAACAATAACTACTTCCGTGTAATCTTGAGAAGTTTGTAGATAAGGTGAAGTATAGTGAACATATTGCAATTTTTTTTGAACGGGTGGGTTACAAGCTCTCTTAACACTCTCCCTCATGTGGGACCCTAGCTTGCACTTGGGGTCAACCAACAAATAAACAACCATACATACTGGAAAATTCAAATGGGTAAGAAATTTGACCCACTGACCATTCAAGGCTCCACTTTGATATTATGTTACAACATCCAACCAACAATCAATTGGCAATGGGTGGAGTAAGTATATAAACCAACATTGGTGGTCCTAATTAATCAATGTGAGATACAGACTCTTTTAATATTAATATTGACTAAAATTGATACATGTTAAGGGCAAGAATTCTGATTGTATAAAACAAGATTGAAAAGTTGTTTCTCAAAAAATCATATCAGCCTGGATCATGTTTGGATTTTATGGTTCAATTCCTGCACAGCTGTTGCATATTTTTTTTCTTGTGTCAATATCTTCATGTGCATCGTGAGTTTGGATCTTGTTAGTTTAAGTACATGAAGTTAAATTATTGCCTTTCCATGGCAGCTTTTTTTTTTTAGGCTGGTAACGAAATTTGTTGTAACAAATCCTTTTCACAGGTGCCTCGGCTCCATTGTCTTGTGCACCGAAAGCTTGCAATTCATGACTTTCTTTCTGGCTCCCACACATTGGAGGTAAGTGGAAATTTACCAACATATCTCTATATGACTGATAGTTATTCTCCCTAATTTCTTTATTTATCTGTATGCTTATTTCCTTGGGTTCTGCTTCCAGTTGCCACTTAATCTCAGCGAAGCTTTTATTTTGTGATCCTGCAGCCAAAGTCTCATTTGGTGAAAGGGATAAGGGAAGGACTGCTGAGACATCTTACAAATGTCCTTGGAAATGACGTGGTGGCAGCTCAATTCGTGTTATTGCATCTCTTGTCTAGGGTATACCAATACGTCTTACAATCATGGTTTAATTTAATATCACGCGTGATAACATCCATACTATCATATTCATATCTTCATATCTCAGCTTGCAATTTCTTATGCTAAAGCATTTGATTTCAAACTTTCCAGGGGGCTCAAAGTTTGTCATCCTCCTGGCATATTTCTGGCACACTTGTGGGCATAAATAACAAGTTTTATTATTGCAGGTGCATGCTAGGGTAGACTCGCTGGCTGTGGGGAAGTTTTCGTTGAATCTTACTTCTTTTAGCAAGGAAACTGTGTCTGTATTTGGGAATGGACTCAACCTTGCAATCAAGAACCTTGTACCTTTCACACAATGTATTCCTCTTACAGTGGATTATCTCAACTCTGTTACACTTGCCCCAAGAAAGGATTACCAAGCAAACAGGTAATTAGAATATTAAATTTGGGCTATCAATTTCTAATGAAAAGAAGAATTCTAACTTCGAAAACTGGGAAGAAGTGTTTCCTGGTTAGTAATGTCTCAATGTATGGGACATCGTCTAATGTTTTTTTTCAACACTATGATTATTGCTCTAGACTGGTGTCTGGAGTTCTGCAGTTAGCTGAGGGCTCGCACTTAACAATCGATGAGACCCAATTACAAGCAGGGACTCTCAACTCTACTGGGGTTGATAATGCAAGAACTCTAAAGAACCTAGTGGAGTTGCAAAAGGTAATTTTCAAATTGTGCCATGCTTGTATAGTTTAACCTTGAATTTAAAAGTCTGAGAAGTAATTTTTACATGTACTAGAAAAAAAAATCCTATATGTTCTTTCTTATGGTATATTCCAGATTTTATGGGGTGCTTGTCCTTTGCAGATTGCTTTGATTGAATTTACAGATGCTTTCTTATATATTATATATGTATTTAATTTTCTTGGTTTTATCAGGTGGAGTATGATTTCACGTACTATAAAATGGAGATGGCGGCAGATATTCAATTGCTGATTATCTCTGAGGGGAAATCAAATATTCTGCCTGCTGATCTAGTTCTGCCTTTCCATCCATCTTCAGTGGATTCCTCTGAAGTTGTGGATGCAGAAACATTGAAAGCTTGGAGATGGTACCTGGCTACACTTAGATCGTTGCCACATTCAATTGAGCCAGAAATGCAGAAGGTATGAATTAAGCTACTTTCATCTCTAGTACAAACTTTATGTTTGCAATGAGATGCAGTCATGCGCATGCTAGGGAGCGGACACTCTTAAATTTTTTATTACTCGGAAATGAGGTTTCTAGCCATCTCATCAAGTCAGGCAAGTTGACAAAATTTGAGACTTGGACACGTTAATATGGGTGACATAATGCCGGGACTTGAGGCAATAACAAAAATGTTACGTATGGATCTCCTTCACTTAGGTGTCAAATCATAATGGCATACGGAATTCTCATCTTGCTTTTGGCTGAAACACTGCACCAATGTTGCTTGCTGAAGCTCACCAATTTTTCACCCATGTTTTGGTCCATATGGTCTTCCAACAAGGTTATATCAAGTTATGGTATTCTGATGGAAATGGGTATGCAGCACGCAAAGGTCACATTAGGAATAGTCTTACATGACCTTATATGAAGATTAGAATCAAACATGGAATGAGATGTTATGATTACCCAAGTCTTTCCAATCAAGGCTATGTAAGCTGTGCTGAGTCTGACCAGTCACCAGATGGTTTCTCATGCAACATTGTTTTCTTTTTCACAGAATATATACCTTGACCTTTTAGTATTCTAATTCCCAATTCTGTGGAGTTCCTCAACAAGTCAGTTAGTGGGTCAGGCAATTGACCCTAATAAGAGGATGAGTGGTGTAGCCATCATAAGCACAAGCCCTCGTTCCAGTTCATTTATCCTTGTGTGTTTTTAACTTCAATGAAAATCTCCCCTTTGGATGCTATTCATTTCCTGAATTCATTCAACAATGACTTGGGCAACAATTTATAAGGGTGGGCCAGTTATTTGTTTGACTCTCCTGGGTGAAGGGAATTTAAAATTCTGTGCTGGACCCACTTTTTCTTTACAAAATTGAAGTTGCATGGCTGTTCTTTCTTAGACACATTGTTGGGATAGGAATCATTTTGACCATGATATTTACTGATTCTGTAGGTGGTAGAAGATGACTTAGTTGCAGCTAGGCAAGCAGATCGGAGCTTAGGCAGCCAAGACTTTAGCAGGTTAGTATTAGATTTTCGACTTTTCAGCATTTGGTTTCCATTTGATCTGTGCAATTTCGTTGAGATGAGATAATATTGTCTCGCAGATGGCTGACAATGGGACGGTTAATGTCTGCAAGTTTTGGTGAAATCTGTCTGACATTGGAACATTGGCAATTGGTCAAGGAACTGGAGAGACTAAGAAGGGAGAGACTCCAGGGAACTATGTAAAAAAAAGGGATATGAATGTTGTAAATTGTTCTGTAACTCAAGTGGATCTGATTTCTTTCCTAAGAAATGCTGCTATAAGAACTATCTGTCCTAAATTCCAGTGTTGTAATCTCCAACTCATCATATTTATATAAAGGTTCCAGTTGTTAAAAGACCTTGAGATGGCTAAAAAGCTTCAATTGGATGCCCCCAAGCCTCCAAATATCACTATTTAGTCTAGCTAAATGTAACACTCGTGCCCCCCCAAAATTTTTGACATCGTTATTATTGTTACTGTTGAACTTATTGCTATTATAAACTTCAGTTTTTATCAAAGGAGCAGAGCTAGAATTTTTTTTTTAGTGCAGAAAAGCACTATATATAATGCCAAATGCTCCCCATTGATATGTATTTAGATGTTATCTAGTATTTTTTTTCTCATTTTTTTCAATGATAATTTTCACTGGGATTCATTGTATGTATGAGTCTGCAAAATTATTGTGAAAGAATGTGTTTATAGGTATCTGAATTTATCTGACACTTAAATGTTATGTCCTTTCAATTCAACACAACATTGTAGCTAAAATAACAACTTAGGGTGCGTTTGATAACGTTTTCGTTTTCATGTTATTTATAAAAAAAAATAGAATTAGTTTTTATTTTTATCTATCAAAAATATAAAACATGTTTAGTAGTCATTTATATTTAAAAAATTATGAAAAAAAAAACATGTTTGATATTATGGTTATTTTGATTAATTTTCTAATCCCAAATAAGTTATTACACAAAATATAATTAGAGATATATCACCCAACACCCTCGAAAATCCACCACCCACCACCCCGAAAACCCACCATCCTGAAAACCCACCACCCAAATAAAGAGCCTTCAACACTGCATGGTGATTTTTTTAGGAACACAATGACAAATAAGGGAAATACTATAGTCTTGTCGGCAGTATCGTATCAAAAATTATAATTTTTTAAAACTAAGTTTATAATTTTTTTGAGGAGTAAGTCACAATTTTAAAAGATATGATCAATCATGAATGTGTTGAAAATTTAAAATCGATTATGTATATATGTGATCGATCATGTCCTTCCGTTAAGTATAACTTTTCCATATAAAATGGTAGCTGGCGGCCTGTAGACATTCCCCACAAATAATGGTTTCTTTGAAGTTCAAGAATAATATCGAGGTTCAAACAATAATTAACATAAATAGAAGGCCAAGTAAAATAATAAACTTAAAAGTTATATGAATTCCAACGCTTTGCTTTCTGGGACAATTTCAGTTTTCACCTCAAAAAGATTTAATTTTTATTATTTTATATCCTTAAAATTAGATATTACATTATATCCTCAATATATTAAAAATATTTCTAATAACTTCTGTTGTTGTTTATTCGGTTAAAAATTATCCTAAGGAAAGGAAGCTAACAAAAAAGTTATATTATAATACTTTTAACAAATTCAGGGTATAATGTGAAAAAATTGATCTTTATAATTACAAAATAAAAATTCTTCAATCTTTCAAGGTTCAAAGTGACATTCACCCTTGCTTTCTCGCTCCTCGTTTTCGTCACGACCTTCGAACTGAACAATGACGGAGGAGCTAGTTCAACAGAATTCTTCAGGAAAATCCAGATCTCTCTCTCCGATCAATTCAGATTCCATACTTCACTGTTAGATACGAATATCCATAGATCGACTGGAACACAGAGAGAGAGAGAGAGAGAGAGAGAGAGAGAGAGAGAGAGAGAGGGAGAAATGATTGGGAGGTCTCGCATAGAAGCAATCGTGTCGTTGTTCGTCACTGTTCATCCCCACGAGACATCCGCATTGTTCTACTCCACCTCCTGTTTCTTCTTTGTAAGTCGTCAAACCCTAACGCTTTTGTTTGTTTCGTTCCTGAGTAAAATTGTGAATCTCTGATTTTGCGATGCTTCATTCTGCTGAGATTTATTTTGATTTTGTGTTCTTGTATGGAACCGTACATTTTGTGCTGTATGATAGTGGTTGAGTTCTTGATATGCAGATTTTAAGTGCATACTTTGTGGTTCTTCCTTTGCGTGATGAGGGTGCGATATCATTAGGGTTAGGGAATCTACCGGGCCTTTTCATGGGGTCATTGGCACTCACATTGATTGCCGCCCCTGTTTCGACACTCATCTTCTCATTGCCAAACCTTTCCAAAGCAAAGGTATCAGAAAATCATTTTTATCTTTTCAATTTCATGTAATTTCTGTGCATTACCTTCAAGAAACATTCAGTTCCAAGAGTGGTGATTGGTTATTAGCAGTGTGAATTTGGGGTCCTTCAGGTATCATTTTGTAATTGGTGCTTCTTGAAATTCCAGGCTTTGATCTTAATACACAGGTTTTTCAGTGTGTCCCTTGTCATATTCTTTATTCTATGGAGTTATTCTTCACCTGGAAATTCACTATCCAATTTCAAGGTAAGATGAGATGTCCGTGGCGCTAGGATCTGCGATTTATTACTGGATTTTTATGTTGTTTCTCATGGGGTTTTTGCTGGATTGACTTTTCACTTTAGAATTTGCTTTCCACGTCTTCTGTTATAAAAGAAGAACTGAAGGTTGAAGTGAATCAAACCAGTTCTCCACATTTTGCTGGTTGGGGTAACCATGGATGGTTTTACATCTCAGTGAGAATTGGCTTGTTCCTTTGGGTACGAAGGTGTTTGATTTTGATTTAAGCTACTCATGATTATCTTGACCAGGTTGTTGAGTATTCCAAATTTTTTCGCTTTATAGGTATTTTCACCTTTTTGACAGGTGGCTCTGCTTAATCTCATCACTATATCTTCTACTTGGGCCAGAGTAATTGATGTAATGGATAGTGAGGTCAGTATGCAGCTGCATAGAACTTAGTATTCTTGATAGTTCTGTGCATATATCAACTCTGTCTGGTGTTCAGTCAGGTTCAAGATTGTTTGGGTTCATTGGCGCTGGTGCTACATTTGGACAGCTTTTTGGTTCATTGTTTGCCACGGGAATGGCTTGGTTGGGACCCTGTACGTGAGCATTCTTTGTCTTATGGAACTTGGGTGTGCATTACATTTACCTTTGTGTTTCTTTTGATGTTCTGTTTTTTGTTTGTGGTTGCTTCTCTTTGTCTTTCTTGCAACTTTATTTTTTTTTCCGTCAGATTTACTCCTATTTGCTGCTCTATTGATGGAACTTGCCGCGCAGTCATCAAAAGGGATTAGTAAGGAAATGTCCCATCTCCCTGAGGAACTATCTCTCATCAGGTTCTATTCATTTCTTAATCCTCCTGCTACATGTTTTTGTTTGACTATAAATTGATGTATTTTTCTATATTTATCATGGTCTCTTTGTTTTACATAGGTTTTGTTGGAAATACACAACCAGATATTGTTTGATTCTTCTTGAGTTGACAGGCTTTAAAGTACGATCTTTCAGGAAAAATTAGCATTTTGCTAATTTCAGAATAGATTATAAATAGTATGCCACTATTTTTAATAGTCTTATTATTCATGCCTATTAATAGTGTCTCTCTCTCTCTCTCTCTCTCTCTCACACACGCGCACACACACACACACAATGGTAAGGATAAGATATCTAAGTATGTAAAGCTCAAGTGTTTCCTTTGCATGATCTTGTAGGTGTTTGCTATTCTTTAACTTGTCATTCCTTCTTATTTCTGTTGGTTGCTTTTCTTTTTGCGTTTTATTTTGAGTGGATGGGTGGTATGGTTCATTGTGGTGGTTATAAATACGTCTTTACATATATCAAGCGTGTCCAAAACTATAATGATAGAAGGTTTTATTAAATGCAGTGGATATAACTAATTTTCTTTGCACAAGTTGCTATTGGATGAAATTGCAACTGTCAACATGTATGGCCTGGCATGCACTTAATGTGATGTGTATTTAGTTTGCCGTGATTATAAATTCTATTTGCCATTAAGTGGATTTTTCATATTTGAATGTATATTTTTCGCAAGGCTTTGTGATTGATCTTAAATAGCTGTTTTTAAATGAGGGATCATTTAAGGGCTAGGCATTCTTCTGTTACCTGACTGAATTGTTTTGGTTCATAGAAAACCTGATCTTGATCAATGTAATGAGGTAGATGAACAAACCAAACCTGCTGTTAAAGGATCTTCCCCAAGATTATCTACTGCTATGGCAAAGCCTCAGCTCTGGGCTATATTGGATGGACTACGGCTTATAGTGTCGTCAACTTATTTGTTGTATGTGTCATTGTTCCTGTGGCTGAGTGCAGTTGTTTCTTCATTCTTCTATTTTCAGGTAAGAATTGGCTTTCTTACTCACAGATTTATTTTGTAATCTCTCTCTCTCTCTCTCTCTAACAGATGATCAATTCTACTTTTAATCTCTTCCACCCTTTTTTTTTCCCTTCTACTGCAGAAAGTAACTGTGATTGCGACTACCGTTGCAAGTCCTGTTGGCAGAAGAAGATTATTTGCACAGATCAATAGCTTTATTGCAGTTTTTATCCTTACTGGACAACTTACTTTGACGGTATGCTAGTAATGTTTGCTTTGAGGTTATACCTAGTAGCTAGAGCAAAGAAATGACACTCAACTCAAGTGTCTCATAGCATATTTTTTTCTTGGCTCCTGATGGTGTGCATTGTAAAGCTAGTTTTATGATTGCAATTGCTATATATAGGAGTTTCAGCACATAAAAAGTTTCTACTTATTCTACGTCTCTGCCAGCTCCCCACCCCCTTCCATTTTCTGCTGAGCCTCCCTCTTTTTTAGAACCCAAAAGCTCGAGCATCGGTGTACTGCATTTTGTATCCTGGTTTAAGCCTGCATGTGTCATGAAAAGCTTCTCATTTTGGAATAGAGTGATTCCTAGTCCCATACTGCCACTCATTGAATGGTTATGAATGCCTGCCTTTTTATGCATTTACTAGGACGCTACTGCTTTCAAGAAATTCCTGTGTGATCAAATCTGGTGAGTGCTACTGGAGTTTAGTGAGACCATGACGATCACTTGATTTAAAAATATAAGGGGCAAGTGAGGGACACTTTTTTAGAAGATTTGGCTATAGGAGTATAAATTTGTATAAATTGCTCTGCCTAACAATTACATGCGAAAAACTTGGTAAAATACTTACAGTTTTGTGATAACATTCTGGAATTCACTAGGTAGCTTTGCATGTACTATATGTAATTGTGCTCTGGAGTGGAAATATGATTTTTTTTTTTTATTTTTCACCCAGTAAGTTAAATTCCAGGATAAACCTTCCATAATTTGCCTTCATTTCCAGCTTCAAATTTCTGATTGTTAATTTCAAGTTTTGAATAAACATTGTGATTTTTCCGTTCATTTTCCAGTATTTTGTTGGTGTACAACTATTTACAACGCCTTTTTTCGTAAGTTGGAATGAGGTATAGTTTATTGTTGATGCAAACTGTTTCTCGTCTTTAAGTACAGGGGCGTATCCTTACTTTTGCTGGGGTCACTGCAGCCATTTGCTCTGCACCATTTGTTGCCTTCTTAAATTTAATTGCTATAGCCGTGTGGCCAACCTGGATTGCAGTTGCTGTCTGTGAGACCTTGCGGAAGGTTTGTCATTCATAACTGCCTGGTTTATGCCTCTCATGCTTTTCTTGTCTAGTGATCAGTTATCTAGAGTGATTATTACCCAGGGACTCCTCTGTTTAGTTTTTTAGAGGGTTGGCTGGGTATATTTTTGCAGGGAAGCTGAATCTAATGTCATTCAATGATAGCAAAGCAAAGAAAGTTTTAACATTTTGCTTTTTCATTACTTTAGGTGGTTACTTATGTTGTAACCAGGCCAGCAAGAGAACTCCTTTTCACAGTTGTCTCACAGGAGGAGAAATACAAGGCTAAGGTATGAACTCCCTCTTGGATTTGATATTTTCCTTTGTTTATTTTGAAGTAATTGAAAATGTTCTGTTGAAGATGAATAAACATAGGTACCAGCTCCATGGTTCCATCAGTTCATTCATATCAGAAATTTTGCTTTTTCCCAAGTACCTTCATTTCAAAGTAACAAAAATTACTCTTTGATATCTCATTCCGGAGTCTAATTTATGTCACCACATTATGATGCATGTATGAGGTCTGGTCAATGTGCTATGTATGAGTTAGAGAAAAATGCCTCTAGTTTCTTTTCATGAATTGAGCATAAACATGACTCTACAGGTGTGCATAGATGTGATTGTTCAAAGGCTTGGAGATGCTACCGCAGCTGGAATGTACAAGCTGCTCTTCAGCACTTTTAGTGGCAGAAAATCAAACGTGTCTCTCTATGCCCTCCCGGTATGTAAAGTATTACTTTTGATTTATTATATTGTATATGATTGAAAGGAAAGTAAGTTTTCTGCTTTGCATCTTCTCTTGCCAAGAAAAGTGAAGCTTTCTTGTTTCTATTTGGTCTCCATCAGGTCTGCTTCTTGTGGATACTAACAGCGTTCCATTTAGGACGGAGACAAACACAACTTGCAAAGTTGCATACCACCTCACCCACTTGACATTTCCCGTAAATCAAATTTTATGTACACCCTTTGTAGAATATAGATACCAAAGATAGAACACAATTTTGTTGATAATTTCTGCTAGAATTTTAGATTCTAATGGGAGGGCAAGCACAATGTCATTTGATGTACGTTATGGATATGTCGCACTAGCTGCATTGACATATCAGCTAATGTGCAATTCTATAGATGCAGTGGTTGTTTTCAGCTAACCTTCTATTAAATAACAAGCGATGTGCTCTGCCGTGGCCACGAGTTTCTTTATTGGTATTACTGCTCTATTTTAGAATTACATTAGGGGTAACCCGTACTTGAAGACACGGTACAATATGAATAGTTTGAAAGTGATGTTGGTGGCCATTGGATGAGTCTATTTGAGACTGTCAGGTGGATTTATTGAAATTTGCCTTGTTTTATATTATAAATTTATTAGCTTCTATTAAATAACCAGGGATGTGCGCTGTTGTGGCCACGAGTTTCTTTATTGGTATTACTGCTCTATTTTAGCATTACATACGGTGCTCTATTTAGCATCAGATGCACTCGTTTGTTCTTCCATAAAATCCTGTGTGTGTGAGTGCTGATAGCATTCACCTGGGTTGACGGTGAAAACTTGGGAGATGAGAGAGGTGCCGTCCAAACGAAGACTGCAAAAGCCTAGTAATAAGGTGTGGTATAAAACATCAACAGGTTGCCGAGGCTTTGGGCTCTACCAGAAATTAATGGTGAATTACGTGTAGTCTTCAATTCAACTCAACTCAATAAAATCTTATTTCAACGTTTTTGAGATCAACTATATGAATTCTGTTCAGCTATATATACCGAAGATGATAGAAGTGAGTACTCCATTGTTAGTAGGAATAGAACTAAGATTTTTAACTCGAGGGGACCAATAGCAAAACCATAGGTTTTTATTCAATGGGTTATCATTAATATTAAAATATTTCATTGCATAAAATCTAAGAAAATAAATTTTCATACGAAACACAATAATATTATCTGAGTGCCATAGATTTATTGGTGTGCTGCTCTGAATCTTGATGACGTCCTGTGATACAAGGCACAGCGTTTATTTTTTAGCTCAAATGAATGAGCATGAAATAGGCTTTAAAAGCCACGTAGGGTGTAACCATTTAATATAATATCACTTCTAGCTTCCTCTTTCTGTACGCGCTTTAGAAAACTGATCTCTAGATCCTTTCCATTACGCAACAAACCTGATGGGACACGAGAATAACTGTCAGCATGCAGGGACGGAGTCAAAAAAATTTGTCAGAATAGACACAAATATTTCAACAACTTATTTTTTTTTTCTTACCATTAATAAAAATAGGACAAAATTTATTTAATTACGTTCTATTTAATACTTAAAAGTTCATTAAATCTATCATACCGAAATTTGATAAGCCTAGTATATACAAACGATAACATTTTTTTTACAAAATATTAACTCATTAAAATAATTTAGAATTGACTTCGGTGAATTTTTGTATTTTTCAAAAGTTGCATAACTACTTTATTATTTTTTAGATACATAATCATGTTATCACTTTGGTATTTATAAATTATTTGATCGATTATGTAGTTTAATGTGCACTCTATAATTTTTACCATAATTAGCAAAAATAAATGCCAAAATCACAAATAAACTAGCGAATATGTATATCATGTCTTTTTTAGTCTTAAAAAATATAAAATAATTCTAGTATATTCAAAATTTATTTAGATAGGTACATAACCAGGCCAAAAATGTGTCAAAAAATTCATATTCATTTGATATAAATATACACTAATTGATGTGCCAAAAAAAATAAGGAGGACATAATTAAAATTATTCATTTAATATAAATGTACATTAATATTTTTGTCTTTGATTTTGGGTGGGCACAAATAATATATTATACAAATATATAATATACATACCTAAGTAATAAAAAAATAAAAAATTTGAGGGGGGCACTTGCCCACCCTGAACAGGGCTGCCTCTGCCCTTGTCAGCATGCATACAGTTACAAAATACTTAAGAGTCGTTCGAAGATTCATATGATTCATATTTTATAAGGCTTCAAAAAAATAAAACTCACCAGCATACTCAAGTTCCGCGGAGGGAGTGGACGCGATCCTGAATAAGTTTCCTCTCCCAATCCGCTATGTTTTCAAAAGCATATTCTGGAAGATTCTCAAAAGGCTCCTTCCAGTGATCATCTTTGTGAGACCCGATCATACATTACATGCATATTAGCATAATTTAGTGGGCTAAATTATCATTATGTGAACATACTAATGGGTCAATTTCAGAATCACTTAAAAACTTGTGGGGTGGTAAGTGTAGTTAAGCCAACACCTTTACAGGTGTTGGCATGAGAAAAAGATTGGTGTGCCGTGTGTGTGTGCATGCAAGCCGTGTGTATGTGTGTGTGTGTGTGTGTATAAAGTTTAGGTGTGTGGGTGTGTGTTTGGGGGACAGAAAAAAAACAGTGTGTGTGTGGTGTGTGTTCTGGTTCTTGACTGAACCGTGAGAGAGTGAGGAGAGCAACAGGGAAAGGGGAGCAAGAAAGAAAACAAAAAAAAAAAAAAGTGAAGCCGAGAGTGAGGAGAGCACGAAGAGAAAAAGAAAAAAAAATAATAGGTGTGGTTCCTTTGAGTCGAGACCGAGGAAGGTATGTGCAATTCAATTTAAGCATGTTTATGTGATTAATTTTCATATGTACGTAAATATGTGGCCTATTATGTGTAAATTAGTGGCTATTTTAATTTAGTTCAGTGGGCTATCTTGGCATGTTTTAATTAGTAGGCTGTTTTAATTTAAATACATGAGTTGTTTTATGTTAATTTTAATGGGCTGTTTTAATTTAAGTTTCATGGGCTGATTTTGTTTAATGTCAAAACATATTTTGTATGGGTGTAATTAAGTGTATTTAGCATGATTAACGGGCTGTTAAGCATGAATTTTAAATAGGTACATAATGAGTGTGAGAAAATGTGGGAAACGAACACTCGAAATACTTTGAGTAGACTAAGTCGGAACCAAAAATTTATGGGTGTGCAATGGAGCGTCAAATGGTGCAAATAGGGGCTGTTTTACATTGATTTAATGTATATGTAAATTTAAGTGTAGTGGTCTTAAAAGAAAAGAGCGATAGAGGTTGGAAAAGGGTGTCGGTAACGCCGAAACCCTAATTTTTAAATGTTATTATCACATGTGTGAATTTTAATCCAAATGACTTGAAATTTGGCATGCAGCATTTTTAAATGATGCTTGATGTGATAATATGACTTTCGAATGCAAATGACTATGATATCCGGTGCGAAATGTATGAAATGCCGGAAGTGCGATTTTTAGGATTTGGGGTCGAAATGTGTGAAAATTGGCCTCTGGTCAATGTGTTTGACCTACTTAATTCTAATTATGATTAATGTGAGTGATTTTGAAGATTTGGAGAGGAAATATGATCCCTAAATCTAATGTGCCAATATGTGAGTGGACAATTACCGGGGCACTTTGGGTTGAATCATCTTGCATTCATTAGTGCATGATTAATTATTCAATGTCATAAACATGTTGATATTTTAATTACAAATGTGTTAGGTGGAACAGGTAGGACAGTTGGTATTGAAACAGATACGAAAACACCGAAGGAGTCCACCGGTAGGTTCGAAGGCTCGTCGTAGTTCGGTACACTTGAGGTAGGTGTATATCTTTATATGTTTTGGAAATGCTATTATAAGATGATAGTAAATGATAGAACTTAACAGCAAATCTTCAAGATAATGTGCTACATGTTTATGTGATTGAATGATGTTATGTGTGTGTGTATTGTGTATTGTGGAATGTGGCGCACTGTTTGAGACAGGGGCGTCGATGCCTGATCACTGGGCGTGCAGTGGTGTGCTTGCACTGTGGTGTTCCCAAGAGGTTCGGGAGACACGGATCCATGTAGGATCGATTACCCGATGAGGGGTGGTATGGATGTGATGTGGCTTGTGAATTCTTTAGTATTGGATTGATGTTGTTGTTTGATACGTGTATTTACGTAGAATCTACCTATTTCAGTGTATTACTATCATTTCCATTTCATATATAACATGTATACTCACTGAGCGCGTGGTTTAGCTCACACCCCTATAGTTTCTCCTTTTCAGGCACTGTAGAGGAAGATGCAGACCAGTCCACTGTCCAGTCGATTGAGTCTTTAATAATGTTAGGGTGATATCACCCGAGTTGACTGTCGGTATGACTAATTGTTGGGTTATATATGACAAGAATAAGTAGGGATTACAGATACTGTACCCCGGGTTGGGGTGTTACAATTTTGGTATCAGAGCATAGGTTTATAGGTTCTGTAGACAAGTGTGTTTAGGTCGGCAGTGGACAGTTTAGGGTGTCTATGTATTGTAGAGTTAAACATTTAGATGCTAAATTTATGTACGTGTATATCTAATAATGTTAATTTAGAATTTTATGGGTGAGGAATGTGGCAGACAACGTCAACAGGGGGTGGTGGTTATAAATGTGTATAATGTATTTCAGAGTATATCTGAAATTACGGTGTGGAAGAAAACACGGTAGATTAGATTTATTGAATTACGAATGAAAATACAGGTAACTACCTAAGCAGAGAATGTGTGTGGTAAGTTAAGTGGTTTGTTTGTGAGTAGTTTATTACATTGTGGTTGCACATCTTAGTATGAAAAAAAAAAAAAAAACTTGGAAATTAATGATGGATTACAGAATAATTCTTGACAACTTCAATTTCTGATAATTGAACTTTTGGTGACCGTACAGATTAATTCCAATCAATTTGTGAAAGTGTCAAAAGTGAAAAAGTAGTAATAATAACATTATTTGAATAATATTGTTATGAGTATTCCCAAGATCCTATGTTTTTAAACTCAAAGGAAAATATATGCGATTGAGTATAAGGAAGTAATTTATTATGGGATTTTGGTTTGCTGATTTTGGAGTAGAGTTTTCGGTTTTCATCCGTCTATTTTCCTAAAGTTCTTTATGGTCTTCAAATTTCAGTTCAACTTCATTTTCTTAAAAACATAGTTTGGTTATGATGACATAATTAGCAGGTGAGGCTTGAGTGGATCAGTAATATCGCTTTGGAAATGGATTATAAGTTGGTTGATCTAATAATCATATATGCATATCTAGTGCATAACGCATATATGGAGAATATTTATATGAAATTTGTGATGATAAGTAACAGGTAGAGATAACAATAGTGATGTCGATGTTAACTAGTATTTTGAAAGCGGAATAAACGTAAAGATTGAAAGAAAAAATGCTATATTGTGATGTCTATTCGAGTTGACATTTGATTGTCTAATTATATGATTTTCTTTTCACTTGTACTTGTGTGTAAGATTATAGTTTGTGAGATATTCTGGTATGACGGAAGCGTGGTGTTATAGACTGTTGTTATTTAAGTGGTGGATTTAACTTTTCTGTGGTTAACGTGGTGTTATATGTGAGTTATTTTATATGTGAGTTGTTTTTCTATATTATTGATCATAGTAAGAATATGCTTATGTGGTATTAATATATATGTGAGTTGAATATGAACTTAAAGATGAAAATGTGAATATGTTGCGTAGCGTTGAGAATAAGTTAGTCTTTATGACTAATGTTGCTTGTTAATAAAAAGTGAGTGTGTGGACTATTGACAGTTAAAGATAATATGATTGTTGAATTACCTCAAATGGTAAGTGAATAGTCTATTTGCTAGTGCAACCCTAAAGGGGTGATTGTGTGGCCTTAGTGGCAATTGGTGCCTTAGTGGCTGGCCTTAGTGGCAATTGGTGCCTTAGTGGCGGATGCCTTATTGACATATAGCCTTAATGGCTAGGTTGTTGTCTGAGTGACGGATATATGATGACGAATTATGTCTTATTGGCGAATTATGCCTTGATGGCAGATATTGTCTTAAAGGCAAGTGTTTAGCCTTAGTGGCGAGAACGGCCTTAGTGGCGGATGTATATACGTGGATGCCATATATGATGGCTTATGGATGAATATATATCTGGATGTCATATATAATAATTTATGGATGTGTTAATGTGAATGCCATATAGAATGGTTAATGAATGTGTAGATATGAAAGCTATCTATGACGGCTTATGCAATTGCCTTAGTAGAGAGATGACATTGTCTTAACGGCAGATGTATCTATGTATGTGTATATATAATTGATATACACGTATGAATGCCATGTATAATAGCTCATGAACGGCTATATGTATGTTAAGACCATCTATGATGACTTATGAGTTTTTATCTATCAAATGTTTGATGAGATGATGTTATAATTGAGAAATATAGCCTTGATGACTTATATATTGCCTTAGTGGCAAGGTGATATCGATTTAATGGCAGATGCGAATTTATAAGATTGATATGGATGAATCATGATACCATGACATCCAACCAAAGATTGATATGTTTATCCATGAATGAACATCTAATTTTCTTGATCGTGAATTTGTTCCTGTGTATGGTAATTTGTAAGGTAAAACAATAAAACATGATTATGGAAGAATAACTTATGGTGTAATTATATTATGTTATATAGTATGTATTAAGTGGATGATTGAAATCAGTATGGTGGTTGATTATAATCATTATCATAACCACTAATGTGGTGATTATGATATAATAAATTTAATAGTGCAGATGAATGAGAATGAATGAATTGGGAATTACGACACTTACTGCTGGAATTGATTTAGTAGTATAAATATCTATAATTATGGAAACTCGTGAATAGGTTTTACTAGAACAAAATTGTTATGAAATTGAAGTTATGAAGTTCTAATACAAGTATATACTTGAGAAATGAAGATAACTGAAATAAGAATTACATGAGAAGGCAAATGAAATGTTCTGAAGAATAGTTAAATGATTGGTGTCGTATATATAGGTAGACATACCTATGTCTTTTTGAATTTCATGGTTATGTGCATTGATGCGTGTTGGATTTCTAGATAATCTTAAAATGGATATCTAACTTAAGTAGAAATTGATAATGGGGAAAAATAAAACCAAGTAGACAATTGAAAGATGAATGTGAGATTGAAATATATATGGATAAAATGTGTTGCAAGTTTGATTTGCTAGTATGGAAGTACATAATGGGTATATAAGAAAAGTATATTTGTCAGATCAAATGGAAAAATATTAATACTGGTAATACCGGTTCTATGATTATTTTTTTTTATTTTTTATTTTTGGAGCATAAAACTCCGCTGCTTTTGTGAAATTTAATTCCACCAAGTTTATCTTGTTATGTTTATGACCTTTCAAAAAAAAAAAAATGTTGTAGAAACATGCTAATGTGGGGGTTGGTTATGCTAAAAAAAAATAATAAGGATTTTATTTTTGTTTGTAGGTACCCCTGGTATCGAAAATTTTACTATGGAAGAACGTATCGGGTGTGATGAATATGTAGTTGAGGATTGTTGTCCACATAACTAATACACGAAAGTTATGGCTAAAGGTAGTGGAGAAGATAGTTATGTGAACCTAACTTAAGAATGTTGAAAATAGAATTTCCCAAACTAGGAGTATTAAGGGTGGATAATGAGGTCTATCAGTTTATTTTCAATTGATTACAATGTTAGTTATGAGACCCGAGAATGCACGATAGACATTTTAATATTATGAATTTGAATGTTACATAATCTAGTCACAGTCACATATAAGTGTACAAATATGCGAGCTCAATATCCACATTTGTTTGGTGCAGGTAAGTAATTTCGAGGACGAAATTTTTATTAGTGGGGAAGAGTTGTGAGACCCGATCATACATTACATGCATATTAGCATAATTTAGTGGGCTAAATTATCATTATGTGAACATACTAATGGGTCAATTTCAGAATCACTTAAAAACTTGTGGGGTGGTAAGTGTAGTTAAGCCAACACCTTTACAGGTGTTGGCATGAGAAAAAGATTGGTGTGCCGTGTGTGTGTGCATGCAAGCCGTGTGTATGTGTGTGTGTGTGTGTGTATAAAGTTTAGGTGTGTGGGTGTGTGTTTGGGGGACAGAAAAAAAACAGTGTGTGTGTGGTGTGTGTTCTGGTTCTTGACTGAACCGTGAGAGAGTGAGGAGAGCAACAGGGAAAGGGGAGCAAGAAAGAAAACAAAAAAAAAAAAAAGTGAAGCCGAGAGTGAGGAGAGCACGAAGAGAAAAAGAAAAAAAAATAATAGGTGTGGTTCCTTTGAGTCGAGACCGAGGAAGGTATGTGCAATTCAATTTAAGCATGTTTATGTGATTAATTTTCATATGTACGTAAATATGTGGCCTATTATGTGTAAATTAGTGGCTATTTTAATTTAGTTCAGTGGGCTATCTTGGCATGTTTTAATTAGTAGGCTGTTTTAATTTAAATACATGAGTTGTTTTATGTTAATTTTAATGGGCTGTTTTAATTTAAGTTTCATGGGCTGATTTTGTTTAATGTCAAAACATATTTTGTATGGGTGTAATTAAGTGTATTTAGCATGATTAACGGGCTGTTAAGCATGAATTTTAAATAGGTACATAATGAGTGTGAGAAAATGTGGGAAACGAACACTCGAAATACTTTGAGTAGACTAAGTCGGAACCAAAAATTTATGGGTGTGCAATGGAGCGTCAAATGGTGCAAATAGGGGCTGTTTTACATTGATTTAATGTATATGTAAATTTAAGTGTAGTGGTCTTAAAAGAAAAGAGCGATAGAGGTTGGAAAAGGGTGTCGGTAACGCCGAAACCCTAATTTTTAAATGTTATTATCACATGTGTGAATTTTAATCCAAATGACTTGAAATTTGGCATGCAGCATTTTTAAATGATGCTTGATGTGATAATATGACTTTCGAATGCAAATGACTATGATATCCGGTGCGAAATGTATGAAATGCCGGAAGTGCGATTTTTAGGATTTGGGGTCGAAATGTGTGAAAATTGGCCTCTGGTCAATGTGTTTGACCTACTTAATTCTAATTATGATTAATGTGAGTGATTTTGAAGATTTGGAGAGGAAATATGATCCCTAAATCTAATGTGCCAATATGTGAGTGGACAATTACCGGGGCACTTTGGGTTGAATCATCTTGCATTCATTAGTGCATGATTAATTATTCAATGTCATAAACATGTTGATATTTTAATTACAAATGTGTTAGGTGGAACAGGTAGGACAGTTGGTATTGAAACAGATACGAAAACACCGAAGGAGTCCACCGGTAGGTTCGAAGGCTCGTCGTAGTTCGGTACACTTGAGGTGGGTGTATATCTTTATATGTTTTGGAAATGCTATTATAAGATGATAGTAAATGATAGAACTTAACAGCAAATCTTCAAGATAATGTGCTACATGTTTATGTGATTGAATGATGTTATGTGTGTGTGTATTGTGTATTGTGGAATGTGGCGCACTGTTTGAGACAGGGGCGTCGATGCCTGATCACTGGGCGTGCAGTGGTGTGCTTGCACTGTGGTGTTCCCAAGAGGTTCGGGAGACACGGATCCATGTAGGATCGATTACCCGATGAGGGGTGGTATGGATGTGATGTGGCTTGTGAATTCTTTAGTATTGGATTGATGTTGTTGTTTGATACGTGTATTTACGTAGAATCTACCTATTTCAGTGTATTACTATCATTTCCATTTCATATATAACATGTATACTCACTGAGCGCGTGGTTTAGCTCACACCCCTATAGTTTCTCCTTTTCAGGCACTGTAGAGGAAGATGCAGACCAGTCCACTGTCCAGTCGATTGAGTCTTTAATAATGTTAGGGTGATATCACCCGAGTTGACTGTCGGTATGACTAATTGTTGGGTTATATATGACAAGAATAAGTAGGGATTACAGATACTGTACCCCGGGTTGGGGTGTTACAATCTTTGGCTAAGTCATAAGTAGCCCCACGTATTGCTCTTTTATTAGGTCCACAAGGCCTCTTTGAAGTAAGTGTACTGTATGCCGTATTTAGCTGTTCCATCACCAGAAACCACAACATGAGATTATTTTTTAGAATCTAAAGTTATTTAAACTTCACCCCCTACTCATTACGATTAATAAGTATCGAGAAAAATGAGATAAGAGCTGACATGTTGAGGAGTCAAAGGACTTACATCCATCCCACAAAACCAAAACATGTAAGCAATTGCAACAGCAGGAGCCCTGCCCAATCCAGCAGTGCAATGCACATATGCTCTTCCTTTTCCCTCTGAAATGGCCCATTCCAAGGAGGAAACAGCTTTTGGCAATCCACTTCTCAAGGAATCTGGATCAAAATCTCTTGCCTGCCAATGATCATAAGACAAAGATAGTAAGGAAAATTCTAAAAAGCAACAAAACCAAACCAAGCAAAGGTTTCTCCCACATTTTTAGGGTCAGCTTACATGTATATTTTTTCGCCATTTTTACTTTGTCGAGGATTGGATGTTATACTTACTTACGTACATCCATATCCTTCTTAATTGCTTCACTCCATGTTACCTAAAGCCTAAACACTCTAGTTTTGGAACATATATGTCAGACAAGGCAACTGCCAAGAATCCAGAATCAAGCACCAGGGCTTTACTTCTTTTGCGCTTGTGAATTTACTTACAAGGAAACAAAGACACATTTGAGCATGTGTTCATATGAGGAAGAACCATATAGAGTGAAAAATGAAGAAATTTAAGACTGTATGATAGCATCCATAAGTTGAAAAAAATAATACATCAATCCTACAGGAATTCAAAATAAGTAAAGTGCAATCTTTTGTGTAGCCTTAGCAGCTTCTGGGCATGTTGACCTAGTTTTAAAACACAAGTTGTGAACATGCAAATTTCAAGGGGCCAAATACCTTATAGAACATAGTTCCCCATTTGATTTCCATCAATGTTTTACTTTATGGTCTCCTTTGTTGAGAATGCTTACAACTAAGGAAAGATTTGCTTACAGGCCTTCTCATGTGACGAATTCCAAGTTCTTTACATCTGTTTACTATAGACTGCAGGTCTATTCCCCAAAACTCAATGTCTCCGTCCTGCTGCAAGTTAAGAATGTAGGCAACATTCTGTTCCTTTTTCAGATGATCTATGTCTTCAACTTTCTGAGGTTGGGAACCCACGATCAGGTTTTCAGTAATCAATGTATAGTTCATGCCTGAAGCCAATACAAGACTTGTTAGATCCCTGAAAGACACCTTAACTTCTCATGGACTTTCTCCACAAGAAGCTGCATAAAAATATGTGACTTCATGAATGAACAGAGATAATCAAATGCAAATCCCTCTTCACAAATAATGTGAACTTATTTGATTTATGTGATATTTACAATAAAAAGAAAGAAACTGTCATACTTACATCAATAGCTCAAGTCGGAAATTTAACAAATGATTATGGTTCCAGTTGCATATACGATGATCACCTGTGACATTGTGCAGATGTCCTAAAGCTACATGACCATGCTTAATTCATTAGAATGGAACTTATGATGGCATCCTACATAAGCCATTTAGTGGCTTGAGGTGAGGATGAAGGACCCATTTCTCCAAATTTGATGATGATTAGTTGTTAATTGAAAAAAGGAAAGGAAAGGTAGTAGCATTGTCCAGGGTAAAAGTAAATCAGTAAAGTTATTCATTTTCAATTTTTTTGAGGGTGTTATTGGGGATTTTGGAGAGGAGGTGTTAAAGAGGCATAACCTCCTCTGGAAAAGGACCCATATTCTATACTCAATCCATGTGACATTACTTATTCCAAGCTAAAAAGAGTATATATAACAGATCTAGATCCCCTTTTCTATACATCATCCATATCTTATGTTTTACTGTAGAGAGTTGGGCATAAACAAATCTAATTCCAAAAGGTGTACAGTGAACTTGAAAGGTAAAAATGGACCAGAAATGACTAGTTTCAGAAAGTGCAAAAGATCTGAATTGTCTATCCATTGGCTCAATCTCAGTAGACACTCAAGGACTATATAATAATAATGTAAAGAAGCAAAAATCCTATAACCACACTAGATTAACCTTTGTACCCACACAAAAACTGCAAAATCCAAGATAGATTATAAACTCACATAAAACACAAGATTAACAAAACCCAGAACTGCTTGGATAAGACAAATTAAACCCAAGTCGTTTCTTCTTCTGATAGTCAATTATAATCATGTGGTAGATTCAATTCAACCCTAAAAGAAAACTAACAGATAAATTTCAAGAGAACACAATAAGATGTGAATAAGCAGAGTAACTGTGGAGAAGAAGAAAACTGTACCAAGATCATGGTGATACTCATAGGGGTTCCTCATCATTCTCTTCATGGCTATGTTGTACTCTTCCATTTTGTTCTTGGAGCTGCTTGAGACTTCATTGCTTGTGGGTTTCATCTCAATTCCACTCTCGGAGACTTTACAAGAAATTCTTTTATACTTGAAAGAATTCCTTGAGACCCTGATTAAATTGAAAGAAGATAGCTTATTCTTCTTCTGCAAGGACAAGAACAACGCACCATTCTCAAGTGGAGATGTAAGAGCCGATGAAGATATCAAGCAGATGTCGCTTATGGCTCCCATTCTCCGTCCCTTGCTGTCCTTTCATGTTGAGTATTAATGGATGCGAAGGTCATTTGTATAGCTAATTGTTTTCCAGCCTCAAAAAATAGGAGAGCACAACCAAAATTAGGAAAAAAAAATTCATTCTATTATTAATTAATAATAAATCTTTAAATGGGTAAAGTGAACTTCACTTGAATATTTATTGAATAATGCTATATATCCCAAATCTCTAACCTAAATTTTCATCCAAAATCAAGGGAGACCATTGGATCAGTAGGTCCCATTTAAAAAAATTGATGGGACCTCCTCATCCAATAGTCTCCCTTTATTTGAGATGAAAATTTGGGTTAGAGATTTGGGATACATAGTATTTCCCATATTTATTTACTTATATGGAAGAACAGTGAATAATTATTGACTTACACAGACATGTAATTATTAGTTTGTGTGAAACTATTTTCTTATTTGTTTATACAAATAAAAAAAATGGACGCTACACAAGCTAATTACTCGTCCATGTAAGTCAATAACTACCCACTCTTCTTCCATGTAAGTAAATAACTACTTGAAGTGACGTTCACTTTGTCCATTTAAATTTTTATTATTCGTTGGTGATATTATGTCATCAATGTTGGCATAGTATCATCGTTATATTGAATACTTTCTCTGAAATTAGGGGTGACAATTATGCCCTTTTGAGTCTTTGGCTGTCTAGATTACAGTTCATGTCGAGCCTTAAACAATTTTAATCATAACTTATTTAATTAATTTCTATCACATATTTTTACACTAATTTGACTTATTTATCATCGTTTCGTGTTTGGATTAACTTGTATAATTCGTGGATTAAAATTTTAAAACTAATACTTTAATTTTTTCTCAACCAAACCCACAATCATAGTTTTTTTCATAAAATAAAAATTCACTAAATCTATATTAGAGTAAAAACAAGTGAAACAATCCTCTTATTTTACAAAAAACAATGTTAATACTTGATAAGAAATAAATTAATGACATTACGTGGTAATAATGACAAAGTATTTCGTGGTAATAATGACAAAGTGTTACCATTACGTCGAATATTTAAATTGTATTCTGCTGATACTCATTTATTTATTTACGAGGAGTCAACATAAAATCCAGCATTGCAATTAAATAGAATCAACATACTTAGGCTCAAAAGTTTGACATCAGAATACATGTTGAAACTATGAGAAATTAATTTCAAGCTCAAGTAGTAATAAAGATAAGCTGTAAATTCAGTTGTTCTGAGTTTAAAGTTTGACAATTTCTTGGGATTGTGCCATGAGAGATTTACCCTTCATGAATACTTTAATTCCGGTGTGGATGATCTGCTTTTGACCAGGGAGGGGAGGAGATTAGTTGAAGTACACATTAATTAGCTCGAACACTCCGGAAAAAAAAATAGAAACTATGAGAAATTGCCGATCCAACCTCGTTCAATAACATTGCGTAAAATAATGAACAATTCTCCTAACAGAACCAAATATTTGGTACAATTCATATAAAAGTAAAAAATATAATTTAGACATAATTTACAAACCTAATCAATTATAATTATTAAATTAAAAATAAATTTTATCTAATTAAAATTTACATTTAATCATCATATTAATTATCAGTGCCGTGAAAGCTTGTCTCTAACAGATTGCAGCTCATGGACAACATCATTTATGTTCATCCGGTCTTGTGGGGACTCTACCGAGCAAGCCACTCCAATCTTCACAACTGAAGTCAATCACTCCTCTATTTTCTTCACTACGCTTTGGCTCTGTCTAGTATTATTTTCTGTTGCTGATGCATCTTCTTCAATATTCTTCAGCAGCATTGGGTCCACGATCTCTATCACATTGTCCGGTATAGCCATCCTAGCAAAATTATGAAGATTAAGGCCTTCTTGAAACATGTCGTCGGTTGGTTGTTTTCCTGTCATCATCTCCAACAAGCAGATACCATAACTATAAACATCCCCTTTAGTTGATATCTCACTTCCAATACCATACTCTGCATTAGTAAGATATTGCATTAGCTAAAGAGAAGTCCATTAATAGCTCTTCTACCAAAAATTTGATAGTTATTGCGATAGACAATTGATATCATATATAGAAGAATATTGAGTATTGTGATTACCTGGCGCTGTGTATCCAATAGTTCCGCTTATTCCATTCGAACTGCTTTGAATTGTATTTGTGATTCTTGGATGAAACCTTGCCAACCCAAAGTCTCCCACGTGAGCAACCATATCATGGTCAATAAGGATATTGCTAGGCTTTAAATCACAGTGAATGATTGGCTTTTGACAATGGTTATGAAGATAGTCAAGTGCAGAAGCCACATCAATGGCAATGTTTATTCTTTGAAGAAGATTTAAGCTAGGAAGCTCATTTTGTCTATCATTCCATTTTGTACTTGAGTGTAGCCACCTTTCCAAATTACCATTAGGCATGAACTCATACACTAAAGCCTTAAAATCATTGCCTTGAAAATCAACACTTGCACAAGAAGTTATGATCTTGACTAGATTTCTATGTCGAATATTTCTCAAGACTTCACACTCAGCCATGAAACTCTTGGAAGCTCCATGACGCTGGAGGTTAAGTACTTTGACAGCAATAATCGGTCCTTCTTGATTAAGGATCCCTTTATACACAGAGCCAAAATTGCCAACACCAAGCAAATTTATTGGAGAAAATTCACTGGTGGCTTTAAGGAGCCTTTCATAAGATACTCGCAAGAGTCCTTCTCGCACAGATGATCCTGTAGATGGAGCTTTTCTTTTCTTTTTTAACCAACAAAATATGAGGCATGACACCAGGGTTATCCCAACAAGAGTAGACGTTGCCAAGATAATTAATATGTACACAAGATGCACCTTGTCCTTTCTTTTTTTGGTGGTGCATCTAGGTAACTGTAGTTCAGATATGCCACCACAAATTCTAATATTCCCGACAACTGACATGGCACTCGAGTTTGTGAAAACTCCTTTAACTGGCGCCTCACCTTCAAAGTTGTTAAACGATAAATTCAAGGTTGCCAAAGGCATCTGCCCCAAGAATTCTGGTATTTGTCCACTTAAGTTGTTGCGAGAAAGATCAACTGTTAGAAGACCACTCAAAGACTTCAATGATGCAGGAATAGACCCGTGGAAAGAGTTTCCCTCCAGATGTAGATATACAAGGCTAGTGCAGCTGCTTAGGCTACTTGGAATGTCACTAGATATGTTATTATCTGATACATCCAAGTCAACTCAGCTTTTGAGGTTGCCAACCTCTGATGGCAAGGGTCCGAGTAAACGATTCTGAGCAAGATTTAGTGAAATTGATAGAAAGGAAAGTGTAAAAATTTGTTTGGGTATGGTTCCACTAAGGTTATTTTGGGAAAGATCTAAAAGCAACAATTTTTGGCAGTTTCCAAGACTCGAGGGTAATGTACCTTCGAATCTATTATTCCCTAAGTGAAGTTCAAATAAGAATGACAAGTTTCCTATAGAATCAGGAATTGTCCGAGAAAAATAATTTCTATCAAGTTCCAATTTTCCTAACTTCTGGAGATTGCCAAGGGAAGTGGGAATTATGCCTGTGAATCGATTCTCTTCCAAGCTTAACCAAGCTAAGTTAATAAGATTACCTAGTGTGGGAGGTAGAGTTCCATACAGGAAATTTCTACCTAGTGTTAAAGCCAAAAGCTTTGTTGAGAGATTTCCCACAGACTTCGGTAGCACCCCTTCAAATTGGTTGCCTCTTAAACCAAATTTTTGCAAATTGCTGCAGTTGATCATAGAAGTAATGAAATTCATTTCATCAGGTTCTCCACTTCCAAAATTATTAATAACCAACATTATGTCACGAATCTTCTTTAGGTCTCCAAAATTGGTAGTGATTTTTCCAGTGAAATAGTTGTTATGTACATCAAGGGACTCTAATTCTGTTAAATTGGATACTGAGAATGGGAGCGGTCCAGTAAATTGGTTACCCTGTAGGTGAAGGATTTGAAGATGTTGAAGCGTCATACCTATGCCTAGTTGAAGACTACCATGAAGTTGATTATTATCCAAAGAAAGCATAGTTAAGGCAGAAAGATTATAAATAGATGGAGGGATAATACCAGAGAGGTTATTGTTACTCAATCTTACTTCTCTTAAGTTTCTCACCTGCCCGAACACATCTGGAATGCTTCCTTAAAAATGATTGTTAGATGCAGATAAACTTTCCAGAGAAGTAAGATTTCCAACAAAAGATGGGATTTTTCCTGTCAAACTGTTTGAATGAATCTCGAGAATCATAAGCTTTGACAAGGTACTAAGCTCTTTTGGAATGCCGCCAACTAGGTTATTATTACCAACGTCGAGGTACATGAGTTTAGAACAACGCGATAGGGTGGCTGGAATTTCTCCTTCAAAGCTGTTATTGCTCAATCTCAGTTCTCGAAGCCTGAAAAGACGACCAAGTTGGCGAGGGATTTCACCTTGAAAGGTGTTGTTCTGGAGCCTCAAGTCTCGAAGGAAGGTGAGGTTCCCAATATAAGGAGATAAAGTCCCTGCTATGCCTCCGAATGCAACATCTATGATGATGACTCTGCTGGGTTGGCGACCGCATATAACACCGTCCCATTCACAGAAATGGGAAGAAGCATTCCACGACTCACAACACCTTGAGGATCATCTGTGATCTTCTCCTTGATGGCTAGGAGGGCAAGTCGGTCAGTCTCACTTCCATTTCTGTGAGTGGCAGTGATGGATGGTACAAAATGCAACAATATACTCATTGCAAAACATGATTTTTGTACGTGAACTGCATGGAATGACAATGGACTCATTTTTGAAAATTTTCTTGGTGATAGGGTGTGCTCTTTGTTCATTTGAGGACGAACTTTGGCTTGAGTTTATTGAATTATAATCATCTTATATTTATAATGAATATGTGGACTGAAGAATGGAGCTTTATAGAATCCATTGTTCAATCGCCGACAACACTTACTTTCTTTAACATTAAATCTTCATTACGGAAAAAAAAATTTTGATATTTTATGTGCATTCTCATATCGAGTTTAGATCTCTATGCAGAAATAGTCTTTGATCTTTGTTCAATCTTTTTATAAAGTCTTCAAGAAGAAACCGGTGCTTATTAAAAACCTGTGTTACTACATTCATGGAATCCTTCAATCTTTATAATGAATCTGTGGACTGAAGAATGGAGCATTATAGAATCCATTGTTCAAATCGCCGACAACGCTTACTCGTTAAATCTTCATTAAGGAAAAAAGGGTTTTTATATTTTATGTCCATTCTCATATCAAGTTTAGATCTCTATGCAAAAATAGTCTTTGATCTTTGTTCAATCTTTTTATAAAGTCTTCAAGAAGAAACCGGTGCTTATTAAAAAACTTGTGGTACTACATTCATGGAATCCTTCAATCTTTATAATGAATCTGTGGACTGAAGAATGGAGCTTTATAGAATCCATTGTTCAAATCCCCGACAAAGCTTACTTTCTTTAACATTAAATCTTCATTACGGAAAAAAGGGTTTTGATATTTTATGTGCATTCTCATATCGAGTTTAGATCTCTATGCAGAAATAGTCTTTGATCTTCGTTCAATATTTTTATAAAGTCTTCAAGAAGAAACCGGTGCTTATTAAAAAACTCGTGGTACTACATTCATCAAATCCTTCAATCTTTATAATGAATATGTGGACTGAAGAATGGAGCTTTATAGAATCCATTGTTCAAACCTCCGACAACGCTTACTTTCGTCAACGTTAAATCTTCATTAAGGAAAAAAGGGTTTTGATATTTTATGTGCATTCTCATATCAAGTTCAGATCTCTATGCAGAAATAGTCTTTGATCTTTATTAAATCTTTTTATAAAGTTTTCAAGAAGAAACCGGCGCTTATTAAAAAACTTGTGGTACTATATTCATGGAATCCTTCAATCTTTATAATGAATCTGTGGACTGAAGAATGGAGCTTTATAGAATCCATTGTTCAAATCTCCGACAACGCTTACTTTCGTCAACGTTAAATCTTCATTAAGGAAAAAAGGGTTTTGATATTTTATGTGCATTCTCATATCAAGTTCAGATCTCTATACAGAAATAGTCTTTGATTTTTATTCAATCTTTTTATAAAGTTTTCAAGAAAAAACTGGCGCTTATTAAAAAACTTGTGGTACTATATTCATGAAATCCTTCAATGTTTATAATGAATATATGGACTGAAGAATGGAGCTTTATAGAATCCATTGTTCAAATCCACAACAACGCTTGCTTTCTTTAACATTAAATCTTCATTAAGGAAAAAAGGGTTTTGATATTTTATGTGCATTTTCATATCAAGTTTAGATCTCTATGCAGAAATAGTTTTTGATCTTTGTTCAATCTTTTTATAAAGTCTTCAAGAAGAAATCGGTGCTTATTAAAAAACTTGTGGTACTACATTCATGGAATCCTTCAATGTTTATAATGAATCTGTGGACTGAAGAATGGAGCTTTATAGAATCCATTGTTCAAATCCCCGACAACGCTTACTTTCTTTAACGTTAAATCTTCATTAAGAAAAAAAAAAGTTTTGATATTTTATGTGCATTTTCATATCAAGTTTAGATCTCTATGCAGAAATAGTCTTTGATATTTGTTCAATTTTTTTATAAAGTCTTCAAGAAGAAATCGGTGCTTATTAAAAAACTTGTGGTACTACATTCATGGAATCCTTCAATGTATATAATGAATCTGTGGACTGAAGAATGGAGCTTTATAGAATCCATTGTTCAAATCCCCGACAACGCTTACTTTCTTTAACGTTAAATCTTCATTAAGAAAAAAAAAGGTTTTGATATTTTATGTGCATTTTCATATCAAGATTAGATCTCTATGCAGAAATAGTCTTTGATATTTGTTCAATTTTTTTATAAAGTCTTCAAGAAGAAATCGGTGCTTATTAAAACACTTGTGGTACTACATTCATGGAATCCTTCAATGTTTATAATGAATCTGTGGACTGAAGAATGGAGCTTTATAGAATCCATTGTTCAAATCCCCGACAACGCTTACTTTCTTTAACGTTAAATCTTCATTAAGGAAAAAAGAGTTTTGATATTTTATGTGCATTTTCATATCAAGTTTAGATCTCTATGCAGAAATAGTCTTTGATATTTGTTCAATCTTTTTACAAAGTCTTCAAGAAGAAATCGGTGCTTATTAAAAAACTTGTGGTACTACATTCATGGAATCCTTCAATCTTTATAATGAATTTGTGGACTGAAGAATTGAGTTTTATAGAATCCATTGTTTAAATCTCCGACAACGCTTACTTTCTTTAACATTAAATCTTCATTAAGGAAACAAGGGTTTTGATAATTTATGTGCATTCTCATATCAAGTTTAGATCTCTATGCAAAAATAGTCTTTGATCTTTGTTCAATCTTTTTATAAAGTCTTTAAGAAGAAACCGGTGCTTATTAAAAAACTTGTGGTACTACATTCATGGAATCCTTCAATCTTTATAATGAATATGTGGACTTAAGAATGGAGCTTTATAGAATCCATTGTTCAAATCCCCGAGAATGCTTACTTTCTTTAACATTAAATCTTCATTAAGGAAAAAAGGGTTTTGATATTTATGTGCATTCTCATATCAAGTTCAGATCTCTATGCAGAAATAGTCTTTGATCTTTGTTCAATTTTTTTACAAAGTCTTCAAGAAGAAACCGGTGCTTATTAAAAAACTTGTGGTAACATGTATGATCGATCCTAACTTTATTTTTGAGTCATTATTGTACTCTATTGAGTCGTAATCCTCCCTTAGATTTTTTTTAATCAGACTCCCCCCAAACACGGCAACCAAAAGACAAAAGACTGAAGAAAATCAAAGGGTGGATCGTAAAACAAAATAATAATATTGGGTGGAAATGTTGGGGCAGATAACTTGGTGGCTTGACGAAGATGTTTGCCATAACCCACACGCCAAATGTTTACATATGCATTGTATAATGGATAAATTATATTTTTGTCCCTTGAATTATTACCGTTGTATTACTTTGTACCGTCAATTATAAAATTTCTCACATTACACCTTTAAGTATCAATTTTATTTCATATTACTCGAACAAATAGCAGTTGTCAATTTGTTGACGGTAAATGTGCTCGTGAGTGGTCTGTACTGTTAATAAATAACTACTTATTATACACGTATAGGTCAAAAATAAAGAAAAATACCAATTCATGACTTTACCATTCCTAAGCTCCAAAATTTTTTTCTCTGACCGACTTTCTTTTTTCTTCCCATCAACTATTTCATTGCGAAAGAGGTAAAATAAAATAGGAATAGACACTTAACAGGAAACTCTTTGGGGTGTCACTCCCTCATTTGACAGATTTTTAAGTTTACCTTTATCTATTGGATTAATATGAAATAAAATTGATACTTTAAGGTGCAATGTGAGAAGTTTTATAGTTGAGGGTATAAAATAAAATAAAAATAATAATTCAAGGGAGTAAAATATAATTTACTCTTGTATAATAGATAAAATCTTGTAAAATCAAAGGATGTCTAGGATTACGGGAACTTTGTTACGTAATTAGAGGAGCGAATATGTGTGTGATGCACAAAACTTAAACCCGTCTTCAACTCTCTCTTTTTCCCACCCCTATCACTTGGAAATTAGAATATCGAATAAAGAATAATGGTACAATTATTAGATGATACATATGATTTTTAATAAACAATTAGATCAGTGGTAAGTAATTAGCTAAGTAGAAAAGTAGTTACATGAGACATGTGACCGAACATATAAAAACTTATTTTATAATTAAAAATTTAAAAATTTAGAAAATTAAACAAATATAATGAAATTTTTTCATATACCTTCTCCAATATGATTTGATAGTTTTAATACAAAGATAGATAATGGGTCTATTTGGAACTGATTTTTTAGGTGAAAAATTGTAATTTGAAAAGTTTCGCAAAAAATCTAGAGCTTAAAAAATCTCCCAAAACTATTGAGTGCGTTCTTTAAAAAACTGAAAAAGTTGGAAAAGTCTGTTTGAAATAACTTTCTAGTTTTTTTGGCTTTTTGTGTCAAAATAAAAAAATAATTATATATATGTATAGATTATATATAATAGTTCCCAAAATATGAATTTCATTTTTTTTACGTTACTAATAATATTTTATGAATATAATAAATTAAAAAGTTATGTAAGACTTACGATAAAATTACAAAAAGCCGAATGAAAAACTCATAAAATCAGTTTCTTGAATCAGTTTAAATAAGCTTTTTTGGGTTCAAAAAATTGTTGCATAAGCTGGTAAAAAAATCAAGGTCCAAATGAACTTGACTTATTTTATTCTAAAATCTTAAAAATTACCTATTTAAATTAGTTCTAAATAGGCCCGATATTACAATCAAGGTAGACCCAAACACCAAGCCAATTAAGCAGCTGCGTGGGGCCTAGAAAATGAGGAGCCCCAAATAAAAATAGTGGTCTTTATGTCTAAAAGGTTTTTTAGGTGTTAGTACACTTTTTTTTGGGAAATTTGGAAGCGGGTTTCCTATCAAGGAAACTTGTTTAATATTAAATTTATTTTGATCTCTATTGTTCAAAATACCCTCGGTAGTTATGTTTAATTAAAAAAAATTGAAAACTAACAACTCTTAAATTTTAGGAGTTTGACTAACATTAAAATTCTTCTCTCTCTTATATCTATCCATATATAATAATATGACTATTTATTTCTATCACATATATATAAATAAATATATATATATATATATATATATATTTATTTATTTATAATAACAATAAAAAAATAGTAACATTCAAACACAAAAAATAATACCATTTAAACACAAAAAAATAGTAACATTTAAACAAAAAAAATAATAATATTCAAAAAAATAATAATAAAATTGAGTATTAATAATTGGGAAAATAACAGTAGTAATATGCTCAACAAAAACAGTAATATGAACAGTAACATGCTCACAAAAATATTAACATGAACAATAACATGAAACATTAAAAAATAAAAAAATAGTAACATTCAAAATCGAAAACAATAACATTTTAAAAAAATAATAGTATTCAATAACAAACAAAAAATATTTAAACAAGATAAAAATAACAATATGGGACAAAGTTATGGTGCTCATGGGAATCTGGAACTAATATATATATATACTAATAATTGCCCGTGCCTGAAGGCACGGTGTAACGAAAAACTAAATTAAAATTCAAAAAATATTACATTGCCTAAAGACACTTTTAGGTGAAGCTTAAACCAAATCATTGACTACTTTTAAAACACACACACAAAGAATGCACAATTGGTTAGTTTCTTGACCATTCTTGATTTTAAATCTATTGAAATTTCGATACTTGGATTAACATTTAATTCATGTATTGATGATAATTTTGAGATTATTCTTTGATTATTATTGTTTATTCAGTTATTTCTTGGAGAACAATAGACATTTGAAGTCCCTCCCATAAATTTGTGCTTTATCTATAAAAGGAGTCGATCCAAACCCAAGCATCAAACAAATCGTTTTGGTAGACAGATGTGTTGAATATTGAAGGTGGTAGCTGTCTCAAGGTACGGTGTAACAAAAGTAGATAATTTGAAGGAAAAAAAATAGCATTCCCAAGAGTAAAGTGACACACATAATTCATTTAGGAGGCCAAATAAATTTCTTGGTGCAAAAAAAAAGAAAAAATAGCAAATCTCCTCTAAAACTTATGAAAATGTCAACTTGTATACACAATTTACATACTTTCTAATCGAAACCTAAAAGTTTCTAAAAAATATAAATCCTAATACATTAAAAAAAAATCAAAGAGAAGTCAAAATATTATAACTAATAGTTCAGTTATGTTGCCAAGGAACGCAAGGAACAAAGCAATATTATTGACCTAACACAATTCACTTTTCATTATATGTATCATCATAAACATGAAAACTTCTAGGTCCCATCAATTAATCAACTGAATATGGATTGATTATGCTATAGTGTGATGAAATATGCCCTCTGGGGATAAGTGGACCTGGAGCATAAAAGAAGTTGGAAGTTCATCACTTCTAAATTCTAATACATTCACGGTTTAATTCTATACTTGCCTCCTAAGGTGCATTCACTTCAACTTATTCATCAGGAAATGGTAATTACAATTACACTTGGACAGTTATATAATACCAAGAATTTCTGACTAAAGAATAAGCCTCACATAGACAAAGCAAAACCAAGAAACCAAAGATAATCTAATCCAAAACCCAAATAAATTAGACAGTTTGAAACAATTAAATAGTCATCCATGCATTTCTTCCAATTAGAGCATAATGGAGATAAAAAAATATGACCTGATATTAAAGTAGGAAACATTTTATGTTTACTGTACCATATATTTAAGACACTTGGAATAGAGTTCATATCTAGTTTAACAGTCAAACATGAGTATAATGGAAATAATTGAACTTGGATATTTATTCCTCACTTTTGATCTTATCCCAAATTATTTCTGAGCAAAGAAAATAACAAAGAACAATGGAGAGAAGACACCAAACCTTGTTCAAACAATCACACAAATTTCTCTTTTCTTCTCATTACATGAAACAACCACCAGTATATACAGTATTATCTCATCCTCTCTCAATAGCCTATAAATTGAAACCATTAGACTGATTTACATAGACATTTATTGCCTAACATAAACACAAAAGCTTCATTCATCTATTGCCTAACATAAACAAAAAAAACAAATGCTAATCAAAGTGCAGCAGTAAAGAAGAAAGCTCTTAACGAATAAAGAATTTCTACTCACAGAGCCAAGGAAATGCAATTTTCTACTCAATTGGCCTGAAACACAACATTTCAATAAAGGTGTGACATTCTTTATTTTTTTCTGCATACATGCAAGAGTAATACATTTTCAGAATAATACATTTTTTTCTGCATAGAGTTGCCTACTTATACTCAATCTAATAGATATCAGAAAATCCCTTGTCAACCCCACCACTACCACTACCACTACCACCACTATTTCTTTGTTTAACATCCACTGATATCCTTAAAGATCCTCAAGGCATGTGAAAATATAAAGTCAAACATAAGAATATAGAGAGCTTGAAAAAAAATAATTCAAGAATCAATTTTATAGGTCGCTGAGAGGACCCTTTTATTATACCAGTTGAACAAATATTATTCCATAATGAAAACAATACAGTAATCTCCAATATCAAATCGTATCAAACGAAGGAGAACAAAAAAAAAAAATTTATTGTGCCACCTTCACAAACCTTGAAATTGTGAGAATCAATTGACAAAATCAATGTTAAATTAAAGAACTTATTTAAACCATAAGGGTCAGTCGCGGACGGCAAACCAACCAAGTAGTTCAAGATTACTTGGGATATCTTCTTGGTTTGGGATTTCCTAAGTACCAACCTCCATCCAAGGCTAAGTAGCAGATGTAGAGGAGGAATCTTCCTCCTACAACAAAAAGGTACAAATTAAACTTTGCCAGAAACAAATAGATTAGAGATAGTCGGTTAAACGTGTGGAGTGACATGGATTGAATTCGTAGCAGCAAGATATTCATAATAGAAAACCACCACTTCGGTTTAATTCATAGCACCAACAAATTCAACCTGCCATTTGAACTTTACCAAACTATCCAATAGGCAATGCACACAATAGAAAACTACCACCAACAACATCACCATCCATCAACAGAACCGCCGACACACCCATAAACAGTAGATAATTACTAAGTAATTCACCCAGTGTTTGGTTGAAAGAGGATGTTAATTAATGTTGAAGTTACACGATTTTGTAAGTTATAGATGCATTACTAATTGCCCATGCAAGAGCAATTAAGAATATATATTTTGAAGACATGACGATCAGTTTAACATAACTCTTTCCCCTCTCTAATCAACTTAATTACCACTATCTGAATTCAACCACAACATTAACGCAATAATCTCATTTCAAGAATGAACTCAAGCAGCTAATGGTATGAATAAATTAAAAACAAATGACTACTAAACACCTGGGCAAACATAATCGTCAATACAGTAAAGAAAAAGATGTTTACCTTTTTAAGTGCACCATTTCCTATCGTTGTCAATAATCCAAAATCATCATAACTCATTTTGTGCCTCCTCCTCTAAGAACTTTAATAGGTTGTTTTGATCTTCCTCAAACACATCAGCATAGGCCAACTTCTTCTCTAGCAAATTATACAGAAAACCATAAAGTGAAATCACATATTTGCTCATATTGAAGTAACCACAATTCTTGATAAAAAAAAAAAAAGTAACCACAATTCAAATCTAAAACCCCATCAAAATACCACAGACATATGCCATACTACTTTTTCCTCTCCTGCAAGTTTTTCATTTGCTTTGTGGCTGTGACCTTCTTCAATGGCTGTTGGTTTTGTCTATTTTCTTCCAGAAGCCATGGATTCCTTCTACCCAAGACCTCCATCAATAACAAACCATTAACAATAATTGTAATCTTTATATTGTAAAAAAAGTACTAAAACAAAAAGTGTGCTTCTTAGATCAAACCCATCCTAAAGTGTGCAAACATTACAATTTAATAATTTAGATTGTCTCTCACTGTCTCTTGCAATCCTGGTAAGTTTATAAAACATCGTTTATAATAAGTGAAAGGTTGAGAGTCTCATCTGTCAGGCATTTATACCCCCCAATCACATGAATTAATGCATATACAAATATTATGGAATTTAATGCTCCCCAACAGATTTCTCATGATTCTGAGTCAAACAAAGCACAAAAAAATTAATGACAAAGCTTCACAACAACTTTCGATCAGAGATTAAAAAAAAAAAAAGGAAAAAAAATCAGAGACAAAGAGGTGGATTTAGAAAGAGATAAAAAAAAATCAGAGACAAAGAGATAGATTTAGAAAGTACTGGTAACTAATTTCGCATGATCATCAATCCAAAACAAAGCCGAAAAAAAAAAAGAAAAAAAAAGCAAGGATAATAAAGCTTTACAACAAATTAAACATGATCTAAGGAATAAAAAATGCATAGAGAAAAATGGCTCATGAAAAGAAAATTCTGGATTAACAGAAAAATCAACTTAAGTAATATCATGTTGAATTTGAACACTAACATAATCACCCAAGTCAGAATCAAGATACTAAGATAAAGCCTATAACCTTAAAACTTTGCTCTCTCTGCTCAAAGAGATTGATTGTCGGTAAATAAATTAAACCTTGTGGCCCCCATGTATAGTCAAAATAGGGTAAAGTTCCCTTCTACATTAAGTGTACTCTTTCTAATATGTATACCACTTCTTTAATATGAAAAGTGGAATCCTTATCCATGGGAATATCCAGATGCTAAAGTTCTTCAAGATGTAGGAGCTTCAGGCAACCTATTATGTTCCTTTAAGTGTGTCATGATTTGAAATTCAAAACCCTCAACAATGACATGTTGCTTCTGCACCTAAAAGATTAGAAAGCTATCAACATGCGTTCTTGAAATAGAACACTGCAAGAAAAAAAAATAGTCAAAGAAAAGAGCAACAAACTGAAGAATTAGAGTATACATGCAACTAATCTAAAAAATGATTCAATTTTTTACAAAAAAAAAACTCAGCCACTGAGCATGAAGTGTGGCATTCTAATTCCACTACTTCATTCTTCATATAAAAAAAAAAACCATAAAACATTAGCCAAAAATTCCACTGATAATTCTACTTCATTTGTTCACATGTATAAACAAATCAATCACGGATGTGCATGTGTGGAAAAAACTGAAACTAACAACAAAGAAAAATAGTGGAAAAAAGTTGAAACTTAAGATAAAGACAAACATTGGAAGAAATTGAAATTAACCAAATTAAAATTTAGCTTAAAAGAAGCAATCTAGTTTTCTAGTTCTCTTATAATCGTTCATTTATATGTATATGTATATGTACATAACCCAGCGACATCATAAACAACATTTAACCTAGAGGTTAATGAATAAAAAAGAAACGAAAAGAACAACAAAAGTAGAATATTTAACCATTTTTAAGCAATACTCTCAATGATTTTGAATGTGATTGTTTCCCAAAGGCAAAAAAATAGCTACATGGAATAAGGATATAGTACATCACCATAACAAACGTCAAATGAGCAGTAAAACCACCATCAACCAAGAAAAAAAATTCAAATCTACAAAAGGGGAAAAAGACTCATATATCAAATTTGAAACAATCTGTTCCCACCCAAAAGGATCACAACATTATGGGGAATCAAGAAAACAGAACCCGTATAGAAATCTAGATTGTAGAAAAAGAAAACTATCTAGAAACAAAAAATCAATTAAAAGCTTGTCATTTTTCATGATTTTTTTTCCATTGAAGCAAAAAAGTAATCATAGAACCCACAAATACATTTGACTTAATTATAAATTAGTTCGAAAGAACAATCAAAATCCAAGGAAGGAATAGTTGCAAAAATCAAACAACCCATTACCCACAGAAATAGAAAACAAATCCCTATCAGTCATTTTTTCAAACACCTTTCGAGCAAGCCCAAAAACTGCAAATCAACAAAATTGTAAGCATACTCATATTAAAAAAAGAGAAAATTCTATTGGGAATTGTAATCGGAACACAACTGCAAACAAAAATCAGTGTGTGTGTTGGGGGGGATATGGTGTGTGTGTGTGTGAATGTTGTATGTGCATGTTGCTTTATGGAATTCGGATACACACAAAACACACAAAAAATCCAAAACACACGCACAGTTGAGAGAGAGAAGGGAAGAAACCCAGAAACACACATGAACACACACAAAAAAAAAATCCAAAACACACAATGGCACACACATAATGCTAACATAAACACACACATGAACACACATGCAAAAAAAAAAAGAAAAAGAGATCCACAGGGAGATACCTGGACTCCTTGCTGGCGGTGTTGCTGGAAGGTTACAGTCCGTGTGTTTTGCAGGCGCAAAGTCACAGTGGCTGGCTGGGTGTTGGTTGGTAGAGGGGTGTTACTCCGATGTGAGAGAGAGAGGTGTCGGGTGAGGTAGAAAGAGATAAGGGAGAGAGTGAGAGAGGCGTGATATATTGGGAGAGAGAGTCGTGAGAGAGAGAGAGGCGTGAGACTGTGAGAGAGAGGGAGAGGCAGAAGTGAGAGGCAGAAGTGAGAGGCAGAAGTGAGAGGGAGAGGCGTGAGAGAGAGAGCCGTCTAGAGATAGGGCTCAGTTGGGCGGGAAATTTTTTTTTAGTAATCATCGTAGATCGTTAGATCATAATTTTTGAGGTGATCTGAACCGTCTTTTATGTTGGGATTACATTGTCCGTTAGATGTGTTTATATTTTGTCTCAAAACGATCTAGACCTCTCTTTGTCTTTTGGATTCAAACTTCGCTCTACTTTATTATATAGATTTTGTTTATATATCATTTTAGTATTTTACCCACGGCTGTTGAAATTTTTGTCATAGATGATTGGGCAGTGTATATTGATCTCTGGTTGCGGAGAGTAGTCTGTAGTGGAGGACGATGGTGACCTTCCTTGAAAACCAGTTCTCTATGAACTAATTGGGGAAGGGGACATACTGATTGTTTTGAACCACTGGCGTTAGGTGCTATTTTGTTGGTGCTGCTACGTTTATGTTTCCTACATACCATATTAGCTTAATGATAATAATTAACATAGCTAGTTGGGCTGCAATGACAACATTAGCTAGTATAAACCAATCATGCATGATTAATAGAAAAAAAAAATTGAGGATCACTGTGTTGACTTCAATTTAGTTGTTTACTTAAGTTCTTTTGGAGTCCATGGATCTGTGGCCAATAAAAAAATTCAAATTAAACCATCTAGAAGTCGCATTATAAGATGTGTGAGCTAGCATACAAAACTCAAACAACATACTTCAAACGAAATTCCTACCATGACAAAGACATTGTTAATGATTCGAGTCAAACAATAATCTTCTTCAGAAAATATTGCTAAGCAAAGTGCATAACATTCCTTATCATACAATGATCATTGAACAAACTCAAAAACATCACTCACCCCAGATATTCCAAAAGGGTCCAAATCATAGTAAAAAAAAGTGAGGTGGTGCAGTAAGTTATGTGTGTCTCGCCTATGACCATTCTCCAAAAGGAAATATATTTAATAGCCTACCCTGATGCATCCAACAGGGAGAAGAAGAGGGCAAGCAGTGTCAGATTATCAACATTACTCAAACTCGCCATTATAATATAATAAGCTATAAAATTGATATGAAGTTAAATAAGTCAAACAATAAAAACTCCATATGGGTAATGGGAAATTACAGCTAACAGTGGTTACATGGTCAAGAGAGATGCTAAAGTCTCCAAAATTATGACATCAACAATGTAGAAATAAAACTTGTAGCAAAGAAATTTGAAAGCAAGCAAGTCACTCATCTTCATTGAGGCAAATAATGATGATACTGGGATGAAAAAAAAATTAAATCAAAAATTATGTGCAACAAAACAGAGTGTGCTAAAAGGATAATTTTGCTCACCCAAAGCTTATATTATAGCTATGAAACCAAAATATGCATATCATTAGAACGATTCTAGTTACCCAAAAAGACATCCTTGGTGCTTGTAAAGGTGGAGGACGAACAATGACACAATGATTTAGAGCCCTGATGTGCAAATAATGATAAGGGGAGAGAATGGGATAATTTTTGATTATTTGGTTGGACTTACATATATAACATGTGATTGTGACATTTGTTATTACAGGTGATGATAGAATTTCAAAGCATAAACCAATACAGGAAAATAAAACAACCAAAAGAGTAAGACCATCAAAATAAAATGTGCATATTTCTTTGGCTAATTTTGTCGAACACGTGAGATGCAAAATTTTGGCAACTGAATAAGAGGAAGAGGGGGAGGGGTAAAATACAGCTAACAGTTATGACATCAACAATGTAGAAATAAAAATTGTAGTAAAGAAATTTGAAAGCAAGCAAGTCACTCATCTTCATTGAGGCAAATAATGATGATACTGGGATGAAAAGAACAAATTAAATCAAAAATTATGTGCAACAAAATAGAGTGTGCTAAAAGGATAATTTCGTTCACCCAAAGCTTATATTGTAGCTATGAAACCAAAAGATGCATATCATTAGGACGATTCTAGTTACCCAAAAAGACATCCTTGGTGCTTGTAAAGGTGGAGGACGAACAATGACACAATGATTTAGAGCCCTGATGTGCAAATAATGATAAGGGGAGAGAATGGGATAATGAGACTAACCTTGGAGAATGAGAGGCAGAATGAGTTGCTGAGAGAGAACAGACAGGTGATGGTAGAATTTCAAAGCATAAACCAATACAGGAAAATAAAACAACCAATACAGGAAAATAAACGTGAGAGAGAGAGAGATAACAGTCTCCCATCCCTGTTGGGAGAGAGAGAAGCGTGACAGAGAGAGGCCTGAGAGATTGGGAAAGAGAGAGAGAGAGGCAGAAGTGAGAGAGAGACGCGTGAGAGATATGCTTCTGGGCGGAAAAAAAAAATTTAGGACCGACCGTATACCATCGGATCAAAATTTTTGAGATGATCTGAACCGTCTTTTATGTTGGAATTACGTTGTCCGTCAGATTTGTCTCAAAACGATCTGGACTTCTCTTTGTCTTTTGGATTCAAACTTCGCTCTACTTTGTTATATAGATATATATAGAGAGAGAGAGAAGATGAGATCATGTGTGTTTAAAATGTCTAAGAGATAAGAGAGAAGTAGAGTTATATGAGAGATATGAGTGTTACAGTAAAGTCCAATTATGATCGTCGAATCAAAAGCCTGAAAATGATCTGAGCCGCGAAAAGATCAAGATAAACCAAGTTAGCTACTTTATTATATAGATATATATATATATAGAGAGAGAGAGAGGAATTTGAATTTCAAATTTATGTGAAAAATTTATTGGCATATCTTTATTGATAGTAAATTAAGGGATAACAATTCCCAAGTTAGGAAACTAGTTGTTTTCAAGGAATAATATTTTTGAGTTTTAAATAAATATTGGACTTAAATAAGATTAAAAATGGACTTACCTCCAAATAAATTTCTTTGACAGACTAAACTTATTATAAGTTCTTTAAGGAGGACTCAACCTCAATTTTCACTATTTTTTTATACTTATTTGAAAGTAAGTGTATGGATAAGTATTTTACTCTATTAATTCAATTTTAATAAAACATCTGTGATTAGGTACAAATTCAAATTCAAATGACATTTAATTTTTTTTACTTACTTACCATTCCTTAAATTATGCATAATTTTTATGCTCTCCATCTATCTCCTCTATTTTCTCTCCATCTCTCTCTCTCCCTCTCTCTCCATTACTCTCTCACTATTTCTCCCCTTTTTTTCCATCTCCCTTTCTCCTTACTTTCCCTATTTCTCTCCAATTTTCTCTCTCTATCTCCCATTAATAATTTATTTTTTTTCAAATATGTAAATATTTGATATATTTTTTTTCATCTCTCTTTCCCCTATTTTTTTTTTCTCTCTCTCTCTCTCTCTCACTCTTTTCCCCCATTTTCTCTCACTGTTACTCTCTCTCTTTATTTTCTCTATCTCTCTCTTTATATCAAAGTTACAATAACACAATTACACTAATAAGTTATACCAATTAGTTACAATTGCTCTATAATACATCAACTAATTACTCATGTGTCCTAATATACCAAACAATTATACCAAACAATTACACAAAATTATGACAACAACCCAATTTGTCATTTAGTTGTCTATATAAACCTAATAATTGCACCATTTAATATCACAACACATACACCAAATTTGGTATAATGGTAAAGTCTTTTGTATAATAATAAACTCAATTTGATGTATATAATTGGTATAATCATATCGTGATACAAAATAGTGTATATTTTTTGGTTTATGTAAACAACTGAATGACAAATTGACTTAGTGCTGTAATTTCGTATAAGTATTTAGTGTAACTGTTTGGTTTATTAGAATACACGAGTAACTGCATTGTGTATTCTACGATAATTGTAACTAATTGATGTAACTGATTGATATAATTGTGTTGTTGTAACATTAATGTAAGGAGAGAGAATAAAGATATAAAGAATAACGGTGAGAGAAAAAAGGAGGAGAGGGAGAAAAAATAGGGGAGAGAGATAAAAAAATTAAATCAAATCTTTACATATTTGAAAAAAATAAATTATCAATGAGAGAGAGAAAAAAAATAGGGAAGTGAAAGTGAGAGAGTAATGGAGAGAGATAGTAATGGAGTAATAAATGACCTTTTAGTCTTTTTTCAAAAAAATGCACTTAGTATCAAATAAGTTTTTTTAATGTAATTCACCTCAATTAAGTCCAATTTTTTGTACCGACTTCCAAATTCTCTTTTAAGTAATCCAGAATTTTTGGACTAAAATGGCCCCATCTCATGAAAATTTTTAGAAGGGCTCGGAATAAAAGGCCCAAGCCCACTCAACCAGTTAGGAGTGACAATCGTATCTTGTCATGTCTGATTCGTGTCGTATCATTACGGGTTCGTGTCGAGTACTAGTCAACTCTAACCCAACTTATTTAACTAATTTGTCATGTCGATTAATTTATTTATTTTCGTGTTGGATTCATGTTGACCCATATAAACTTTTTTCTTTTTTTGATCCAAGACCCATATAAACTTCGAATAAAGAACTTAACACTAAGATTTAAGTCTAAGATTCTTATATCAATTATTTGAATCCATGCTAATACTTTTTCTATAAATTAAAAATTAACTTAATAAACATAATATTAATAATGAATTAAAATGTCTTTTTTGTATAATAATTATGTCAATGCTTAATAAACAATAACAAATAATTAACATTTTATTTCTATAATATTAGTTAAACATGTTACTTGTGTCAATTTAGTGTTGTTCGTATTTGACATTAATCTAACCTATTTATTATTCGTGTTAACAGATTGTGTCATTTATATATTTGTGTTGAGAAATAATCAACGTTAACTTACTAATTTCTTGTTAAATTCGAGTTGTATTTTTCTCTTGTATCAAAAATTGTAACCTCGGACTTCCTTTCAACGGTCATTTCTTAAAAAGGCAAAAAAATATCACTTTTCAACAATTAAAGTATAGAAGGCAATAAAAATGGGTCCGACTACAGTACCGATATCCACTTTTCGGTATGGTACTGAAAAAATAAAATGAACGGTTGATATATAATGAAGAACTTCCATTGATCAAATCTAAGACTTTTTACCGGTTACCCACGTACGCTACCCACTGAGCCTTATGCTTTCATAAAAAAAAAACACAGTCGAAGAAGAAGAAGATGGAGTTGCAGAATTGTTTTTATCCCTGTGAACGCTTCAAGAGATTATAAAAGCATCGTCATTTATTAAAACTAAGATTAAGCGGTAGTCTTTTCATAAAAAAAAAAAAATCATAAAAAAAAATCAGACAGGGAAAAAGAAGGAGAAATATCAAAGCATGGAGTTACAGAATTGTTTTTATTCTATGAACTCTTCAAGAGATTATAAAATCATCATTTATTAAAACAAAGATTAATATTATAGTAAATTCATTAAAAAAAAACTTAGACGACGAAGAAGAAGGAGAAAGAAGAAGATGGAGTTGCAGAATTATTTTTATCCTCATGAACCATTCAAGAGATTATAAAATCATCATCATTTATTAAAACTAATGTTGAGATTATAGTAAGAGTACTACTTTTGTTGGTTAACATTACCATTTTTTTGGTTAAGAGTACCACTTTTTTGGTTAACATTATTACGACATTTTTTGTTAACATTATTACGACATTTTTTGTTAACATTACCACTGTTTTGGTTAAGAGTACCACTTTTTTGGTTAACATTACAACTTTTTTGGTTAAGAGTACCACGTTTTTTGTTAACATTACTATTGTTTTGATTAAGATACCACTTTTTTGGTTAACATTACCACTATTTTGGTTAAAAGTATCACTTTTATGGTTAACAATACCACTGTTTAAGTTAAGATTAACACTTTTTGGGTTAACATTACCACTTTTTATGTTAAGATTACAACTTTTTTGCTAAGAGTACCACTTTTTTGGTTAATATTACCACTGTTTTGATTTAAAGTACCACTGTTTTGGTTAAGAGTACCACTTTTTTGGTTAACATTACCACTGTTTAAGTTAAGATTACCACTCTTTTGGTTAACATTTCACTTTTTTGTTTAAGATTATAATTTTTTTGGTTAAGAGTACCATTTTTTTGGTTAACATTACCACTATTTTGATTAAGAGTACTACTGTTTTGGTTAATATTACCATTTTTTTGGTCAAGAGTATCACTTTTTTTGTTAACATTACCATTGTTTTAGTTAAGAGTACCACTTTTTTGGTTAACATTATCACTATTTTGGTTAAGAGTACCACTGATTTGGATAATATTACCAGTTTAATTGTTAACATTACCACTGTTTTGGTTAAGAGTACCACTTTTTTGGTTAACATTACCACTGTTTAAGTTAAAATTATTATTTTTTTGGTTAACATTACCATTGTTTTGGTTAAGATTACAACTTTTTTGATTAAGGTTACACTTTTTTGGTTAAAATTACAATTTTAATGATTAAGATTACCACTTTTTTGGTTAAGATTACACTCAACAGAGGTAAGATTACCATTTTATTGGTTAAGAGTACAATTTTTTTGGTTAATATTACCACTTTTTTAGTTAACATTACAACTTTATTGGTTAACATTACCATTGATTAAGTTAACATTACCACTCTTTTGGTTAAGCTTACACTTTTTTTGGTTAAGAGTACCACTTTTTTAGTTAACATTACAATTCTTATGATTAAGATTACCATTTTTTTGGTTAAGACCATTTTTTGGTTAAGATTACACTTTTTTGATTAAGAGTACTATTTTTTTGGTTAACATTATCAAACTTTTGGTTAAGATTATCATTTTTTTTGGTTAAGATTACACTTTTGAGGTAAGTACCACTTTTGGTTAATATTACCATTTTTTTGGTGAATATTACCATTTTTTTGGATCGATCAAGAGCTTTTAGCGATCAAGAATTGCGATCGAATCACGACCGATCAAGAGCTGAGTAGCGATCAAGAGTGGGATCGAGTAGCGATCAAGAATGGGATCAAGTAGCGATCAAGAGTGGGATCAAGTGCAGTTTGTGATCAAGAGTAGCGATCAAAGTGGATCACGATCAAGATTGGGATCAAGTGCACTCTTGCGATCAAGACTAGCAATCAAGAGTGGATCAAGTAGCGATCAAGATTGGGATCAAGTGCACTCTTGCCATCAAGACTAGCGATCAAGTGGGATCAAGTAGCAATCAAGACTGGGATCAAGTGCACTATTGCGATCAGATCAAGGTAGCGATCAAAGAGCTTGATACCGATCGATGAAATAACGATCAAGCGTGGTATCAACGGATCATCGCAACAGTAATCAAAATTAATATATTTAATTAACATAACAAATTAATATTACATTAAAACATTCAATTCATCAAATTAACATTAAAATTCAACTTAATTAATATTAAATTCTTCTAATTTATATCCATAATCATTCAATTAACATTTAATTCATTCAATTAACATCCAATAAAAATTCACTTTATTAAACTAACATTCAATTTCATTCAATTTATATTTAATTTATCAAATTAACTTCCATCTACCATTCAACTCATCAAATTAGATTTTTTAAAGTGTATAGGGGGTTCATGTTCCTGTTCACTCAATAAGCCCAACTATTGTAAATTTTTTGTTATATTTTTATTTCATGTTTAAATATAATAAATAATTATTATTTTAATTTCTATTATCACTTATTTTTAAAGTGTATAGGGGTTTATGTTCATGTTCACTCAATAACTTGTAAAATTTTTCTTATATTTTTATTTCATGTTTAAATATAATGAATAATTATCATTTAAAATTTTTTAAAGTATATACCGAAACCGGTGAAACCGGTTATAAATTTTTATGAATTTTGGAGTGTACAAATGGCGAGCATTCAGTTCTTTTAATTTTTCGGTATCGTACCGATTTTTACATTTTCGGTACCAAAGCCAACTCCTAAATATACGGTCTTCTCTCTCTCTCTCTCTCCATTAATGGCACCAATCAACTCCACATAAAAAAGAATAGGGTAAATTACAATAACCTCCACTGTTGTCTGTAACAGTTTCACTGCACCCCTTTTTGTTTTTAAAACTGCACTGTAACCCCTTGTCAGTGTAAAGTTATAATTTTACCCTCTGCCACTTTTCTTTTTCTTTTTTTTTTTTGTTTCAAAATATCCTTTATATATACACCTCCAAAAAATCTATAACTACTCATTAACCCATCACAAAATTCACCTCACACTTTAAACATACCCATTTCATAGCGTAAAATAGTGTAAAATGAGATCCAATGTTTTCATCTATCTGAAGTGTTTTTTTTACCATAAAGTGTTGGAAAGCAAGATTTTTACCCAACTTCCATGACTCCATCTACTTGGGTTGCACAAGTTATTTTAGAGCCAAGGAGAGCTTCAACGTGAGAGAGGAAAGTTGTATCTTCTTTTATGAGATTTTTATGTGTTTGAAGATATTTGTCCGATTGATCCAATGTGTGGGGTCAAAAAAAAAAAAAAACAAAGTAATAACAGGTGTTATACAACTTGAGGGTAAAATAGGAAGTTTGTATCATTAAATTTCCTTGTATCATCAGCTAAGTAATATTAGGCTTTTTTTTTAAAACCCAAGTAATAGTAGTTGAAGGGCAAATCTTTTACAATCTATCACATCCCAAGGTATGTCAGTGTAATTACAAGAACAAAAAGGGGTACAGGGAAAATATAAGAAACAACCAGTGGTCATTGTAATTTATAGAAAAAAATAATATTATTTGAATCTAAAAATCTCATATAATTTGTTGATCTTTCTGACTTTATTATAACTTGTAAGACCCCGTACTAGAATTAAAAAAAATAATATTATATTAATATTTTTCATAAGATGAATAAAAGGATTGTAGAAACCTCGAATCATTGTTAAAAGATTGATCATGAAGTTTGAGTTTCGAACGAATTGACTTTCGGGTCAAACGTAGTTTTGAAAGTGTTTAAGCTTGAGAATAGTGATTAGGTAAGTTTCTAAATGTTTTTAGGTAAAAATAATGCTTCCATTCAATCCGGAAGGTCGAGAAACTTTGGAAGAGGTAATATGAGGTGTATTAGAAGTTAGAAAGTATTTCGAAGTTAAACCACATTTTAGAAAAAATTCGGGTAGAAAGGAATTTGACACTACCTTAGTATTTTATCCATAACTTTTTAATACAACCTCAGATTCAACTGTTTTTTGGACAGTGGAAACTAGACTTCAAGGGCTACAAAAAATATATTTCACGAAAATTTTCTGAATCGACTTCTAAATAGGTGAAAACTTCTCCTGAAGTTGGGACAGAAAGTTGCCATCGTCCGGACACTCCAAGCACCGTCCGAACGATACTCCTTACCCAAAAACTTTATTTTTCATCAAAAACAGTGACTTTGAATCGTCCGGACGCTATGCTAAAAAGGGCCCCGCTCAATTTTAGGATTTTTCTCCGTTTTTCATCCTATAAATACCATAAGGACGTCCCTTTAGCCATGTTTCATCAGTTTTCAACCTTAGACAACCCTAGAGAGTGAGAGAGAAAGAGAAACACAAGATTCAAAAGAGATTCTCATGTTGGAACGGATCAAGCATACTAGAGTTACACACAAACTACAGAATCAATGTAGGGGATTGTTCTCAAGTTCTTTCATTGAGGCTTAGGGTATTACATATGTATGTTTTCAATATTCTTGATACTTATACGATAAATACTTATGATTTATTAGTTTCTTTATTATTGAAACATAGTTTTGAACAAAATACATGTTTGTGTTCAAGAAACATTATTCTTGAATTTCCAAAACTCTAGTTTTGCTAAATACATGTTTAGTTATGAAAAATACATGAATTCTTGATTTCTAAATTCCTATTTTTGATTAAATCATGTTTTCATCTAATACTTGTTCTTGTTCCAAGAAATTATGATTTTTGGCAAAACCCTAAAATTTTGAATATCGAAATTGTGAAGGTTTTATTGATATGATCTCTTGCATATTTTAATTCATTTATTATTTTAGTATATTAAGAATTGTGAAATTGTGATAATTGAATTGTTAATGAAAATTGTGATTTGTTAAAATTGTGGTTTCATCTCTTGTATAGTTTGGGTGTGATGGACTTGAATTGCCTTCGAGAGCTGCCGTAGAGTGTTAGAGGTTAGTCTATCCCAGTGGGAGTGAGATGGTTGCCTAACACATGTAGTGGATTGTTGTTTGTGAGAGCAACCATTATTGTTCACGTAAGTTCGAGGCTGAAGGATGGTATACCTTTCCTGGGAATTATTCGTTAATGCCGTGGGAGACGGTATACGTTCTTCCTAAAGTTATTTGTAATTTGGCCCTACGGGGAATGATTGAGATTGTGTGGTTGTGATGGGTGAACGAGGCAGAATCATTGTGTAGATTCCTAAGAAGCAACCTACATACATGAGAATGAGGATGAACCAACAAACATGAGAATATGAGATGATGCTACTGAGTTATTTATTGAATGCTTTAATTTCTTGCCAGTTTATTCCTGTCATTTATTTACTATATTTCGTACACTTGAGATCATTACAACTGTCATGGTTTTACTCTCAAAAATTTATATATGTTATTTTCCAAAAGAGACTTGCCTTTTTTTTATTGTTTTAAAACCTTGTTGGGATTTGAGAGGGATTTCCTACAAACTTTTGCTCACCCTCTACAACACATTACAGATTTTGGTAGGGAGGAAGATGTCAAATTAGATGAGCAGGTTGATCTCGAGAATAGAGAGGGTCAGTATGAGGATCTTGAAGTGGAGGCTTAGAGATGTTTCGTCTTAGTCTAGATTATTTTATTTGAGAGATTTCTATGAAACAATATTTTAGCTAGTTTTTATTATTCCGTTGTTAGATACTATTTGTTTTTGAATTGTAAGTAGGAGAAGTTACAATATTTTATTGACTTTAGATTTATTCTTTATTAGATGGATAAATAGTTTATTATTTAATGGTTATTACTAGTTGCTCTCGTGATTGGATGGTTTCTAGATAGTAATGTCTTCCATGATGGATTTTGGGGCGTTACATAACTATTGGATTAATATTAAGTTTTATTATTGATGGGATCCACAATCAATTCAATGACTATAGTGAATTAAGTCAACAAATTAGTTCCCTATAACATTGCCCACAAAAAAATATTATTATACATCTTCCACTACAAAACTATTCTTTATACACCTCCCAACACAAAATCCTCTCTCTCTCTCTATTAAATTTATTTAATTAGTAAATTACTTTTTTATTGTTTTTATTAATATAATTAATGTAATGCAATTATTCTTGTATTGTGAAGATTTGAAATAGTAGACGATTTGAGATACGAACAAACAATCAATCAGAACTTATACAATATCTATTTATCAAGTGTTATTGTTTCATTCTTATTTAGTTTTATTATATATTAGATTGTTCTCATAATATAATTATTTATTATTTTTAAATTTATTTTGTTCGCAAGAATTTTTAGTCTGAAATATGTCAAATAAAAGATATGAATGGCAAAACGAAAAACGAAAAAAAAAATACTAGTATAAAACTTAAATATAAAAATTTAATAACTACTTTTACATAGGAGAATAATTTTTAAATAAAATATTAATCATATATTATATGTATATCTAAAATCTTTTGGTAGGACCCCATTTAATTTTTTTGCTTAAGACCTCAACTTTCATCGGGCTAGTCCTGATTACAATAATTTTTTATTGATATTTTAGTCATGTAATTTTAGTTTAATGTATTAATCATGTCAATTTTTGAGTCATTTTTGTATTTGATATTAACTCAACCTCTTTATTACTCTTGCTACAAGTTATGTCAATTTTCAATCTATGCGTTGGTGAATAACTTTGGAAAGATGTTTTGTCAAAGAAGAATAATGGGCTCGAAGAAGGTATGGTGTTTCAGCTATGGTCCAAGAGGGTGCAATGGCTATGGTCCAAGAGTTTGTGCAAAATATTGTTCTTCAATGAGGTAATTCTTATTGAAAATGGACTTGATTAGGCTACTGAAATAAAATTTGGTATCTTAATAGGTGTTTTTATAATTTTTTAAACTCATTTTACAATTAAAAAATTGATAATTTTTTATGAGTATTTTTATCACTATTGTGATAACTATTTTTATTATTTTTTTCTCTACAAACAAAATTACCACTTTTGTGGGTAATTTATCATATTTTGGCGTGTTTTTACTGCGGTTTGATAATTTTTTTTCGATACCCCAACAATAGTAAAAATATCAATAAATGTTAGTATGGTACCAATTTTTTTTTTTGGGTATCGTAGACAACTCCATTGAAAATAGACCCATGAACTGATGAATAATTTTAATAAGGATATTGGTGGTCATTGAATAAATTTATTTGACACATTGGACGAGTTTATTAAAGCCTCATTCTATTTCATATTATAGATTTTATAGAAAATTTTCCTCTAGAAAAAAGGTGTTCTATGAATTTCAGTCAATAAGTTATAATTACTAGTCTTTCTGTTTGAATTTTTTTTTTAATTCTTTAATCAAATGCATTCTTGAAATCAGTCGAAAAAGGTCGACCATAACCTGTTAAAAATGCCTTTAGGTGTTAGGACCTTTTTGCCCTTTTCTTTGGCCCGGTTATGACTGTTTCTTTTCAAGTCACTGATTTAGGGTGTGTTTGTTAACTTAAATTCAATCCTTAAAATAAATGTATTTGACACTTATTAATTAAGTTTGTTTAATAACTAAAATTTAAACTCTCTTAATATGTTAAATGTTATTTTAGAATAGGCTATTATATTATTAAGTAGGAGGTCCCTTAATTCTAAAAACTAAATGCGCTCAGTAAAATCATATTTAATAATATTTATAATATGACAATTATACTCCGAAATATTTTACAATCTTATTAAAATTCTAATTAGTGTTCTCTCCAAAACCTCTAACCTATATATTATCCTTATCGATCGTCTTCTTCAACGACAGGTAAGTCTTTTTCGATCGTCAACTTCTCGTGTCTTTTTTTTTTTTTTTTTTCTTCCCCTGTCTGCTACAAACACACATACTGAAACACACAATTACCCACAAACACATTCAGTACACACATAGAGTTACACACACCCACACATGCACACACAGACACATGCACTGAACACCCACCCACAGACACGAATTGCACACACATATTATTAATGAAATTTATTTTATTTTATTTTTTTAATTTAATTATTTATTATTATTTTTCTTTCTTTTTTTAATCATGTTATTATTCAGTTATTGTGTTATTCAATTTATTATTATTCACTTATTGTATTTTGATTATTTATTAGTTATTGTTCTTTTTTTTTATCAGATGTTATTATTCACTTATTGTATTATTTAGAGAGAATTACACTTAGACCATCTGAGATTTGTCACTTAATCAATCAGACCCCTTAACATTTGAAATATTACACATAGACCCCCTAAATTTTGTATGCGCGTAACACTTAGACTCATGCCATCAATGTCCGTTAATATATTCGTTAATAAATTATACACAGACTCTCTGGAGTTTATAAGCATATAATACTTAGACTCCTTAAGTTTAAAATGTTATACTTAGACCCAAAAAACTCCAATCAAGGATAGAATATCAAATATTTTAAATTTTACAACTAAAATTCATGTTCTATTATGACATTTATTGAAATAAAATCAAATATAAAAATCTAAATTTTTCTTAAAAAATCATAATAAGTATACAATTATACAATTTTTAATTTTAATTTTGTTTTAATAAATGATACAATAAAACATGAATTTTGGTTGTAAAATATAAAATATTTGATATTTTGTCTTTGATTGAAGTATTTTTTATCTAATTATAATATTTTAAACTTCAGGGGTCTAAATATTATACATTTACAAATTTCAGGGGGTCTGAGTGTAATATATTAACGGATATACTAAATGACATTTGACGGTAGGGGTCTAAATGTTACGCGCGTACAAATCTCAAGGGGTTTGTGTGTAATATTTTAAATGTCTGGGGGTCTGGGTAATTAAGTGACAAACCTCAGGGGGTCTGAGTGTAATTCTCCATATTATTTAATTTGTTATTGTTCACTTATTGTGATTCGATTATTTATTTTTTTTTGTTCTTTTTTTTTATTCGATTATGATTTATGTTATGTATTAAATTGATTTGATATATTGTCGTTTTTTATTAGATAAAAATATATTTTATAAATATTTTCAAATTAAAGAGTGGAAGGGTAAAATTAGAAAGAAATTTATTTTCAGACGTCAGCTCTGTGTAGTTATCAAACAGTTTGATTTAATTCAGTACTTAAATTTCAATGGTTACCAAAAAGTCCACAAATTCACCATTCAGCTTTCAGTTTTCAGACTTCAGCTTTTAGTTTTATCAAACACCACCTTAAGGTGTATTTGTTAACCCAAATTCAACATTTAAAATGAATGCATTCGGCACTTATGAATTAAGCTTGTTTGATAACTAAAATTTTAATATCTTAATATATTAAGTACACCTTAAAATAGGTTACAATATTAAGTAGCAGACCTTTACTTAATTCTGAAAACTAAAAGCGCTCAACAAAACCATTTTTAATAATATTTATAATATGACAATTCTACAACGAAATATTGCATAATTATATTAAAACTCTAATTAGTCTTATCTCCAAAACCTATAACCTATCTATTCTCCTTGCCATATTGATTTTCTTCTTCAGCGAGCGACACATGTAAGTCTTCGCCCTTTGCCTTCTGCAATACACATATACATACATAATTACACATACACAATTACACACACACACAAAGTTACACGCGCACGCGCACGCGCACACACACTCTGTGCATACACACCCACACACACACACACACTCTCTGTGCACACGCATACACATATAGTTACACACGCGCTGCGCACACACACACATGCACCCACACACACTTTGTGCACACCCACCCACACACAACACTCTGTGCACACACACAATCACACACACACAGAGACAAATATTTTTTTCAATTTGTTGTTAATGAAATCTAATTTATTATATTTTTTCAATATTTTTTGATTATTTATTAGTTATTGTTCACTGATTGTGTTATTCAATTTGTTATTATTCTATTAGATAAAAATATATTTTATAAATATTTTTAATGTAAAGTGTGGAAGGGTAAAATTGAAAATTAATTTATTTTCAAACGTAATCTCTGTGTAGTTACTAAACAGTTTGATTTAATTTATTAATTAAATTTTAGTAAGTACCAAACAATCCACGAATTCAGCATTCAACTTTCAGTTTTCAGTTTGCAGACTTCAGTTTTCAATTTTATCAAATACCACATAAAAGGATAATGAATCTATCCAATTAAGGAATTATACATCTTTAGTATACCTTCATCAATTGGAGAGCTATTCAATGTGCTTGTCTGAATCATCCTTATATTTATAAATACATTCTTTGGATTAATAAACACAAATTTAATCCATAAATATAACTCCTTATCTAACATCAATGCAGATCTTACAACAGAGCTTCAAAGGAGAGTCTAGAAGGTTGAAGGCCAACATACCCAAGTTCATATAACACCTTCAAAAAAGTCTAACCATTGAAAGAGTAGATTGTGGTATATCTTTTCTTTTTCTTTTTTTTAAGTGAGGGGGATGGGGGGATTTAAACCATTGATTTCAAGAAGACAAAGTCTTCACAAGACAAAGTCTTCACAAGACAAAGAGTATTATTGGACCAAAGGCTTGTTGGTAGATGATGGTATATCAACCAACTAAAACACAAAGATTAGACATGTAATATTTCAGTAATTATGTAGGTTGGCCATTAAAAAATTAGGTCAGAGTCGGCATTGTGTTAGATCGAGTTAGCATAACCAAGAGGAAATATTCAGTGTAACAGTGATATCACGTCAGAATTGTCACATGATATCACCATTCAATAATAACACATCAAATGGCCAAGATGAACCCCATTTTCTTGCATGTGGATAGTTATTGACTAACATGTGGAGCGACATTTTTTAATTTATATGATGTCTATTTACTTATTTGTTAGCATATTATTGGATGTGATATCACATGACAATATTGAGATGGTATCACTGTTGCACTATTTTCCAATGGTATAGAGAACTCATCCTATGCAAGAACTAACAATAGAAAATATGAGCCAATATTATAGAACAAATGCTACAGGACGGTGTGCAAACTTGTTATTTCTAAGCATCTAGAGGACATTAATTATCAGTGTGTGAAAGTTTGTCTCTAACAGATTGCAGCTCATGGACAACATCATTTATGTTCATCCGGTCTTGTGGGGACTCTACAGAGCACGCCACTCCAATCTTCACAACTGAAGTCAAACACTCCTCTATTTTCTTCACTACGCTTTGGCTCTGTCTAGTATTATTTTCTGTTGCTGATGCATCTTCTTCAATATTCTTCAGCAGCATTGGGTCCACGATCTCTATCACATTGTCCGGTATAGCCATCCTAGCAAAATTATGAAGATTAAGGCCTTCTTGAAACATGTCGTTGGTTGGTTGTTTTCCTGTCATCATCTCCAACAAGCAGATACCATAACTATAAACATCCCCTTTAGTTGATATCTCACTTCCAAGACCATACTCTGCATTAGTAAGATATTGCATTAGGTAAAGAGAAGTCCATTAATGACTCTTCTACAAAAAATTTGATAGTTATTGCCATAGACAATTGATATCATGTATAGAAGAATATTGAGTATTGTGATTACCTGGCGCTGCATATCCAATAGTTCCGCTTATTCCATTCGAACTGCTTTGAATGGTATTTGTGATTCTTGGATGAAACCTTGCCAACCCAAAGTCTCCCACGTGGGCAACCATATCATGGTCAATAAGGATATTGCTAGGCTTTAAATCACAATGAATGATTGGCTTTTGGCAATGGTTATGAAGATAGTCAAGTCCAGAAGCCACATCAATAGCAATGTTTATTCTTTGAAGAAGATCTAAGCTAGGAAGCTTATTCTGTCTATCTTTCAATTTTGTACTTGAGTGCAACCACCTTTCCAAATTACCATTAGGCATGAACTCATACACTAAAGCCTTAAAATCATTGCCTTGAAAATCAACACTTGCACAAGAAGTTATGATCTTGACTAGATTTCTATGTCGAATATTTTTCAAGACTTCACACTCAGCCATGAAACTCTTGGAAGCTCCACGACGCTGGAGGTTAAGTACTTTGACAGCAATAATCGATCCTTCTTGATTAAGGATCCCTTTATACACAGAGCCAAAACTGCCAACACCAAGTAAATTTATCGGAGAAAATTCACTGGTGGCTTTAAGGAGCCTTTCATAAGATACTCGCAAGAGTCCTTCTCGCACAGATGATCTTGTAGATGGAGCTTTTCTTTTCTTTTTTAACCAACAAAATATGAGGCATGACACCAGGGTTATCCCAACAAGAGTAGACGTTGCCAAGATAATTAATATGTACACAAGATGCACCTTGTCCTTTATTTTTTTGGTGGTGCATCTAGGTAACTGTAGTTCAGATATGCCACCACAAATTCTAATATTCCCGACAACTGACATGGCACTCGAGTTTGTGAAAACTCCTTTAATTGGCACCTCACCTTCAAAGTTGTTAAACGATAAATTCAAGGTTGCCAAAGGCATCTGCCCCAAGAATTCTGGTATTTGTCCACTTAAGTTGTTGCGAGAAAGATCAACTGTTAGAAGACCTCTCAAAGACTTCAATGATGCAGGAATAGACCCGTGGAAAGAGTTTCCCTCCAGATGTAGATATACAAGGCTAGTGCAGCTGCTTAGGCTACTTGGAATGTCACTAGATATGTTATTATCTGACACATCCAAGTCAACTAAGCTTTTGAGGTTGCCAACCTCTGATGGCAAGGGTCCGAGTAAACGATTCTGAGCAAGATTTAGTGAAATTGATAGAGAGGAAAGTGTAAAAATTTGTTTGGGTATGGTTCCACTAAGATTATTTTGGGAAAGATTTAAAAGCAACAATTTTTGACAGTTTCCAAGACTCGAGGGTAAGGTACCTTCTAATCTATTATTCCCTAAGTGAAGTTCAAATAAGGATGACAAGTTTCCTATGGAATCAGGTATAGTCCCAGAAAAATAATTTCTATCAAAGTTCAATTTTCCTAACTTCTGGAGATTGCCAAGGGAAGTGGGAATTATGCCTGTGAATCGATTCTCTTCCAAGCTTAACCAAGCTAAGTTAATAAGATTACCTAGTGTGGGAGGTAGAGTTCCATACAGGAAATTGCTACCTAGTGTTAAAGCCAAAAGCTTTGTTGAGAGATTGCCCACAGACTTTGGTAGCACCCCTTCAAATTGGTTACCTCTTAAACCCAATTTTTCCAAATTGCTGCAGTTGATCATAGAATTAATGAAATTCATTTCATCAGGTTCTCCACTTCCAAAGTTATTAGAAACCAACAATACGACATGAATCTTCTTTAGGTCTCCAAAATTGGTTGTGATTTTTCCAGTGAAATAGTTGTTATGTACATCAAGGGACTCTAATTCTGTTAAATTGGATACTGAGAATGGGAGCGGTCCAGTAAATAGGTTACCCTGTAGGTGAAGGATTTGAAGATGTTGAAGCATTATACCTATGCCTAGTTGAAGACTACCATGAAGTTGATTATTATCCAAAGAAAGCATAGTTAAGGCAGAAAGATTATAAATAGATGGAGGGATAATACCAGAGAGGTTATTGTTACTCAATCTAACTTCTCTTAAGTTTCTCAACTGCCCGAACACATCTGGAATGCTTCCTTCAAAATGATTGTTAGATGCAGATAAACTTTCCAGAGAAGTAAGATTTCCAGCAAAAGATGGGATCCCTCCTGTCAAACTGTTTGAATGAATCGCGAGAATCGTAAGCTTTGACAAGGTACTAAGCTGTTTTGGAATGCCGCCAACGAGGTTATTATTACCAACGTCAAGGTACATGAGTTTAGAACAACGCGATAGGGTGGCTGGAATTTCTCCGTCAAAGCTGTTGTTGCTCAATCTCAATTCTCGAAGCCTGAAAAGACGACCAAGTTGGCGAGGGATTTCACCTTGAAAGGTGTTGTTCTGGAGCCTCAAGCCTCGAAGGAAGGTGAGGTTCCCAATATAAGGAGATAAAGTGCCTGCTAAGCCTCCGAATGCAACATCTATGATGATGACTCTGCTGCGTTGGCGACCGCATACAACACCGTCCCATTCACAGAAATGGGAAGAAGCATTCCACGAGCTCACAACACCTTGAGGGTCATCTGTGATCTTCTCCTTGATGGCTAGGAGGGCAAGTCGGTCAGTCTCACTTCCATTTCTGTGAGTGGCAGTGAGGGATGGTACAAAATGCAACAATATAATCATTGCAAAACATGATTTTTGTACGCGAACTGCATGGAATGACAATGGACTCATTTTTGAAAATTTTCTTGGTGATAGGGTGTGCTCTTTGTTCCTAGAAACGTCTTCTTTCTTTGAGAATGAGTTTCTTCTTGAGTTTGTTGAATTATAATCATCTAATATATATATGAATAACGAATCTGTGGGTTCCAAAGACTGGAGCTTTACCGCTTACTGTTGGTCGACCACAGATAATATAATTTATTGTTTTTTTGGAACAGAACTACAACACAAATGGCCGAAAAAATGTCGGAATTCATCGGAAAGTCATAGATTTACATCTTTCTGAGAGTGAGGAAAAAAGGGCTGTAATATTTTTTGTTCATTCTCAAGTTCAAATAGCCTTTGTTCTTTGTTCAATCTTTTTATAAAGTCTTCGATACGAAACCGGTGCTTATTAAAAAGAGATTTAAGAATGGAACATAAGAACTTTTGGGTAATCCTCCGTTAGATTTTTTTAATCAGACTCCCCCCAAACACGGCAACCCAGAGACAAAAGACTGAAGAAAATCAGAGGGTGGATCGCAAAACAAAATAATAACATTGGGTGGAAATGTTGGGGCACGTAACTTTACGGCTTGACGAAGATTTGCCATACATAACCCACACGGCAAATGTTTACATATGCATTGTATAATGGGTAAATTATATTTTACCCCTTTGAACTGATGCCGTTATTTTACTTTACACCCTCAATTATAAAATTTCTCACATTGCGCTCTAAAATATCAATTTTATTTCATATCACTCGAATAGATAACAGTTATTAATTTTTTTAACGGTAAATGCGCATGTGAGTGATCTGTACTGCCAATATATAACTACTTATCGCACATGTGCAAGTAAAAAAAAAATACCTATCTATGATTTTGCCATTCTTAAACTCCAAATTTTTTTTCTCTGACTGACATTCTTTTTCTTCTCAACAACCATTTTATTGCAAAAGAGGTAAAATATAATGGTATTAGACACTTAGCGGGAAGCTCTTTGGGGTTTCACTCACTCATTTGACATATATTTAAGTTTGCCAATATCTATTGGATTGATATGAAATAAAATTAATATTTTACGATGCCATGTGAAAAATTTTATAATTGAGGATACAAAATAAAATAAAGATAATAATTTAAGGGAATAAAATGTAATTTACTTTGTTATGTGATTAGAAGAGCTAATGTTCAACCTTTATAAAGGAAACTAACGACATACTTGTGCGATGCACAAAAGTTAAACCCGTCTTCAACTCTTTCTCTTTTTTCCACCCCTATCACTTGAAAATTAGAATATTGGATAGAGAATAATAGTACAATTGTCCGATGATAATTTAATAAACAATTAGATCAGTTGAAAATTAATTACATGAAACATGTGACTGAACGTATAAAAACTTATTTTATAATTAAAAAAGAAGATTAATAATATTTTTAGTCCTTAAATTATGTCTATTTTGTCAGTTTGGTCATTATTGTTATCAATTTGGTCCTTAAAGTTTTAATTTGTGTCAGTTTGATCTCTAATCAGATAATTTATCAAGTTTTTTGACAAAAGTGATCACGTTGCATTTTTTCAGATTGTATCACATGCTCAACACGTGATCATTTCGTCAAAAACTTAACAGTTGGTCTACGTAGAGATTATTCAAACACAAATTAAATATTTTAGGGACCAAATTAATAAACTTAATATTTTTGAGACCAAAATGATAAATAACATACATATTTTAGAGATCAAAAATATTATTATTTCCAAAAAATAAAAAATTTAGAAAATTAAGCAAATAGAGCGATAAATTTTCATATGCCTTCTCCTATCTAACTTGATTATTTTAATATAAATAAAAATTGTGGTCTTTATATCTAACTTAATTGTCCCAGAAGGGCACGTACTAAAAGGCCCAACCTCTCTCTCTCTCTCTCAATGATCAATTCTTAAAAATGTAAACAAATATCACTTTTTCACAATTAATGCCTAGAAAGCTATAAATATATGAGTAATGTTATTTTAACTTAATTTATTGACTTAATTATGTGACTTTATTAGAATTATTGGATTAACATTACATTCTAATGTTTGCTCAGACCCACAGTCAATTCAAAGATCATAGTGAATTAAGCCAGTAAATTAAGTCTCAATAACATTGTTCTAAATATATTGTCCCCAATACAATTCAAATCTCAAAAGATAAACAAAATGACTTTTACTATTTGCGGTTGAGATCTCTTTAAATTTTACTTTAAAGTTAATTTGACGGCTAATATTAACACTCCAAATTTAATATGTAAAATAGGGGTCTAAGGGTGTGTTTGGGGGTGACTTTTTAAAAATGTTTTTAATACTTATAACTTCTCATAAGTACTTTAAAAAAAAAATAGTGTTTGAAAACCATCCCACCAACACCTCTACCACCACCAGCCTCACCGTCCCACCACAATCACCACTACCATTACCGTCACCCCACCACCGCCACTGTAGCCACCCTACCACACTCATCGCCCCACTACCATCGTCACTGTTACAACTACTGTCACCCCACCATCACCTCTTCTACAACAACCATCACCACCCACCCCACCACCTTCACTATCGTAACCCCACCACCATGTTGGGTTTTTTTTTTTCTGTGGAGTCTAGTTTTGTGTATTGATCTGGATGATGACCTGATCCGGCCCGAAATAATTTTGCGTTTCTTTAATGAGATTTTTTTTGAGGCTTAGTTCATGGAGCAGAGGCTAGGGCCTATAGGCCCAAGTAGGAGCGCTCATGGACAAGCCTCGTGGGGATCCGGGGGCAACGCCTCTGCGAAAAAATTTTTGGGGCCTGTTTTGATGATTAGGGTTTATTGATACTGAACGGCTGTCATACTCACATTATATTCTTCGTTCTTGAGAATAGTGATTTCCCTGCAGCGTCGTGGATGTAAGCAAATTGCCAAATCATGTAAATATTGTCTTGTGCGTGTGCTTGTTTTTCCTTTGGCGTGTGTTTCTTCTATATTTTGTTTCTCACAGGTTTGGGAAATTCGTAAATTTCCCTAACACACCATCACCCCATTAGTGCCCCACCACCACCACTATTGCCGCCACTATCCCACCATCACCCCTACCATTTCACCCCCACTGCCCCCCAACCACCATCATCATTGTCACATATAGTTGCCACCATTATAACCGGTTGTCATCATCCATCACAACTATTACCGTCTTCCACCACCACCATTGCTGCCACCATCACTACCACCGCTCGCGCCTCACTATAACCAGTTTTTAAATTCTTTTATTTCTCCTCTATCTTTGTAATTTGATTTTAGGTATGAATACAAATATATTTATTGTTGACCATTTTTTTAATTACTCCGTGCCTTCAGGCACGAGAAATAAATAGTATATATATATTATCCCCGCCCCCACTCTTTGTAAATGGCACCAATCAACTCGACATTATATCTATAATATAAAACAAGGTATATTTCAATAAACTCAACCAACAATTTTAAATAGACTCATTCAACGGCCACCAACATCCCCCTCAAAACTATTCACATTGAATTCCATAACTCAAAAAAAATAATTTTGGTACCGTACCGAAAGTTACAACTGCTCAAACAAAGCCCATGATCGATCACAGATACCCATGATCGATAATAGACTTCCTTTTGGCAGTTGTAATTTCTCATTTATGAGTTGTAACTTTTCATTTATGAATTGTAACTTGACATTTAAAATTTGTAAATTAAACTTGAAAGTTATAATTTTTTGATATCGCAACTTTTCATGATCGGTCAAACCTTTTAATTGTAACTTACACCTCTAAAAAATATAAATTAACCTTAAAAAATTATAATTTTTAGTATCGTACCGATGACGGTACCATATCATTTCCTATCTAATGACTTCAATTTGGGAGGTGGTTCTCAATAATACAATATGGGCATTTGCTCCCCTACTCCCATGTTTGGTTCACGGTGAATCATCAAATATTTCGTTTATTTGATAAATATTCCGGTGGTTTTGTTCGTGAGATATGTCAAATAAATTATTCAAACAACTTTCGTATTCTTTTCTCAACGACATAGAAAATACTAAAAAGCGAACATTAAGATTCAAAACTGGAATCAAAGCGTTCAATCGAGTCCCCAAAGACTCTACCTTACCTACCTGCTTGGCGCAGTTGGCGTTGCGTCGAACCACACTACAAACAACGTAAATTGTTAACATATGAAAGCAATTTTTTAAGGATCCATTTGGTTAGGAAGAAAAAAATGATGGAAACAGCTTATTCGTCCACTACGTCTATTTGTATTGCTACAATCATGCTTACATCAAATGCCGTCACCTTGCCCTAAACACGATTAAATAAAAAGACTGAAGCTATTGCCTGATCGTCAACATCTAGAGCTATTCCTACGTTCAAAAAGCATATCCCCATTAAGGGGACCTTTCTTGTTTGAAAGCTCCATACTAACCCTTAGGGCACGGTTAAATATGAATATTAAAGCATAATTAATTCAAAAATCAAAGCAACCAATGTGGACATTGAAATTTTGCCATTATAAAATAAAAACCCATTTAGACTAGAAATTTGGACTAACCTCGAGTTAAACTTGGATTGAAAGTTTGATATCTTGAGCTGATCAGTCAACCACCCAATCCATCCGAGATGTAACCTTAGTCACATCATCTTTTAAAACAGTTCATGTTTCACACATGAATTTGTGTTTTGAGAGTGAATTCTCCGTAAATTCACAATTTCATTTTACAAAATTCACAAATTCTATTTTTTTTACTTATTTATATGCTTGTTCATTATTATTTAAATTTTCATTTAAAAAGTATTGACGCATACATAAAGATACATATCAAACTAAAATGATATTTGTAACTTATATATAATTGTTATTTCAGGACCTTATAATCAATATGCTAACTGTTTGCCATAACCCACACGGCAAATGTTTACATATGCATTGTATAATTGATAAAATATTCGTAAAATTGAAGGATGTTTTAGATTATGGGAACTTTGTTATGTGATTAGAAGAGCGAATGTTCAACCTTTTCAAAGGAAACATTCTTTATGATGCATAAAACTTAAGCCCTTCTTCAACTCTTTCCCTTTTTTCCACCCCTATCACTTGAAATTAGAATATTGGATAGGGAATAATAGTACAATTATCAGATGATAATTTAATAAACAATTACATCAGTGGTAAGTAATTAGCTAAGTGGAAAAGTAGTTACATGGGACATGTGACCCAACGTATAAAAACTTATTTTATAATTAAAATATAAAAAATTTTAAAAATTAAGCAAATATAGCGAAATTTTTTTATGTGTTCTCCTATTTGATTTGATTATTATAATACAAAGGTAGATAATGACCCTGTTTAAAGCTGATTTTTTTGAGTGAAAAACTACGATTTAAAAAAATTTATTCAAAAGTCTGAGTTAAAAAATTACCCTAAAGGTGTTCTTAAAAAAACTGGAAAAGTTCGTTTGAAATGATTTTTTTTACTTTTTTAGCTTTTTTATGTCAAAATAAAAAAATAATTACATGTATGTATATATTATGTATAATAGTTTTCAAAATATGAATTTTAATTTTTTTTACGTCACTACTAATATGTTATGAATATAATAAAGTAAAATGTTATGTGAAACCCGTGATAAAACAATAAAAAGTCGGGAAAAAAAATTAATAAAATCAGCATCTTAAATCAGCCTAAATAAATTTGTTTTGGTCCAAAAAATTACTGCATAAACTGATAAAAAAGTCAAGATGCAAACCTGACTTATTTTTTACTCTAAAATTCTTAAAAGTTACTTATTTAAACTAGTTCTAAACAGGTCCTATATTATAGGGCTTAGGGAGGCCGGTCATTTTTTGTAGACTTATTTGGGTTTAAGTACACTCAAAAAAATTATTTGGGGATAAGTTCATTTTAATCTACATTGTCCAAAATACCCTCAATAGTTATATTTTGTCAAAACTTGTTTGAAAAAACTAACAATTCCTAAATTGGGAATTGTATTATTATTAACAACTCATATATTGGAAACTGTGCTAGCATTAAAATTATGTTCCTATATATATATATATATATATATATGTTTAATATATTAAACAGTAACACGCTCAACATAAAAATAGTAATATTAAACAGTAAAACGCTCAACAAAAAAATAGTAATATCAAACAGTAACACACTCAACAAAAAAAAATAGCAACATCAAAATAATAACATGTTCAACAAAAAAATAGTAAGATCAAACAGTAACATACTCAACAAAAATTTAATCATTGTAATAAAGTGACACCCCCACAATAAAATAAATACTCACATATGGTGTCACTCTATTGCAATGATTAAAATTTTAATTAAGTTTTTTATTGAGTATGTTACTGTTTGATGTTACTATTTTTTTGTTGAACGTGTTACTGTTTAATGTTACTATTTTTTTGTTGAGCGTGTTACTGTTTAATATTATTATATATATGAGATAGAAAAATAATTTTAATGCTAACACAATTTTTAAGTTCGGAGTTGTTATATTTGAAAATATTGAAACTAATAATGATAGACAATATTTATGGTAAGAGTAATTATGAAATACATTTCAAAAAGAATTTGAAATATTTTAAAATGTGTACTTATTAACAACTATTTGATGAAAAAGATGACTTAATTGAGTATAAGTTTGAAGGTAATATTTAAAGTCAAATAAGTTTTACAAAAGATACTCGCAACCAATTATCTCCTAAATTGATCCAGAATTTTTTGACTAAAAAAGGCACTATCTCATGAAAATTCCTAGAAGGACCCGGAGTAAAAGGCCCAAGCCCTCTTTCTTAGTCTCCCTTTCAACGGCCATTTCTCACTTTTCCACAATTAAAGCCAAGAAGACTATAAATATACTGTCCTTCCTTAAAAAAGCATATCCCCATTAAGGGGACCTTTCTTGTTTGAAAGCTCCATACTAACCCTTGGGGCACGGTTAGATATGAATATTAAAGCATAATTAATTCAAAAATCAAAGCAACCAATGTGGACATTGAAATTTTGCCATTACAAGATAATTACCCATTTGGACTAGAAACTTGGACTAAGCTCGAGTTGAAAGTGTTCGGGTTGAGTTGAACTTGGATTGAAAGTTTGATATCTTGAGTTGACCATTCAACCACCCAATCCGTCCAAGATGCAACCTTAGTCACATAATCTTTCAAAATAGTCGATGCTCTGGCACTTCACGCGCGAATTCATGTTTTGAGAGTGAACTTTCTGTTAATTCGCTGTCTCATTTTACACAATTCACAAATTAAAAATTTTAATTCGCGAATTCGTGTTCTTATTTATTTATATACTTACTCATTATTACTTCGATTTTTATTTGAAAAATATTGACGCATATATGAAGATACATATCAAACTAAAATAATATTTATAACCTATAATTACTATTTCAAGACCTTATAATCAATATATATTTAAAAATTAAATAATTTTTCATATAGTTGTACATGAAATTTAATTTTCTATATTTTATTTTTATTAACTTTTTATGGTTGAATGTTTGCTTTTAATGCATATAATATAACGCTCTCGAAGCACTCTTGCTCAAATATTTTTTAATTTTGCTGCTTTTGTCGCCCTGCTCCCATTCCTGCTCCTGCCTCTTGCCCTCGCTCCTGCCGCTGCTACTGCTCTATGTGATCTAGGATGCAACCACTAGTACTAATTTTAAAACTATACGTTTTGCTCCACCGGTTTCTTTTGTTTGTAGTATTCTTAAGAACAATCAGATCTTCAATTTCAGCTTTATTCTGCTCTCTGTTTCCTACCAAGTTCATGTGTAGTGCCATACAGCATGTGATACATTGAGAGATAGTTGAATCCCACTGTTCCCTTGACTAAATCTGCATGCTGTCTTCTTTTTTCTACATTCACTTGTATCTGATCACCCCTGATGAAAAATCTCTATAACGGTAACAATGGAGCTAAGAGAGTTTTATGCACACCAACAAAGCTACCAAAGCAAAGATGAAAATCGAAACTGTTATATAAAGTGAACAAAACCACACAAAAAATCGTTGATATAAGATAATCAAAAGCCTCCCAGCTGAAACAATAACATGATTCCTTCAAGCCGCATGTCCAAACAAACTTGCATATATTGATTATAACTGTCAACGTATTACAGATCAAACACATTGAGAATCATGGGAAAGCACTAACACAAACGTAAAACAACTTACAGATAGCACATTTTGAAAGGCAGCAGCAGCCATTGTCACTATTGTTGCTCTAAATGCCGCGTCTCACCATGCCAGGCCCAAACGATTTCCTTGAGACTTGGTTTGATATCCTGTTTCAGCATCTTTTGATACTCTAATGTGTCACCACCAGACTTTCTCAGCTCCACCAGATGAAAAGATGGGGAGATTTCAAATATTTCCACATCTATGGACAATGCCCCATTTTTACCTTCATTTGATCCTTCCAATTTCAACAACCCTTGTTCCTTCTTCTGTACTTTCAGCCTCAGATGCCCAGCAACGTCCGTCAGCTTGGATAAGATAGCCGAGGCAGGCTGTGTAGATGTAAATTGCACCTCCTCCTTTTGGTCATTGTCCACAAACAAACCAGACAAATCAAATCCTGTTGAAAGAGAGATAATATCAAACGCATTCAAATTCATGGGCTTGGCCAACTCCAGCTTTGCCTTAGTAGCGTCACTGTTGCTACCACTAGGACCAAAAATAGCATCAGCATTGAATGGAACCTTTTCCTTGTTCTCTACTTTGGTTCTTATGTGTTCACAGTTCAACCCCTTTCTAAACCAGGGGTTCTCCATAATTTTGGCAACGCCAATCCTAGTGTGTGGGCTTGGATCAAGGATCCTCACTAGTAACCTTCGCACTTCCGGTGGAAACCAATTAGGGCATTTGTACTCAGCCTTGCTGATCTTCCTATACATCTCTATAAGATTTGAATCATGGAATGGGAGATAACCAGCCAGCAGAACAAATAAGATCACCCCACAAGACCAAATGTCAGCTTTAGCCCCATCATATCCTTTTCTGCCTATCACCTCAGGAGCAACATAGGCTGGGGTACCACACATTGTGTGAAGTAACCCATCTTGGTGCTTTGACTCCGCAAGCGCACTCAACCCAAAATCTGATACCTTTAGAATTCCATTCTCATCCAGCAGCAGGTTTTCTGGCTTTAAATCCCGGTGATAAACGCCTCTGCTGTGGCAAAAATCAATTGCACAAATCAATTGCTGAAAATACTTCCTAGCAATGTCTTCCTTGAGCCTTCCCTTGGCCACCTTGTTAAAGAGCTCACCACCTTTGGCATATTCCATGATAAAGTAAATCTTGGTTTTGGTGGCCATAACCTCATAAAGCTCCACTACATTTGGGTGTTTTACCAATCCCATAACAGAAATCTCTCGCTTCGTCTGATTGATCAGCCCCACCTTCAGAACCTTCTCTTTGTCAATTACCTTAATGGCCACGTTCTGGCCAGATTTGAGACTCCTCCCATGGTAAACCTTCGCAAAGTTTCCTTGGCCTAATAATCTCCCAAAATCATACCTTTGCATCAATACATTCCCCTTATTTTCCATTTCAAATAAACAACTTACTACCAAACTACAAATTATAATCTCCTGCCACTCCGATATTATTTATTTACAGGGCAGGAGTTCTTCACACTTGACGAACTCAACCACCTTCAACAAGATTGTTCTTCGACACGACAGTCAGATTGTAACTTGTGGCTTCATCGTGCTTCTGGGTACAAAGATTGAATCTGCTGCGATCCATCTGTCCAACTTTATCAAGAATAAACCGTAGTACCCCGTTCCGACATCCAACCTCACAGGCTTTGGGGAAGGAAAAATCAGCGTTCAAACACATCTTTTTGCATTTCCAGGCACTTGACTGTCAATAATATTGGGTAAAGCTGTAAAACAGAAGAAAACTGTCAAACAATTTGCAGAGAAAATCAACAAATCCTGCAGGAAACTAATTTAATTTCCACGAAATTCGACTGTAAATTCTGAACAAGTTGAAAAGTAATAGAGATACTAATGTTCTAATAAATGATCAATAACCTACAGAACATAGAATAATATGCCAAATTCAGCAACAAGCCTTGGGCAGCTAATGATACCCATCTACAAAAAAAAAAAGGAGTTAATTGGAAGGCTTGTTGCTGAAATAAAATCTCTTCAATTAACACCAAATCAAACTCCGCCATTGTTGTATTCAACTCTGTCAGTCCCAAGCCACGCCATAAAGGAGGAGGGTTGCGTTAGGTAGCCGACAACCAACGTAAAACTTTGTCAGATCCATGACGAGTTAGCCGACCCCAAATGATTGGGACAAAAGCTTGATTTGATTAATTAACACCAAATCACAGAAACCACAACATGAAGGCAATGCAAGACCAATCACTTCAAAAGTAAACCCCCTCTCTTCCCCCCAACACACACACAAGATAAAGCTATGCACAAACACAATTCATCGTCAGATCAGGAAAGGCTTCAAAATTTATTTTCCATACAATAACCAGAAGACAGATAATTAGAGAAAAATACAAAATGCACATTGCATATCAAATTCACCAGCTTGATAAGACGAGGATAATCAAATAAGAACACCATAATGAACAATTAACATAATTATGAAATATTATATACATAAATAAACCTCAAAAATGACAAAAGTTTTCCCAATTGAGCCTCTTTTAAAAAGAAATTTCGCATCAACAAATAAAAACAAAAATCTACGTATGCAAGTATAATTTTCTTGATTACATACACAAGACATTAGCAGAAGAAAATTCAAATCTGCAACACCCAAATGGATCAATATATATAATCACATATATATAAACACCCATGATTTAGATTAATCATCCACGCCATAAAGAACCGCAAATTAAAGAAAATTTTGAGAAATGGAAAATGGGTTGAAGGAAAAGTACCTCTGCAAAGCGAAGAGCTTCGGACGGGTCCGAAGCTTTGAAGAGAGAGAGAGAGAGAAAAGAGGAATGATGTGTATATATGTAAATAGGGTCCGAATACAGAGGTAGAGGAGCCTTTTTATGGAGTGTATTGGGTGAGGGGCAGGTGCGGTTAGTTGAAGGCTCTGTTCCTGTTTTTTCCGGTCACTAGAGGGCACGTAGGCCTGTTGCTTTAGACATGTTTCACTAACCAACACTCGTAGGTCACACGGCGAATCTACCACTGCATGTATAACCTTGCTAGTTGTCGTCGTGTCGTGCTTTAAGTTCTCTTGTGTTGGATTTAAATTGTATCGTATTAAAATTTATTTAACTTATATTTAATTTATTTAAAATCATATATTATAAAATTAATTGTGTCGACATCGTAGTGCCTATAAATTGTGTATAGCATCATGTGTTGATTCATTTATTTGATGATCTAATGTAAATTTGTCAAAATGGGATACGAATTGATACGAAATTAAACGGGTTTGAATGAAATCGTAATGGGTGCTGTTAAACAAATGGATCCGCTAGACTTGTTTAATAAATAGATTGTGTTCAAGTGAGATACGTTAACCCGTTTATCACTAATTTGTCTGTTTAAATAAAATTAATATAATAATATATTAATAATTATGTTAGTTTTTTTTAGTCAAAATAATTTATCCAGTTTAATAGCTAGACCAGTTAGATTTGGATTTTTGATGAGTTCATCTTTATAAATTTAAATTCTTTTCCAATGGGGGTTGACATCACTAAAAATTATATTTTTGTGTTAGTTTGTTAATTAATTAGCAGGAATATTTATTAATTAATTATACATAATTTTGAATAACAAATGAGTCAAATGGGTGGCTGGGTTAAAATAATTATCTTGTTAACCAGACTCCACCCATCATGGTTCATTTTAAAAACTTGTATCTCCACTTTTTTCACTCCTTGCGTACGTAAGACTCTTAAGGTCTCACTTAACTCAATGACAAAAGTAGGACTAATCTATACTATCTATTTAATAAAGTAGCTTACAATTTAAATTTCAAAAGATAAACAAAATGATTTTTGCCCGCTCCACCACTACCCTTACCACCACTATCTCTACCACCACCACCGTCATCCCCGCCGCCGCCTCTACCACCACCGCCACTGTCGCCACCGCCACCACCACCACTGCCGTCGCTGCCACAACCACCGTCATCGCCGCCACCACCACCACCATCACCACCACTGCCACCGCTGTCGCAGCCGTTGTCGTCACCCCCACCGTCGCCGCCACCACTGCCCCCCCCCCCCCCCCCCGATGTCATCGCCGCCACCACCACCACCACCACCACCACCACCGCAACCACGGTCATTGCCACCCACCACAACCATCACCGTCTCTTACCACCACCACCTCTCACACCCACTACAATCGATACTTAAATTCATTTATCTCTCCTCTATGTTTGTGATTTGATTTTGGATATGAATACAAATATGTTTATTTTTTATTATTTTTTATTACTCTGTGTCTTCAGGCACAGACAATAACTAGTATATATATAAAACAATAAAATTAGGTGGGATGTAGCTTGAAAAGCTTTCCCCCATTTTCTTTTCTTTTTTTTTAGAATTTTTAATTATTTAGTTATCACTTAACCAATTATGTTTCAACACATGTCTTATGTAACTACTCTTCTACCCCCACTCATTAACTATCACTCATTCAAAAAATTTTTTTAAAAAAAATGAGCCAATAATTTAATTTTTTTTTAGTTTTACCACCATACCTTTACATAATTATTTTATTGCCCTAATATATATTTTTTTATAATTTTCCATCTAGCTTTTTAAATAATATGAGATGACAATAGAAAAAAAAAAAAAGGAAGGGAAAAAGATGTTAGCAATTTTCGTGCATCGCACGGGGCGACGCTAGTATAGTATATAAATTCAAGTTTTTATTAAAACTTAGTAGATGTAAAATTCAATTTCCCCTACAAAATGATAAGAGTGCAACTTTTTATTAAAATACTTTAATAGACCATGGCTACCTAATGTGGAGATTAGAAAATTAATATATATAATAAGAGTAACTTGTGTCTGAAGGTATAGTGCAATGTAAATGGTTTTAAGATGAATGTTGATAGTTATTGGATGAGTTTATTTGAGACCGTCGGATAAACTTTTTGAAGTCTATCATGTTTTATATTATATATATATATATATTTTAAACGATGAGGTGGCTCTAGTTTGGTTTGAAATAAAAATCTTTAATTGTGCTTAATAGTGGTATTAAGAGCACACAATTATGAGTGAGCCGGGATGAGAATAAGAAATTTATTTAAGAATTATCAAAATCGATTCTATTAATACTCTTTGATGCAAAACTTTCATTAAGTGGTGCACGAATGCTAATGTAAACTATTATCGAAAAAAAAAAAAATGAGTTACATACTACTTCTGAGAGAACTTCAATACGTGTCTTTTTTATGCTAATTTTATAATGACGACGGGATATTATAAATGTATTCTTGACATTAATGTCATGTGTCATCGTAAGTGAGTTGCTGCAGTTAACGTCCAATAACGGGAATTATGACCATTAGACCAATGCTGACCAAAATTAGTTGACTTGTTCTTAATCTTAGGGATCTTTTCCTATTCCATTCTTTGTTTTTGCATGTAGCATAACACTTCCTTCACATGATTCAAAAACTTCTATGGATTACATCAAATACTTTTAGTGGATCAACTCGAATATGTTTGACAAATTTTACAAAAGTCATGGAGAACAAAATGCCCATACCAGCCTTGACGTAGCTCCATCTATAACTACTTTTAGTATATTCTTTTTAAATTACCTAAAACCATAGATCCTAGCTCAAGAAGTCAACTAGAACCCATAGTACAACACATTTACTTATCTTATTGACAAGCAATAGATAGTTTAATATTAAGAAAAAATATATTATTGTATTGCTTGTTTTCCGTGATTTTAACTTTACACGTTCAAATTACAATAAAACGAACTTAACTAGCACCCATCTGCACCCAATATCTTCCATTTGAAAGCACATACACAGTACAGAAATTGACAGATGTAGTTGGATAAAGAAAGCATCACAGTGATGGGATGGGTTATTAATTTCGAATGGTGTAACGTCTTTTTAATTTGCAGTGGACGGTGGGTTCAACTGGTGTACTGTCTTTGTATTGATAGATAGGTGTTGGGCCATTTGTGGAGTCAAGTTTCTGAGGCGTACTGGAAGGCGCGTGCGGACGGCAGAAGAGCGCGCGTCCGGACGCAAGTGGCAGAACGTTGAAGGAGCAAAACTGAACTCACTGGAAGTCGCGTCCGGACGCGGAATAGTCATGCGTCCGGACGCGTGTCTGTTTCGTGGCTTAGTGCACAGAATGTATAAAAACCCTTTGTCTTGGTGATTAGGGTTATGAGAGTGGTGTGAGATATTACATAGCCTCCTTCTTTGTATTTTTTGTCTCTCCTAATAGTGAAATCCCTGCAGCGTCGTGGATGTAGGCAAATTGCCGAACCACGTAAATATTGTGTGTCTTGTTCTTCCTTGCTTGTTATTGTTTTCTGTTCTTGATTTGCTCTTGGATTGTGTGTGTGTTTCTGTGGGTTTTAATAACGGTTAAATCCCCAACAACTGGTATCAGAGCTCCGGGTTAGGAGGTCAAGGGTTTGCACAATGACCGAAGACAAAGTCAAGATCGAGAAATTCAATGGTTCGAACTACGCGTTCTGGAAGATGCAGATGGAGGATATTCTGTATCAGAAGGATCTTTATCTGCCTATCGATGGCGAAAAGCCAGCGGATATGGAGCAAGCAAAGTGGGATGTTCTGGATCGCAAAGCCCTAGGGACTGTGCGACTGTGTCTCGCGCCGTCAGTTGCGTCGAACATCGCCAAAGAAAAGACTACATCAGGTTTATTCAAAGCCCTAGAAAAGATGTATGAAAAGCCTTCAGCGGTGAATAAGGTATATCTCATGAAGAAGTTATTTAATTTAAAGATGTCTGAAAACTCTATTGTTGCTGAACATATCAATGAATTCAATACGGTCACGAATCAGTTAGAATCTGTGAGTATTGTCTTTGATGATGAAATTAGAGCTCTTGTACTTTTATCAAGTTTGCCAGAAAGTTGGAATGGACTTGTCGTGGCAGTGAGCAATTCTTCCGGATCTGTAAAGATAAAACTGGAGGATGTCGTGTCATTGATATTAGGAGAAGAGACTCGGAGAAAAGCATCGGGTGAGGATGTTGTTTCAGGTTCAGCACTCAATACGGAGGAAAGGGGCAGGTCTACGAAAAAGGGAGGTAATAAAAAGGACAAGAAAAAATCGTCTTCGAGAAACAAAGGTCGAAGTAAATCTCGTGGCGGAGATGAGGGCTGCTGGAATTGTGGTCAGAAGGGGCACTGGAAGCGGGATTGCAAGGCACCGAGAAAAGAGCAGAATGGGAACAATCAAAGAGGTAAAAATACTACTAATATCTCGGAAGAGTCTGATAATGATGCCTTGATTTGCTCGCTGGATTCTCGCAGTGAGTCTTGGATTATAGACTCTGGAGCTTCATTCCATGCTACTCCACGCATGGATGTGCTACGAAACTATGTGCAGGGTAACTTCGGTAAAGTGTATCTTGGTGATGATGAAGCCTGCAATATAGTTGGGAAAGGAGATGTGCAGATTACTCAGACAGACGGGACAGTTCTGAAATTGAAGGATGTTAGACACGTGCTTAGTCTAACACGGAATCTTATTTCAGTGGGTCAGTTGTCAGAGGGTGGAGTGGTCACATCGTTTACATCAGATGCTTGGAAGATGAGCAAGGGGGCTTTGGTTCTAGCCCGTGGTAAAAAGGAAGGAACCTTATATGTATCTTCGGGTACCTACAGTAGCATCGCGGTGACGGCATCAGGGATTGATTGCACTACGTGGCATCGTAGGTTGGGTCACATGAGCGAAAAGGGGATGAAAGTAATGATGTCAAAGGGGAAATTGCCGGGTTGTAAGTCGCTGGATTTGGACTTCTGTGAGGACTGTGTCCTCGGGAAACAGAAGAAGGTCAGCTTTACAAAGGTGGCAAGGACTCTAAAGACGGAGAGGTTGGAGCTTGTTCACACCGACGTGTGGGGACCATCAAAGGTACCTTCTGTTGGTGGCTCAAATTATTTTGTTACTCTCATTGATGACGCTACTAGGAAATTATGGATTTATTTTCTTAAGCAGAAATCTGATGTGTTTGATGTTTTCAAGAATTGGAAAGCATTGGTTGAGAATGAAACAGGGTTGAAACTGAAGTGTCTAAAATCAGATAACGGTGGGGAGTATTGTAGCAGTGAGTTTGAGGCTTACTGTGCTGCAAGTGGGATTCGAAGGTTGAAAACGGTCCCAAAGAAGCCAAGGCAGAATGGAGTTGCTGAGCGCATGAACAGGACAATCCTAGAGCGTGCTAGGAGCATGAGGTTGCATGCCGGGTTACCTAAGCAATTCTGGGCTGATGCAGTAAATACAGCTGTGTATTTGATCAACAGGGGACCTTCAGTTCCGCTGAATTGTGGATTGCCAGAGGAGGCTTGGACAGGCAAAGAGGTAAATTTATCTCATTTACGAGTTTTTGGTTGCATTGCCTATATGCATGTAGAATTGGATAATAGGGATAAACTCGATGCTAAGTCTCGTAAGTGCGTGTTCATAGGCTATGATACTAATAGCTATGGGTATAGGTTGTATGATTTTGAGAATCGAAAAACACGCAGGAGTATTGATGTGGTATTTAATGAGTCAGTTTTGTATAAAGACAGACTAAGTCAACCCAAGGAGGCTGAGACAAAATCAGACTGTGTAGAGTTTGAAGGGAATCCTAACAGGAATGTCTTAGAGCCTCAGGATACTAATACACAATCTACTCCACCGGTAGATCCACAGACTCCTATTCTTAGAAGGAGTACACGGACGGTAAAAACCCCAGCGCGTTATTCTCCATCCTTGTATTATTTGTTGTTGACTGATAGTGGTGAACCAGAATGCTTTGAGGAAGCATTGCAGGCTGAGTCCAACAAAGAGTGGGAGCATGCGATGGATGATGAGATGGATTCTCTCTCATCTAATGAGACCTGGAAATTAGTTGAATTGCCCAAAGGGAAGAGAGTTTTGCACAACAAGTGGGTTTACAGAATTAAGGAAGAATCTGATGGGAGCAAACGGTACAAGGCAAGGTTAGTAGTAAAAGGTTTCGAGCAGAAACAAGGTATTGACTACACTGAAATCTTTTCTCCTGTTGTTAAGATTTCTACTATCAGATGTGTTCTTAATATTGTGGCTGTTGAGAATTTGCATTTGGAGCAGTTGGATGTTAAAACTGCTTTCCTTCATGGGGATTTGGAGGAGGATATTTATATGTATCAGCCAGAGGGCTATGCTGTGAAAGGAAAGGAGAATCAGGTATGCAAGCTAGGGAAGAGTCTGTACGGGTTGAAACAGGCTCCAAGGCAGTGGTATAAAAAGTTTGATACTTTTATGGCAGCTACGGGGTTTAGCAGATGTCATGGGGACCATTGTTGTTACTTCAAGAAGCTTGGTACGTCATATCTCATACTTTTGTTGTATATAGATGATATGCTTGTTGCAGGTTCAAGCATGAAAGAGATTGTTAATCTCAAGGAACAACTGTCAAAGGAATTTGCAATGAAGGATTGGGGCTCTGCGAAGAAAATCCTTGGGATGCGAATCAGTAGAGACAGGGCAAACATGAAGTTGAAGTTGTCACAGGAAGAGTATATTGGAAAGGTGCTAAAAAGGTTCAACATGGAGAATGCTAAGCCAGTCAGCACACCTTTGGCAAGTCACTTCAAGCTTTCGAAGGAAAAGGGAGCAGTAACAGATGAAGACCAGAACTTCATGGCAAAGGTCCCATATGCCTCGGCGGTAGGGAGCTTGATGTATGCCATGGTTAACACAAGGCCAGACATTGCTCAAGCAGTGGGAGTTGTCAGCAGGTTCATGGCAAATCCGGGCAAGGAGCATTGGGAAGCAGTCAAGTGGATTCTGCGCTACTTGAGAGGTACTTCAGACTTGGCTTTGAATTTTGGGGGTTCTGATATTTGTTTGCAAGGATTTGTGGATTCAGATTTAGCAGGGCACATTGACAGCAGAAAGAGCACTACAGGGTATGTTTTTACATTGGGTAGTGCAGCGGTCAGTTGGGTCTCAAGGCTACAGAGAATAGTAACTATTTCAACAACAGAGGCGGAGTATGTTGCAGCCACGGAGGCGTGCAAGGAAATGGTATGGTTGAGGAGCTTCATGAAAGAGTTGGGTAAGGATCAAGACAATTCAAAATTGTTCAGTGATAGTCAGAGTGCGATACATCTGGCAAAGAACGCAGCCTTTCATTCGAGGACCAAGCATATTGACATAAAGTATCACTTCATTCGCTCTTTGTTGGAAGATGGACAGTTTACTTTAGAGAAGATTCACACAAGGGATAATCCGGCAGACATGTTCACAAAGGTAGTTACTGTCGAGAAGCTGAAGTCTTGTTCAGCTTCCGTGGGTCTCTCAGTTTGAGGACAGGAGGATGAGCTGCAGGGATGAGGGACTATTGTTCGGGAGGATTGCGATTGATGGTGATCAAACTAGTCTCCAAGTGGGAGAATTGTTGGGCCATTTGTGGAGTCAAGTTTCTGAGGCGTACTGGAAGGCGCTTCCGGACGGCAGAAGAGCGCGCGTCCGGACGCAAGTGGCAGAACGTTGAAGGAGCAAAACTGAACTCACTGGAAGTCGCGTCCGGACGCGGTATAGTCATGCGTCCGGACGCGTGTCTGTTTCGTGGCTTAGTGCACAGAATGTATAAAAACCCTTTGTCTTGGTGATTAGGGTTATGAGAGTGGTGTGAGATATTACATAGCCTCCTTCTTTGTATTTTTTGTCTCTCCTAATAGTGAAATCCCTGCAGCGTCGTGGATGTAGGCAAATTGCCGAACCACGTAAATATTGTGTGTCTTGTTCTTCCTTGCTTGTTATTGTTTTCTGTTCTTGATTTGCTCTTGGATTGTGTGTGTGTTTCTGTGGGTTTTAATAACGGTTAAATCCCCAACAATAGGTTCTTCAAGTCTGCGTTGGCCCACCCATTTTCATGGTTCCCTTCTCTCTATCTCTCTCTCTCTCTCTCTCTTATTAACTAATAATAATACAAGAATTACATATAAGAAATGATTTACAGTAATGTCATCACTTGGACAGAATAGGTTAGTGAGCAACTTTCTGTGGGCCATCTGTTGAGTTTGTAACGTTCGTTATACACTAAACAATGAGATTTAAACTTATAAACCCATGAATGTCCTTATTTTATATCTTAATCTCTCAATTATATTTTCTTTTGTTAATATGTCTAATAAATGCACCCAAACCCGCTAAAGTGAAGTCCAAACCTACTAATTTAATATCAATTTTGTGTCGGATTCACAGGTAAGATCTGCAATAGTCAGGCATGCCTGAAATCAACAGTAATAGTGGAAACTTGGATTGTTAGCTTGAATGCTCTTAAATGTTCTTCACATTGGATCCGTACAAAAATACAAAAGAATATACAAAAGCCGAGGGAAGAAAAAATAACTGATAAACAAAAACAGAAAATCACCAACTCTAACAACTGCTCTTAGTATCTGATTCCTTTAGCAACCTCAAAGAAATGAGCAACATTTTCCTCTGGTGTACCTACTACAATGCCATGGCCAAGATTCAAAATATGTTTCCGTTTCCCCGCTTTCGTCACTGTGTCATTTATCCGACTGGTGATGAACTCTTTCGAGCCAAATAGAACGCCAGGATCCACGTTTCCTTGTACTGCTACATCAGGTCCCAATCGCCTCCGACCTTCAGCCATATCAACTGTCCAATCCAAGCTCACCACGTCAACGCCTGTCAAGGGTAGTCTCTCAATCAAACCTCCTGATCCACTTGCATAAAGGATCAATGGGAGATTTGGATGGGTTAGTTTTACAGAATCCACTATCTGCTTTAAGTAAGGCAGACTGAACTCTTCAAAATCCACTGGGCTAAGCTCCGTGGCCCACGAGTCAAAGATCTGAACGGCTTGAGCTCCATTGTCGGCTTGGTACTTGATATACTCCGCCATGGAGGTTGCAAATTTTTGCAGTAGTGCATGGAGGACCTACGGGCAAAAAAGATAAGGGAAAAGCAAAAGGCCAACATATATTAAGGAGAAAAGCAAAAGGCAAAAAAGATAAGGGAACTCCTTTTTATCACATAATGATGATAATCAATATATACAGATAAACATATGTCTGCCAAGTGACAAATATCATTTCTACAAGATGCCATTTAGGGTGGTGTTATGTCACATTGATTTTTTTCCAAGAACTCATTAAAAGAAATGCCCTGGTACAGGTAAGAGTTCCAACATAAAACCATAAATAGACTGGCAGAATTTCTTCCCCCCCCCCCCCCAAAGCAGAATGTTCCAATATGAAAAGCTACCATGACTTGCCTACAGCCTCGGGTATCAAGCCATGTACTCCAAGGCACCTAAACTAAAAGCACAATTATTTCTGGGATTAAATAAAAATGATCCACAATTACCAGTAAAACACCGCAAATTACGAGTGCATGACATAAATAGTGCATGACCACCTAATTCGGTACCTCTTTGTTGTCCCCCACCCAACCGCAGCAACCCACTTACGATGACACAACGAAAGAAAAAAAAAAAGAAAAGAAAAACCAACATCCACCAAAGAAGAAAAGAGATCCAAAATAGTCTAAAATCATCGAGTCCGACGGTCTTCTCAATCATCACAAGTTTCATATTCCAAGGCAGATTTAACTTTAGCCTTACCCACATTATGAGACTTGTCACCAACAGCTATCATATAGTAGGTCCTACAATCATGGGTGGTCCTCACGCTGATAAATAATTATAATGGCACTTCCCTTACCTCTGTTATTTTGGGGTCATATGTTACTCTCTTTCCTGCTCCTTCAAACACAGAAGACATCCATCCTTTTTGAGCCCCTATTAGCTTTTTTACTAAGCCTTTCAATTATTAGTAGGGAAGTGAAATATCAATTCCCTGTATTCAAGCAAGATAGAAACCTATTCCCTTTATGACCTGAGCAAACATTAATTAGTGGGCCTATTGCAGTAAACCTTTCCGACTCTCATAATGAGAACCAATTTTGAAATCAGTGCACTTTTATGTATACCTCTGAACTATAGATCTGTGCAATAAACCTCTAGCAGTGAAACAGTTCCAAGTTGCATTTTCACAAATATGCAGTTCTGTTGACTAGGTTAGTCCTATAACACAGGACAGTAATATTACCTTGGGCTGTGAGAAAGCTAGCCTCTTTATTTGGGTAAAATGCTTTGATGAGCCACCTTCAACCACATATGATGCCAGGGTGAAAGGAGCCCCAACAAATCCCAACACTGCTGCTTTGTTATTTACCTGATATAGTATAGAAAGGGTGAATACAGTCAATATCTTAAGACAAACCACAATAGAGCATTGAATACACTACTACATTTTCAAGTCCCTCGGAGATATGCAGATCGAAGCAAAAGAATGATTGTAACACTTGGATATATATGTTTTCTCCTAACATAGAGAAACGATAAGGTCTGTAAGATAAGTGCCAGCTCAGACATGAAGAAAACCAAAGTAAGGTAATGCTAGTCCATAACTTTCAAGGTCCAAACAGGTGATGTAATAAGAATTCTCATGTCGCTACATGAATAAAATATGATTTGGACAGTGATCATGACAAAGAAAGTATCCTTTTCTCTCAAGCTTTTAGATTCCTCATACTCAAAAAAAATCACTTTTATTCAATGTCTCTGCGAATAGGTAATCCCTTAAATTTTAGTGGGTATTGTCCATAGTTATCAAAATCGTAAAATTCACGATTCGATTCGTACGATTCGGTTCAATACAGGTACAAAATGATTCGTATCTTATACGAGAATCGTTTTAGAGTTGAATCGCACATGAATCGTACGATTCGATTCGTATAGCACGAATCGTACGATTCAATCACTTTTTTTTTTAAAACCCAAATTTTTGCCAAAACGATGTCGTTTTGTCCGTTAAACAGTAAAACGACATCGTTTTGTTTGCAGAAGAATCCACGCCCTAATAAAAACTCAACATCTTTACTTATTCTCTCTCTGACGTCGTCTAAAGCTCGTCTTGCGTTGTCTAAAGTTAAAGGTCACGGCTAACGCTCTCGCATTATCGGTTGATTTTTGTTCTCAATTCTTTCATGGTAATTTGTTAGATTCTAATTTTTTGTTTCAAAATGTTGGCCGATATGTTTTCTCCCAATTAATTTTCTCTCATAATCAATTTTTTTATTTGTTCTTTTTCCATTCATGTTTGTAACCTAATCTATACTGGGTATCACTATTTTGATTTTTAAATAGCCATGGTTCTTTAATGAATTTTTTTTTTAAGTTATTGAATTTGAAATGGTTAAGTAAAAAGTGAAAATGAAGCAAAAAACTAGTGGCTTTCCATTTAGACGACGTGATTATGTCAATTAATTATTTTTAGAATGCAATTATATTCAATATTTTGTCTATTTTAAATATGTAGTATTATTTTTTATTTTTGTTCAAATTTTGTGTCGAATCTTATGATTCACGATTCTCAAATTTAGGATTCCGATTCACGATACGAATCACAATTTGACAACTATGGTATTGTCTATGAAATTACAAAAAAATGAGACAACTTGGAATTCATTTCCCTAAAACCCTCAGTTCATTTAGAAAACTACAATGAGTTTCTGTCTCAAATATTGAATAGCCTAAATCAGAATGGAGCATAGAGAGCAGACCAAGAGAAACAGTAAGAGTATGAATTCAGAAGAAAATACCTCTTTTCGCAAGATTGTCAATGCTTCCCCAACATATGGAACTGATTCTGCAGGAACGAATTCTCTCACTTGATCAACATCAGCAGCTGTTCGTAAAGGATCGAATATGACAGGACCCTTGCCTTTAACGATGTCAAAAGGTATGTTCATCCCTGATAGCGGGGTGAGGATGTCTGAGAACAAAATGACCTGCAACAACAATGAATATGACAAAAATAAATAAAGGTAATAGTTCATGTCTATGAAAAGAAATAGGATTATATCAGTCAACATGTAGTACAAAAAAAAATATTTTGTTCACCACCAGCACTTTGGAAGCATGGTGTTTCTATTTACAAATGATTGAAATTAAAGGTAAAAAGACTGTGTGAGTTGTGTATATTAGCCCATCAAGTGCTCAAGCATAAAAAATCTAGTATGATTTCCAGAAAGCATCTTACCCCATCAGGCTTAAAAATTTCCCATGGTTGTAGAGAAATTTCCACCACAAGATTGACATTTTCTGATCTTTCACGAAAAGATGGATACTTCTCACAGAGAATTTGGTAGCTCTGTCACAAGATATATAAACGAAATGAGATCCAAGTTGAACCTAGCATATACAGGCACTCATAAATAGGATAAAAACAGGTAACCGGATTATTAACTACAATCCTCTCCATTGGGAAAAAGAAAAAAATACAATAAATGCTAATCAAGCAAATCAAATACTACCCCACAGGGATTGTAAAAGCCAAAAACATAAATAACTATCAGGTGTTTCCTTTAGGCAAAATTTATCTTTATCTTAGTATGTAAACGCATGTCATGGACCTTTTCAGAGGCACATTATCACATTCTTGAGAGCTGAAGAACATTGGTGTGCTAGAGAAAAAACTTTATCCCACGACAAAGAGTATATAGTTCAATGATTTCCAACAGCCACATCCTCCTCCAAAGCAAGATTGAATAGCAGGAAATACATAATGCAAATTCAGAAATATGTAGTCTCAATTTTGATATAGTCTTTCATCTAGCCCCATAACAAAGCAGGATAAAACATAGTAATTGCCTTCTCTTTTGAGGAGCTGACCTTTATGCACATATCAATCTCTGTGGAAGCAAAGACATATTATGCACATAAAAGAGACGGAAAATCTATTTGACAAGCTAAAGCAGAAAAGTGGACATTGCAATTCATATCCCTTCATCCTAAATGAAATTTCAAACGAAATTTAGAAAACATGAGGCATTGGTGAAATTACCCAAGACAGTTGCTGAATAAACCTAAAACTAAATTTTAGAAACCCATTTCAAAACTGTAGCCAAATAAACCTGCCTTCATGTACCTCCCAGCTTGTCTCATTAGCCAAACAGGGGGTCTTTCCACTTCTTCCCCACGAACAGCATTAAGGAGCAATGGTTCAGTTGCAGTGATAAGTTTTGGTTCTGCAACAGTCCCTGGACAATAAACCCGAAAGAGAGATGCAAAATATACCCATATTAAGCTTACTCGTCATAGATCACAGAAATAAAAAGCTTACCCATCAAGGGGGTGCAAAAGAAGTAAAAATCCAATACAAATGTAAGAATAAGAGAATGAGAGCGTCACAATCTATCTGACATGACGATCTGAGAAATTTGTAAACACCCAAAGGAAAGAGAAAAACTCGCATTGTGATTTAATGAACCAACACTATCGCTTAGATATACCAATAATATCAGTTTAGCTGTACTTCCAAGCAACACCTGCTGCTTTGAAATTGCAATTGGAGGAATAATCAAAATACAAACATATCCAATCTTCAATATCAATCCCAAGGCACAAATTCCATGTTTCCAAATGCAACATTAGTGTATGGGTCAATTTTGTATGAAAACTGTTAATGTAACAATTATATGTCGATGATTGGCTGTTTACTCTCTAACTTTTTGCTGCTATGCTTATTTTGCGGAGAAACTAAAACAGAAGATAGACAATGCATAATAACACCGAAAAGATTGATAACCTCATCAATAATAACCTATGAAGCACGGATACGATACGATACGATACGGATACAACGATATGACAAAATCTAAAAAAATAGGATATGGATACGGTCAGAATACGTCTATAACAAAATATATTTCATATTTTTATTATTATGTACCGACTTAATAATAATATATTTTGGTAATTTAACATAATAAGGAAAATTTGCAATTTTTTTATACAAAAAAAAAAGTATATAACATATATCATTATGGTATATTCACAAAATGAAGTGACTAATTAAAGAAATCAAAAGTAATATTTATTTAGTTATTTTATTTAGAAGAATTTATAACTAAGATTATAATGTAATAGAAATATCAAAAAAAAAAAAAAAAAAAGATTCATTTTATTCTCTTTTGACATGTAATAGTAAATAAAACTTAAAAAATACTCATGTATCTTCAAAGCAGTATGCACGGATACGTAGGAGGAGTATCTAATACATATTCTCAAGTATCCGTGTTTCATAGATAATAACCCATGTTATCACTCTCTTTTTTTCGTCATCCATAAAGTTATGTAAAATCAAAAGAATATGACTCAGTACACAATTAATTGAGTTCATATACAGGCATTGTTCCTTTTGTATATAATGCAACTGTTTCTATATTTTGCCATAAATCCTTTGTTTGACATGCTCAACATACTGTACCTGATCAAAGTCCATTTTATCCTATCTATCCAACCAAAGTCTCAAACTTAACATAGGAACACAAAGAAGTGGATAAAGTTGTGGTTGATTCGACCCTCGGAAATGTGATTTGGGGAACAATTAGTTCCTAATTTGACGTATTTTTCCTCGAAATCACAATACCTCAATTCTATTCTGGCAAACAGAGCTCAAAAAATAATTGAAAACCGCCCAAAGTAACATTCAACAGCAAAATAACATATATTTCAGTAAAATCATCACATATACAAACGAAATTATCCATGTAGACATCAATTAGACCATGCGAAACGTTTCAATAGGTTTAGTCAAAACCTAAGTTGAAACGTTTTGTATTAAACAATAGAAATAAAACTTACCACCAAGAGCGCAATAGACTCTGGGCCTTGAAGAGACTGAACGGGCACCAGTGAATGGTATTGATTTGCGGGATATGGAAACCGCAGAGGATGATGAGACTGAAGTGATGTAAAAGCAAGACATTTTTATCGAAAATTCTACCGAGATTTAAGCTATACACTTGAATCTGAAAGCTCTTCGCATCTCTCAAAGCTCGTCAGCCAGAAAAATCTCACTGTTCTTCCTCGTTTGTGAGCTGAAACGAGAGAGAGAGTCTGTGTTTATGTGTGTGTGTTTCTTCACTTTTGAGTGCGTGAGGATGGGAATGGACAAAAGACAGAAGATAATGTGGATAAGGGGCAAATCTATCCTACTGGGACTACCGTTCGGATTCGGATCTCTTAAAAAAGGGGTCAACTCAAAATATTGGACCAACCCGACCACCCGTGGGAGAAAGAAGACCCAACAGCCCTTTTTGTGGGCCTGGACTTGGTTTCCTAGCAGCCCATTGCAATGTTTTAGTGGATACCACAGGTCTGCAGAGGAACTCAATATAATTAGGTGCAACAATTCTAAATACGAGATTTCTACACAAAATTAAAATGAAAATGACCAATTTAAATTTAGTCTTAACTGAATTAAGTAATAAACGTGTAGATCTGTGAGACTCGTTAAGCAAATAGTTCGACACGAACTCAGCCTATGGGCCGATAATTACCAGACTTTCAGGTCAACCCATGGGCTGTTGGCTATTTACTGGGCCTCAGCAGTGACCAATCTAAATTCGGCAGTACTAAAAAACCCGACATAGTCCAAATATTGAAACTGGGTTGATGGTTGCACCTGGACCTTTCTCTGTGTAAGTTTATTAGAGAGTCGGCTAAAACCTAAAGGAGCTTGTGGCCCTGCTTTTTGTACATGAAAGTCCCCTCTTCCTCTCATCTATCATCTTCTTCGTGGTCGCCTTCTTTCTTCTAGCCAAACACACAACAAAAGGTTGACAATCTATAGTACCATGATAAGAAGGATAACCCCTCAATATAAAGTTTAGTAACATACCGAAATTTACAATCAAATAAATATTACTTACAACTCATTTGAAGTACAATGACAACTTAAAAAACCAGTACTGTTTTATTAGAGTCAACTTACAATTCAAATAAAAGATGGGTTAAATGTTAAAATCGATCCCAAGGCTTTTACTTTTAGGTCAAAAAAGAGTGTTGTCATATAGCAATAAGTTTGTCAATGGATCGGATTTTGAATGTAATCTGATCTAAACTCAAATTCAATTAACCGAATATGAATTGATATTTTTTATTGATTATCTGAACCTGAATCTGAATTTGATATCTTATATTTCGCGGGTTTGAATTTGGATATACTTATATCCAATCTGAAATATTTATAGTTTTTTGTATAAATATTAAAGTACTTAAGTGATTATTTGAAGAAATTTAATTAAAATTTAGATGTAATTTGTTAAAATTTAATCAAATTAAGTTATTCTGATCGGATCAGATTCTCAGATTATTAACGAATTACGGATATGAACTACGAAAATAAAATCCGTTAGATTATTGGATTCAGGTCAAGCTTCAGAGTTAGATTCAAATTCAAATCAGTCAAAATTCGATTTCAACCCGATCCGTTGACATTCCTATATAACAATAGTACCTTCACAAATTGGACCAACATGGCTGGTCACTGCACATCAACCACAAATAAAAATAATTAAAGAAACAAATTAAATAAAAAAATGTAAAAGCAATTTCGAGGCAAAAGCTCATGTATGTGATAGCTAGATTTGAGCCCTAAATTCATGGAAAGAGATAGTTTTTCTTGATATCACTTCCATGTATTTTGACCGTTTAAAGACTGGAATGTTTTACCTATATCAAAAGTTAAATTCGTTTTCAATTTAAAACTTGGGCTTTGAAAACAAAGCAACTTTACTCACTTCCAAAGTAAACATATTTCTAATTATCTTTTGGATCCCCTATATAAATATTATGTTTAAGCAATTTATTTAATATTACAATTAGGAAATTGAATTTTTTATTTATAAAAGCACAACAACGATCAAGATTCAGCTAATATTCATCTATTTTGATCCAATCGTACAAAATTTATCCTACAATTTTTTTTTTTACCCAAAAATATTAATTTCTCAGCATGAACCCCAATGCCAGACAACTCCAGCAATTCACTCCACATTGTCAAACAATCACAATAATTCACACATATCTCTCTTTTTATTTTAATTTTAAATTACGTAATTAAAAAATTAAATTATTATTTAAAATAAAAATATTACAATATCAGTTCGATTTTTGATATTGTAATTCTTAATAACTTCATCTTTAGAGGAGATTAAAGCACTAGATACATATATGCAGAAAATAAATGGATGGTTTTGGAGAGAGAGAGAGAGAGAGAGAGAGAGAGGTGCTAAAAAAGTTAGGTTGAGGCCAAGTGAACAGTGTAGCGACTTACATGCCTTAAAATACGGGTCAAACAAGAATCGATAGTGCCATTTCCTTACAATTTAAGCAAACACAAGAATAAATTAATCAAATCAAGATATACCCTTTTTCTGTGTTTCCTTCCCTCCCCCATCACCATTCACCACCCACTTTGAAGTAACATGCCCCAAACTCACAGTCACTAATTCCTATCTGCCTCCCATTAATTGTATGTGATTCAAGGACAACTTCTCTTCAACTTGACTTCTCACTCCCTTTAATCTGAGTTTATTTTTATTTTCTCTTGTTTTTTTGCAAGGAAAATGTTACTCGGACATAAAAATACTCACTTGATCAATCACAATTATTGAATATGTAGTGAATTTAAATACTGAGACCCCACAGTTAAATCAATGACAATGATCGATCAAGTCAACAAATCAAGTCTATCTATTTTAGAGCGAATGAGTAATGGCTGATAAACGATGTTAGGGTATAGGTTCAACTAAGAAAAATGGTTGCGTTTTCCTAGTATATAGTATTGAAGTTGCACGACTCATGAATATGTAGATAATGAATCTATTCATAATATAGTGAAGTCTCTCGTTCCGATATGGTTGCCCTAGCTCAAACATTGCAGCAACTAATAACATCATCTCAAGTGGAAGTCCAGAAGAGTAGTTAGACATGATTGTCAAATGCTAGGGATAAACTCTAATTTATTTGGTTGATCTGGTATTCAACATACTATTGCTTTGCCCACAGATATATTATTTCCTTCTTATGAGAGGATCAACCCACACATGAATCTAAACCGTTGAAATATAAATATTTAAGTTACACCCTCATCAACAGTTTAAGTTTTTGGAGTAGATGATTGTTTAACATGGTATCAGACAGGAGATCCTGTGTTCAAATTTTACCGTCACCCTAATTATTAAAAGAGTTTCTATGTGTTAGACCCAAAATCTAGCATACACGTAAGATGGCGTGTTGAAATATAAATACGGAAGTTACACCTTGTCAAATAACTTAAACTTTTAGAGTAAATGATTGTTTAATATCAACTATCAACTAGATAATTAAAGGACAAAAGCACTTAATCACACAAGTTAATACATGAGCCAAGAAAGGGGACTGTCATTGCTAAAATCTTGTCCATTGAAATTCAGAATCTTACACATGTCACTCATCTAGTACTGTATTGAAGGGAATTGAAGGGAAGGAGTAATGGAGGGAATCTAAATCCCATTGCTAAACAAATCAGTAAAAAAATACTTTTTCACAATGACTTCCATAAGTGACAAATGTTGGTGGTATGTCAAAGAAATCAGCACATGTATGTTATAGTCAGTCACTATTCTCAACTATCAATTATCAACTATAGAAGGTGATGAATTTATCTTGAAGGTTGCTCCATCATTGTCTGTTACTTTTGCAGACAATTTTAGTGTAATTCTGGCCATAATTAAATCTCATTTAAGTGCACTGAAAGCTGAGCTCACTTGCTTTAGTAATAACACAAGCAAAGAGAACAGCCATAAGTCACCAGACAATTGATGAAAGCGCATTAACAATGGAGATTGACCCAGAAGAATGAAACACTACAATCAGAAAAGACAACAGTGAGTTTTAATTCATGTTCCCTGTCTGCCCATGGAAAAGAAATGTATTGCAGTTTAAGCTTGATGTACCATTGTTCAATGGTAGTCCATGTCTGATAAATTATTATAGGGTTAATAGCATTTTTGACCTTTAGAAGTAGGTAATTTTTGTTAGTTTAGTCCTCATTATATCAATTTTGTTAATTTGGTCTCTAAAGTATTCAATCTGTATCACTTTGATTTTTAATTAGACAATCCGTCAAATTTCTTGACGGAAGTGATCACGTATCATTTTTATAAACGATATCACGTGCCCAACACGTGATCATTTCGTTACAAACTTAACGGTCCGTTTATGTAAGGACCAAAATGACACGAATTGAATACTTTAGGGACAAAATTAATACCATAAAAACTAGACTGACAAAAAATACATACTTTAAGAACCTCAAATGCTATTAACCCTAAATTATATATGAAGAGATCTAAAAAAACAATATTTATTGTCGTTTACTTCTTTTTTTTTTCCCGGGTTTAAAAGAAATTTTTGGAATATAAGGTATTTTTGTGTTGAGTAACCTTTCTCTTTGAGAGCATAGCCGTGAGCGTGCCCTCTTTTGGATTGTTTTGAACATCACCATAAAACAATATCTGATTATTCTCAAATCTGCGATATCTGATTATTCTCAAAATCTACGGTATCAGGAGTCTTTACCACTTTTAACTGAAAAAAACAGCAAACAAAGCCACGGGGCTCACATTTGATCTTAGCCTTTTTTTCAAAGAATTGATAGCTGTTGCTACAAGGTGAAGTTGATAGTGCAAAATGTAATTAATTTAGAGTTAGATTCCCACGAAGTGTCATTTTAATAAAAGTGGTTATTGATATTGACAAGAAACTAACATTCCAATAGCCTTAACAGGTACAATTCATGATCAAATAAGTTTTTATGTGCAAACCATTAATAGTATGATTGAGGTTCATTCAAGTAACTCCTCCATATATTTTGAGAGATTGCATTTAGGTCTCTCCTGATCAGAAAGAAGCAAAGACCACTTGCAGCAAAATATTCAAGGCATTGAGAGCTAGCATTAATTCAAGCCAAGAGGGAGAGGGTGCCTCCAAAAGTCAACAGTTAGTAAGGAATCATACGTGAGCAATACGTGACAGAGCTGGCATTTGTAGAGGAACCAAGCTCTCTCTCTCTCTCTCTCTCTCTCTCTCCAAAATTATTGATGCACACCATGATCACCGTCTATCTAGCTCTGAGTTCTCTGCAGTGCAGACTATAATCTAATTGAATCCTCGTACATCAAACCCAGGGTCACAAGCCTCACAACATGTTCAACAGCAAATAAACTAATTGAGGAAATCACCTTCTCATTCCAAGTCCTTACATGTATTTCTCTTTTCTGTTTCCATATTAAACACTGAACCTCCTCCTTTTTCTCTATATCTTTCCTTTTAAGCACTCTTTTCTCCCCCAGTTACTTCTTTCTGCTTCCCTTTTAGCCCTCTTCTCTCTCTCTCTCTCTCACACACACACGCTCAAAAAAAAAAAAATCACACATCAGTTTCATATACAGAAAGCATGCCCGAATGTCCAGAGAAAGGTAACCGGCAGACCCCTCTCTCTTTCTCTCTCTCTCTCTCTCTCTCTCTCTCTAGCACACTATCAAGTTCAAAATTTGATAACCTTACACCAGGAAAAAAGAAAATAAAATACTACTGCCTTCTCTTTGTTCTGTACTAGTGCTTTCATATTGGAAGTACAATTTTGACACACAGTATGGTTAATGTGAGATATACTAATTAAGAACCCTAATTGCTTCATATATATTGATTTTTTTTGGGAAAATCTATCAGAATTGCAAGTTCTTAATTTCCTTGGTATTATGCTGATTGGTCACAGGGAGAGAATTGAGTATGAGATAGGCAAGAAGATCAAGAGAGAATCCGATGCCTCTTCTCAAATGGGAAGGAGACATATTTTAGGGCCTCCCGGAACCCTAAACACAATTACACCTTGTGCCGCGTGTAAGCTGCTGAGACGACGGTGTGCACAAGAATGCCCCTTTTCTCCATATTTCTCACCCCATGAACCCCAAAAGTTTGCTTCCGTTCACAAAGTCTTCGGTGCAAGTAATGTTTCAAAGATGCTAATGGTAAACCCTAGTTCCTTTTGACAAAGATTATCATTCATGTAACTCAGTTTTATATTTTTTTTTGATCGGTAAAATAGCTTTATTTCTTCCAAATTTGGATAATATGCCCCTTGGTTATTGAGGTATACTAAAAATAAAAAAAAATAAAAATCAATGAGTAAATTATCTGGTCTAGAAGATAATACTCTTGCGACGCGAAAAACCTACCCTCTCGGTTATTTGTTAGTTGTCTACTTATTGTCAATGAGGCCTCAGTTGATAAGCGTTTATGGTATTAATCCAGGAGGTTCCGGAGAGTCAAAGAGCAGATGCTGCAAACAGTCTGGTTTATGAGGCGAATGTAAGGCTGAGAGATCCGGTTTATGGGTGCATGGGTGCAATTTCGGCTTTGCAGCAACAAGTTCAATCTTTACAAGCTGAACTTAATGCAGTAAGGACAGAGATACTGAATTACAAGTATAGACAAACCAATATCCTTCCTTCTTCTCATGTAGCTTTGCTTTCTTCTGGGGCCATTTCAATTGCTGCACCACCACTGCCACCATCCCCAGTGCCTCCACCACCACCTCCACCGCCTCCTCCTTCACTTCCTCGTGTTTCTTCCTCCTCTTCTATGTACACCCCACCAACCACTGCAACCGATTTTAGTACCTTTTCGAATGCAAATCTCTCCTACTTCGGTTAATTTGTAGACTATACTCTCATTTATTTATGACCCCGGAGGAATAACATATGCCATTAGTGAAATTCTTGCTACCATTATGACTTGGATTATCGTAATCTGTTTTAATTATCAATACATCTCTTTAGCTATATATCCAATCTGTATCTTTCAGTTCCTTTATTAGTCCTTACTAATTTCTGTTGCACTACTCTTTTAAGGATTTCCTTACTAAAAGGCAAGAAAATTTGGGTTAAACTTAAAATTGGGTCAAATTTAGAAATCTCTCTCTACTGTGGCAATTTGAAGTTCATTAACGGCCGGAATTGGAATTTCCGGTGCCGATGAATATCTGGCAAGGTCTGGTGATGTTGGGAATGAATTGACACGTGGGTTCATTGCACGTGTAGGAGCTGGTTGACTATAGACTGTTCTACATGTTTGTCTGAGCCCGATAAGTAGGTGAATTTTGTTGAAAAATGGGGGAAACAAAAGGTATGGTTTTGATCCTCCCCATGTAGGTTATAAACTTCTAAAAGTTTGGTCATTTAGGAATGATTCAACCAGAAGCATTTTTCTTTCTTTTATATTACACAGTTACACTTCTACTCTTTGTAATTGAATGTTCAAAGCACTTTTCTTGGTAGTTTTATTTTTATTTAGCTAATAAGTGTAGTTTTTCTAGAGTCACTTTTATGGATTTTGTTTGGAATCTTTTATTGATTAATGAGTATCCTCCCTTATATTTGTTTGTAGCTTGTCTTCTACTTCCTTTGGACTGAAAAACAGCTTAAAAACATTTGAAGTAAGTTGATAAAAAATTGTAGAGATCACTGCCCCTCACACGCCCTTAAGTTTTTTTTCACTTGTTCTACAGTACGAGCCTCATACAGAGTCGTGCCCCCTTGCCCCTTTAATATATGATGAAAAGAAGAGGGACCACCCTCTTTTCTTTTTGACCTTATTTACTACTAATAATCATATATATTTGCTGATTTTAGAGGCTGCAATAGGTCTTGCGAATAAGCGGAGATTCAATATATAGAGAGAGCATTGTAAACTAGTTCCTTTGCCGTAAGGAATTATCAAAGGGTTTAATCACAATGGCAATAATGGAGCTTATGAAACTTTGATTGTTGAAAGGGTACTGATATGAAATGTAGACCCAACACATAAAGCTATCTTGCTACTTTGCAAAGCTAGGTTTTATGTGGTAGAGTGTGTAGTGTTGTGGTCGACGGTCCTGCCAGCTATTTATTTTTGGGTTGGGGGGGGGGGTTCCTTAGCGTGTAGGGTTTCAACTAAGTAACATAAGGGAGAAAGCAACCAATAATTATATGAAGAAGCTTGTGGGCAACTTCTTTTCCTTTTCCATCACCCATGTATATGCCTTTTAATCTCTCTCTCTCTCTCTCTCTCTCTCTCTCTCTCTCTCTCTCTCTCTCTCTCTCTCTCTCTCTCTACATATATATGTATGTATATATATTCAGTGTCTTTTTCATTCAATTCTCTAGAAGCCATAAAGATGTGATGGAATTTGGTCTAGGGTCGTGGTTGCTTCAAATAGTGGCATGATACAAGTTCTCAGTACTGATATGCCTCATAAAATACTTCAAAGAATCCTAATCTATAATTCTTCCACCCCCCAAAATCTCATCTTTGGCCACTTTTATGCTACAAGATATATTGGAAACTGCATTGAACATGTTCAGACAATTTTAAAAGCATTTCAAGAAAATATAACTATATAGGCCAACTTGGTTTTTATGATCATTTAATACAAGTTCATACAATTTAAGTTGGTATTGAGCTTATCAATGCCAAAGCACATGACTAGAGCTCCTAGGTCTAAGTTATGTGCTGATCAATCTTAGATCACACTCAAGTTCTTGTTAACATTTTGATGAATTCTAAACTATCATATCCCGGGATTTCATAGCTCTTATATTTGATATTTGTAGGACAATTTTTAGTGGGTGTGAATTTAATATCAACAAGTTTGGGTCATAGCTTGCACGTTTAATTGAGGGTTTGAGACGAACCCGAATATAGGTGACTCATACGATATGTACACAAAAACAAATGAATTGGGTATGAATTTGATACATTTTGAAATGATATGCCCCTCTATCAGCACTGATATCATGGAGTTGTTTTGATTTCACCTCTATGTCTGGTCGGTACATTTTCCTTATTTTGTACATTTTATGATAAAATTGAGTAATTATTTTAATGAATGAGTTAATATTTAGATAAAAATTACTAAACTGTAGCTCTAATTAATTAGAAGGACTTATTGCACCAGATAAGTAGTAGACAATTTCAGTTCACATCTTCAACGCTAATAACATGGAAACAATCTTTCTGCATTTGAAGAGAAAATTACGTAGATCTGATCCTCCCTAAATTCTATAATGGTCGGAGTTTTGTGCATGGGTAGAGCTTTTTTCCCTTTTATCTTTAACATTGCTAGCATATGCCTATACCATGAGTTGCACTAGTTTAAGGTCAAACAAGGAATCCCTCTTTGGCAAGTAAGATCACAGCTTGAATGTGAAATGCACCTGGGGAATGATGCTTGAGGACTTCCTATACTCAATTTAAAAATCCATAGACACATGACTTTGGAAAATAGAAGAATATTTTTTTAGGGTTTCTTGACTAGTTTGGCATTTCTGTGGGGGTTGACAACTTCTGTGGATTCGGATGTCAGCTAAGAAAATTAAAGAAGTGTTTAGTAGGTTTTCAAGTAATACTAAAATGTTTCTCTGAGGTTGGTTTAAGTAGAAAAATCCAGTTTGAGCCTAGGTGCCAACATGTTCATCATTGTAAATTTATTCAACATTTGAGAATGGCTTGAAGTTGAAGGCCTTGTGCCATGAAGAGATTCTCCACAAAAATAAAAAATGGTTTTTGCATAAAAAAAAACATTTATGGTCACTATTTGCAATTGGGAGAAATTCTCAAGAGAATTCATCCTATTCAATAGTCCAAATGACTCAAAACGAGCTGTCAATGATTTTTAATGCTTTGTTTTTCGAAAGAGCACACCAAATGTAGTGAGGGCACCCTAGCATATTTCCGTTAAAAAAAAAAAAATCCTATCATATCCATCATGATCAAGATCCCGAGAAAATATTTAATATAAACGGTAACTCCATGTTACCATTGTTACATTTTTTTTTTTTTTTAATTTTCAAAAAGGGTGCAACACGAGGACTTCCTAGGAGGTCACCCATCCTAGTATTACTCTCGCCCAAGCACGCTTAACTGCGGAGTTCTGATGGGATCCGGTGTAATCACCATGTGTAAAGAAGTGAGATTCACTTTATCCACTTATAGATTTGTTATTAGATGGTGACGTAGTGTCACCGTTACACCTAATATCCATGTTCAATATTTTTCGAAAGAGAACCCTAGGTTTCAGATACACGAGTTCATTTTTTTTTTAAACAAAGGAAAACTAACTATTTCATTTAAGTAGGAAAAGCCAAATTATAATCGGTCAAAATAGAAGCCTTTTAGCTCTATGTGGGGGGTAGCTGATACACGGGTTCGTTTAATTACCGTATTGTTGTACAGTAAATTGTATTGGCTAATACAGAATAACACCATATAAACAGATAAAATACAAGACAAAAATATTACTTTTTGTAATACAGTGTTTGATAAGATACTGAATTAAGAGTGAGATAATAAAATATATACAAATTACATATTGACAAAAAAATCATTTATATAGTCTATTTATTTATATTTTTGTTTATTTGGTAGAAAAAAATAGTAAATTAATAACCTAATACGTTTCAATTAGATTATAATACTACCTCTCAAGGTGGTATTATAATCGGCTCAATAATACAGATAAAGTGTATTATTCGTATATGTATTTAAAATAAGCCTATATATAATACATAATATTTTTTATAACCAAATACAGTATATATAAAATTAAATTTGAGAATTTTAATACACTAGAATTCTATAATTCACCTTTTAATATTGCAAGCTGACATATGTGGTGAGAGTTTGCATACTAATCACTTTGAGTGAAGCATCTAACAACACACACCAACTTGCTATAGTTGTGTACTCAGTTTGTACTTATTAGTCTTAAGGACTTATCTGGAGTGGTTTCTGTCTCTATATCTTTGTGCAGGCCTCGATCTTATTACTGATTCTTCTTGTTCAATAGTTAATTCACTAGGTCAACACTGCCAAATTTGATTCTAATACACTTCCTATATATATTTAATACACCCACCACCACAATCACCAACGTCACGGTTCGTAAAAAACAAAGTTCGTGAACGACCGATTCAATAGAACAATTCAAAGGACAAATAAGTATAGCATTACACCATGCTTGTTCCAAGTTCGAAGCACCATTTTTACTAATAAGAACCCTTTGTTTACTAATAAAAATCCCTTTGTTTACATAATTTCTTCTATTTTTGTTTTAAATTCAAATGTATTGATGGGCAGGCTTTTTACTTTTTCAGCCTTAAAATTGCCCAGTAGTGGGCCCCCCAAAAAAATCATTTGGTTCAATCCCCAGATAGTGGGCTTTGAGAACACTTGTAGCCTGAGGAATCATGTATTTTAGGCCCATATATAATTACAAAAACCTTGTTTGTTCATTTAGCACAAAAAGGGGGAAAATGGCCTCTTTATTATAAAATGGGGATAAATTAAAACTAAAATTACAACCAACTCATATTTCTCTAAATTATCCCAATTTAACCATCAGCTAGAATTGTTGTGGTCATTGAAGATAAAATTGCTGAGTATTAGACATTCTCTGTATCAAAGACGTGCGAGGAAAAAGAAAATGTAAACAAACATATGTTGGATGTAAAGTGTTGTTTCTGTAGGATTTTCAAAGAATATTTAGATGTCCAACCAAATTCACATACTTTGATCATGTCTCATATTCTTTGACCTAATTTTTGCCAATCATAGGCCAAACTGTCATAAATTTTAAGTGAGATCCACCAAATATAAGTGGGTGTTTATCAATACAAGGTAAGTAATTTACTATTGCAATAAAAAAAATCATATTATAATAGATATGGGTCACGAAAAAACACATATGCTTTTATCAGTGCACGTTATTCTGACATGATCATAGCCTGAGAACCTCAAAAAACAAAAACAAAAACAAAAGACATCAAAAAGAGGGAGAAAAAAAATCTCAAACATAGAATTTCAACACACACACATCTCCATATAGAAGAGAAGCAAGCACTTAGCTTATTACAATGTAAAGCAAAAATCAGGAGAGACTCTCAATTAATTCACCCTTCTGCAGTTGTTCCTTATTTCTCCATTCGATCCGGTGAGAGGCTTAATATCACCCATTTTGATCATCCCAGTGACGAAATCCGAATTGAAGGTACTTGGATTGTTGTTGTATGTCGTCACGATCGAATCGGTCGATCCACCGTTGAACAGTTGCTGATCAGAATGGAGGACTCCTCTTCGACTAACAAGGTTCTTGTAATAGTTGTTGTCAAAGGTAGTAGGAGTTTGGAGATCCATAGGTGCCAAGTTGTTGTCACCTGAGCCAGTGGCACTTGGGCAGTTTCCTTTTCTCGTTTGAGCGAATGAAGTGTCTATGTTGGTTTCGTTGTATATTCTAGCTCTGAAGTTGGTGCACCTTGTTTGTCCAATGGTGTGGGAACCTAAATGTTTCACAAAATTACAGTCTAATTAGAATTGAAAAATAATAGGCAAACTATACATCATTTGTTTCACGAGATGGATTTTCATTAACACGGATAGACCAGAAATAGTCTTCATAAGCATCCCGCTTTCTGTTCATTAAGTGATACGGTTTAAGAAAAACTATCGAGTTTTATGATAAATATCTATCATCTCTATGTGAATTCTGACATTAGCTTTTCGTCTTTGATTGGTATAAAAAGAAAGCTCGTAAAATATATTATTAGAAGAAAATGAATTGTTTTGATGTTGACTTTTGAGTTGTTTTGTGGCGATGATATTTTTTGGAACACGAAATGTACATTTGAAAAGAAAAAAAGTCGAAAACGGGTTAAGTAGATGGATTGTCGATTGATCAACAAGTTGGATCGGGAAACCGATCGAAAAACAGTGGCCTGTTTTTTGGGCCAGCCCCAATAGTCCTTTAGCGGGTTTATATCGGGCTACATTTAATGGGCCTGGTTAAAATATTTTGATTATATTTTCCAAGTTCGACATTTTGTATGTATATACTAGCCGCAATAAAGGGAAAATATATGGGAATAAAATTTAAATGTTTAGCTCTCTTATTATATAGATATGGGTCGGTCCAAGAGCCAAGTTAGCAGGTCAAAAATAGGCCACCCTGGGCATTTTGTCGAGCCCTACAGGCTCGATATAGCTCATCAAAACCTAAGTATAAGAAAAGAAAATTCTACTTGTACTTAAAATGTTAACTTGATTTATTGATTCGATCAATCATAATCATTGAATAAGTATTGGGTTCTTAGTATTTATTGAAACTTACAGTTTAATCAATAACAGTGATTGATCAAATCAACAAATCAAATCAATTTTTTAAGTTCAAGCAACATTCCTTCATAAGAAAAGACTTTACTTTTGGAAGGAGGTGAACACTTGTAGAAGTGCTCGAATTTTGAATGACTTATGTATTATGAGTGAGAGAGAGAGAGAGAGAGAGAGCCATACCAGATAAGGCAACCATGTCCTTGGTGGAAAGGCCAACAGCATTGAAACTAGAAATGAGAGCATTCAAGTTAGAAGTTGGAGGAGGAATGCTGTTGTTGGCTGCAGCCTGGCTTGCAGTTCTAGCATCTCTTCTTCCAAGTTTGACATCCCAAACAGGCCCTCCAAGCTGCATTATCAAAACCATATGTACATACAATGAGGTCCTCCTCTAATTAAGAAAGCGAAACTATTAATTAAAATTAAATACAGTATATCAAGTATTTTGATGTCACAGTTTTTTTAGGACTTACAATACATACGGAGTCTCGAGCAGTAATGGCCAATATATCAGCACAAGAGACCACACCTGGGCAAACATTTTCCACAGCAGACTTTATCCTATCAACCACATCAAATCCCCGGACAGAATTGAAATTTGGAGCTGCCCTTTTTTCTCCCGTAAACGAAGGTGTGTCATCGAGAAGGATTGATCCATCGCACCCCTGAATAGCAAGTTGAGTCATCAAATTGTATTGATAATTTAAGTCTAGATAACATTACTCGTTTTTATTTATGCTAAAAATACAGTTCTAATCGAAGTTTGCATGAACCTTTGGGACCTAAGTGTTATTCACCCATTAATGTCTCCATCTGCTAAGATTAAGTAAATAAACCTTAGATGACACGTGCCTTTAGCTTAGAGTTATAATCCTAAAGCAGGTTGTCCACCTATAATTATAAATGAAATAATTTATTTTTAAGCTTCTAAGTTGGGGTATCAATTTGAACCATCAACCCGAACTCGACACGACAAAATTCTACAATTGACATAATTGATAAATATGTTGTTTGACACTTGAAACACATTAAATAAAAAAAAAGGACTAATATTACTTTTAGTCTTTAAAGTATGTATTGTTTGTCAGTTTAATCTTTATTGTATCAATTTTATCAATTTGGTCTCTAAAATATTTAATTTGTGTCATTTTGGTTCCTACATAGACAGACCGTCAAGTTTTTTACGGATGTGACCACGTGTCAATTTTTTAGATGATATCACATGTCCAACATGTGATCATTCCGTCAAAAAATTGATGGTCTATCAATGTAGGGATCAAAACGAGACGAATTAAATAATTTAGGTACCAAAATGACACAAATTGAATAGTTTAGAAATCAACGTAAAACAACTGATACAAGGATGACTAAATTGACAAAAAATACCTATTTTAGGGATAAAAAATGCTACAAACCTAAAAAAAAATTCATGAATATTAAGACAAACATGTCACGAAATGTAATGACATGAAATGAAAATATATAATAACACATAGATAACACGACATGACAAAACACGACGACACGAACCGACACACTAAGGAGCACATAAAAAAGTGACATTACATTAACAAAACAATCGTGAAAGAATAAGCGCAGAAGAGAGGCACCCATCCGTGCTTCCTTTGATATTGCGGATTGAACCACAGATTCCACAGTGGGGAAAAGCCAAGGACAAGATTCGGAGTAAAAATCAATGGAAAGTTGAGCCCTGGAGCTACCCATAAAGAGCACAAGCAGAGCCAAACCCACAACAATGGCCTTAGAAGAAGAAAATGCAGCCATTACTATTAGGGTTTGGTTTATAACTATGCAGCTTATTGGACCAGTCCTAAAGGGTATGGAATGCACATTGTGTAAGAACTTGTGGGTATATATATAGGCATGAGTGCATGACAAACCATTGTACACACACACTGAGATATATATATATATATATAATATTGAGAGAGAGAGAGAGAGAGGTGCATGGAGAGTGTATATCTATATATCTATCTGGGCAGGTTACCTAACTCGAAGACTATTGCATGGCCTTTCTGCATTTGAAAGATGGAAACAGAATAAAGAAACTAGGAGTTGATTGATTCATGCATGATGCATCAAAGATAGAGGAGCAGAAAAGACCTCAATTTGTATGTGTATTGGATAAAAAATGTGTGTGTGTGTGTGTTTGAAAAGTTTTGATGTGAAGATGTGGGACCGGGCGGTGTTGACAATTTGTTAAAATGGGACCCAAGAAGAAAACATCTTTATTGTTATTATTTTTATTTTGATTTGGTGAAAGACTTGAGAGATCATGGGAATAAAGGCGCACCTAGGGATGGAAAAGTAGGCATATTCTTTCAAGCCCCACCCTTTCTTTTTTTTCATAATAATAAGATAAACTCAAAACTATGTTGGAGCTACGAGGCATGCACTTCCTTCAACTGGGGCATATTTATGTGGTCTTGTTATAAAATTAATATACAATTTATATTTACACCATACAATTAAACTCCTATCATTTATAAGTACTTGTATAAATTTGAATTGGTGCAATGCAACTCATAATTAAATGAATCTTAGCAAGCGACTCAATTATAATCTAAACTTGTTAAAATTGAACTCAAATCTTGTGATTTGTTGGGTAAAATTTCGGAGCTAAGAAATATAATTCAACTACTTAATCGGAATTTAGCGAGCTGGTTAAAGTAAACAAACTTAAATCTGCATGGGGTGTCAAAGTTACCGACATGTAAGTGTAGGTACGTAAAAAAGATTGATTAGGTGATGGAATACATATGACGGAGCCTAATGATTATGATAAGTCTATAATATGGAAACGTACCAAAAAAGATATTAGTTTTTGGACTTGAATTGTAAATTTTGGGACGCCAAGCTATAACGTTTTTTGAATATTTGGATTCGATTAAGATCAATCGTAAAATGTTGGAGTTAATTTCAAACACTCCAAAATGTTGTTTTATCCAAACATATGGTGACTTAACCTTAAACGTTATATTTTTTAAAATTAATCTTAAAATATTATGATTGATTGTATTTTGTCGTAACTTGATCTAAAAAATTGTACTTTCATCAAAAAAAGATAGTACACTTTGGTGTTGCACATCCTTTAGAACCAAAGTCAAACATGTTAACATTTGAAGTAGGTATTTTGTAAGTCATCAAACCCAACTGCACATCATGATTAATGGACAATGCACATGCACTTGAAAGCTTTTCCCATAAATTTCTAGAATCTTTAGCTCCGGGTCATTCTTTCCCCTGCTAATTTGTAGCAAAAAAGTTGCTAATTCACATTCACACCAGAAGCTTCCACTTTCACTTGAGGATGGCATACACAAGTTCGAATCTTGTCTACCTAAAAGATATTTTAAGTAGAAAATGGATGAATTATAAATTCAAATGACCTGAATTTAAATCTTAGCAATTTCTTGACTCTAAGTCATGAGAAATTTATCCTTCATGAATATCTTAGTTCTGACATAAATGACATTCCTTTAACCAAAATGAGAAATAGATTAGTCGAGGTGTGCGTATACTGACTCTAAGTCATGAGGGATTTATCCTTCATGAATACTTTAGTTCTAACATAGATGACATTCCTTTAACCAAAATGAGAAATAGATTAGTCGAGGTGTGCGTATACTGACTCTAAGTCATGAGAGATTTATCCTTCATGAATACATTAGTTCTCACATAGATGACATTCTTTTAACCAAAATGAGAAATAGATTAGTCGAGGTGTGCATATACTGATTCGAACACTTATAACCGTAAAAAAAAAAAAAAAAAAAAATGACAGACAAGTTCAAACATAAATTCTAACCTATTAGAGGGGTTTTTGTCCCCCCTCCCCGCGGGGGTAGTGGTTAGGGGGTAGACTGTTTTCGAACAAATCTTTATCTCCAATGTGATGTAACGTGCTGGTTCATCATAGGTAAATGACAAGTTGTTTTGGAAATTTATTATTCTTAAAATAATTTGTAGTTGACTGACTTCTTTTTTGCGTGTGTCTCGGTCTCTCTGTGTGTAAATTTTAGACAGCGAAACGTTTGACCAAAAAAACAATGACCCCCCACAAAATATTGGAATTGACCAAAAAAATTTGGCACTGTACTTTTAAAATTTATTTATTTTTAAATATTTTTATAATTTTGTGGGTATTTTTTTAATAAAAAAATTTGTCATTTTTATTGGTATTTTTACCAGTGTTACAACAATGATAAATATACCCACAAAAATAATAAATGTCGGTACCGAATTTTATAGACAATTCCATAAATATAATCAATCATTCGTATTAGGATGTAACACAATGATTAGCTTATGACTTATAATCCATGCATGGACAAGAACATGTATTGTCGTGTGGTTCTATCAATTAGTTAGTTTATTCATATTCTAAGACCCAGTCATAACCTAAACAGTACATTTGACCCCCACAAAAAAAAAAAAAAAAATCAAGAAAAATATACGCTTCCAATTTTTTATGTATTGCTGGAGAAGATTTTCAACATTGTTTCTACCTAAACCTAAGAAGGTTTATGAAAAGGTCAATTTTTCCGGCAATATTTTAAAGAATAAGATAAAGAAAACAAACTTTAAAAAATTTCTTGTTTTTTTTGTGGGTGGCATGTCAATCATAAGCTTAAAAAATAAGTATTTAGTAGATTATTTATAACTAGTTATTTTTTGTGTCTAAAAGTACGGAGTAATAAAAAAAAAAAGTCAACAATAAACATATTTGTATTTACACCTAAAATCAACTTACAAAGATAGAGTAGATAGAAATAAATTTAAGCACCGATTGTAGTGGGGGGCGAGCGGTAGTTGTGGTGGTGGGTGGGAGTGATGGTAAGGGCAAGCGGTGGTTGTGTGAGCAGCAGTGGTGGTGGTGGGAGACGGTGATAGTTGTGATGGGTGATGACGATCGGTTGTTATGGTGGCAGTCGTAGGTGACAATAATGATGGTAGTGTTGGGAGTGGTGGTAATGGTGGGACAGTGGTAGTGGTGGTAAGGTGGCGGCAGCGGTGATGGTGGTGGTAATGGGGATAGTGGTGTTGGGGCACTGGTGGGGCAGTGGTGGTGGGCGGTGGTGATGGTGGTATGGTGGCGGCAGCGGTGGTGATGGTTGTGGTGGGGCGATGAAGGTGGTTGTGGGGCAGGTGAGTGTGGTAGTCGTGGGGGATGGCGATAGTGGTAGTGGTGATGGTGGTTGTTTTGACAAACGTGGTGGTAGTGGTGGTGGTGATAGTGGCAGTGGTGATGGTGGTGGTGGGGTGACGACAGCAATGGTGATTGTTGTGGAAGAGGTGGTGGTAGTAGAGTGACGGTAGCGGTGGTGATGGTGGTGGTGGGATGATGGGGGTGGTAGTAGTGGTGATGGTGATGGTGGTGGTGGGGGGTGGGGACAGTGATGGTGGTGGTGATGGTTGTTGTGGCAGAGGTGGTGGTGTGGTGGCGGTAGCGGTAGTAGTGATGGTAGTGGTAGTGGTGGTGGGGTGACGGTGGTGGTGTTAATAATGATGGTGGTGGGGTAGTTCCCAACACTATTTTTTTTTTTTTGAAGTACTTATGAAAAGTAATAAGTTCTAGAAGCACTTTTAAAAAATTATCCCAAACACATATTTAGGGGCTTATTTTTTCTATTAAATTTGGGATGTTAATATTAGTCGTCGAATTAACTTTAAAGTAAAATTTAAAGCGATCTGAACCGCGAAAAGCAAAAGTCATCTTGTTTATCTTTTGATATTTGAATTGTATTGTACTTTATTATATAGATATTTTAGTTTACGACGTGATTAAAAAGCCGTAAAGAGCAAGTAATCTTATTTTTATTTATGAAAAGGTTAATTTTTAAACTCGAATCATCGAATTATCTCGGGAACTTAGGTTTTTGATACGATAATAGGCAAAAAAAAAAAAAACCCGATTTGTTAAGCCTATCATAGTGAAGTTCTTGTGAGATTTAAATTGTAATCCTGTTGCAAATTTATATATAGCCTGTTTGGTAAGAAAGAAAATGGGTGGATGAAAAATAGGAGGGAAAGTGATGTTTTTTTTTCTTTGATGATGCTTTAAGCATAGTTTGTAATTTATGAATTAACAAAGTAAGACCTGTCTTAGGTCTGTTTCTAAGTCGCCGGGTCAAAGTAATTAGGTAGGTAATTAATTAATAAATTAGGTGAAACTGATTAGGGAGCAAATCCAATATTTATCTTCCATGTTCCTTGAACGTGATCAAAATTCTCAGGTCAATTCCATGGTTCTTGATCTTTTTATAATTGTATTTAGTCGGGCTCATGTTGTGTATGAATTGTAGAGTAAAATACATTTTTGATTTTTAAAGTATGCGTTTAATATTTATTTAGTCTTTAATCTTTTAATTATGTCTATTTGATTTCTAAGGTTCTTAATTTGTATATACGTGGTCCAATCTCAAATGTCTGTCAGAATATTGTGAACGGCTCTAGTGCGCCAATCATGTGAGATCAAATAGACACAAATTAAGAATTTTAGGAACAAAATAGACATAAAGTTGAATTTTAGGTACCACATAGACACAAAATTAGGAGAAACAACATGATTGACGCATGATCAAAACTGTCACGATTTTCTGGCGGACGTTTGAGATTGGATCACATGGATACAAATTAAAAACCTTAGAGACCAAATAGACACTAAACACATATTTTGGAAACAAAGAAATATTTTACCCTTAATTGTATTTTATGAGTTCGTGTCGTGTTTAGTTTAATTTGCATGTAAAATTAACATACCTGGCATTGACGTAAATAACTGCAAATATCTTTAATATTGAATTACATCAAGTTAAAATTCTAAAGTAACTGACAGATTTTAGAGCATCCACTAAAAAAAGACAATAATTTTCTTTTCCAATGGAAACACATTCAAGAAAAATTATGTCAAAACAAGCCTAACTTAAAATCGACCTTTGACTTATGTCATTCAACACATTCTTTTTAAAGTAATGTTATTTTGATTTAAAAATTTAACTTAATTTATCGACATAATGATTAGGCTTGACAATCGTGTCGGGTGGAACGAGTTTGTGTCAAAAAATCTTCCATCTATATCTTATTCGTTTATATAAACGGATCCAACTATTACACCAGCACACGACTCATTTATTAGACGAGTTACTCTGCACAACTCGTGTGTCACCTACTAAATAAGAGAATCGGTTAGAGTTTTTTGAGTTCACATAAAAAATTATCAACTCGCCACATATTACATATGTTTGACATGTTTATTATAACAATAAATCATGGCCGAGCAAAAAAGTGTTTGCACAACAACGAATACGAAAGAAATCACCATTCTTGAGGTGAGGCAAAGGCTGAGAGATTTTTTTTTTTCTTTTTTGAGAATTTATAATGTCACTGTTAATGGGTTAAATGAGGTTGAAACATATTTATTGGTTAAACATGAAATCTATTCGTTTATTTCTCGAGTTTGACGAGTTAACTCGTTAACCACCTAAAACCCGTTAAGACTATATATCCAAACCCGCTAAATCCATATCGGGTTCATGTCGGTTTCATGAGCCATTTCTAAGATTGTCAGGCCTACTAATGATGTGACTTCAATAGAATCATTGGATCAACACTAAGTTTCAATGTTTGATGGAACCCACAGTCAATCTTTTGTTTGATGTGGTCTAGAGTCAATCCAAAAATTATAATGAATTAGATCAATAAATTAGATTCTAATATCATTGCTGTTCTTTTTATTCTCAAGGCTTACCAAAATAACTTGCTGGAATAATTGAATTTTTTTTAGTAAATGGTGAGATTTGATCCACAAAATACTTGCTAAAATGTTTTCTAAGCTAATTGGGCCCTCAAGGGAGATAAGACTCATGCCCTATTGTGCCCAAATTATGATGGGCTTAGATTGACATCTGCTCAAATTGCGGATGGGCTTATTTGTATTCTGGATCTGGACTGGCCTGCCGGTGCTTATACAGGAAAATTGGCCCACTGGTTTTTTTGGAGGGCAAATGGCCCACTGGTTCACTACTTCTAAATTTATAGTAGTTCTCACTAGGGAAAATTTCACTTTGACCCCCTTAATTATAGCCTCGATTTCTAGTGACCCCTTGAACTATTGAATTTTTCATATTTATCCCTAAAATACTTGAATTATTTTATTACATTGTGTAAAACACGATAGACGTTGATTATGGGGACAATATGAAATTAATGACATAGTTGAAGGTGTAATGTTAAAAAATGATAGTTAAGGGGATAATTTGACAAAAATAGTCATAGTTCAAAGAGTCAAAGTATAATTTGTCTTTTTATTTACCTCCCTCCACAAAGTTAGAAGGGTACCTTTTCCTTTTGTCAAAATAAGATGTGTGAAGCACAAGGACAACATTGAACCTGCACAATTTTGATCTATAGGTCGAACTAAGGACAAGGCATAGGACTTGCGATAAACCCGCAAGTCGTATGTTCAAGTCTTGCTTGTCGCATAAATTTCGGATTTAAAATTGGGTTGATGACCGCTGCTTACACAAGAGGTTACCCTGGTTTAACATATGCTTTTTGGATCATTATGTGTATTCGAGGAATTGTAATCATTAGTTCCAAAAAAACATGATTTCCATCACTAGAAAATAAGCAAAATTGAATTGATGGTATTGGTAGGGCCACCATATTTAAAGGAGTTTTTAAAAAATACAAGTACCTTAAAAAACCCCAAAAAAAAAAAAACCCCACTAAAACCACCAAATATTTCACTTAATAATACAAGTTACCACATGCTAATAAGTTGTAGGACCATCAAGTTAATTTACACTTGCAACCCTAAAGGAGTTGTGTCTAATGGTTTGCCTTCCAGTTGTACACACCCTTCCTTCACTTGTATGCATTCCCTTTTGTAAACATATTTGCTTGATGCCCACAAAAAGGCTCCTAAATTCAGAATAGAAATGGCCAGAAGGAACCCATAATAGTAATCCAAGTGAGAATCATTCAAGTTCTTCCCAATCCAGCTCTTACCTCCATTCCTCCCTGTGATTTTAGCCACCATTGTCACCAGAAAGCTATTCAAGAAGTTCCCAACCCCAATCCCACTGGTGAAAAACGTCGTCCCGAGGCTTTGCATGTCTTCTGGGGACTGATCATAGAAGAATTCCAGCAATCCAATGGCATTAAACACATCAGCAACCCCTAACAAAACATACTGAGGCAATAACCAAAATATGGTCATGGGGATAATTTCTTTAGGTCCTATTGGTTCATGCATTCTTATGACATGCATTCTTCTAACTTCCACAGCATAAGCAATTGCAATGGCTAGGATTTGGATCGCGAATCCAATTCCTAGCCTTCGAAGCAGTGTGATTCCTCTAGGATTTTGGGTTTTCCTACGCATGAATGGCACGAAGTAGCGATCGTACAAGGGTACAGCCAGTAGCATGGAGAGTGTTACAAAGCTCCCTAGCGATGCTGCTGGAATTTGGAAGCTTGAACCAAGGTTTCGATCCAAGGTGGTGCCTTGTTTGACAAAGAGAGTGTTGATTTGTGCCCAAATGGTGTTGGGGACTAATGCAACAAGCCATATCATGGCCATCCCTAAAACAAGCTTGGTTCCTTCCACTTGAGTCACTGTGCATGGAGTCCTGGAGGCACTTGTGTTTCCTTCCTTCACTGCAGCTTTGTCCAAGAACCTGAGGACGAAATCATAAGTTGCCTATGCATCAATTCTCGTACTTGAGGGTACAATGTGAGAAACTCAATTTCGGGGGAACTAAGTGAAATCATGTCGGAGCTGAAGGGATTAATATATAATTTTTACTCTAAGCTGTGTAATTTCTTTTTCTGATAAGAGTGGCTGTGGACCTCCCGGTGATTCTAAAAGGAAAGCATTATGTGGCTTAGAATACCCAAAAAACAACTATGGTATCTGTACTTAAGCTATGACTTTGAATCTCTTATTTTATCTGAGGATAAGGTTATGCTATCGCAAGGTACCATATCGAAATTAATTCGGAGCTCTTGATTTTAGTAGTTCATGGATTGAAAAAATAAATAAAACAATGTAAAATAAAAAAAATTCACATGTCATGTTTTGATTGGATGAAAAGTAAAGATATAATACTGAAAAATTGGACCCTCTTGCTGGTGGTGAATTCTGTGCCTTATTTAGCAGTGCCACTCAGTGATGGACCCATAGCATTGTGACAACCCCTCTATACCATGAGCAATTTGACTGAAAAACACTGACCATTCATGGAGGACTACTATAATGGAACACACTGAATATTGCACATGGCAAGTATTTATGAAAGAACATGTAAGGAGGCCACCACTTTTGCCATGATATTGGAGATTTTTCTGCTTGATATATGTGCACATGAATAGGGAGGTCCCCCCTCACACCTGCGTCTGATCTAAGGTATCTTAAAGTTTTAAGTAGGACCATGGAATCTTTTTCATGGTCTCATTGACCATGAGTTTCATGCCCTTGGATTCCTTGCATGGCATCATTGTACATTATACGTTTTGTTAAACTGAGTTAGGGTTTTTGAGATGGTATGTTTGATAATTTACCATCGGAACGAGAAAGGAAGCGAAAAAGTTTAAACTTTCTACGGTTCTACCTACATTACTTAAACTTTTAGATGAGTTATATTTAGCTTTATTTTTTGGACTTCTTATGCTCGTAACAAGTGGTATCAAAGCGCTAATAGTTGGTAATTCTAGGTGAACTCTCTAAGAAGTGGCAGGGCATGCCCATGTTGGTATTAGTGATGGCTCCCTATTCTCCCCAGGCCAATTTAGTAATGGGCATGATCCTGGCCAGTGCATATGGAACCAAGGGCCACAAACTACTAAGAATACTACAAGTAGTAGTTACAATTAGTACTACTATAGTTGGAGGTAGTAGTGCATACCAAGAGAAGGTTTATCTGAGTTAAAAGTAATGAAAATAAAACTCACCTGAAACTGGGAGTGTGATGGACCTGGCGTTTTCTACTATTTATGTAATGTTGCAGCTCAAACTCGTGAAGCTCAGATGGATCAGAAGGCAGCTCAAGCTTCCGATTGGCGAATGCATTGATGGCAACTTGTATCAGTTCACCGGTAGGGCTCCTGGTCTTCCTAACTTTGTGCCGGTACACCGGAGTTCCGATAAAGAAGATGAATAAAGACACTAGAAGACCAACTGTTGGGATACCATACCCTAACCCCCACCCCAGGTTCTCTTGAATGTACACAAGGCCAAGTGTGGCAAGTAAGGCACCTATGAAAGAGCTGAACATCCACCAGTTAAAGAAAGAGACCTTAAGCTGCTTTTCATGGGGGTTAAAATCGTCAAACTGGTCTGCACCAAAAGTGGATATATTGGGTTTTGTTCCACCAGCCCCAACAGCTATGATGTACAGAGCTGTGTAGAAAAATCCTATACGTGAAGTAGAGGCCTTGTTGCAGATTCCATTTGCACAAGTTGGCTTCATGAATTTGAGTGAAACTGCCACTGTCAGGAGCACCATACCCTGTGAGGATAGTTTCAAATTTGTCTGTTACTTTACAAATCATAAGTATTGTAACAAAAAAAAAAAGTTAGCAGAACAGAAACGTTTCAAAATAATTTCGAAACAAAATAGAAACAGAGAATAAGATTTTGATTCTAAAACACTATAGCCGAAACAGGAGAATTTCAGTTTTTTCATCATCGAGTTTGTTACGTTCCCGTTGTTCTAGTGGAAACAACACAAAATTTTCATCTGAGTGGACACCCACAAGGAAGTACAATGCATGAACGCGAAATCATGGTGTAGATGACGGTCTTGAATATGTGGACTGAAAGAAAATACATCTCATTTTCAATCAATTCAACATCATTTACATCAACTTAAGCTTTATGAGAATGATTTCTGCACAGTTAATTTTGATTAGATGTGTGAACTACTATTGAGGCCAACAAAGCATGTGGATAACCAAGTTACAGATCATTTTACATGGTGTAGAGTGGTCACTCAAGAGGTCCCACAAAAACAAAAATCGTGAATATTATTGGCGTTTGAGAGTTGGTGACATGAAATACTAGCCAAACAGATGGTGTAGTTTGATTGGAAGGTCATACAGTATCCCATGAGGGGTCATTTTGAGGCTGATCTCAATGAAAGAACTCCTAGATCAGACAAAGTTCATTGCAGAGGTTGAACAATGGTTCTAGTTTGCCATATTGGTCATTGAGTCGAAGGGCATAGGTCACACCATCACGAACTAATATCAGGTATTATGGGTGAAATGCTTGATGGAAGAAGATGAACATCAAGTCATATCACTCGTGATTTGATATCGATGACTCAGACAACTGAAATTGACTTAGAGATAGCCTGGACAACTGAAGGTGCTGAGTCTGATACTACTTGGGCTGATACTTTTTAACTATTGGTTGAAAGAAAAATCGTTCATGGAGGAATTATAACTTACCATGACGTAAATGAGAGATGAAACTGTGAAAGTCCAGAACCGTCCGATGTAAGAATCAGCTATATAGGCACCAAAGATTGGCGTCATCCACACTGCTCCAGACCAGTTGTTCACATTCCTCACAGATGAAACAGTGTCCTCGTGAAGTTGGGTGGTTAAGTAAACCACTAGATTGGAAGCTATTCCATAGAAAGCCATTCTCTCAAATGCTTCATAGCCTGTGTTTTAAACAAAATGAACTTCAATAAAAAATATCATCACAGAACTCCAAAAAGACTTCAGATTGACACTAGAAAAAACTTAGAAGGGTTTATGCATTGCTTCCATGATATAAAGGGCAGTCCAGTCCACTGCACGTGACTCTCAACACCTTAGGGTCTGTGAATTAAGAGTAAAATGTATCGATCATATCCCGTATTTGGAGAGGTTGTTTCGGTGACTCAAACACTTAGACACCTAGATCATGATTGAAAAACACCTAGATCATTCCTTCCATGATATAAAGGGCAGTTCAGTCCAGTGCACTGACTCTCAACACCTTAGGGTCTGTGAATTAAGAGTAAAATGTATCGATCATATCCCGTATTTGGAGAGGTTGTTTCGGTGACTCAAACACTTAGACACCTAGATCATGATTGAAAAACACCTAGATCATTCCTTCCATGATATAAAGGGCAGTTCAGTCCAGTGCACTGACTTTCAACACCTTAGGGTCTGTGAATTAAGAGTAAAATGTATCGATCATATCCCGTATTTGGAGAGGTTGTTTCGGTGACTCAAACACTTAGACACCTAGATCATGATTGAAAAACCTTGCCATTGTACCACAGACCAATTACTTTTATGATATAGGAGAAGAAAACGCTTGGGAAAAATGATATCTATGTATATCAGTCTCATTTCAAATCAAGTTGTTTTTCTGATAGACCCTTTAGGATAAGGAAGACAGTCTATAACTCTATACTTTCATGGACAAAACCTTGAAGACAAAATGGTATTCAAAAAGTCTATCCTTATAATTATGAAGTCCTTTGGACAGAAAATTTGAAGAAGCATTTTAATCTTCCTCCATAAAACTGGAAACCAAATAGCACATTTAAAGGCGAGGAGAATATTCCTCCATAAAACTGTAAACCAAATAGCACATTTAAAGGCGAGAAGAATACTCATACCAACAAGAAAGGAACAGGCCTTCCATTTGCCAGTTTTAGAGGCTACCGCCGGGTGTCCGCGAAGATCGACCGTGTTGTCTTGAGTATAATCTTGGGCTTCCATGGAAAGACTAGAAAGTGCAGTAAAGGTGAAGGTGAAGGATAGAAGCAACTTGAGGAGTAGAGGTTGTGACAATAGGTATAAGTAGGCAATGCTGTTGAAAAGGCTTACCAAAGCAGCCGGTAAGAGCATCTTCAATCATGACTCAAATTTAATTTAGTATTTGAGTAAAAAGTTTGATTTGATACAAAGGGCTCCAATGGACAAACTCAAATTTAAAGAAGGAAAAACTTAAATTTAAATGAGGGGAAACTCAAAATTAAATGAGAGTAAAGATAACCATTGGATCTTTAAATGAGAGTAAAATCTCACCATTAAAGATTTGGGTAAGAATTTGAGTCTCCTTTAATTTGAGAAAAAAAAAGAGTCTCCCTTGATTTAGTATAAGTTTGAGTAAAGGTTGGAACAAATTTTTTAGATTTTTTTACTCAAATTTAAATTTGAGTCCAAATTTAAGTGAGGGTTGGAGATGCCCTAACAAATTTTGGTTCATTTGCTTATTGTAACAGATTTCATTCTCTAACCATCGAGTAGGGTGGTCTAGCGGTGGTACTGGCCTTACTCCTCATCTAGAGGTTGGGAGTTCGAGTCCTGGAGTCTCCATTAGGGTTCGGTGGTTGGCTGCTATGCTAGCCTAACTAGGTCTGGTTCCGAAAGGTGTTCCAGGCACGGTCAAGGGCCTTATGATCCCACCGGTGAAGGCCTAACGGGGTGGTCGCTGGACGATCTTCTTTACCTCCACCCCTTATATAACAAGCAAAAAAAAAATAAAAATGCATTCTCTAATGTGGGAGTCCACATCCACACGTAAAACACATAGTGCAAAAACTTTTATTATCTAGTAACAAAGTTGGAAGTAAAATACATCATGTTTAAGCTGTGATGCTTCCTAGCCTTATCAGAAAGTAATTCATCCACTATGAATGAATACGCACTGATAGTCTGATACCTACAATGACAATTTTAGACACCATCTCGACATTGAATAAGCGATTTCGGTCAAACCTTAACGGGCTCAGGCGGTAAATAAATTGACTCGTTTAACTCGTCAAATAAATGGAGTCAACACGAAACCGACTAAATACGATACGAACCTGCTAAACATGACTTATATATGGCTTATCCACAACAGAATCCGACTATACATAAATATGAATGAGTAAGGTAAGGGTTGAACAAATTTTAACACGACATGGGACAAACCCAATTATATATGAATATAAACTTGTAAGGTAAAGATTGAGAAAATTTTGATACGTTACAAACCCGACCCATTGACAGCCCAACACCCACAATATATGTTCTTGCAGACCTCGTTTGGTTGTAACAACAAATCGTATCACAACTGTTATAGGGTATTTTGATAAACAAAGACAGGCAACACATGATGCTCCATTTACATCGTCAACAACTCCTACTACACATCCCCACCTACTCTATAGTCTATATTTGCCCTCTACATAAAGAAACTTTCACCAAGAACCAGGTAGGCCATCTTATTCACACAAGTTGTACATAAGGAATCTTTTTATTAAGATGGATTTTAGCTTATTACAAAGTAAAAAAAAAAAACCTTAATTACTAGAAAACAAAAGATGTCCATATAGATTGATCAATGTTACATTTGTATTGTACATGGATTTGGACAGTTCATTGCTAGTTGATCCTTCATCTCAACCGTCCAAAATCCCATTCTTTTTTATGCCTGGTGCTGGATTTAGGATTACAAATTGACCCACTAAAAAACTGTAGTAGCATTTCATCAAACATGTTATAGTGCTTCCACTAATCTTTTCTTCCCTGTATAATTCCAAAATCAAAGATCAAAATTTTGTTTCGATGCATTGTTTTGGTCACTTAGGAAACAGAAACGTTTCGATATTTTTCGGAAACATTTCGACGTCTTTCTGAAATATAATGAAAAAAAAAAAAATTTAAAAATTATTTTTTAAAACATTAGTCGAAATATACCAAAGTATTTTAAAATATCTTGAAACATTTCGAAATAATTGTACAAATACACTGAAACATTATAAAACACCTCAAAACATTATGAAATACCTCAAAATATTAGAATTTCGATTTCACCGACTCATTTTGGTCTCCTTGAAAACATAAACGTTTTGGATGTTTAGATAGTATCCAAACGAAATTTTGATTCTTGTCCAAAATGTTGCTGAAGGACCCGATTAGAGACAATGGCCCGATACCACTTGCACCGACCACATTAACTTGGTTAGCAAGTGAAATTTACTATTTGCAGGTGGACCCATCCTCTCATATATATAGTACAGGATTGGGTGAAAGTGCTATAGAGAGGTATCCAAGGCTTACCTTTTTGGTAGGCTAGAAAATGGCAATTCGTTGTGGCAGGCAGTGTGAGAAGCACGTGGATGGGTTGGTCCATAGATCAGAATGCAGGGACCAAGGCTGCACTTTTGAAATTTAAGGGCTCGAGCATTTAACATCTTGGGTTTGCATTATTGAGGCAGTATGAGCATACGACCAGCTCTTTGTGTTAGGGGATTTTGGAGATAAAGAGAGGTCCAGATCGTTTTGAGACAAAACATAAACACATCCAACGGATAATGTAATTCAAACATAAAAGACAGTTCAGATCATCTCATAAATACAGATCCGACGGTTTACAGTGAGTACTAAATTTTATTTTCCCGCTCAACAATATTTCCTGATTCACGTCTCTTTCTCCTCTGAAATCTCTGAAATATTTCTTAATCCCATCCAAAACCCAAATCCCGCTCATTTTAACTGCACACACACGACACCCTAAGCACTACAGCCCCAACCAAACTCTCTATCCTCTATGGATAAAGACTCAACTCAACCCCTTATTTCCTTCTCTCTCACTCTCTCTCTCGCACCCCCCCCCCCCCCCCGCCCGGCCGTGTATCTCTATCTCTCTTTTCCAGAAGACCACTCTCCTACCTCTCACTCAACCCACCGCCGTTCAACCAATGGTCGACGACAAATAGCCTCCCTCCCTCCCTCCCTCCCTCCCTCTCTCTCTTTCTCTCTCCCCTTACCGCTCCTCTTCGCACTCTCTCTGTCTCACATAGCACGCACACACACACCACATAGCACGCACATACACATCGCACATACACAACTCACACCAGTCGCAAATACACATGACAAAACACGCACAAACACACAGCACAGCATTCAAGACCCCCACACACATCCACATAGGCGCACACACATATCACACACACATATACACAGACGCACACATTCACATAGTTGAGCACACAGTTTTTGGTGTCAATTTCAGATTTGGTGTTAATTTAGGTGTTAATTTTTCATGAAATTGAAATTAGGTGTTAATTTTTTATGAAATTGAATATTACAGTTAGTTTGATTCATAATGGGTGTTAATTTCGTGAAATAGAGTTTGTAGATGTTGAGTTGAAATTAAATGTTAGTTTATTTCAATCAAATTGGACGTTGGGTGTTAATCTCATAATTTAATGAAATATTAGGGTTTTTATTGAATGTAAGGGTTTGAAAGTGAATGTTAGGTTTATTTTGATAGAAATTGAGTGTTAATTTTGAAATTGGATGTTGAGTTGACAGGTTATTGAGTGGTAATGTAAATTGTCATACCTTTTTTCTCTCATTTCTTGGTGTTAATGCTACGGTTTTGTTCCCATACTTTTATAGTTTGTTCTGTGCTCTTTCTCTCTTTGTTGATTTCAAGACTAACCATAGACAATCACACACACACTAAATGAGTCAAAACACATTACTCTCCATTGTAGGAAAGGTGTTGTTAAGTTGTAGGTAGTGCTAATTCTTCTTTCTTTTGTTTCTTCCCCCTTCACAATATTGACCAGGAGGTTGTGTATGAGTTTGTATCAAACCTGAAGTAGGGCACTTTTAACTTTGTACATATGATTTGATTGGTTATTGCTAATAAGAAATATTTTTTTTCTGCAACTGAAAAGTTTTTGATTTTGGTGTAGTACATTTTATTGATTGAATATCACTGTTAAACTCTCTTTTTGGCGTGAAACGCAATTTATGTCATTGGTGGTGTAATCTTGAACTTCACTGTTTTTTTTGCCTTGGGTCATTCTTTGTGTTACTGTCAATCTAGCGTGTGACAAATATTTTGACTATATGTTTGATGTTTTTGAATGTGGTTTTCATATGCTGTTATGTATACATGTGCATCTTTATATGAATTGTTGCAATGTCTAGGGTTTTCATACGCTGCCGTATTGCTCTTGAAATTCTATCTACTTCAGCATTTGTGTTTTAATTATTGTCTGACATGTTATAAATTGAGATTTTTTTATGAACTACTAAAGTGCATTTGAAGGTCAGATTGTTTCTTTTAATTTAAGTTTCATTTTGTTCGTCTTTCTTGCTTTTTTGTTGTGTGTTCTACTTATCGATTTATCGCTTTTCCAATACTTCAGAATTCTGTAGAAAGGTAATAGGTGACTAATTAAATATCCCTTTTTTTTTTATATTGCTTAAGGTTGGGGGAGTGAATAAGGGTGTAATTCTAGGATGGGATCATGACATGATATTGGTGTGTTTTGGGTTGTTCTTTCTTTGACCATGCCTATCAATTACGAACCTTCAAATTCATTGTGAATTAAATTCATTTTTCTTTATTTTTAGAAACTTTATTGGTTTTTTGTGTTCTACTTGTCACTTTTTCAGTATTTTAAGAATTTTGAAAAAGGGTAATAGATTACTCATTAAATTCCCTCTTTTTAAAAAAAAAAAAATTAGAGAAGAATTTTGTTAATCGCATGAAATTGGATGTTGACTTGATTGTTGGGTGTTAGTTTTATGAAATAGGGTTTTGGTGTTTATTTTGATGAAATTGGAAGTTGGGTTTATCAAATTTGTAGGCTAATAGAGTTTTTTTTTTTTTAAATTATTGATTTTTTTTAAAATTGTTGTTAATTATATTTAATTTATGAAATTGAGCGTGTAGTCACCCCTGTTGCAACCCCAGACCACCGAAAAATGGACGACATAACTATTTTTACAAACATAAATTGATTGCTTATTTAATTCTTTCCAAACATCTATATTCAACACTACACATGCAATCAAAACACACACAAAGAGAAGAAGACAGAACACACACCAACACACAAAGAGCACAACCACCCACAGTCTAGCACACACACACCACACGCACCACACACACACACACACCACACGCACCACACACACACACACACACAGAATGGTGGTGTAAAAGTAAGTATAGCATTTTATCAAGTATACAAATTTTGTACTGAAGTTGATATTTTTTGTGATCTTATTTTTAAAAGAAATTCTATCAAATTTTTTTTTTTAAATAGTGTGCTCAAATTGATTTCAAATATTAAGTCAAATCGTATAGTGCCTTCAGGCACAGGTTATTGCTAGTATATATAAAGTAGAAGTGAGAATATGTTAGTCTTCCAAACTCTTTTATCGTGCACACACACACACACACACACACACACACACACAGAAAGAGAGAGAGAGAATGGTTAGGAGAAAATGTTGAAAAGTTTATTTTTGTTATTTAAAATTTTTTTTATGATATTTTTGGTGTCATGAGCTAGAGAAATAGGTCCAAACTATTCAATTTAAATCTAACTTTAATTTTATTGTTGTGCTTAATTTTTATAAAATTAAATTTTTTATTTAGGTTAATGGTTATAATTACAAAAATTAAGGCCTAACTAAAAAAATAGAGCCTAAAGCCCAGACTTTGATAGCCTTACAGTAGGACCGGCCCTGGTGTGTGTGTGCGTGTGTGTGCGTGTGTGTGTGTGAGAGAGAGAGAGAGAGAGACGTGCACGCATACAGTATTCTTATGCAAGCTGTAACGCAAATCTCAAATATATGTAATCAAGTGTGACTCCATCTGGGTTCTTTTTGGTCAAATTCGGATTCTAGACATCCGAGGTGTACAATTTGTTATTTGTTTGACCACAAAACTAAGCCGTGCGGATTTCTATTAGCTTGAGTTGGAACAATATGCATAAGTGCAAACTACGTGTAGCTGCTAGTGTTGATGCTAAGATTAGCCTGGCAATGGACCACAATCTTCATCAGCTAGCTAGTGGCAGTAGCCCCGGGCCAAGACATGGACAAAACAATGTCAAATTTAATTGAGGGATGCTGATCTTTTTCGAATCTTCAAATGCCAGATCACTGGAAACCGATCTAATTGGTTTCAAGTTGTCTTGTAAAAGTTAAATTAAAATGCTTCAGATTACGATTTTACTCAGTCATTTTTGGTAATACGACAATATAGTTCAAATAATTCAAATGATATGTCACCGAAACAACTCAATAACGAAGCTTTCACAATTCATATGAAAAAAAACACATAAATGTAGAGATGGGACTCACAGAACAACACTATCCAAGTAATTGTTGATCGCGATGGGAGGATGATCTGTGAAACCTTATTAACCATATGTACGTTTTCATTATTTGCCTAGCAAACAAAAGAAAAAAAAAAGAAAATCGAATATACTTTGTTCCACTGTGTCCTTCTGATAGCCCAAAGAAATTAATGCAAAACCTTTGCATGGTAACGAGGGAAATGGCATCAGCAACAGCAACCCAACGTAACTTTCCCCATTCCATTCCAGGGCCACTCTCTATTGTAGGTCCCAAAACTAGGTTTGTTTAGTGCCTCTCACAATACCCATATAAAGATAACGATTGAAAGCCACTAGTTTTTGGTGTCTCATTTGAATGTGAGAAACAAATCCTTTTCACATTCTCAAGGGCCATCATAAGGGATCTCTCTCTCTCTCTCTCTCTCTCTCTCTCTCTCTCTCTCTCTCTCTCTCTCTCTCTCTCTCTCTCTCTCTCTCTCTCTCTCTCGTTTAAGTTCTTTGAACTCATGATTACAACACAAATATCTTATGTAAACAATTATCTGCTAATCAGATACAAGGCTTAAAATTGAATTTTATGCAGCCAAAAGAACTCGAACTCAAGACATGCAGATTAAACCAACTTGTGTGGGTTCAAAGTCTATTTGAATAGTATTAGATCCTATTAAAAGGGTATGTATTAAGCTGACCCTAGTGGACTGAGTGGAGTCTTAAAACAGTAAGCTAAAATTGGACAACTTACATTCAAAGTTGCTGAGAATATCATGTTCAAGGGTCCATGGTATATTCCTTCTTTGTGGCATTAAGCATAACTAAGAGCAAAACAAAGAAGAACAAAAGAGCAGTTTGAATGGTGAGCAATTCTCCAATGCTTTGATTAGACACTTGAATTCCAAAGTAACCAATTGAACACCACCTTTAGAAATCATGAAAGCAACAATAACTTCTCAGAAATAGTAGGAGAATAATAATTATGTAATGAGAAAAATGCAATATGTCCATCTATGCCTCAATCAAAAAGCCTTGTGCGGATCCACAGGAGAGAGAGAGAGAGAGAGAGAGAGAGAGAGAGAGAGAGCTTTGTACTTTCTATACCCAAAAACTAGAATGGTAAAAGAGAATGCAGTTTGTGTACCAGGGTAATTAAGGTTCTGCTCTTTGGGTTTGCTCCAAATTGTGGTCACGGTTTTACTAGTAGTAAAACCGTGAATAGGGGTGCAACTCGGGTGAATTTATGGTCTCATGAGTTTTTTTTTTTTTGTGCCAACAGTCTTAGAAACTTATTAAAACTCAATTCACATTATAAAACTTTCAACTAGAATTCAATTCGACCCCACCTTCCACTTGTACCTTTCAACCCAATTGTTGCTCACGATCAAATTTTTTAGGGGATACAAAACTCAAGATGAAATTCGGGTTTAATTCTCAAGTTGAGATTTGAGTTCAGTTCAAGTCGAAATTCAAACCCATATTTAATATGTAAGACTCTATTTCGAATCCCATTTTAGTTGAACTCAATGGACTCTTTATTTTCGATCAACTTGAATTCAATCCAAAAATCTTCAATTCTTTAATCTAGATTTTGAGGAATTACCCAAAAAAAAAGTTAGAGAAATCAGGTTAGATTCGAATTGGATTTGGAATACCAGATACCCCAACTCAAAGTACTACCACAAGGGAAAGAGTACCATTAGACCAAAAAACCATCGACCATTAGACCAAGCCAAATCTGACTCTGAGTCCTCAAAATCTCAACTAAAAAATTGAAGATTTTTGGATTGGACTCGGATTGAATTCAAGTTGGTCCGAAATAAAGAGTCCATTATTTCATCATGAAATTTTTTGTCGGTATCAACTAGAGTGGATACCAACAGTAAGAAAGAAAGCAAAAAGGGAATGTAATTTAGTATCAATGAAGAAAAGAATCCATTGATGCGAATAGAAAGTTTAAAGCTGTAAGAATGATTCCCTAGGTTTCTCAAATGAAGACATGTATTCATGCTTGATGCTTAAACTTGTAGAGACATGGCAACCATGAAGATATGCATTCATGCTTGATGCTTAAACTTGTAGAGACATGGCAACCCTACTCCTCTGTTGAACGAGATAAGCCTACACTTCTACCAATCAGGGGATCCAAAACTTGTGTACCCAGCCGGAAATGGAGCCCAGTGCAATGCACAAAGGTCAACTTTCAGTTCATAACACTATATGCTTCTTAAAACTTTCTAACCCTAGATTTTGTCTTGATTTATTTTTTTTACTATTAATTGTTAAAATAATAAAATAACATAAAAAATCTTAAAACATGTCAAGTTTTCATTAGACGGAAAAAAATAATAATAAAAATTATTTTTCAAACCTTAATTGGATCCTAAGGTGACAGGGTAATTTTTGAAGAATTACTACTAAATCACATGTTTAGTTAAAAGCTTTTAAATCCGGATTAAGATCTTGACCCCTAACGTCCCGGAAGGTTAAACCCATGAACATGGGTTTCAACAACTCATTGGGGGTTAAAATCAGTAAAACCAGGACATAATGGTAAAAAGACATTTATTTCCCTAATCTACCTAATTACAAAGGATAGGATAATACAATTTAATCAATTACCTAATAAATATTTAATTATAATTGTGATTAATTTGTAGGTCCTCACATGTGTTTATGCTATTTACCAAATAAAGAATTGAATAGAATTTATTTATTAATCTCGTGTACAAAAAGGGCTTCAGATTTGCAAAGATTCGCTAAAAGTAATGCAATTCTCCCATTTCAAAACCATCCAAATATGCCTAAAGTGCAATTCCACTTAAGGATTTGCTTATGGTATCAAAAAAAATGATAAAAATAATTATAATAATAGTGATAAAAACACTCACAAATAGAATAAATCGCCCACAAAAATAATAATTTTTTTAATTATAAAATGACAAATAAAATTATGAAAATATCTATTAAAATAATAAAATTTAGAGATAAGGTGTTAAGATTTTTTATTCGATGACTTAGTCAAAGTCCTCCATTGAAATCACCGGTGCTTGCAGCCAAATATTTCAACTTCTGTCATAATGGCATTTTTACAACCTCGCAGGGTCAGTCAAATCTTCCCCCAGTACCTCACTACTCCACACACAATTTCTTTTGAGTACGGTTGTGGAATTTGTGGCTTAGGATTTTCTCATATGTGACTATTACTTTATTTTATTTTTTATATTTTCGACAGCAAAATTGTGCATTGAGACATGGGTTCTGTTCTTGGTGCTTGCTTAGTCTACTGAGAAATACGAACCCATTTACTCCACTCCCCCACCTCATATCAGAGTACAACTCGAATAGACCAATTGATAGATCTATTTAGCTCCAACCCGAGTTCAACACGGAACTGAATTCAATTCCAACCATTCAACTGGAGTTCAGAGTAAGCCGCTCTATTCTATTACCAAACATAATGGAAAGAAACTCATTTAAAACTAGAGCTAAAAACGCATTATTTTGTTTCTTTTAGAATTTTTCTACGATGTGCCCCATTTACTATTCTTTTGTATTTTCTACTTAAGTTTCATTCTCAAGTTACACAACTAGAACTCTAACATATCAGATTATTATTTTTTTTTTTTTTGAGTTACACAACTCGAACAATTGTCCAGTAAGAGTAAAAATAGAGGAAGACCAAAATTAATTTTAAATGACATAGTAAAAAAGAGATGATAATTTATAATTTAACTAAAAAAAGGGTCCTATATAGAGAACAATAGCAAAATACGATTTATATAACCAACCCCAAACATATTATAACAAAATTTTGTACAGTTAAGTTGAGTACAACTCGAGTTAAAATTCACCAATTCAAGTTTGGTTTTGCTTAGACAACGGGAACCCAAGACTCCAACGCTAATAAGCACAGCTCAAATTTTTTGTTGAAGTATTAAATATTTGGATCAAACTCTGCTTGGATTCGAATTGACCCGCCCAAGTATATAAGACCCACTCACCCAAAAGCTGATGGGCTAAGCATATAAGACAGGCCATTGATCCATCACCAACTTATAAGCACAGAATCACACCAGAAACACATGAAAAGGTTATGAGCAATACTACAAAATTCAAATAAAACCCAAAAAATTATAACTCAAATGCATATTATCCTTTGTATGAATAAGTCCCATTAATTTTTACAATAAGAGCCACTCACCCGACCCTCATCCAAGGGATAATATGCATATAAATCTCAACTTTTAGATTTCATTTGGATTGTATAATATTTTCAAACAATATATAGATGGACACACAAAAAATTACAGGTGATACATATTCAATTTTTTTTTATCATGATGTAATTAGCATGAACTTCAACATTCCCATATTCATTAATATAGAAGATGAAAGCAAATAGTAAAGCATAATTTCACTGTGCCCAAAATGACCAACAGCGACCGACTGTATAGGCTGATGGGTAGACACATTTCCAAGTAAAGATTTCACCCATATAGAAGCCAACCTCTCTGTCAGACTCAACTTGTAGGGCAGCAGCAATATATACTTATAACTTGTCTGGCAATTTAAGGGTTAAAAGTAGAGTAGTTTAAACAACATACCTTTGGTAACGTCGTGATTAAATCATTGGGTCAACAAAACTGCAACATCAGATCATCAATCTGCAATAGCAAACACAACAATTCCAGAATCTGAAAATGCAGTCTACTGGACATGATCTATGTTACAATATTCTTCTCCAGGAATGACCTATCATATGTACGGTGGGATTATAACACCAATGTACAATTACAAAGGGTTAATGCCCATAAAATTCGTAGGCAGGTAGGTATTTCAACAGAATTTTTGAGTTAAGTAATTGTTACTATACACAAGACATCAGTAGCTTAGGATGTTCCTCCTTTCTGACCTAAATGTTAGGCTTTCTCTTCTTTTTGAAACTCATCATATGATACCTCCTCCTCAGGTAATTCGAACTCATCAATCTCTTTAAAATAAGATCTCTGCTCATCAATAAAATCTTGGGGCAAGGCGTATTTGGAAGCATCTTTTTGCTCCTGGGATGCACAATGCCTCTTCTGCAAAAAAGCATCTTGGCCATTAGCCATCAATGCCAGACACATTTTTTCAAAAGACAAGCTAGAGCACATAGGAAGCTTTTAAGAATAAAAAATTTTAATTGATGCATATGACATGATCAGAAATAAAAAAAGTAAACTCTAACATCTCCAATACAGTAAACAACTTACACCATATCGTACATTCAAGATTACATAATCGAATTACGGTTTACTAAGAAAGAAAACACATCAAGGCCACTCATATGGACAAATCAAAACAGCCTGCTCTCTGTAATTTGCTAATCTGTTCTCTCATAACATATAATCTTGGCTTTCAGATGCTCTTGATTCAACAGGATCTCTCTACCAAGTATAAAGAAACCATAGATATACAAACCAATACACCCAAACTGCAATCACACAAGCAAGCTATTGAGAGTTATATTACTTATTATGATCCAGAAATGAAATGATTGCCCTACGGTTCCATAAATACTATAAAAAAACATACAGGTTCATGACTGGAATTGAAGAAAGAGTAAAACATTAAAAGAAACTAAATTGGGACCCATAGCTCGAAAAGAAAAGCCACCTTTAGAGATTTGTCCAACTAAACAGAAATGTTAAAGGGTAGGAATATGCTTGCACAAACCTTTTTATGCTTTGCATGAGGATCTGTGCGCGACTTCAGTGACTCAATATCTCCAGCTTTGCTTAGTCCATTCCTATTTGAAAAACAAGGAGCACATAAGACAGCATCAGTATAGATTTTAGAAATAGCAAGAATCGAAAGTTTCATCTAACCTATTACCATCAGACACACCATAACAAAAAATAAATTTTGTGAAAACCCAATCAACTCATTAGATTCCAATTATATTTGCATCAAACAAATCCTATATCGCTTTTCCAAAGCCTTGAAATTCCTCATACATACATATATCATTTCCATTGGATCCATTGAGAAGAAATCTGACACAATGACTAAGGCAAAATTTTATGCACATTGATACAATACTGAGCACAAGTGTGTGTTTTTGGTTTGGTGTTACAGGGAGTGACAGAGGTACCTAATGTTTCTGGTCCTTCTTGGCAGTGGAGGACATGTGGAAGCCCCAGAAACCGCCTTCCTTTTACCCTTCGTTTTCTCCAGAGAAGAGGGCACTGCAATCACTCTGCCTTTATCCTTTTCTTTCCCAAGAGGAATATAACTCAAATTCATATCAGCCACCTTCGATTTATCCTCTGTATTCTCCACAGGCACAATCATTCTACTTTTGTCCTTCGTTTCGTCCAGAGAAGCCAAACTGAAGGGCACAGCATCTGACATTTCTCTATTCACAGTTTTCTCCACAGACCATCTTCGATTATAAACTATTAGAGGCTCAAGTATCTCATCATCTGCATTACCTTCGAGGCAAATAACACAACACGTGGTATTACTACCCTGAAGCCCAAACCGGATGAATTCACATATGAGGCATTGAAATAATACACACATCACATATCAACCGACTGTACTTAGATAAACCAACCAATCTCTCCAATTTCATTCCCAGGGCTCGAATTCCACGTTCCAAATGTAACATTAGTGTCCAATTGACCTTTATGAAATGCATATATAGAAAGACAACAAGCAACTGTAAGCGCTAAAATCATCATCATAATAAACTCTAGGAAATAAAAAAAGTATGCAATGAAAAACTGATAACTAGACATGTCAAATTTTTTCCACAAATAAGAAACAAACTTAAGGGGTATCAAACGAATAATTGTCCCTAATAATCGCTAAAGAGGACTTATTATACATAAGATATCGTAAACCCTATGTTCTGAATTCCCAATATGGTCGATGCATCAATTCCATTAGTAGTACAAAACAATATACATTTGCACGCACCTACACAAACAATGTGTGTGTGTGTGGGTGTAGAGAGAGAGAGAGAGAGATTGGAAATTCAAACTACAAATAGCATTAAACCCAACTTCCCTAGCATCCAAATGAGCCTTTAAACAACATATAAGAATGACAAAACGCAAGTACAAGCTCTAAAACCCTCGGAACGAAACAAAAGGATACAGTCTCCCATAACCAACAAACTAATAAAACTCTATAAATGGAGACATGCAAACGTAAAAGCTATATTGTAGAATTTGAAATTCAGATATGCATATATTTCCTCATTCATCCACACCAATTAAACTAATACACACATACATTTGCAAAAGTGTATGAGAGAGAGTACCAGCAACGACGGATTTTGTAGCTAGCGGAATTGGAGGAGTGGAAGGGCGGTATTGTTGAACTGTTCCGCTAGGGTTTGGAACATTGAAATGGTTGTTCAAATTGGATGATCCGACGCTAGTGTTGGAATTAGGGGAATTTGTAGTGTTTGCTTTGGTGTTCTTGTTAGTCAATGAATTGTAGGTTTCTGAATTTCGTTTTGGTTTCGGAATCGCATTAGGAACTGGACCTGGAATTGGATTTGGGGGTTTGGAGAAGAGGGAAGAAGATGATGATGATGACGGTTTCTTTGCTGATGAGGAGGAGCAGAGATTGCGAAGGGTGGAGGCGGGGATGAGGTTGAAATTCGAGAGGTCCGATAAGGGTTTTCTCCTTACTGACTTTCGACTACCACCACTGCTTCTTCTCTCAGATTCCATTGCTTCCCAATTCAAGATTGTCTTCAATCGATTTCTCCTTCAATTCATAGACCAGTACACCATAAGTAGAGTGAGAGAGAGAGGGGGGGGGGGGGGGGGGACTTGGAATTGTAATTGTGGAAGAAGCTACTAAACAGTCAACAATGGCAAAATAGTTGCGGAAGAAGCTACTTGAACAATGGCGGGAAATATTCGTGGATTTGTAGAGAGTGAGAGACGACGTTGCTGGCCCCTGGAGAGAGATCTTCAGGACTCTGGATGGTTCTCTCTTTCTCACGAACTACGAGGTGTTGTGGTGAGGCTAGGGGTGTTTGGGCCCAATGAGAAACTGGGCCGCGCTCTCACATGCCCGAATCGAGCCCGAGTAACAAACATTGTGACAGGTTTGCCTTCAAGCGACACCCTCTAAATATAAAAATATTTTATCGAGTTGCTTAAATATTGATATTAATTTTTTTTCTTCTGTATTACAAGGAAGGTTAATAATCGGGTTGAGTTCGTTTTTTTAAATAAGTTTAAAAAATTATTCAAATTCGACTCATTTATATAACAAGTCGAGCCTAAAATGAATCGAACCCGAGTAATTCGATTATTTTACATATAAACGAATCGAATTTTGCGAACTCGAGCCGAGTCTTTTCAGGTACGTTTAAAAAAATGAACCTAAAAATTTATTAGAGAACGAATTAGTTTGAGTCGAACCCTATACGAGTCGAATTTGAGCTAGTCGATTAGCCCTAATTACAAGTTACTACTCACATGGCCAAAAAAAAATCTCCTTAATTTCCTCCTTAATAATACTCTGAAACTAAAGGGCAACCACAAACATTTATTAAGGCAATGACTCACCAAAGCGAAGAAAATGGTGCCATGTTTTCAGCAGTTTTGTTCAACTTTTTTCTCACCTCCATCTCCTCCCAATTCTACACTTGGAGCCAATCCTACCCATATTTTTTTGACAATATAACAGACATAACTGTACTTAGCCTTAGCAATTAAACAAGGGTCAGAGTGGTCTTCTTCTTCTTCTTCTTCTTCTTCTTCATCATCAGCATCTTGGTGTTAGATCTGTATCTTCTTTGTTTTATGCAGAAGCTAAGAGAAGGTATAGATGGATTGCCCCATCTGTAACTGTAGTGTGAGTCCAGTTATTTTAAGGCCTGTGAGGTACACTGTATGTGGAGCTTGCTATGAGGGAGCCAAAAGCATAATCAATTGGATGAACAAGCTTGATAATGATAAGAAAGTGAATAAATCTAGTACCAACATTACCTCTCTGTCAAGTTCATCTAAGGCAAGCTCTTCTTCAATTTCTATTGTTAGTTTTAACTGTTTGTTGGGACCAACCGTCCTAATCACGTGCATTTTGAATTCGTGACTCTAAAACATGGTTTTTTTTTTTTTTTTTGTCCTAATCACCAGCTGGTACGATTCAAAATCATAAAAAATGTGGTGTTTTTTGTCGGGAAAAAATGCCAACATCATGAATAATGTTGTGCCCTTGGACCACAACATAATTGTTTTCACATCAAGGTTAAGAATTGAAAAATTGATACCAGTTTCGTGGCTATTCCATGAAAAAAAAAATCTAAGGTTAAAATGTTTGATCTTTATAGCTTTAATTGGTGATCTTCAGGGCATGGCAAATGCTTTGAAATGGATGAAAGAAATCAAAGAGATGGAAGATGAACTCAATGAGAAGCTAAACTTTTTGGGTGGGTTTATTTCTGCGTTTAGAGATCAGATTCACACTGATATCCAAGTCAAGCCTGGCAATGGTGGCCCCTCTATACCTGCACATAGAGCATTACTGGTCTCTCTCTCTCTCTCTCTCTCGCACACACAATGTTTTACTATTGTACGAATGAACTGTAAGATTTTTGTCATTTATGACCAAGTAATCACATGAATCCTCTTATGAATACAACACGATAACAAACAGGTCGAGTTAATGTCGAGACATCTAACATGATCAATTAAGTACTTGATTTGAATCCGAAATAACTCGACATGGCTCTATTGCCAACCCTACACACACATAAGACTGTGCTATATTCAAACCACAAATTGATTCTCCTATATTCTGTTGCAGGCGGCAAGATCTGATATATTCAGAAACATGCTTGATTCTGATGAGTATATGGCTCAATCAAGTGACATTATAACACTCCCAGAATTAGACTATGAACAGTTACAGGCCCTCCTAGAGTTCCTCTATTGTGGACACTTACCTAAAGAGAAGGTGGAAAAACATGTATACTCATTGTCTGTTACTGCAGATAAGTATGAAATCCCATTTCTGCAGAGGTTTTGTGAGCACCATATGCTTGGATCCTTGAACTCATTCAATGCTCTTGATGTTCTGGAGATCGCAGACACTTGTTTTAACCAGGGTTTGAAGGAGGCTACCTTGAACTTCATAATCAAGAACATGCAAGATATAGTTTTCTCGGCTCGATTTGATTCATTTGCACTCAAGAACCCACATCTCAGTGTTCAGATTACAAGGGCATCCTTTATGGATATCAAAAGTAGAAGAGTTGGGGCTTGAAAGAGAGAGACTCAAAGTATGAATGCATGCATGCATTTTTTTTTATTTCACAATGGTGATATTCTCGTGCACTGGACTATCCTTTTATTTTAATCCCGGGTTCAGCTTGTACCCCAAACTCACTAGGCCAGGTTTCAGATGTATCTAATGAATATTACTGTGAACCATGATAGAAAACATCAGTTATGTTCTTTTTTCTTTTTCTTTTTTTGTGGTTACAAACATATTGAAACAAAGAGGGTAACACCCAAGTGGGATTCACTTTATCTATATGTAGCTTTATTATTGGATGGTGACATCACAAGTCAATGATAACGTGGTGTCACCATTACACCTGTAATAAGTCAAAAAATTCAAAAAAAAGGGGAGGGGGGGAAGGGGGGGAAGAGAGAGAGAGAGAGAGTTCTCTTACTTCTCTTCCATGTGCTTCTAATTGGAATCTGTCCACACAAGAAACCCTAGCTTCCAACACATTAAGACCCATCTCTTCAAAAGCCTCCAACACAAATACAAGCAGACCGGGGCAGCTTTAATCCGAAAATATGTTCACTAAAAAACACTTGTCTAGGGTTTCCACTATAACCTGTTTTAGTACACGTAGAAGATGCAACTCAGATATCAACTACTAGGTTTAAGAAAGAAATTTTATAAACACTGACAACCACACCAACAATTCCTACCTTAGGCCATGAATTCTTCTCACTTGAATTTTTTGATGTTGCTTTGTCTTGATGCAGTCTTTCAACTTTCTGTTTCAGTTCTTGTATATACTTTGATGCATCTACTATGATCGAGGTAGCAGCAAAGACACACCCACTATGTATCTGATGCAATCTTATCTGAATATGTTCGTGTTTAAAGCATGTCCAAAAATTTATAGTCATTTAAATATTTATACCTATTAATATAACAAAAAAATAATATAGGGTAAGCAAATCCAACCATGTTAAAAAAAAATTAAAAATTATATGTGGGTAATTTTTTTTAAAAAAAAATTTAGGGTGGGCATATAAGCCTAAGCTGGCTTCATCCATGGAAAGTGTGAGAAGGAAATGATGAAAAATAGAAAAGGTTCTAAAGTTCATCCTTTGTGCAATCACAAGTTGATTCGGATTCATCTTATTTTCACAAACATACTTAGACGCACAAAAAGTCTTCAGGGAAATTTTGAGTGAGAAAAGCTGTCCGATTTGGACTCAAAACATGCTATGGATTCAAACAACTGATTATGAAGGTCACACAAGCATAGATAGAACTCAGCTACAAAAATAAAAAAATAATAAAAAAAAGGACAAAAAAGGTAATAAAAAAACACTATGTTTTGTTTCCAATCAAATTGTATATATTGGTGGAAATGGCAATTGAGCTTGTAACTACAGCTAGAAGTATCATGATTGCTGCTATGATCTTGTCCTTCCTGGTAGATATACCATGAACATCCCTGTCAACAGAAAAAAAAAAATAGGATAAGCTAAGAGTAAAATTTTAAGCATAAAGTTCAGTACATTTAGTATGAGTTAATAGTATTTTTTGTCTCTAAACTATTCAATTTGTGTTTAAATTGTCCATACACAGACGGACTGTTAAGTTTTTGAAGGAATAATTACATGTTGGTCACGTGATACCATCTTAAAGAATGACACATGGTCAAGTCCATCAAAAACTTAACGAATTGTCTAATTATGGACTGAAGTGACATAAATTGAAACTTTAGGGACCAAATTGATCAAATTAATACAATGAGGACTAAATTGATAAAACGGACATACTTTAAGAACCAAAATTACTATTAATCTAACAAAAAAAGAGTAAAACATAGTAATGGTCCAGTAAGTATGGCATTGCTTCACTTGAGTTGACATTTTCTAATGTTAGTGCACATGACCACATTTTTACGGGTCATTTTGGTTCCTCAAGTTTTCAATTGATATCACTTTGGTCTTTATTCTTTCAATTTCGGTAATTTAATCTCTCAAAGTGTGGTTAATGAAGACCAAAGTGACAAATCACCTATTTGAGAGAGAGAGTACCTGAGAGCAATTGCACCTGGAAATATAAAGGCAAGGGAGACAGCAGAAGTAGAACCCATGAACTGGAAGAAGTACCATATATTGGGAATGGCAATTGCAGCAATGTAAGAGACAACCAACAAAACAAAAGTGAGAGACACAAATCTTTTGTTGTCCCTTGCCAAAACACCCCTCTTGGGAAAAAGAAATTCATCAATGTTGGACCTCAGAGAGAAGTTCAAGAGAGGAAACACCAGCATTAGGTGAAGTGCATAGCTCAGTCTAACTATGTCATTCAGCAATGACCCAATTGCTGAACCACCTGGGTTCTGATCAAAATTGACTAGAATGTCTGACATTATAGAATCTCCAAAGAGGAGGTACCCAAAAATGCCAATGGCAAAGTAGATAGTAGCACAGAGGACTAGAGAAATTCTGACTGCTAAGGCCATGTCTGTTGGTTTTCCAAGCTCAACTCCAATTGGATGAACTGCATTCAAAATAAAATGACCATAATTCAGAGACAGGTAGGTAGCAGTGTGTGTGTGTGTCAATGTCTTGTTTTATTGGGCAAGTTTTGAATTGGGGACAAGTTTCTTCCACTTTTCTTCTTTTCAGATAGGGATGTTAAATGACTCGAGCAACATGGATTTGGTTTAGTTTTATTTCTATCAGATTCCTCTAAATTACAAAATGAACCACTTCTGCCAAACCAAACTTGAGTGAGGTACTTAAACTTTCAGTCCATCTTAGCTCGGGTTAACCTTGACCAATCACAATCAAACCGAGCCTTAAAATACTCAAATTCGACAAGCTCATTTCAATTGATGTCTTAATTTCCTACTCTTTTGATATGCAGAACTAAAATTAACATTCCAAAACTGAAATAATAATCTTACCATTGAAATGAAAGGTGAAAGCTGTGACAATGACCGGAACAGCAGTGAACAGATTGAAGAAAGAAGCTCCATTGTCCAACTGAGGAAGCAGTCTCGGACTCTCTGTTTTACCTTCCAAAAGTGCAGAGATTGCCATCACTGAGCATATCCCAACAAACACCACTGCTAGAAGAACTGATACCGCTGAACTGAACCGCAACGATTCTGTAGTTACGAGCCACAACAACACAATTAACAGAATGCATTCTAATTAACATTCATTATTATTCGATATCATATTTTCTCTTTTAATCCAGTAAGAGCGTGACCTCATTTTGTGTTTTGTCATCTTATTTTCGTGTTTTCGCAATAAATGATTATGAATATTTTAAATTAAAATTCATACTAAAAATTATTTTTTAATATGATATCGACCGTGCCCTACCCCATGTGACTAATCAGTCTCAAGTGAGCTGTCACATTTGCACTTGTCAGGCACAAATTGCTGTCAAATTTTGTTTTTACAATAAACAAGAGAATCAAATCCTTTAAGAGCCAAGCAGCTGCTAGATCCCTACATTATCCAGATAATTAATGTCTTATAGACTTATACTATATTATGTGTCATTGGGGGCTGTTTGGTAAGAGAGTATGGGGGTTTGGTAAGATAGGTTTGGAGAAAATAATCCAAAAAACCTCCAAACTTCATGTTTAGATTGAAAATTCAATCTTGAGTTTCCAAACTTGGCCCGTAGCTGGTCTGAATATTAAACTCATGATCATGAGTTTTGTCAAACCTAAGGGGATGTGGGTTTGGGAAGATGGATTAAGGGGTTAAGAATGCAAAAGACAATTGTACCCTTTAACATGGTATGAATTGGATTGATTAATGGTAAAATAGTCATTTACAGGACAAATAGTTGTTAATAATTATGATATATCTCCGGATATAAAAATTAAGATAATCCCGTCCCACGTTTGTTTGAGCAATATGTTTTATTATAGGACCCGCCAAAAAACATTTATTATGTCACATATATTACAAATAGACTTGTTTACCCTTGATACCATCCATTTCATTCCTTAGGTCTGTTTCAAGATTTGGCATATGCTTGGCATAATGAAATTATGCCAGTTCAGGCAAGTATGCCGAACTCCATACCTCTTCCACATGCATTTATTCAATATTATCCCTGCCAAACACATTACCAACTGTACAGATACATACCATTTTCAACTACACAAATCCATACCATTTCCATTACTCGTTGCCTTGAGAACATCCCAACATAGGCTAGCCATGGTCATAATAATAGTTAATTAAACAACCATCAAAAGCACACAAAACATGAGATATTTTAGTCATTTAGGTCCCTTCGATGGCCCTTAACCCGTCTAATAATACCATCTCTCAGGTGGTATTAGATATACTCAATGTATATGGGTTTAGAGCAACTGTTGCTACCGAATCAGTAATAAGATCTAAAAATTAATACTTAATTAAAATTAGTAAATAAACAAGGTATATGTGGGGCCCATGTACTAAATATACTCTATCCCACCTCCTAATACCCCACTTATTCACCAAACAAACATACCATAATGTCCTATATTATCCCTAACAAAGGAGAGATAAGAAGAAATTAATAAATAAATAAAAAAAGAGTTATTAAACTGACCTACACGTCGAAACAAGACCAGTGGAAGCATAACGAACACGACAATGAAGAGGACTGCAACAGCACGAGTGTTCCACCAGTGAACCCCAAACCATTCTTGCAAAACACCCAAGTGAGCTGCTCCTTTCCCTGAGAGTACATCTCCTGGTAGTCATAGCAAAAAAAAAAAAGTGTTAAATCACACATCTCTAGTCCTTACGGGTGTGTTTGTTTCGGTGGATAAACGAGTAGGATTGGCTAAAAAAAATCATGAGTCCCCACAAATCCTAAGTTTGAATCAAAGAATGGAGGTGAGATAAACGTTGGACTTTAATTAATTGGCCCGTAGTAAATGCAACCATTAATCCCTTCTAACTTGAATAAAAATAACCCATGGCACTTGTGGGATATATTTTCTATCGCCAGGGATAAAAATCCTTTTTTTTTTTACCAATATGCCCCCAAAATAGTATAAAAAAGAAAAGAAAAATTAGGGTTAATGGTCATTTCAACCTTGATTAATTTAGACATGTGCACAAGGCCTACACCCAAATGAAGGATTAGATGGGATACATATGCATTGAACATTGAATTGGATGAAATTGGGTTCAAAATCTAATCCATCTTTGAGAATCCAAACACGCCTTACTTGAATTCGAACTAAGAGATTGAAGGTTCAATCAATGGTGGGTGTGTACATGATGCAGTAACGATAAAGCAACGGATAAAGATCAAGTGAAATAGTTAATCCTCAAAATTTTTTTGATTTGAGATCGATCTTAAAAATTTAATAATCAACCACAAATAATCTTAAAAGTTGTAAATTATTCTAAAAAATAATAAATACTCATCAAATGTTGTAAATGATCTTCAAAACTTATAAATGATCCTCAAAACTTATAAATAACGCTTAAAAATTATAAAAATAAATCACAAAACTTATAATAACAATACGGTACCAAAAAAAAAAAAAATTTTACGTACTGCAGACTTCTCCGGACGCCACAACGAAAATAGGCAGTGATCCGATTTTAGGATTTGGTCCATTTTTCACCCTATAAATATTCTAGACCTGCAATTTGACGTCCTTTTAACTGTTTTACACTCCCCAGAAGCCTAGAAACCTCTAAGAACAATAAAAATAGGAAGAACAGGATTAAATGCAAAGGATTAACACACGAAGATCGCATCAAACACATAGAATTAATCAGAGTCATTTGTAATATGCTACTGTTAGATATGCTTTAAGACTGCTAATAGCTAAAATCATATACTTACCGATAATAATGAGATAAATGATCAAACACCCAAGATTAGTGATCATAACACAAATCTGCACAGCAACAGAACCAACACGTCCAAATGACTCCTTCATTAGGCTTGCGTAAGTCGTCGACTCGCCGGAGTACGTAAACTTCATCAAGAACTCAACCGATATATCCACCAGAAATCCAATCAACACGATAGAAACAAACGCCGGAACCACACCTAAGACCTTGAGAGTCGCCGGAATGGACATTATTCCGGCACCAATAATGCTTGTGGACACGTTGAACACTGCCCCGGAAACCGACCCACCTTTCTCCGAAGGCCCACCCAGCTCCGGGAGGAGCGGGACGTTTGCCCCGGTGTCATTCTTTCCCGCCGGAGCCATGGCTGGGAGCTGTCTAGCTCGTTTCTGGTGTGTGTTAGTGTTTTTGTATTGGTGGTGGTGTGGTCTTCTTTTTCATAATTATTTGTTGGAGCCTATATATAATTGAACTGGGTAGTGAATTTACCATCATGGGTAAGATTAGTGGTGGGCGGGTATTAAATATTCAATACAAGGTGATATTATGTTAGCATTGTCACATGATATTATTAAACAATAATAAAATATCAAATGAATAAGTTGAACTCTACTAGGATAGTTATTAGTTTACATGGAAAAATAATGAACAGTAACTCGAAGAGTAACTCAAGCGGTAACAGGGACGAGTTGTAAACTCAAACGTCCTAAGTTCGAATCTTGACAACTTCTTGGGACAAGCCACGAGAGATGTATCGCTCATGAATAATCTAGTCCCGGTGTAAATACACATCATCGTTAAATAAATAAATAAAAGAGTAAATAGTTATTGACTTACAGAAACAGGTAGTTATTGATTTGTGTGAGATCTATTTCCTTACTTGTTTATACATTATTGATTAGTGATAACACGTGACAATATTGACTTGATATCACCGTTGTTTTTTCAAAATTTAGGGTGTGGCATGAAGGGTAATGTTGGAATTGTGCAAGTTAAAAAAAAAAGTGATTTTTTTGGGTGGGATAGTTGTAATTATCGACTATGATGAGTGTACATGGACAAGGAAATAGTTAAAGAATAAAATAAAAAATGTATGTGGACGTAAATGTGGGTAATATGACCTCACCAGCTCACCTTAAGTTGTATTGGTTCTTGGCTTTCTCTCTCTCCCATTATTTGGGTCTCTCCTCATCATACTATACTATTGACACTTTTTTAATACAAGTAGACAAAATGCAAGTATAATTTATTTGTTCGGCCTTTAATGGTAGAAATAGATGTGGCTTGAATGATTAATATTTTGAAATTTAAGTTCGAGTTTACTAATATATATTTTAATTGTCTCGACATGCATTATTTAGTAGATTTTGTCTCACGCATATACCTTTAATAATTCAGATTCATAAACAAAACAAATAAGTAAAAAAACAAGAAAAACATGTTGATTATATCAAAATTTGGAGGCACCAATAATTTTATTTCATCATGGGTAGGGTAAATTATAAGTTCATAACCCTAGCCCATTCCCATTTTGGGCGGAACAGATCTACTAATTCTTTGATTCCAGTTAGTAAGAGCGATCTTGAACTAAGAAATAGACCCTAGAAGCTAAAAAAGGGTATCTTGAGCAATGGCAACACATTGAATTTTTCAATAGAAAAGTGAAGAGAACTTTTTTAATGTGCGTTTTGATTGGAATAATTATATATATCTCGAATTTATATAATATTAATGAATTTAAGAAATACGTATTTAAAATAATTACTGATTCAAAAAGAATATGATATCTAAATGATGGATAGATGTTCTTCAAATGCCAATTTAGAAACATTGTTTTAGTATACAATTACATAATGATATATTTGGCATGTTCGTTTGGGGACTCTCACTCGGGAAAATCAAATGTTATAGGCTTGTATGCTTGAAAGGGAGATTTCCCAAATGAACATGCCTCTTGTTTAAATTAGAAGCAAGATCAATTATCATTTTCTTTCTAAAGTTTATTTTTCGAAAAAACATTGAGGGTCACGGTTACATCGCGTTATCACACAAACGTGGTGTAACTGTTCAACGTTTCATGAAGTCAATGACCAGGACAGATCAAAAGTTAGGTTTTAAGAGAAGAATTCTTCCAACAAGTCTTTAAGAGATGAAAAGAGCTGTCTATTTTCATGAATAAACGAGACACACTTATAACGATTTGACCCATTTTCATACAATTCAGAGCACTAAAAATTACAAAAGTCGAACAATGTATTCAATCGCCTGGCATCTACAACGCTGACAACTTGTATCTCTCCAACTTAAATTTTCCCCTTTTGTTCTTGAATCACTTCCATTCCATATGATGCCACCTGCAACTTTTGAATTCCACCAAGATATGTTGGGGGTGTTTTTAAGCTTACCCTCAAAATATCATGATCCCCAATATTGTCACAAAACCTGATCATTCTTGCCAATGTAACTGTATATGTTGGTGGAAATGGCAACTACACTCGTCCCTACGGCCAAAATGATCACCAATATTGCCATAAACTTATCTCTAGTTGTAGATATACCATGAACATCCCTGTCAAGAAATTTAAGAAACTGAAGTTTAATTGCGAAGAGGTAATTAAGAAGGTATGATTTTTGTCGTATGAGCTAAAATCATACCTGAGAATGATAGAGCTCGGGAATATGAACATGAGGCACACGACTGTGGTAGTCCCCATGAACTGAAAGAAGTACCAGATATTCGGGATGGCTATTGCAGCTGCATATATGAAACCTAGTAGAATACATGTAAGAGATACAAATCTGATAGTGTCTCTGGCCAAAAGAGGTTTTCTTGGGAAGAACAGTTCATCCACATTGGCCCTCAAGGAGAAGTTCATAACAGGAAACACTAGCATAAGATGTATAGCATAGCTTAACCGAACAGTGTCGTTGAGTAATGAAATTATCATGGAATCAGAATTTTGATCGAAGTTAACAAGCATGTCTGCCATAATAGAGTCCCCAAAGAGTAGGTAGCCAAAGAAGCCAACAGCAAAGTAAATGGCAACACAGAGTATCAAAGAAATCCGGACTGCTGAGCCCATATCAGACGGTCTACCAAGCTCTGCTCTAACAGGATGAACTGCATTTGTTTACCCAAACATCATGTACTGGAAATTAAAGAGAGCTGAATTTACATAATTGAACTTTTACATCACTTTTTATTTGTCTGGCAACTCTGCAAATCCTCAAGAGCTTAAACTTCAATACATGGCACTTGTGTAACAGGAAGTATTACAAGTCATAGTAAAATGAACATACTCTTACCATTTACATGGCATCCAAATCCCGTTGCAAAGACTGGAATGGTAGTGAAAAGATCGAAGAAAGAGACTCCATTGGCAAAATCAGGCACTAGTCTTAATCTTTGTGTTTTCCCTTCCCACATTGCATATAACGCCATCCCTGAGCATATAACGACAAACACCACTGCCAGGAGAATAGATATTGCTGACGCGTGTCTTAATGAATCTGTAGGTAACAAGAGGAGAAAAAAGTTCATTATGCTTAAAAAATAACATTACAGTTAAATAATGGTTGTTTATCTTTAGTAGAACTGTGCAAGTCCTTTAGTTTTGATTACTGGAACACTAACTCATCTAGGCATATTTAACTGGTAATCTTATTGAGGTAGGAATATGTATGCTAATCAAAAAACATTATGCCCAATTATGATTACTGACCTACACGTCGTAACAAAAGCAATGGAAGCATAACAAAGAGCACAACAAAAAGGAGTGAATATGCACGGGAGTTCCACCGGTGGATTCCAAACCATTCTTGTAGAATGCCCAGGTGCACGGATCCATCAGATTGATTCCCTGAGAGAACATCTCCTAAGAAAGACACCCAAACATTATTGCAAATAGTCAGTATGACCCTGTCAACAGATCAGCAGAGGTTGGTGATCAAATTCACTATAGCCAACCAATCAACATTGCTCGACTAAGCTGCAGCTTACCAATTATTATCAGATATATAATTAGAGCACCCAGGTTGGTGATCATGACACAAATTTGAAGTCCAACTGATCCAAACTTTCCAAATGACTCTGCCATCAGACCAGCATAGGTACTTGACTCACCTGAGCGTGTGTATCTTAAGAGAAACTCAACTGTGACTTCCACAAAGAAAGCAACAACTAGGATGACAAGGAAACCCGGAATTATGCCTAAGACCTTGAAAGTTGCCGGGATTGACATAATCCCAGCACCAATCATTCCGGTGGACATGTTGAATATCGCGCCAGAAATTGATGCACCCTCAAAGCTTTGATCTTCCGGTGACTGGGTCTCGGGTAGGAGTGGAGCAAGTACTCCAGCATCCTTCTGCCTTGGCCTCATCCTATGGTATCCGAGAGCTTGCCTTCATTGTATCCGGTACTGTTGTTGTCTTTGTATACATATATCTACGATAATTACCAATCACATGATCTGATGCAAATTAAGTTTTAAAAAACTGGAACAACTCAGATAATTTTGGTGTACTTTGATATAACTTTTTTAGTGTTTGTTGTCTGTACACTTGCTTTAAATGAAGAACATGATGTAGGGTGGAGTATGGACTACAATGTGCAAAAAGACAGGATGGCTTAACAAGATAAAACCAGTGACGATGCACAATACCCACCACTAAAAACTAGTTGTTCTCAAGATGTGAAAAGGACAAGGATGCATATATAAAATATTCAAAAGAGTTATTTTAGTTTTGCACATCACAGAACACACATGCAGATTTATGTAGAGATAAGATTCGAGATCATGGCATAACACTATAATGAATTGGGCATGAGAATCTACAGTTATTCACCTGCCATAGTCAAAATTACCATCTCCAAAATCAGCTTTTTCCTCAAATATAGATTTGGGATTCTCTAAATTGACATCATAAAGGCAACAACTAGTAAAAGAATTAACAGTTCTTTTGCTGTACGTTAACCTACAATTCAATTCAGATTTCAAAACCTTAAGCTATTGTTGAAGATGTAGAAGCGATTCATAAACAAACACATGCACCGCAAAACATGAAGATGACAGTGCCAAGGTTAGTGACGTTTGTGAACAACAGAACAGTGAATCACCGGAAGCGATAACCCTTTTATCTTCTAATCTATAAACAATTAAAAAAAGCGACAAAAATGGTGATGCATCAAACTAAACCAGTACAAACAATGATTCAGACACATTAGCAACTCTTACCTGGCGAACCCATTAAACAAATAGTGTTTCTGCAATTTATTAAGAACAGCCAGTGGAATTTCATGGCACTGCCCGTAACTTGTTTGTTACAATTACTGAAGATAACAAGAAAAAAGATGTAGTTGAAGCTCATAAGATTCTATGGTTAAACTTTGTTTAATCGGTTTACACCATTATTCGAAGTTTCATCAAGAGTCCTGCTAAAAGGCATAAGCTAAATCTGATGGGCAGGAGTTGCGGCAAAAACATTACCAGTTCGCGGTTTAAAAAGATGTCTATCTTCGATTCCGCCGGAGTATCTTTTGGGAGTGCCTCGTTGAGGTGTTATTCTTCAATTCCCAGACCCACAGAGAGAGAGAGAGAGTCCTGTTTGAAGATGAATGAAAATCTACTCGACCGGTCTTATGCCAAATGATTTTTTATCATTTTGGTTTCAACGATATGAGGTGTCGGCCACCGCTCCTGGACTAATATTTTCTCGATTCGATAAATTATTTAGGTCGGGATTAAGTCTAAAATTCTTGACACGATTCGTAAATTCGATGACATAAATTTAATGAGTTTGGGTATATTTTTAATAGATTTGTGTAGTTAATGGGTTAACTCAATAGACCCATAAAATAAATACACCGATTTCATGTTTAACCCATAAACTCGTTTCAATATGTTTAACCCGTTAACCGTGATACTATAAATTCCGAAAAAAAATTAGATCTCTTAGTCTCTGTCTTATCTCACGCCTCCCATTTAAATAAACATTAGTAATTTAATGTTTATTTTTTTTTAATTTTTTTATTCAGCCATAATTTATTATTATAATAAATACGTCAAACATGTGTAATGTGTGGCGAGTTGATGATTTTTTGTGTGAACTCGAAATACTCTAACTGATTATCTTATTTAGCACGTGACACACAAGTTATGTCGGATAACCCGTTTAATAAACGAGTCACGTACAGGTAGACTTTTCAAAGTCCGATACGACACGATTAATCGACACGAATTGAGCGAGTTTGGGTGAGACCTTAACGGGTTTGAGTAATAAACCGGTTGACCCGTCAGACATGTTTAATAAACGAGTCGTGTACGGGTAAATCCTGTCAACCTGTTTGTCACCCATTTACCCGTTTAGATAAAATTAATATAATAATAAATTAATAATTATTTTAAAAAATTAGACATTTTTTTTTTATTGACAACCACAATATATATATATATATATATATATATATATATATATATATATTTTAGTGATAGTCAAAAAAAAATAAACTAATAATAAATTAAAACTAAATGTGTTAAACAAGTCGTGTCGTGTTACCCGTTTATTAAACGGTTCCTGTTCGTGTTGAGGTTTTTCACCCGTTTATTAACAGGTCGTGTATGGGTTTACATATTTTTCATCCGTCACCCATTTAACCCGACACGTTTGACACCTCTACGTACGGGTGTGATAGTTAAACCCGTTTTATATAAACAAATGTGGCATGGATAAAGAGTTTTTTAACATGAACCCATTCTATCAAACACAAAATTGTTCCACTCTACACGAATGACAAGCCTAGCTGGGACTATGGTATTTATGAGAGATAAATTTATAATGGTATGCTCTGAAAGAATTGCTAAAATTCAAATTTAAAACGTCCGAATTTACAGATCCTCCTTATTATCACTTGAACTATCCCTTGGGTTAAATTATTTTTATCAAATAGGTACAGCCTCTTGCTATAAAAACATCTTCAATCCTTACCCTTTGATGTGTCATATCTATTTGATGTAAAAATTTATTCAAGTGAAAACAAACTCATATAAATCATGATGTATAATCGGATTAGTGTGGCATCTCGTTTTAGAGTTTGAATATAATGGTTTGTATTTTATTTAGACAGATTTATATCAATCCATTTATTTGACGTAGTTTAATGAGTCCACATAATTATCACCCGAACCGGCTTAAATTGAATAGAAACCTATTAATTCCATGTCAAGTTTAAAATTGCAATTATATAATTTGAATTTTACCAACAGTGAGATTTCTTTGATGAAAACAAAGCACTTCTTAGATTAAATGTATGAATTTATTTTTCAAGCGACTCCCCATTGTTAAGCCCTAGTAAATACTGGCCCAACATAATGGGGTGGATATCTCGGCCCACCAAACACTCCAAACCCAACTTGAAACTCACCATCTATAATATAAAACAGGACGGCTTCAACAAGCTGATCGGACAGTCTCAAATCAATTCAAAAGTCTTTGATCCAACGACTCACAATACATCTCACTCAAATTCAAAAGTCCATATATTCAACCCAACGGCTCTTCCCCCAAATCTCTTCTCTCTCATGTCCTCTCTCTCATCTCAGTCTCTTCACTGTCAGAGAGCAGGCGGCGAGAGACAGCGGTCACTTCCCCAAAATCCATGGCACGGTCACTTCCCCCTCCCTTCCTCTTTCTTCCCCTTCCCCTGCCCCTCCCCCGAATTTTCTCCCCAAACACACAGACACTCAGTCTCTCTCTCTCTCACCATCGCCAAAGCTAGAGGCAGAGCCACCATAGCCACCGCGCCAGAGCTAGAGAAACCGCACCACAGCACCCTCTTCTCCCAGGTATCCCTCCTCTCTCCCTCCACACACACACAGATAGCACCCCCCCAGCTTCCCCCTTCTGTGAATCCCAATCGCACACACACACACACACACACACACAACACAACACAACACGCAAAACACCCATACCCACACAGAACACTCACGCCCATAACACACCCGCACCCCTCTCCACCGTAAACCTACTCCACCTGCATCCTCATCTTCCTTGGTGACCACCACAGACCCACCCCCCTTCATCAAACCCACACCACCGCACAATGGCCCACCAAGTGTTTGTTTAAATTCCTAAGAGAAGTTTGTGCAAATATTTGACAAAATTTTGGTTACGACTTTTTTCAAAGGTGGAGAAGATTTGGAGTGACCTTTAGTTTGTGTGTTCTAGACTTGATTTGGCAAATGGTTACCTTCCTAAAAGACTTGATTTGGCAAATGGTTACCTTCCTAAGTATTGGCAAATGTCTTTGATCGCGGTACAAAAGAAAAATTATTTTTTCCACTACATACTAAGATGAGAATGGGGATACTAACTCTCTTTTACGTACCAAGAAACACATGGGCATACTCCCCATTAGCATCGTGAATTTATTAACATGTAAAAGAAAAAAAGAATTGAGTAATCTGGTTGGAAAAAATTGATAATGCATGATAGGATCTCAACCTCATCTGCTATTCCTGATATTGTAGGAAGATTGGTGGTTGAGAAAATATTAGACACAAATGAATCAGTCAGATTTGAATCATATGTGGGTAGATTAACAGTAAAGAAACATTGTAGCAAATTGAAATAAAAATATGAAAGAAATACCACACTTCCTCTGTCAAAGTACTCTGAATTTTTTTAATTTTTGTTGACAAGATGATAGATTGATCCTTCACATAATTGATGCCACTACAACAAAAAGCATTTTTTGCGACATTTTTTTTTGCGACGTTTTTAAATTTGTCGCAAATAGTTTACTATTAACGACGATTTTTTAATTTCGTCGCAAATTTCAGTTTTGGTAAATTTTTTAGCGACGTTTTTAAAAAACGTCGCAAATAAACATTTTACTTAAATAAAAAATTTTAAAAATATCAATTAAATTGACTTTTCGCGACGTTTTTCAAAAACGTCGCAACTAAACATTTTATTTTAATAAAAACTTTAAAAAAAATCAATTAAATTGACTTTTCGCGACGTTTTTAAAAACCGTCGCAAATAAAAATTTTACTTTAATAAACACTTTACAAAATATCAATTTAATTGACTTTTAGCGACGTTTTTCAAAAACGTCGCAAATAAAAATTTTACATAAAAAAAATTAAAAAAAAAATCAATTAAATAGACTTTTGGCGACGTTTTTAAAAAACATCGCAAATAAACATTTTAATTTAATAAAAACTTTAAAAAATATCAATTAAATTGACTTTTTGCGACATTTTTAAAAAACGTCGCAAATAAATATTTTACTTAAAAAAAATTTTAAAAAAAATCAATTAAATTGACTTTTCGCGACGTTTTTCAAAAACGTCGCAAATAAACATTTTACTTTAATAAAAATTTTAAAAAATATCAATTAAATTGACTTTTGGCGACGTTTTTAAAAAACGTCGCAAATAAATATTTTGCTTTAATAAAAACTTTAAAAAATATCAATTAAATTGACTTTAGGCGACGTTTCTAAAAAACGTCGCAAATAAATATTTTACTTTAATAAAAAATTTAAAAAATATCAATTTAATTGACTTTTCCCGACGTTTTTAAAAAACGTCGCAAATAAACATTTTACTTTAATAAAAAACTTAAAAAAATATCAATTAATAAATTGAATGTCAAATTGATAAATTGAATGTTAATTTCATGAAATTGAATGTCAATTTCATGAAATTGAATGTCAATTTGATAAATTGAATGTTAATTTCATGAAATTGAATGTCAATTTGATAAATTGAATGTTAATTTAATGAAATTGAAAGTCAATTTGATAAATTGAATGTTAATTTAATGAAATGGAAAGTCGATTTGATGAAATTACATGTTAATTTGATGAAATTGAATGTCAATTTGATCAATTGAATGTTAATTTCATGAAATTGAATGTCAATTTGATAAATTGAATGTTAATTTAATGAAATTGAAAGTCGATTTGATGAAATTACTTGTGAATTTGATAAAATTGAATATTAATTTGATGAAATTGAATGTCAATTTGATAAATTTAATGAAATTGAAAGTCGATTTGATGAAATTACTTGTTAATTTGATGAAATTGAATGTTAATTTGATAATTTAAATGTTAATTTGATGAATTGAGTATTAATTTAATGAAATTGAAAGTTTATTGGATTACTTTAAATGTTTAATTGAATGTTAATTTGATAAATTGAATGTTAATTTGATGAAATTGAATGTGAATTTGATAAATGGAATGTTAATTTAATGAAATTGAAAGTCGATTTGATGAAATTACATGTTAATTTGATGAAATTGAATGTCAATTTAATAAATTGAATGTTTATTTGATGAAATTGAATGTCAATTTGATAAATTGAATGTTAATTTGATGAAATTGAATGTCAATTTGATAAATTGAATGTTAATTTCATGAAATTGAAAGTCAATTTGATAAATTGAATGTTAATTTAATGAAGTGGAAAGTCGATTTGATGAAATTACATGTTAATTTGATGAAATTGAATGTCAATTTCATAAATTAAATGTTTATTTGATTAAATTGAATGTCAAATTGATAAATTGAATGTTAATTTCATGAAATTGAATGTCAATTTGATAAATTGAATGTGAATTTAATGAAATTGAAAGTCAATTTGATAAATTGAATGTTAATTTAATGAAGTGGAAAGTCGATTTGATGAAATTACATGTTAATTTGATGAAATTGAATGTCCATTTGATAAATGAAATGTTAATTTAATGAAATTGAAAGTCGATTTGATGAAATTACATGTTAATTTGATGAAATTAAATGTCAATTTCATAAATTGAATGTTAATTTAATGAAGTGGAAAGTCGATTTGATGAAATTACATGTTAATTTGATGAAATTGAATGTTAATTTCATGAAATTGAATGTCAATTTGATAAATCTGGATGTTAATTTGATAATCTGAATGTTTATTTGATGAAATTGAATGTCAATTTGATAAATTGAATGTTAATTTAATGAAATTGAAAGTCAATTTGATAAATTGAATGTTAATTTAATGAAGTGGAAAGTCGATTTGATGAAATTACATGTTAATTTGGTGAAATTGAATGTCAATTTCATAAATTGAATGTTTATTTGATTAAATTGAATGTCAAATTGATAAATTGAATGTTAATTTCATGAAATTGAATGTCAATTTGATAAATTGAATGTGAATTTAATGAAATTGAAAGTCAATTTGATAAATTGAATGTTAATTTAATGAAGTGGAAAGTCGATTTGATGAAATTACATGTTAATTTGATGAAATTGAATGTGAATTTGATAAATGGAATGTTAATTTAATGAAATTGAAAGTCGATTTGATGAAATTACATGTTAATTTGATGAAATTGAATGTCAATTTAATAAATTGAATGTTAATTTAATGAAGTGGAAAGTCGATTTGATGAAATTACATGTTAATTTGATGAAATTGAATGTCAATTTAATAAATTGAATGTTAATTTGATGAAATTTAATGTCAATATTATAAATCTGGATGTTAATTTGATAATCTGAATGTTTATTTGATGAAATTGAATGTCAATTTGATAAATTGAATGTTAATTTCATGAAATTGAATGTCAATTTGATAAATTGAATGTTAATTTAATGAAGTGGGAAGTCGATTTGATGAAATTACATGTTAATTTGATGAAATTGAATGTCAATTTAATCAATTGAATGTTTATTTGATTAAATTGAATGGCAATTTGATCAATTGTATGTTAATTTCATGAAATTGAATGTCAATTTGATAAATTGAATGTGAATTTAATGAAATTGAAAGTCAATTTGATAAATTGAATGTTATTTTAATGAAGTGGAAAGTCGATTTGATGAAATTACATGTTAATTTGATGAAATTGAATGTCAATTTGATAAATCTGGATGTTAATTTGATAATCTGAATGTTAATTTGATAATTTGAATGTTAATTTGATAAATTGAGTGTTAATTTAATGAAATTGAAAGTCGATTTGATGAAATTACATGTTAATTTGATGAAATTGAATGTCAATTTGATAAATCTGGATGTTAATTTGATAATTTGAATGTTAATTTTGATAATTTGAATGTTAATTTGATGAATTGAGTGTTAATTGAATGAAATTGAAAGTTTATTTAAGAAATTTAATGTTAATTTGATGAATTGAGTGTGTAATTGAATGAATTTACATATTAATTTGGTGTTAATTTGCTAATTTGAATGTAAATGATGAATTGAGTTTTAATTGAATGTTAACTAGTTATTCGCGACGTTTTTATAAATCGTCGCAGAATTCAAATTTTTTTTTTTGGATAAATAAGTATCAATGGTGGAAGGTAAAATATTAATATTATTTGCGACGTTTTTTGAAATCGTCGCAGAATCCAAAATTTTATTTTTGAATTAAGTAAATAACTACCAGTGAAGGGGGAGGATGAAATATTTAATATTATTTGCGACGTTTTTAGAAATCGTCGCAGAAGTGATTCCCTCCAAAATTTTTTGTGGCGGGAGAAATGACTCCGAAATATTTTAAAGGTGAATATTATTTGCGACGTTTTTATAAATCGTCGCAGATTGAAAAATTTATTTATTTTTGATAAATAAGTATCTGTGAGGGAAGATAAAATATTAATATTATTTACGACGTTTTTTTAAATCGTCGCAAAATTCAAAATTTTATTTTTGAATTAAATAACTATCAGAGAAGGTGAAATATTTAATATTTTTGGCCACATTTTTATAAATCGTAGCAGAAATCAAAACTCTGAATCCCTCCATCTATTTAAGTAACTCTTTTTCCCTCTTTCGCTCTTTCCCCATCGTTGCCTCTTCGTTTTCAGTCGACACACACAGACTCTTTCTCTCTCTCACTCTGCCTCTCCCTGCTAGTCGAAGCCCCAGTTCACCATCGATCGTCGCCGCCTCCTCTCACTCTCCCTTCACTGCGAGCGCCGTCGCCGGTCACCACAGCCGCCGTTGTAGCTCCGAAGACTTCCAGGTAAGCCCTTTTCCTTCGCTCTTTCATCTTATCCTCCTTTTTTTTGTTTCCTATTCTTCTCCTCTTCCTTTTATGGTCAAAACCCTCATCTAAACCCACCACGGCCGGCCACTGACCCAATCGACCACCACCGGTGACCCCCTACTACCCCCAAAACTCTACCGACGGTCTTCCTACAACTCCACCTTGAATCACCCGAACCCACGGCCCACCACCATCACAACTGCCACAGTGGAACCACAACCGCCCATAAATTATGTGAATTGTTTTAAAAAAAAGGCTGCAAATTCTGGAGTGTTGGGTTACTAATGTTGCGTATGAATATCTCTCTTATCCTTCTTGCACATAACCTGTTTGATGAAATGCAAGTGATTAATTACTACACCATTGAGCAGTGGAATGATAAAAACGTGGATTTAATTGCTACACCATTGATATGTTACTATTGCTTTAATTTTGGGAACTGCTATGGTTGTCGGTGCTATGGATATGTCTGTTTTGTTTTGGTAAAAAATATATGTCGGTCAGTCGGTGCTATGGCTGTTGGTTTTGCTTTGATTTGATTATGCTAGAAGTGGGTTGAGTGGACTGGGTGGCTGTCGGTGCTATGCTTTGATGGGGGCAGTATGTGGTATGTGGTATGTTGGTTAGCAGGTTGTCGGTGGCAGTCGGTGGGACTGTTTTGTGTTTTTGGGCTGTCGGTGTGGATGGGCAGTGAAGGATCTTGGGGCTGTTTTGGCAGGCTGTTTCATTCACGCCTAAGAGGTTCTATTCTAAGAGGTTCGTCATTCACGCCTCTTTGTCTTCACCTACAGGTTTGGAAAAAAATTTATGGATTTGGTTTTTTAACCACGAACTCTATTAAACAGCTGTGTTTCGAAAAAAAAGATGTCTCTTCCTCCCTCACTTTGCCGAGACCACTAATTGTTGTCTTGGGTGAGTTATAGTTTTGGTGAAATGTAGTGTCTTAGCCGTCATCAATTAAGTTGACACCAGAGAGCTAAGCTCTCTATTTCTCCATCTCGAACTTACCGCACCCTACCCCACAGTCCCTTCCACCACCACATGGGTGTGCTCTGTTTCTGTTTTATGAGATCTCTTACATTTGACCTTTTTTTGAGACCCCTTCAATTCCATTATTTATATGAGTATCTTGTTTTTGGGTGACTGTCAGTGAACTTAATGGAATTAAGTGGAAGGTTTCATATTATTATTTTTTTAACATGTCTTAGCTAGCCAAACTACCGCCTGAGGATAAGAATGCTGTGTATAATATGAGACTGCTTGAGGGATCAGACACCAAAAAAAGCTCAACTCCCTTTTCTTTGAATTCGATGTTCACAAGGTATGCATATGATTTATCGTTTAGAATTCTTTTTTTTGCTTGATGAACTCTCTCTGAAATCTCAGTTCTTTTTTCCTCTACTTTGCATTTTTACTGCAGCGAAAGCATAATGCTAGAAAAGATCGTACTGATGAGGAAACAAAGTGGCAACTATCACGCTTTTACCCAATGATTGAGGTATGCGACAGGTCAGACTTATTGCTGCCTAGGTGGCATGGACTTATCACACACACACGTAAAATTAATATGGTAATAAGAAGTGTGGAGGTTTATTTCGGATGTCTAAAGTTATATTATTCATCACTTAGAGATTAGCTTCATTAGGTGACCCCAAATTGTTGGGTCAAAACTTAATTGAATTGAGTTGTAGTACTTGGAGATTTGTTAGTCAAATGATCAAGTAAATTATTGTATTGCTTTATACAATAGGAGCTGCCACAATTTAAACCTTGATTTGTAGAAACAGAATTAGTAACTCTGATCTTTTATTATTATATTTACTCTCCTTCTGGAGGAGTTGAATGCTTAACAGAAGCTTGTCTTATCTTTTAGGAGCTTATTGAAAAACTTGGTAAAGGTGAACTACCAAAGAACGAGTACCCATGCTTGAATGACCCAAGTCCAACTTTCCATGGGAGCTCCCTGGCTGGATCAGTGCAGACAAGTCAAGCTCCAGCTGCTCATTCAATGAGATCAAGACGGACTGCAACATGGCCTCGCCCTCGAAACTCGGATGATGGGTATTCAAGGTATTCCTGTGGCCTTTTTTCCTTGTTTTTCATGTGGTGCTTTTTTGCTGGGGATTTTCATGCTGTGGGAAGACTACCCATAAATTTCAACTCCTTAATATCTCCTCAAATCTAACCCATTCATCTCATTTGTTCTTTTAATATGGTTTTCTTCCAACCTTCTTTATTCTCCCTGTGTTGCTCCTGAGGGTTCTGTTTTCCTATTTTAATCGTATACTCACACAGAGGAAGCTTCAAATGAAACTACTGAGTGGTCTTGTCTTTGTATCCCTCTAGATCTTATTCCTTTATTAATTCCTTTTGCAGTGATTCCATTTTGAGGCATGCATCTAGTGATTTCAAGAAAATGGGACAACGTATTTTTGTATTTGTTGTTGGTGGAGCAACGCGATCGGAGGTATGAACCGTTTGTTTATTTAATTTATAAGAGAAAAAGCTATCAGTAGCTTTGAGGCAAATATTTATTTGTAATGAAATGGTTTTTCCTTTTCATCTGCGGGTTTGTCACAAGTTAACAACAAAGCTGAAGCGAGAAATTGTTCTAGGCTCATCTAGTCTAGATGATCCTCCACAGTTTATGACTGTATGTGATTCTCTCTCTCATATTGTCTCTATTTGAACTTAAGCCATCCCCCCGGTCCCCTCTCTCTCTCTCTCTCTCTCTCTCTCTCTCTCTCTCTCTCTCTCTCTCTCATTCTCTCTATTTGAACTTAAGCCATCCCCCCCTACGCCTTCTCCACTGAGAGGCTGATCCAAGGAATTGAAGAGGACATCCACAGTATGCTTAGGTAAAGAAGCTTAGGCAAATATGAAGGAGCGGATGTGTTTAGCTTCGAGGGTGGATACTTTGGAAAGAAACTGATTTCCTGGCTGACTTTTCCCCCCCCTCAAAATATGTTTCTTCATCTAAACCATAGTCTAGTAACTTGTACCGCATTTCATACTATGTGGATAACCGGGTTTTTCATCGACCTAAGAGTTCTGGGGATGCCAGAATCATACATAACCTAAAACAAAAGCATAACAAATTTGTAGACATAAATGAACGTGGAAAATAGCTAACAGCAATGATTTCGTTTCTGATGGTGTCTATAATTGGTATCGAGTTGTAGAAGTTGAAGCTGATTTTGAGATTGTTCATTTAATAAGTATTCTAAATCTGACTGATACATTTGAATTGCTTTCTTACTTAGGGGTCTACGGTCGGAAATGGAAATGGGGTCCATTGCCAAGAAAGTGACGTGCTTGCTAATGATAAGGTTTATGTCCTCACTACTTTTGGTTATTAATGAAGGGGGATCTTGCATGTTTTTATTATAAAAATGAATAGAGTTTTTTAAGTGTTTAATGTTTAGTGTGGTGCAATGCCTTCAGGCACGGGTTATTACTAGTATATATATATTTCATCATGTTGATTTTATGCAAGTTGGCAGGTTTGTGCCATAAAAGCTCTTGGCTTTGGAGAAAATAGGAAGGCCTGTCTGCAGGATCTTGCCATTCTTACGGGAGGCGAAGTGGGTCCACTGTTGTGTAGTCTTTATATATAATTAATTTTATTGTATGACACTTCAAATATGAATTTACTTTTTCTATATGACAACTTATAACTGAGGAACTTGGTATGGACCTGGATAATGTGGATTTGAATATGCTTGGCTCATGTAAAAAGGTAGACTGTAAAGGAATGCATTAAGCTATTTGGCTTTTTTTCATGGCTTGGGTGTATTTTTTGTGATAATATAATAGTTTGTAAGATAAATAGATTTTTGTTCAGAGCCTCCAGTTTCAAATGCTGGGGTGTATGACGCTGCAATGCTACTGGGTCTATGCTGATATGTTGCCTTTGTCTAAAATGCTACTTTTACAATATGACCAGTTTGGGATGCCTACTGCTAGGATGCAAAGGATGGTGATTTGTGATCCAAGGGCCAGAAGTTGAAGAGATGGTGATGTATCAGGATCTGGTCAAGGCATTTTTTGCACAAAATGTAATCAAAAATGGCTTAAGTCCTCTTGAAAGATTAAAGCCTTGTTTTGTATTTTTTAAAACAGGTTGTTCTTTAATTCTTGTAATTCATTCTTTTTGGAAATAAAATTTGTTTAAAAAAAAAAAATATTGAAACACTGAGTACACCAAAGTGCATTCAAGACTTGGCTTGTAAATGGGTATTAATTATTAATTATTAATTTTTGTATTTTTTATTTATTTAAAAAATTATTTGCGACGATTATTTTACGTCGTTAAAAATTAATTAAATTATTCTTTTTAAAATTTTTTATTTACGAAAAATTTATTTGCGACGATTTTTTTACGTCGTGAAAAATTAATTAAATTATTTTTTTAAAATTTTTTATTTACTAAAAATTTATTTGCGAAGATTTTTTTACGTCGCGAAAAATTAATTAAATTATTTTTTAAAATTTTTTATTTACGAAAAATTTATTTGCGACGAATATTTTACGTCGCGAAAAATTAATTAAATTATTTTTTTAAAATTTTTTATTTACGAAAAATTTATTTGCGACGATTGTTTTACGTCGCAAAAAATTAATTAAATTATTTTTTTAAAATTTTTTATTTATGTAAAAAATTATTTGCGACGATTTTTTTACTTTTAGCGACATTTTTTTTTCGTCGCTAAAAAATTTTTTTGCGATAAAAATAAATTTGCGTTGCAAAATACTTTCTACGACGAGGCTATTGCGACGAACACGCGACGAAAAAAAAACGTCGCAAAAAATAATTTGCGACGATTTTTTTTAATTTAGCGACGAAAAAAATCGTCGCAAAAAACGATTTTTGTTGTAGTGTGCAGTGGGTACAATGCCTCAATGATCAAGTTCTCAATTTTTAAAAATTTTGTTGATCTTTAAAGTTTTGTAAGGGTCATATAAATTGTAAGGAACACAATTGTTATAGTTTGGAGAATATTGAGGAAGAGAATCTTTTGTGGTTAAGACATCTTAGTTTGCACGATTGAAATTGTTCAAGGAGTAATATTGCCAAGATTTTAGGTATGACTTGGTTGTTTGCTTTCTTATTCCTATGAGATTTAATAACCTCGCAGGTTGAATGTTCTTGATAGCCTGCTTTTAAAAAAAAATATATATATAACGTATTTGTGTCTTTCTTATGCAATGTGATAGGAATATAAAATGAAATGACTACTTAGGTTGGTGGTTGAGCTGTTGAGTTATGATTTTCATTCTGGACATTGTTCAAATAAGACATTTTGGACATGTTGCATTAGTTGGTAAATGATTGTATTAACGTAGAACTATGACGCGATGGTGAGTCCAATAGTTTGTTTGGGATGTGATTTCTTAAGAATAAACAAACTTTTACCAAGTACTAGCCTTGGATGGTATCATTACACAAACCATATACATAGGTTGATATTATTTTTTAGGGTCTGCTTTTGGAGAAATTATGTCGAAAATTTGTAGAAAAATTATAATGTCACATGAAGATTTGCTTGGGACAATAATGGAATTTCTTTTACCTTAACTTGATTTGTGATTATCATTTTTTGTGTTATTGTACTCAAATTCTCAATTCTTGCTTTTGGATTTGGAATCTATTGTTTATTAACTTAGAATTGGTTGCTTTTGGATTTGGAATCTATTTGTGAGTTTTATCGTTTATCTTAGTTGGGGCGTTGACAGATCTTGGTACAATTTGGATGAGAAATTACAAATAACAAAGGTCCATGAGATGTCCCGGGCAATGTCTCGCTGGTAACAAAGGTCCATGAGTTGGCCATGTTAGCATCATTGTTATACACTTGGTAAGTGATTTCCTTTCCATTCTTTTAACAAGTTGTCCTGTGTATATGAATTTGATGTTCTAATAAACTTGGTTACTTTTGGATTTACATTGTTTGGATTGAATTTTGCATGATACATGTTATAGTGAAACCCAAAACTAAATTTTGCGTGGGTTTGTTGTTAAACTCATATTCTAAGTGCAGTGCATTTGTATTTTAAGTTTTTTATACCTTCAGTTGGTGCATTTTCATAATGCTAAGAATGTTTTGGAAAAATACTCTAGCGTGGAACTGATTCTCCTCTTTTTTTTTTCCTCCTTATATTGTGGTATGGTTTAACCTTTTTTTTGTTCGTTGCCATGTAGCAAGTTACTTATTGGGTTTTTACAGTACTTTAATCTCTTTCTCTTCTGGTTATCTTATTTTCAGGTTTTACAGAATTTTTTCAGGTAAGTTTTTTACAGGACTTTGATCCTTGCTTCTTAAACGAACAAAATCAGCGTTGACAATAATTATTGCCCTTTTTAAGAGGATAATATTGTTTTTTTTTTTGACACAGTTGCATGCATTGGGTTATATAACTAATAAACCTAGAGAATAAAATCAATATTAATTGAAGTTTCTGCGTGATCATAGAGGTGGGTTTTCTTATTTTTGGTATATCCTTGGCCCTTCTTAATTTTGTGACTTCAATGGAACTGGTTTTATGTTCCAAAGAATTCGAAGCAAATTAGTGTTTGAATATCGAAATACTCTAGCGTGGCAAAATACTGAGCTTTGGTAGTGAGCATGTTTGATCGTATTCCAACAACGCTTTAGTAGTCGAATCGTATTTGAGAAAAGTTGTGGTTTCCTCTTTTCATTTTCTTTCAGCTCTTTATGATTTAATTTGGGTCCTTTATTCAGTGAATTAGTATTTAGAGCATTATTCGATTTTTGACTTTTAATTTATTTTTTTCGATACCATGTAGAACTTGAGAACAAGATACTTAGGAATGTGAATGCACGGTTTTATTCTTTTCTCATTCAGTGATTGCTTGTAATAAATAGGAACTTTGAGCATTATTAGATTTCCGACTTCTGATTTATCCTTTTTGATACCATGCAGAACTTGAGAACAAGATACTCGAGTTGACCTGTTTGGGTTTAATTATATTTTTTTGTCTACTTTTTTAAGTTCTATTGCATAATTAGAGTTCTATTGCACCTTTTTTCAAAAAGTGTTTGTCGCGATTTGATATAGTAACTCGATTTTTTGGGGTGCTCGATTTTTATGTTGGATTGTGCCTTCAGGTTCGGGTTTTTTTTATTATTTGGTAGACAAACATTTGGAGCTTATTGGTTGCGTATCTTTTGATTCCGAATAATTAGGTGAAGTTTTAATTATTATTTTTCACAAAATTTTAATTTATTCCAATGGCAGATAAATTCTAATCTTCCACGAGATATTTTGATTACTTTAATCACTTTTTGCAGTATCCTTACTCTAAAATCAGTTATCATTCCAATACTACTGTGAATATTACCAGATCAGTGCTCATAATTCAGTGGTCAAGAAACATACTCATTTTATGGTGTATTAATTTCCCAGGTACACCCCCTCTCACACTCTCTCTCTCCCTCTCCCTCTCCCTCGCAAACACACACACAAACCTCACCCAAACACAAATACATGAGCACACAACATAGGGTGAGAGGATGGTGAGGAGCTGAGGACAACCAACATACTTCATGGCTTCATTAGGCTTGTAGGACAAGGTGCCAGTTTGAGATTTGGTCTCAGGGTCCCTTTCCTACATGCACTATATTCTTCGTGTGTACATTAAGAATTGATAAATGTTATTGCCGTACATGAGCATAATGATGGTTAGTAACGAATTGGACCTGTAGTGTGAAGTACATAATTTTCCTTGGTTTAGTTTAGCCTACGAATTTTCCTTGTAGTTTATCATAGGTTAGTTTTGTCTAGCTTTTTTCTTTGTTTTGTGAACAATTTTGAAATTCGTTTACCTTATAAATGAGAAAGATTTCATTGAGTTTGTTGTGGTTTGAAATATTCATAGGTTGTTCGTGTTTTTCGAAATTAAATGACATTAAAGCCTCAGGCTTACAATAACCCCCCTTTCATTTACTTCTTTCCTATAGAAATGATGGATTACTTTTTATCCATTTATTTTACTCTTTCGAGATCATGGATTATTTTTATTTTTTTTTCAACATATTATTGCATAAAGTACTGGATATGTCTGTGTATATGTGTGTCCGGTTGAAAATATTAAATTCCAAAAATGTTGTGCTTATGATTTTTTTTTAAAAATAGGCACCCATGAAGCATTCTTTTTAAAATCATAAGCAAATATATGTCTAAGCAAATAAGCACCCACGAATATTTCTATATTTGCAGCCATCATAGTGTACTAACCACCACTGCAAACTCTCAACATTGAAGAATGAAGAAGATAGGATTTGTAGAATTTCAATGAACTTGGTTTTTCCAATAGAATAGCAGAAACATGAGCAGACTAAGGAAAAAATGGGCCATGACAGGTCACGTTGTTAGCAACTTTTGGACAGAATCTAAAGTTGTATTAGTTTTTTTTTGGTATGGCATTATGGTGGGGACCTTAAGGTGGAATGGCTAGCGTGCTTATGGTGAATGGAGAATTCTGTTTCCATTGAATTTTACCTGCTATTTAGCAAATTAAGTTTTAATTAGGATGATACTTTTGTTGTATTTGAATTCCCTGTGTATTATCCAAATCCTATCTCAATTCTTGGATCCACCGGCTCTGTTGGAACTTAGGTGAAGAATTCATGCTATGAATTTGATTTGAAATAAGTTTGACTTTCTTCTTTGGTCGTACTGTTCTACAATCTATTGATTGGTTAACATTTTCTATTGATGTTCAAATGAGTCAATTTTCATGGCTTGGACTTGATGGATAATGAAAACTCATTTTTACCTAAATTTGCTTTGCAATTCTTCTGTTTTTTTCTTTCTTCTTTGCTTCAGTTAGTGACTGTTCGGCCCTTGCTTTGTTTTTTCGGTCAAACTAATGTCATGCATTTGCTTTGTGTCTATGTATTTCTTTTGTGCCTTACAAGTTTATGTTGGTGTTGCACAGACATTAGACATAGTAGCTAAGAATCCAGACAAGTTCAGAGTTGTGGCACTTGCGGCAGGTTCAAATGTCTTTCTTCTTACTAACCAGGTGATCATTCAGTAAAATTTTCAATGTTGTGTATGACCAGAAAAGGTCTAATAGTTTTTCAGCTACCTGGTTACTGGACAAAATGTTAAGCTGAATCTTGAAAGTGCCATCATACTTGCAATGGGTTGTCTATGTCTCTTTATGCGATGTTTGATAAATATTTATGCTGAAAGTAACTGATGTTGATTTAGTTAATTTGTACATTATGTGAGCATCTTAAGGACCTATACATATCCTATCAGTATTGGTCTGGTCTATAAGCTTTGGAGGGTCAAAGACATTGCTCATGCATTGTGCTCTTTCTTGGTCTGCTTACAATCTGAGATTGTTTTTTGCACTACTGTGGTTGCTGGTTTGCTCTTGTGAGCTAAGGAGTGGTTGTTGGGGCAGCTGGAGGGTTAGCAGGTCCAGTATTGGGTGTGGTGTGCAGGCAGTGGACTTTCTCTGACTGATCCAATGCTCATGCAATGTGGGATTCTCTCTGTTGCAGTCTGGCTCTGGATTGATTGGCAGATTTTCTGTCTGTCTGTTGCATTGGACTAGGACTGCATTGGGATGTTTTCTGGAATCTTGGGGCTGGAGTTATGTTGCAAAGCTGCTTGATTTTGCAGGCTTTCTATCTGCATTGGTCCAAGTCTCAGGAGCTGATTGGAAGGGTCTCTTGCTGCATTGGTCCAAGTTTTCTATTGCAATCTGCTTGCAAGCTTTGCAAAATCTCTTTGCATTGGTTCTGAAGGCATGATTACAAGTGTAGGACTAGCTTTATTTTTGAGAGATCTAATACTGTAACTAGGAAAGCTTTAAACCGTTGAAGGTTTAAAGCCAACTTTTATACTTTTAGAACTTTGTTCTTTGCTTCTTGTAAATTTTTCTTTTTGGAATAAAATTTCCCCTTTTCTTAAAAAATAAAAAATAAAAAAAAATACATATTCTATCAGTGGAATAATATATTAAAGAAACCAGCTTTCATATTCCAAGAGTGGGATTATTGTTTCTAACCATCTTTCCATGATCAGAATACTCATGAATTTGTATCCATTTTGGAAGCTTATCATCAACATGTTTATCATGCAGGTCAAGACATTCAAACCTCAGTTGCTACTAGAAATGAATCATTAGTTGATGAATTCAAGATGTTTTGGCCAATGCTGAGCACAAGCTTGAAATTATTCAAAGAAGTTAGCTACCACCTATTTTTCAACTCGCTTTTATTTCTCTCATGGAAATGGATCTCATTGTTGGAAATATTCATATTAGTTAGCGGAGTTTTGTATTATGCAGTGCCTTTAGACACAAGTAATTGCTAGGTTTTTGTTCATTCATTGAGATAGTGATTGATTTATATGTAGTTTATGTCATTTTGTTGTGTGATTAAAGTAGTCTGTAACTGAAAAAATTTATAGGTTTATTTCAAATTTTTAAGAATTTTATATTTTATATGTCACTTTTACAAGTATTGATATAATTGTTTGGATCCGAAGAATGGTGTTGTGGTAATTGGTACATAGTTGAATTTCAATGTGTATATGACATGATTTCATTATGATTATGAAATATATAGGTTTTGTAGATAGGTTGATATATTTGTGGCATCATATTTTCAGAGGATACTCTTTCAAAAATTTGGAAGTTTTTTACATTTTGACCATTTTTATTTCACTTTTACATGTTTATATTCATTGATTGATAATTTTGTGTTTACAAACTATGTATCGTGCCTTTAGACACGTGATATAGGACAAGTTTAGGCTTTTAGTTTCGTACGTGTCTGAATTCAGGTGTTTGATTATTTCGTGTTCAAATTCAATGTTCAATTTTTTTTAGTTGCACCGTGTCTTCAGGCACGGGTTATTCCTAGTCAATGATAAAAATACCGGTTCAAAACGGTCGAAATAATCGAAATATTTCTATTTTAGTGGAGAGTGAAACATATCTGTAATTGAATTAAAATTTTAATGTTTCAAGATATGTCGGAATATTTTAAGATATGTTGATGCATTTTCACCCATATTTTAAAATATTTCGAAGTGTTTTAAGATGTTTTCGGGATATTAGGATCAATATTTTAGAATGTGTTTGAAATACATTCTTAATTTTTTTATGTCGTCTAATCTTCCGTTGCCAAGATGAGGAAGAAAGTCGTGCATTCTTTCTCAATTAAGGACTGGTCGCTAACTTTCCTATCCTTATGGGTTATTGGAGTTACCGAGCTAACAATTCACTGATTTCAGATTTTTCCTGCGTTGACTAAAGCTGATAATTAAATCAAGTTACTCGGCCTTAAATTAAGTTCAACTTGTATATCACTCGACTTGAGCTCGACTCATTTTTTAAACAAGTCGAATTCGAACAAATTTTTAGGTTTGTTTGAAAAAACGAGCCTAAAAAGACTTAGCGAACTCATAAAACTTGACTCATTTATATATAAAATAGTTAAATTAGTCAAGTTCGACTCGATTTATATTTGGCTTAATTTGTTTTTTAAATGAGCAAAAATTAAATAATTTTTTAAATTCATCTAAAAAATGAGCTTATAAATGCTCCAGCTTGCAAAACTCGATTTCTGACCACCGGCCTAAAAAAATTGGGCTTTTCATACCTTGGGCCATTTGTACTTTGGCATTACAAGAGCGAGTTTTGTTGTGAGTTGTGACATCACCAACCGCTTTTAGCTTTTCTTTTTATCGGTGGAAGCGCTTTTAGCTTTTTTTTATTACCAGCAAGTTCTTCACCGATTTCTTCTCTGCAGCACCGTGTGAGGACAGAGAGTTCCGAAAATGGCCGATCAGGTAGCGAGAGGAGAGGAGTTAGAGAGGAAAGCAGAGAAGAAGCTCACCAGTTGGGGCCTTTTCAGTTCCAAATACGAAGACGCTGCTGATTTGTTCGATAAAGCTGCCAATGCCTTCAAACTCGCCAAATCATGTACTACCTAATCACATATGATGTGCATATTTCTGTATTTCTTGTTCGAAATCAATGGTCATTGTACCGATGCGATCGGGAAAAAAAATGTACTGTTATGCTGTTTTGTTTTCATTTTATGGATTTTGGTTCGATTTAGGGTTTTGATTGAATTCAATCGGAGGTTAGTTAGTGATCATGTATGATAATTTTTAACGGCCGATTGACGGTGTGCTTTATGGTTTTTAGATGTGTTTAAATCTTTTATTTTTTAATATAGGATTTAGAATTTCTAATAGTTGACCTGAACTCGTTGGAAAGAGATAAAGAAGTGATTGTTTTACTACAATGTTGGATGTTTTTGTAGATTGAATTTAGTGTTTATTAAGTGTTGCTTTATGGAACAATCTATATACGGTTATTAAGCCTCGGAGGTAGACAAGCCCCACTTCATTGAGTTGGTGTCTCCCCTAGGGGCTGTGGACACTCATGTAGATCCGGTAGATTACAGGTTTATCATCACCACATTTTGCTAAACCCTAGTGTAACTCTCCCTGAGAAAAACCTGCACATTCATACTTGGTTGATTGGAGAGAATTTTCAATTGTTACACTGTTATCTACCAAGTTGTCAGCTCTTCATGCATACGATTTAGACCATCCACTTTGCTATAATTTATCTGATTGCTACGTGATTTAGATATATAATACTATCTCAAGTCACTTGGCTACTTAAGGAACCAGTAAATAAAAGAATTAGGTTTTGTTTTCAAATTATGTGGAGCAATATTGTATGCGAGTGTTTATTACATCATGTGGTTTCTCAGGGGATCAAGCTGGTGCTGTATATGTCAAGTTGGCCAACTGTCACCTAAAGGTAAGTGCTTCATGTTGCTGGGACTAGGAATTTTCTGTCTACTTTTTTTTTTCCTATGCATACTCCTTTGAATCTCTGTTACTGCTAGCTTGAATGACCATGTTGCCTTTATGTTAACAGTTGGATAGCAAGCATGAAGCTGCCAATGCTTATGCTGATGCCGCTCATTGCTATAAGAAGACAAATACTAAAGGTATGGTATTTGCTGACCTCCTTATATATCACTTTGCTCTACTTCTTGGATTATCACCGTATCGAACGCTTCCTTCCAAAAGCTTTGCTGTTCGATTTGGTATATTTAATGTTTCCAGTGGGTTTTCAGAAAATCAGTGCCACTCCCTTCTAGTTTGATGAATGGATCTTTTGGCTTGAATTTAAAGCACTGCATGTTTGTACATAGTTAACTTTTGGCTTGTCCTTAGTTTTGCACTCTATCTAATACGTACTTGTTGGAAAACATGATTATTTCCTACCTTGTGCATTGGCGAAGTGATATGGTTGCTCCGTTGTAATTTGGGTGTCAAGGGTTTAAGTTGCAGAAGCAATCTCTCCACATGCGAGATGTAAGGCTGTGTCCAGTTGACCTTGTCTCTTGGACTGGGCCACCTTTTTTGCATTTTTCTTGCCTAGTCATTTGTCAACTATTCATTCCTACTACATATTTGGTCATATTGTAATTGGTTTTTTATGTTCCTCTTATCTGATCTCGCGAGCTTCAGATCCATCATTTTATGAAAAGGTTGCATGTAAATCAAGTTTTTGGATCGTTGGATATACTTCTATAATCATGTGGTATTTTCACTTGCATATCACACAAATTTCTGGCTTTTTTCTTAGGTTATTTTAAGCTAAGAGATTTCTTCTCCTTGGTAACATTGGATGCTCTGCAGAGTCGATCTCTTGCCTAGAGCAAGCAGTAAATCTGTTTTTGGATATTGGAAGGCTTAATATGTCTGCAAGATATTACAAGGTACAGTATTTATTAGCTTATTCTAGTCCTTGAATAAGCTATATTGCTAAATGTCACTGAATTCTTGATGGCTAGTGGTATTATTCTTTCTTAGATGTACCTTTTCTTTTGCAACAGTTTTAATTTGTATAATCATGGATGTATTATGTATAATTGGCCTTATTGTTATAGTCATGTAGAATACTGCTGCGATCATTGCATTGAGGATATGGTGATGACTTGTAATTGGTTTCTTTGAGTGCAGGAAATTGCCGAATTGTATGAACAAGATCAAAACTTGGATCAGGCTATTATGTACTATGAAAAAGCAACTGATCTATTCCAAAGTGAAGACGTGACGACTTCTGCAAATCAGTGCAAACAGAAAATTGCACAATTCGCTGCTCAATTGGAACGGTAACCCTGTCAATTTGTGTATATATATTTATTGTGCTTTTATGTAACCTTTGAAGACGTTATATTCTCACATTCATTCTGTGGTGCATCCGTCACATATTTTATAACCTAGTTTTCTGCATGGAAGGTTATTGGAGAAAGTAGATGATACATTGATGGATAATCTAAATGTGACTCTAATAATTTGCCTACCCCATCTCATTTGGGAAGCTACAATTTTGGTGGGTGCAGTTACAAGTGTTCATGCATGTGTAAACTTCACATTTATTATTTTTAGTTCTTTTCGAGCCGCCTGGTTATGGGCACTATAATGCAGGATTTTTTGAAAAGTGCTTTGGATCTTTGTGGGATTAGGAAACACAATTTAAGTTCTGGTTCTTGCTGCTCTTTCCTTATTTAAAGTTCAATATGGTGGTCTTTTGTTGACTTCTTGGTGCCATTCTAGGAATGCTTACAATTGTGATCCCTAAAAGCCTATACATTATTACTACAGCTTTTAATTGATGAACAATAATGTTAATAAACAATAAAAATTGTGCTAGTAAAGAAGTAACATGATGACAATATTTCTCCAGGTATCAGAAAGCAATTGAGATATACGAAGAGATAGCACGACAGTCTCTCAGCAATAACCTGTTGAAGTATGGAGTGAAAGGACATCTCCTTAATGCTGGCATTTGCCAACTCTGTAAAGGCGATGTTGTTGCAGTTACCAATGCATTGGAGCGATATCAGGTTTTTAGGCTGGGCACTTGTCATGCATTTTGAGTTTATGTTACAGGTGGTTTATGCTGAGTAAATCTTGCATTTTCATTTGCAGGAACTGGATCCAACCTTTTCGGGGACGCGTGAGTACAAATTGCTAGCGGTATGTCATGGTTTCTCAGGTCTATTTTCGGTTTTGATTTGTGTCCTTTTGCTCTTATAATGGTGAATTTCCACTACCTATTTCCTTGGAAATTGATTCCTTTTATTTCAAGTCCACATTTGGATTGCTTTTCATCAACACCTTTTACCTAGTTATTGCTCTTGTTGATGGTTTTTGATACTCTTATAATTTATCCTTTCTTTGTCGTGCTAGCAAAAAGTTTGCTTGTAAGATAAGATTGCTTTTCTGATGGCAGGATTTGGCTGCTGCAATTGATGAAGAAGATGTTGCAAAGTTCACTGATGCTGTCAAGGAATTTGATAGCATGACCCAGCTGGTAAATGGAGTTTATATTTATATTGAATTTTTCTGGTCCTTTTATTCCTTTTTAGTTTGTCGTATTTTGAGGACAAAAATTACCTAGTTTAATCTTGACATGAATCCAATTTTTGTTGCAACAATTTAGTTAAATTGAATGGATTCCAGTATCACTTTCATGAAGATGTATAAGGAAAATTTAGCAACAGAATCTAACATCTGCATGCAATTCCTAAATATATGTGTGGCTGAAAAAAAGTGTCAAAAAGAAAATATGTTGAGTTGGATGAAAAATGTAGGATGAGATATATCATATATCAGCAAATGAATGCAGCTATGAGGAGTTAGAAGTAGCATCTGCAATATTAAATTTCTTTTACTGGTTTGGTCATGTGCAACATAGTTCCTTCAAGAAATTTATGGGTTGATTTGATTCGACGAGAAGGTCCCAAATTGAGAAAATGACAAGAACACGATTGCTTTGGGATTGATGGAGGATGACTCCTGTAGGGGTGTATGGCAAAAAATTTACATGTAAGAAACTAGGTTAGTGTAAACATTGTTGAATGAGTTCAAGTGCATTGTTGATATCTGTTGCAGTAAATTATGATACCATTTTTCTGGTTTCGTCTGAGGATATTGCTGATTTATATAATGCTGTAAGTCACATTTTTTTTTTCAATTCTTATCGAGATTGAAACTGGTAATGCTAAAACTTGTATTGTTGTTCTGAAGAATAGGCATATGTTTGGCTGCTTTTCTCTTCTAACCGATAAATGTTTCAATTTCCTTGAATTGTTTTGTTCCTATGTTTTGCTCCATAGGATGCTTGGAAGACAACTCTTCTGCTGAGAGTGAAAGAATCACTGAAGGCGAAAGAGCTGGAGGAGGACGATCTTACCTGATTTATTGTTCTTGGACTCGCTGTGATCTGTATTTCTCTCCAACATTACATTCTGCTTCATGTTCTCGGTGGCCTATGTTTATCTAGTTGTTTCTGGCGTGTGTACATTTGCAAGTATGAGTATGTAATTGAAATGAAGTTTTTAAGGCTTTTGTATGAACTTAAAATGTTTGAAATAAGTGAATATGAGGGCACATTGTTTTGGTTGAATGCTGTTAGGGCGTGTTTGGTTCGGGTATTAGGTAGAATGTTTGAACTAAATTAGTCCAATGATATCCACTGCATAATCCATCTCGTATTGTACCGTAGTTGGTTTAGAGACTTCTCTAAGCTTTAATGGTGATGAAAACGTGGAGGCTTTCCTTTCTTCTTTATTATGGTTTATCCATAACCATAACTACCATAACGTATATCAAGGTTTTTGGCTCGCAATAAAGCTAGGGTCTTGATCGAGCAATTAGTAGTTCTATCTATCCACCTCTCCAAACACTATATCTTGTGTACCTAAGATGGTGATCACATTAGGGCTGTTAGTTAAACGAGCTCGAGTCGAGCTTGAAAAACTTGTTTCTGAATCGTGCCTAAAAAATTGTTCAAGTTCGGCTCGTTTGGGAAACGAGCCGAGCCTGAATGGGCTAAAAACAAATCGAGTCCGAGTCGAGTTTGAGCATTTGCACATAAACGAGTCGAGTCTGTCGAGTTTGGTTGAGCTTATTGGACTTGTTTTCTAAATGAGCCTAAAAACTTGTTCAAGTTTGGGCTCGTTTAGAAAACGAACCGAGCCTGAACGAGCCGAATTTGAGTGGAACTCAAGCCAAGCTCGAGTAGCTTAGTTTGATTAGTCCTATATTACATCCGTTGGCATGTGCTGTTTGGACATAAAATCGAGTCCTTGAGAATGGGCAAAGCCAGGTGCTCTTATTTTACGACATTAGGGACTACTGCTTCCATTACTAGAAAGACACCAAATTTTATTTTAGGTGCTTCAATTGTGGTTTAGGTAGAAGGAGTTGGTACAAAAACCCTTCTGTATATGGTTCGAAATGGTCATGGGCTGGCTCCTAAATGCAACTTCTCTAGAAATCTTTCTAAGCATTGCATTCCCAAATTTTTAGGTGATGCTTTTGTTTGTGGTTGTGTATGATTATTTACTCATAAAGAGTAAATATTAGATGTAACGGTTATACTATACTATGACAACGTTGACACGTGGTGTGACCGTCTAGTAATAAATAAATAAGTGGACAAATGAACTTTACTTTTTGAATATATGACAGTTATTATCTTACAAGAAGGTTAGTTATTTGAAAGAGTGAGGTCAATTTTACTTAATTATTGTGTTATTATTGAGCGATTATATTACACAATAACGACGACATAGTATAACCGTTGCACTTAATATTTACTAATAGAAGAGGAGCAAAAGTCCATACGACGGAAGGAAGCTAAGCAAAAATCTGAAGCATAACAAGTGGGAAACGTTGGGGGTGGAATTGCATGTGGCGGGAACGTTGAACAACCTAACAGGTTATAGTTTTAACAACCGTTGACACCTAGAATATACTCAATTTTTTAATCCAAGCATGCTTATACTGAAAAGGTATCATTTTTATAGTTTTTTAAGTAATTTTTATTTTTTTAAGTGCACTACATGACACTTGGATGGTTATTATTATATCATATCGAGTTCACATGTCATTATTCTTAGTATGATAAGTTGAAATCAGATTGAACTCAAGTTTTAGTAATTCGGTTTGGGTTAAACACATAAACCAGACTCTTCAACCCAAGTACGACCTGATTGAGAATTTTTGGCCCAAGATTAACTCAAATTTTAAAGAGTTAGCTATTTGGCTTTTGAATTATATGATTTGTGTTAATCATGTCTTTAAACTAGTTTTAGGTTAATTTAGTCATTGAACTATACAATTTGACTCAAAGTGATCTTTTCGTCAAAATTCGTCGTTAATTTTGATGGAAAGTCTCATATGCACGTCACATAACTCGGAGATTAGGTTATAGTTTAGGGGTAGCGTGACATGTATGTAAGAGTTTCTATCAAAATTATCGGTTAATTTGAATAAAAAGGTCACATCGGGTCAAATTGTATAATTCAAGAGTTAAATTGACACAAAATATAATTAATGACTTAATTGATGTAAAGAATATAGTTGGAGTGGTAAATAGGTAATTAACTCAATTTTAAAAAATGAAACCCAAATAATGATTTTTTTTGGGTTGATTAGCACTTGCTCCCTTCTACGCCTCCGTGGCAGCATCCAATTGGATTGTCAGTCAATCGCTATTAAAACTGGCGCACCCGCGAGTGTAGAGAGAGTGGGTCCTCTCTCCTCCTCCTCCTCTAGATAGAAAGAACATAAAAGCTTCTATATCCTTTTCCGGAGGTCTACGCCACTTGGACAGCCCTCAACCCTCTCGGTCCTCATCTTCCAGGTAATTATGGAGCAATGTAACCGTTGTTTCCTGCTATTACAAACAATACCCACTTGCTTTTTGTAGTGATATTTTGAGTTTGAGGAAGTAAAATAGCAATAGAATCAGAGATTTCAAATAATTCTCTCTGTTCATGGATGAAGAAAGGAGCTCCAGCTTTGCTTGAGATTAGTCTCATCCAATCATCTTCTCCGTCAATCCATAAGGTATGTGTTGTTTTAAGCTTTTAGATCTTCTTATACACTTATCAAGGTCTATCTCTCTCTTCCTCATGTTTATATAGATGAATTGCTTCTGTCTATTGATTAATTTTCATTGAGGAAATTGTAATTGAAGTGAAACTTATATCAAGTTTGAGTCTGATATATCACATCCTTGTTGTATTCATTTTCATTATGAATGTATTTTGAGTTTTGCTGTGTAAATTGTAATGTTTGTTGGCTAAGTCAAGGAGTTATTTGTTTAATATTATACTTGAACGAACTAGAAAACAAAAAAGATTATAATCTAATACAAATTTGGGATAGGTTCTACAGGTTTAGTTCTTCAAATTGAATACAGAAATATAATCTAGTGGATGGGGGTTTTGACTTTTTAATCTGAAGTTATGTTTTTGGGGTTAGATTCCTTTCTTCCCTTATTTCTTGACAGCAAGTTTCAGTTGGTTGCTAATTGACTTATTGGGTATTTTGTGAGTGATAATTTGGACTTTCTGATTTGAGTTGATGGGCATTGCACACAGCTTTCTAAGATGAGGTTGCCAAATTGAAGTTTCAGTTCTTTAGGTGCTCAAAAGAAATCATAGAAGGAAAGAATGGTTTTGACTGAGAATGGCGAAAATAATAGTGGAACTGAGGAATCTAATGGTGCTAAAGTCGAGGGTCCTATTCCTATTCACATCTCAGAGTCTCAAAGGGGACTAACAAGTGGTGAAATCCCTCAAAATCGGTTCCATGATGGTTTCTCTGCTCTTCCCAAGAGAATGAGGTCCCTCAAATTTGGTTCTTTGGCTTCCCCATCTGCAAAATTTCATCGGATTGCTGAAGAAAAGGATGAGATTTCACGCACTGTACCTTCTTCCACAAGTCATCATTTGCGTGAACGTTTTAATAGGATCTTCAGTCAGAAAATTGATTGGACCTCCCTTTGGAAAATCAGCAAGGAATGGTTAAGGGACCCAATGAACATGGCTCTATTCATCTGGATCACTTGTGTTGCTGTTTCAGGAGCAATTTTATTCCTTGTCATGGTCGGAATGTTAAACCATGCCCTGCCAAAAAGGTCCCAAAGAGATGCTTGGTTTGAAGTTAATAATCAAATCCTTAATGCGCTGTTTACTCTTATGTGTTTATACCAGCACCCAAAGCGAATTTATCACCTAGTACTTCTGTTGAGATGGAGGCCCGAAGACATTACCAAACTCAGAAAAATTTACTGCAAGAATGGGACTTATAAGCCCCACGAATGGGCACACATGATGGTGGTTGTTCTTCTACTCCACATTAACTGTTTCGCGCAATATGCTTTGTGCGGCCTTAATTTGGGATTCAAGAGATCAGAGCGACCCGCAATTGGAGTTGGAATATCTGTATCTGTTGCAATTGCTGCACCTGCAATTGCTGGTGTTTACTCAATTGCTAGTCCCCTTGGGAGAGAGTACGATTCTGAATTGGATGAAGAAGCACAAGTTCAGATTACCGCCGCGGAAACCAGCAGACCAAGCCAGTTAAGGGTGAAATCATTAGAGAAGAGATTCTCATTTGCAATCAGGGATGAGGGGAGGATTGTGGAGAGTAGACCAAAGTGGAGTGGTGGAATACTTGATATTTGGGATGATATCTCTCTAGCGTATCTCTCATTATTTTGTAGTTTCTGTGTTTTTGGGTGGAATATGGAGAGACTTGGGTTTGGGAACATGTATGTTCACATTGCAACTTTTCTTCTGTTTTGTATTGCCCCCTTTTTTATTTTCAATTTGGCTGCCATTAACATTAATAATGAGACTGTCAGGGAGGCATTGGGGGTTACTGGGATTTTCCTCTGCGTATTTGGTTTGCTCTATGGTGGCTTTTGGAGGATTCAAATGAGGAAGAGATTCAATTTGCCACCATATAGTTTCTGTTGTGGTAAATCAGCTGTTACTGATTGTGCATTATGGCTTTTCTGCTGTTGGTGTTCGCTTGCTCAGGAAGTGCGGACTGGGAATTCCTATGATATTGTGGAGGATAAGTTTTGCATGAAACAATTGGATGACCTTGGCCAGTCACCAATATCGCCTTTGCCTCGTGAAGCTGGAGAATTACAGTATAGGTCCGGCACAAGTTCTCCTCTTGGGAACAATTCCCCTCCATCCCAGATTATGAAAGCTAAATCTCCAAGTCCCAGCAGATTTTTGAATGAATATTCTAGTCCAGGTAGGCAGCTTTCTTCGGTCGAAGAAGAATCTTCTAAGAGAAGTGAGGATGAAACTATGACCCCACCTGCTCCTTCATTTATACAAAGAGGAGCAAATTAGCAAAAAACAATTTTGAAATGGTATCGTGGTTTGTAATATGAAATGATTCAGAGAAAATATGTCAATGTTATACATCATATTTATTTTCAGTGTATTTACTGTGTGTATACTTTAAGGTTCGATCTTATTTATCTGGCTTGTGAAGATTATACTCATACACTAGTTTCCATGTAATATTGTAGTTTTTATTTCCATTTGGGTTCATTGTTGTGTTAATGCTTTATTGACAGTTGTGTTATTAGGTTAGTTATATAGAATCAAATATGATGTGCCTTTTAATCTTTTATTTGTCTCATTCATTTAAGGTAACAGGATCCTGATTGTTGATTTATTCGTTTCTTCTTGAATCACTACGGGTTATTCTCATGGAAATTGTAAATAATTTCAAGAGGCTATCAGATCTCCCCATGATATTGTTCTGTAAAATGCTTTCTTGAGGATTTACTATGTCAGAAAGACAACTGCAGGGGCCTGTGGTGGTGAATGACTGTGTCAGACTAAATTTATAACCTCTCGTTTTCATATGAACGTAAAAAAAAAAAAAAAACTGTTTGAATTGCTAAAGCAGTGCGATTCAAAAAACCCAGTTCTAATGGTAGTTTTCACTCTGAGTTTGAGATTAATTGGACAGTAATGCTCTCCTAATCAATTATCTGGCGTATTCTTTGTTCCTTAGTAATTTCAGTCTTAACATAGATACAGCAGTGAATCAGGCTATTATACCAGTCAAACCAATTGAAAAGCACTAGAAGCCTGGCGGAAAATTCATAGGAAATCAGATTCCTATGCTCTGCCATTTTTCAATCTGTTGGGTGAGCCTGTGCCGTCCTTCACAGAATGGGCTATATAATGAAGAATGAAGGCTGTCCTCAGATACCTCTAGTCGTCCAAGTTCCCACCAGAATGAAGGCAAAGTCAGATGTATAACTACCTTCAGACTTTACCAGCTGGGGTAAGCGGCACCTTATAGAAATCTTGCAGTTGAAGAAGCCATTACTGATTCTATCCGAGGAATCTTGACTTGGATTAAGCGTCGGATGTCAGCTTTTAGTATTTGTAAGTTCTTTTGATTGTGATGAGAAGGCCGTTCCTAACTACAGCATCTTCCATTAGGAAATACTAGCGATTTAATTTTAGGATTTATTTTACTACTATTCTGCTATTTAGAATTAGTTCGGTGTGGTTATTGATTCAAGAACTCAAATATTGTTCTTATGTTCATTTTGCTAACTATTAATTAGTTTCTTTTGGGGCTGCCTACACATAGGTATTATAGTTATATGTAATGGTTTTTCAGACTTGATGATAGTTGTGCCATTGGATATTGCATATTTAAATTGAAATTGGATTTTTTCTCTTCTTGAATTTCACCCTCTTTGTTTTGGAACATTCTTCTCCTTCTCTCTTCTGTTTTTCAATCTTCTTCCTCTGGTCATGCACCAATGGGACTGCTACAATGTTATTGATAGATATGCATGGATGACAACATCGACTGCGATAGATTTAAATAGGTATGGCTAAGAAAACCATGGCTTTAGTTCGATGTTTCAGAATCCAAATTTATGGTCCTCTGCACACTATTTTAATCAAGTCACAATTACCACAACTGTTCCAGTTTTTTAGCATGCATAATATGTATGCCAGAATGATTGTGGTTCTCTTACATATCATAAGGTTTTGTAGGCTAGTAATTTGTATCAGAAAAGATTATGAATGAGCTCATAAGTTATATCAAGAGGTCAAACAAATAGGTTATGAGCTCTGGCTTTAGGTAAAACAAGACCTTAGTGCTGGTGACATCTTGTGGATAAAATCAAAGACAAAGGTCAAAGATTGTTGATTTTGTCCCCCTTTATCATTGTTTGTAACATTGTAAATTGTTCATGTAATTCTTGTTAGAGAAAATGGTTTGGCCAATCTTTGAAGATGTTGCTTTGTTCTGTGAAAGCTGAATTTGTTTAACTCCTTTGGTTGGTTATCATGTCCTTTTGCTTATTTTTGTCTTAACAATCTCTAGAAATCTGGTTCTCCCCACAGTACTACGAGTTAAAAATGATGCATCGACGTTGTAATTTGGCCAGAAACATCTTCTCGGAGCACACGGTTAGCAGGTATACAATTGAATACTTCTGCTTTTGGACAGACTTAGTAGCAGAGGTCCTTGAAATAAGATGTAAGGTTTGGCTTTTCTCTTTCTACATCCTTTGCTGCTGCTATCTTTTTTCATCTCTTAAACCCCCCCGGGGGTGTTTTTCCCTTTCTTCTTTTTCCTCTCTACAGAACGGTGTGAAAGAATTGGGGTTAAGTGCTTGTGAGTGGTAGGTATTGCATATTGGAATTGGAGCAGTTCCTTTTAGTGGGAGTCCTAATGCATTGCTGATTCAAGCCATTAGAGGGACTGGAAAGGACATGAGGGTGACCATATTGAAAAGATTGACCTCATAAGTCATACACCTCTGTATGACAAGAATAAGGTTTCTGATGATATTGCTCAAAAGCTGATAAAACTAAACTGTGTAGAGTTGGTAATGTGTTGAATTTTGATCACTAGATGGTGTTAACTCATGAAGAGTTTGTGGTGACCCAATCGCAAGCCGCCTGGTGAATTGTGTGTGAAGCGCGTGATAAGTTTAGTTTTGGACGTTCATTGTACAAATCGTGCTAACGTTATACAGGAGTAGTCCAAAAAAGTAAACAATCTAGTCCAATGGGGGTCCAGAACATCACAAGTTTCCTCCTTCACTATGGAGTACACATGCTCTTTAATCTTATACATCGATCATGTATATGATATATTAAGGGTAGAGATGTCATTATATTTTTCAGCAGGCTAGTGTGCCCCTGCAGTCAAACTAAAACGTTATAGTCCTATCTATAGTATAGTAAAAGGCCTTTTTCATAAAGCTCGCGTAGAAGCATTCACTTATTTTGGCTCCCTTCGCTCCACTAGCCTTGATTGACGGCATTGGACAGATTTCTTTTACTAGCAATAATTCACTAGTTAGGTTTTGCTGTTTTAGATATTTTTTTGATCATACATAGATGAGCTTCTCCTTTGTGGTTTTGCATATAGGTCACCATCATGGCCAACCTTAGCTGTTCTTCGATTGTGAAGTGTGGCCCTATCTTTGGTTATTTTATAGTGCATCCTACTTTATTTGGTACAATAATTATCTATTCCTTGGACTTGCTGTGTGTTCCATTAAGACATCATAGTCCACTAAATATAATTGATCTTGAAAATGCAATTGAAAAGGGCAGCCGTGGCCTAATTGGGGGTGATAATGTGTGTCTCGCGTGATCATACTAGAGGAGTCATTTTTGTCCTCTTAAGTTTATAATTTTTATAACTTTGATCCATCGCGTTTGTAATCTGTATTAATTTAAGCCCTCAAGTTTTTAGAAAAAAAAGACCCTAAGTGTTGTCTCATGAGTTGCGTGTGACCATCTCTATCAATCTATTTGAACCATTGTTTTCGAATTGAACCAAAGTTGAGAGATTAAAGTGGCACAACTACACTACCGAGTGGGGTGGTTCAGTGCGGTACCGATTGAATTTTTTACTGTAAGATTGGAGGTTCGAGTCTTGGAGTTCATATTAGAGTTCGGTGGTTGACCACTATGCTAGCCTAGTTAGGTTCATTCCCTAGAGGAGTAATGAGTGCGATCAGGAGCCTCATGATCCCACTAATAAAAGTCTATTAGAATGATCTGTGGACGATCTCTGAACGCTCACTTTTGTCCCGCCTTTTGTAACGAGCCAAAAAAAAAAAAAATGTGGCACAACTACAAGAATAAGTAGTGAAGTGACCCAAAGAGCAACTATTTCCTTTTTTTTGGCTATTAAAGAAATGGTGGTTGATTCTTCTTTTGCCATATGGACCATGGTGAGCATTAAGTGGGTGTCAGGTTTTATCTTTTGTTATAAAAAGGAAGGAACTCCACATTCCTCAAACAATGTAATCGTTATTGTTATTGTTGTGGTGATAATTCACATAGTTTATGGAGGTAATGTGATGCCATTGACATGATAATTGTGAATTTTGGAATGTTCAGATCTAAGAGGAAAAGTGCTGGAAATACTACACTGCCCTTGAAAGTAGAGTCCCTGTTTGTTCATTGGGTTTGAGAGGCTTGTTTCGGGGCTTTAACCAAAATAGTTCAATGAACCAGTTACACCCATATTTGCTTACTGATTTAAGGTTCGGAATTCAAATCTCAGCTCATGGTGAATAGTGTCGATCAAACCCATAAGAGCTTGTTTGGATGGATTTTTGGAAAGGGTTTGAATTGACTTCTCTAAACCCTTCTAAACTCAAACCCCTCTTTACAAAAATGAGATTCAACATTAAATCCAATTCATACCATGTTTGATATGTCAACGGATATATCACTATTATGATAATATATTTGTATATAAATGACTATTGTGCCCTTTCACTAATTTAATTCAACCTCATGTATATGTATGGGGTATAATTATCTTTTTGTATATTGAATCCATTAACCCTCCCCCAATCCCACTTACCAAAACAGCCCCCAAGGGTGGGTTTCCCTCTTTTTTTTTTTAATTTCCCAACTTTGTCATTCTTTTTTTTTTGTAATTACATTTTGTGCCTATGATGTTAATGGACACGCGCTAGGCTGTGCTGGGTGTTATAATAGTAACGGTTAATGGCGACACGCTCTAGGATGAGGATGTTAATGGACACGCTTTGACTGGATTGTTGGTCTTAAATGGTGGTGCCTGTCGACAAAGATGCACTTAAACTAACACTATATCACTACATACATACTTTATACTATATCACTTATTTTTTCTAATAAGAAAATGTTATTTACACCAAATTTTAAAATTAATTAAATCTTTAATTAAGTATTCCAATTAAACCCTATAAAATTGCTCTTTTAAATATCAGGAAGTCTTGAGTTGCTTAAGACTCGATATGGTGATAATTTTTTGGGTCTAATTATAATATTTAAAAATTTATTTCTATTAAAAAAACATTAAATGTGTAAAAGTATTTTATTTTTATAATTTTTATAGTTAATGGGCTAAAAACGAATCAAACTAAGATTTATGATTACAATTTAATTTTAGCATGAGAAGGAAATTTTGTTCGATACCATAACAATTAGGATTGAATCAATTTTTAATAATTACATAAAATGATGCAACTCACTGATATTAATAATAAAATTGATCAAGTTATTATCAAATACAAATAACTTAATTTTAACAAAACAAATTTCTTTAACCAGTATTATATAATAGAAAATTCTTAATTTTGTATTTCATACTTTTGATTTCGTATTGATGTAGAAGCGTCAAAATATGACACGATTCGTTAACACGAGATGAACACAATACGAAATTAAAAGGTTTGAATCTTTCCTTAAACCACATGTTTCATAAATGAGTGGACCTGATACGACACAATTAATAAACGAATCGGATATGAGTGAAACCAATTAAAAGAAATACATCACACGACTCATTTATATACACGATTCATATACGACACGAACTCAATATAAGACGACATATACGACACGAACTCAATATAAGACGACATATACGACACGAATTAATAAACGAATCGGGTATGAGTTGTGTGTTTTTGACACGAATCCACTAAAATCCGATACGAACCCGCTTCATCCGACAAGGTTTAATTGGATGCATCTTTATAAAATAAAAATACTTTTTGCTTGGTTTTATTAGAAGCCAGATTGAATGGATTTTTGATTTATTGGAGCTTATGAGTGATGGTATTGTTATTAATTAATCATATTAAAATTTACTAACATTCCATACAAATCCAAAAAATGAAGGACTAATTTCACTTTAAACCATGAAAGACGTTTCAATTATCAATTTATACCTTCAAATATTAAAAATCTCAATTTATACCCTACAATGTTATGAATTAATAGCAATGTGAACTTGACTCAGACTATCATTTAGTTTTTCATCATTAATTGAAGCACAAGAGTTGTAAGTGCTTCGGGCATAGACTTATGTATAAATTCACAAACTATTGATGTCTCATGTGAGTTGCACATGATAGAGTTAGTCTCTATCTGATCAATGAAACCCTATTTTTGATACACAAAACGTTGTCAAATTAATCGTAGACAAAGATCTACAGTAATGAACATATATCATCATCATGCTCGAAAGTACTTGCACCTCATATTCTTCAATTTATGAAGGAAAATTGAATTGCAGTTTGGGTTAGATCTATATATTACTATCAATTCATAACATTTAAGGTGTAAATTAAAATTTTTAATATTTTGGGGTACAAAGTAAGAATCTAAATATCTTTCGAGGTACAAAATAAGATTAACCCAAAAACAAATTCATTATAGATTTCCATGAAACGTCATAGGATAATTGCAATTCCAATTATACCCTCCACTCTCTCTATATAATACCTCTCACCACCCCAATGTGTTCCTTACTTCTCCCTCTCAAATCTCTCTCTCTCACTCACTCTCTCTCTCTCTCTCTCTCTCTCTCAAAACTCTCTCTAGCTCTCTCTCACTAGCTCGCAACTGGCTAACTCTCAGAAAACTCTGGAAGAGACCCAAAATCAGAGGGTGGTGCTCGCCCTATATGAAGCCCTAAGCTCACGAGACGTCGACACCATCCACAAGCTCTTGGCCTCCGATTTGGAGTGGTGGTTCCATGGCCCGCCTTCCCACCAGTTTATGATGCGCTTGCTCACCGGCACTGCCACCGCCGACGACTCCTTCGAGTTCTTGAACCAATCTATTGCCAACTTCGGATCAACGGTCCTCGTTGAGGGCTACGATCAAGACCGTTCAATATATTGGGTTCACGCTTGGACCGTCACTGATGGGATAATTACACAGGTGAGAGAGTATTTCAATACTTCTCTGACTGTTACCCTTCTGGGGAACACAGACCAATCATCGTCGTCCGATTTCTCGGCTATTACGTCACTCCATTGCCCGTCGGTCTGGGAGAGCAGCGTCTCGAATCTCGTCGGAAAATCTATGCCGGGTCTTGTGCTGGCACTATAAGCTCTAACCCTCTGCGGCCGGGAGTAGTATAAGATTAGTAGTACTTTCTATTTTGAATAAAAGGGTACAAGCCATTGCAGCGTGTGATTGCATATGGGCTGAAGTACTGTGGTATCTTGCGTTTGTGCGGTTGTAATTAGATTTGGTCTTCCTAAGGGTTTGTTTGGCTATGTCGCCTATTTAGTTTACTTTCGTGTTTTATTTTAGGGAGTGTTTGGGTCCTCTTTAATTGATTTAAAGTGTCTTGTGTGTTTTTGAGTCTGAGGAGGTCATTATGGGGAGACCCTATTGGTTATATCCTGACTCATCTGTTATATGGTGTTTTACTTGCGCAATAAAAATGCTTTTATGTCATATAGCCTTATGAATGCTCTCTCTCTCTCTCTCTCTCTCTCTCTCTCTAGTTTAATGGTCAAAGTTATTCCATCTCATCAATTTAGTTAAAGACAGATCATCCACGACAAATCAAAGTCATATGAATCTTTTTCTATTTAGTTAACTTCTCGGCAAAAGAGAATAGCTATTTCACCTTATCATTCAAAAAATTATAACATATTTTAAAATATTATTATCTATCACGAAAAATATTAATTTTTAAAGGTTAAATTACATTTTTTAGGAATTTTATTATGTTATAGTCGATCATGAAATATTGTGAATTGATTAAGAATATTTGTAACTCGTCTCTCAACACTAGTATGTGTTTATTAATGGTATTGGAAATTTTTTTTGCTGCCGTAGTCGTCTTCCTGCAAAAGACGGTAACTCGTCACGGATGAGGATTCTTCACCATCAAATCTCAAAAGTAGCGCTGTGACCATGGGCCCGGAAGGTACCTGGCTCTTACCCATTGCTTGCCCATCTCCACTGGACAAGATAAAGATCAACTAAGAGTTAGAGTCTTAATTAAATGTTAATTCGAATATGAAGGAGTTAGTGACGAGGGACTTGGAAATAAGAGTCTTAGGGTGTGTTTGGTAATTCAAATTCAACACTTAAAATGAATATATTTGGCACTTATTAATTAAATTTGTTTGATAACTAAAATTTTAACTCTCTTAATATATTAAGTGCTCCTTTAAAATAGGATATAATATTAAGTAGGAGATCTCTTACTTAATTCTGAAAGCTGAAAGCGTTCAGTAAAATCATATTTAATAATATTTATAATATGACAATTATACCCCGAAATATTTTACAATACTATTAAAACTCTAATTAGTATTCTCTCTAAAATCCTTAACCAATATATCCTCCTTGTCAGTCGTCTTCTTAAACGACAGGCTTTTTCCTTATTCTTTTTTTTTTTTTCCTTCGCTCGTGTGCGGCAAATATACATTCACTGCACGCACCCACACACGCACACACAGACAAGCACAACACGCACACCCACCCACCCAAACCACCCACACACAAGCACAAATTGCATTCACTTATTGTTATTCGATTATTTATTAATTATTTTTTTATCAGATGTATTATTCACTTATTGTGTTATTCAGATATTATTTTTTGATCAGATGTTATTGTTCATTTATTGTGTTATTCAATTTGTTATTGTTCACTTATTGTGATTTGATTATTTATTTGTTGTTGTTCAATTTTTTTTTTTTTTTTGTTATTGGTTAAATGTAGACTACAATATGATAATAGTGATTATAATTTATGTTATGAATTAAATTGATTTAATATATTGTCATTTTTTTATTAGATAAAATCATATTTTATAAATATTTTTAAATTAAAGAGTGGAAGGGTAAAACTGAAAATTAATTTATTTTCAGACGTCAGCTCTGTGTAGTTATCAAACAGTTTGATTTAATTCAGTACTTAAATTTCAGTGGATACCAAACAGTCCACAAATTCAGCATTCCATTTTCAGCTTTCAGATTTCAGATTTCAGCTTTTAGTTTTAACAAACACAACCTTAGTCTAACTCCGAATATCTAGGAGCTGGTGATGAGATCAATATTATCACAACCTAGAGTTTGAATTCTTTTGGAATACCGCTTCCTATCATTATAAATAAAGGTTTTCAGGTATTAGGTAAGGACCTTCTTTGACTTGCTTCCTGACTTAAACATCGGTCTAGTCGCCTTCAACCATCGGTTCACTTAGATGTTCTCTTGTCTTATCGGTTCACCTAGATGTTCTCATTCTCTTAGCATTTTAAACGAAAAATTTCATTCACACATCCTATAATTAGATCAAAATTCAAAACCTGTAAGGGGATGTCAATGAATTTCAGAATTAAGAGAGGGTATTATTGAATTTAAAGCTAATTATATGGAGAGTGAATAAAATTTTCCTCATTTTAAATCATTACTAGTTCTAATAAACATACACATTTCACGAAATTTGGGTGCACATACATATTCATAGCTCGAAAATGGTATGATTATTTGTTGAAGTGTATAAATACTTATAGTACAAAGTTTGTCATTGAGATTGAACAAGAAGAACGAAGGTACCTCGAGTTTGGATTTCGTGAAAATTACAAACCTAAACCCAAGTCGTATGCTCCTTCCTTTAAAGCATAGAAATGCCCTAACAATCAGAAGTTGCCGAGAAAAACAAGGCTGGAGACAAAGATAAGATTATGCTTAGAAAGTAGTAAAATTGTCCATAGTTCATAAAAAGCATATTCCTTTCAGATGAGAGAGGGAGGAAATCGGGAAAAACTTTGTAAAAAAGGCCCAAGTTGGGAATGTCTATATTCTTTTCTTTGGAAGGAATTATACCCACATCCAACAAAATTCCCCAAGAACCTATGTTTGTAATATTCCATTTTGCCTTAAGCATGACTATTCCCTTTCTCAATCACAACTACCATTCTCTTTTTCGTCAATTTAAGAATCGTTTACTTAGGTGTAATTTAAGTGTTTGTATTTCAACATGCCCCCCTACGCATTTTAGGCCAACGAGATTCTAACATAAGGACATCCTGCTCTGATACTATGTTAACAACTATTTACTCTAAAATAAAAGAATTTTGTTTCGAATTAAGAATGCCTATGTAAAGTATATATAGGCTTCCTTCATTCTTACAATGACATCTTTCTCTCCCATTATAATCCTTACTCGTCCCGCTTCTTTTCCCTCCAACTAAGATGGATTGTCTGACTAATCTTTCCGGACACTTTCAATACCTTAATCTCCATGTGATAGACAGTTACCACGATGAGTAATACTATGTTGTTCAACTTGTATCCCAAAACACTCATCTCAAATGAGTTGGCACTTTCACACACTAGACCGTAGGTCCCAATAAATCAGTTTTTTCGTAAAAATATATAGTGCGTGAAGGTGTCAACTCATTTAAAATAAGTTTTTTGAGATACAAGTTGGATAGCGTAACATTACTCTATCACGATAAATCTACAAAACTGGTATCAGGAAGAGATTGAAAGTCAAGGTTTTCAGTTCTGTGCAGTAGGCACCTAGCCGATTTGTCTATTTCTAATTTCAACCAAATATCATAGATAAGAAGGGAAATAGAGAGAAGGGTGGGTGAAAGGGCCAAAGAGGGCAGGGAAGGAACGTTGTCCCAGTTGAGCCCATCATAATACATTACAACTCGTGATGCCCTTATCCCAAGTTGTTCCATTGAAAATTATTCCATGTTTGGTTCCACATAGATTTATCGAGAATAGTGGGTGACTCATATTTTCTAGGTTCAAAAATTAACAGGCCAATGGACAAAGCGTAGCAAAATGCCCTCACTGACCAATCCATCAACCATATCTATTGTCAGTTGCTAGAGTCGAATAATAGGTCAGGGTGTGGGGGCATCGTAGCCTCCCGTAGTATAATATGAATATATTAAGAATTTTCAATGTGTATCTATCAGATTGGGTGTATCAGATTACTAGAACTAGAGTTTCTTGTTGGATCATAGGATAACTGGTGCCGATAAAAATATATAACCCTATGGGATTCTGGGATATAATGAATACAACCGCCCCCATGGATTTTAGGTAAAATTTCTACCGATCCACGTAAATTTTGTGTTCTTGTTCGTATTATTTTCTTCAAGCTAAGACTCTTGATATGAGAACTCAATTATATTACTTCATCTTCTTATATAGTGCTTACTATCTTCGTCCTGATTTTTAAATTAACGAGTGGACGAAATGTGCTAATCAATCTTTTCCTAGCAACTTGATAAAGAAGAACTTTGTCCATTACTATGATAATTGATAAGAACAGCATCGAATATTTAAAGTAAATTTTGGATACCTTATCATAACCAGTGTGAAAAATAGACCTTGATTTGAGATGTTGGTTGTTACCAAAGCATAAGACCCTAAGATGCTTCTGGAGTCACTTTTCGCATTGGAAAATGTAAGAAAATATCTAAAGTGGGTTGTTATAATGATTTCAAAGACTTAACTTAAAAGGGCATATCTAGTATATGAGTTTCTCGTTATTGCGGGATTTAGAAAAGGTTAGATGTACACAATCTTATTTCTGTAAGCAAAAAAATTGTTGTCACGATTAGAACTTATGACCTTCATATCACAATGGATCAAAAAAGACGTCAAGGCCTTCTGGCATCTTACTTTTTCTTTCTTTTTGCTTCACGATGTGCCCATCTCATATTTTTTAGACTCGGATTTCAACTTATTTGAATTCAAATTCGTTTTAAAACTTTAATTTGAGTTGCATCTGAAAGGCTGAAAGTGGAAGATGTCAGTTGAGAATGTGAAGGGATTTTGCACAAAATAAGGGATAGCATTAATCGGTTTCTCAAAAACCGATTTAATGCTTTACTTTTTAATTTTCATTTTTTAAATACTTAAATGGTTTTTTTGTCTTTTCATGTCGCAATGGACTTTTGTCCAACATGTTTTGTGTACATGACTTTTTCATTACAATATGTACCGGCCCACAAATTTCCCTTATTGTCCCCTGATTCCACTCGGTGGACTTGGGGAAACAATGGACATGTATAGATAGACATTGGAGATTTGTTGTGGCCGGCCTCAATACTCAATCCACTCTGAAAATTGTTGAGTTTTGGACCAATAAATATTATTATTTTTTATCTTCATTTTAATTCCATCATAATTATTTATTTATTTATTAATGTTTATATGATAGTGTAGTTTAAACCCACACTTTTCCATATGAGAACATGCTTACAAAATACATTTTCAAGATTTTTTAATTGAAAATAAGTTTCAAAAATATGCTTTCACGTGAGTTTAAACACGCTTCCATACAAACAATAAGTTAAAAATAGCGATAAAAGAAACTATAATTAATTCAATTTTGAAATGATACACCATACCAACAAAATTGTGGGCTTGACCTCAAACTTAGGGCCCACTAATTCGGCCCATTACGGGTTCACCAACCAAAATGGTTTTTTTTTTTTGGGTTTCCCTTGTCCATTTACTAAGAATGTGTTTGCATTTACAAATGAAATGCAACAACTTTTTACGGAAAGTGATGCGCAATTATTATTAGATAATTTTTTTTCTTATTCTTATTATTATTTTTTTATTGCAGGATGCACAAGTTTCTACCGATTATTTCATTGAGTTCAACGGCTTTCACCGTGACTTGACTTAGTTTAGAACATATCACATAAGTACAATGATGGTTGACTTTTAGGGAGTGTAGGAAATGATTGAACTTGAGACTTTTGAATTATCAATTGTCAGACTAAACTACTGAACTACCTCTAAGAGTTATTATTATGATTATATCTGAGACCTCTAAATTAATCAAGTTTGTTTCATTTATTTCACCAGCCAATTCGAAAAAAGAACCTTTAACACGGTGGAGGGGTAGAGGACAGGGGAGTGATATTCCCTTCTTAACACATCACCACTATTAATGAGTGAAAGATCTACTTGTATATAATAGGTCCTATTTACATGTATAGTAAATAATGTACTAAAAATAAAATTGAAGAAAAAAAAATAGAGAAGATCTGAATCCAGCGACAAGTTGGGGTGGGGCATTGTTGGAGGAATGGGATGGGGGAAGGAAATTTTGGGAGGGATCTAAAGAAAGAGTGTTTTGGGGTGTGTGTATGAGTGAGAGAGAGAGAGAGAGAGAGAGAGAGAGAGTAATGGGTGTTGGTTTGGGCAAGGGTCATTCATTTCGGGCTGGGGTAACAACTTGGGTTTAGTTGTATTTATTTAACCCATGCCCAATTTAATCCTCGTGGGGATTTTGTGTCATTTTTAGAATGCCAATGAGTATCTGTATCATTTGAAAATTCAAAGAGTTCAATTGAAATTTTCCGGTGGCCTAACAATCAAAAGCTATTTTTTTATTTTATTTTGAATTATTTAATAAATGCATTGATCTCATTCAATTAAATCCTTCTATGTGTCTTATCTAAGTACTCTTATTATCTTTTAAAATTATTTTCAATTTATATTTTTTTATCATGTTTGTTAACTAATTTATATATATATTTTTTAATAAAATCAATTTACAATATAATTATTCAATAAAGGGGTTTTTTTTGGGGAGTGGGGGGTGTTGGGGTTGGGGCAGGGATGGTAAGATGGTGATAAAGAATGATTCAAAGTATCGTGCATTGTACAAAGTTACTGCTAATACTCTTATTAATCCTGATTGCTATGTAGGGGAATAATTTTTGACACAAAAACTATTGTTGTGGTGGTAATGATGGATTTGTGTCCGTTGATCAAAATAGGGATGTGTTATTTTTTATGCAAATGGTCTTAAATTTTTTAATTTATAGCCTAAAAGTTATAGAATTATGATATGTTTTGATAAAATTAAGTAATATATTTTGACAAAATTAAGTAAAAAAAATTCATTTAAAATTCTTAAAATTTATTTACATAAATAGAAAAATACAAAAAAAAAATTGTACAAAGCAACAAACATGATGTTTTGGACCACATTATTATATTTTAATATGACTAAGGGTATAATTTAAAAATATTAATTTTTTAAAATATAACTTGAAAATTCAAAAATCTTTTAAGATGGAAAGAATGAATCACTCTATGTTTTCCTTCTCCAAGGTAAGCTTGATAATCGAGTCGGCTTATCGAACTCATTTTCTTGAATGAGCTTTAAAAAAAAAATTTCAAGCTCGAGTTTGAACCAAGTCCGAATAGTTCGACTATTTTATATATAAATTAGGGGTCATCCGTGTCTGAAGACACGGTACAACGTAAACCTATAAAATCGTAAGATAAGTGAAAAGTGATAGATTTAGGGGGGAAAAAAATTCGATGTTAATGGTTTTAAAAGAGATGTTGGTAGTCGTTGGATGAATCTATTTAAGACCGTCAAATGAGTTTATTGAAACATGCCCTATTTTATATTATAGATTAGTTGAGTTTTGTGAGCTCGAATCAAGTCTTTTAGACTCATTTTTTTAAATAAATCTGAAAAATTATTTAAATTCGATCCGTTTAAAAAATAAACCGAATTCGACTAAGTCGATAATCCTATCAACCCTTCTAGAAGGTCCCACTTTGGTTCATATAGTCTCCAACCTCGTTTACAGATTAGAAAATGTGAACTGCTGGCATTCTAATCTCAATAGCTTCCCCCCACTGAGTCAGTGACCCCCCATAACAATGAAACCCAGATAAGAACACTACCCACCAATCAAAAAGCGAAAGCAAGCCCTCAAGAAGTAAAAAGAAAGGGAAATCTTAATCTTAATCCATACTTTCCTATCCCATTCTTTCTCAATAGAAAATATATAACACAAAAGACATGTCCTTGTAGATTTTACACTTTCTCTCTCTTCGTTTGTTTTAACTTTTTATGGGAAAATCACTTCCTTCTACAACCAGGCTTCAAGAATTCGCCAAGATCTTCACCTCCAAGTCCAACAGACTACAAACTCCCAAGCAAATCAAACCCGTTTCCAAAACCCGTCTGCCCGAACCCGCCAAACCCACAAAGGGGATCCAAGTTGAGTTGGAGCAGCAACGATTGAGGTTGAAGAAGAAGATGGAAGGGAATTCAGAGCAGCCAAAAGAGACCCGATTACTACTTTCTGAGGTGGTTTCGGACTGCGTGAAGCGGTGGTTTCAGGACACACTCAAGGAGGCCAAAGCCGGGGATAGCGCCATGCAGGTCTTGGTGGGTCAGATGTATCATAGTGGCTATGGTGTCCCCAGAGATGCCCAGAAGGTCTCTATTACTTTTCATCAATTTCTTTTTTTTTTTTTTTGGTTAATTTCATTGGGTATTGATTTTTATGGGGGGTTTCGCACATTAGGGGCAATTGACTTACAATATGTGTTCATCTGTCTCAGAAAATTTTGATTTTTTTCGCTAATTTGATTTCTTGAAATTATTGGGCTCTTATGTTTGTTGGGGTTTTGGTATAGATTTTGGGTTCTGTCTAGTTCCTTTTTGTCTTAGATTCCAATTTTTTATGAGTTAGTGATGAAGTTTGAATTTTATGATGAATTTGGTTATTAATATTATTAGGTTTCTTAGGAGTTTGGTGGGTATTTGAAGTTTTTCCTTTTCAATTCGAGGGCAATTTGTATATGTCTTTTTTGTCTTAATTTGCTCTGGTAGATATTATGAAAATACTGTGATTTTGATTGCTTTGGGAAGTCAGGGACGAGCTTGGATTAATAGAGCTTCGAAGAGTCGGTCCTCAGTATGGAAAGTCAGCGATAAACATCCAGGTTCTTAGTGTCTCTCTTTGTCTCTCTGCAGCAGTAATGGTGGCTCTATTCGTTGTTTGATTGCAGATAATAGTAACTTTTATGTTCCTTTAGGATACAATGCCAGTGACTCGGATTCTGATGATACGAAGGTTGACGCCAAATAGGATCTAATGTGCTTTCTTGGTCAATTTAACAATGGCAGGGTGAGTTGAATTATCTTCCATTTTAATTGTTTTTTTTTCTTGAGATTAAGCTTAGCTCAATCTGTTTAATAAGGCAGTAAGTAAATGAACTCTCGACATGATGAGATATGCAATTGTGTTCTTGATGTCTTTCTCATGCAGAATTATGGTGCACTCTCCATAGATAGTATGTTCTGTAGGAAGCATAGGAGTTATCTTTTCACCTTCTTGTGATGTTTGCAAATGGTATCCTATCCTACAATCTACTTTAAACTTGTGTTCCTCATAGTGGAAATGCGGTTTATTTACTTGTGCATGAGATTATTGCGATGATCGTCAAATTATAACTGTCCTCTCATTGATTCCAAAACCCTAACTTCCTATAAGAGCACTTCTCCTCAATCTTCATCATAGCACTCATTTGGATACCTCTCTAATTCTCCATGTTAATGTCCCTAACAAGTGTGCTGAAGTACGAGGTGTTATGCATATTTCCAAAAAGACTTATTGTATGATCCTCATATCATAATTGCTGCACTACTCATAGGTTTTGTGCCATATGGATACTTCCTTCACTTTGGGAAGTTGTTGTGTCCAATCCCTTAAATTCATGTTGTATCCATGCTCACAAGTCATTGGTTTGTACTTATAATGAGATTGCACACACCCCCCCCCCCCCCCCCCCCCCCTCTTTCTTTCTTTCTTTATTTTTATTTTTTGTTGATGATCTTAATCTTTAGTTTACTTACATCATTGGTTTCAGACAGAGTCAATCTATCACTGTTGACCTAAGAAGCACGGACATGGACACGGGACACCGACACGCAGACACGACATTTCTCAAAAAAGTAGGACACGGACATGTTGGGGACATACTACAGATAATTGTATTTTATATCTAAAATTATATATAATTTATCACAACTATAATGATAATGACTTATTATTCATAAAAAAAAAAATATAATTTATGATAATAAATGTTATATTTAGCCATTTAGATTGAATTTTAGACTTCATAATAGTCAATAATCATCATTTTTTCATAGATGTGTACTAAACATATATAATTTAAATGATTGCTCTCATATTCTCAATTGCTTTTATTCTAAATCTTTTCTTTATCTTTTGATTGTGTTATCAAATTTTGAGGACAACTTTAACATGTTTAGTTTTGGTATTTGTATGTTCTCTCATAGTATTAGATACTTATTAGTCAAATTTTAAGCTTTTTTAATCACATGTGAACACATGTTTATTGTTTAATAGTATGCACGGTGTAAAAAAGTGTCGGACACGTCACCAAAGAAGTGTTGGATATGTGTCCAAAATTAAAATATCATTTAATTGTGGATACAGATAAAAGAGTATCAGACATGTGTCCGAAGAGTATAGGTGTCCGAGACGTGGCCGACATGGATACATCACCTTCTGAAGAGTGTCTGTACTTCATAGCTGTTGACAGCTATTACCAGCTTTTCACTAATTATATAACAGGGTTAAACTGATGTCAACAAACTTAGTTTTCTCTAATAAAATAATATAATATATAGCATGCACATATGGTAAATGCAAATAGGTTTTTACCTTTTGACGACGCTACTAGATATTCGTTTTGGTGGTGCCTGACGGCCCTGACCCATTAAATTGATGAGACTCATCCCTTTACCTGGGCAAAAATATGAATGCTCTCCCATAGTTATTTCTCTGGCTCTCTAACTTGGTCCTTCCTGAGGTCTTTGTTGTCGTAAACAATTTGGATTAGTTCTATTGTCATCATTTTGTGGGTAATTGGCCTAGTTTTCATTTCCAATAGGATGTCAAGCCTGTGAGTCCGGAATTGAGCAAAATTTTATATGCGATTCCCTTGACTTCAAATTCCCCTTTCACTATCTCCATCTGCTCTTATCAGTCAATTGTTTACCAATGTGTATTAAAAGCATGAAGTTATTTTGTTTAGAGAATATTGAATAAACACCCAGCTACTTTTCTAATCCTTATAGTACATGTATTGTTGAAAACACATCATTAAACCAATCTAGAAAAGATTATTAGCGTGTTAATCAAAATGTAGACGAGCACAATTCCTTTTGACGTGTGGTGTTAATGAAAATGTCCAGGATGTGAAGTGTGCTGTTGATGATTACCATGGGATGGATGGCATTGGTCCAAATCTTATTAGCTGTCTAAAAAATAAAAATAAAATTGAAAATGGCATAAAATGTTACATGTAACATCCCTGTTTTTCTTGCTTGTTATGATGATTGATACCTGTGCTTTCCTTTTCGAACTCATACTTTGATCTCAGTTCTGTGTTCTTATTTAGTTATTTAGAAATTTGAAAATACTTGAAACTAGAGCTGTTCAGGTCAAGTCGTTTTGTGCATTATGTTTGATGTCCTGCATGTTCCCAGGGCATACTATTCTCAATGAGAACAAACCAGTCACCTTTCTTAACTGTAGTATAAGTGCCCCACTAAACCAAATTCTGCAACATTGTTAAAGTTATTTTGATTAGGTGGAAACTTATACGTTTGCTAATTATTTTTACCCTGCCTAGAGCTGCCGAATGCCATGACAAGCACAAAGTTGGATGTTACTGTAGTGACTAAAAAAAATGAGGAGACCATTGACATTATCATGTTGGTGAGAAAAGAAAATAATGGTTCACCGAAGGTTACTGGATAGAAAATTCGAGCTATAGAAATAAAATTAAATGGATGGCAGATGTTGTGGTTAATGCAGGGAATGCTGGCTTGGATGGAGATCTTCCTTGTTGAAATATGAGTCCTTTTAGAAGGCCGTTATGGCATCTGCTTTGAGGCCGTGGAGGCCAGTTTTTCGGGTTGTCTAAATCATCTCAGTGGAAACAAGAACAATAATGTGAAAAAGTTTCAGTAGTAATTTGTTCTCTACTTCTTGTGGCCGACCAACTGTAGTACTCTCTTGGGTTATGGAAATGTAATTTTCTTAAATGCTTTTGATTTACATGTCTTCTTCTCCATACTGACAAAAGCTCGTCTTCTGCAGTGTATTTTCGTGCTGCACCAGTGCCCACATCTACCATGCTTCTGTAAAACTTCCAACTCCGGGGCTGCTGCTTCATCCATCTTTAGTTTTCTTTCATTCCTTTAACCCCCAATGTGTTGCTCTGTTTACTTCCAAAGTGTAACTGTTGATTCTGATTTTTTCTCGTGAATCAGTTGGATGCTTCTCTTATCATTAACTGATTTCTTCGTGCTCGCTCATTTTTTCGAGTTGATCCTCAATAATAAGGTTGCAATTTTTATACAGCATAATGACAGTGTTTAAGACCACTTTATTGCTCAATATTGCTTTTACTCTAATCTTAAGTAACAATTCTTGGACATTGCACAAAGTTAATGTTCATGAAACCAGGAATTTGCTTTAGAATCTCGTGTTCTGCAGGATGATGAATTCTTCAATCTTTTAAGAAATCAATAGCAACGTTTCACTGGATCCTTAAAATTAAACTCAAGTTCACAACATGATTGAAAATATACAGAGTCATCATAAATGTAGTCTTTCCTAAACTCTCAACGGGAGAATATGGATTCTCCCGTCGAGTCACCTTAAAATCTTCTGAGTGAATATGATAAAGCCTATAAAACGACGAGCTACTATCATTTCTTTATTATAGATTAAGATCTTCTTTGAATTTGATGCACAAATAGATGGGAATACAACTTCGATCCGGTGGTGTTTTTTTCGACGTGCTAGCATCTCTTGATCATAAATAGGGAACTTCTCTGTTATTCAGGACAAACAATTTGGTTGTGCTTGCCCCTATATGTTCTTGGGTAGAAGAACAGCCAGCCATTGCTGTCAATGGTAGTTTTGATTGTAACGAGCTTATCTTCCTTCACGTCGGTCCTTTCTCCATTCCCATGGCATCTCAGGGTTTTTCGAAGCCCACAGTCCAATATGCTTTGCCCGAGCCTCTTTCTCCCACTAGAAGAATGCAACCATCCTCTTAAAAAGAGAGATTCAACACAAAGGGAATACAAGAATTATCTCAAAACTGCTTACCTTTTGCAGTTCTGGACGTTGGTCATAAGCTTTATAATGCCACGCAAACCCTTTCTTTAACATGGATTCCTGTATGTGAGAGATCAGAAGACTCACTCAGAAAGGCTCAAAGACTCGATTGTAAGCGAAGGCAGCCCAAAATTTAAACCAGTACCTGTACAAAGATGCCATTGCAGTATATATCACCTACGCTACGACCATAACGATCTTCTGCAAAGACGAGAACTCTCAAACACTTGCCCTGAACAATCTTAGTCAGTTCCTCCTTGGCTTCTTTTCCATATGGCATTTGACTCTCTGGTGCATCTATTCCCCTGTTCTTATCAGAAACTATCACCCATTGATCTTATAATGAAAAGTACAAATATAATGATACTCCATCACCACTTGTTTGGTTGCTTATTATACCTTAGTCGAATACGATATTTTCGAGCAAGAACTTCCTCATTTTGAATATGTAGCACCCTACATGGAAGACTACATTGATCAATAATTTTCCAAAGGAAAATGTTGCCAAATAAGCAAAATCAATCAAATAAACAACCGATATCCTGCATCAATAATTTGTTTGTGCAGCGCATCTGCCATTGGGAAATTCCTCTCAGCTCGGGCTTTTGATCTCCGAATAGCTGCAACTTGTACGTCTCTAGGAACGCACGATGACTCCCGGGGATCTGTGGTACTAACATATACTGTTACAGTATCTCCATCTGCTACAGATTTTGCATCCACCTAATAAAACAAATCATACATTTCATCAAGTTAAACCCTCTTGGCCAAAGAGGAATCCCATTTTCAAATAGCTCTGATAACATTGTTCTTACTGGAAGTGTCTGCAGTTCAAACAATAGTCCATCGGGATGCGATGGGGCAACCCCATCAGTAAGTTCAACAAGAGTATGTGGAAGAGGGAGACCATAGAAAGCCAATAGACCCTACAAAACAAAGAAACCAGAGACACTGAAACCCCACACATATGTTTTACTTTGTTGTTCTAATCATTTCAGAAGAATCTCAAAAGTAGTTTCTTTTAGTATTTACGTCAACATCTGCCTTTTGATGTCTCTTTAAGGTCTGAATAACAAGCCTGGAAGCTTCCTCAGGTGTTTTTGGTGGAGGTTTTGCTTCTCTCCATGCCACTGAAAGTTTCTTGTACCTTCATTTGTTGCCCAATTTCACACAAAACAATGGGAAAAAGTGAGTTTAGATCACATAATTGAATTACCCAAAATCTTTGCCAATGATCAGATGAAATTTAAAACATTTAATTTACAATTACAACCACCAAAAAAAAAAAAAAAAAAATTGTGAAGCAATTACCAGTTACCCTGAGCCTTCTTGGATGAGACCACTTGCTTACTGAGTCCTTCAGGAACCTTGATACAGAGAAATTAAGCATATTGTTGAAGTGGGTATAAATAGTTAAGTTGCCCAAATCAATAATTAACTGAAATACATAGATTGTCACTCGACTTAACCACGACATGAAAACGAATCAGAATTGATGCAATAAAAGAGTGATGATACATACCTGATTAGTGATTTCGTAGAGATAGAGATCATGGGCAAGGGCTGAAACGCCTACGGTGGCTGTGGTTACACCATGGTGACCCAGGAAATCCGAGTCTGCGGTTGGCTTACAACAATTGCCATAAAGAAATCTAAGGGCGTTTCCCATTTTTGGGTAGCTATGGACCTTGGTGTTGGATGATTATAATAAATTTTTGCTTTCTGAATTGTGGGTGGATGAGAAGAATGAAACTGGAGCCTGAAGAAGCAACGACGAAAGACTTTTTGGAGAGAGAGAGAGAGAGAGGGGGGAGGGGGGGTGGATTTTGCTTTTGGTAAGGAATCTTATTGGAGGAAAAAAAATTGAAAAGGGGTTATGGTTGGTTATGGTTGGCATTTTTACTGCGTTAACTACGATCGATGAAGATCCGAACTGGTGAGGCTGTTAACATCGTGGGGTCAACGCCTCAACAATTAGCTATTAATTATACGCTTCGTAAGCGACACTCTTCCTCTTTTTTCTTTTTTGTTATTATGGTCCGGGGTTAGGGTGTCTACCCCAGGTTACACGTTAAGTATTTCTTTCTCTAATTTTGGTCAAAAAGACAAGTCATTCACATCGATAATAGAGAATTTTTGAGTGATAAATTCCTCATAATCTGATTTCAAAGAAGTTATCAAATTTTGAACTCGGGATATATAAGTTTACATCTCATTTTTGGAGTTAGTGACACTCTTCCGAGAAATACTAAATCCGACACTTACCTTGGAGAAAATATTGAGTATAACGATTACACCATATCATTATAAGTGATGTAACCATTCACTAATAAGTAGACAAACGCACAAGTGAACCCAAATGCAAATTCGATTAATTGGTTATGAGTTCATATCGAATCAGTTATTAGTATATCCAAATTCAAATACATAAATTATACCAAAGTTTGAATGACTTGACTATGATACCGAAATTCAAAATTTCGGTACCATATCTAAAGTTATCACATTTATGGTAACTTTTATCATATTTGTGAGTATTTTTATCACTTTTATAGTACCCAAAAAAATAATAAAAATAGTTACCACGATAGTGGTAAAAATATCCATAAATGTGATAAAAATATTCAAAAATGTGATAAATTACACACAAAAGTAATAAATTTTTTTGTACTTAAGAAAAATGATAAAAATAGTTACCTCAAATGTGGTAAAAACACTAACAACAGTGATAAAAATATTCACAAAAGTGATAAATTTTTTAGTTATAAAATGACCCATAACTCGAATAAATTTGTGGGTATTTTTATCACTATTGTGATTTAAACACGATATAGATGTGATAGGAATGAATATGAGATTAGAATCAATTACCCAATGTTATCCTTGATAACTCGAATCAAACACTCCTTTTGTTGCATAGACCAAACTAAAATTGATTCTTTGCCATCTTAAAGCTGTAAGAAATAAACCAGAATATGTGGTTTTGGGGGGTAGGGAGAGAATTCTTTTTCTCCAAAACAATAAATTTAAATTGATTAAACTATTATTAATGCACATAGGAGTCATTTCCCTATCGTACTGCTCCTCCGCTTTCCTCGCTCTTAACTAGCTCTGTCAATGTATATGAATCCAAATTCGATTAGTCGGATATGAATTAATATTATTTATCGATAATTCGAACTTGAATATGAACTCAATATCTTATATTTCACGGATTCGAATTTAGATATTTTTATATTCTATCAGATTAAGATCTGATCTAAATTATTTATATATTTATATATAGATATTAAAAAAATTAAGTGATTATATAAAGAAATTTAGTTAAACTTTAGGTATACTTTGTTAAAATTTAATTAAATAAGTTATTCGGATCGAATTTTTGAAAACAAATTTTGAATTATTAACGAATTTGGATATGAACTATAAAAATAAAAGAGCAATGCTATGTAACTCAAATCTCTAACTCAAATTTGCATCCCAAATGAAGGGAGACCATTAGATCAGTGGGTCTCATTTAAAAAAGTTAATATGACTCACTCATCCAATAGTCCTCCTTCATTTGAGATGCAAATTTGTGTTATAAATTTGGATTACATAGTACTTCTCAAAATAAAATTCATCAAATTATCAGATCGAATTTAAATCAAACTTTTGAAATTCAATTCAAATTTAAATCATTTAGAATCTGATTCAAATTTGATCCATTGACAAACCAACCCTATAACTCATTAGAAAACCCATTAAAAGCACAAAAGAAGCTTTTGAAAAAGTGAAAACCCCACAATGAAAGGAATCAAGTACTTCACCCACCACTCTATAATTACATGCATTTACTGATTGATAACCCAAATAATTGAAAGCTCCTCCTCCTCCCCCCTTGAGAGGATTAGCAGTTGGCAAATGGAATTAAATCGTATTTTATCCCTTTAGAAGTTCAACAGTTCAGCTAAAACTCCCATACTTAATGGCTAATGTAAGATCATCTCTAATGGAGACTTATACCATTACTCAAATTTGAGTAAAAAAAAAAAGATAAAAAACTTGATTGATATAGACCTCTTTAATGGAGAAATTTAAATTTAAATGAAGATAAATTCAATTTTAAAATAGGGTAAAATATAACTATTGGATCTTTAAAGGATAGTAAAATCTCACCATTAAAAATTTGTGTATGAATTTGAGTAAAAAAATGAATCTCTATTAATTTTATATGAGTATGAATCTAATATTAGAGAAAATTTTTAAATTTTTTTTATCCAAATTTACATTTAGATTTTAAAAAAAGGTAGATTCGTAGCTCATGAAAGAGCAAAGCAACAATTATGATCCTACAAATGGGGAGAAAGAAATGTCATTATTCAATGTTTGAATGTTTTAAATATTATAATTAGTTCTTAAATTTTATTTTTTGTTTTAAAATATAATTAAATTTTTAATTATCTCAATTTAGTTCTTCACCTATGAATTTTGTATCAATAAAATCCTTTCATCTATTTTACCCATTAAAACAAAGAAGGCAAGCCCATGTGTTTGTCTCATCCACATCGTGAACCTTCGTTTGCTCTAACTTAATTGATATAAAATCGATAGTTGAGGGTGTACTAAATTGAGACAATTGAAAGTCAAAGAATCATTCTGAAACAGATTTTTTTTATTTTTTTTTGTAAATGGGCTTTTGCTTGGTCGATTATTAGGAAATAATACTAGTGAAGTTTTGGCTTTAAAAAAAGAGAGAATAGGCATTTTAGAGTAAGAAAGATGCTACAAACTCAAATGAAATCAAAAAAATTATAACCCAAATACATAGTATCCCTTAGATGAGTGGGTCTCATAAATTTTTTCAGTAAGACCCACTCATCTTACACTCATTTAAGAAATGATATGCATTTAAATTTAAATTTTTGAATTTTCATTTGAATTATGTAACATTTTTCTTAAAATAAATATGTAAGCACCAGCAATAGGAGCCAAATATCAACCACATCTTTGCTGCTAATGGTCACATCACAAAACTCGAATGCATACAATCATTCATAAATGAATTTGAATTCTAGATATAAAAATTTATCTATGTTTATTTCGATTATTGAACCAACTCATGCCGGAGTAAAACGATTTTGTGTTGAGTCTTAGAGAATTTATGTCAAAAAATATAATTTTCATACTTAATTCGTTTATTAATTTATATCTAATAAATCGTGTTATATCAAATTTATATTATATATAAATCATGTGTAATTAATATATATACGAGTCATGTTGTGTAATTTTTTTTTTAATTCAACGGTTAAAAATGTCTAGACCAACTTACATACATTTCGATTAATATCATCTCCGATCTGATCAAAAACAGTTCATTCACGATAGAACTAAAATACAATTTATCCTCGCTAAAACTTATGTATTTATCCCTCATAACTTAATTCGAAAAAATTATCAAAATTCAAACTCAAAACATCGAAATTTATAATTCGTTTTTATTACCATTTAAACTACACCTTAAAAAATTTCATGAATTTTTCTGATTAATTTTATTAATATTCAATATATTTATTAATCATATCGTATCTAACTCATTCGTTTACAAAATAAATGACTTAAAAAAAGACTAAATTTGTGTCTTTTTTAAGTATTGTGTTAACCAATCGAATGATATTTTGAAACTCTTACCATCGGGATCAATCCAAATTTGTGTCTATCGAGATTTTTTCTTTATTGCTATTCTGTACTTTTATTCAAATCAAAGTGAAGGATAGACAATGTCTCAAGTACAAACAGCTAAATGTAACATCAACATAACCCTGAAAATCTACATATCAGACCGAAGTTAAAGTTACTGTACAAATACACTATACTACATTAAACACCCTGACTCGGTCTTCCTCGAACTCACTGAGCCCACACTGCCCAACTCGGTCTACCTGGGCTGCTGAATCGTCCTCGGACTCACTTTCACATTTACAATCTTCGGAGCCTTCTCAAAGTACCTAGGTGTCTCCGCCATGGCACGCGGCTTCCTCCACTTCAACACTCCAAGGGAAACCAAATCCTTCTGGCCTTCTTTCTCTTCTTCTGCACGAAAATCAAGTGAGTTAGCAAAGGATCTAAACCGGTAACTCGAACGAGTTGACTCGGAGGAAGTACGTTATTTAGAAGGATTTACGTACGTTTGATGGTGGTACCACCGAAGAGATCGTTCATGTCAGGAAGGATAGGGTCGTAATTATCGGGGAAGGTAGGGTCATTTTGGGGATCACAGAAGCATTCTTGAAGCCAGTAATCGCGAAACCAAGGGGAGGACTGAACTAGATCCCACCACTGGTCGGAAAAGTCCTCCACCGTCCGATAGGACGCCGGAACGAAGATCGGGGCGTAAGGATTTAGAGTCGATGGAGGAGTGTTTCGTGAAATTACGTTCATTGCCACTCTCTGCGAATAAACCGTCACCATTCAACACAGATAATACAGTTAGAGAGTGTGTGTGTGTGTGTTTGTGAGAGAGAGAGAGAGAGAGAGAGAGAGAGGGGTACCTGAAGTAGGAGAAATATCTTCGATCGGATCTATGAGGTTAGGAGCGTGAATGTTGCTCCGGACGTTACCTTTTATAAATGAATGAACAGTGGAGAAAGAGTCACATACGTGGATAGTATTACAATAATACCACTGATGTAATCCGTCCGTTGGATTGTCATTCACAGATCCGAATATTCAAATTATAGACCCACTGGTTAGCAACCTAGACTTCGTATTTTAGGAAAGAGACACACAATATGACAGCCTGCCACGTGGGAGTATCACATTAGATAAAAATATGTTTGTCCTCATCCATAAGATAAGAAGCCACACACGTCTGCGTTCTCATCCTCTACACCGACATTACAATTACATATTGTAGTTTTTTCTTGTTGTTTGGGGATTTGAAATCTATTGGTTACACTTTTACTCATTTTTATTTAGGGAGAATTACATTTAGATTTTTTTAAGTTCGTCAATTTAATCATTCAATTTTTTTGATATTTGAAATATTATATACAGACCCCTGAAATTTATACACACATTAAACTTAGATCCTTGTCGTCATATCCGTTAATAAATTATACCTAGATTTTTCCTGAAGTTTGTAGGCATGTAATACTTAGAGTTCTCAATTTTAAAATATTATATTTAAACAAAAAATACTCTAATCGAAAATAAAATATCAAATATAAAACTAAAAAAATTATAAAAAACTAATTTTTTTTTCTTAAAAAATTGTAATTAGTATACAATTTAACTATTTATTTAAAATAAAACTAAAAAAACAAACAAAAGGTCTAAGTCATTCATAATAAAACATTAATTTTACTACCAAAATTCATGTTCTATTATATCATTTATTAAAATAAAATTAAAAATAAAAATCTATTTTTTTCTTAAAAAGTTATATTTAGTATACAATTATATTATATATTGGAATAAAACTAAAAAATTAAAAAAAATGGTCAAACTTTAATGGACACAATATATTCTAGTTTTAATTGGGGTAATTTGATCGTTTAAACGATCAAATTAAATTCCAATAGATAATATACTTGTATACTAATTATAATTTTTTAAACAAAAAATTAGATTTTTATTTTCGATTTTATTTCAATAAATGATATAATAAAACATGAATTTTAGTTGTAAAATTTAAAATATTTGATATTCTATCTTTGATTGGAGTATTTTTTGTTTAAGTATAATATTTTAAACTTGAAAAGTTTAAGTATTATACGTTTATAAATTTCAGGGAATCTGGTGTAATTTACTAGCGAATATACTAACGGACATTGACGGCGGGGGTTTAAGTGTTACGCGCGTACAAATTTCAGGAGTCTGTGTGTAATATTTTAATTATCACGAAGTCTGAGTGATTAAGTAACAATTTTCAAGAGATCTGAGTGTAATTCTCCCATTTATTTCGGAGTATATCATTTATCATTAACATACATGGGATCCAGTATTTATTGGAGGGTCCTTTATCTATACACGATGGATGATGAAATTGAAAAAAAAATTAAGTGAACTTAAAATATGTACTTAATAATCATAACTATTGATTTCACTCTTAGTTCTAATATTTATTGGGATTCGCTACCTATTCAATTATTATAATTGATGATGCACAAAAATGAATTTATGCACAATCAACAGTCGAGTATATAATGCAGAGTAATTAATGAAGCAATCAACGATAAAAAATAGAGATTGGGTCAACACAGATATATAGTGGTTCGGTCATGGTGACCTACTCCAAGATGGCAACGATAGCCGATGGTCTTTATTTATAAAGTAGTAGGTGAGAGAGAGAGAGAAAGAGTGCAAAGGTATGCTCTTGGTAGTTATGAGAGAAATAGATGTGCAAGGTGTGGTAGTTATGAGAGAGATAGATGTGCAAGGTATGTAGGAGGACATCCTTCTCATATGGAGAGGACTTACAATTTATAAGCTTAGAGCATTGGTTAAGGTGGTGGCGTGAAGGGATATGTGACTAGTCCTTCGAAGTGGATAGCTACATCTAAGGATTTGTACAATCAGAGATAGTCTTGTTCTTGGAGAGTGATTATCCCGGTAATTACTCCTCATGTGCGCTAATCTTCCTAGACTCCTTGAACTTTGTACTGAGCCGGATCCAGGCTTGATCTGCCTTGTAGCTAATTCGAGCTCAGTTAATTAATTGGGCACACTTAATTAATGAGGCCTGACCTAGTTGGATTTGGGTTCGTCAATAATTATCAAGTACACATTTTAAGTTTAAATAACATTTCCTTTGAAGAAAAGTGTAATGAATAGGATAAAAATAAAAATTCTTCTTTAAAATGAATTTTACAAGATTGAATTTAGAGTATATGTTTTTAAAACATTTATAGTAACTCGGATTTTGTTATTGGCTCGGTTTGAAAATAAAATAGCCGTAATTATTAATTAAATTTACTTATTTTATAATACGAACGAGCTCAAATTGTTCAAATCATTTAACTGAACTAGTTACGAGACTACGAATTTAGATAGTTTCTTTGGATTCGTTTGATTAGTAATAAAATAATAATAAAAAGTAAAAGTAGTAGAAAGTGAAGTGAAATAAATGATATATATATTTTTCTTTCTATAGGTTGAAAAGCAGGAAAATTATAAGAAAATTTATTTAAATATTAATATTACCCTTATTACTTATTAGAGAGATTTATATTCTATAAATAATGACCAACATGAGAGGAAACATGGACAAAGTGAAAAACTAGATATGTTTATTCAACTTTCTCGAGAAAAAAATTATTTTCCTGCACAATTTGCAGGAAACAAGAACTCCATGATACTAAAAAATTTTGTGGGCCCAAAAATTTAGTTTTTAGCAGTTTCTAACATTATCATGTTAAACAAACAGTAAAAAATCAGAATTTTTTTTTCTCTTTCTCGTACTTTCTATTAATCTCTAAATAATCAAACGAAGCCTTGTAGAAAGAAAATAAATGGGACAAACCAATTACTTTTGTAACAGGGAGTTTCTTAGTAGAGGCCCAAAATGGCAAAACCATGTTAGTCTTGAGTTTTTTAGGTATGGGTACAATTTTTTAGACTTATTTAGGCAAAAGTGTATGGATAAGTTGTTTTTTCTATTAAGTACAATTTTTATAAAAAAATTTGTGTTTAGGTACAAAATTCAAATGAATTAAAATCCTTTTTACTTAAACACTCTTCCTTAATTTATGCAACCATCATTGACAGTTATTTGAGGAAACAAATATGTAAAGATTACATATTTGTTATCTTTAATTTTTGAATTTTGAATGAGCAGTTTTTGTGGGATATATGCAGTAAACGTCTGTGTTAAACTGATATATCCAGTAAGACAAAAAGTCTATGCAGTAACACAAAAATTCTTCAAACGTCTATGCAGTTTGTTCAAAAAAAATATTGATCTCTGCATTAAGAGTCTTCAAATGTCTGTGTTCAACTGCAAGAGTCTTCTTCAACGTCTGTGTTCAACTGATCTCAACAGTAAGAGTCTTATTCAACGGTCGATTTACTTCTCCGGTGGTGGATTTATTCGAAAAAGGGAATTGAAAATACCAATCACCGTCATCGGCTTAAAGGTAAGTTGTTAATAATTATATTTCTTCTTTTATTTTGTCTTTTTTTTTTGGGAAATTCCTATGTTCGATTTTGTATTATGTTTGTTCGTTGTTGGAATAAAGGAAAAAAAAACTGCTTTGGTTTTAATGGGTGTAACTATTTTTTCGTATAAGTATATTTCTTCTTTTATTCGGTCACTGATTTGGGAAATTCCTATGTTCGATTTTCTTTTATGTTTGCTCGATGTTTGTATTCTTTGGTGGTGGTTTCCCTTCATTTAGAGTCATTAATGCATTTTGAGCCATGTAAGAAATCTGAAGTGCAGGGTTGGGTCAAGGGTTCATTTCTGTTGTCACTGTCATCAATCAAAGAGCATTATCCAAATGAAAATCAATATCTCTACATTTCAAGATTCGTGGTTTCCATTTTAAATACCCTTTGTTTAACAATTGGTTGCTTCGCAACTGATTATATTTTACTGCCTTATTTGCATTACTCAGGAATGACCACTCTCGTGTTGATTTAGGAGGCTTGTATTTAATGGGTGTAACTATTTTTTTGGTATAGACATTAATGTTCATTTTCGAAAACATGTTACTATGTCACTGTTGTTAATTAATTTATTTTATCCTCAGTTTTTGAAGCAAAGATTGTTTTATGTTGTTCGTTGTTCGATTGAACGGGGAGAATATAACTGTTTTGGTTTTTAATGGGTGTAACTGTTTTTGAATCAGAATTACGTTTTAGTGTAACTACTCTTGTATGTAATTTTTCAGCCAATATCTATTTTGGCAGATCCTGTATATTGTAACTATTTTTTGTTTTATTTTTGCTCCTTGTATGTCACTAATTAATTCAGTCATTTGAATTAAAATTTTAAAGTAACTGTTTAGTATAACTGTTATTCTTTTCGTTTTGAATTGATATAATGTCATTTCTTTTAATGTCTTAATCAGGAGTGAAGGGAATAGTGTTGCTTGTATGCAAATATGATATTGACACATTTATTATCAGATGTTCTGTTCGTGCTACATTCGATTTCATTTATTTTAGGCTTTGCGAAAAATGGGAGGAATTTGAGAATTTGTCTGTTGTCATGTCATATTCTATTCTAGGTCACCCAAAATGTTGTTTGCAAAATGATGAGGACTTGCGTAATATGTTTGATATAATGCATTTGATAAATGTCAATCATGTTGAGGTCATGGTAACTGGGCAAGATAAAGAGTCACGTGTGGTGGTTGATGATAATTTGCTTGAAGATGTTCATATTTGCGATGATGGTGTCGAGTCTGATGATGATTTGCTTTCTCGTTTTTGCTCACATACGAAAAAAGTATTGTTGATAGTTGGGTGGTCAAATGAAATAAGACATGTAGGCCAAATGTTTGAAGGTGGTGTCACACATTTCCGGAAAGCTCTGTGCAAATACTCAATCGAGGTTGGGTTTAAGTTTAATTATGTGAGGAATTGTAGGGATAGGGTTATTGCTGAGTGAGCGTTGAAGTATGATAAAGGGTGTGGATGGCATGTCAATGCTACTATTCAGAATCTTAATGGTTTCTTTTACATACAAAAAATGAATAATGAACACACCTGTGGAGTAGCATTGCATACCACAAAGAACAAGAGATTGTCTTGCAATATGATTGCATATTTGATTGTTGATAATGTCCGTGACCAGACGTCCACTCGTCCAGTCAACGTGGTTAGTGATTTCCTTACATCTTATGGTCTTGACGTATCTTATCAGCAAGCATGGATGGGGGTGGAAAAAGCAAAGAGTATGCTATTTGGGGATCATATGTCGTACAAACAGTTACATTGGTATGTGGATGCTGCGAATAATACAAACCCCGGAAGCCATATAGTTTTGAATTGTGATGAGGAGACTAGCCAATTCCATAGATTATTTGTGTCATTCAAGGCTTGCATCGAAGATTTCAATTATTGTCGTCCAATTTTATTCATTGATGGGGCATTCATTAAAGGAAAGTACAAATGATGCATTCTTTCGGCAATTGAGAAGGATGGTAATCAGGGTATAAGTCTTTTAACTTCTTTTTGTATGTGCGTGTTGATTTTGTATTTTCTTTGTCGTATTTGGTCATTTTACTTTTTCTTAGTGTTTGATTTTTCATAGGTACTGTATGATGTGGATTGTATTTTTCATTTTTATGCTTAATAAAAAATGGTGCTTATGCATATTTTTTTTTTAACTGTATAATGTTTGTATTATGTGATACTTAAGTAGTGTAACTGTATGTGTTTATTGTTAATATTTTAATATAACAGGTTGTTGTATATTGTTGTTATGATGTGAATTTGTAGGCTATTGTTTTAATATTTTACTTAACTATATACATTTACCTTTGTGTTTCAGGATTATACCCACTAGCGTTTGCGATTGTTGACTCGAAAAATGAGGCAAATTGGTTATGGTTCTTACAACAACTGTCAGAGATTTTGGATCCGAATAGAGAAATTACATTTGTCTCTGATCGTAATGTTGGTTTGTTGGAAGCCATGCCAAAGATTTTTCCAATATGTTACCACGCTTTCTGTTTGCAGCACTTGAAGGTGAACTTGAGAGACAAGTTCAGCGGTAGTCGGTATTCTAATGGATTTAGGGAGCATATGGTGGTGTTGTTGCGTGAGTGTGCTTATGCCCCCACCATTTCACTATTTACCCAAAAAATTGAAGCTTTCCGACGTGAGGGTGGATACATTGTCGAACATTTTTTGGAAAATCTTCCATATGAGCATTGGACAAATGCATACTTTAGAGGTAGACGTTACGGCGAGATGAACTCTAACGCAGTGGAGTCGTTCAATTCGTGGAGTATGAAAGCACGACATTTACCCATTACGAGCATGGTAGACACTATCAGGTGTCAAATTATGAATCAAATGGGTGCTAGGATGAACACTACGTGTACATGGAATGAAAATTTATGTCCTGATATGGATTCAAGATTACAAGTTGCATTTTTCGAAAGCAGGTCTTGGTCTGTTAGTGTTTCGAACAATGATGTGTTTGAAGTTAATTCAAATCCTTCTGTTTCACTCGACATTCAGAATGACACGTGTTCATGTTTTTAATGGCAGATTAATGGATTCCCTTGTTCTCATGCAATAGCGGCGATACAGAAGAGTGAGAAAAATATGAACGAGTTCGTTGATTATTATTATCATGTTTGTACATACAAGAAATCATACGCTCAACCTATACTCCCAATCCCGACTCTTGGTCGTTCGGACTTCAATGTTGACGAAGCTGAGATTTTGCCATCGTCAACAAAGAAGCAGCCGGGCCGACCAAAAAAATGTAGAATTAGGTCAAGGGGAGAACTTATTAGACGAATTCGATGTGGTCGTTGTGGATGGTTAGGTAGTCACAACAAGAAAACTTGTAAAGAACCCTCGTGATTGGATTACTATTTTTAATTAATAAATTTGTTATTTGAATATTATTTCTTTTTCAGTTGCTATTTTATTTTGTAGTCATTATTTTATGGATATGTTAATATGAAGGTTATAATATGGGTGTAACATTTTGTAAATTGAGTATTTTTTGTGGGATGACTGAACATTGTAGCAGAACATGAATATATCAATAATTTTTGTATTATACAATTGGGGTGAAGGCAATAATAATAATATTGGAAAAAAGTTAATTGTACTTTTAAAACTTTCTTAATGTCATGTAAATGTCTAAAATCACAACTGGAAAGAGTTGCACCAAACTTTACTAAGTGATCAGCTAATATAAATTGAAGATCAACTGGATTAAAAGAGCTGGGGCAGTCGTGCATTAACAAACTCCAGTTGAAAGAGAAGATCAGCTGGTCAGTTAAGATACAGGCTGACAGACTCATATTAGAAAGATTCCAGCTGAATCCAAAAGTCCTGAAGCCGCTGGAGCTTAGTTGAATTCCATTTGAAGCAAAAATCCAACTGAAGCAGCTGAAGTAACTTGATTTAAGGTAGCTGAATGCGGAATGCAGATGAAGTAACTTGATCTTAATGGGTGTAACTATTTTTAGTATAGACAAAATAATTATATTTCTTCTTTTATTCGATCATTTTTTTTTGGGAAATTCATATGTTCGATTTTGTGTATGTTTGGTCATTGTTGGAATGAATGGGGAAAAAAAAACTGCTTTGGGTTTAATGGGTGTAACTGTTTTTAAAATTGGTGTAACTATTTTTTCATATTGACATTAATGTACGTTTTCGAAAAAATGTTAATATGTCATTGTTTGTTAACTGTTTTATTTTATTCTCAGATTATTAATCAAAGATTATTTTATGTTGTTCGTTTTTTGGGATGAACAGGAAAAAAAATTGTTCGAGATGAAGCAAAGGAGACCAGCTGAAAACTAGCTAAACATGGCAGACAACAACCGAAGGAGAAGCAGCTGCCAGCTAGAATAATCAGCATACAGAAAAACCAGCTGAACAGTGACGTGAACAGTGGGATTTTCTGTCTGCTGTAATTTGAAGAACATTCCAGCCAGTGCGAATTCCTGATGAGTTCCTTTGCGTGCAAAATTACATGTTCGAATAGCTGTTTTATCTATAACCCGTTTTCTGGCCAAACAATGTGTATATCAGGGATACCTGCTGGACTTCTGGGACATGGTCACTGTTCACGTCACTGTTTACTAGACTGTTCAGATGGATTCTTCTTGCAACGGGAGTCTTGTCTCCATTATCTACTGTAGCTGGTTTTTTTTTTTTTTCTGAGTTATTGTTCATGTCACTGTTTTAGCTGGACTGTTCTGGACTGGAATTTTTTCTGAGTTACTGTTCACGTCACTGTTTCAGTTGGACTATTCTGGAATGTTTTTTTGGACTGTTTACTGGACTATTTTTTGGGACTGTCCTAGACAGTTTTTTGGACTATTTTTTTGAATGTTTAATGGTCTGCTTCAGTTCATGGTGGCTCACCTTTGTTCTAAATGAAAGACCTCTTCATCTTCCACTGTCTGAACATCAATTGCCTCACAATATGGTCAGAAATCTTGGAAGTTCTCACTTCAATGATGGACTCTTGCTGGATATTCATCTTCTTTACTCGCAGTAGGAGGAGTTTGTCTGCAACTTTACTGACAATCACGGTATTAGGCAGAGTTCTTCTTTCTCTCAAATTATTCTGAAGAAAATGATTCATGCTCCTGTTTCTTTGCTGCAACGCAATCCTCATAACTGGACATGATCAGATGCTTTCAGGATCTATATGAAAAAGAAAACTCATAGTAACATTGCTCTGTATATGCTTGTAGACAGAAGATTTCTCACATACTTCAAAAAAAATGTTATACCAAATAGTTACATCAAACAGTTAGAGCAAAATAATGGGTAAATAATGGAAATCATTTGAGGCAACCAATGTTTATCATATGATTTTGAAATTCCATATGATAAACAATATCCATTACATACACCATACAAAGTGTTCATTTAATGATCCCCAAAAAATGCAACAAGATCTCAAATATGACTATTCATATAATTCCTTCAACTTCATCCTTTCGTGGAAATCATTTAGTGTCCAAGAATTGGAATGGTTTAAGAACATTTCCATCATTTCTGTCAGAAATTTTTTCACTTGTGCAGCTTGTCAACTTTTCTTGTATGTCTTCGTCCTTTGTAAGCTGTCTCATTACGTAGCAAACGAACAGTCCACAATCGACCCTGCAATATATGTTTTGTTACTACCATTTCTTTGAATTTGTATGAATTAAAGTTACAAAGTAATACGTATGAATTTGCCCTTTGTTGTGGACTTTTCTCACACGATGTCATTGGAAGAACATTGTCTGAGAGGTCAATGTCAATTCCATCGGCCGCTTGCATTTCACTAATTTTATGTTCAACATAATCTTTCTGCATTTTTTCAATGATAGATGTTAGTGATAGATATGATATTGCAAAATATATATATAAAAAAAAATGGGTTTCAGTTGTTTTTTACCAATATTCTTGCATCCTCCAGCCACACGTCCCTCCTCACTTTTCATGGTTTCATAGAATTGTAGTGTGTCCAAGATCCAGCGTCAGTATCCAACACTAAGACTGTCCAATGCCAAGGTTCCACAAGGTTGTTTTGACCATTGGAATTCATGGGAAATACAAGGAATTGACGATCTCTTCCCAAAATGAGGTGTTTGTCAATTTGTTCTTTGCATAAATCCATGTTTTTTGTAATGAACGTCTACAAATATTCCATTTTATGGACAATTAAAATGAAATATAACGATACAGAAAAAAAAAACATGTCAATAAATTTTAATGTACCCAACATAGACTGTTGAAGAAGAAACAACATTTTTTATACGTTGACTACTCGTTGTTTGCATCAAGTTCATGCAGCATATCTCCTCAACAATCTATAATCTGTTACAATGTATAAAACAACATCCAAAACAGAGTGAGTAAGGTTTTCCAAATGCAACATATGTGGACTTAATAGTTACACATACAGACCAATGTTGTAGCATGGGCAAACAAATTAGATATCAATTTTTTTAAATTCGATACAAGATGCAAAATATACTTGCAACTATCACACAGATTATAGGAAAACATTGTAAGTTGTACAATACTGTGATGTGGACATATAAACTATTCAGGGTAATACGTACACTATTGTACAGTGCACATCCTCCCTTCAGTTTCAATACGTCTTCAACATTTATGTAACTTCCAATTGAATGACCAGACCAAATGGGTGTCCTACATGATCATAGCACAGTCATATAAGGTAAGTTCATATTTTGTATAAAAGTACAATGAGTAAATCCATGGATTTTAACGAAATAACTAAAGCGTAATACATAAATATTAGAATATATAATACACTTACGTAGGTTGTATCATTGATTTGTTTTAATTGATCATAGATAGACGGATTCGATTTCTGACAAATCTTCCACAACCTTGCAATTTCCTTATCGTGTTTCTTTTTTTCTTTCGCTGCATTGATCTTTTCTGTTTCATCCGCAAGGGTGATAATTTAATGTGAAGCCACAATGTGTCCCTTGTCCCTTTTCTTATTGCTATACTCGTAATCCTCATATTTTTTTCTCTTCCTTTCCTTAGTTTTCAGCTTTCGGACCATTGACATTTGACCAATATCTGCACTATCATTAGGCTTGGTGGTATGCATCATCTGAGTGATGTTGTGCACTGTTAACTCGTTTATTTGATCTATTAATTCTGCATTTTCAGTTTCTAATATTTTGACATTCTCTTTTAATGTCACATTTTCTGCCTCAATTGCGTTTTTTTCAAGACGCATTGTATGAACGAATGTCCCAAGCTGCACGATTTTTGTGTCTCTATCAACCATTTGCAACATGGATTCCGTCATTTGTGATGTGTGAACATTATCATCGGATGGAATGTCTTGTTGCACTTCAGCTTGCTGCATCAAATCATCATGAAAATATCAGTTAACCAATACTATAAACAATTACCACAAACAGTTACATACAAAAATAGTTACACCATAGAGTTACAACATATTAGATAGTACAATAGTTACCCCAAAACAAACCATCAAGAATAAAAAACAGTTAATCAAATATGTACCAAAATGATTTCACCACATAGTTAACTATTTGGAAAAAAAAAACTTACATCCAACAAGTACCAAAATTGTTGAAGCATACAATTACCATGTTAAACCAAAAACAGCTACACAAAAACCATTGCTGAAATAGTTACACAAGCATAAATACCAAATAGATGACCTTAATAGATAACTAACTGTACAGAAACAATTATACGAATCAGTTATAATATAGTTACACACAACAAGAATCACAAACTTCTGCAACAAATTCCCATAGAGCTACAACAAGAAAAGGTATGAATATTAAACAAAGATATGTTGTTATAACAGTTAATTTTATATATACCTTGTGATGCACCATGTCAACAGTGTCTTGCATGCGTCTTTTCAACGCTTCATTCTCATTGGACAACTCGGCAATCTTTTCTTGATTGAATTTATCCTTTATCATCAACTCAGAAATTATCCTTTGAGCTTCATCTCTCTCTCTCCCTTATAATGTTCACCTTTTTATTGTCATTCCAAACATCATGTTCTATTGATTGCCTTTCTATTGGTTGGGTAACATTCACTTCAACTAAGTCAACCAATTGTCTTATTTCATTTGACCATTCATATTTACCACTTGATGGCTTGCCAACACCATTTTCTCCTATGTCAAGTTGTTCATTGTCATCTAACTCATTCTTTGTTGTTTTTTTCGCCTTTTTTCTTCCATTCTTCTTCGATGAGATAAACATCCTTTCTTCCTTAGTTCTCTTCAATTTTTGATTCATAATCTGAGTGTAAAATAATTTTAATTAATAAACAGTTACATAGTAACCTTCTTAAAAACAGTTACAATTTATAGGGATAACTATATATGAATTGAGACTTACATCATTTGCCATGATGTTTGCCAAACATTTTTGCTTGATTGCCCTATTCAGACTTGGTAAGTTCCATTTCAGGAACTGAGGAAATGGCCTCTCGATGCTGGGAGTCATCATGGAGGTGTGTTCACACACCCAGTACTGCAACATACAAGATTACGATAATCAGATCATATTGGGTCATAACAAAGTAATTTCAATTCCCAAATTAACATATTACTTTTATTAAAACACTAACTGGTATTAGGAGGACGCATCCATTGATAGCCGTCGGCGTTTCCTTCTTCTTCTTCAATGATGAAAACAGAGTATCAGTTATAGCTTCGGACCAATTGTATTTTCTACATGCCTCCAAATTTTCAATATATTGTACCAACCCCCAACTCATTGTGTTTCCCGTTACTGGGAAAAAAAAGTGTTGCCAACAGATACATACATAATAATCTAGTCAAGTCATCATAACCAGCCTCACTGTCCAATTCAGACGCTTGTTTCAGCTTGCTTTTTATCAATGTTGTTGTCAACCTCCGATCTTTTTTGAACTAGCGTTCAGTAAAGGGTGTAAACGATTTTCCATGTATTGTACAATCAATCTTTTCACACTCATCTTGTATCCCAAATATTAGAGTCACATCACTAGGCCGCAACCTCAGTTTTTTGCTTCCGATATTGAATATTGAAGTATTTGAATTGAAACATAATAGTATTTCAAGAATGCAGCTGTCACTTTTACGACACCATGTTTTGTCTATAGTTTGGTCAATGATACATTCAAAAAGCAACCAGAACGGATTCTTTTTCAACGCTGTCTTGTGATACTCATTTAACTGAAGTTCTTCTATTGCCCTGATAATGGCAAACATATTAGATCTGTATTGCGGTTTGTACCTTGCACCAGTGATGTATAATTCACTTTGATTGTCATTTATTTCAACATTTGTCTCTGTTGCTTGTGACTCCTGATGTGGAATTTCTTTGATACACCTTATAGCAGATCTTTTTTTTGAAGCTTGTTTCTTCGCCATGACCTGTTTAATGCGTCAACTATAATAGGGTATCAAACGTTAATATATGATGTATCTATATTAACATAACCATTAGACCACACATTGGTAACTGTTTAATTCGTCAGAATGAGAGTGACCTAAATTTTTAGGTGCATTATAACTCAATTGCACATAGTAACTATTTTTAGGGACAAAAGTACTGATAATGAATCAGTGTAATCTTTAACTAATGTTTACATATCATGAATATATACATGTAACTTATAATTCGACTTAACAGCTACTCAACACAGTTACAAACATTTAGTAACAGATACTCAACACATCAACCCAAATAAATACTCATCACAGTTACCAAGAACATATATAAGAATGAAATACTTAAAATCACAAAATAGTTACTCAACACAATTATAACCATTAAATTTTTTAATATGAGCTGTTTATAATTTGTGATCAAATAAACTCAATATCGGAACTATTTATTCATTACAAAAAGACTTCGAGTTATTTTAGTTTCATCCTTGAAAATATGATTTTATAATTATGTTTTTGGATTTATAAACTACGCTAGTATATGGTGTATCTATATTAACCTAACTATTAGTCCACACATTGATAACTGTTTAATTCGTCAAAATGGGATTCATTCAAATTTTTAATGAGCACTGTACCTCAACTGCACATAGTAACTATTTTTAGTGACACAATTAGTATTTAAAAGCAGAGCTTCTTACAGCCCCAAGAGCTTTCATATACAAAGAGCTCAAGTCAACCACAAAAGGCATTTGACACTGTTTACGGATCATTTGGCACTGTTTACTAAGCCTTTTTCATAGAATCAAGAACTGTTACTGCAGTGAAAAGATCAACGCATTCTCATGAAGGTAAACCAAAATTCTTAGATGAATTGTCCATTATTGCTTGTTTGAGGCACAAATATTTAGTTCAGCTCCAATGTTGGTGTGTTGAAAAGGCTGAATTGCAACTTGTGTTTGAGTTTATGTCCAATGGGAGTCTTGATAAGATACTATACCCAAAATCTGAATTGGGTAACCCATTGAAATGGCTATACAGATACCACATTGGAATTGCTTTGGCCTTTGTTTTGACTTACCTCCATTAATAATGTGAACAACAATTAATCCACAGAGACAAAAAGACCGTTAACATTATGCTTGATTCAGTAACAGATACTCAAGACAGTTACAACACACATAAGATACAACTATTAAACAGTTAATCAATAAAGTTAGCGATAACAAATATAAAGTTGAATCTTTAAAATCATAAAAATAGTTACGCAATACAGTTAGACCCATTAAAATTTGAATATGAACAGTCTATATTTGAATCCCAAATAGTTACTTAAAACAGTTACTTAACTATTTTTAATCAAAAAAATCATGAACCATAAAGTTGCCAATAACAGACTTATAAGAATTGAATCCTTCAAATCAGAAGAATAGTTACGCAACACAGTTAGACCCATTAAATTTTGAATATGAACTGTTTACATTTGAATCCCAAGTAGTTACTTAAAACAGTTACGTAACTATTCTTATTCAAAAAAATCATGTTATAAATTGTTTTTTTTTTCATATACATATGCTATAATAGTTTTGCAAATTCGTAATATAATTGCACAAAATTAGGGTTTTACAATTTGGTTTTATTTTTGAATCAACTTACACAGGTTTATGAAAAAAAAAACTAAATAATCAATGAATGAAAAAAAAAATATAGAATGTCACCTCAAATTTCCGGTGAATAAGTTGTCGGAGACGCTGAATAGGTTCTGCACGATGTCGGCGACGATGAATAGTTGGATTTGGAACTGTCGTAGTACTCTTTTTTTTGTGGAATATTCAATGGTTAGAATAGAAAATAATAAATAGTTATGTCATTCTATGGATATCCCATTACCATAGAATCAAGATGCCGAAGAATAAGGGTTTTGAGAATTAAATCCCCTTTTTTACCTCCCATTAACTGATTCTAGCCATAATATACGGAGGAATACAAATAGATTCTACGTTTCAATTGTTTACCGAATGGTAATACTAGTATTTTTAAAAAATATGCACTTTACCCTAAATAAGTTTTTGAGTTGTACTTTTGCCCAAATAAGTCTTAAAAATTGTACCGACTTCTAAATTCCCCTAGTATCTTTAGGTGTGCAACTTGGGTAGAGCCTAACTTGAATTCAAGTCGAACTCAACCCGAAAACTAATTTTTTTTTTTGGGCAGAAGTTTTAATTCTTGGGTTAGGTTTAAACAAAAAAATTTAACTCCAAATTAAATTTAGACAAAAATGAGGTTGAAGTTTAGGGTTGATTAGACTCAATCGGCACTCGAACTGAATTCGTGATTTCAAGTTCAACCCAAATTGCAATTCAATTTATTACCCAAAAAAAAGGCAAAATAATTTAGATATCTAATATATATATTATACATATAAAACATACAATTCAACCACTCTGCTCGAGTTACACTCTTAATTATATATTAGACAACTAAAAGTATATGACTAAATTATATGTGATAAACAAGATTTAAATTTCAAATGAATGCATCTGAAATTAAAAATATTATCCCGTTAATATCACATCATTTGATCTTAATTATTAATTTTATTTTTTATCCAAATTAGGATTAGTTGTTATTTAATTCCTACAAGACCTTCAAGCCCGTCTTCTTACGTGGAGAACCAAACATTTTTCAAGTCAAAAAGTCAAATTCTATTGTGTATAAATTTAGGGGAATTTCACATTGCACCATGAAAGATTTAAAAATTTTCACTTTATATCTTCAAAAATAATTTTTTTTTTATATTGTATACTCAATGTATTAAAAGTGTTGTAATATAATCTTTCCGTCTTCATGGGGCCTCAACGATCCCGGTAGCGATGTGTGACGAATTGGGTCAAGTTGAGGAGCTTGTTGTGGAGATAAGTCTATTGTTTGTGAATCGAATGTCTCACCTGACGACTCCAAACGCACTTAAGTCCCAGAACCATTGAACCAGTCACGGAGCTCTCAACCGAATTGTTTAGGTTCTAAGATTCCATCTCTACTCTAGTTGAGGTTTCAGTTCGAAGGTCATAAAATGTATTGCGGGTTCATCTATCTTGACCAGTTCACGTTCAAGAGAGGGTAATCGAGAGGACCCATACTTTAGATCTCTTCTCTATGGCAGGGGTTTCTTTTGTATCAAGAGTATCCTTTCGTTACTTATTCCGTCAAAGTCCACTTCATTGAAATTGGCGAAATGAGTAACAAAAATTAATGAAAAGGCTACATTATAACACTTTTAATGTATTGATAATATAATATAAAAAATTTAATCTTTAAATATAGGGTTAATTGCAAATTAGACCCAAAAAGATCGTTCGAATATCAATTTACACCCTCAAAAATTAAAAATCTCAATTTGCAACCTCAAAGATATAAATTTGTATCATTGCGCACCTAAAACTAACGATTGTTAGTTTGCCGTTTAAAACTAAATGAATAAATTATACCTAGATCCCCTATACTTGTCACTTAATCATTTGTACCCCCTCACATTTAGAATATTACTTCTACACCTCCTGACATTTGTACACGTGTAACACATAACCCCTTGTCGTTAATATCTGTTAATATACTTGTTAAAAAATATGATTTCATCCTAATAAAAAATGATAATTTTTATATTATCTTTTATTTTGTGGGTCTGTTATACTCTAAAATTTAAAATTAAGCTTACCATTTGAATGTCTAATATATTGCAGGTATTTGTATAATGTTCTTTATGTCTAATGCAATACATCACTTAAATAGAATTATTTGAATACCCTATTGGGAGAACATTTTTAGATATATTTGAATTCTAAAAGGATGTAAGTGTAATATTTTAAATGTGAGAGATCTAAATGATTAAGTAACAAGTATGAGGAGGGTCTAAGTGTAATTTATCTATTTAATTTTAAATGACAAATTGGCGGCGGTTAGAGCATCTCCAATGGGGGAGGCATATGGGGTGGCATACCCCATATGCCACCCCAAATTCAAAAAAGTGCACTCCAATGGGGGTGGCATATGGGGTTGTAAAATGGCACCAAGGCCTTTGGGGTGCCATATTTGGCAACTTAGGAGAGAGAAAATGAGGGGTGACAAATGGATTGGTGAATGTAGATTCGTTAGATGAATATAGATCCAACGACTCATATAGATTGATGAACAAAAATATTAAAATGGCACCCTATTTTGGCACCTACCATTGGAGCAAAAATACTATTCAAGGGTGCCAAAACACTGTTCAAAGTTGCAAAAATGGCATTTGGCACCCCATTTTTGGCAACTACCCTTGGAGTTGCTCTTAGCTTGAAGTTTCCATTGATATAATTTTTTATTTTGAGGGTATAAATTAAAATTTTTTATTTTTGAGAGTATAAATTGTGATTCAAATTGTGATTCAAACGCTCTTTTAGATCGAATTCGAAATTAACCCTTAAATGTATAAAATAAAAATTTTAAAATCGTCCTAAACTGGCTCTCAACATTTTTTTCGTTGATCGCCTGTATCTCTGTCCCTCCGTCCGTTCATTGCATAGATACTCTCCGAATTAACCGTCTACCAGAAAGGATGGTCCTCTCTGTGTCACCCTCTTCAATTACGTAGAATATTTTTTTCTTGTTTGTTCTCCATGAGTTTATAGTGTCTCTTCTTGAATGTTCATATAGTTTTGTGGGGGGTGGTCAGAGACCTTGCACTTGCAGAGTTCATCCATGGCAGAAGAACAGTTGCCCTTGGATGAGCTCCTGTCAGACCAATCTAATGGATTCTGTAGCCGTGATTTTCAAATTCATTCCCATGGCGTTTGGGATCAAACTGAAGCCAGAGGCTTCCTTAAGTTTGCTTTACCTCGTCTTCAATTACAATTGGCGATCATATTCCTCCTCACTCAATCTCTCCATACATTGCTCAAGCATTGCTATTTGCCTCGCATTGTCTCTGAGATCCTGGTAATCTCTCTCTAACATGTAAATTTTCATGTGTTTTTGAGTTTCTTTTTGTTTTTATCTTTGTGGGTTCATCCAATTCCAATGTATGTGATGTAAATATCAGGGTTGTTCATCACAACGTGTTTGACGCAAGATACGACCGAAATTTAGGCAGCAAAATTATATACAGGTTTTGAAACTTATTGAGGATATTATTTTACTTATTGTGTGGCATTTTATTTTCTAGCAAAGATCTCACAAAGGGTCTTTTTAAGTCATATTGTGTCAAAATTTGCCCATTCTGCACTTATGTCGTGTCGAGTTCGTGTTGGGTATAATTTATTTTTAAAAGATTCGTGTTGTGTTTAGTCGGGTTTATATCAACTTTTTTATTTGACGAGTGTAATGAGTTTATTTATTTATTACTTGAACCGTTAAAAGACTCGATACAAACCCATAATTTTGTGTTGATTTCATATGGGATTTTGTCTATAATTGATAGGCATATCCAGCACTGATATGGGGAGAAGGGGGCAAACCTATTCAAAAAGCTTTACTGAAAATTTTCATATACTTAGAGGAGCTTATCATGATATGTTATACAGAGTGTTTCTTAGCTTCTTGACATGATGTTGGCGCATGAGTTGGGCACTTGTGCTTTCTTCTTACAGATTTTGTTCTTTCTTTCTTTTTCTCTTGTTTTATGGGAGCAATTGTACCTACAGATTGAAGCATGTCAGAAAAGAAAAAAAAAAAACCATAAGAATGCTTGTGTTTGTAAAAAACTGAACCGTTCTAGACCATTTTCTGTGAACCAGGCTGGTGTGATATTAGGACCAACTATTCTGGGGAGCATCCCAAATTTTAGAGAAACCTTTTTCCCTGTCGATGGAGAAGCATTTCTCGAGTTGTTAGGGAAGATTGGCTTCATGTTCTTTATGTTCCTGATTGGAGTGAAGATGGATGCAAGCATGGTAAGAAAAGTTGGAATTAAGGCCTGGATTATTGGGGCTGCGGCAGTAGTAATTCCAGTATGTGTTGGTTCGGGCTCGGTGGTTCGTTTATTACACGCTACTAATCTACACAGTTATAGATGGCCAGGTGTTAAAACTGTCTTGGGGATACAAACTTTGATCCCATTTCCTGTCATCGCATCCCTCCTCATCGACCTGAAAATCATGAACACTGAGCTTGGCCGCCTTGCTTTGGCAACGACGTTGATCAGCGATTTTCTTAGTACAATGTGCTATGCCGCCATTGGTATTTATATTATCGGATGGGCAGCCTATTTACAGTCGTTATGGATTAAAACCTTTGTTCTGTGTACTGGTGTGGTTTTAGTAATCGTGTTCACCATGCGCCCTGTATTTGTATGGATCATCAGACGGACACCTGAAGGGAAGCAAGTGAAGGGAGCTTATATCGCTTTCGTAGCTTTAGCAGTTCTGGTCTCGGCCATTATGACTGACAATGTGGGGCTTCGCTACCATATAGGTCCTTTCATACTTGGCTTGTGCGTGCCAGATGGACCGCCTTTGGGTTCAACACTAGTTGAGAGATTGGAATCTGTAATCTCGGGGTTGTTTGCACCAGTGTTGTTGACATTCTGTGGACTGAAAGTAAATTTGTATGTGCTTTATGATCTCGACTTTGTGGGTTATATGTCAGCGTTCATATCTATTTGTGTTGGGCTGAAGTTCATGGCAATTTTTTTGCCGGCTTTGCTTGGAAAAGTGCCTCTCAGAGATGCAGCTGCTCTTTCTCTTATCATGAGTGCCCAAGGCATCGTCGAACTAACTTTCTATTTGAATTTCTACGTAAATCAGTACTTGACAATCCCTAAGTTTCACTTTCTTAAAGTACAAATGGGCATGTTATAAAGTTTTAAATCTCTCTCTCTCTATCTCAACTTGAAGCACAGACTATAGACGGGGACACCTTTTCTGTGGTGACACTATCAGTATTGATAGTAGCTGTGATCACATCGGTTCTTGTGAGACTCATCTATGATTATTCAAGGAAATATACCGGCTATCAGAAAAGAAACATTCTCCATGCTCCATATGATGCTGAGCTGCGAATGCTTACATGCTCCCATCGACAAGACGATGCATTTGCTGCTATAAAGCTACTTGAAGCTTCGTATCCTAGCAGAGAGAGTCCAATTGCAGTCTATGCACTCAATCTGGTGGAGCTTGTTGGCCGATCCTCACCACTATTAATCAACCATGAGCTAGGCCAAAAATCTTCCACGGGTGGCTCTCGTTCACAGCAAATGATTGAAGCTTTTCATCAATTCGTACAGCAATATGCAGAATTAGTCAATGTCCAAGTCTTCACCGCAATCTCACTACCCAAGTTCATGCATCAAGACATTTGTTCACTCGCTTTTAGCAAGATGTCATCCCTAATAATACTTCCATTTCACAAGAAATGGAATCACCAAGGCAAAATGGTTTTCGACAGCAATGTTTTGAGGACATTAAACCGTCAAGTGTTGGACCTGGCCCCTTGTTCTGTAGGTATTCTTATTGATCGTCGCAAAATACGAGCTGAATCATCTACTTTACCCCTGCAATCAGTTTATCAGGTGGCTGTAGTTTTTCTTGGCGGTGATGATGATCGCGAAGCACTGGCTTATGGAAAACGAATGGCGAAATCACCAGGAGTTCACTTGACAGTTATCAGGCTCATTGCACAGGATGACATGGGTGAGAAGCAATGGGACACAGTGCTTGACACAGAACTTCTGAAGGATATAAAACTTCAATCACCATTCCAGCGTAATGTAGAGTACCGAGAGGAAAAGGTGAAAGATGGGCCTGATACGGCTTTGATAATTCATGCAATGGAGGAAGCTTTTGACCTCATCGTCGTGGGAAGACGCCATAGAGAAGATTCACCACTGTTATCAGGCCTAGCAGAATGGAATGAGCTACCGGAGCTAGGGTCAGTCGGAGACATACTGGCTTCAGCAGATATCAAGAAACCAGAGTCTGTCCTGGTTGTACAACAACAAATCATGAAGAACAAGTGAGAAGGAAGCTACTTCTTTTGGTTTATGTATTGCTAGTTGAGAATATATAGTTATTGAGTTCTATTAAGTTACTTGCAAGTCTAGTACCAACCGATTGTTAGCTCTTTTCTCATTTTGACATGGATGCTCACAAAACTTTCGAAAATCGCGAGGGAATTCGGGGACTTTTCAGGTTAAGTCGATCGTTGTCATCTATGTAAATGTCAATGCTTGATGTTTGATTCTTTCCTCCTCTGTCTCTCTCCACCCCACCACCCCCACCCCCTAAAACACCAACCACCCAACTAAGAAGAAGAAGAAGAAAAACACAGTAAAATTTCCAAAAATGATTTCTCTAATGAATAATCAGCTCTAACATGGAAATGTCTGGTTAGCTGATTTACAGGTTTTTGGGTTTCCAGTCTTCATTAATAAAAGAAATGATAACAAATTTTGGGCGAACGTCACTTTATCCCCCATTGGCATACACCCCTAGATCAGAATTTCGTTTCGAAAATGTCAAAATGTTTTAAACGTTTCCATTTGCAAAGAGATTGAAACTAATTAGTGATGTAATCAAAATTTCGACTTCGATGTGTTTCATAATATTTCAAGGTGTTTTGTAATGTTTCAATGTATTCGCACAATTATTTCGAAATATTTCAAGGTATTTTAATGTACTTTGGTATATTTCAACCAATATTTTGAAAAAATAATTCTTCAATTTTTATTTTTTTCAATCTATTTCTGAAACACGTTGAAACGTTTCCGAAACATATTGAAACGTTTATTTTTTTTAAGTGACCGAAATAATGTATTGAAATAAAATTTTGATCTTTGCATACACCTATGTAGATAGTACTTGGTTGTATTTCTCTGAAGGAGAACCCATTAATTCACATTCTTATCATGTTTGTTCTATCACCATTAAAAAAAAAGATGGAGCATTTTTTGATTTGTTTTAAAACTTTAGAAAAGTTATTTATGAAGTCGGTTGAGATTGCGTTATTATAGAGTTGTCTGATTCTAACATTTAGGATCGATCCAAGTGTTTTTAACTATAACTTTATGTTTTCTTCTTATCATATGACCCAAATTAAATGGTCATCTCACTAGATTGAATAATAAGAGTAATGTTTTTTTTTTGGAATTCTTGCTACCCCAACCCTTCGAGTTGGACTAATGCTAAACTCACGCGCAAAACTGGTTCTTCACGCATAGGGGTAAATCTAGAACCAGTGGCCTCAAGGAGCGTTTGCACCTAGTAAATTTCGAACCCTTGACCGGTACCAAGTGAAGGTACTTACCAAATGACCCTTGAACCACTAATCTAACCCTTGGGGTTAATAAGAGTAATGTTACTTGTTGACATAATGAATCATTATCATTGGATTGTCACTGAATCTCAAAATTAGTTAGAATCCGCCACCGGGTCGATTACTGTCATGCATAGTTAACAAATTAGATCTAAATAACTTAACTCAAAAAAATTAAATTAAATCTAAAAATTTTATTACCCCCAGAGTAATTTAGAATTCAAATTAACTAGTTCCCGCTGTGACATGTTTTAGAGACACACATGCATATCTTTGTAGGGTTAACGGGGTAATTTCACATTGCCCATAGTACACCAATACGGCACCACACCCCCTATAAATCGAAAACGGAAATATAGGCAATGCGTAGGGGTATGTCATCTTCCATTTTCTGTTGCTTGGACACTCTCTCTCTCTCTCTCTATCTCTCTCTCTCTCATGAGTCATGACCGACCGAGCAGCACAAACCTTATGATTACTTCAACTATTTCTCGGTTCTTTCGAATCTATTACCAAAGTAGCCCAAATTTAAACTTAAATACCAAAATACAGCCGTTTTAAACTTATTTACCAAATTACAGTTGTTTTAAAAGCGGAAGTAAGAAATCCAATTTTATTTAAAAGCGGAATTAGTAAGTACGACTTTAACTGAAAAAGCGGATGTACCAATTACTATTTCATTTAAAATCGGACTTACCAAATCTGCTTTCTATTGAATAATTGCACTATTAAAATTTGTTTTTAAAATTGAAAGCGTATTTCGTAAGTCCGCTTTATCAAATGAAGCGGATATAATGAATCCGCTTTCATTTGAATTCAACCTCCCAGGGCCCCCTTTCTGTTATTCCTCGACTTCACCTCTCTCTCCTCTCTTCTCTCTTCTCTCTGTGGAAGCTCAGACTTCGCCTTTCTCGCTTTTGTCTTCACTGAGTCCTCCTCTTTCTTCCATTTTTGTGTCTGATTTCGTCACCCCTAAGCTCAACCCTTATAATGTACAAACCCTACTGATTAAATCGAAGCGTAGCCCTAGCTTCTTCGAAGAAGACAACTGAGTTCTGGAGCAATATTCGGCTGTGAGATTCGCCTGAGGTGTGACATTCGGCTGTGAGATTCCATTCTAAGCCCTAGTTTTGTCAAATGAAGCAGTAAACTGGTACATACTCGTGGGATAGGTCTGAACTAAGGAGAAGACAGCGGTTCACGTGTTGAACACATCCTTATTTCAGAAGATTACAGTGTGAAGGCAGCCATATCTGTTTGCATATTTCCAGTTTTTCGATAGCTATTGATTTGTTGTTTCTGAATTTGATTTGTATTTTGCGTTAGTCTGTTGCATTGGATGGTTTAGAAAATAATTGAATTTATGAATATGTAAGTTCGATTGTGCAATAGACAAAGTTGGCTGTGTAAAAACAGTAAAACTTAACATTGAAAAGACCTGAGAGAGAATAAAATGTGAAGTGGCTGAATCCTTGAGTGATTATGCATGTGACTACTGGGCTGTGACTAAGCATCTTGGTTAGAGAAGCAGAGGGTTCAACTAGTTGATTTAGATAAGGCAGTGTTTCTTGGTTGTCATGTCTAAATCCAGTTTTAATACACTCTTAAAACTTAGAAATCTGACCAGGATATCAGCAATAGCCAGAAGGCAGCCATGTTGTTTAGTGTAAATAGGTTAGGTTATTCGGAAACTGCATGATTATTTGGCAAGTTTTTCAACTAGAAAATTGAGGGTTTTGCTGTACATTTTCTCTCTCCTAATGCTTCAGTGATTTCAAATTTTCTTTATCATTTGAAGTTCAATAAGGGCATAATGTTGAATATCAAAGATACCAAGTGACACAGCCCACAATAACATTCATAAGTATGGCCTACATGAAATTTTCAAGCTCATAATAGGAAGGCAAAATTAAGAAACATACATGGTGGAATTATCTTCTCAAGCACTATGCTTTACCAAGTTAGTAAATCCCAAAGTCCTCCTTTTCCAGGGTAAAAAAAAAGGAAGAAAAGGCCATCTTCATTAGGCTTTGGAATACCATTATTCCTTTCATGCACACTTTTTTCAAGTATACATCAATTCAAATGGATTCCTTCAATCACTTTATGCACATTACACCCCAAACTAAGTGACACAGTCACCTGTTAGAACTCTTTCTAATGTTGTCAGGCACTTTATGGCACCAATCGCTGTGCATATATTCCCTCCTATCACCCTTTTCCAAAAAAAGATGATTTTGTGATATTTAACACCATCTATACCTAAAACACAAGCATCTAGCCACATATTATACCTTTAATCTATAAACTTCAGGAAAAAAACTTCACAAATCACCAAAGTTGAATGCTTTTTTGTTACTTATTAGACATTGTAACTTGACGCTTTCTAATCGTAACTTGATGAGCCAAAACCACAAATTGCATGCTGTTAACTATAAAAACAATCCCAACAAATTCAAAAATAATCACCCCTCTAATTTATTGCATACTGCCTGTACAGTGAAAAATAATTAGGATTCATAAGGACCTAGCTTTCTGGGTTTGAAGTGAAAAGAATGACAACAGCTTGACAAGAATTAAGACAACTACAAGGCACAACACTGCAAAAAGATAGCCATGTTGTTTAGTGTAAATATGTTAGGTTATCCAGAAACTGCATGATTATTTGGATAATTGAATGTGAGGTGCTGCAGAAGAATGAAGCATGTCGAGATTGAATCGGGCTAGGGAAAAAAAGAATAAATAGGAGGCATTATGACAAACTGGGGACAACAAGATAGTGATGAAGTGTGGGATGTGAGCCTTGCAGTTTAATAATGATTCTTTAGAAAACAAAATTATAGTACTCTGGTGGGTTTTGTGTGGAAACACAGTGCTTCCTAATTAGTGTGCTTGGATAGTGTTATTTTTGGTTTTCACAGTAACAGGGTAATACAAAAAAAAGAGCTTCTTTTAGTTATGTAGACTACAAAATTTGGTAACAATATAGCCCGCCCTTGATAGAGCAAACTAGCAATCTAGTGTTCGCATAGCTGAGTAAAAACAAGTACGATAGTGCTTATTCAATATGATTTAACTTCTACTCCTGTTCTTCATAATTTTCCATGTTCTCGACTAATAACTTTATATCCTCAAGTCATGACATGTGGTCTTGTTGATACTTTCCCAACATTCAGCATTTCCAACGTTTGTACTTCTATGATATGTTCTTTTATTCAAACCTTGAGTTGTAAACCATAATTAGCATCCTTGATCTTGTATTCTTTTTTTGTATCAATATTATAATGTGTCTGTTGTGAGTTTTTGTATCTTGTGTTGCTGCTGAGCACATTAAATTGTAATAAAATACGGATCATGACAGGCCACTTATGTGCCTCTAATGTCAAAGCAATCAACCCAAAAGGGCCAAAACCAAGTGACAGCCCAGCTCATGTTCTTCCATCCTATTTAGGACATACAAAACAACCAGTTACAACATGAAAATAATTAGCAGTTACACTGAATATAAGATCAAAGACAATTGCTAGGAATATTGACTCAAGTTTAATACAACACATCTAAAATTTCATGTTAAGTTCTCGAAAATTTGTTTAAAATTCCTAATAAATTATCCATAATCTCCTAACCCATGAAAATAAAAAAAATATCATTTGTATTCAATAAAATACATGTCAAATACCTTGATTTATACATTGACCAAAGACTATCATTCTCTTCTATTTAATATATTATCCTTATTTTTGGTTGCACAATTATAAAGTTAACATCTTCTGAACATAGTCTAGTAAAGACTTGTAAACATAGTCTAATAAATAAGTCAAAGCATTTTGAGTAAAAAATCAAAATCTCAGGGGCAAATATTGAAACTAGTGAGAACAGCCTGGGTAACAATATCATTACCTTAAATACTGATGTTAAAATAATCAACGACCTGTCTTAGTCAAACAGTAAAACCTCAGACTGACAAAAGGCCATGACTGTAAATTCATTTGAACAAATATTTAATATTATTTATTTATTTTTAACTTTTTCATCCTAAATTTCTTGTTTTTGAACTCTACAATGTCCCGCTCTGTAATGTGATCTGATTTCCTCTCTCTCTCTCTCTACATCTCAACTAAACTTGCATAGTCGACAAATTAATGATGATTTTATCGCGGACTATTTGATTTTGTGCATTGAAAAAATACACTTTAGAAATTTAGGATATAGTAAATCAAATATATTCAATTTTGGAGAAATAAAGAACAAAACATTTCTCTAAGATGTGATTTAGTATTTGATTTGAAATATGTTGCCCCCATTGACCAACAATCCTGGCTCTGCCCCTAATGAAATTTAAATTTATGTCATGCTATCCAAGATAGTAATTTAAATATGAAAATTATTTGATAGTATATTGTATATTGAAAGTATAAAATGTCGAGGAGACACGCCACATTAATGTGCTATTGGGGAGGTAATATTATCTACAATGAAGGTTGTTTATCGTACAACAGAAATCTTCAACATTGTATAAAGTTAAAACAAGGAACAACATATGAAGAATTATCCACCAAGTTGTACACGATAATGCAGCTGGATGCTTGGTTAAAACCGTTGTTGTTCCTAACCTCCTAACATCATCCCTCAATGTGTATATGATGTAGGTTCTAAGGGAGTGTCACTCTCCCTTGGGATGATGTCAAAAGAAAGGGCCACAGAATGTTGGATGAAATGAAATGTATGAAATGGAAAGTGCGAAATGAACAAAAGTGTGTGTGTGAACAAAAGTGCTCCCCAAACGCAAGGAGTCTTTTGAATGTCGTGTTTTACTTGGAAAAGTATTACAAGGTCGTCTCCACAGGGAAGGAAGAGAATTGTGTGAAGGTGATTTTGGTAAAAAAGAAAAAAAGTGTAAAATCTTTTGTTTGAGTTTTGGTGTTTGAAGTTTGTGAATGAAAATGCAATGGAAAACAAATGTTGGCTAATCAAAAGGTTTCACTCCAATGAGAATGCCAAGTTGACTCGAACTCTTCATTCGATGGTGCATAGATGAACGATTGATTCGTGGGAAGCGAGGGACGATATGGAAGTGAGGATCCAAGCATAACCCGTGACAAGTCTACATGATATCAAAAACTCACACCATGTCCTCTCTCAACCCAGTTAAACTGAACCATCGTACACCGAGGGGAGGAAAACAGATGAGTTGAAATGACATACCCAAGAGGAGGTCTCCCTTGGATTAGCCAACTTAAAGATTTAGCTACTCATGCTTAAGGTAAAGACACCAATGTAATGAAAATACATTATGAAGAAATGAAGATTAGAGCTAAACAAAATGCAAAATATAACTTCCGGATAATTTATACATGTCAATCACCTTTTGCTAAAGAGTGAATGAGAAACTACTCACTCTTCATTACTTTGGTAAAACTAGAAAAGTAAGTGATGATCATCCCTCCAAGTAGAGGCATTACAAGGTAAAAACAAATTACACAAGGAGCCGATCTTTGACAAAGAATGAGTGAATCACGTTCCACCCTTCACGGCTTTGGTAAAGCTCTAGAAAAGTGGAAGAGTTTCACTCCTCTAAGGGAAGAAGGAAGCTCAACAATGGAAGTAAAGAAAGCAATAACTATTTGGAGGATTTTCTACAACCAAGATGATACAAGAAAGTAAAGAAATCAATAACTACTTTGAGGGTTTTCCACAACCAAGATCATACAAGAAAGTAAAGAAAGCAATAACTACTTGGAGGGTTTTCCACAACCAAGATCATACAAGAAAGTAAAGAAAGCAATAACTACTTGGAGGGTTTTCCATTACCAAAAGGAGCTCTTTACAAGAAAGATGATACAATAAAAAAAAGATGATCTTTACAAGACCCAAGGGGTGGGTATTTATAGGCAACCAAAAGATGCTCTTTACAAGCCCCAAGAAGATGCCATTTACAAGCCCCAAGAAGATGCTCTTTGAATTACTCTTTGATCCCCCTTTGTTTTGAGCTTTAATAATTAGCACCCTATAGTTTGTAGTTTTGATAATTGGCTCCCCAGTAATTTGTAGCTTTGACGCACAAAACCCTGAAAAGAACAATAATTAATGCATTATCCCTAATTCACACACTAATCCTAATTTGACTTATTTTGACTAACGCAATTGTCTTATTAACTTAATTAAATTATCCATTAATTAGGGTTAATCACTGGACAGTACAACGTCACGACTACAACTAATTTGTCGTTTTCCAACATTTTTGGGGGATCGCATGCAACAGTACATGGAATTTGAAATTAAAAATAATGACGGTGTCACAGCGATGGTAGATGTTGTATTTGAGAACCGAGCACTGAATAGTATTGCCTTGTACATACAAGCAGAGCCCATCCAACAGTTTCCGCAGCCAATGATGAATGAGTATGGCCCGTATATCGAATTGCTTACACATGAGAGCATCAATCCATGTCCCAATCCTCCAGGGGTTGATAACTCTTACTATGTTGATGGGAGTAGTCATGCTGTGCACGACTTTATGGCAGACGATACTTTTACAACAGAGTTTAATTCGGGCCATGAAATTCTGTAGGTTGAGCCTTATGTGCCAGAATTGCATATAGGGCCTAGTACGCAGACGTCGATGTATTTGGGATACACCACATCTTCTTCCAATGTCATGCTCAATCAATGACTGAAGTCATTCAAAATGTGGTTCAGTCAGACGCTAATTTGTTGGCGACCAATGCAATGCATGCGATTGATCGTGCGGAAGTCACAGACGACGAGGACGAGGAGATTACATTGATGGACGATGTGGAAAACCATAATGATGAGGCTGATGAAAGTGGCCCATCAGTCATACAGGAAGACATACGCCGTATGCATGAGCCATCGTCAGCCTTTTTCACCAATGATGAACTTCCCCAAATCTCTGCCCCCAACAGTTAAACAAGATCTCCATTGTGGGATCCAGATCGGCCTGAGTTATCCATCAGTCTAATCTTTAAGGGTAAATCAGAATTGTAAGATGTAGTGAAGATTTATTCAATCAACAATCATGTCCAAATCGAGGTTGTTGAGAGTGAAAAAAAGTTATTGGCTGTGCGATGTAAAAAATATCATTTCGGGTGCAAGTGGAGGCTTCGAGCTATTCAAAAGAAAACGCACGGGCTTTTTCAAATTACCAAATATGAAGGCCCACACACTTGTGTGCATGTGTCAGCCACTTTGGACCATCTGCAATTAGATTCCCAATTCGTTGCACGCCGAATAAAAGACCTCATCAAGACAGATCCATCTCTGAATATTGTTTTGATAATAAAACATATTGCCATTGTGTATAAGTACGATGTATCGTATCGGAAAGCATGGAAAGCAAAACAAACTGCGATAGCAATGATTTTTGGTGATTGAGATGAATCATATTCTATTTTTCTGAAATTCCTTACTGCACTGCAAAAGTATAATGAGGGCACAATAGTCAGATGACAGGTTGCCGACCTTGGAAATGGGACCGCTGTATTTGACAAAGTCTTTTGGACATTTAAACCGTATATTGACGGTTTTCGACACTGTCGTCTACTAATAAGTATTGATGCCACATTCTTGTACGGGAAGTACAAGGGGAAGTTATTAATTGCTACAGGCCTCGATGGAAATCATCAAATTTTTCCTCTTGCCTTTGCAATCGTCGATGAGGAAAGCATAGATACATGGGGTTGGTTTCTTTGGAGAATTAGACAAGATGTTGTCGGTGACCGTCCAAGGATATGCCTCATATCTGACTGCCATCAAGGTATAATTCAATCAGTGGCTACTCATGGTTCCGGATGGCAAGCACTGTATGCATACCATCGATATTGCTTACGACATATCCAAAGTCACTTCAACAGTAAGTTTCATAACTCTCATCTTAAACGGCTAGTATGGGATACTGGTTCTGCACATCAAATCCGAAAGTATGACAAGATTAAAGCGAAAATCCAAGAAATCAACCCATCGGCCGTTCGTTGTCTTGATCAGATACCAAAAGAGCAGTGGGCACTTGCACATGACGGTGGAAGAAGTTATGAAGTCATGACAACCAACATTTCTGAGGTGTTCAACTTTGTGTTAAAAAAGTATGACATTTACCGATCACGTCATGCGTTGAAACAATATTTTACAAGGTTGTTCAGTATTTTAATGATAGGCGTAGTTCGGTGTCAGATAGCGGGTGCGCTTTTACACCTCACGCTGTGGCGAAGATGACGTATGTTTCAATGAAAAAAGTCAGTCAAAATGTTACCACATTCAGCCGTATCACCGGTGAGGCATATGTTGTCACAAAAAAAGGGAATGCACAAGTACTAAACATTACAGACCACACATGTTCATGTGGAAAGTGAAACACCTATAAAATGTCATGCTCTCATGCAATGACGCTTTTTTCAAAAAAACATTTAGACCCGTGGCAATACGTTGATGAGATATACACAGTAGCTGCCCATGATGCCGTTTGGGCGAGTGAATTTCATCCACTACATCATGTAGACTATTGGGATGCGGTCAGTGGTCCAATAATCTGTCCTAATCCAAATCTACTACGGACGAAGGGTTGTCCCCATTCTACTCGCATCCGAAATGAAATGGATGTACGACAGGGTCGTAGTACGTATCAATGCACATTGTGTGGTCAACCTAGGCACGATCGACGCACAAGATGTTCGTATGTGTCAGTGTATGTGGATGCTAATGTAATGTGAGTCTGAAATAAATGAACAATGTTCATCTAAATAACAATGTTCACATTATTTAATAATGAAAATGTAGTACTTGTGTTTATGTCATTACATCCATCACCGTTATATTCAATGAATATTCACAGTTTGTACTTGTTGCAGATACATAATTCAACAGAACTATGTCTACATCACGGGGACCAATACTTGCGAACAATCGCAGAAAGCAAAGGGTTTGACTATTGACAGAGCGAAACGATGATTACAAAATAGAGAAATTTACTGACCCAAAAGAGTATTATGCTGGAGTAAGACGAGAATGGGCATTTCGTTCTACTGAATCAAACGATTTAACCACTGAGTTACGAGAACTTGGTATACCGGTGCCACGCCGAAGATCTCTAATGATGCAAAAGGAGGAACAGACGAGATTACGAATTAGTAGTTACTCAAGTTTGCAATGAGAATAATTGAATGTTGGTTCATAGGCGGCGATATTATATGGTTCAACTTGCAACCGACATGGTACAAAATGCATATGGTCGAGACTTATCAGATGTAGAGCGTAATAATGTGTTACATAATGAACAATACATATCAGATGAATATATGTCTAATGAAGAATAAAAAGTGTAAACTTATTTTGATGATGTACGAATGGTTCTTTGTTGCATTGAAATGCATTACATAATGAACAATACATATCAGATGTTTATATTACAACATGTAGTGAAATGTTATTTTATGTGACAATATTCTATGTGACAATATTTTATGTAAATTTTTTCAACTATTGTAGTGACAATATCTTACTAAAATGTAATTTAATGGAATTAAGGGATGGAGCGTCAGCAGGCGCGTGACTTAGTACACTCGGGACCTGTTGACCCAACAATATTGTACTTGCAGGCACGACATAGGTCCACACAGATATGTGATGGACATGCACATAATTTACCCAGTATATTACATATATTATCAAACTTTAACACACATATTCTAACATGTAATTCCTTTATATAATTATTAAAGGAATTATCACCATTGAAGTGTTGTCGGGCTGAGGCGAGTATGCATCAATTACGGTGTCCTGATGAGCGGGGTATTACGGCGTGTGTTGACTGCCGGTTTTTATGGGATACATAGTATTGAGTTTATTAAGCTAGACCACCATTTGGTCACTGCGCTTGTGGAGCGATGGAGGGTAGAGACGCATACATTCCATTTGGCCATTGGCGAGGCGACGGTTACATTGCAGGACATGACACTTCTTTCCGGACTCCCCATTGATGATGATGCAGTTACTGGGGTTGACACACATCGTACAATGCTGGAGTGGCAGGATTACTGTGACCAACATCTTGGTATTAGACCTCCAGAGACTGTTTTATCTGGATCGCGACTTAAGATGACCACTCTGGCAGCTATATTTGCAGAGCCTCTCCGGGATGATGCTGATGACATCACCATTGATCGATATACCCGTGCTTACATTTTGCTTCTCATCGGGGCTTATATTTTTCCTGACAAGTCGCATAACAATGTTGGACTTATGTACTTACAGCATCTTGAGGACCTAGATGGTTCTGGGAGATTGAGTTGGGGTAGTGCAGCTCTAACATGCTTATACCGTGAGTTGTGTCGCTCCACTTCCCCAGACGCATCCGATATTGGTGGATCGCTAGTTATCTTACAGGTATACATGTATTTATATGTAATTACAATTTACGTTACATAAAAGGTACGCTTAATATTATGAAATATTTAATTACCAAATAGTTGTGGGCATGGGAGTGGCTTACACATATTCGTCCTCAGAGAGTATTACCTCGTCAAGCAGCAGCCGCAGATATACCCGATGTTTTTCACATGTCGGAGGGGCCTGTTGCTGGGATTGCTGCAGAGGTACTCGCTGCTATGAAGGAGATGCCTGACCATCATGATCTATTACCTAGGGGCCCTTTGGGGTGCAGGTGCGTATCAATGAAGTAAAGGGAATGAGCGTAGTAATGTATATTTTCAATACCATGAGGGAAATGATTTATTGTCTACATGGCAGGTGGAATGTGTGTATGACATCGTATATACACTGCCCCAGACATGTCATCAGACATTATAGAGATTAGCTAGACCAGATGCGCGATGAGAAGGTTCAATTTTTTCACCAACGTAGACTATATTATAATGTCAAATGTTTGTAGACTTACATGTAAACTGAGTATTTGTTTTGATGTAGATGGTGTGGATGTCATATACTACAGAGGTCATCGCAGACTTACCTGCTTATTGCACTGTTGGGAGCGACTTATAGATGGCGCCTGTACCACTGATTTGTTTTGCATTAGTTGAGTGGCATTTTCCGGATCGTGTCATGCACCAGTTCAGTTTTAGATAGGCTATCCCTCAGGCATGCGACACTAGGACTGCTCTTCATGCTACTGATTGACGCGACAGAGGTGTTTATGACTGGAGTATTGTACATCAATCTTCTGTAGATGTCTGGACCCACCGAAGAGAGCTTCTTATCGGGGGAGGCACATACATCTGTGATCGATATGAGTTATCGTGCGTACATGGTTTGGTATGGCTGTATCACTCGACAATTGATCGGACCTCCAGTACATACTCCACCTATTGGATTCCAGCCTATGGGTAGCATAGTCGAGATATTGGTAAGTAATACCAAAGTTCATTTGTCATTATAATCCTCATTTACTAATACAAAATTGATGTTATCATAATGTATGTGCTTTTTACATTTACAGGAGCATATACTTGTTCAGATTCACCAGATCGCACAAGATGGCCTTGATGATGGTACGGACGCAACACATAGACATGCATTGCAGGCCGTCCATTCTCTTAGCGCCACTACCCTTGAAGCGGTTCGAGAGGACCATCATCTCCATCGTACCGTCCACACCGAGCCTCAACATCTACCACATACTGCACCGCGTGCTCCACCCGATGTACCTACGCGGCCTCATGGTATTGTTATACGACGGCAATGAGCTCCACGTCACCGACATGATATTCGGGTGGATGCCGGTGTCAACACAGTACCAGAGTCAAGTGTAGCAGAGCCTACAGCAGGACCTAGTGGTCCTCAGTATCCACATACACCGTCCGTTGTATGTGCAGAGACACCATCCTCTTCAAGTCCCCAATAGCAGGTCCTACCTCAGCATCCCCATACATCAGCACATACTACAGGCCATTCACCACCATTGAACGAGACCTCCATACCATATGAGTACCTCGCAGGGCATGTTTCCCCCATGGCAGGACCAGGCACATACACATCAGATGGTTCAGGAGTTACATTGCCCAGCCACCATATCTATGACGATGCATTGATGACGTCACCTCCGATAGATGTTCATATTTCACAGGCAACAGATGAGGTCACGCAGGGTCATGGTATAGGACTTACATCGACTCCAGCAGTTGTACATAGGTCACAGCACCGTGCTACGACTCCACTTGCCCATTTAATTTCACTAGGTCGAGGTAGAGGTCGAGTTGACAGATTGGGAGGTTTGAGAGGCCGCAATGGTAGAGGACGGGGTGGTAGAGGCATAGGTAGAGGTAGAGGCAGAGACGGAGATAGTATTCCAGCTGGAGATCCAGATTTACAGGTGATCAATGGCGAACCGTCACAATTATAGGATAGACGTCCCAAACGGCTCAGGAAGAAGCCGTCTTGTGGCACTTAGTATTGTCCTGTTTTATCATTTTATGACATTTATTTTCACATGTATATTATAGAATTTTGCACTGTATTGTTATTGGTTGTGATGTGTGGTGTTTGTGATGTTGTGGTTGGGTGTTGTTGGTTGTAGTTGTGGTTGGGTGTTTGTGGTGGTAGTTGGGTGTTGGTGTTATGGTTGTGTTGTTGTGATTGTTGTTGTTTTGATATTGTGCACACAGGGCAAAATTATTTTTGGTATGACAGAGTTTTAAGGAAAATTCTGCCGAAATTTTTTAAAATTCATTATGTTAAATATTCATTATGTTTCTATATATTATATGCATTATTATGTTTAGTGTTGTTCTCCACTTCATTGCTTAAGATAAAACACGGAACAACAAGCGGTACATTATATTTGAGCAATGCATAATGACAATACAGATAAACTATAACAACATAGTAGTACATGGCATATAAGCATGATTATAACAAACGACATAGATTCCTATTACAACCCCTAGAGGATAAACCAACATATGCGTAAATATGCCTTATTCATCAAGAAATCTTCATCATGGGAAAGTTTCTTCGTCCGACATTTCAACGTCAGAAACACTTCCTCCTTCTCTAGACAACTGTAGACACAAACGTGTTTCTTCAACCAAACCTTCTACAACACGATCACTTGCAATTCGGCGGAGGTTGTACCGAGTTTGCCGTATTGTCATACGGTTGTTTTCAGCACGAATACGCCACAATGCACCTTCCAACTCTTGTGGTGTTTGAATAGGCATATTAAGGGCAATTTGTCGCAGCCTCCGTATGTTACAAATGCGTAAATCTTGACTAAGAACTTCTCTCTCATTCAAACGATATTGACATTCCTCCCTCATTCTATTCACTGACCTCTAGGCAAAACGTAAACGAGGATTTAGAGGATAGAAGAATTCATCTTCTAACGCCCAAAGATAGCTCATAGCTTCAAACACTGAGTGTGGACTGTAACTCATGTTTGCAGTTAATAAGTATGGTAATAGAGCAACATACACAATCAATTTATAATGATATTCTGATGGTAGTCATGCTAATTGTTTAGCCAGCTGGTGGATAAATTTTTTTACAATTTGTTGATTTGACAACTCCTGCAGCACTTCTGCTTTGTCTCATCACTGCACGCAGCATATCACTACCACTGTTAAGGCATCGGTGGTGATTTTACACAACACTGTTTGTACAAATTTGTCAGTGTTATGTCATCAACGTCTGTTTTATCACAAAGCTTTAGCAGTGTGTAGTCGTTATCATTGCTTGTACCTGTATCTTCACTGCAATATTTTATTACTCAGTTCAATGAATGTAATATTAAAATCATTTATGTTCATGTTTAAATACAGCTACTTATCTGCAGTGTAACCCATACGTACACTATAATGTCAACAACATCACCAAATGCATCTTCAAACCAACCTAACGATGACTCATTCTCAACCAACCACTGCCATCATGAAACATTTTCTTCATTCAGTTCATTAGAACCCAGTAATTGCACAGATCCCCATGGAGTAACATGGTATGGAAATTTACGTTCTTTTAAGAATGAGTCAATCAACATTTATAACCCTTTCACCGAAGTCGGTCATGTGATGATTGGACATGCAACCTTTGTTTCGCCTCTAGAGTTTTATTATCACCCACAGGGACCAAGTTGGTTGAAATCTTATTTCAAGCGTTGTGAGCTTGAAGTATATTGTCGTTGGCATGGATTACGAGTGCCACAAGCACGTTCAACTGAAATGTATGTGGAATAGTGCACGGATAACTACAATGATATTATTGCAACACTGGCTCATGAGAATGATCAGATGGAACGACGGCTAAATTGATTCCACCTTATTACAAAGGCAAAGATTGAACATTCAGACCCTGTAGAGCCTATTAATGCAATACTCTCTGATCAATCGTTGACTTCTGACAATGAACTTTCTGATTTTAAAGAATCAAATGATGATAATCATTGTGCAAAATTTCTCCCTGCTACTCTTTGCTTACATGGCACACCACTATGCTGTTGGAAATATGATCGTCATTAGAAATATTTTTGACTAATATGTCTGTATTATGTCTTTTAAAATAAAATCTTATAGTTATATTTCAACAAAAGACATAACGTCTCTTCATTTTTTGAATGTTTTTATCGCAAAAGAAATAAAAATGGTGAACTTAATAGTTTTATTATTTATTCTTTAATAGAGGTGGGAATGAAATTTTCATTTCTGGGACTACGTACAAATAGTCTCAAAAATACAGTAATTTCTTAAAGTGTGATAGCGGGGGAAAGTTATAATGAAGTCGGAATTGGTAATTCCGCCTTGACATTGTGACTTGTGCCTTCTCAACCATACACTTGCTTTGAGGATAACGTTCTAAGTAGAAAATGAGATGACAATAGGGATTTGTCTACAGTATCAACAACAACAAAAAATACAATTATATCTTCAAAATTTATTATTTTAATGAATATTTTTATAAATTTATAGGTCATTTTATAACTAAAAAATTTATTATTTTCGTGGATAATAACATTTATGGATATTTTTATCACTATTGTGAGTATTTTTATCAATATTGGTATAACTATTTTTACTATTTTTGGTATAAAAATATTATTATTATTCTGGGTGGTTTATTACATTTATGAGTGTTTTTTATCATTATTGTGGTAATAATTTTTATCGCTTTTTTTTGGTGTACAACACCTGCGGACTAAACGTTTTTTACTGGGACTAAACGTTTCAATGAAAGCGGATTTGCTAAAAGCGCTTTCATTAGAAAACGGCTTTGTTAAGTCCGTTTTCTAATGAAAGCGGATTTGGCATATAAGTCTATTAATAAAAGCGGATTTGGCATATCCGCTTTCATTGAAATATAGTTATAGTTTTTTATTGTTAAAAGCGGGTCTGGTAAATACGTTTTCAATAGAAAGCGAATTTGGTAAGTCCGATTTTAAATGAAATCATAATTGGTACATCAGCTTTTTCAGCTAAAGTCGTACTTACTAATTTCGCTTTTAAATAAAATCGGATTTCGTACTTCCGCTTTTAAAACAGTTGTAGTTTGGTAAATAAGTTCAAAACGGCTGTACTTTGGTATTTAAGTTTAAATTTTGGGGTACTTTGGTAATAGATTCCGGTTCTTTCTCTCTCCAAACCTTCCTTTCTTTCCTTCAAGCTCTAGCGGACATCTCTTGAATGACTTTCTCTTTCTCTCTCTGATTGACTGATCGTATCGGTCACTGCTTCGAACTCGAACAGGTAACGTTCACATTATATCTCTCTTGATTTTCAGTTATTGTTTGAAGATTATTTGTCTTTTTTTTTTGGAAATTGCAGTTAAAAATGTTGATTAATCTGGTTAAATCTATGATTATATAGTAACAGTTGGTTGGTAATTTCATGCCATATGCTGATATATGTAGTTATTGTGTTCAGATACATATATGTATATGTATTTTGTTCATCGAAGGCGCATAACATCTTTAGTTTTTATTTTTCAAGGAAATAAATAACAATTTGTATTTTGGAGAATTCGGTTTTGTTTTGTGTAATTTGGCGATTATTGACTTGTTGATTATCTGATTACTTCTACGATTCTTCTAATACATGCGTTTCTTTTTTCAAAAATATTATTTAAATTTAATTATTTAAATTAATTCATCACAATCATTAGATCAATAGTAGATCCCAACAAATAGCAGTGTCTACTCTCAATCTTATGATTATGAGGGAGTAGGTCAACAAGTTAGGTTCAAATTGTTTTTCCTTTTTCCGACTGTAATTTGATTTTTTAAAGAAAAATAAAACTATGCTTTATAAATGTGTGAAAGTCATGTGAGAATAGTGACTACAACGTGAGGTTTCCCCTGTACTCTGAAAACTTGCACCACAATTTGGTTGTAATTTAGATATTTTCTTCTTATTATTTTTTTGTTAGGCACTGTTATAGGAAGGTGGAGGACGATGTTTGAACGCGTGATCTTAAGGTCTAATAGCGAGAGCGGAGGTCATTAAGCTAACCGCTATCCTTTAACCTCTGTCCATGTGCATCTTAATTAGAATCACATATTTACATATGAATACTGGTGCAGGGACATAATATCGTGATCCAATATCTTGATCTGATGATGTAGCTTCGCATCTGTGGCAATTGTACTTTGTTAAATAGAATTATTTTATATACTAAATGTACTACTTAATTTGTTGTTAATTAGTGTTAGGTTAGATGCTATAACATGGTATCAGAAACTAGACTTTGAATGGTTTGTATGTTAAGTCTCGTCCATTCATTTTACACATCATTAAATTAGGAATATTATTTTGAGGTCTCCTTCTCCTCTCACTCGATTGGTTTAGCACCAAAGAAATTGTAGTCTTCTTTTTCCTTTTTAAATTCATCCCGTTTAGGTCATTCTAAAATGCAATACACTCTGACCAAAATAAAATAAAATGCGATACACATGTACAGGGCCATTCTAAAATCATTTTGTCTATGGGTTTCCTATCCTTTGGGGTTCTGAATTTACCTTATAGCCTCTGTTGGAAGGTGTTTGAAATAAAATTGCATTTTTCCACTTCATATATGATGATAGTAAAATGTTGCGAATGGGGCTATCCCACATCGGATAGTCTTAGGGTGTGTGAGTGTATTTAAATGGATGTTATGGCTCTCACACTTTTAAGTGTGAGTGGTTGTAGTTATCTTATATTCAAAAAAAAAAACTAATTCATATTTGTTCCAAAGTGACTCTGATTGTAGGCTCAGTTTCTTCCCTCATTGGGCCTTATCATATAGGTTGGGTGAGGCCTATCCCACATCGGATAGCCTTAGGGTGTGTGAGTGTGTTTAAATGGATGTTATGACCCTCACACTTAAAAGAGAGTGGTTGTAATTATCCTATGTTAAAAAAAAAAAAAAAAATGTTGGGAATAACAATAAGAGAGAGAAGGGCAGATAGAAAGAGAAACATGAAAGGACTTGCCATTGTGGTCAAGGAAGATTGGGGTTTGCATCAGTGGAAGTAAGTCAAACTGGCCTTATTCAAAAACTGAGTATTGCATCAGTATGCATCTTTGAAAAAATTAGGAATGATATCAACCAAAAAAAAAAAATAGAGATGAAGAATTATATAAATGCTTATGTTACACTCTCCTTTAACAATTAAGCTTTTAGACAAAATGATTTATTCAACATGGTATCAGAACCTAAAGATTCTGAGTTCGATTCTTATCAGACATCTCCCCTAAAAAATAAAAAATTAAAAACAATCACATGAATGTACTATCCAAGTACGACCACACTTGAACACGAGTGTTAGATAAATATTTATGTATGAGCAAAAAGAAAAAAAAAATATTTATGTTACACAGTCTAAATTTCTGAAGTAGATGGTTTTGCATTCTAGAACTGCCAAATGGGCCCTTAGGATCATTCAAAATTTGATTTTGGAGTGGATGTGCTGTCTTACTGGGAGGGAAAATTAGCAACCTTAGTTTAAAGGCTGAATTAAGTATATCTAATTTTCCTCTTTAACATTTTATATAAGCACTAACGAGAGTTGGTTCAATGCTTTTCTTCATTAATTTTCTTCTTCTGCTTAAAATAAGTTTTTTTTTTTTTTTTTTTTATAATTGCTTAAAATAAGTTAGCAATTACTGTGTTGTGCCCCCAGATGAATCAAATGATGTAATAATGTATCTAAGTTGTTAAAGTAATTTTAGATATTCAAGTCATGCTTTCTGGCTTTTATTAAATGTTTACTATCCTATCCTATTCTTGTTGATTCATGTTTTCTTTTTGTTTGGTGAATTTTTTTATGGCGTTGTGCTTTTCTCTTGTATAAAATGTACAAGTTTTTTGGTTCATTGGTTACAAAGGCCTAGTTGCGCACTGGAACTGGTATGAATGATATTCTTCATGTCATCAGATGTAGTTAAGCAGTGCTACCAATGGGTCGTGTCATGTCTAAGTTGTGTTATATCAAAATTTATTTAATACATACCGGACTTATTTATTGTGTATAGTTAGATGCATGTTATATACAAATCGTGTATAAATCATTTTAGTGGATTCGTGTCAACCCTTTATTTAAGGTGTCTAAGCTAAGTCAACCCGTTTACCATCCGAATTGAGTCAATTTCATGTTAGGCTTGCGAATTGTATCGAGAACTGTAGAACCGATAGTTTCAACCCGTTTACCATCCAAATTGAGTCAATTTCATGTTAGGCTTGCGAATTGTATCGAGAATGGAAGAACCGATAGTTTTATGTAGTTGTGCTGGTAGGTACAATTTTTCTTTCCTTTTTGGTCTAGGGAAATTTTAACCCAAAGATTGAACCTTCTTAAGATCAACCAAACCCACCCAGTATAGGCACATTGTTGGGTCCTAATGGACTTTTTCTTAACTAACGAGATGGTAAACGGTGATGTTAAGGAGTGTTGTTATCCATCTGACTAATAACACGATAAATATGCATCTGGCTATATGGAGCAAATTACTTTTTAGTGCAGTCTTATTATCCAAACAAGAGAGGGTCTAGTTGTTATTTGACTAAACATATGAGGAGGTAAATGTAATTTATCCTAAATTTTACTTGCATATTGTTTTGTCTGGGATGATGGATCTAAATTCCATGAATAATTTTTTTTGTACTAAATTTGCGCACTAAAATTTGCACCAAATTAATTGCAATCGTTGGATCAGTGATAAGACTCATTGATCCAACAACCTCAAATAATTTGACACACATAGCATTACTCAAATCTCATTTAATAGATATTTATCTAAGAAAAATATTATGTATCCCAAATTTGTAACACAAATAAACGAGAACTATTGGATGAGTGGGGATCATTCATTGTGTATTTATATGGACCCACTTATTAATTAGTCTCCTCGAAAACTTTAATGACCTACCATTAAGAAAAACAGAGAGAAAATAAAATAAAATAAAAGGACTTAAATGCCATCTTGATGCAATATCACATCTCCTGCGTCTCTCAGTAATGTTTTAGTTTTGAGTAGGGAAAACTCACCATAGCTGGCAGCAGATAAAGGATCAATTACCGCAGAACTGACGTTTGTACACTTGTAACATATAACTTCTTGTCGTTGATATATGTTAATATAATTGTTAAAAAATATGATTTCATCCTAATAAAAATGATAATTTTTGTATTACCTTTTATTTTGTGGGCCCGTTATATTCTAAAGTTCAAAATCAAACTTACCTGGGGGAATATTTTTAGTCATATTTGGATTCTAAAAGGATGTAAGTGTAATATTTTAAATGTGAGAGATCTAGGTGATTAAGTGACAAGTATGAGAGGGTCTAAGTATAATTTATCCATTTAATTTTAGATGACAAATTGGCTGTTGTTAGTTTGAAGTGCCCATTGATATTGATTTCTATTTTTGAGGGTATAAATTAAATTTTTTTATTTTTGAGAGTGTAAATTGTGATTCGAACGCTCTTTCGTGAGCCAATTTGAAATTAACCCATAAATGTATGAAATAAAAATTTTAAAATCGTCCTAAATTTAGCTGGTCGTAACTGGCTCTCAACATTTTTTTCGTTGATCGCCTGTATCTCTGTCCCTCCGTCCGTTCATTGCATAGATACTCTCCGAATTAACCGTCTACCAGAAAGGATGGTCCTCTCTGTGTCACCCTCTTCAATTACGTAGAATATTTTTTTCTTGTTTGTTCTCCATGGGTTTATAGTGTCTCTTCTTGAATGTTCATATAGTTTTGTGGGGGGTGGTCAGAGACCTTGCACTTGCAGAGTTCATCCATGGCGGACGAACAGTTGCCCTTGGATGAGCTCCTGTCAGACCAATCTAATGGATTCTGTAGCCGTGATTTTCAAATTCATTCCCATGGCGTTTGGGATCAAACTGAAGCCAGAGGCTTGCTTAAGTTTGCTTTACCTCGTCTTCAATTACAATTGGCGATCATATTCCTCCTCACTCAATCTCTCCATACATTGCTCAAGCATTGCTATTTGCCTCGCATTGTCTCTGAGATCCTGGTAATCTCTCTCTAACATGTAAATTTTCATGTGTTTTTGAGTTTCTTTTTGTTTTTATCTTTGTGGGTTCATCCAATTCCAATGTATGTGATGTAAATATCAGGGTTGTTCATCACAACGTGTTTGATGCAAGATACGACCGAAATTTAGGCAGCAAAATTATATACAGGTTTTGAAACTTATTAAGGATATTATTTTACTTATTGTGTGGCATTTTATTTTGGGAAAATTTCAACGATACCCCCTCTAGTTTACCATATCTTCAAATACACCCCCTCTATTTTCTGAATCTTCAGTGACACCCTCTGTCAGATTAAAAATATTAGCTAGAATGCTATTTTACTAAATTGCCCATGATATATTTGAGAACAAACTTCATCCACACTAGATAAGCATATCTTCAATGAGACCCCCGCTGTTTTCTAATTTTTTTTTACGTATTAAAATTCGAGTAAATTAAAATTCGATTCAAGCAAATTAAAATTTATTTTTTTACATATTAAAATTTGGGCCAATTAAAAATTATATTTTTTACGTATTAAAATTTGGGCTAATTAAAATTCTATTTGAGCCAATTAAAAATTATTTTTAATCGACTCAAATTAAATTTTAATCAACTCGTATTGAATTTTAATCAGCCCAAATTTTAATACATAAAAAATATAAATTTTAATTGACTCCAATTTTAATAAATCGAATTTTAATTGACACGGATTTTAATAAGTAAAAAAATATAAATTTTAATCGACTCGAAAGCGAATTTAATCGGCGCTAACAACTCGGGTAGAGTTCAAATCGACTCAAATTTTCATATGTAAAAAATAAATTTTAATAGGATCGAATTTTAATACGTTAAAAAAAATAAAATTTATTCAGCTTCAATCGAATTTTAATTGGTTCAAATTTTAATATGTAGAAAAATAAATTTTAATCGGCTCGAATTTTAATAAAATTTTATGTATAAAAATTACTTGAGGTTTATGTAAGGGCATTTTTGGTATTTTAGATTAATTTTTTTTGTTAGAAATGATAGTTTAATGGTAGGGGGTGTTAGTGATGTTTGAATATAAACTATAAGGTGTGTCAGTGATGTTTTTGATAATAGAGGGGGTGTCCTTGAAGATATAGTAGATTAGGAGGGATGTGGCTGAAATTTTCCCATTTATTTTCTAGCAAATATCTCACAATGGGTCTCTGTGGTGTTTAAGTCATATTGTGTCAAAATTTGCCCATTTTGCACTTATGTCGTGTCGAGTTTGTGGTGGGTATAATTTATTTTTAACAGATTCGTGTTGTGTTTAGTCGGGTTTATATCAACTTTTTTATTTGACAAGTGTAATGAGTTTATTTATTTATTACTTGAACTGTTAAAAGACTCGATACAAACCCATAATTTTGTGTTGATTTCATGTGGGGTTTTGTCTATAATTGATAGGCATATCCAGCACTGATATGGGGAGAAGGGGGCAAACCTATTCAATTGAGGGATGAAAATTTTCATATACTTAGAGGAGCTTATCATGATATGTTTATACAGAGTGTTTCTTAGCTTCTTGACATGATGTTGGCGCATGAGTTGGGCACTTGTGTTTTCTTCTTACAGATTTTGTTCTTTCTTTCTTTTTCTCTTGTTTTATGGGAGTAATTGTACCTACAGATTGAAGCATGTCAGAAAAGAAAAAAAAAAGCCATAAGAATGCTTGTGTTTGTAAAAAACTGAACCGTTCTAGACCATTTTCTGTGAACCAGGCTGGTGTGATATTAGGACCAACTATTCTGGGGAGCATCCCAAATTTTAGAGAAACCTTTTTCCCTGTCGATGGAGAAGCATTTCTCGAGTTGTTAGGGAAGATTGGCTTCATGTTCTTTATGTTCCTGATTGGAGTGAAGATGGATGCAAGCATGGTAAGAAAAGTTGGAATTAAGGCCTGGATTATTGGGGCTGCGGCAGTAGTAATTCCAGTATGTGTTGGTTCGGGCTCGTTGATTCGTTTATTACACGCTACTAATCTACACAGTTATAGATGGCCAGGTGTTAAAACTGTCTTGGGGATACAAACTTTGATCCCATTTCCTGTCATCGCATCCCTCCTCATCGACCTGAAAATCATGAACACTGAGCTTGGCCGCCTTGCTTTGGCAACGACGTTGATCAGCGATTTTCTTAGTACAATGTGCTATGCCGCCATTGGTATTTATATTATCGGGTGGGCAGCCTATTTACAGTCGTTATGGATTAAAACCATTGTTCTGTGTACTGGTGTGGTTTTAGTAATCGTGTTCACCATGCGCCCTGTATTTGTATGGATCATCAGACGGACACCTGAAGGGAAGCCAGTGAAGGGAGCTTATATCGCTTTCATAGCTTTAGCAGTTCTGGTCTCGGCCATTATGACTGACCATGTGGGGCTTCGCTACCATATAGGTCCTTTCATACTTGGCTTGTGCGTGCCAGATGGACCGCCTTTGGGTTCAACACTAGTTGAGAGATTGGAATCTGTAATCTCGGGGTTGTTTGCACCATTGTTGTTGACATTCTGTGGACTGAAAGTAAATTTGTATGTGCTTTATGATCTCGACTTTGTGGGTTATATGTCAGCGTTCATATCTGTTTGTGTTGGGGTGAAGTTCATGGCAATTTTTTTGCCGGCTTTGCTTGGAAAAGTGCCTCTCAGAGATGCAGCTGCTCTTTCTCTTATCATGAGTGCCCAAGGCATCGTCGAACTGACTTTCTATTTGAATTTCTACGTAAATCAGGTACTTGACAATCCCTAAGTTTCACTTTCTTATAGTACAAATGGGCATGTTATAAAGTTTTAAATCTCTCTCTCTCTCTCTCTCAACTTGAAGCACAGACTATAGACGGGGACACCTTTACTGTGGTGACACTATCAGTATTGATATTAGCTGTGATCACATCGGTTCTTGTGAGACTCATCTATGATTATTCAAGGAAATATACCGGCTATCAGAAAAGAAACATTCTCCATGCTCCATATGATGCTGAGCTGCGAATGCTTACATGCTCCCATCGACAAGACGATGCATTTGCTGCTATAAAGCTACTTGAAGCTTCGTATCCTAGCACAGAGAGTCCAATTGCAGTCTATGCACTCAATCTGGTGGAGCTTGTTGGCCGATCCTCACCACTATTAATCAACCATGAGCTAGGCCAAAAATCTTCCACGGGTGGCTCTCGTTCACAGCAAATGATTGAAGCTTTTCATCAATTCGTACAGCAATATGCAGAATTAGTCAATGTCCAAGTCTTCACCGCAATCTCACTACCCAAGTTCATGCATCAAGACATTTGTTCACTCGCTTTTAGCAAGATGTCATCCCTAATAATACTTCCATTTCACAAGAAATGGAATCACCAAGGCAAAATGGTTTTCGACAGCAATGTTTTGAGGACATTAAACCGTCAAGTGTTGGACCTGGCCCCTTGTTCTGTAGGTATTCTTATTGATCGTCGCAAAATACGAGCTGAATCATCTACTTTACCCCTGCAATCAGTTTATCAGGTGGCTGTAGTTTTTCTTGGCGGTGATGATGATCGCGAAGCACTGGCTTATGGAAAACGAATGGCGAAATCACCAGGAGTTCACTTGACAGTTATCAGGCTCATTGCACAGGATGACATGGGTGAGAAGCAATGGGACACAGTGCTTGACACACAACTTCTGAAGGATATAAAACTTCAATCACCATTCCAGCGTAATGTAGAGTTTAGAGAGGAAAAGGTGAAAGATGGGCCTGATACGGCTTTGATAATTCATGCAATGGAGGAAGCTTTTGACCTCATCGTCGTGGGAAGACGCCATAGAGAAGATTCACCACTGTTATCAGGCCTAGCAGAATGGAATGAGCTACCGGAGCTAGGGCCAGTCGGAGACATACTGGCTTCAGCAGATATCAAGAAACCAGTGTCTGTCCTGGTTGTACAACAACAAATCATGAAGAACAAGTGAGAAGGAAGCTACTTTTTTGGTTTATGTATTGCAAGTTGAGAATATATAGTTATTGAGTTCTATTAAGTTAGTCTAGTACCAACCGATTGTTAGCTCTTTTCTCATTTTGACATGGATGCTCGCAAAACTTTTGAAAATCGCGAGGGAATTCGGGGACTTTTCAGGTTAAGTCGATCGTTGTCATCTATGTAAATGTCAATGCTTGATGTTTGATTCTTTCCTCCTCTGTCTCTCTCCACCCCACCACCCCCACCCCCTAAAACACCAACCACCCAACTAAGAAGAAGAAGAAGAAAAACACAGTAAAATTTCCAAAAATGATTTCTCTAATGAATAATCAGCTCTAACATGGAAATGTCTGGTTTGCTGATTTACAGGTTTTTGGGTTTCCAGTCTTCATTAATAAAAGAAATGATAACAAATTTTGGGCGAACTTCACTTTATCCCCCATTGGCATACACCCTAGATCAGAATTTCGTTTCGAAAATGTCAAAATGTTTTAAACGTTTCCATTTACAAAGAGATCGAAACTAATTAGTGATGTAATCAAAATTCCGACTTCGATGTGTTTCATAATATTTCAAGGTGTTTTGTAATGTTTCAATGCATTCGCACAATTATTTCGAAATATTTTAAGGTATTTTAATGTACTTTGGTATATTTCAATCAATATTTTGAAAAAATAATTCTTTATTTTTTATTTTTTTCAATCTATTTCTAAAACACGTTGAAACGTTTCCGAAACATATTGAAACGTTTATTTTTTTTAAGTGACCGAAATAATGTATTGAAATAAAATTTTGATCTTTGCATACACCTATGTAGATAGTACTTGGTTGTATTTCTCTGAAGGAGAACCCATTAATTCACATTCTTATCATGTTTGTTCTATCACCGTTAAAAAATAAAAAAGATGGAGCATTTTTTGATTTGTTTTAAAACTTTAGAAAAGTTATTTATGAAGTCGGTTGAGATTGCGTTATTATAGAGTTGTCTGATTCTAACATTTAGGATCGATCCAAGTGTTTTTAACTATAAGTTTATGTTTTCTTCTTCTCATATGACCCAAATTAAATGGTCATCTCACTAGATTGAATAATAAGAGTAATGTTTTTTTTTTTGGAATTCCTGCTACCCCAACCCTTCGAATTGGACTAATGTTGAACCCACGCGCAAAACTGACTCTTCACGCATAGGGGTAAATCTAGAACCAGTGGCCTCAAGGAGCGTTTGCACCTAGTAAATTTTGAACCCTTGACCGGTACCAAGTGAAAGTACTTACCAAATGACCCTTGAACCACTAAGTTAACCCTTGGGGTTAATAAGAGTAATGTTACTTGTTGACATAATGAATCATTATCATTGGATTGTCAATGTATCTCAAAATTAGATCTAATTAACTTAACTCAAAAAAATTAAATTAAATCTAATAATTTTATTACTCCTAGAGTAACTTAGAATTCAAATTAACTAGTTCCCGCTGTGACATGTTTTAGAGACACTCAGGCATATCTTTGTAGGGTTAACGGGGTAATTTCACATTGCCCATAGTACACCAATACGGCACCACACCCCCTATAAATCGAAAACGGCAATATAGGCAACGCGTACGGGTATGTCATCTTCCATTTTCTGTTGCTTGGACTCTCTCTCTCTCTCTCTCTCTCATGAGTCATGACCGACCAAGCAGCACAAACCATATGATTACTTCAACTATTTCTCGGTTCTTTCGAATCTATTACCAAAGTAGCCCAAATTTAAACTTAAATACCAAAATACAACTGTTTTGAACTTATTTATCAAACTACAGCTGTTTTAAAAGCGGAAGTACGAAATCCAATTTTATTTAAAAGCGAAATTAGTAAGTATGACTTTAGCTGAAAAAGCAGATGTACCAATTACGATTTCATTTAAAATCGGACTTACCAAATCCGCTTTCTATTGAATAATTCCACTATTGAAATTTGTTTTTAAAATTGAAAGCGTATTTCGTAAGTCCGCTTTATCAAATGAAGCGGATATAATGAATCCGCTTTTATTTGAATTCAACCTCCCAGGGCACCCTTTCTGTTATTCCTCGACTTCGCCTCTCTCTCCTCTCTTCTCTCTTCTCTCTGTGGAAGCTCAGACTTCGCCTCTCTCGCTTTTGTCTTCACTGAGTCCTCCTCTTTCTTCCATTATTGTGTCTGATTTCGTCACCCCTAAGCTCAGCCCTTATAATGCACAAACCCTACTGATGAAATCAAAGCGTAGCCCTAGCTTCTTCGAAGAAGACAACTGAGTTCTGGAGCAATATTCGGCTGTGAGATTCGCCTGAGGTGTGACATCCGGCTGTGAGATTCCATTCTAAGCCCTAGTTTTGTCAAATGAAGTAGTAGACTGGTACACACCCATGGGATAGGTCTGAACCAAGGAGAAGACAGTGGTTCACGTGTTGAACACAAAGCTTCTATTTAACCAGGTACGCAGAATTGAGTCTCTAATTCACAAAAAACCCAAGTGTAACTGCAAAATTTCCCCATTGCCCTATCCCCATGAATGTTGAATTCAGAAATCCCCAAGTGTTAGTGCAAATTTTCAATCCTCATTGCCCAATTACTGTGTGATTCCAAAAATCCCCATTAATGCTGCGAGTAGTTTGAACTGCATCCTTATTTCAGAAGATTACAGTGTGAAGGTATATTTTTATTCAGAAATTTATTTTCAACTGCATCACAGTGTGAAGGCAGCCATATTTGTTTGCATATTTCCAGTTTTTTGATAGCTATTGATTTGTTGTTTCTGAATTTGATTTGTATTTTGCATTAGTCTGTTGCATTGGATGGTTTAGAAAATAATTGAATTTATGAATCTGTAAGTTCGATTTTGCAATAGACAAAGTTGGTTGTGTAAAAACAGTAAAACTTAACATTGAAAAGACCTGAGAGAGAATAAAATGTGAAGTGGTTGAATCCTTGAGTGATTATGCATGTGACTACTGGGTTGTGACTGAGCATCTTGGTTAGAGAAGCAGAGGGTTCAGCTAGTTGATTTAGATAAGGCAGTGTTTCTTGGTTGTCATGTCTAAATCCAGTTTTGATACTCTTAAAACTTAGAAATCTGACCAGGATATCAGCAATAGCCAGAAGGCAGCCATGTTGTTTAGTGTAAATAGGTTAGGTTATTCGGAAACTGCATGATTATTTGGCAAGTTTTTCAACTAGAAAATTGAGGGTTTTGCTGTACATTTTCTCTCTCCTAATGCTTTAGTGATTTCAAATTTTCTATATCATTTGAAGTTCAATATGGGCATAATGTTGAATATCAAAGATACCAAGTGACACAGCCCACAATAACATTCATAAGTAATGGCCTAAATGAAATTTTCAAGCTCATAATAGGAAGGCAAAATTAAGAAACATACATGGTGGAATTATCTTCTCAAGCACTATGTTTTACCAAGTTAGTAAATCCCAAAGTCCTCCTTTTCTAGGGTAAAAAAAAAGGAAGAAAAGGTCATCTTCATTAGGCTTTGGAATACCATTATTCCTTTCATGCACACTTTTTTCAAGTATACATCAATTCAAATGGATTCCTTCAATCACTTTATGCGCATTACACCCCAAACTAAGTGACACAGTCACATGTTAGAACTCTTTCTAATGTTGTCAGGCACTTTATGGCACCAATCTATGTGCATATATTCCCTCCTATCACCCTTTTCCAAAAAAGATGATTTTGTGATATTTAACACCATCTATACCTAAAACACAAGCATCTAGCCACATATTATACCTTTAATCTATGAACTTCAGGAAAAAAACTTCACAAATCACCAAAGTTGAATGTTTTTTTGTTACTCATTAGACATTGTAACTTGACGCTTTCTAATCGTAACTTGATGAGCCAAAACCACAAATTGCATGATGTTAACTATAAAAACAATCCCAACAAATTCAAAAATAATCACCCCTCTAATTTATTGCATACTGCCTGTACAATGAAAAATAATTAGGATTCATAAGGACCTAGCTTTCTGGGTTTGAAGTGAAAAGAATGACAACAACTTGACAAGAATTAAGACAACTACAAGTCACAACACTGCAAAAAGACAGCCATATTGTTTAGTGTAAACATGTTAGGTTATTCGGAAACTGCATGATTATTTGGATAATTGAATGTGAGGTGCTGCAGAAGAATGAAGCATGTTGAGATTGAATCGGGCTAGGGAAAAAAAGAATAAATAGGAGGCATTATGACAAACTGGGGACAACAAGATAGTGATAAAGTGTGGTATGTGAGCCTTGCAGTTTAATAATGATTCTTTAGAAAACAAAATTATAGTACTCTGGTGGGTTTTGTGTGGAAACACAGTGCTTCCTGATTAGTGTGCTTGGATAGTGTTATTTGTGGTTTGCACAGTAACAGGGTAATACAAAAAAAAAGAGCTTCTTTTAGTTATGTAGACTACAAAATTTGGTAACAATATAGCCCGCCCTTGATAGAGCAAACTAGCAATCTAGTGTTCGCATAGCTGAGTAAAAACAAGTACGATAGTGCTTATTCAATATGATTTAACTTCTACTCCTGTTCTTCATAATTTTGCATGTTCTCGACTGATAACTTTATATCCTCAAGTCATGACATGTGGTCTTGTTGATACTTTCCCAACATTCAGCATTTCCAACGTTTGTACTCCTATGATATGTTATTTTATTCAAACCTTGAGCTGTAAACCATAATTAGCATCCTTGATCTTGTATTCTTTTTTTGTATCAATATTATAATTTGTATGTTGTGAGTTTTTGTATCTTGTGTTGCTGCCGAGCACATTAAATTGTAATAAAATACGGATCATGACAGGCCACTTATGTGCCTCCAATGTCAAAGCAATCAACCCAAAAGGGCCAAAACCAAGTGACAGACCAACTCCTGTTCTTCCATCCTATTTAGGACATACAAAACAATCAGTTACAATATGAAAATAATTAGCAGTTACACTGAATATAAGATCAAAGACAATTGCTAGGAATATTGACTCAAGTTTAATACAACACATCTAAAATTTCATGTTAAGTTCTCGAAAATTTGTTTAAAATTCCTATAGTAAAATTCCTAATAAATTATCCATAATCTTCTAACCCATGAAAATAAAAAAAAATATATCATTTGTATTCAATAAAATACATGTCAAATACCTTGATTTATACATTGACCAAAGACTATCATTCTCTTCTATTTAATATATTATCCTTATTTTTGGTTGCACAATTATAAAGTTAACATCTTCTGAACATAGTCTAGTAAAGACTTGTAAACATAGTCTAATAAATAAGTCAAAGCATTTTGAGTAAAAAATCAAAATCTCAGGGGCAAATATTGAAACTAGTGAGAACAGCTTGGGTAACAATATCATTACCTTAAATACTGATGTTAAAATAATCAACGACCTGTCTTAGTCAAACAGTAAAACCTCAGACTGACAAAGGGCCATGACTGTAAATTCATCTGAACAAATATTTAATATTATTTATTTATTTTTAACTTTTTCATCCTAAATTTCTTGTTTTTGAACTCTACAATGTCCCGCTCTATAATGTGATCTGATTTCCTCTCTCTCTCTCTCTCTCTCTCTCTCTCTCTCTCTCTCTCTCTCTCTCTACATCTCAACTAAACTTGCATAGTCGACAAATTAATGATGATTTTATCGCGGACTATTTGATTTTGTGCATTGAAAAAATACACTTTAGAAATTTAGGATATAGTAAATCAAATATATTCAATTTTGGAGAAATAAAGAACAAAACATTCCTCTAAGATGTGATTTAGTATTTGATTTGAAATATGTTGCCCCCACTGACCAACAATCCTAGCTCTGCCCCTAATGAAATTTAAATTTATGTCATGCTATCCAAGACAGTAATTTAAATATGAAAATTATTTGATAGTATATTGTACATTGAAGGTATAAAATGTCGAAGAGACGCGCCACAGTAATGTGCTATTGGGGAGGTAATATTATCTACAATGAAGGTTGTTTATCGTACAACAGAAATCCTCAACATTGTATAAAGTTAAAACAAGGAACAACATACGAAGAATTATCCACCAAGTTGTACACGATAATACAGCTGGACAGTACAACGTCACGACTACAACTAATTTGTCGTTTTCCAACATTTTTTGGGGATCGCATGCAACAGTACATGGAATTTGAAATTAAAAATAATGACGGTGTCGCAGCGATGGTAGATGTTGTATTTGAGAACCGAGCACTGAATAGTATTGCCTTGTACATACAGGCAGAGCCCATCCAACAGTTTTCGCAGCTAATGATGAATGAGTATGGCCCGTATATCGAATTGCTTACACATGAGAGCATCAATCCATGTCCCAATCCTCCAGGGGTTGATAACTCTTACTATGTTGATGGGAGTAGTCATGCTGCGCACGACTTTATGGCGAACAATACTTGTACAACAGAGTTTAATTCGGGCCATGGAATTCTGCAGGCTGAGTCTTATGTGCCAGAATTGCATATAGGGCCTAGTACGCAGACGTCGATGTATTTGGGATACACCACAGCTTCTTCTAATGTTGGTATCCAGTGTCATGCTCAATCAATGACTGAAGTCATTCAAAATTTGGTTCAGTCAGACGCTGATTTGTTGGCGACCAATGCAATGCGTGCGGTTGATCGTGCGGAAGTCACAGACGACTAGGACGAGGAGATTACATTGATGGACGATGTGGAAAACCATAATGATGAGGCTGACGAAAGTGGCCCATCAGTCATACTGGAAGACATGCGTCGTATGCATGAGCCATCGTCAGCCTTCTTCACCAATGATGAAGTTCCCCAAATCTCTGCCCCCAACAGTCAAACAAGAGCTCCATTGTGGGATCCGGATCGGCCTGAGTTATCCATCGGTCTAATCTTTAAGGGTAAATCGGAATTGCAAGATGCAGTGAAGATTTATTCAATCAACAATCATGTCTAATTCGAGGTTGTTGAGAGTGAAAAAAAATTATTGGCTGTGCGGTGTAAAAAATATCATTCAGGGTGCAAGTGGAGGCTTCAAGCTATTCAAAAGAAAACGCACGAGTTTTTTCAAATTACCAAATATGAAGGCCCACACACTTGTGTGCATGTGTCAGCCACTCTAGACCATCTGCAATTAGATTCTCAATTCGTTGCACGCCGAATAAAAGACCTCGTCAAGGCAGATCCATCTCTGAATGTTGTTTTGATAATAAAACATATTGCCATTGTGTATAAGTACGATATATCGTATCGGAAAGCATGGAAAGCAAAACAAACTGCGATAGCAATGATTTTTGGTGATTGAGATGAATCATATTCTATTTTTCTGAAATTCTTTACTGCACTACAAAAGTATAATGAGGGCACAATAGTCAGATGGCAAGTTGCCGACCTTGGAAATGGGACCGTTGTATTTGACAGAGTCTATTGGACATTTAAACCGTGTATTGACGGTTTTCGACACTGTCGTCCACTAATAAGTATTGATGCCACATTCTTGTACGGGAAATACAAGAGGAAATTGTTAATTGCTACAGGCCTCGATGAAAATCATCAGATTTTTCCTCTTGCCTTTGCAATCGTCGATGAGGAAAGCATAGATACATGGGGTTGGTTTCTTTGGAGAATTAGACAAGATGTTGTCGGTGACCGTCCAAGCATAAGCTTTCTATCTGACCGTCATCAAAGTATAATTCAATCAGTGGCTGCTCATGGTTCCGGATGGCAAGCACTGTATGCATACCATCGATATTGCTTACGACATATCCAAAGTAACTTCAACAGTAAGTTTCATAACTCTCATCTTAAACGGCTAGTATGGGATACTGGTTCTGTACATCAAATCCGAAAGTATGACAAGATTAAAGTGAAAATCCAATAAATCAACCCATCGGCCATTCGTTGGCTTGATCAGATACCAAAAGAGCAATGGGCACTTGCACATGACGGTGGAAGACGTTATGGAGTCATGACAACTAACATTTCTGAGGTGTTCAACTTTGTGTTAAAAAAGGCAAGACATTTACCGATCATGTCATGCATTGAACAATATTTTACAAGGTTGTTCAGCATTTCAATGATAGGCGTAGTTTGGTGTCAGATAGCGGGTGCGCTTTTACACCTCACGCTGTGGCGAAGATGACGTATGTTTCAATGAAAAAAACCGGTCAAAATGTTACCACATTCAGCCGTACCACCGGTGAGGCATATGTTGTCACAAAAAAAAAGGAATGCACAGGTACTAAACATTATAGACCGCACATGTTCATGTGGAAAGTGGAACACCTATAAAATGTCATGCTCTCATGCGATGACGCTTTTTTCAAAGAGGCATTTAGACCCGTGGCAGTACGTTGATGAGATATACATAGTAGCTGCCTGCTTCAACTTTAGAAGTGCAAACTCAAGTGTAGGTTGAGCAGAGTAATATATTCTCGGAAGTCCGAAGTCGAATCCACAAGGAATTGTAACAAATAAACAATCACACGAATACTAATAAATTAAAATGAGAAAGTCTTGTTTGAATAGTTGTTGACTGAAAACAATTGAATTTGATAATTGAAACAATAATAAAAATACTAGAGCATCAGGTACTCCCTCTCAATTTCATACGGTAACAATTAAAGACTTAAGGCTTAATTTGCAACAGGAATTAAATGTCGGTTAACCCAAATAACAAATCAAGTGATGAAACCAAAAGATATGATCAAAGGATTATTCAGAAACCTGAATAAAAAATCAATCATATTATTTTATGAAATAATGCTAACGCTTCAAGCATGGAATAACCAGTTATTTATTCGCATGAAAACTCAAGCAATCGATGTACGTGGCACAACAACTCAAGAGTTTTTACAGAATAAAAACTTTACTAACAGATCAGAAATTAGATTAACACAATATCATAAATCATTAAGTGCAAAGTCAATGATAATACCGTACTTCACTGAGAGGTTTTCCCTAGCCCTAGCTTAACCTTCTAGCCGGACATAATAAAAGAATTGCAAAATACACTGAAGAATTCGTGAGCAAAAAGATCCCCCTCTCTAAATAGATGAGAGTCCTTATTTATAGTAAAATAAATCCTAAGTACAGGTTGGAAGGAATTCCTTTCCCAAAAAAGAGTATTGTAAGGTCAAATCCCGTGCATAAATCTTGGGGCCCGCGGGTACATAATCTGTCCATACTTCGAGCTTATATTTCGCATATTTAGAGGTTGAATCACGAAATTTTCGTGAAATACACTTTTGTAGCTCTTGGAGTCTTCTTTCCAACCCCATAAAAATCAAGTCAATCCGATATTGGAGTTAAAAGTTATGAATGAAATACTGAAAACGTGTCAAATCCTTATCTTTTAGGAAACTTTCATAATCCAACTTTAAATGAGTTTTCTTCTAACTTGGACTCTTATAAGGATTAAAATTCTGATTTATCTTCAAGTCTTCCTATCCCAATCTTGACTCTTCAATCCTTATCAATTGTGATTCTTCCTCTAGTGATTGTTTCACTTGCATTATTCATTATTACTTTAAATCAACCAATTTACCTGCAAAATAAACCAAACAACTAGAAAAAAGTATCAAATTAGAAAATCAAGGAATTTAACACATTTAATCACAAATAATATGCAATTAACCAATTATTAAATATAATAAAATAGCACTTTTGATGGTTAATCACACCCCTCAACCTGAATATTACTAGTCCCTAGTAATACATGAATCCTAAAATCTAAAAACTAAAAACAAAATATCCTAATAAAATAAAACAAAAATCCATTTTCGTAGGTCTCACGATTGCATTCAGCATATGCAACAAGCCTTTAAACCCTTAGGTTCCCCCTAGTGGACGAGTATAGTCTCGTGAGGGTTTCCAGAGATGATACCCACAAACATAAACATGTAATCAAATATATAAATAATAATTTTATAACACAAATTGCTACCACAATATAAAAATTATAAGATGCAAACTTTTTATAAGCACATGCAAAATAAAATATAGAACTATGCGCTATATAAATGTATGCACTTATCATATTCTCATATAAACTCGTGTGTAGTGTGAATTAACTATACCAAGTCAGTAATTTATCCGGTAATCACCTCTACAACTATCAACTATTCGTCTCAATACCAAATCTCACTGGATAATTCACTCATAAAAGATTCTCTCATATTATAGTGACTATTCCCTCAAATATCACATGTGAGAAGAAGATATTTAAGTCAAAAAAAAATAATGCTCACATGTTCCATTAAAATAATTGTAATCCAAAAGAAAATGATTTAACATAATCTCATGAAAGGAAATCAACACACAATAAATAAATAATCACCATTCTCTTCCTTATTCACACAAGTCATGCATCCATCAATACACTCTTGAGATCAAATAGGTCTTTATTTAAGGTTGTAATGGGGCCTTGGGATTAGGGTTTTGAAACGAAGGATATTCAGGAATTCAAAAGACTATTCCAAGAGAACATGTACATTACACAACCAAACTTCTTTTTATAGTCTTTCACTCTCCATCATTTAGAAGCACAATTTACATCACTTGCTCATATTTTTTTTTCTTTTCAAACACATGCTTGCTATTTTTTTCTCTTTTTTTTTTCAATCTGTTTTTTTTCACAGATAGACATATTGTCTTTCTTTTTTTTTTCAATTTTTTTTTTTTTTTTTCAGCAAGACATCTAATGCAAATATTCACAAGTATGCAAAACTCTTTTTTTTCTTTTCTTTTCTTAACCAACATCTCCCAAATTACATAAACAATAAAAGTTCAATCTCAGGATAACCAAGGGTAAAAGATATTATTTTTCTCGTTGGCTTGGTTATTATATGTTGGGTATAAGAAATAAAATTTTGCTTTAAAGGCCCAATCATGACTTCTAGGGATAATAATATTCAAAGAATAAGGTTTAGACTCAAATAATGACAAAGATGGCCTAAAATCATATCTCAAGAGCTTTTGATAACACACTTCTCATGCAAATAATTCAAAGTCAAGCAATCATTCACAATATTGGTGTTAACCAAAACAAAAATAATGAGACTATTGAAGGAGATTAGCTGAATAAAAATATTTTTTATTGAGTAAATGTAAATAACCCTCCAAGAAAGATTGGAACAAAACTCACTAAGGTTTTTATGCATCTCCACTATATGTTTCAAGTTCTCAAAGTAAAATACCTAACAAATTTTCAACTTGGTAAAGTCTAAAGTGCACAAATTGTGAGTTTTTATAAGAACATGATATGAAATACAAAAATATAGAATAAAGTTTTATGTAATGCTTAAACAGTTACAAATTTAAAGTTAAGCAAATTATTTCTATATTGTGGTATCAAATTATGCATAAAAATGTTATTTAAATATTTAATAACCAACAATTTTTTTTTTAGCAAAGTAAATAAACTAAAAAAAATAAACTAGGAATTTTCACAACACAAAGCATACTCATACCCCCCAACCTAAATCCAACATTGTCCTCAATGTAAAAATAAATATCTTATTGCTCAGTAAAAATAATGAATAAAGATCAAAGGGATAGGAATACCTGGTGCTGCAACAACTCAAAAACCTAAAAATAAAAGACTTAACAAAAATAAAAAAAAATGTTAAATAAAAGAAAATATTATACAACAATTGAGTTGATTGTTAGAGATGAATCATTCATAGTGGGGATCCACCAATTCAATGAAATCCACTTCTACAATACCTTCCTCCAAGAATGGTTTCAGTCGTTGTCCATTAACTTTAAAGGTATTCCCATTATTGGGGTTCTCAATCTCAATTGTACCATAGGGGAATACCTCAACGATGTACGGACCACTCCATCTAGTTCGAAGTTTTCCTTTGAAAATATGTAATCTAGAATTATACAAAAGAACTTTTTGTGAAGGTGTAAAAGTTTTACGTAAAATATTTTTATCATGGAATACCTTCATTCGCTCTTTGCTAATCCTAGAATTCTCATAAGCCTCGTTCTGAATCTCCTCAAGCTCATTTAACTGTAATTTTCGTAAGGTGCCAGCTTTGTCCAAACTAAAATTAAACATCTTAATGGCCCAATATGCCTTATGTTCCAATTCCACAGGTAAGTGACAAGCTTTTCCATACACCAATCTATACGGAGACATGCCAATCGGGGTTTTGTAAGCAGTACGGTATGCCCATAACGCATCAATTAGTCGTAATGACCAATCTTTACGATCAGGGTTAACCGTTTTTTCCAAAATATAAGAAATCTCCCGATTGGCTAACTCTGCTTGACCACTTGTCTGTGGGTGATAGGAAGTTGCAACTTTATGTGTTACACCGTATTTTTTCATTAAAGCTTCAAAAGGTTTATTATAAAAATGCAATCCCCCATCACTAATAATGGCTCGAGGTATACCAAATCTAGACAAAATATTTTCTTTTAAAAATTTTAAAACAACTTTATGATCATTTGTCCGACATGGTATAGCCTCGACCCATTTAGAAACATAGTCTACGGCCACTAAAATATACATGTATCCAAAAGATGGGGGAAAAGGTCCCATGAAATCTATGCCCCAACAATCAAAAATTTCTATTATCAAAATTGGATTTAGAGGCATCATATTTCTACGGGTTAATCCCCCCAGTTTTTGGCATCGCTCACACACCTTACAAAAATTATATACATCCTTAAAAATTGTTGGCCAATAAAATCCGCACTGCAAAACCTTTGCAGCGGTCTTTTTCATAGAAAAGTGGCCTCCACATGCTCCCGAATGACAACAAGATAGAATGCTACTTACCTCATCATCGGGCACACATCTCCGGATAATTTGATCTGAGCAATACTTGAAAAGGTATGGGTCATCCCAGAAAAAGCTTTTTACTTCAGTTAGAAATTTCCTCTTATCTACAGCAGTCCAAGCTGGTGGCATATTACCTGTAATAAGAAAATTCACAATGTCAGCAAACCATGGTAGCGAAGAAACTACCAACAACTGTTCGTTAGGGAAAGTGTCTTTGATTGGCATTGTCTCAATGGGTATATCACTCACCAGTCTAGACAAATGGTCAGCCACTACATTCTCTACCCCTTTTTTTATCTTTAATGGTTATATCAAATTCTTGGAGTAGGAGGATCCACCTAAGCAATCTTGGTTTGACATCTTTCTTTGTCAGTAAATATTTAAGAGCTGCATGGTCTGTGAAAATGACAATGGGAGATCCTACTAAATATGACCTAAATTTGTCTAGTGCAAATACTATTGCCAGTTACTCCTTTTCTGTGGTAGAATAATTCATTTGTGCACTATTTAAAGTTCGACTGGCATAATAGATGACATGTGGCTTTTTCTCATTCTTTTGTCCTAAAACTGCCCCTACGGCATAGTCACTGGCATCACACATAATTTCAAAAGGAAGACTCCAATTCGGGGGTTGCATAATTGGAGCAGTGACGAGCATGCCTTTTAGCTTATCAAAAGCCTCTTGGCATAACTCATCCCACTCAAAAGGTATATCCTTCCCTAGGAGATTGCAAAGTGGTCTAGATATAGAACTAAAATTTATTATAAATCTCCTATAAAAACCAACATGACCCAAAAAAGATCTAACATCCTTGAGGGTTTTGGGAGAAGGTAAATTGGCAATTAATTCTATCTTAGCTCTATCTACCTGGATTCCCTCAGATAAGACAATGTGACCAAGAACAATTCCCTTTCGAACCATGAAGTGGCATTTCTCCCAGTTAAGTACCAGGTTCTTTTCTTCACATCTTATAAGCACTTTCTCAAGGTTAGATAAACAGTCATCATAGGAATCACCAAAGACAGTAAAATCATCCATAAAAACTTCAAGAAAATGTTCAACCATATCACTGAAAATACTAAGCATACACCTTTGAAAAGTCGCCGGTGCATTGCAGAGTCCAAAGGGCATCCTTCGATAAGCAAAGGTGCCAAAAGGACAAGTAAATGTGGTTTTCTCTTGGTCCTCTAGGGCAATTTCAATTTGGTTATATCCTGAATAACCATCTAAAAAACAATAATACAAATGTGAAGAGACCCTTTCTAAGATTTGATCCATGAAAGGCAAAGGGAAGTGATATTTTCTAGTTACAGAATTTAATTTTCTGTAGTCAATGCACATTCTCCAACCAGTAACTGTCCTAGTTGGCACAAGTTCATTATTTTCATTAGCAACTACAGTGACTCCAGATTTCTTAGGAACTACCTGTGTGGGGCTTACCCATTTGTTGTCTGCATAGGGTAAATAATTTCTATGTCTAACAATTTCAGCACTTCCTTCTTTACAACTTCTTTCATACGTGGATTTAGTCTACGTTGCATTTCCCTAGATGTTTTAGCATTATCTTCCAAATAAATCTTGTGAGTGCAAACCAATGGACTAATTCATTTTATATCAGCTAAAGTCCAGCCAATTGCATTTTTATGTTCTCTAAGAAGTTGTAATAACATACCTTCCTGTGCTGAATTTAATTGAGAAGAGATTATTACCCGATAGGTTGCATCATCTTCTAAAAATGCATATTTTAACTCAATCGGTAGCTGCTTGAGGTCAAGCTTGGGCGCTTTCTCACTGGATGGGATTGGTGGGTCAATTCTTGGTGGAAACTCCTCAAATTTCTGTCTCAACTCTTTCATTTCAAGTACCTGTAAAGAGTTTAACAAATCAGTTGAAACAGAAATTTCAGAATTATTTTCATCTATCTCTATCATAGAAGATTGTTCAAGCAAGCATGCTTCAAGTGGATCAAATAGAGAAGAATCATATACTCTGCTTGGAACAAGAGACTCAATCATATTAACTTCGTGCACATCCTCATCAACATTCCCTGGTTGTTTGCACACATGAAAAATATTGAGCTCTAATGTCATATTCCCAAAAGTTAATTTCATCACACCATTCCTGCAATTAATTAAAGCATTTGAAGTTGCTAGGAATGGTCTGCCTAAAATAACAGGAATTTGAGCATTAGCATTTAATACAGGTTGAGTATCCAAAATTATAAAATCCACAGGAAAATAAAATTTATCAACCTGCACTAAGACATCCTCCACCATACCCCTTGGTATTTTTATTGATATGTCAGCTAATTGAAGTGTAACCGAAGTGGGTTTTAACTCACCTAACCCTAATTGTTCATATACTGAATAAGGGAGCAAGTTCACACTAGCTCCAAGATCCAGTAAGGCTTGTTCAATTCTGTGGTTGCCTATGACACAAGAAATAGTAGGACAACCTGGGTCGTTATACTTTGGTGGAGTGTTATGCTGTATAATGGAGGATACCTGCTCAGTCAAAAATGCCTTCTTTTGCACATTCAATTTCCTTTTGACAGTGCATAATTCTTTCAAAAACTTTGCATAAGAAGGTATTTGTTTAATGGCATCCAACAAGGGAATATTGATTTTTACCTGCTTAAAAATCTCTAACATATCATTATGCATATGAGGCTTAGTAGAAGTAAGCAATCTTTGTGGGAATGGTGCAGGAGGGACATACTTCTCAAGCTCACTGACTTCAGAAGGGTTAAGTCTATCATCACTCTCCATAGGATTTGAAATTTTCTCAACTTTTTGGGTTTTAGAAAGAATGGTTTTATCAATTTATTTCCCACTACGGAGTGTGGTGATAGACTTTACATGTTCATGCTCGGTATTAGGAGTGCCAGCGTCATTCACAAAAAATTGGCCATGTGGATTTGGTTGTGGTTGTGCTGGGAACTTACCTTTTTTCTGATGACAAGGGTCAATAGTCAGTTTAGTGATTGCACTCCTAATATCATTTAGAGCCTGTGTGGTCTGATTTCTGAGATCATCAATGGCCTGAGTAGTTTGTCTATTATAATTTGACTGACTTTACATGAACTGTGTCAATGCTTCATCCATACTTCTCTTAGGGGGTGGGACATAAGGTGCAACATTGGAGGAATTTTGTTGAGGTGGTTGTGATGCATGATTTTCATTCCTCCAACTAAAATTGGGATGATTCTTCCACCTCGGATTGTATGTATTTGAATAAGGATTATTATAAGGTTTTGAAAAATTGTTTGCAGCATTTGCTTGATCATGCAAAACTTCTTTTAAAACAGGCAATGTTGGACACTGTTTAACTGGGTGTCCAGGGGTGTCACAAAAGCTACAAACTTCCTCAACATGTATTGTGTCAACCTCATTAACCCTTTTATATTCCATGGCTTCTACCCTCCTAGCTAAGTGATTGATTGGTAATTACGTCGTTCCTAACCTCGTAACATCACCCTCACCCTCAATGTGTGTATGTGGCTTATAGTGATGGGGGAGTGTCACTCTCCCTCCGGATGATGCAAGAAGATAGGAAACAACAACAAAATGGATGTGAATGGAAATGTGATGAACAAAATAGATGGAATGAGATGCGGAGTGCACAAAAATGCTCCCCAATCGAAAGGAGTCTTTTGTGGTCGTGTGTTTTACTTGGAAAATATTCCAAAGTCGTCTCCTCAGGGAAGGAAATGGAGTTTTGTGAAAGTGATTTTGCAAAAGTGAAAAGAAAGTGTAAAATCTTGTATTTGAGTTTTGTGTTTGGTTTGTAAATGAAAATGCAAATAAAGCAAGTGTTGGCTAATCCAATGGGTTCATGCCAATGGGAATACCAAATCAACTCAAAGCCTTCCTCCGATTGAGCATGAATGAACGATTGATTCGGGAGAAGCTAGGGACGAGATTGGTGAGTATCTAAGCATAAACCGTGACTAGGCCTACGGAATATCAAAGGCTCACCAACTCATCCACTCTCAACCCCGTCAAACCGAACCATTTGACTCTAAAGGGAGGAATGAAGAAGAGTTGAAAATGGTATTCCCAAGAGGAATTTTCCTTTGGATTAACCAACTTAAATCCTAGCTACTCATATTAAAAATGCATAAAGGAAAGACAAGCATAATGTAAATGAAAGACATTGTATAGAAATGAAGCTTTAAAGCATGAAACTAAACTTGAAGCAAGAAATCTAAAGCTATGAACAAAAACATTCAATACCCATTTTAAGCTAAAAATGAAGAACTTGAAAGCATAAATGGTGAAATGAAGAACATGTAATTAACTTGCAATATACTTGAAATAAAGGAGATTACAATGTAAGAAATGAAGATTACAAGAGGAATGTAGCTTACAGCAATGACATGGATGAAGAAAATGCAAAAACGAAATTACATTACACTATTCATCTTCTTCCTCAATGGAGCAAAAACTAAGCTTAGGTAGCCACTAAATACAAGCTTGTAATGTTGAATATATGGAGTGTATGCCTCTCATTTTTGTGCATGGTGGTCCCCCCTAGCTGTGTGAACGAGCTCCCATCAAGAGAGGGCTGAATGGATGGCTTTGACAGGCTAGGGAGAGCATAGCCTGGCAGCCCACTTCCCTCCCCCTTCTTTCAATGTTCAAGCCTCAAAAGTCTTCCCCCAAGGTGTAAGAGAGACATGGTTGTGTAAGGAAATGTTGGGGGAAACGTGGGAGAATCGATGGTGGGACCCCCAAGCAAGTGGGGCTGAGTTGCAGGAGCATCGGGGCTGCTTCAGGGGAGTGTACCGGTACGCATACCGGTACCCCGAACACCAGAAACTTCGGCGTACCGGTACGCGTACCGGTACCCTCTTTTCTGCTCTGGACCACTTTTGGTAGAATCGGCATAACTTTTGATCCAACCGTTGGATTGGGCTGAAATTTTGACATCAAACAGAAGACACCCATATCTACAACTTTCGTGTTTTGAACTTTTCCAAATTCTGAGTAGATCATGGTAAAAATGGAGGAATTCCGAGGCAGTGCTTCCAATTGTTGCTGCAGCTGGTGCCCTTGTTCCCAAGCACCAATGCCTTCTTGATTTCTTCACTTTTAAGCCTCCAATTCTTCATGTATTGTGTCCATGCCTTCACCACACATCCAACATAGTTGCAATGTCCTAAAATACATGATTTAAGCAATAAAAACTTGCAACATCAAAATATCAACATTATTCATAATTTCGGCTAACTCTAAGTACTTAAATGCAAAAGTTGAGTTAAAATGCATGTAATGAGCCCTTCAAATATGCAATATTATGTGCTCATCACTAAGGTGGCAATCCTAGCACCAATGTCATCTTCCTCCTTCAACTGATACTTACCCCCACCAGATGATGATGATTGTGCAGTTTTACCTTTAGATGATTCCTGGGATGTAGTGTCCCAAGATTGTGCACTCTCTGCTAATTGATCTAAATAGTCAAAAGCATCATCTGGTTCCTTATTCATAAAATCACTATTACACATCATCTCAATAAATTGACGCAGCTGTGGGCCTAAACCCTCATAAAAAAAACTTATCACGCGCCAGCTTTCATAACCATGATATGGACAAGATGCAAGAAGGTCTTTAAATATTTCCCAACTTGATAAAAATTTTCAGAATCCTTTTGAGAAAAATTCATTATTTGTCTTTTTAAAGAGTTTGTGCGATGTGTGGGAAAAAATTTCTTTAAAAACTGTTTCTGCATCTCTTGCCATGTACCTATAGACCTAGATCTTAATGAATATAATCAAGTTTTAGCTTTTTCCTTTAATGAAAAAGGAAATAGCTTCAGCCTGACTATATCCATTGCAACATTCTGGTCATGGAATGTAGCACATACATCCTCAAATTCTCTGATGTGCAAATATGGGTTTTCTTCACCTATACCAAGGAATTTTGGAAGTAATTGAATCATGCCAGGTTTGAAAACAAAATTAATGGCATTCAATGGAAAAATGATGCATGACGGTTCAGTGAGTAGTACAGGTTGTAGATATTCACGCAAAGTCCTACCCTGATTAACATTCAAATTATCCACATCATTCTCATCATGATTGCTTACTCTATCAATATGGTCCTCATGTGCGGGAAATTCATTCTGCCTATTAATGTTAGGATTAGCAGTCATTGTGTGCACAGAAAAATTTAAATCAGATGAACCAAATAGATTTCCAAGCAGAGTATCTAAATCTTCTCTTATTAATCGTCCACTCAAATCACGATGCCAAGAGCTCATAAAACAACTAAACAAACTAAATAAAATAGAAATCTAAATAAATAAATAACGAAAAGTAAATAAAATGCCAGAAAATAAGAATAAAAGAAATTGGAACGAAGTTACCGGTTCTCCGACGAATCGCAAATACCGAAAACCTCAAACGATGTGATGACTTCTTGTTTTTCAATTTCCCGGCAACGGTGCCAAAAACTTGCTTCAACTTTAGAAGTGCAAACTCAAGCGTAGGTTGAGCAGAGTAATATATTCTCGGAAGTCCGAAGTCGAATCCACAAGGAATTGTAACAAATAAACAATCACACGAATACTAATAAATTAAAATGAGAAAGTCTTGTTTGAATAGTTGTTGACTGAAAACAATTGAATTTGATAATTGAAACAACAATAAAAATACTAGAGCATCAGGTACTCCCTCTCAATTTCATACGGTAACAATTAAAGACTTAAGGCTTAATTTGCAACAGGAATTAAATGTCGGTTAACCCAAATAACAAATCAAGTGATGAAACCAAAAGATATGATCAAAGGATTATTCAGAAAACCTGAATAACAAATCAATCATATTATTTTATGAAATAATGCTAACGCTTCAAGCGTGGAATAACCAGTTATTTATTCGCATGGAAACTCAAGCAATCGATGTACGTGGCACAACAACTCAGGAGTTTTTACAGAATAAAAACTTTACTAACAGATCAGAAATTAGATTAACACAATATCATAAATCATTAATTGCAAAGTCAATGATAATACCGTACTTCACTGAGAGGTTTTCCCTAGCCCTAGCTTAACCTTCTAGCCGGACATAATAAAAGAATTGCAAAATACACTGAAGAATTCGTGAGCAAAAAGATCCCCCTCTCTCAATAGATGAGAGCCCTTATTTATAGTAAAATAAATCCTAAGTACAGGTTGGAAGGAATTCCTTTCCCAAAAAGGAGTATTGTAAGGTCAAATCTCGTGCATAAATCTTGGGGCCCGCGGGTACATAATCTGTCCAGACTTCGAGCTTAGATTTCGCATATTTAGAGGTTGAATCACGAAATTTTCGTGAAATACACTTTTGTAGCTCTTGGAGTCTTCTTTCCAACCCCATAAAAATCAAGTCAATCCAATATCGGAGTCAAAAGTTATGAATGAAATACTGAAAACGTGTCAAATCCTTATCTTTTAGGAAACTTTCCTAATCCAACTTTAAATGAGTTTTCTTCTAACTTGGACTCTTATAAGGATTAAAATTCTGATTTATCTTCAAGTCTTCCTATCCCAATCTTGACTCTTCAATCCTTATCAATTGTGATTCTTCCTCTAATAATTGTTTCACTTGCATTATCCATTATTACTTTAAATCAACCAATTTACCTACAAAATAAACCAAACAACTAGAAAAAGTATCAAATTAGAAAATCAAGGAATTTAACACATTTAATCACAAATAATATGCAATTAACCAATTATTAAATATAATAAAATAGCACTTTTGATGGTTAATCACTGCCCATGATGTCGTTTGGGCGAGTGAATTTCATTCACTACATCATGTAGACTATTGGGATGCGGTCAGTGGTCCAATAATCTGTCCTAATCCGAATCTACTACGGACGAAGGGTCGTCCCCAATCTACTCGCATCTGAAATGAAATGGACGTACGACAGGGTCGTAGTACGTATCAATGCAGATTGTGTGGTCAACCTAGGCACGATCGACGCACATGCCCATCAAAAATGGCATAAGATGTTCGTATGTGTCAGTGTATGTGGATGCTAATGTAATGTGAGTCTGAAATAAATGAACAATGTTCACATTATTTAATAATGAAAATGTAGTACTTGTGTTTATGTCATTACATCCATCACCGTTATATTCAATGAATATTCACAGTTTGTACTTATTACAGATACATAATTCAACATAACTATGTCTACATCCCAGGGACCAATACTTGTGAACAATCGCAGAAAGCAAATGGTTTGGCTATTGACAGAGCGAAACGATGATTACAAAATAGAGAAATTTACTGACCCAAAAGAGTATTATGATGGAGTAAGATGAGAATTGGCGTTTCGTTCTACTGAATCAAACGATTTAACCACTGAGTTACGAGAACTTGGTATACCGGTGCCACGCCGAAGATCTCTAATGATGCAAAGGGGGAACAGACGAGATTATGAATTAGCAGTTACTCAAGTTCGCAATGAGAATAATCGAATGTTGGTTTGTAGGCGGCGATATTATATGGTTCAACTTGCAACCGACATGGTACAAAATGCATATGGTCGAGACTTATCAGATGTAGAGCATAATAATGTGTTACATAATGAACAATACACATCAGATGAATATATGTCTAATGAAGAATAAAAAGTGTAAACTTATTTTGATGATGTACGAATGGTTCTTTGTTGCATTGAAATGTATTACATAATGGACAATACATATCAGATGTTTATATTACAACATGTAGTGAAATGTTATTTTATGTGACAATATTTTATGTAAATTTTTTCAACTATTAATATCTTACTATAATGTAATTTAATGGAATTAAGGGATGGAGCGTCAGCAGGCGCGTGACTTAGTACACCCGGGACCTGTTGACCCAGCAGTATTGTACTTGCAGGCACGACATAGGTCCACACAGATATGGGATGGACATGCACGTAATTTATCAAGTATATTACATATATTATCAAACCTTAACACACATATTCTAACATGTAATTCCTTTATATAATTATTAAAGGAATTAACACCATTGAAGTGTTGTCGGGCTGAGGCGAGTATGTGTCGATTACGACGTCCTGATGAGCGGGTATTAGGGCGTGTGTTGACTGCCGGTTTTTATGGGATACATAGTATTGAGTTTATTAAGCTGGACCACCATTTGGTCACTGCGCTTGTGGAGCGATGGAGGGTAGAGACGCATACATTCCATTTAGCCATTAGCGAGGCGACGGTTACATTGCAAGACATGGCACTTCTTTCCGAACTCCCCATTGATGGTGATGCAGTTACTGGGGTTGACACACATCGTACAGTACTGGAGTGGCAGGATTACTGTGACCAGCATCTTGGTATTAGACCTAAAAAGACTGTTTTATCTGGATCGCGACTTAAGATGACCACTCTGACAGCTATATTTGCAGAGCCTCTCCGAGATGATGCTGATGACATCACCATTGATCGATATACCCGTGCTTACATTTTGCTTCTCATCGGGGCTTATATTTTTCCTGAAAAGTCGCATAACAAGGTTGGACTTATGTACTTACAGCATCTTGAGGACCTAGATGGTTCTGGGAGATTGAGTTGGGGTAGTGCAGCTCTAGCGTGCTTATACCGTGAGTTGTGTCGCGCCACTTTCCTAGACGCATCCGATATTTGTGGACCGCTAGTTATCTTACAGGTATACATGCATTTACATGTAATTATAATTTACGTTACATAGAAGGTACGCTTAATATTACGAAATATTTAATTACCAAATAGTTGTGGGCATGGGAGCGGCTTACACATATCCGTCCTAAGAGAGTACTACCTCGTCAAGCAGCAGCCGCAGATATACCCGATGTTTTTCACGTGCCGGAGGGGCCTGTTGCTGGGATTGCTCCCGAGGTACCCGCTGCTGCGGAGGAAATGCCTGACCATCATGATCCATTACCTAAGGGCCCTTTGGGGTGCAGGTGCGTATCAATGAAGTAAAGGGAATGAGCGTAGTAATGTATATTTTCAATACCATGAGGGAAATGATTTATTGTCTACATGGCAGGTGGAATGTGCGTATGACATCGTATATACACAGCCCCAGACATGTCCTCAGACATTATAGAGATCAGCTAGACCAGATGTGCGATGAGCAGGTTCAATTTTTTCACCAACGTAGACTATATTATAATGTCAAACGTTTGTAGACTTACATGTAAACTGAGTATTTGTTTTGTTGTAGATGGTGTGGATGTCATATACTGCAGAGGTCATCGCAAACTTACCTGCTTATTGCACTGTTGGGAACGACTTATAGATGGCGCGTGTACCACTGATTTGCTTTGCATTAGTTGAATGGCATTTTCCTGATCGTGTCATGCGCCAGTTCAGTTTTAGACAGGGTATCCCTCAGGCATGCGACACTGGGATTGCTCTTCATGCTACTGATCGACGCGACAGAGGTGGTTATGACTGGAGTATTGTACATCAATCTTCTGTAGATGTCTGGACCCACCGACGAGAGCTTCTTATCGCGGGGGAGGCACATACATCTGTAACCGATATGAGTTATCATGCGTACATGGTTTGGTATGGTTGTATCACTCGACAATTGATCGGACCTCGAGTACATACTCCACCTATTGGATTCCAGCCTATGGGTAGCATAATCGAGATATTGGTAAGTAATACCAAAGTTCATTTGTCATTATAATCCTCATTTACTAATACAAAATTTATGTTATCATAATGCATGTGCTTTTTACATTTACAGGAGCATACACTTGTTCAGATTCACCAGATCGCACAAGATGGCCTTGATGATGGTACGGACGCAGCACATAGACAAGCATTGCAGGCCGCCCATTCTCTTAGCGACACTACCCTTGAAGCAGTTCGAGAGGACCATCGTCTTCATCGTACCGTCCACACCGAGCCTCAACATCTACCACATACTGCACCGCGTGCTCCACCCGATGTACCTACGCGACCTCATGGTATTGTTATACGACGGCAATGAGCTCCACATCACCGACATGATATTCGGGTGGATGTCGGTGTCAACACAGTACCAGAGTCGAGTGTAGCAGAGCCTACAGTAGGACCTAGTGGTCCTCAGCATCCACATACACCGTCTGTTGTACGTGCAGAGACACCATCCTCTTCAAGTCCCCAACAACAGGTCCTACCTCAGCATCCCCATACATTAGCACATACTACAGGCCATTCACCACCATTGACCGAGACCTCCATACCATATGAGTACCCCGCAGGGCATGTTTCCCCCATGGCAGGACCAGGCACATACACATCAGATGGTTCAGGAGTTACATTGTCCAGCCACCCTATCTATGACGATGCATTGATGACGTCACCTCCGATAGATGTTCATATTTCACAGGCAGCAGATGAGGTCACGCAGGGTCATGGTATAGGACTTGCATCGACTCCAGCAGTTGTACATAGGTCATAGCACCGTGCTACGACTCCACCTGCCCATTTAATTTTATTAGTTCGAGGTAGAGGTCGAGCTAGCAGATTGGGAGGTTTGAGCGGCCACAGTGGTAGAGGACGGGGTGGTAGGGGCATAGGCAGAGGCAGAGGCGGAGATAGTATTCCAGCTGAAGATCCGGATTCACAGGTGATCGATGGCAAGCCGTCACAGTTAGAGGATAGGCGTCCCAAACGGCTCAAGAAGAAGCCGTCTTGTAGCACTTAGTGTTGTCCTGTTTTATCATTTTATGACATTTATTTTCACATGTATATTATAGAATTTTGCACTGTATTGTTATTGGTTGTGATGTGTGGTGTTTGTGATGTTGTGGTTGGGTGTTGTTGGTGGTAGTTGTGGTTGGGTGTTTGTGGTGGTAGTTGGGTGTTGGTGTTATGGTTGTGTTGTTGTGATTGTTGTTGTTTTGATATGGTGAATACAGGGCAAAATTATTTTTGGTATGACAGAGTTTTAAGGGAAATTTTGCCGAAATTTTTTACAATTCATTATGTTAAATATTCATTATGTTTCTATATATTATATGCATTATTATGTTTAGTGTTGTTCTCCACTTCATTGCTTCAGATAAAACACGGAACAACAAGCGGTACATTATATTTGAGCAATGCATAATGACAATACAGATAAACTATAACAACATAGTAGTACATGGCATATAAGCATGATTATAACAAACGACATAGATTCCTATTACAACCCTTGGAGGATAAACCAACATATGCGTAAATACGTCTTATTCATCAAGAAATCTTCATCATGGGAAAGTTTCTTCGTCCGACATTTCAACGTCAGAAACACTTCCTCCTTCTCTAGACAACTGTAGACACAAACGTGCTTCTTCAACCAAACCTTCTGCAGCACGATCACCTGCAATTCGGCAGAGGTTGTACCAAGTTTGCCGTATTGCCATACGGTTGTTTTCAACACGAATACGCCACAATGCACCTTCCAACTCTTGTGGTGTTTGAATAGGCATATTAATGGCAACTTGTCGCGGCCTCCGTATGTTACAAATGCGTAAATATTCACTAAGAACTTCTCTCTCATTCAAACGATATTGTCATTCCTCCCTCATTCTATTCACTGACCTCTGGGCAAAACGTAAACGAGGATTTAGAGGATAAAAGAATTCATCTTCTAACACCCAATGATAGCCCATAGCTTCAAACACTGAGCGTGGATTGTAACTCATGTTTGCAGTTAATAATTATGGTAATAGAGCAACATACACAATCAATTTATAGTGATATTCTGATGGTAGTTGATTGAGGTCCAATAGTTACATTTATCATTAGGAAAGATTAATTATTTAGTCATGAAAGTATGATAAATGTGGTTAATTAATTAAAGAATAGTTGCTATGTTAATTGTGTATATTTTGCAGAGGAATAGCATCAGATTAGAAGAAAGTAAGGAGAGATGGAGCATAGCTGAAGAGGAAAGGCACTGGAATACGCGTCCGGACGGTTCAACCCCATGCGTCCAGATGTAAGTGGCAGAAAGGCAAGGAGCCGAGGAAAGAGTATATTGGAAGTTGCATCCGGACGGTTTAAGAACACGCGTCCGGACGCGTGTTCATAATCTGCCAATGCCAGACAAAGAGTTTCACTCAAAGTCAATCTTCTTGGGGAACAAAGTATAAATAGGAATTGAAGATCTTGTAAGAGGGATCTTTTCCCTTTTGGAGAGAATTCTTTCATTACTAGTTTATTTTCTTGATTAATCATGTCTGGCTAGAAGGCTGAACTAGGGCTAAGGGAGAACTTCTCAATGAAGTGTGGTAACATTATTGAATTCGTTTTGAATGATTTATGATATTTTGTTAATTTTACTTCTAATCTTTTAGCAAAGTTTTTGCTCTGTAAAAATCCTTGAGTTGTTGTGCCATGTACATCAATTGCTTGAATTTTCCTGCGAGTAAATAACTAGTTATTCTACCCTTGGAGTAATTATCATTAGTTCATAAAATAATATAATTGGACGGTTGTTCAGGTTCCTGAATAATCCGTTGATTATAACTTTTGGTCATCTTACTTGATTTGTTTCTTGAATCAACCGACATCTGATTCTTGTTCCAAGTTAAAGTTTGATTCTTTAATCGTTATCGTACGGAATTGAGAGGGGGATACCCGATGCTCTAGTATATTTATTATCTTGTTTAATTACTCAAATCACATTTTTCTTCACTCAGCACATCTTTGAACTGCTCATCTATTTTTAAGTGTGTTTTAGTTTTTGTGTGATTGTTTTCTTGTTACAATTCCTTGAGGGATCGACCTCGATATTCCGAGAATTATATTACTTCGCTCAACCTGCGCTTGGGTTTACATAATTAAAGTTGAAGCAGTAGTCGTGCTAACTGTTTAGCCAGCTGTGGATAAATTTTTTTACAATTTGTTGATTTGACAACTCCTGCAGCACTTCTGCTTTGTCTCATCACTGCACGCAGCACATCACTACCACTGTTAAGGCATCAGTGGTGATTTTACACAACACTGTTTGTACAAATTTGTCAGTGTTATGTCATCAACGTCTGTTTTATCACAAAACTTTAGCAGTGTGTAGTCGCTATCATTGCTTGTACCTGTATCTTCACTGCAATATTTTATTACTCAGTTCAATGAATGTAATATTAAAATCATTTATGTTCATGTTTAAATACAGCTACTTATCTGCAGTGTAACCCATACGTACACTATAATGTCAACAACATCACCAAATGCGTCTTCAAGCCAACCTAACGATGACTCATTCTCAACCAACCACTGTCATCATGAAACATTTTCTTCATTCAGTTCACCAGAACCCGGTAATTACACAGATCCTCATGGAGTAACATGGTATGAAAATTTACGTTCTTTTAAGAATGAGCCAATCAACATTCATAACCCTTTCACCGAAGTCGGCCATGTGATGATTGGACATGCAACCTTTGTTCCGCCTCTAGAGTTTTATTATCACCTACAGGGACCAAGTTGGTTGAAATCATATTTCAAGCGTTGTGAGCTTGAAGTATATTGTTGTTGGCATGGATTACGAGTGCCACAAACACGTTCAACTTAAATGTATGTGGAATGGTGCACGGATAACTACAATGATATCATTGCAACACTGGCTCATGAGAATGATTAGATGGAACGACGGCTAAATCGATTCCACCTTATTACAAAGGCAAAGATTACATTCAGACCTTGTAGAGCCTATTAATGCAATACTCTCTGACCAATCGTTGGCTTCTGACAATGAATTTTCTGATTTTGAAGAATCAAGTGATGATAATCATTGTGCAAAATTTCTCTCTGCTACTCTTTGCTTACATGGCACACCATTATGTTGTTGGAAATATGATCGTCATTAAAAATATTTTTGACTAATATGTCTATATTATGTCTTTTAAAATAAAATCTTATAGTTCTATTTCAACAAAAGACATAACGTCTCTTCATTTTTTGAATGTTTTTTTTAATGTTTTTATCGCAAAAGAAATAAAAAGGGTGAACTTAATAGTTTTATTATTTATTCTTTAATAGAGGTGGGAATGAAATTTTCATTTCTGGGACTACGTACAAATAGTCTCAAAAATACGGTAATTTCTTAAAGTGTGATAGCGGGGGAAAGTTATAATGAAGTCGGAATTGGTAATTCCGCCTTGACATTGTGACTTGTGCCTTCTCAACCATACACTTGCTTTGAGGATAACGTTCTAAGTAGAAAATGAGATGACAATAGGGATTTGTCTACAGTATCAACAAAAAAAAATACTATTATATCTTCAAAATTTATTATTTTAATAAATATTTTTATAAATTTATAGGTCATTTTATAACTAAAAAATTTATTATTTTTGTGGATAATAACATTTATGAATATTTTTATCACTGTTGTGAGTATTTTTATCAATATTGGTATAACTATTTTTGGTATAAAAATATTATTATTTTTCTAGATGATTTATTACATTTGTGAATGTTTTTTATCATTATTGTGGTAATAATTTTTATCACTTTTTTTTTGGTGTACAACATCTGCGGACTAAACGTTTTTGGCTGGGATACATCACTCAGAAAGCGGATTTGCTAAAAACACTTTCATTAGAAAGCAGCTTTGTTAAGTCCGCTTTCATTGAAATATAGTTACAGTTTTTTATTGTTAAAAGCGGGTCTGGTAAATACGTTTTCAATAGAAAGCGGATTTGGTAAGTCCGATTTTAAATGAAATCGTAATTGGTACATCCACTTTTTCAGCTAAAGTCGTACTTACTAATTCCGCTTTTAAATAAAATCGGATTTCGTACTTCCGCTTTTAAAACAGCTGTAGTTTGGTAAATAAGTTCAAAACGGCTGTACTTTGGTATTTAAGTTTAAATTTTGGGGTACTTTGGTAATAGATTCCGGTTCTTTCTCTCTCCAAACCTTTCTCTCTTTCCTTCAAGCTCCAGCGGACATCTCTTGAATGACTTTCTCTTTCTCTCTCTGATCAACTGATCGTATCGATCACTGCTTCGAACTCGAACAGGTAACGTTCACATTATATCTCTCTTGATTTTCAGTTATTGTTTGAAGATTATTTGTCTTTTTTTTTGGAAATTGCAGTTAAAAATGTTGATTAATCTGGTTAAATCTATGATTATATAGTAACAGTTGGTTGGTAATTTCATGCCATTTGCTGATATATATAGTTATTGTGTTCAGATACTTATATGTATATGTATTTTGTTCATTGAAGACGCATAACATCTTTAGTTTTTATTTTTAAAGGAAATAAATAACAATTTGTATTTTGGAGAATTCGTTTTTGTTTTGTGTAATTTGATTATATGATTACTTCTGCGATTCTTCTTAGACATGCTTTTCTTTTTTCAAAAATATTATTTAAACTTAATTTGTTAAATTAATTGATTACAATCATTAGATCGATAGTAGATCCCAACAAACAAGAGTGTCTACTCTCAATCTTATGATTATTATGAGGGAGTAGGTCAACAAGTTAGGTTCAAATTGTTTTTCTTTTTTTCGACTGTAATTTGATTTTTTAAAGAAAAATAAAACTATGCTTTATAGCTGTGTGAAAGTCATGTGGGAGTAGTAGGGGTGCAACTCGGGCGGGTTGAGAGGTCAACCCTAGGTATATAATCTTCAACCCTAACCCTAACCCTAACCCTACCTCAACACCCGAATACTACCCAAGTTTAATTCGAGCGGGCTCGGGTTGAATTCAGGTTACTTAATTCGGGCTAATTTCGGGTTAAAAATTGGGTTGACCTTAGGTTACTTAATTCGGGTTGGTTTTTTGAAATGTAGATTTGATTTTTTCAAGTGTAGATCTGATTTTTTCAAGTGATCTGAGATGAAGGGCGAGGTGCAGATGAAGATAGAGCGAGTGAGAGAGGGAGGAGTGAAGAGTGAGAGAGGGATCTAAAAGTGATGGAGGTGCAGAGGTGAAGACTTGAAGTGAAGTGAAGTCTGAACTCTGAAGAATGAAGATAAATATTAACTCTAGTTAAATATATTTATATATTTATGTATATTCGGGTTCAACCCGATTTAATATTCGGGTTGAACCCGACTACCCGAGGCTTGCCCAAATTCAATTCAGGTTGGAGTTTTTTTGTCCAGGCCCAACTCAAGTATTAAAAATTTTAACCCAAGCCATGTTTTTTTCGGGTTGGGCTCGGGTTGACCTGCCCAAGTTGCACCCCTAGGGAATAGTGACTACAACGTGAGGTTTCCCTTGTACTCTGAAAATTTGCATAACAATTTGGTTGTAATTTAGATATTTTCTTATTATTATTTTTTTGTTAGGCACTGTTATAGGAAGGTGGACGACGATGTTTGAACGCACGATCTTAAGGTCCAACAGCGAGAGCAGAAGTGATTAGGCTAACCGCTAGCCTTTAACCTCTAACCTCCAACCTCTGTCCATTTGCATCTTAATTAGAATCACATATGAATACTGGTGCTCGGACATAATATTGTGATCAAATATCTTGATCTGATGATGTAGCATCGCATCTGTGGTAGTTGTACTTTGTTAAATAGAATTATTTTATTCACCATCCCCTATCGAAAAATGAAATAAGTCTAAGGTTAGTTTTTATATACTAAATGTACTACTTAATTTGTCGTTAGTTAGTGTTAGGTTAGATGCTATAACATGGTATCAGAACTAGACTTTGGATGGTTTGTATGTTAAGTCTCGTCCATTCATTTTACACATCATTAAATTAGGAATATTATTTTGAGGTCTCTTTCTCCTCTCGCGCGAATGGTTTAAGACCAGAGAAATCGTAGTCTTCTTTTTCCTTTTTAAATTCATCCCGTTTAGGTCATTCTAAAGTGCAATACACTCTGACCAAAATAAAATAAAATGCGATACACATGTACAGGGCCATTCTAAAATCATTTGGTCAATGGGTTTCCTACCCTTGGGGGTTCTGAATTTACCTTAATAGCCTCTGTTAGAAGGTGTTTGAAACAAAATTGCATTTTTCCACTTCATATATGATGATAGTAAAATGTTGGGAATAACAATAAGAGAGAGAAAGGCAGATAGAAAGAGAAACATGAAAGAACTTGCCATTGTGATCAAGGAAGATAGGGGTTTGCTAGCCGATGGCATAGACCTTTGTGAAGGAATTTCTACTTGGAACTAAAAGTGGAAGTAAGTCAAACTGGCCTTATTCAAAAACTGAATATTGCATCAGTATGCATCTTTGAAAAAAATTAGGAATGATATCAACCAAAAAAAAAAAAATAGAGATGAAGAAGAATTATATAAATGCTTATGTTACATTCTCCTTTAACAATTAAGCTTTTAGACAAAATGATTTATTCAACATGGTATCAGAGCTTAAAGATTCTGAGTTTGAGTTCGATTTTCACCAAACATATCCCCTACAAAATAAAAAATTAAAAACAATCACATAAATGTACTATCCAAATAGGATCACACTTGAAGACGAGTGTTAGATAAATATTTATGTATGAGCAAAAAGAAAAAAAAAATATTTATGTCAGTTTGCCGTTTAAAATTAAATGAATAAATTATACCTAGATCCCCTATACTTGTCACTTAATCATTTGGACCCCCTCACATTTAGAATATTACTTCTACACCTCTTGACGTTTGTACACGTGTAACACATAACCTCTTGTCGTTAATATCTGTTAATATACTCGTTAAAAAATATAATTTCATCCTAATAAAAAATGATAATTTTTATACTATTTTTTATTTTGTGGGTCTGTTATACTCTAAAATTTAAAATCAAACTTACCATTTGAATGTCTAATATAATGCAGGTATTTATATAATGTTCTTTATGTCTAATGCAATGCATCACTTAAATAGAATTATTTGAATACCCTATTGGGGGAATATTTTTAGATATATTTGAATTCTAAAGGGATGTAAGTGTAATATTTTAAATGTGAGGATCTATGTGATTAAGTAACAAGCATGAAGGGATCTAAGTGTAATTTATTTATTTAATTTTAAATGACAAACTGGCGGCTATTAGCTTGAAGTGTCCAATGATATAAATTTTTATTTTTGAGGGTATAATTAAAATTTTTTATTTTTGAGAGTACAAATTGTGATTCAAACGCTCTTTTAGGATCGAATTTGAAATTAACCCTTAAATGTATAAAATAAAAAAATTAAAATCGTCCTAAATTTAGCTAGTCCAACTGGCTCTCAACATTTTTTTCGTTGATCGCCTGTATCTCTGTCCCTCCGTCCGTTCATTGCATAGATACTCTCCGAATTAACCGTCTACCAGAAAGGATGGTCCTCTCTGTGTCACCCTCTTCAATTACGTAGAATATTTTTTTCTTGTTTGTTCTCCATGAGTTTATAGTGTCTCTTCTTGAATGTTCATATAGTTTTGTGGGGGGTGGTCAGAGACCTTGCACTTGCAGAGTTCATCCATGGCAGAAGAACAGTTGCCCTTGGATGAGCTCCTGTCAGACCAATCTAATGGATTCTGTAGCCGTGATTTTCAAATTCATTCCCATGGCGTTTGGGATCAAACTGAAGCCAGAGGCTTCCTTAAGTTTGCTTTACCTCGTCTTCAATTACAATTGGCGATCATATTCCTCCTCACTCAATCTCTCCATACATTGCTCAAGCATTGCTATTTGCCTCGCATTGTCTCTGAGATCCTGGTAATCTCTCTCTAACATGTAAATTTTCATGTGTTTTTGAGTTTCTTTTTGTTTTTATCTTTGTGGGTTCATCCAATTCCAATGTATGTGATGTAAATATCAGGGTTGTTCATCACAACGTGTTTGACGCAAGATACGACCGAAATTTAGGCAGCAAAATTATATACAGGTTTTGAAACTTATTAAGGATATTATTTTACTTATTGTGTGGCATTTTATTTTCTAGCAAAGATCTCACAATGGGTCTTTTTAAGTCATATTGTGTCAAAATTTGCCCATTCTGCACTTATGTCGTGTCGAGTTCGTGTTGGGTATAATTTATTTTTAAAAGATTCGTGTTGTGTTTAGTCAGGTTTATATCAACTTTTTTATTTGACGAGTGTAATGAGTTTATTTATTTATTACTTGAACCGTTAAAAGACTCGATACAAACCCATAATTTTGTGTTGATTTCATATGGGATTTTGTCTATAATTGATAGGCATATCCAGCACTGATATTGGGAGAAGGGGGCAAACCTATTCAATTAAGGGATGAAAATTTTCATATACTTAGAGGAGCTTATCATGATATGTTATACAGAGTGTTTCTTAGCTTCTTGACATGATGTTGGCGCATGAGTTGGGCACTTGTGCTTTCTTCTTACAGATTTTGTTCTTTCTTTCTTTTTCTCTTGTTTTATGGGAGTAATTGTACCTACAGATTGAAGCATGTCAGAAAAGAAAAAAAAAAAGCCATAAGAATGCTTGTGTTTGTAAAAAACTGAACCGTTCTAGACCATTTTCTGTGAACCAGGCTGGTGTGATATTAGGACCAACTATTCTGGGGAGCATCCCAAATTTTAGAGAAACCTTTTTCCCTGTCGATGGAGAAGCATTTCTCGAGTTGTTAGGGAAGATTGGCTTCATGTTCTTTATGTTCCTGATTGGAGTGAAGATGGATGCAAGCATGGTAAGAAAAGTTGGAATTAAGGCCTGGATTGTTGGGGCTGCGGCAGTAGTAATTCCAGTATGTGTTGGTTCGTTCTCGTTGATTCGTTTATTACACACTACTAATCTACACAGTTATAGATGGCCAGCTGTTAAAAATGTCTTTGGGATACAAACTTTGATCCCATTTCCTGTCATCGCATCCCTCCTCATCGACCTGAAAATCATGAACACTGAGCTTGGCCGCCTTGCTTTGGCAACAACGTTGATCAGCGATTTTCTTAGTTCAATGTGCTATGCCGCCATTGGTATTTATAGGATCGGGTGGGCAGCCTATTTACAGTCGTTATGGATTACATCCTTTGTTCTGTGTACTGCTGTGGTTTTAGTAATCGTGTTCACCATGCGCCCTGTATTTGTATGGATCATCAGACGGACACCTGAAGGGAAGCCAGTGAAAGGAGCTTATATCGCTTTCATAGCTTTAGCAGTTCTGGTCTCAGCCATTATGACTGACAATGTGGGGCTTCGCTACCATATAGGTCCTTTCATACTTGGCTTGTGCGTGCCAGATGGACCGCCTTTGGGTTCAACACTAGTTGAGAGATTGGAATCTGTAATCTCGGGGTTGTTTGCACCAGTGTTGTTGACATTCTGTGGACTGAAAGTAAATTTGTATGTGCTTTATGATCTCGACTTTGTGGGTTATATGTCAGTGGTCATATCTGTTTGTGTTGGGGTGAAGTTCATGGCAATTTTTTTGCCGGCTTTGCTTGGAAAAGTGCCTCTTAGAGATGCAGCTGCTCTTTCTCTTATCATGAGTGCCCAAGGCATCGTCGAACTAGCTTTCTATTTGAATTTCTACGTAAATCAGGTACTTGACAATCCCTAAGTTTCACTTTCTTATAGTACAAATGGGCATGTTATAAAGTTTTAAATCTATCTCTCTCTCTCTCAACTTGAAGCACAGACTATAGACGAGGACACCTTTTCTGTGGTGACACTATCAGTATTGATAGTAGCTGCGATCACATCGGTTCTTGTGAGACTCATCTATGATTATTCTAGGAAATATACCGGCTATCAGAAAAGAAACATTCTCCATGCTCCATATGATGCTGAGCTGCGAATACTTGCATGCTCCCATCGACAAGACGATGCATTTGCTGCTATAAAGCTACTTGAAACTTCGTATCCTAGCAGAGAGAGTCCAATTGCAGTCTATGCACTCAATCTGGTGGAGCTTGTTGGCCGATCCTCACCACTATTAATCAACCATGAGCTAGGCCAAAAATCTTCCACGGGTGGCTCTCGTTCACAGCAAATGATTGAAGCTTTTCATCAATTCGAACAGCAATATGCAGAATTAGTCAATGTCCAAGTCTTCACCGCAATCTCACTACCCAAGTTCATGCATCAAGACATTTGTTCACTCGCTTTTAGCAAGATGTCATCCCTAATAATACTTCCATTTCACAAGAAATGGAATCACCAAGGCAAAATGGTTTTCGACAGCAATGTTTTGAGGACATTAAACCGTCAAGTGTTGGACCTGGCCCCTTGTTCTGTAGGTATTCTTATTGATCGTCGCAAAATACGAGCTGAATCATCTACTTTACCCCTGCAATCAGTTTATCAGGTGGCTGTAATTTTTCTTGGCGGTGATGATGATCGCGAAGCACTGGCTTATGGAAAACGAATGGCGAAATCACCAGGAGTTCTCTTGACAGTTATCAGGCTCATTGCACAGGATGACATGGGTGAGAAGCAATGGGACACAGTGCTTGACACAGAACTTCTGAAGGATATAAAACTTCAATCACCATTCCAGCGTAATGTAGAGTACCGAGAGGAAAAGGTGAAAGATGGGCCTGATACGGCTTTGATAATTCATGCAATGGAGGAAGCTTTTGACCTCATCGTCGTGGGAAGACGCCATAGAGAAGATTCACCACTGTTATCAGGCCTAGCAGAATGGAATGAGCTACCGGAGCTAGGGCCAGTCGGAGACATACTGGCTTCAGCAGATATCAAGAAACCAGTGTCTGTCCTGGTTGTACAACAACAAATCATGAAGAACAAGTGAGAAGGAAGCTAATTCTTTTGGTTTATGTATTGCAAGTTGAGAATATATAGTTATTGAGTTCTATTAAGTTACTTGCAAGTCTAGTACCAACCGATTGTTAGCTCTTTTCTCATTTTGACATGGATGCTCACAAAACTTTGGAAAATCGCGAGGGAATTCGGGGACTTTTCAGGTTAAGTCAATCGTTGTCATCTATGTAAATGTCAATGCTTGATGTTTGATTCTTTCCTCCTCTGTCTCTCTCCACCCCACCACCACCACCCCCTAAAACACCAACCACCCAACTAAGAAGAAGAAGATGAAAAACATAGTAAATTTCCAAAAATGATTTCTCTAATGAATAATCAGCTCTAACAAGGTAATGTCTGGTTAGCTGATTTACAGGTTTTTGGGGTTCCAATCTTCATTAATAAAAGAAATGATAACAAATTTTGGGCAAACTTCACTTTATCCTCCATTGGCATACAACCCTCGATCAGAATTTCGTTTCGAAAATGTCAAAATGTCTTGAACGTTTTCATTTGTAAAGAGATCGAAACGAATTAGTGATGTAATTAAAATTCCGACTTCGATGTGTTTCATAATATTTCAAGGTGTTTTATAATGTTTCAATGCATTTGCACAGTTATTTCGAAATATTTCAAGGTATTTCAATGTACTTTGGTATATTTCAACCAATATTTTGAAAAAATAATTCTTCAATTTTTATTTTTTTCAATATACTTCTGAAATAAGTCGAAACGTTTCCGAAACATATTGAAACGTTTATTTTTTCTACGTGACCGAAATAATGTATTGAAATAAAATTTTGATCTTTGCATACACCTATGTAGATAGAGTACTTAGTTGTATTTCTCTGAAGGAGAACCCATTAATTCACATTTTTATCATGTTTGTTCTATCACCATTAAAAAAAAAAAAAAAAGATGGAGCATTTTTTTATTTGTTTTAAAACTTTAGAAAAGTTATTTATGAAGTCGGTTGAGATTGCGTTATTATAGAGTTGTCTAATTCTAACATTTAGGATCGATCCAAGTGTTTTTAACTATAACTTAAATGTTTTCTTCTTATCATATGACCCAAATTAAAAGGTCATCTCACTAGATTGAATGATAAGAGTAATGTTCCTCGTTGATAAAATGAGTCACTATTATTGGATTGTCGGTGATTCTCAAAATTAGTTAAAATCCGACACCGAGTCAATTACTTTAATGCATAGTTAACAAATTAGATCTAAATAACTTATTAAAAAAAAATTAAATTAAATCTAATAATTTTATTACTCCCGGAGTAACTTAGAATTCAAATTAACTAGTTCCCGCTGTGACATGTTTTAGAGACACACATGCATGCATATCTTTGTAGGGTTAACGGGGTAATTTCACATTGCCCATAGTACACCAATACGCCACCACCCCCTATAGGCAATGCGTAGGGGTAGGTCATCTTCTATTTTCTGTTGCGTTGCACTCACACGCACTCTCTCTCTCATGACCGACCGAGCAGCACAAACCTTATGATTACTTCAACTATTTCTCGGTTCTTTCTCTCTCCAAACCTTCTTCTCTTTCCTTCAAGCTCCAGCAGACATCTCTTGAATGACTTTCTCTTTCTCTCTCTGATCGACTGATCGTATCGGTCGCTGCTTCGAACTCGAACAGGTAACGTTCACATTATATCTCTCTTGATTTTCAGTTATTGTTTGAAGATTATTTGTCTTTTTTTTGGAAATTGCAGTTAAAAATGTTGATTAATCTGGTTAAATCTATGATTATATAGTAACAGTTGGTTGGTAATTTCATGTCATCTGCTGATATATGTAGTTTTGTGTTCAGATACATATATGTATATGTATTTTGTTCATTGAAGGCGCATAACATCTTTAGTTTTTATTTTTAAAGGAAATAAATAACAATGTATTTTGGAGAATTCGGTTTTGTTTTGTGTAATTTGGCGATTATTGACTTGTTGATTATGTGATTACTTCTGCTATTCTTTTTTCAAAAATATTATTTTAACTTAATTTACTAAATTAATTCATCACAATCATTAGATCGATAGTAGATCCCAACAAACAACAGTGTCTACTCTCAATCTTATGATTACGAGGGAGTAGGTCAACAAGTTAGGTTCAAATTGTTTTTCCTTTTTCCGACTGTAATTTGATTTTTTAAAGAAAAATAAAACTATGCTTTATAACTGTGTGAAATTCATGTGTGAATAGTGACTACAACGTGAGGTTTCCCCTGTACTCTGAAAACTTGCATGGTTGTAATTTAGATATTTTCTTATTATTATTTTTTGGTTAGGCACTGTTATAGGAAGGTGGACGAGGATGTTTGAACGCGCGACCTTAAGGTCTAATAGCAAGAGCGGACCTCTAACCTCTGTCCATGTGCATCTTAATTAGAATCACATATTTACATATGAATACTGGGGCTGGGACATAATATTGTGATCCAATATCTTGATCTGATGATGTATCATCGCATCTATGGCAGTTGTACTTTGTTAAATAGAATTATTTTATTCGCCATCCCCTATCGAAAAATGAAATAAGTGTAAGGTTAGTTTTTATATACTAAATGTATTACTTAATTTGTTTTTAATTAGTGTTAGGTTAGATACTATAACATGGTATCAGAACGTAGATTCAACAGCTGCGAGACTCAAGTTACTAGACTTTGGATGGTTTGTATGTTAAGTCTGGTCCATCATTTTACACATCATTAAATTAGGAATATTATTTTGAGGTCTCCTTCTCCTCTCACTCGATTGTTTTAGCACCAAAGAAATCACCAAAGAAATCGTAGTCTTCTTTTCCCCCGCTCTAGGCCATTCTAAAATGCGATACACTCTGACCAAAATAAAATAAAATGCGATACACATGTACAGGGCCATTCTAAAATCATTTTGTCTATGGGTTTCCTATCCTTGGGGGTTCTGAATTTACCTTAATAGCCTCTGTTGGAAGGTGTTTGAAATAAAATTGCATTTTTCCACTTCATATATGATGATAGTAAAATGTTGGGAATGGGGCTATCCCACATCGGATAGTCTTAGGGTGTGTGAGTGTGTTTAAATGGATACTATGGCTCTCACACTTTTAAGTGTGAGTGGTTGTAGTTATCTTATATTCAAAAAAAAAAAATACTAATTCATGTTTGTTCCAAAGTGACTCTGATTGTAGGCTCAGTTTCTTCCCTCGTTGGGCCTGATCATATAGGTTGGGTGAGGCCAATCCCACATCGGATAGCCTTAGGGTATGTGAGTGTGTTTAAATGGATGTTATGGCCCTCACACTTAAAAGTGTGAGTGGTTGTAGTTATCCTATGTTAAAAAAAAAATTGTTGGGAATAACAATAAGAGAGAGAAGGGCAGATAGAAAGAGAAACATGAAAGAACTTGCCATTGTGGTCAAGGAAGATTGGGAGAAACATGAAAGAACTTGCCATTGTGGTCAAGGAAGATTGGGGTTTGCATCAGTGGAAGCAAGTCAAACTGGCCTTATTCAAAAACTGTTTACCATCCGAATTGAGTCAATTTCATGTTAGGCTTGCGAATTGTATCGAGAACTGTAGAACCGATAGTTTCAACCCGTTTACCATCCGAATTGAGTCAATTTCATGTTAGGCTTGCGAATTGTATCGAGAATGGAAGAACCGATAGTTTTATGTAGTTGTGCTGGTAGGTACAATTTTTCTTTCCTTTTTGGTCTAGGGAAATTTTAACCCAAAGATTGAACAACCAAACCCACCCAGTATAGGCACATTGTTGGGTCCTAATGGACTTTTTCTTAACTAACGAGATGGTAAACGGTGATGTTAAGGAGTGTTGTTATCCATCTGACTAATAACACGATAAATATGCATCTGGCTATATGGAGCAAATTACTTTTTAGTGCAGTCTTATTATCCAAACAAGAGAAGGTCTAGTTGTTATTTGACTAAACATATGAGGAGGTAAATGTAATTTACCCTAAATTTTACTTGCATATTGTCTTGTCCGGGATGATGGATCTAAATTGCATGAATAATTTTTTTTGTACTAAATTTGTACAATAAAATTTGCACCAAATTAATTGCAATTGTTGGATCAGTGATAAAACTCATTGATCCAACAACCACAAATAATTTGACACATAGCATTACTCAAATCTCATTTAATAAATATTTGTCTAAGAAAAATACTATGTATCCCAAATTTGTAACACAAATGAACGGAAACTATTTGATGAGTGGGGATCATTCATTGTGTATTTATATGGACCCACTTATTAATTAGTCCCCTCGAAAACTTTAATGACCTACCATTAAGAAAAACAGAGAAAATAAAATAAAATAAAAGGACTTAAATGCCATCTTGATGCAATATCACATCTCCTGCGTCTCTCAGTAATGTAATAGTTTTGAGTAGGGAAAACTCACCATAGCAGGCAGCAGATAAAGTATCAATTACCGCAGAACTGGTTCTATCAAATTGGCTTCTGATTTAGGATGTAACCAAACTCTATCAAATTGATTCTAAACAAGCCAAATTTGAATAATTTTTTAGGCTCGTTTAGAAAAATGAGCTCGACAGGCACAAATTCAAACTCAGCTCGATTAACATTCCTATCCACAACTTGTAGTTATCTAGAGGTTATTTGCAAATTTTACGGGAAAAAAAAAGAGAGAAGAAACTCCACAATTTTCAAAGATGAAATGTAGTTTGCATATCAATAACGTAGAAAATTTTATTATATGCAATGAATTGTGATATTGAGTGAGAAAATGGAGGACAAATAAAATGGCAGAAAATTATTTTGTTCAATATCTGGAGTTTATTGCAACTGTCGAAGAACATATCTGAACAGTAACAGAACGTTTTTGAAGTAATCTCTAGCATGACTGCATCTGCAAAAATGCCTGTAACTCAAGACTACATTCAACAGCATATCTAAAACACCGCACAAACATTTCAACTTCCAATGAGCAATCAGTTATTTCCACTCGCAACTAAAAAGGCAGTCTATTCAAATGGCTACACCGCGTGGAAACAAAAGCAGAAGATGAAAATAATTGAGCGATTTGAGAAGCAAATGTCGAACCTTAGAGCTCTCCGACAAAGGATAAAAGGCTACCGTTGATACAGCACAAAATTTACTTGATATCATGAAATGATGGCAAGACTGCAATAAGGGGATCTCCGTAACCAACGGCCTCTGCAAATAACAGAAAACAATGAGCAGAAGGTCCTTATTTAAACAAGTCATATGTCAGATGGGGTGAAAGGTCGGGCGTGGTGAGTAGGGTGTGTGAGGGAGGGGAGAGGTTCATGGGCACTCCTTATAAATGCAACTGTGTCTGCTTAGAACAGCTGCTTGCTAATCTTCTGTAGTAAGACTATGCCTCAGGAGCAAGCCAGCTAGCCTTCATGTGTCAAGTACACAGTAACCACTAAAATTCGGCTTATTTCAACCAACGGTGTTTGGTAGCATATTATATCAGCTTAAGATGAATAAAGGCCATGGCTAGCCCGCGTACCAAACATATTGAGCTAAATGAGTTGGTGCCCTTAGTCAAAAGTTGAAGTTTATTGTTGGTTTCCATGACCAAAATGAAACAAAAATTAGGAAAACCGTTGAGACATTTAGACTAGATGCCCAGTTGGCTTAAATTATTTCTCAATCTGGTCATAATAGCACGAAAAAAACACACACAAAACCATAGCATGTGCCCAGCTGCTTATCAAGAACACCAAAATTGTAAACCCTGTACCTCTAATAGTCAACCAATTACATACCATAGCATAAGCCCAGCTGCTAAACAAAGGCACCAAATTTTAAACCCTGTAATTCTATTAGTCAACCAATTACATGCCAAATACCAACATGAGTGCACTGATTACAGAAAAAACATGTGCAATTGGCAGATAGAGAAAAAGACAAAGTTTGATCTCGACTAAGGGGGTTATAAAAGGGCTAGATTGGGTATATGCCTAACCCTTGACATTATTTCCACAAAATACATGCCCTCATGTTTAAACCCACAAACTCAAGTGTACTGAAATTTATGGCCTTCTCAAAAATAGCCTTAAGATATAAAACTTTTAAATGATAATATTTGTCTATCTAAATTAGTTGCCCATTAAGATTAGCTTATGCCTGGCCAAAAAAAACAAATGAAGTGGAGAAAAGCTGTGCTTTATCATGAGACCTTAATATCCTGTGTAAAGCATGCCTGTGTACATGTTTCATTATAGCATTGTCTTATCACATTAACACATTCAAAACTTCCCAATTATCTGGACCATTTCAGCCATAGAAGAGATTCAAAACAATAATTCAAGAACTAGAAGATCAGACATCATACCTCCGTCTTCGAAGAGGAGCTTCAAGACTTCTCCATCCACATCTGACTGCTCAATATAAAAAGGAAATCAAAAAAGAAACATGTGATGAGAACAATTATGATGTCAGCTTAAGCACAGAAGGAGTTTCACCTAAAAGCTTACCCTCACAGGAAGTTCAGTACCAAACTGATCCAGAAAGCCTATCACTTGTCCCTCTTTGATTACGTCACCCTAGGTGTATTGGAGAAAAGCCAATTAGGATCATCCATTCATGGTGAAGTAATACTTCAACAATTGTTGGATAAGAACATTAAGATGCAATTATTTCATGTAAGTTGCGCTATCATTCTGAATTACTACATAAGTCAAGGCCCTCATGGCAAAGCATGCCACCAACACATCAATTACTTTTCAGCTGAAAAAATAAGTGCATTTAGAGTAGAAGACCAATTGTAATGGCATTTAAAGTGTAGATTGGGGTTCGACTCTGGAACCAACATAAAAAGGTACAAATTGCTAGGTGTACCGCTTTACAAGCAGGAGGTTGCTTCTTTCCTTTAAATGTTTTGCCCCTTCGGAATGAGCCAACCTGGGAGGGAAAGATAAGTTATTTGGGCTATGTAATAGAAAGAGTACCATTCAAATAAGAAGAAACATGTCATGCAATACTTACTGTGGGGGATGAAACTAAAACATATCCACTAGATCCAGAAGCCTCCAATGCCGCTAACTTTGCTGACTTCTCCATGGAGACGTTTGTAAATGGACTGATTTTTTCTGTAGAGGATTTTGGGGGAGATGGTTGTGGGGCAGCAGGAGCTGATTGAATCATTGCCTTACTTGGAATAGGTGGATATGGTGTTGGAGAAAAAACAGGTGTGGGAGCTGCTATGACTCCAATGTTGCGCTTCAGATGCATTTCAAAGTCTCCAACCTTTTACAAATTACAATAAGCTCAGTGATACATAAGAACGTATAGCACACACTGCACATTCAAAAAATTTATTGGGACTCACACTCTCTTTGAGACCCAATGAATATGTAATGATGTTGGTCATAGGCCACTTTTTCTAAGCAGAACCTTTTTCCAGATATACTGATGTGTGTGTGTGTGTGTGTTTTTTTTTTTTTTTTTTTTGGTGGAGGGGGGGGGGGCTTTCTGTTGACACTGAACATATTTAATAGCCACCACACTATAATTCATATTCAATAGACAACCTTCACTCACGACAACAAGAAGGCACACAGGAGTTACCTTTAGCTTGACCTCAGCAATCTCTGTCTCATCACAGACTTGCTGGATCAATGCCTGACGCGAAAAAGAATATGCAAGTGAGTCATTGTTCCAGTCGGAATGAAAGGAAGAAATTAGACCTCAAGGTGAAGGGAGCATGAATTGTATTTATAATAGCATATATGTGAAATAAGAAGGCTTTAGACTTGGCGGGAAAACCTAACCAAGTAACATAAAAAAGAAACCACTGTATGAGTATGTAGAGCATGCAGCATGCAGGTGTTTGTTACAATATATGAGATCTGCACTGAAACATACAAAGTCACACCACCACAGAAAAGCAAGGGTGCCCATGTTAGAGGAAACAAGTGCAGGTACTTTGCAAATTACATTCTCAGCTGAAGAAAACTACAGTAAGAGAATACAGTGACTTAGGTGGTGTTTGATAAAACTGAAAGCTGAAGTCTTAAAACTGAAAGCTGAAAACTGAAGTCTGAAAGCTGAATGCTGAATTTGTGGACTGTTTGGTATCTACTGAAATTTAAGTACTGAATTGAACTAAACTGTTTGATAACTACACAAAGTTGATGTCTGAAAATAAATTAATTTTCAGTTTTACCCTTCCACTCTTTAATTTGAAAATATTTATAAAATATGTTATAACATAAATCATAATCACTATTATTATATTTTAGTCTATATTTAACAAGCATTTGATCAAAATAAATAAGATTTGAATAACACAATAAGTGAATAATAACAAATTGAATAACACAATAAGTGAATAATAACATCTGATAAAAAATAATAATAACTAATAACTAATCAAATAATATTGAAAAATACAATAAATTAAATTTCATTAACAATATGAGTGTGCGCCGTGAATGTATATGTGTGTGCGTGTGTGTGTGCAGTCCATGTGTGTAACTATGTGTGTGTGCAGTGCATATGTCTATATGCAACTGTGTCTGTGCAGTGTGTGCATTTGTGTGTGTGTAATTATAATTTTGTATGTATATTTTTGTTGTAGAAGATAAGGGAAAGAAAAAAAAAAAAAAAAGCGATCGACAAGGAAAATAGATAGGTTATGAGTTTTGGAGAGAAGACTAATTAGAGTTTTAATAGGATTGTAAAATATCTCAGGGTATAATTGTCATATTGTAAATATTATTAAAGATGATTTTGCTGAGCGTTTTCAGCTTTTAGAATTAAGTAAGGGGTCTCCTACTTAATATTGTGTCCTATTTTTAAGGAACACTTAACGTGTTAAGAGAATTTAAATTTTGGTTATCAAACGAGCTTAATTAATAAGTGCTGAATACATTTATTTTAAGTGCTGAATTTGGGTTAACAAACACACCCTTAGGCGGTGTTTGATAATGCAATTCAGCACTTAAAACTGAAGATATTCCGCACGTTTTTAATTAAGTCCATTTGATGACTAAGATTGTTATCTCTTAAAATATTATGTGCCTCTTAAAAATAGGTTCAAAAATTAAGTAGGTGAATCCTTACTTAATGCTGAAAGCTGAAAGCTCTCAGCAACAATAACTTTAAAATCTTTTCAATATGACAATTTTACTTTAATTTGTTTCACCATCCAATTCCATCTATAATAGGTCTTCTCTTCCAAAACGCCAAATCTGCCTCTTCTCCTTCACCGCCTGTGTCAAACAGCCCCAAGCTTCACGCAACCCCTTGTTCCTCCTTTCTTCTTCTTGTAACAAAAACAATCAATCTCACCAACACAAAAGCACACAGCATCACACATACACGCACAGATTCACAGCATCTCTCAGATTCACACACAGTCACTTTCTCTATGAGTGAGTTATTTTTCAAAAAATGTAATTTTTATTATTATGACCATTGACAGTTTTTTAGGGGTCAGTCAGTATTAACTTTGTTATTATTTTTGTTAAATGTAGAATATAATGTGATAATAGTGAGTACAATTTATTGTATGAATTACTTTTAGTGATATGTGATTATTTTTATTAGATAAATATATATTTAACAAAGAATTTCAAAGTAAAGAGAAAAGGGTAAAAGTGCACTTATTTTTAGACATCGACGCCTTATTCTTATCAAATAGTTTGATCCAATTCAATACTTAAATTTTAGTACGTATCAAAGAATTTCTGATTAAAAAATTCAGCATTCAATACTTAAAATTCAAAATTCAAAATTCAATTTTCAGCGATTAATTTTCAGTTTGATAAAAGACCACCTTATTTATGATATGAATAAACTATTAGAAAAATGGTCATGAGTTCATTTATAACAAAGAACTTCAAAAAACAGAAGAAAAAAGTTAAATTATGAATGCTCCACGTTTCTAGAAACTATTTTGATTATGCAACAAGCAATGTGGCCCAAAGTAAAGTTTCCTCACTCCTGAGAAAGACAAGTCTGGTTGTACGCTTTCACATTCCCACCATCATTTGGGTTGATCTTTTTTTTTTGGTGGCTAACAAATTAATCTCACAGATTAATTTCAACTGTGCAACTACAGTATCATGTGGCACAATAATAAAAAAAGGACCCTCAATGAAATCTCGTTTAATGCAAGGGAAAACCGTAAATCAGAAATTTTTGAAGGTATGCTATTCTGCCCAAATGTACCTCTTCATGACAGTTAGTACAAAGTAAAATTTGGAGGCATATATGAAAAGTGGTGGAATCATGGCTAGTGTCTGCATAGGGTCCACCATTGATGCAAAGTCCACAAATAACATATAAAGTCCAGAGGGGATGCACCAAATAAAATGAGCTTCATAGAGATAAACTACCTCAAATCCATTGGGAAATGTCCCATTTCGTGCAGAACTTTTCTCCACTGATCCTTCTGGTTGTCTATCTGATGAAACAGGTCCATTACGATTACCAAATTTGGGGATCAAAAAGCCAGGTAAAATGCTCAGAAATATTATACAGTTATACACTACATACACAAAACTGTATAACCAAGAGTCTGCAGTGAATTTTTAGGATAACCAAGAGTTTTTGTGGAACCCAAATTATGAGTACTTGCAGCATGCTGCACCTAGATTGAGAGGGAAATAACTCACCATTTGACTTAGCTGTCGAAGCAGTTTCAGATGTCTTTACGCAAGACACCAACACAGTATCTCGTTTTGCCAGCAAAGAAACAAGCTTCCCACCAAATGTCAAGCCTTGTATAGGTGACTTACTTGAGTTGGGCCAGGATGCATTAGACATGGACACCATGCCTGGTCTCTGAAGCACAGGCCACACATTGGAAGCAGTGCGTGCAGAACCTGAAATAAATGATAGCATATCACTATATCAGCATGAAATTGCAGATAACTTTAAAAACAGTTGCCCTGTTTTTATCTGAGGCAAAAAACAAGGAAAAGAAATTATAAATAAAACTGAAAAAATTGCATAACAGAGATACATAGGGAGATCACAAACAAGATATCCTTGTAATTTTCAAGCTTACAAGCGGATTGTGACCAGCTAACTATAGACTTTAGACAATAATAAGAAAGGTAATAAGAGATGGTTAAAAGGTGGACATAAAAGAGCATCTCACATCTACCATTTTCTGGCACTTTATTTCATGAGGGGATGGGGGAGAGACCCGTGGTAGCAACAGAGTGAAAATTGTCCCGGATAGGATCATAAAAGGGTCTCTGTATTTAAATTAGGCACAATCAACCACTTCAATGATGGTTAATATTTTCCAGTCTGAAATTTTGGGATCATTCAAAGGAAGAAAGGTAAATAGATTATATTATATTTGGACAGAAGGTATAATATATTAACCCAGGCATCATGAGCACAACATAGACCACAAAAGAGAGTGTTCTAACCATACCCGAGCTTTATGGAAAATGCTATTTGGACCTCATTTGGAGACTTAATTTGGGGACCTAATTCAATACAACCATTGGATTGGTAGTGGACTCCATCTAATATTGGAACTCACAACTAATCCAATGGTTACATGGCTTCCCCATATTAGGTCCCCGAATTAGGTCCCTATAGCATTGCTCGAGCTTTATATATCATGCATCTTTATAGTGTGAAGACAGAGCAGATCACTAAAATTACTAAAGCACACAAATGTAGACCATTAATGCTTTCTACATCTTCAAAATGTGAGCCAAAGACCAGATTAAGATTCAGTTGTTCCTTTGATAATAATAACTAGGTTTCCCTTTGAACGTCCAAAATCATTTTTCCTTTCTTTTCAATGCTCCATTTCCACTTGAGGCACGATAATAGTATACACAGGATCTACACTGATCCTCTATTTTGGAGAAGCTAATGGGAAACGAAGCAAACTGAGTTCTAGTATTTCACCACATAATTATGAAGCGTCAGAAATTTGAAATACTCATGTTATTGCCAAGTATACTAGCCAGCTTCTAATGTAACTGATAAGCACTCTTTTCAAATACTCAAGTAATGCCAAGTATACTAGCCAGCTTCTAATGTAACTGATAAGCACTCTTTTCTTTAATCTGAGATTAATATTACACAAGAACAGGAACTTGAATTTTATAGATTAGATAATCATGAAACATAGAAATATCTATTGCTTGAAATTCCGAAAACTAGAGAAACTTTTTCTTCAATTAGATCAACTTAGCTCACCAGAACACAACAAACACAGAAATTACCGTAGCGCCCCCAAATTTCAATTGGTCCGCATAGCTTGTCAGAACAATATGTGAAACACACACACACACAGGCGAGAGAGAGAGAGATCCAGCCAATTAGACACTAATTCGCAGAACAAACACTTAACATGCGCATACACAGAGAGAGAGAGAGAGAGAGGGAGACAGACAGACAGACAGACAGACAGACAGACAGACAGAGACAGAGACAGAGAGAGAAATACAGAGAGAGAGTCTTACAGTGGAAGGAGCGGAGAACAGCGGCGGACTCCATGGAAGGAGCAAATCAATTGGAATGGAAAAGATTAAAAAATTGTTCTCTGAGAAACCAAATGAGAAATTAAGAGAGAGGAGAGCGGGAGAGGAAATTATAGGTGAAAGAAAATGTGAGTTGGTTAAGCACAGTTGTCAGTGGGTGTGGCTTTGTAATGTCCGTCCTCTCTCATCAGTTTCTCCACCCACCGCTACATTTTTCTGTTCAGTTTGCTAACATGCGCTGATGTAAATTGATTTTGTCAACGTGGCTTCGTCACCTGTGCCTCTCTGCCTGGCTGAGGGTTGTTCTTCGCTACACGCGGCCGTATACTCTCGGGTGTGATTGCTGGGATTGGAAAAAAATAGTTATGCTGTAAATTAATTTTAGTTTTATCCAATTTTTAATATAAAAAAAAAAGTTTTTTGATTTTTAAAAAAAAATTACATGTTATCCCTGTGTTGGCAAGAATGCTAAAAGATTGATTAGTTATTGGTTTTCATTACCAATTTTACTCTTATTACATGATTTTCACCCTAAAATATAGTTTTGTTTTTCTTTTTTTGTTATTGAGGTTTTTGCGATTTTGTTTATTAGTTTTGAAATTCAAATTCGTGAATCAAGCAATTTAGATATTATGATGATGTTTCATAATTTGTGTTTTAGTATACTTGTCTGACGATCTGTATTTATGAAAAAGGTACATTAACGATTTGTGTTTTAGTGTACCTGTCTGATGATCTGTGTTTTAGTGTACATATCTGACGATATGTGTTTATGAAGAAGAATGTACATTAACGATCTGTGTTTATGGAGAAAAATGTACATTAACGATCTGTGTTTTAGTATACTTGTTTGACGTTCGGTATTTTAGTGTACATGTTTGACGATCTTTAGTTTTAGTGTATCTGTGTGACGGTTATTACGTACCTGTTATTTTTTATATTTTTTTATTGTATACTTTTTTTTTTTATTGCATACCTTTTTTTTTTTTTGGCTCAAAAGAATATAGATATTTTTTAATTGCGTACCTGTTTTTTTTTTAGCATAATTGTGTTATGATTTTGTGTTTATGGAGAAAAATGTACATTATGATGACATAGAGTTTTTTTGAATAGATGTTTAAATTAAGTAATGACATCGTTTTTATTTTTTACAATTGTAAATAGTGTTAGTTATGTCTATTGTTTTGACTTTTCAATAGGGACCTAATCCAAAAGAAAATTAGCGAGTGAGTTTTTTTTGAAATTCTATTAAGCCTAGAGACCAACCTCCAAAAAAATAATATTAGGCCCTTATCCCTTTTATACATATGTTTGGATATATATTTTGGGTCTAATATTATCGCCTAAAAATAATATCAGTTTAAATGAATAATGTATTTAATATCACCTACAACTTCTTAAATAAACTCACTTTTTTGGTGAGTTTAAATAATCCGATTGAAATGTATTTGGGCAAAAAATATTTTTACCTTCAAGAATCTCTAGAATATAAATATCACTATTTATATTGAGGTTCTTTGGTAATTTAATATTTATTCCATCATTCAATACTCAATCCAAACAAAGTATTGAATGAGATAAATGTGAGGTCCACTACTTCTTAATATTTGAATCAAACATGGGATGAGGAAGCATTATCACTATAATTAGTACAAGGGATGAATGAATGGGTATGGGATGGACATGTTTCAATTCTCTTCTTAGCACATTATTTATCACTAATGAGTTATTTTTTTGGGTCTTCATCTACCATTAATCAGTGAAAGTACCACTTTATATACAATGAGTCTCACTTGAATCCATAATAAATGATCAGTCAAAAAAAAGATTTTTCAAATTAATTCTACTAGCAAAAGAATCATTTCTTCTTTTAGAAAAATTGTACTTGACACGAGAGTCAAGTGCTCTCTATGTTTTGGCGTCATTGACATTTGAATCATATTTTCTGTTAAATGTAGTGTCATTGATCACCAGAAAATCATGTTTCCTTCAATAACTAAATTTATTGACACTAAGATCACGCTTCCTTTCAAGTTAGTACATTTGACATCAGAACAATTTCTTACCTAAGAATTAACACTGCAGGAGTTTGACACATGAGTCTATTTTTCTTATAACATAGTGTGGTTGACACCACATTATATTTTCTCTCAAAATTAGTATATTTGACATTAAAATCATGTGTTTTTCTAAGAATTAGTATCATTGACACTCGAATCATATTTGCTTTTAGGTTGAGCGATGTCGACACCCGAATCATGTTTTGTATTAGAATTGTACTTTATGAAAAAAGAATCTTGTTTTCTTTATTAGTTTTTATTCACTATCTAATGAAATTGATGCTAGAATCTTGTTTATTTTCAGAATCAAAGAATTTCAAACCAAAAATCATATTTTCATTTAGAATTTCTTTTGGGAAATATCACATTTAGGAATCAAAGTCAAATTTTCTATTAGAATTAATGCGTTTTACACCATTATTGAGTTTTCTTTAAAGTTTATATCATTTGTTACCGCAATTATGGTCGTTCTAAAAATTGCTGCATTTCACACCAAAGTCATGTCTTCTTTGAGTTATTGTTTGATTTGTAATGGATTTCATCTAATATTGATATCACGATTAATACCATAATGTAGATCTAGTCAATCTCTGCATTTTGGGACGAGAATTAAATCTATGCATCATATAAATGTAGCAAACAAACACCTCAATTTCTGCTAATTCTGAAACTAGAAGAAGTTGACTTTATTCTCTGGGGTTTTTCGTACTTTACGCTACGAAATTTTTTAAGATTTTTATTTTATACCCTGAAAAATTAAATTTTACACATGGTACTCTCAATGTATCAAAAATATTATAATATGATCTTTCTATTAGTTTCTGTTATTTTTTTCATCAAAAGTCAACCTATTGACGATGACGTAAAAATTAACAGAAATATAACAAAAGGGTCATGTTATAACATTTTTAATACATTAAAGATATATGTAAAAAATTTAATTTTTAAAAGTATGAAGTGAGAATTTTAAAATCTTTTAGGGTAGAAAGTGTAATTCGCCCTTACTCTCTAGCTTTCTTCTTCCCTATGAAAGCGAAAGCTGAAGGGTTTCTCTAAATTCCAACCTCCTAGTCTCAGTAAAAAATGTTCTATGTTTATTTGGCCAATATGTCAACCAAATCCACCCTTTAATCTCCCACTCCATCAACTTCCCCATGGCACCTTTGTCCACCTTCCAACACACTGCCTCTCCGTACTCGTCGCCGGCGAAAATAACTCCTCCTAGCCGGGTGAAAGGCCGGTAAACACTTGAGTACCTGTTCAAAAATCACATGTGATAATCTGAAACCGAAATAGAAAAGAAGTGAAAGTATTGTAGAATACTGTAAATAAGTTAAACATAAAAATTTCAGTAATATACAAATTTGAGAGCAGTTGTAATTTGAATCCACAACCTTTAAGTCGAATGGCGGAGTGGTTGGCCATTAAGTCACCCGAGAGTCGCAAATGACATGACAGCGACTTGGGCTTCTTTATTTAGTATTATGATTTGGACCTCAATAAAAACTTCAAATAATATATTGTCATGTCATTTGCGTTCTTAATTTGGTCTCAAAATTTGGTCATTATAGCATTATTATTCTCTAAATAGTGTTGAATTATGCCTTTAAAAATTAAATTTCTCACATTACACCACCAATGTATCAAAAATTTAGTAACGTGACCCTTCTATTAGTTTTCTGTTAGTTCTCTATTAATACAAAGTGAGAATATTAAATCTTTGAGGGCGTAAAGTGCGAAAAACCCTTGAAAATTTAAAAAAATTTGTAGGTACAAAAGTGTGATTCACCCAAAAAAAACAGTGCCAACAACAATACCTGTTCTTGAACCAGGCACTGGGTTGAAGCAAAGCAAACTTGGAAGGCTTCGATGAGAAGACCTCTCTCCCATCAGCACTATCGTGAAGAAACCAGTTCAAATTTGCACTGTCTCCATAAACAGATTGCTCGAACTTCCATGGCTTCAAGCTCATCGTCACTGTCTCTCCAGCTGAAACCTTGAGACCCAGGTAGGAATTGGGTGGATCAAATGAGCCTTCAATGGTCTTTTCATGGCCGATCAAATGAGCCTTAAATCTTTGAAGGGAAGTGTTTTTCAGATGTTCCAGCTCCTCTCTCTGTCATGAGAGTTTCGTCTACAAGTCTAATAACATCAAACCTGTTCGTTGAGAAGGAAGAGAAATATGAAAAATAGCTTAATGGAGACCACTCTAATTAATAGCCCAGAAATCAATATTATACGGTAAAATTCTGGCTACTAAACCATACGAGCAGCTTGAGTTGGATTCGGTTTAACTTGTTTAACATTCAAATTAGACAGGTTAAAATACACTTTTAATCTCTAAAGTATGTGTTTAATATGTTTATTTGATCCTCAATGTTTTAATTGTGTCTATTTAGTCTCTAAGGTTTCTAATTTGTGTCTATATGGTCAAATCTCAAATGTCCGTTAAAAAATTGTTAATGCCTCTGGTCACGTGTCAATCACGTGAGAACAAATAGACATAAAATTAGGAACACAATCAGTCGAACTTGAGCATACACAAGCACAATAATTTAATTGGAGGATTGATAATCGAGCCGAGTTTTGCGAATTCGAGTTGAATCTGTCAAACTCGTTTTTCTAAACGAACCCAAAAAATTGTTTAAACTCGACTCTTAAGTCGAGCCCAAGTCAAGTCCAAAACAAGTCGAACCCGAGTCGCTCGACTATTTTATATATAAACGAGCAAAATTTGCGAGTTTGGGCCGAATCTTTTAGGCTCGTTTTTTAAACGAGTTTAAAAAATTATTCACGTTCAACTCGTTTAAAACACGATACAAGCTCGACTCGAATCCTATTCAAACCGAACCCGAATAACTCAGTTGAATTATCAGTCTTATCTTACTGTGTTCATTTCCTTAGTATTTGATGAAAAAATCATATTGAGTTGTTCTTGCATGTAAACTTAAATTCTGTGGAGAAAAAATCATTGTATTGTACCTTATGTTATCTGTATTCACAATCACTTCAATCCACTTCTCTCTAATCATCACCTGGTAATTTAGTTGGATCACACCCTCAACTTGGTGGTAGTTAAGAGAGAAGAGCAAACGCTCATCAGATAAAGGACTGCTCGACTTTTCAGTCTCCATGGCAATCACAGGACAGTACAACTGCACTTTCCACAACCCAAACGTCGAACTTTCATAAGAAAACAGCGGCGATGGCGTCCTGAAGGTTTGATTCGCAGCTTGTAGCTCAACAATCCAATTAGTAATCGCAAGGTTTATCGAACGCATCCATTGCTCTTCTCTATTGGATCCTATAAGCCTCATCAGAAGCTTCGATACTTCTCGTGATCTCAGGCATGGTAGTTGATTCTTCAGTGTAATAAGACAGGCAGATCGCAGATCTGCAGGAGTTTCGTAGATGCAAATGATGAAAGTGAGAGTGAGAAATGAGAAATTAAAGACATCCTTCAAGTTGGTAACTGAATCTATTTTGGGTAGTTTGTGCAATGAGGTGTTCTTGTTTGGGGAGTAGTTGAGGACATCTTCAATGAAATTGATCAAGAGATTGGAAATGGTTTCTTCATCTAATAACTTTGTGGATTTAAGGTTGGGTTTGAATGGTCTTGAGGTCCAGAGAGAGATTGAGAGATTGTAATCTGCAAAAATAGAGAAGGAGAGAGAGGATTGGAGGTTTTTGGATATGGAGAGTTTGAGGGATGGGTGACATGAACTTGAAGAACATAAGAATATGGAAAGAGAATCAGTTTTCCATTGAGAGATTGATGGAAGGTTTTGAATCCAAGCCCATATATCAGGAAAGGAACAAGCAGCCATCAGAATTGCTTGAGATATATGGAGTTCAAAGATGGCATTCTTATTTACAGACCATGTCACGTAGGAAAATATAGCTAGATTTTGATTGGGATAGGTCAAGAATAAAGCTTGTTGTTGGTAGATTGTACAAGCAAAGACATCTTCAATTTTGAGAAAGAAAGCAACCACATGAGTATTTTTTGCGGTGGAAAAAAATGCCTAGATTCTTAGGGGGGGTCCACCTATGTTAATGGACCCTCCTAAAATCCATCTGCAGTTGACACTTGGAAAAAGGCGGCTAATTAGAACATAAACCCGTTTTTCTGGGTTCTTATTAAGTTGATGTTATCTAAATTCAATTAATATGTACATTAAGACTCCCATCACTCTAAAGTTTAAAAGTGGTTGTATGTATACAGTCATATTCCGTGTGCAAAGATATTGTCGTGTTATGTCATCTAATTTAATGGCAATAAAACTCTATCTCTCAAACTATACGTCTATATGTATGTGTATGTTCATACGTAGAACTGTAATCATGTTCTTCCACGAAAATAAATTTTCATGCCGTGTTTATTGATCAAGTACATCTTAAACAATTCTCAAGATACGATAGCGACGAATTGTCCACAAATCAAATATAAACCATTTTAACCCTATTCTGGTTGCAAAAGCAAGTGGAAATTTGCTTCTAGTGGCAAAACAATATATGTTAATAGCATAATGATAAATATAGTGAAGGGGGTGGCTCCCATTATTACACGTGTAATGGCATTAAATGAACCCACGTGAGGATGACAAGACAACGCACGTGATGAAGACCTTGGCCATTCGGTTTAGTAGACTAGGATGGACTGAGCAGGGTGTTCGGCAGGCATCTTAAAGAGATCGGCTCTTACCAAACCCAGAAGGCAAAAGTGTTCGGGATTTGTTGAAACAGTTCGATTCTAACTATGAGCCAAGGAGCTCGGTAATAAACAAATAAGTTCGGTCCACATCATAGCCGAGCTGTTTCGCATCGTAGACGAGCTGTTTGAAACAATAAACACAGAGCTAAGGGTACGCCTATATGTGACGCCCCAAATTTCCGGGGGTCTTTTATTCACCGTTGATAAACCCATCAACCCGCGGAAATACTCATGAATGTCGCTTAACCCGACACCACGTCACCACATTCCCTTTACCGGGACTTTTAATTATATGTAAAAGAATCACAAGTCTAACTTCTTTTGGTTGGTTGACTCATCCGAGGTCCAATGTGCCACCATTGGTATCCTATTATTGTTCATTTATAACCTTTAAAGGGAGGAAATAATAGCCCAAAGGTTTGGCAAAAAAATTAAAATTTCAGAAAAATTTTGGAGCGCGTACCGGTACGGTATGCCCACTGGACCTCGGCGTACCGGTACGCTCTACCTTCTGGCTGTCGTCGTACCGGTACGCGTACCGGTACGGTTCTGCCACTTTTGCCTTTTTCCTCTGTTTTTCACTTCCAATCCATTCAACACACATCTTTTCCATCCAACACATATTTAATGAAGTTTTTCCCATAAAACACGATACATATAAATTCTATTACAAACATTTATATGAATTTACATACCAAAAACCAAGTTTTTATAATAATTTTACAAAAACTCAAAATAAAGTCACATTCCGGCTTTCTTCAACCTTGGGGCTCGAAATGGGAGCCGTCCGCCGGTGTGAACCCAGCACCTGAAATATTTTTCTCACAAAGGGTGAGCCACGCTCAATAGGGTATCTCCTAATGAGGCTACTCCCCAACCTATATGCATATGAAATGTTCACATGCCACAAAACAACAATCCATAACATCCCAAGCAAGGAAATATATTCAATGATGGAATTTGCAATGCCATGCTATGGAATGAGGTGAGACCCACTCATGCATATCAACCGAGCCCTTCCCGGCTCCTCTACACATGCAAGTGTCAATGTGTACCAATCCGTCATTGATGTTGCACATCAAATGACCTTTCATTCTAGGGTCTATATAGGGGTGGATGTTCATGGACTCACACCAAAGGTCACCCAACCTACACTGAATTCATGGACTTCCATCAACGGTTCCGCGTACACCGACACACTTTATGGGCTCTTATACCAACGGAGTGCGTATCCAATCACCGGGTCTCTCACCCGAGGGATAGTCTAGTCATTCTTGCTACCCCAACCCTATCAACATATAAACAATGCGACTCGACTAGGTCATCGACCCATATTACCCGAGCCCACTCGTCATCCACCACGCGTGGTGAAGACAACCACCATGCACACACACCCACTAAATGCGATGTTCCCGTGCATATGCAATGTGATGCTCCATTGCAACAATATTACCATGTTCAATATGCTATGAGGAACACATGAACATTCCAATCACATTTTACATATTTCATGGCAAAATTATATCATAAGCATATAATTTCCATAATTCTCTACAATGTCAATATATTATAACATGTATACATATACCAACATTTTATCTTGAATAACACTCAAGCATGTCATCACAAAATCAAGTAATAACACACTTTAATTCTCATGGCATAATATAAGCACATAGCATGCCCACAATTCACATAATCCAAGAATTTCATTTGGTCAATCCCATATACCCAATTCTAGAAATTTCATTTAAAAATTTCTAATTACCAATTCAATTAGAATTGATCTTTACCCATTTCAATACTCATTTCAACACATTACCAACAATAGGCAAGAGATATACAATCTATCATCCTACCCATTTCATAAAAACATCCTAGGTTTGGAATAAACCTTAGTAGGAGGGAACCCTACCTCTTGTAGCGTGTAGAATCGTCGTGGGAAGCTCCTAGAACTCAAAGCAAGCTTGAATCCTCCACTTCCAACTTTTCGGCCTCCCAACATTCGGTGAAAGCCGTCGTTTTTGGTACCCACGCGTAGCCCTCGACGCGTAGAGCAACTCTTGTTCTTGGCCCGAGTCGATTTGAGCGCTAGAACGGAGTAGATCGTAGAGAGAAGGTGGATTGTTTCTCTCTTTTCCCTCTCTTCTCAATCGGCTGAACAATCGGCTGACACAATGGGGAAAAATCTAATTTTTTCCCCCTATTTATATTTTAGAATACTTGGCCCACAATTGGCCGCACGTCCTATTTAATTTCGGGTCCGTTTTAATCCCGAAACGACTAAATTTCGCTCCGGTTCAAGTTCAAATTATTTTTATTTCAACTTGCCTCTAATATTTCCCCAAACTTTAAAATTTTATAAAAATTTCGTGTACGGGGTCACCCGAGGCCCGTTCGTCTCGTAAAACGCGAAAAATCCGACTATCTCAGAATTCAACGAAATTTGACAGGGTAACTAGATTTCGCGAGACGAATCCAACGGTGATGTCTGTTTCGTCATCCGAGCTCTAGAAAATTTCAGGTTTACAACCTGTACCATAGTGGTAATTTACCATTTTGCCCTTTTTCACAAAAGTTCAAATTTTCTCGGGTTTTACACTATAACTCAGGCATTCAGGCTAACGAATGGGTGAAATTGTAGGAACAGTAAAAGGAATTGATGGAGAAATATCAGCAACTTCCCAACAAGAGCCGCCAGATTGGGAGGAGGTGTACCACCTCAAATCGGGAATCATGGAAACCCTAACAGAACAGTGATCTATAAAAGGCGCAAGAAGCCCGAATGAAAGGTACGCTGAACTCTCATTGTCTTCTTG